>CAWUFW010004873.1:0-1447124 GCA_963921515.1 Calotriton arnoldi | reverse complement strand
TTGTGATTACTGGCCATGGCATTGGACGCATCGTTATGAGTGAGTGATGGTTGTGTGCCAGCCAACGTATTGCAGTTGTCCCATCTCCTTGGTGTGCGTGCTGCCCTGTGCCATGTGCATCACTGCAGTGCTCGGGGGGGTGTGGCCCATGTTGTGTGTTGTTGCTCACAGTGTGTCGTGCACTTCATTGACTTCTGGCACATGGTTGGTCATGGGCATGTATCTTAGCGTTACTGCTGTATGTGTGGCAGCTGTGCGGATGACATGCCTTTCATGAGACTGGGGCTGACGGATGGGATGGATGGTATGTTGTTTGTGCATGGTGTGTCTGTGTGTTTGATGGGTTCAGTGGTGTTCGTGTGCATTTATGTTGTTCCGCTCTGTTGCGTCTAGTGTTGTTTGTCTTACATAGGCGTAGTTGTGGGGTGTGTGGTTGACAGGCAGTAGGGGCTACATGGACAGGACTTCAATGGTGTTTCGGTTGTGTGTGATGAGTTGCACAGTGGCTGCCGTGTGGGACTATATTCAGTGTGGCTTGTGCATGCAGACGTGGCTCCTTGGGTGTTGCTATGTCTGTGATGGGTCATGTGGGGTGTGAGTCTGTTGTTCATGTCCGTGTGCACATTGTTCACTTGTTCGTGACGGTGGGCGGTGCTGCGTGTTCGTCTGCTACGTGACATGTCCCATGTGTTGGTCGTGTTATGGTCCTCATGCCTCCAGTTATCCAGCCCTGTCCAGTTTCCCACCTGCAAGTTGTTCGTGCGTGCACTGTACTGGATGCCACATGGCTCTAAGCGGGGGGTGCTCCATGTTGCAGGTCTGTGGGGGTGGGGGGGTGTTGTGGGTCGTGGGGGTGGCTGGACACCCACTGACACCGATTGCTGTGGACCGTGATGTCTGCCTTTCGGCTGTCGTTGTGCACTGCGGTGGCTGACACGTGGCTGTGGGGTGTGGGGGATGCTCCTCCTTGCTGTGCTGTGGGACTGGGGCCTGGTGTGTGTTGTACTTGGGCTGTCCACCGTCCCACCCACTGCACTTTGTGTTCCTGCCACTTACCTGTTACTTGTCGGTTAGTGCAGCTGTGGCGGACACATGGGTGTGGTGGGTGCTCGTTGTGGCGCTTCTGGCATATTTGGGGACCTGTTGGTGGTTACGTGGCTGGCTTAGTGTACACATGTCCCCACGCATCTTACAGTTGTTCGGTTTGGGCTGTGTGTGGTAGTGTCTGTTGCATGTGTGTGTGATGTGTTGTGTATTGTGTGCTGGACATGGGGGTGTTTGTCCCTGGGAGCTGTGGCATGGTGGTAGTGCATGTGAGTACATAGCGGTGTGCTGGTATACATTAGTTTGTACTTACCAGCCTCCACTCCCCCTGCTAATCCGGCGAGGATCTCCGGATGGATTACGACTCGCACCTTCTCCTCCCACGCTTTGAAGGTCTTAAAGAGCGCGGGATTCCCTCCGCCAGTGACGGCAGCCAGCTCTCTGTTTTTGCCCTCCTTCTTCTTGACCAGGCTCTTTACGTCATTCCAACGTTTGTTAATCTCGACTCTGTTCCTGGGCAGGGTCCCGACTGCATTGACCTGGTCTACGATCCGGTTCCACATTCTGTTTCTGGTGGCTAGTGGTGTGTCCTGGACCATGTTCCCATAGATTTGTGGGTACACCTTGATGATCTCGTCGACCATGACCGTCAGCTCCATGGGCGTGAACTTGGGCATCCTTTGTGGTGCCATGGTGTTTGTGGTGCTGGTGCGGTGTGTGTTGTGTAATGTGCAGGGGGTTTGTGGTGCCGGTGTTTGGGGGTGGTGTTGGTGGTGGTGGTGTTTGGTGGTGGTGGTGGTGGTGGTGGTAGTGATGTGTGCGTTTCTGTGGTGTGCTGCTGTCCTTGCTGTGTCACTGTGTCCTCTCCTCTCCTCTCTGGTTTGCAATGTAGCAAGGGGTTGTGGTCTGTGGGAGTGCTGCTTTTGTACTCACCTATGTGGGTGTGTCCTAATGGTCTGTTGTTTTCAGGTGTGTTGTGTCTGGGGTTCTGGCCTTTGTATTTTTTGTTTGTCCGGGGGGTGTTTTCGGGATGTGTACTGTGCTTGTGTATTTGTGCGTGCCTTGCTGTGTGGACTTGTTGGCCATGTTGTGTGCTATTGGTTTTGTGTGCGGATGGTTTCTGTGCAGGTACGTTGGCGCCATGGCTTCTGCCGTGTCGATTCTCATCGGCGTTGTTTGCGCTGGCGGGCGGTATATTTGTGGTTTTTCCGCGCTCATGTCGGTGCGATCGTAATTTCACGTGCGGTGTGTCGGCCGTGAGGGCGGGCGGTTTTGTGTTGTCGTGCGTGTTTCCGTCCGTGGCGGGCGGTTTGACTCCGACTCGGTCGTTGGCGGGCGGTATTTTGTGTGATTTTTCCGCCGATGGCGGTATTTGGTTTGTGTAATCGTAATGGCGTGGTCGGTGTTCAGGCGGTGTGTGCGGGCGGATTTTTGCCGCTTCCATGCCTGGCGGCTTTATTTACGCCGGGTATCGTAATGGGCCCCTTAATTTTTATTTATGTTATTGTTTTATGTGTATAGATGTATTTGTAATTTATAATATTTTTTAATAATTTATAATTTATTAAAATAATTATTAAAACTGATTATTAAGTAAGTATATATATTATATGTATGTTTAATTAATGTTTTATTAAATTATATATGTTACTTATTAATTTTAAACATAAAATATTTTTAACAATGTTTATTTTCTATTTATAAGTATTATTTAGTTTATTTTACATATTTTTTTTAACAAAAAAAACCGATATTTTTGCTAACGATATTTTTGACATCGATATTTTTTTCTCGATATTTTTGTACTTACCATGTTGTAGATAGGATATCGATATTGTTGACATCGATATTCTTGCTCCGATATTTTTGTAGGTCGATTTTATGACCTTCGATATTTTGTCAGTGATCCACTGTGGCGTGTGTGTGGAACGTGACAGCAGTAAATGGGTACTGTGACACAGCCTAATGGTTTCCCATAGCACAACCTGGAACCTGTTGTCCACACATGTTGTACTGAGAAGTTAGATGATGGCCATGTAGGTGCGAGTTATGTCCGAACAGAACGGCACACACATCAAGTACTTGTGTCTCGTAATGATGTATCATGTGAAATTGAGTATGGTGAATGGCACATATGTGGGGTGACTGACAATCTTTCTTTCTTCAACCTATGCACTGCAGGGCTCCAGCTGTCCATAGACCATTCCCTGACCTGGCAACGATGGTGGAACGTGACAGCATCCGACGGTACCGCTTCACCAGGCAGCTGATTGAGGATTTGGCAGTGCGCTTGGCACCACATTTGCAACCTGGCCGGCCGTACCCTACGGCGCTGACCCCTAAGGTGAAGGTAATGGCAGCCCTACACTTCTTTGCCACCGGTACCTTTCAACACACTGTGGCGACTGCCGGTGGGATGTCACAGACTATGTTCAGCCGTGTGCTACGCGATGTTTTGGAGGCAATGTTTCCCTACACGTCAACAACTCACTGACGTCAAGAGTGACTTCTATGCACTGGGGAGGATGCCACATGTCATTGGCTCCATTGATGGGACACATGTGGCTTTGGTACCACCACAGGCACATGAGCAGGCATACCGGAACCGGAAACATTACCATTCGATCAATGCTCTGGTGGTATGTCTTGCAGATATGAGCATCACACATGTGTGTGCCCGTTTCCCTGGTTCAGCACACGATGCCTACGTGATGAGGAGTAGTCGCATCCCGAGGATGATGGCACAGATGCAGAACCAGCGTGCCTGGCTTGTCGGTGTGTACTGACTTTGTACCATTGTGTGTGTTCTGCACTGTAGTATTCCGCCCACTTTTCCTACTCAGCTAATGTGCACTTGTCTGTCCGTAGGTGACTCCGAATACCCCAACATGCCGTGGTTGCTGACACCCCTCAGGAACCCTGTGACACCAGCCCAGATGCGCTACAATGAGGCACATGGTCGGACCAGGAGAGTGATTGAGCGGACATTTGGTCTCCTGAAGAGCCGCTTCCTCTGCCTGGACAAGACAGGAGGGGCCCTCCCATATGCCCCAGCAAAGGTGTGCAAGATTGTCATCGTCTGCTGCATGCTACACAACCTGGCAGTGCGGAAGGAGTTGCCTCTCATCCTGGATGACGATGACCAACGTCCGCCACCTGTGGAGGATCTTGGCCTGGACCACGATGCCAGTGATGATGATGATGGTGATGTCCGCACACAGCTCATCACCAACTTCTTCAGCTGAATGTGAGTATCCAGGGAGATGTAATGTGAATAATGTGAGTTTGCATGGTATGTGTGGGTGGTGCTCTGGTGCTGTTTGAGTGTGGCCATGTGCTACTTGACTGGATGCGTGCAGCAATGTGTCCTTACAGGTAGTCTGTACTCCCCAACAGTTTTGACATGCTAACTTGGTTTTGTGTAGTTGTCTTGTGACATGTATTGGGCATGAGTATTGCAGTTCTGTCCTGTTCTTCAGTGGTTTTAACTGTGTGTCATGTCTGTCCTTCACAGGGTGCTTACTGAGTACTTTGGTCAACTTGGATCCCCCGACACCATGATTCAGCTTTCAGGGTGGCAGCAGTAGTTTCCCTACAGGTGATGTGCCACACACCCCTGGACTTCATATCTTCTGCACTTGTTGACTGTGTGGCCACTGCCACGTGGGTAAACCTTGCATTTGTAGTGGAAACAACATGTTGCAAATGTGTAATAAACCTGTGCTTCACTTTGGGATGTGCGTTGTCTGTGGTCACACATCTGACTGACATTTGCTTACTGCACCTGTGGGCTAGTTGACACAGACTCTGAACAGGTGTGGTGTCTGTGCATTCCACAGTATTTCCTGGCAACATCACTGTAGGCGATGAGTCCGATGGCCCTGGTGTCTCTGTGTTGTGTAGCCCTAGTGGTGTGTCTCCCTCATATGTGTCACGTCACCATGACTCACATGACGGTGTTGTACTTGCTGTAGCAGTTAGCATACACAGTGTAATTTAGCAGATCATCATCACCATAACAGTATCGACATTTGAATAACAACAGAGGGAAGTATGGTGTACTAGTGATTTTATTTACAGAAATGTGTGTGTGTATAGTGCACAGGATGGTGGGTGCTGTACATTGGGATTTTGATCCAAAGTTCCCAGATGAGTTGGAAGTCTTGGTAGCAGAAATGTCCTGAGTGAAGTCCACAGTCATATGATACATTAGTCCAACTTGAACTCCCCATGTCATGTGGGAGAGTTGTGTTGCATTCGACAGGGTGAAAAGTTTGCACACAAAGGAGAATTTCCGGAACAGGTGTTGGCTTCCTGGGGGATGTACGTGGCCATCAACCTCTCAGTTTTCCTTCCTCGGACGACCCCTCTTCTTTGGGGGGGGACCCTCACGTGCAGGCTGCTGCGGTGCAGGGGAGTCTCCGCCAGAGTCCTCCTCCCTCCCTGTGGCGGTGTCAGTTGTTGCAGCACCAGATGTTGTGGGCACACAGGGAGGTGTGGCCATGTTGGTGCTAATCTGGCGGAGGCATGTCAATATGTCCCTATGCACCGCTGTGAGTTCTTGCAATGTGTCCCACTTGGACTCCATGCGAGACATGTGTGTCTCCACACGGGACATGTGGGAGTCCAAGCGGGCATGATGGGCAGCCTGCTGCTGTTGTATGTCCTTGAGGATCCCCACTACCTGTCTGACCTCTCCGGTGCTATTCTGGTACGCATCAGCGATGCGTGCCAGTTGTGGGTCATCATGCAGTCCAGACCCCTCTGCAAGCAGCGACCTATGTCTACCACCCCTCCCACCACCCCATGCGACACGTGCAGGACCTGCGGTGGCACGCACAGGTGACCCGAGGCCCCCTTGGGGGTTGTTAGTGGTGGTGTTGTCCGTTGCTCCACGGTGGGCCTGGGGCCCTGTGCTGTTGTCATCGGTGGTCCTTGGTCTGTCCGTGTCGGCGGGGTGGTCTGTGTGTTGGCAGTTGTTGGAGGGGTGGGTGCAGGGGGTGCAGATGTTGGTCCTGCTGGTGCTGCATGATGACTCACACCGGAGGTGCTAGGTAGGTCTTCGCCATCCGAGGAGGGCAGAGGCTGTTCCACACCAGTGAGCTCAGTGTCCCCCGGAGCCTGGGACAGGGACTCCTCCTCGCCTGCTGCTGTGTCCCCATCATCATCACCTGTATTTGGAAGAGACACACATTGTATGTTATATTTCTACAGGCATCAATGATTCACACACCTGACAGTTGTGACTGTACCTCTAGATGCGGGCATGTACATTGCATTGTCCTAAGTTGTCACAGTAAGAGGTTGATATTGGTGTAGCACATTGTCCTGCATACCTGGGGCATTTCAATGTGAATGTTGAGGTGTGTGCATGGCCAGCATTGGTTGTATTTGGTGGACATCCAGCCATCCTTCTCCACCTAGCCCAGTTATCCCACCATGAAGCATGCCACCCTTGCAGTGGGTTCAGGTTGACTCTCAGGATGTCAGGCAGTGGTGTCTTGCTGTTCGTTGTTGCACAGTTCCCAGCAGGGCCTTGTGCACCCCACAGCAGTACCCAGTGTCAGCCATCTTGTCAGTCCTTATCCACTCCCTGTGATGTGAGCATGGTTCAGGGTGGTGTTGATGGGCCTATTGTGAGGGTGAGCAATATCTGTGACTACAACTCCCATCATGCTATTGCCTACACCCCCCTTCCCAGCATGCCCGTACTTCCTTCCTTTTGACTCTGCTTCCCTGTGGGGTAGTGTGCCTGTGCTGACAGGAAGGCTGACAGTGTTGTCCTTGCGTTTGTTTGGCTACAAGTCCCAAGAGTGTCCATGTGCTTCACACAGCATAACCCAAGGTGGTGGTTCTTTGTGGGATCTTCATTTGGTGTGTGAGGCATTGCATTCTCCCAGGTGGGTTATGTGGAGTTTGTGTTGAGGGGGTGTGTGAGGAGAGCTGCTTGTAACTATGGTCAGTGCTGTGAGTCCTCCTTCCCACCCAGCCAGATATCCCACCATGCAACGTGCTTGCATTGCAGGGAGTGCAAGTTGGCTTTCAGGATGTCAGGCAGTGGTGTTCTGCTGTTTGTTGGTGCACAGTTCCCAGCAGGGCCTTGTGCTCCCCACAGCAGTACCCAGTGTCAGCCATCTTGTCAGTCCTTATCCACTCCCTGTGATGTGAGCATGGTTCAGAGTGGTGTTGATGGGCCAATTGTGAGGGTGAGCAATATCTGTGACTACAACTCCCATCATGCTATTGCCTACACCCCCCTTCCCAGCATGCCCGTACTTCCTTCCTTTTGACTCTGCTTCCCTGTGGGGTAGTGTGCCTGTGCTGACAGGAAGGCTGACAGTGTTGTCCTTGCGTTTGTTTGGCTACAAGTCCCAAGAGTGTCCCTGTGCTTCACACAGCATAACCCAGGGTGGTGGTTCTTTGTGGGATCTTCATTTGGTGTGAGGCATTGCATTCTCCCAGGTGGGTTATGTGGAGTTTGTGTTGAGGGGGTGTGTGAGGAGAGCTGCTTGTAACTATGGTCAGTGCTGTGAGTCCTCCTTCCCACCCAGCCAGATATCCCACCATGCAACGTGCTTGCATTGCAGGGAGTGCAAGTTGGCTTTCAGGATGTCAGGCAGTGGTGTTCTGCTGTTTGTTGGTGCACAGTTCCCAGCAGGGCCTTGTGCTCCCCACAGCAGTACCCAGTGTCAGCCATCTTGTCAGTCCTTATCCACTGCCTGTGATGTGAGCATGGTTCAGAGTGGTGTTGATGGGCCAATTGTGAGGGTGAGTAATATCTGTGACTACAACTCCCATCATGCTATTGCCTACACCCCCCTTCCCAGCATGCCCGTACTTCCTTCCTTTTGAGTGGACTTCACTGTGTGTGAGTGTGACAGCAATGGCAAGATGGCTGACAGTGTGGTCCTGTTGTTTGTTGGTGCCCAGTTCCCAGCAGGGCCTTGTGCTCCCCACAGCAGGACCCAGTGTCAGCCATATTGTCAGTCCTTTTCCACTCCCTGTGTTGTGAGCATGGTTCAGAGTGGTGTTGATGGTCCAAATGTGAGGCTGCCCATTATCTGTTACTACGAGTCCCATCATGCTCTTGGCTACACTGACTTCACCAGCATACACAGGATTCCTTCCTTTCTGTGAGCTTCCCTGTGAGGTGGTGGCTAAATATCTGACAGTGTTTGTTGGTTAGATTTGTGCCACTGCCTAGCTCTATTTGGTATTGGGTTTGTACATGTCATGACACAGTTATATATCACTATGACATGGCATGTATTGTGTTTATCTGACTAACATACACTTCTTGGGATGATTATCTTTTGGTTGCTGTTGATTTGCTAGGGGTGCATGGTTTGACTATCCCCTTGACAGTGATGTGTGTGTATTGGCACACAATATTGTGTATATTAGTTGTGTACTCACCAGGCTCTGGGATGTTTGTTAGTCCATATACGCTCACTGGTGGTAAGATGGCCCGCACCTTCTCCTCCCAGGGCCTGAGGTATACTGGTTTGGCAGGAGGGCCACTGCCGGTGTGCTGGCTCAGGAGGTAATCCTTCTTCAGTAGGTCCCTGACCCTCCTGCGCACATCATACCACCTGTTCTGGATGTCTTCCTTTGTGCGCAAACATGGTGATTGTGCGTTCACCCTGTCGACGATCCTCGCCCACATCTTGGTTTTTTGCGCCATGGGGGTCTGTTGGACCAATGTGCCAAACAACTGTGGCTCTACCCTCAGAATCTCGTCTACCATGACTTCCAATTCACTAGCTAGGAACTTTGGATTCTTCTTTAGGGGCATGGTGATGGGTGGTGGTGGTGATTGATGTGTGTGTGTGTGCAAGTGAGGGTGTGTGAGTGTAGGTTTTGCTGGGTGTGTGTGAGGGTGCTGTTTGTTGAGGTGCTAATGGTGTGTGGCTTTTGTGTTGGTTGAGCTGTGTGTGTGTCTGTGGTTGCTGTCTGATGGTGTTCTGTGCTGGCAGGTCAGTGGAATTTGCAAAGGATCATGGTAGGGATTTGTGGCCTTTATGTAGGTGGAGTTGGGGGGGTGTCCTTGTTCCATTTTTTTCACCCCCTGTATTTATTGGCTTTGTCATTGCTTGTTTGGCCCTCTATTTTTGTATTTTTTCATTTGTGATTATTGTGCATGTAGGAGTCGTTCTTCTGACCGAGTAGGACGTTGCAGTTGTCTCGTGCGCGCCTCTCCGAGTCGTTCCCGCTGTGTTTCAGCTCAGTTTCATATGCGGTGTACGCATCGGTTGCGGAGTATTGTGTTTGTTCGGCTGGCTTTTGTATGCGTGTCGGTCGTACGGCTTGGGCTCCGTGCGAATCGGTCTGATTTTGCACCCATTGCATCGTACTGCGCGGGTCGGAGTTCGCGGGTACGTTTCGTTCGGGTTGATTCCTGGTGCGTGTCGGTCGGTTCTATTCGCGTGGTTTCCCGGCCGGATAGCTTGTTTCCGTCCAGGTCGGTCGTTCGCCTTGAGTTCCGTACGAGTCGGTCGTGATTCACATGCATTTCATCGTACTTCCCAGGTCGGGCAACGCCGGTACGTGTCGGTCGGACTATATTCCCGTACCGAGTCGGTCGGGTGGTTTTCCGGCCCGAATCGGATTCGGCCCCAAAGAGTCTTTTTCCAATTCTACGATGTACCAGGATTCGAGCCACCTCAATGCTTTCATCTGGTCACCCCCTCTGATGTTGGCAGGTATTGCATCTATTACATAATATCTAAGGCCACAGGTATCACTTTGTTGTTGTTCCTCAAAGTGCCCAACTACAGGGTAGGCTTTATCCCTGTGTTTAGTGGCTTGTAAGTGCTGCAAATGTATTTTATGTACTGGGAGTGTCTTGCTACCTACATATGTTAATTTGCAGGGGCATTGTGCAATTGAGACTGGGTGGTCTGTTTTGCAATAGTAATTACCATATATGCATTTACTCATTTTGGCAAATGGTGTTTTGCATTCTTTGGCATTGATGCCATGTTGGCAGGCTTTACATCTGCCGCATTTTATGAACTCCAAGCTGCCCAGCCAAGTGGTCTTGACAGATGCTCCTATCTCAAGACTACTCCTGACTAGATCTTCCCTCCTTGCTTTGGCTTTTCTAAGGGCCACACCAAGCCTATGGGGGGGGGAGAGGCAACCTTTCCCAGTACCGGCCCATTTTTTATGAGATGCCAAAGTTTCTATATAATGAATCTCACAGCCTCCTCTTGTTTGTTATAAGTTGTTATCTGCCTGAAGTGTGGATCTATTTTGCACTGTTTGGTAGTTTGATTTTTGGTTGTTTCTTTCTCAAAGAACAACTGCTTCCATGGTTTAGACCTGGACTTTCTCTTTGCTTCCTCCATACACATCATAGAGTAGCCCATAGCTTGAAATCTCCTTGACAGGTCCACTAGTGCTATAACTTCCTTGCTGGACTCACTGCCATTGCGTCTCACACATAGACTTCCACATAGGGGAAACTATTGACCAAATTACTGGGATGGAATCTGGATGCATGGAGCACCATGTTCCCAGAGATGCGTTTCTTAAACGTTTTGTCTCCGGTCTTTTATTTTTCACACACACTGTGAGATTTAGGAATTTAACCTCCGTACTGCTAATAGTGCTTGTGAATATCATTTATCTCAATCTTACTTAAGAATACTTTGGCGCTTTCCTTCGTGCTCTTCCACTCAAGGAAGAGGTTGTCAATGTACCTGCTCCAATGTATTACATGCTCCGACCAGTCCTGGTGATGTTCGGTGTGGATCACCTGCTCCTCCCACCAGCCCATATGCAAATTAGCATAGTTGGGGGTGAAGTAGGTGCCCATCGCTGTAGCACGGATCTGGTGGAACAACTCTTTGTTAAAGAGAAAGAAATTGCACTCGAAGCATCTCTGTTGCATTTCTGTGTGTTTCCATAGCTTCAAAGATCTAACACATATATATAATATATGTGCATATATATATATATATATATATATATATATAGGTAATTCTGTATTTCAAGGTCAAAATACCACAAGACTCGCACTCCAGGATCGCATTCTTCAGTTCAATTTATATTTTGGATTAACAGCAGTGCGTTTCGACCTTGACGGTCTTTTAAAAAAAAATTCCTTTTATTTCCTGATCGGGTCCTGGCACCCGTGTCTCGTACCGGTCCCGCCTTGGTGGATGTGACCAGCAGTGTCGGGAGTTTTCACTGATATATATATATATTCACAAAAGAAACCCCAAAAACCAAAGGTTACATGGGCGTTATAGTTAGGCTGACATTTCACTCGTACAAAACCAAAGAAATTCAGCCGTTATAGTTAGCTGAGGTAATTATAACTTGCACCCCGCAATGCACCTTCTTATAACCTCACATATTACATCACTGATGACATCACTGATGACATCTTAAATGACATCACTGGTGACATCAGTGATGATGTCATCCAGTGACTGTGTTTTTAAAACGTTTATGAGTGTTTAATATATATACCTAGGTGTATTGGTGAATCAGTGTGTGTATGAGTGACTGTTTGGATGACTGAGTGGGTGCGTGGCTGACTGTATAAGTGAGTGATTAGGTGTCTCAGTGAATGTATAGATGAGTGACTGGTTGTGTGAATGTATCTGTCTGTCAGTTGATGTCTAAGTGGGCGTATGAGTGTGTTAGTGGGTACGTGAATGGCTATATGGGTGATTGTTTGGTTGACAAACATGCAGCTCCCGATGCCCAAAAGCAATTCTGCTCCTCTTCATGGAAGCAAGAGCATTTTTCATGCTCTGGCTTCCATGTAGCGGAGCAGAGTTTGCTATGGCTTGGCGGGAGCAGAGCTCCCCACCAAGCCATAGCAAACTGCAATGTCCTGGGGGTGGGCACCCTAAGACATTGCTGGAGCCAGCCCTGGGGGGTGGCAGCTCCCAGAGCCATGGAGGGCTACTGGAGGGGGGCCGCGTCTCCCCATCTTCTCTGTAGTCCCGGGGAGGTGGTGCTCCCCGGGGCCGGGGGTCCGCAACGGACCCCTGCCTTAACTTAATTTGTGCACCAGGGAGGTGGCAGTCCCCGGGGCTGCTGGGGGGCCGCTTAGTCCCCCGCATGACAATACATGAGCCCCGGGGAGGTGGCGGTCCCCGGGTCTGCAGGGTCCCGCGCAGCCCCCGCATTATTAATTTAATTGTCCCCGGGACCTGGCCTGGGGGAATTTTTTTTTTTTACAATTTCCGGCGGGATTCTCGTATCCACCGCGATTCCCGCCGCAATTTTTTTTATAAATGCTTTTTTTGGCCCAGGGTGTCAGGGTGTTTCTACCCTGCCCCCTTTCCCTGTTTTTCTATGTTTTTTCTTGTGACTCGGTTCAACCGAATCACATAATCACGGAAAAAACCACAGGTTACAGGAACGTTATAGTTAGGCTGACATTTCACTTGTACAAAAACCTGTGAAATTCAGCCGTTATAGTTAGCTGAGCTAACTATAACTTGCGTCCCTGCAAATCACTGTTGATGACGTCACATATTACATCAGTCATGACATCACAGATGTGAAAAAAAGAGAGGCCACGCGGCCACCCCCCATGCCATAGCAAACTGCAATTTCCCAGGGGTGGGTACCCCGGGACATTGCTGGAGCCGGCCCGGGGGGGGGGGTGGCGGTCCCCTGGGCCATTTACGGCTGTGCAGCCCCCTCCAATTTGCAAAGTAGCCCCGGGGAGGTGGTGGTGCCCACGGCTGTGTGGGGGGGGGGCTTGAGTCCCCCCTCACACACATTATTTTAAGCAAAGCCCCGGAGAGGTGGCGATCCCCGGTGCTGCAGGGGGTAGTGTGCCCCCCCTCCACATTCAACACAATTAGACACAGGGAGGTGGCGGTCCCCGGGCAGCCCCCGCGCATTTTTTTTGTTAAAAAGCCCCAGGGAGGTGGCGGTCCCTGGGGCTGCGGGGGAGCCTGCGTGGCCCCCGCATTTAATATACTTTATCCCAGTGAGGTGGCAGTCCCCGCATCTATTGTAATCATTGCCCCCGGGACCTGGCCCACCCGGGGTCTTAAAGAAAACAAAGTGCATGAGTCCGTGCTTCGTTTTTTTTAAAAAATTCGGTCTGATTCGCGGGTCCAACACGAATCCCGCTGAATTTTTCTTTCTTTTTTTTAAAATGCTTTTTTTGGCCCTGGTGGTCCTTGTGGGACCCCCTGAGCAGGCCTAGGGGGTCAAGGTGTTTCTACCATGCCCCCTTTTCTTAATTGTTTTACGTTTTTTTTTTCTTTTTCCTTGTGACCAGGTTCAACTGAGTCACAAGATGGCTGCCAACACTTCCTGGTTTGAAGTGTTGACAGCCGAACACATCTTAGGCTCGAGATCAGGAGGGTTTGCAGATCCTTTGCGGTCATATTTGTATATCTAGAAATATTTATTTTCTCAGGAACTACTGAACGGATTTACACCATTTAACAAAAAGAGAGCACTCTGGACCAAGAGCTACCTTTCTGCCAAATTTTGTGTAATTCCGTTCAGCAGTTTGGGCTATAGACATGCGTCAACAGTTTCCTATGGAAATTGACATGGAGAAAAAGCATTTTGGGACCCCCCTTCCTTTTTCTCGGCCCCCGCTTGATGGATCACCCCGAAATTGTCAAGACAGCAGCTAAAGTGAGTGGGACATTAGTTTTGAAAATTCCGCAAAGATTCGTCAAACGGAGCCACAGATATTGGCAAAAGAAAAAACACTTTTTGAATAGAAACAAGGTACTAACTATAACTATTTAACTACCTACTGGTGACCGCCAGTTGGTTTTTTATATATATATATATATATTTATATATACACACACATACATATATATATCTATATATAGATCCAAGTACTCCGCTACTTGCCCACCATTCCCTGGTACAGACGAACGGGGACGGAACACAGCATATGTGCAAATCTGTTTTTTATTTTCAGTCAACCATTACGCGTTTCGTCCCTTGCAGGCCTTGATCACATGACAAAGGCTGCGTCGCTGTTCTACCCTTTTTAAAGTGACAGGTGCTCATTCAAACAGTCATGAATATAAACAACAGACTATATATAGTTTGCCTCAAATTCACAATGCTACTGCAGCAAAGTCGGTTGTGACATTAATTGAGATGCTGTCATAAAATCTGATTACTGTTTTCATAAAAGCTTAAATGCATGTTGAATAAAACTTTAAACAACAAAAGTACAGTACATGCTTAAAATGCCCTCGCAGTAAAGTGCAAATTAATTCAAATTCAATTCAAGGACAACTAATCACGTCGATGTTATGATTACATACAAACAACTTGTTGAATCAACTGTTTAAGGTGCTTTTGTGCAAAGTGCTATATTATAAAAGTGCTTTATGTGCATATCTCACCCGCTAGTATCAGTCTAAAGTGCTCTAGTGCTAATAAAACATATTTTTTATATATATATATATAAATTGAAGGTCTGGCAGCTTGTGTTGTTTTTAACTCTATGTATAATAAATGTCTTAATACATCATTTGTATTATTACTATGTGCTTTAACAACGTTTGTTGATTCCTCCCGTGGCACATTCTAAATTTGTCTGTTAAAGAATGGACCCCTTGTTCTGTCTCATTTTATGCATGATTTTATCACTGCATTTGCTGAAAATCAGTAATCTGTTATCTGATAGAGACATCTAGCCGCAGATTCCTTAACTTCGAATATCCCCAGGCGTCAGACTGGATCCGGAAAATCTTTTTCCCCAGCAGTACCTCTGCATGCTGGGGGGTGGCGTCGCCCGGCTCCGTCCTGACGTCGTCCACAGAAGTGACGTCAATGGAGCCACATAAGTAGTCGTCGTTCCCCCCCCTCCCCGGCGTGCTGACGTCAGTTTTCTTCTTTTCCGCGCCCCAACGCGGATCCGGAAAAGCGGTTACCTCTGGCCTGTTTTTGTTTTTTCAGGCCTTCTCAACGTCTTTTGGCATCCGGGAACAGTGTGTGATGCCTTCGGGCTTCAAGGCATGTGAATCCTGTACGCGGCAGATGTCGGCGACAGATCCACAAGCGATCTGTATGTGGTGCTTGGGCGAGCACCACGACTCCGAGGAGTGCGACGCCTGCCGCCGGCTGAAGCCGAAGTCCTTGCGGGAACGTCGCATGAAGTTGCTGTCCGCCCCGGTAGGCCCCGTCCGGAGACCTCACGCCACCGGTCTCCTTCTCGCGCTGGGGGGTCGGTTCGGGACAGGTCGCGGAGTCGTTCCCGCGGACGTCGCTCTCCTGCCGCAGGTAAGCACAAGAAAAAGAAGTCACGGAGGTCGCCGACCTCACGCGACGGCGGGGCCCGCTGCTCCCGGTCTCCACCGGACATGGGCCCCCAGGAGTCGACCCCCACTTACCCGCCGTTTCCTGGGGCTGGGGCGACTAGGGACCAGATGGAGGCCTATTCTCGGGCCTTGCTAGCCATCTCCCTGGCGTGCCTTCGGGCCCCATAGAGGGGGTAGGGGTTCAGATCGGGATTTCGCCGGCGGGTTCGCCCTCGGCACCGGTCGAGCACCCTGACTCCGGTTCCGGAGTCGCTGCGACATCGGGGCATGGCCCGGAGGGGCATCCTACTCGCACGTCCAAGCCTTCCATGTTGTCTTCGCGCAACCCTGTGCGGCTCCCTGCGTCGACGCCGGCTGAGGCTGCAGCGCAGGTCTCGACTCCAAGTCTGCAGGTTCCCACCTGGGTGGAGGTCGCGTCGACACCGGTCCGACGCCGGACGGACGAGGCTCCTTCAGGATTCATCGACGTCGAGACGACGCCGTCTCGACGCTGATCGACGCCGGTGCCATCCCCGGCCATTCATCGGTTGGTGGAGGATCTGGAGGCCGAAACTGAAGAGGCTCCTATGGGTTCGCCACCCCTAGAGTTGTTTAGCTGTCCCTCGGGGCAGGACCCCTGGCGGGGCCTTGGATGTCCTCGGGCTGTAGAGCCACCACGTTTTGGTGGTAGGCTTAGCCTCATGCCGTCCCCTACGGATGACCTGTTGTCGCCACCTCGCATGGCCACGGTGGCTAGTGCGGCTTTTGCGAGGGTGGTTCACGGTGCTGCGGATATTTTACAAGGGCAGACACCCTCGGTCTCTCTGCCCTCTGATCCCTTGCTGGATTTACTACACCAGGGCCCCGTGGAAGTGGAGCCCTTGTTGCCTTTTGGCGAGTCGTTATACAACACTCTTCTAGGGACTTGGGCGAGGCCCTCTTCGGGGGACCCGGTGGATCGTGCTATTGCACATCGCCATCGCCCTGCTCCAGATGACCCTGTCAGTTTGTCCCTCCATCCAAGGGCTCATGGGCTGGTGATTCAGGCGGCTTCAGTCTCGTTGCCTTCTGCCCCTCCTCCGTTACTCCCTCCCACTTGGGAGTCTCGGTGGTTGGAGTCGTGTGGCCGCCATGTATTTGCGTCCACCAGTGCAGGCCTCCGATCCCTGAACACGTCTTGCGTGTTTGCAAGGGCTACTTCTGCCCTTTGGGATTTGGTCGAGCGCCTCCTCCCTTCTCTACCGGAGGGTCCTCGAACTGACCTGGATCGGTTGATTCGTGATGGCTGGGAAATGGCGCAATTTTCCATTCGGTCGGCTATGGACACCACTTATTCGGTGGGTCGAGCTATGGCCCGGTCGGTTGCTCTGCGTCGCCATGCCTGGCTACGAGATGGCTGTTTCCCTGCCAATGTCCAGGAGCGTCTTAGGGATTTGCCCTTTGATGGGGTCACCTTGTTCGACAGACATGCTGACTCGGCGGTTCAACGTCTCATGTCTGAGTTTCCATGAGTTCCATGGTTTATAGTCCTTGTTGTGGACTTTGCCTTTTGGTTGCAGTATTGTCACTGCTTTCTCTAGTGCTCCGTCTCTGAGTTCAAGACGTCATTACCCAGACGGACTGTGCGGCTTCTTGCCGTCTTATCCTTCTTTTTCTACAGCTGGCCAGCTGTTTCTGCTTTTCTTTTTGAGCCCTCTGCTAAGAGCTCGTCTCAAGAGGTGTCCCTTGTTTTTATAGGGATGTGCCATACCCTATGTGGGGTACTTGTTGGCTATTGTGTAGTTGCTCTTTCTGACACGGGGGGTTTCGAGGCTTCTGCGCTGTCTACACTGCGGGTCTCCTGTTTCGTCCTGCTCTGCCTACTGTGGTAGGACGTCCCCTCTGGTGAGACCCACGTGTTTGGTGTGGCTCTCTCCTGGGGCTTCTGGATTGTCGTCTACGGTTTGGTCCGTAGCTCTCTCCTGCCTCTTTGGCGGCACACTTCCCCGAAGTGTTGTTTGGCTCTCCATGGTGTGTTCTTTTGACTTCGATGTGCTTCTTCTGCCTATCGGCACGTGCCTCTTGGGGGCGTGTTGTTCTGTTCCGTTCCAGAGCAGTTTCTTCCGCGTTTGTGGACACGCAAGATATGTTCGCTGTCACAGGGTGCCGGCGGTGTTCCTTGCGCCCCTGTCTACGTTCTATTCCGGTCCATTCCTGGTGTGGTGAAGTGCTTACGTCTTCTCTCATGGCTCAGGCCAGTGGGGTTTTTGTCTATAGGCAGTGAAATCTTCGCCAGCTACATCACTGCTGTGCATTGCCTTGTTTTCTGTTTCCATTTGCACTTCCTTGGCAGGGACTCCGATTCCCTTAGATAATTGCCACGCAGAGGGTTAGGTGCTTCTGCTCCTGGTCTCTGCTGCTGGTTCTGACCCACTGTGGCCTAGTGTTCTCTATCAACCCTAAAGGCGATATTGCTTTCTTTTCTGTCAGACTTATGTCTGTGTATTTTTCACTCTTTCTTCGTGAGTGTAGTGGTCAGTGTCCCCGCCTGTCTCACGGGAGGCCAGGGTTCCTTCCCCGTTGACGGGGTGTTGTCGCTTACTAGGTGTCTTGGCATTGTTGTGTCCTACTTCACACTGGTGCTGTTGGTACCTCTTGTGATGTCTCTTTTTTCCCTGGGGCGTGCTCTTTGAGTTCTTCCCCTTGCTTCATTTTTTCACAATTTGCTTATAGTTACGTGTCTATAGGTATTTATATAGATAGATATATATATACATGTCTAGGGCTTATCCAGTGAGAGGGCACGCTTACTACATTTTCGCTTGCCCTAGTCTTTACCCCCAATCAATCTCTCTCTCTCTCTCTCTCTTCCTCTTGGTAGCGAGCCCTATGTGTCTCCCCGGTTTTTCCTTCCCTGTTGGTACCTCTGGGTACCGTTGGCGGTTGACTACCTGATGCTTCAATTCCTGGGCTTTTGCACAGGTGTGGTGTAGTCTCATGGTACACACTGTCTCCTTGTGTGTATCCTGTCATCCACACACATGTATCTTCTGGTAGTCACGGTTCTGTATATCTAGGCATGGTGACGTTGTTCTCTCACCTTCCTTTCTTGGCATCCACTGTGATGTATGTTTGGTTTGTATGCTCTGACGCTCTCATGCTGTCTTGTCCCTTCTCTGGGACTGTGTCTATGCAGATCCATGGGTTCAGGTGCTCAGTTGAACTTCTTTTTGCAGAAGTCCACACACTTTCTTCCATTATGCACTGACCTTGTTGGTTCCGTGTCTTCCTTTCATTCCTGCCTAGACGAGTGAGGTCTCGTCTGTCCTCTGCAGGGTTGTGGTGCCTTTGCCTCCCCTTTTTTATAGCTCCCCTGCGGAGCTTCGTAGGTCTGGCGTCAGCCGCGCTGGCATTGGCTGTCCCCACTGTGTTTTAGTCAATGTTATTGACAGCTTAGTTCTCTTTGAAACTTGGTGGGTTTTCAGTCGCAGACCCTCCTCCAATGGGGTATGGCTTTGGTATCTATTCTAAGTTAGGAATCTGCGGCTAGATGTCTCCATCAGATGAACAAGTTACTTACCTTCGGTAACAATGTATCTGGTAGAGACAGTCTAGCCGCAGATTCCTTAACGCCCACCCATCCTCCCCGTTCTGCGAGGACCTTCCAGGTGGGGTTCTGCCCCTTGCCTCCTTATGGGTGGCCTAGTCTTCTTGAGGGGCATTCTAGTTCACCTGCCTCTGGGGCAGGGTGTGTCGTTCTGTTCTGGCACATTGGCTCTCCACCCATTCTCGTTTTGGGTGGCTAGGTTCTGTGCTTTCCATGCTCTCCGCCCTGGTTCTCTGGCGTGGAGATTCTCATGTTCTTCCACCCTCCCTCCACCCTCTTCTGTTTCTCCCCATTCCCTTGGGGTCTCCTTGTCTATGCGGCAGTCGATTGGGTTAGGGTTCTATTTGCCTATGCTACAGTTCATAGGTCACTGTGGGGAGTGTGGTGGACGCTCTCTGTTGTTGCTCACTTTTGGTCACTCGCCATGAGTCATGTTGTTCCAGTCTTGTTGTCCTTAACAGTTATGTCCTGTGGTTACAGACTGTCTTTCATACGGTTCCATCCTGTGGTTGCGAACTGTCCTTCGTTGTCATGCCATTCATTTCCAATGCCATTGCCTCTTAGGAGGGGTGCGGCTCTTTGCTTGGTCGCGACTGTTTCTAGTGGCGGGTGCTTTGTTCGCTCCCGTCAGTCCCTTCAAGTAGTGAGTACTCTTCCACATGGTCCCTTCATGTGTTGAGTACTCTTTTCATAGGGAGAGGATTATCGTCATTCTATGGTTTCTTGCCATTATTGTTTCACAGATTTTTGTTCTTTTTTAGCACACTGTTCCTATACTCTCACAGTTTTTGTAGTGGCTCCGTGTTGTGGCGCGGAAAGGTTTCACACAAGAAAACTGACGTCAGCACGCCGGGGGGGGGGCTTATGTGGCTCCATTGACGTCACTTCCGTGGATGACGTCAGGACGGAGCCGGGCGATGCCACCCCCCGGCGTGCAGAGGTACTGCTGGGGAAAATGATTTTCTGGATCCAGTCTGACGCCTGGGGAGATTCTAAGTTAAGGAATCTGCGGCTAGACTGTGTCTCTACCAGATACATCGTTACCGAAGGTAAGTAACTCGTTCTTACGGACATGTAAACAAATCCTCAGTCGTGTTTAAACCTCCCGGATGTTTAGAATCGATTTCCAATATGTATTGGGTCTCTAATTTTCTCAAAACACCCTCTCTGTTGCCCCCCTCTCCTGTTCAAAGGCACAGCATCAATCAGATAATATTTGAGATGTTCAAGGTTGCTGCTGTGTCTCTCCTTGAAGTGACGGGCAACAGGGTGCGCCGGGTCCTGAGTGGTGATTGCCCGTATGTGCTGGAGAATCCGTTTGTGGGCCTGTAGCTTTGTGCTACCCACATAATGTAGTCCACAAGAACACTCCAGCACATATATCACATGATCTGTTTTACATGTCAATGATTTATTGATCTTCCGATCTTTGTTACCAAACGGTGGACTGTATGTCGTTTTATTTACACCGAATTGGCATGCCCTGCAGGTTTTACATTTAAAAAAGCCTTTTCTTTGTGATAGCCAGGTGTTGCCATCCACTAACTCAGGGCTACTTTTGACAAGGGAATTACTCATAGAAGGTGCCCTTCTGTACGTGAGGGAGAGATTTTTAGGAACAAGATGGCCAATCACAGGATCATTTAGGACTATGGGCCAATTGCGTCTGATGATACTTCTCAGCACTTTGTCCTGTTTATTGAAAGCTAATATCATTCTAAACCGGTTGCCAGTTTTTTTGGGTGCTGTGGACAGGGGTTTGTCAGCCTTGTTGGTCCCAGATTGGGTGTTGGATAACAATTCTGTTCTGTCTAGACCTGTTGTTTTGTTAATGGCCGATTCTACAGTTCTTCGTGAGTACCCGTGTGCTAGAAATCTCTGTTTGCTCGCCTGTTGGGCCATCTGTAAGTCCTGGCTATTGCTGCAAATTCTAAGCATCCTAAGCATTTCCCCATATGGTATGCTTTCTATCAAATGTCTGGGATGAAAGCTTGTGGCATGCAACACAGAGTTGCCTGCTGTTTCTTTGCGGTGTACTTTCGTTTCTATTCTTTATTTTATATATATATATATCTCTATATATATTTATAATTATATTCCAAATGTAACGGGTAGTAACGAAAGCAACTCCACGAGCCCACTGATCAGGTCAGTAGTTAATTGGCAAAAAGACGCGTTTCGACCACGTCCGTGGACTTGGTCAACAGTCGCAATCCTGGTCCAAAGCTCTCCCGACGAAACCTTTCAGGTATGGATCACCAGACGCCAAATGTTATAGTTTTGAAAAGTGCTTTATTCCTTTATCGGCACATAGTCTATTCCAGGCTAGTGCCTGCCATGACGCGTTTCGACCGCCAGAGCGCGGTCTTGATCACATGACACACCGCCATACTCTTAACATTTAAATAGTGAAACAACAACCACCAATGTACGAAACAAACAAACAATGTGCATAGAAATAGACATCAGACTATTAGTAAATGCTTGTAATGACAATAAATTACTGTGAAACGACAATAAAATATACGTTGTCTCAATCTAAAATCCACATATAAATTGTCTAAATACGCTCACTGGCACCAGAATGAAATCATTGGATAAAACTTGTTATATCATCCTAATCATTGAGTAATGAACTAGACCTAACAACGTGTTTACCGGACAAAATAACATTGATATATATCATAATGTGTTGATTGAGTAATAAAGTGCTAGTGCTTAAATATAAACAAATGGCTGAATCCATTTTAATAGCTTATATTTCAACAAAGGAAACACGCTTAAAAGGTCTATATGATCCATTAGAGACAAATGCTGGTATAACATACATACATACATTTAAACAGTAGAGCCACAATCGGTATCATAAACTTGTTTTACACAGTCTGTATCTAGAGGATAATTGAACATTGCTATATATATATATATATATATATATATATATATATATATATATATATATATATATATAGTTAGGTCTGCTTTTCCATAGACGGAGCTTTTTTTTGGTTTGCTAATACCTTTGGCCCCGTTTGATCAATCTTCACAAAACTTTCCAAAAAGACGTCCATCCACTTATCTACTTCAGCTCCTTCCTGGAAAGTTTTGTGATGATTTGTCTAGTGGGGGCCGAGAAAAAAGGGGGGTCCTAAAATGCAAATTCCCCATGCGTTTTCCATAGACTTCCTTAGGCAAGGCTACAGTAAACAGTTGAACGGAATTACACCAAATTCAGCAGGAAGCTAGATCTTGGTCCACTAATTGTGCTTTTTGTGATTTGGTGCAAATCCGTTCAGTAGTTTTTGAGATATTAAGGGTAAAAAATAATTGTATATTATGGTAGTTGGGCTCGCGAGAAATGCGATGTAAAAAATGAAGGTCTGTTTGGTCAGGAGGCCAATTTTTCCCATGAGTCTTCATGCTCTTGCAGGAGTGAGAGGCTCCTGCGAGTCTCGCAAGCGCATTGATTGGCTGGCTTGTGGAATGTTAGAAATTAAGTGTCCGCGATAACTGTTTACTGTGAAAAATTGGAGGTGTTGTGGGACTGAAGTAAAAAAAGCTATGTAAGGGGGCAACAGAAAGGCATGCTGTCCCTCTAGATTTAGATAGGAGGTGCCTGAGGAATAACTACTGTGAAGATAATAAATGTATATTGTTTTAACTTAATTTTTGAAGATCTTGCTGGACTTTTGTGAGATCATGATCAGTAAAAAGGAGAAGATGATATCTCAGTTCACTTTATTAGTAGGAATGCATATTGTGGTACTTGTTTTTGAGAGGAAGTGTGTAAGAGATAAGTACTGTGATTGATTAGAAGGCTACATTTTTTTTATTTTTTTTTTAAAGGAGTGCTTAGTCCCTCCCCATACTTGTATACGCACACCTATCATTACAGAGGTCTCAGCAGAGACGGCAGTCCCTCTACATTCCATACTACACACACCTGTTATCTGAGAGAGAGGTCTAAAAGGAGAGGGCACTCCCTCCCCTCATCCTGCTATGCACACCCGCCATCTGAGATGTTTCAAAGTAGAGGCTAGTCCCTCCACAGACCCTACTATGCACACCCGCCATCTGAGAGTGAGGTCTAAAAGGCTACCCCATTCCCTGCTCATACCTATACTACTCACACATCATTGCAGCGAGAGGTCTCAGCAGAGAGGCCAGTCCCTCCACACACCCTACGACGTACACCTGTCATCTTAGAGAGAGGTCTAAAGGGAGAGTGCAGCCCCTCCCCACATCCTATTATGCACACCCATCATTTGAGAGAGGGGGTCTGAAAGGAGAGGCCAGTCCCTCTCCACACCCGATTATGCACACCCATCATTACAGAGAGAGGTCTCATCAAAGAGGCCAGCCTCTCCACACATCCTACTGCATACATCGCCATCTGAGACAGAGGTCTGAAAGGATAGGCCAGTCCCTCCACACACCCTACTACGCACACCCGTCATCTGAGAGAGAGGTTGTAGGAAAGTAGCATCTGCTTTCATGGTTATCCCCACTTTTTGTCTGGTTTTATGCTGTTTCTGACTAGTCTGACTGGGATCCTACTAATCAGGCCCTCAGTCTCTGTGCTTTCTCCCCTAAATTGGTTAATGTGAGTACTTAGGTACATCCCAGATTGGCTACTGGTTTACCCTTATAAGCCCCTAGTATATGTTCATGAGGTACCCACGGCATAGGTACACAAGGGGTCTCCCATGGGCTGAAGCATGTATTGTGCCACCCATGACGGACCACTCAAGTTGTTGCTCCAGGCCTGCCATTGCAGCCTGAGTTCCCTATATCTGAGGTCACTGCGCTTAAAACCTATAAGTCACCCTTAAGGTAGGCCTTTCAATCCTGAAGGCAGGGTGCTCGGTTCTAAGTGTGAGGGTGCACCTGAATGAGCAGTACACCCCTACAACCTACGGAGTCCATTCTCCCAGGTTTTAAGTGCATCAGCCATATAACATATAGAGGGGCCATGCGTCATTATGTGATGACCATCTCTAAACTGCCTGTAACGAACCCTGTCATGTTCGGTATCAAACGTGTTGGAATCATACCCCCCACACCGTAAACTGTGTGGGAGGTATGATTCCATGCACTGTAAAGCTCCTCAGTGCTCCCAGTACCAGTCTTCCAGAGCCGGACAGCAAGCTAGGGCTGCTGCCGACCAGAGACTTGTTTCTGCCCTCCTGCTGCTGAGCCAAGCTCGAGCAGGGGAAGGCAGAACAAAAGATATCCTGTCACAGGGAGGTGTGACCACCTCCAAGACAGGGTTTATTGTATTGGGGCAGGGTGGGGATGCTTGCCAGCGCCACTGAGACTGCTTGAAGGGCACATTTGGTGCCCTCCTTGCATACTCCAGTTCAAACCAGTTCAGGGAGCTGTTGGCTCCCGCTCTGGTGCGAAACTGGACAAAGGACATGGGAGTATCCTCCCCACTGTCTAGCCCCTTCTTTGGGAGGGACCCCTGAATCATCCCAACCCTTTTCCTAAGGGTACTTAAGGGCTTACCTGTGGGTGGGTCCCTAGATTCGTCATGTGACAAGATTCAGATCTGATACCACTTCATCTTTGACCGTCTGGGCACTCTATACTTTGCTCTGGGCACCGAGGCTGCAACTGGGAAGACTCCTGCTGCTCTGTCCTGCTCATCTGCTGCAACGTCTGTGCCTGTGTTCCATACAGGAACTTTCCAAGGCCTGTGGATATCCAAGACACCTGAAGGAATCTCCCTTGAAGTGAAGGAGTCACTTCCCCGCATCTGCAGGCACCGCAACCAAGCTCACCGGTCTGCTGCTCCTGGGCTCCCACGGACTCCGAAAGGCTCAGCAACACAGGTGGTAGTTCTACAACTCCCTCGAGGCCTGCACTGTCTTCACAACCAGTTTGAGGCCTGAATCCCTCGTCGGAACAGCAGGAACCAAACCCCTGTGCACCGCGTCGATGTGTCGTTGCAAAGGCTTTTTGGCATCTTCCTCAAAGATCTTCAGGCTCCAAATAACCCCCACCTCAAGCATCTCCTGTGACCAAGATCTTCATCCTCACCAGATCTCTTGCACCGTGGGCTGGCATATTTGGTGAGGTGCTCAAGGTTCTCTTGCGACTCCAGTGCCTCCGGCCTGTGGGTCCTCTTGAGGGTCTTCTTTGATTCCAGCGGACTCCCCTGATCGCTCAGGGCCTGCTCTGACTCCCCTGATTGTGGTGAGTCACTTGGACCTTGCTGGTCCCAACACTGCACCTTTTTCGCCTTCCACATTGGTTGCATTTGCCAAGGCTTGTTGGTGCTCCCTTCGGACACCGACCCCTCAACTCTAGACATCCGATTTGGGATAGCTTGTGAACGGTTCCTGGTCTTCTATAGCGTCACCTGGTCCACACAGCTGCAGCTCCAAGGTCACCGTCAACTCTCCTGCAACACCGACATCGGTGGGCATTCATCTTCCATGCCCCCGGTCACTCCTGAGTGGCCTAGACCCTGTCCCCTCTGTTTGCAGGTGCTTCTCATCTTGAATCCACCTTTGGGTTCCACCGCACACTTTCACCTTCTTCGCCAGCGGCATCTTCTCGAAGTCCTCCATTGAGTTCGACTGCGGTTTCCGACGCCACTTCGCACCTATTCACCCAGCTTCCCTGGTGTAGGTATCCTGGTTCCTAGGGTATCCACGGGTGGGGTGGCTCTCCAACCTTCTGTCTTCCACCTGGTTTCTTCAGGGTCCACTTGGAAAGGTCCTTCTTTAAAATTGCAACACGACGTACCCATTGACTTGAATTGAGTGCGCTGTCGTGTTCCTACTCTGCACACGGCCTCCGTCGGGCTCCTTGGTACTTACCTTGGGTGGTTCCTTGGGTCCCCAGCACTTCTACGTCTTCTGGGTATAGTCTTGACTTGAGTCGTCGTTCGCATACCACTATTTTAGTATATGGTTTGGTTTCCCCCTGGCGACCACTGTGTACTTGTGCTACTTACTAGTTTTTATTGCAAAGTATTGTGTGCATTGTGTATATCTCCGGGTAGGAGACATACAAGCTGCTTTACACTCCTTCTGGACTAAGCCTGAAGGTTGCTCTCTACAGATACCACTTAGAGAGCTTTCTAAGGTAGTCTAAGACTACTAAAATCACCATAAGGATTGTCTGGATTAATGCAGGGTACCCACTTACATAAGCGTGCACCATATACTAAGCCAGCCTCCTACAGAGGTCTCAAAGGAGAGGACAGTCCCTCTCCACAACCTACTGTGCCAACCCATCATTCCAGAGAGAGATCTCAGCAGAGAGATCAGTCCCTCTACACACCCTACTATGCACACCTGTCATCTGGGAGAGAGGTCTAAAAGGAGAGCTCAGTCCCTCTCCACACCCTACTGTGCCAACCCATCATTACAGAGAGAGATCTCAGCAGAGAGGCCAGTCCCTCCACACACCAACTACGCACACCCATTATCTGAGAGAGCAGTCTAAAAGGAGAGGGTTGTCCCTCCCCACACCCTACTGTTCATACCTATAACAGAGAGAGGTCTCATCAGAAAGGCAAGTTCCTCCACGCACTCTGCTACGCAGACCCGTCATCTGAAAGAGAGGTCTAAAAGGAGAGGGCAGTCCCTCCCCACACCCTACTACGGACACCTGCCATCTGAGATAGAGGTCTGAAAGGTGAGGCCAGTCCCTCTCCACACCCTACTATGTACACCCATCATTGCAAGAGTAATGACACCTCAAAAAAAGATTGCTGGTGACACGTCTTGATTCAGAGTTACAATGTCTGAGCAAATAAATAATTACTATTGAATATTTATCTTTAATACTAACACACATTTTACACAGATTTTGCAAACTGAACCATATTCTGTTTTGTGACAAATAAAAAACAAATTCTTTTACAAAAATATGTCAGAGCACAACATATATTTTACAGTCATTCTACCATCCATACTCTCACAAAATAATGAATTTAGTTTAAAACAATTAAAAAAAACTAGAACTGCATTGAAAAACCACTGGTTAAAGTAACGTAAAAGTTATGTGTAATAAAAATATCTGTTTTCATTTTTTTTTAAACTTCGAAATACACTGACAAAAAAGGTTAAAGTAACGTTATAGTTAGGTGAATTTGTCAGTGTGAACATTAACGTTTTGAACTGAAAAAACAGAAATTCACCATTTATAGTTAGCGGATCACTGACAGAATATCGACGGACCGAATATCGACCTACAAGAATATCGAGTACAGAATATCGATGGACAGAATATCGACATCCTATCTCTACAAAGGTAAGTACAAAAATATCGAAACCAAAATATCGTTGTTTAAAATATCGTTGTTTAAAATTTCTTAAAAATATTATAAAATTAATCAAATAATAAATATAATTAATAAAAACATAGGGGGTGATTAGGATGGCGGGCGGATCCCCATCGCCGGCCCGGCAGTGGCGATCCGCCCGCCTTCCCAACCCGATTTACCCCCCGCCATATTATAATGGCGGGGGGTATCGCGGCGGACGCTTTTCCGTCGGTCCGCAATCGTTCCGCTTGCCGGCCGGGCGGAGCTGGGGCTTAATATGGTGGCGGTGCCTACCAGGCACCGCCATCCATATTAAGATGTGTGGGGAAACTGGCCTTTCCATGGCGGCGATGCCGCCATGGAAAGGCTGGCAGGGATGTGCTTTGGGGACCCGTTGCAGGCCCCTGGGGGGTGTGGGGGGCTGCACTTGGGGGGTACCTATGGTACCCCCTCCATTTGCATGCACAAGGTGGCAGGCACTGCGCGGTGCCTGCCACGTTGTGCATGCAAATGCACACCATGGCACTTTGGCATTGCGGCGGAATGCGACCGCCAGGGTGGCGGCCGCATCCTAATTAGCGGTGCGGGACCGCCGCACGTCTGGCGGCCAGTCCCTACACCTGAGTCCGCCCGCCATCCTAATCACCCCCATAGTTAGAATTATTTAAAAATGATAAATAATAAATGTAATATAAAAAAAAATAAACATACATATTTAAACATTTTTATATATATATAAACTTAATATTAATAAATTATTATTTAATTTAATTATAAAATGTTAGAAACATAATAGAAAATTATAAATACATATATATATATATACATAAACCTGTAATATAAATATAAAAATAAAATATATATATAATAAATTAAAATATTAAAATTAATATTTATTTGTAAAAAAATATTTTACACTACATTAACTATAACAGTAGGGAAAAAGTTGGATAGCGTAGGGGATAAAACTACTATTCCCACTCCAAAGAGTGCAACAGTAGGGAAAGTGTTGGATAGCGGAGGGGAATAATTTACTATTCCCACTCCACGGAGTGTAACAGTAGGGAAAGTGTTGGATAGCGGAGGGTTTAAAATTACTATTCCCACTCCAGTAATTGCAACAGTAGGGAAAGTGTTGGATAGCAAGAGGGTAAAAATTACTATTCCCACTCCAGCAAATGCAACAGTAGAGAAAGTGTTGGATAGCGGGTGGGTAAAAATTACTATTCCCACTCCAGTGAGTGCAACAGTAGGGAATGTTTTGGATAGCGGGTGGGTAAAAATTACTATTCCCACTCCAGCAAATGCAACAGTAGGGAAAGTGTTGGATAGCGGGTGGGTAAAAATTACTATTCCCACTCCAGTGAGTGCAACAGTAGGGAAAGTGTTGGATAGCGGAAAGGTATAAATTAATATTCCCACTCCAACAAGTGTAACAGTAGGAAACGTGTTGGATAGTGGAGGGGTAAAATTTACTATTCCTACTCCAGTGAGTGCAACAGTAGGGAAAGTGTTGGATAGCGGAGGGGAATAATTTACTATTCCCACTCCACGGAGTGCAACAGTAAGGAAAGTGTTGGATACCGGAGGAGATAAAATTACTATTCCCACTCCAGCGAGTGCAACACTAGAGAAAGTGTTGGATAGCGGAGGGGAATAATTTACTATTCCCACTCCAGCAAGTGCAACAGTAGGGAAAGTGTTGGATAGTGGAGAGGTTAAATTTACTATTCCTACTCCAGTGAGTGCAACAGTAGGGAAAGTGTTGGATATCGGAGGGGAATAATTTACTATTCCCACTCCAGCAAGTGCAACAGTAGGGAAAGTGTTGGATAGCGGAGGGGAATAATTTACTATTCCCACTCCACGGAGTGCAACAGTAGGGAAAGTGTTGGTTAGCGGAGGATATAAAATTACTATTCCCACTCCAGCGAGTGCAACAGTAGGGAAAATGTTGGATAGCGGAGGGGAATAATTTACTATTCCCACTCCAACAAAATAATAACCATTAATTAACAAATACTTAAATAATAAAAAATAATTTACCTCTCACCAAATACCCCTATAAATAACACCACCACTATTGTAAAACATGACACAATTAACATAATTGCTTAACAATTAATTAATTAACTAATAACAATAAACAATAAAATTAAAAACAATGAATAATAAATTAATTCATACTATTAAGACTATAAAATAACAATAAATAAATATCTGAAAAAATTAAAAATTATATTAATTTTTAATTACTTGCCATACTACTCCCCTCTAAATACACAACTCACTCATAAAAAATTGACACAATGTACATATTTACCAATTAATTAATAATAATTAATAAATAACAAATTATTTAACACAATCAACAATATGAAATATTAAATACACAAATATTAATTAATAAAAATTATTAATTAATGAATTATAATTAACTTACTTCCCACCCTACTCCCTATAAGCCCACAACCCACTCTTAAAAAATAACACAATTAAAATATTTAGCAATTAATAATTAATATCCAATTAATAACTAATTAATAACAAAATATTTAACACAATTAACATCAAATATTAAATAGATAAATATTAATTAATAAAATTATTTATTAATTAATTATAATTAAATTACTTCCAACCCTACTCCCCTATAAACCCACAACCCGCTCCTAAAAAAATGACACAATTAACATATTCACCAATTAATTATTTATAATTAGTAACCAATTAATAACAAATTAATTAACACAATTAACAATATAAATTATTCAATACAAAAATATGGATTAATTAACATTATTAAATAATTAATTTTAATTAAATTACTTCCCACCCTATTCCCCTATAAACCCACAACCCGCTACGGAACTAAAACGCAATATTTAATTTCTTAAAAAATTAAATAATTTCTAACAATGTATTAAAAAATATATTATAATTAAATTACTTACCACCCTATTCCCCTATAAACTCGCAACCCGCTACGGAACTAAAATACGCAAAAATTACTTAACATAAAATTAATTACTTCTAAAAATGTCAAACATACATTAAAAAAATAAACTATACTTTTAACACATATACTAAAATACAGAACACTAAAATAAATTTCGATAATAACAACGATATTTTGACTAACGATATTACTAACTTCGATATTTAAAAAAACGATATTTCTTACCTGCATGTCGATATTCTGGTCGACGATATTCTTGCAGGTCGATATTGTGTCACATCGATATTTAAACATTGATATTATGGCATATCGATATTTAAACAACGATATAATTACTCTATACCATAGTTAGCAGAGCTAACTATAACTTGCCCCCCGCCATGCACTGCTTATGACCTCACATTTTACATCACTCATGACATGTTCTGTCATCATTTATGACATCACTGATGACATTGCAAGTTAGATCATCGATGACATCACTGATGACATCATCAAAGCTTAGTTTTCCTGCCTCTTGCTGTATAAATTGCTATGGCTTTACACGTATCATAGTTCACATTAACAATCAATCACAGATATATGGGAAACCCTCATTGAGTATGGTGTTAAATCTGTATAAAACTGTACCAAGAAAGACAAAATAGTGAATACCAATTCCAAAACAAATGCCCTACAACGGCCAGCCCTTTATCTGCAGTAGCTTAACGAAACCTGAGAGGGCCCGCTGTAAAGTACATTAAGGGGGCCCCCCATGATACTAGTTCAGTCAGGAGCTCTCAGGCCCACCTGTGCACAGTGCCAGAGGGGGGCCCCCTGGAGCTCAAAGCCCCCACACACGGCGGGAGCTATTGTTATGCAACTATTTCTCTGTATCAAACCTTTGACACACACCGAACCTGCATTAAGAAATTAAGCTGATGTCAGTGGAGATATGAGTACTATACAGGGGCGGCAACCCTATTAGGGCGCTGTAGCTTTGCCCCCCTTCATTTTTGCCCCTGGCTTTAGCAGTAGGTATCATTTATCTTAGGATTGTTTTACCGCCGGGTGGCTGCAATGTTTTCATTTCAAGGGTGGTGCCAATTGTAATAAGTGATAGCGCAGGGTCGGGCAGGTGTGGGTGGGGCTTCACAGCAGGCTTTGGTTGTGCTAAAGTGTGCATGTCGGGTTGGACGGGTGACCTTCTGCGTCCAACCCGACATGCGCACTTCAGGCGTCTCCTATGTGCAACGTTAGTGACCAAGGTTAGGTTGCAGCTGCAACCCCTTGGTCTCTTAAAGAGCGCTGCGTTTGCCCGCTCCAGCCAATCCGGGCGCTGCCTACATGCTGTTTGATAGTTACAGGAGGCAGCGTCCGGATTGACTCAGGAGACGCAGGACGGCCTCTCTGGTATCTCAACCGGCCCGCTGGAGTTCAGCGAGCCAGTGTAAAACAATGTATGAGTGGGTTTGAGCCATCACGAGGGGAGAGGCCGACCGGATGGAGTCTGGCAAAGAAGCACGTGTGCCTGTTTTCAGCTCTTCAGGATTTGAAAGGCCATATTGTGGAGATAAGGCAGAGCCCGCTCTTTTTTAATGTACTCGAATTATAGGAGAAAAGGCGCTGTGGTTCCGCTGCTGGGATGAGAAAGTATATATACACACCAGCTGCCCATGACCGGAACAATTACAGTAACCTGATGCGCACTATATTGCCATTTTCAGGAGCAGTGGTGGAACACACAAAATTTGTCAAAAGGGCGGCCTTTTATTGACCCTATTCCACAAGTCGTGCTCACAACAGACGCATCTCTCACAGGGTGGGGGGCACATTTACAACACTTAACAGTTCAGGGTCTTTGGAACTCCAAACTACAGAACTATCACATCAACTACCTAGAGTAGCAAGCAGTTCGAATAGCGTTGAAAGCATTTCTACCTCACCTGGTAAACAAAGTTGTCTTAATCCAGATGGACAATATGACAGCAATGTACTATATACAAAAACAGGCGTGGAACAGACTCTCTACAACTGTCACGCCTCTCTCAGAACATTTGGCGTTGGGCAATTCATCACAAAACCCATCTACTAGCAGAGCACCTTCCAGGCACAGACAACATCTTTGCAGATCTCCTCAGCAGAAAGAAACAACAAATACACGAATGAGAACTTCACCCACAAGTTCTCCATCTGTACTTGGGGATTTCTACAAATAGACCTCTTTGCCACAGCGCAGAACTCAAAATGCCCACACTTCACCTCCAGGTTCCCACACCCTCTATCCAAAGGCAATGCCCTATGGATGAACTGGTCGGGGATATTTGCTTACGCTTTTCCGCCTCTCCCTCTCCTTCCATTTCTGGTTCGGAAACTCAGGCAGACATCTCTCACACTGATTCTTGTAGCTCCCACATGGGCTCGTCAGCCATGTTTCACAACACTATTGGAATTGTCAATGGTTCCACATCAGAAGCTTCACATAACGTCAACTTTTCTCACACAGAACCGTGGAGAAATCAAACATCGAAATCCCAAAGACCTCAACCTTGCGATTTAGCTCCTGAAGTCATAGAGTTTGGTTATCTAAACTTACCACCAGAGTGAATGACGATTCTTAAAGAAGCAAGAAGACATACCACTAGAGCACGTTATGCAGCAAAGTGGAAAAGATTTGTCATATTTTGTACTAATAATTCAATTGATCCACTAGATGCATCCATACAAAATATTATTTGTTATCTTTTGCATTTACAACTCACAGATTTAGCCTACACATCTATTCGACTACACCTTGCAGCAGTAGCTGCATATCTTCAGAACAGGCAACATTTATCTTTATTCAAAGTGCCTGTGATCAAAGCCTTTATGGAAGTCCTTAAAAGAGTCATACCACCCAGAGTACCCCCTGCACTTGTCTGGAACCTTAACATTTTTCTTACAAGACTTATGGGTCCACCTTTCGAACCATTACGCAATTGTTCGCTATAGTTTCTTTCATGGAAAGTTGTCTTCTTAATAGCTATCACTTCTCTAAGGCGTGTTAGTAATTACAGGCATTAACCTTTGAAGAACCCTTCTTTCAACTTCATAAAGATAGAAATGTTCTTCGTACAAATCCAATATTTCTTCCAAAGGTTGTCTCTGCTTTTCATATTAACCAATCAGTTGAGTTACCTGTGTTCTTTCCTCATCCTGATTCAGTAGCAGAAAGAGCTCTACACACACTTGATGTCAAAAGAGCATCATTATACTACATTGATAGGACAAAAGATTTTCGCAAAACAAAACAACTTTTTGTTGCTTTTGCTCCACCTCATAAAGATAAACCTCAAAATCTGGCATTTCGAGGTGGATTGTCAAATGTTTTCAAACTTGCTATGTTAAAGCTAAAAGAACAGTACATCCTAAAGCACATTCCACTCGCAAAATAGGAGCATCCATGGCCTTTTTAGGCAACATTCACATAGCTGACATGTATAAGGCAGCTACATGGTCTACACCACACACATTTACAAAACATTATTGTGTGGATGTGTTAGCACGTCAACATGCTAATGTCGGACAAGAAGTGCTAAAAACACTCTTTCAAACAACTGCAATACCCACTGGTTAGCCACCGCTTTTGGGGGTACTGCTATACAGTCAATGCAAAGCATGTGTATCTACAGCACACATGCCTCGAACGGATTAAGTTACTTACCCTGTAAGCATCTGGTCTTGGCATGTAGAGCTGTAGATTCACATGCGTCCTCCCCGGACACCTATGGTTGTTGCAGTTCTTATTATTCACGCTATATACGCATGGACATCTCTATACTACACTTACTTACTCTATTCTCACCCTCTTACGGGAAAACAATCTAACAATGGAGTCGATGCCCATGCACACTATCACTGAAAAGGAGGAGTCACCTTGCCTTGTGACTGGAAATAACTTCTTCGAAGAAAAACAACTTGCAAACATCCGGACCCAACACTAGATGGCAGGAGTATACAAAGCATGTGAATCTACAGCTCTCAGATGCTTACAGGGTAAGTAAGTAGCTGTGGTGCATTAGGTGGACATGTTTTTTCTAAATGCTTACACCTAGAATTAGGTGGAAAAGTAATATGGTAGTTATCTACCACAATCTAAACAAGCACACTCATTGGATGATGTCATCGGTGATGTCATCAATGATGTCAGGAGTGATGTCATAAATTGTCATAGAACATGTCATGAGTGAAGTCATATGTGAGGTCATAAGCAGTGCATGGAAAGCGCAGCTAACTGTAACTGGTGAATTTCTATGTTTTGTTTAGCTCAAAACGTCACCTAACTAAACTGTTACTTTAACCTTTGGTTTTGTGTATATCCCGCTATCTGGAGGTTGGCAGGATCCCTAGAGGCTTACGTGTAACTTTGGCACCGAGTTACGAGAATCCGGACCCGGACATGCTGGCGGAGTGGGCGGCTTGCAATTTAGAGTCCTCCAGCAAACTCGTCCGGATTTTAGTCAAATATGCAGAAAGCGATCGAGTGAAGTTACAAGTCCAAATAGAGGAACTTAATGAGGCAATAGGTAAATTGGAAGTAACAGAACACATCAAACAATTGAGGGAAGATATGCTTGTACGCTTGCAAAAAGATGAGGATATAATTAAGAGACGTAAAACATACAAATTTCAACGTGACAAAATGGATTATTTAAATGGTCAGGTATTCACCTTCGCTCGCAAGTATGATGCCGTGAAAAAACAAGTGAGCACTAGTCGCCTGCCAAGAAATCAGGTGGGCACCGGTGAAGCAGCCTTGGCATCAACTTCGGCATCTGACTTGAGCTCTGCACCAGAGAGCGAACCGGAGGGGGAGATGCCAACTACCTCCGACTTGGGGTTTACAAAGCTATCCCTGGCGCAGGAGATCGACTGCCTACGCCAGGACAGGAGAGATACACTAAGACCCCGAGCACCACCTGGCCAAAAAACAAAAGAGCAAACCAAAAGCGCAGCGAAAGACGATTACGCAGCCAGCAACGAAAGACAAACCATCAAAAAACCAACAAGAGGCAGATGGAATCGGAGACAAAAGTGATAAATAACTTCAATCCCAATACGGTGGTTAACCTTACAGAGATTAGCTTGACCATGGCAGAAAAACAAATTTTGGCATTGGGACTGTCGTTTAGCCCAGAAAGTAGTTTCAACTACACGGAAACCAGGATGGACGTTTTTAGATTCATTAGAAAATTAAAACTTCGAAAATTTCATCTAATGCGGGCACAAAAAGACTCAGTCTCCGTGGAGCCAACGATTAAGAGTCCATCCCTATTTTCAGCAGGAGATGTAAGTCTATTTCATGACCTCGTGGCATTACAAAATGAACAATCTGCTGACATTACTAACATTGGTTTAGAGACACTTGACATCAGTGGAACCGTGAAAACACCATTCAAACCCAAGTCTGTGTTTCAACCCATTATGCTCCACGATAATTTAGATGTCTACCATGACCAGGTCACAATGGATTTGAAGCATTTGTATAAAACAATCAATAATGCAAATCATAAAAGTAGCCGACAAAACCATTGCTACATACAATTAATGAAAAAACTACAAAACAATGATAACCTCATAGTGAGACAATCAGATAAAGGGGGTAATGTTGTTTTATGGCCTCGCAAAATGTACATAGAGGAGGCACTCCTTCAATTGAATGATATTGAATGTTACAAAAAATGCAATATCCATACTGTAAAATCCTCATGGAATGACTATTATCTCAAACTATTGGCATGGAAGAGCGGGGGCTTTTGAGTGAGGATGAATATCGCTTTTTAAAAAGGAGTATCCTGTTATTCCTGCTATGTACTTCATCCCAAAAATTCACAAAAATGATAATAAACCCCCTGGCAGGCCCATCATTTCAGCCATCAATAGCTTGATGGAAAATACGTCAAGATATATAGACTATTTTTTACAAGATTGGGTTAGAAGTTTGCCTTCATTTTTGCAAGATACCTCAGATTTCCTCAGGAGAATCAATGAAATTACGTGGAGTTCAGAACTACTCCTTATAACTATGGATGTAACTTCACTATACACATCCATTCGTCATCAAGACGGCATCAAAGCGATCGAGCATTATTTGAATCGTAGACCAGCATATTTGTATTTGCATAATAAGATGTTGGTTGATATGGTGACAACATGCCTAGAACAGAATTTCTTTTTCTTTGACAATCATCTATACCAGCAAATCAGGGGAGTAGCCATGGGGGCCTGCTTCTCTCCCAGCTATGCCTGTTTGCATATGGGGCTGTGGGAGGAGCAGGTCCTAATGGGCAAATTTAAGAATATAATTGATCAGCATGTGCCCCTATTTCTGCGATACATTGATGATGTGTTCCTTATTTGGAGGGGCTCGGAGTTACAAGCTCTTGAGTTCATTGAACATATCAATGACAATCAGTTGAACCTCCAGTTTACTGCAAATATCAGTAAAAGTTCCATTTATTTTTTAGATGTGGAGGTTTACATCAAGAATGATAACATTGCAACTAGATTATATCGCAAACCTACTGCTGGTAACACACTGCTGCACGCCGCGAGTCATCACCCGCGCCACTTAATAGAGAGCATCCCATATGGAGAGATGCTGCGGGTAAAGCGTATTTGCAGCAGTGAAGAGGATTGTCAAATAGCACAGCAAGCAAGTAGGAAGAGATTTCTAGAAAGAGGATACTCTTCTAAAACTATTGAAAGGGCCATTAACAAAACTAGGTCAATCACCAGAACACAGGCGTTAACAATCAAAACCAATCGACAGGATACTGGTCTGGATCATTTAGAACAACCCTGTAGAATAATCCTAACCTACAATAAGCAGCACCAAGCGCTAAGGAAAATATTAAATAAAAATTGGAACTTGGTGCGCAGTGACCCTGTGGTGGGCAAATGCTTGCCTAAAAACCAGAACTGACATTCAGAAAAGCAAGGTCAATGGGTGACAGTCTAGTTAGAAACAGTGTAGAGCTTAGACCACCTGCTAATTGGCTCACCTCACACAAAGGCTTTACCAAATGCCCGACGTGCAAAGCTTGCAAATTTGCTCAGAATAGGAAAAGTTACATCAGCCCGTTCAAGGTAGATCCTATACCGATTAGCAAAAGACTAACATGCAAAACAGAGTTTGCGGTTTATGTGCTGGAGTGTCCGTGTGGCTTAAGATATATAGGCAGTACCAAACTGCCAGCTCATAAAAGGATACTCCAGCACATAAGAGCAATCACTAATAAGGATCAAGCCTATCCAGTGGCAAGGCATTTTGAGGATAGGCATGATAGTGATCCAGCAAATCTACTGTACTTTGTGATTGACTCTATCCCCCATTAAGAAGGGGAGGAAACCGTGAGGCCCAACTTCGTTTGTTAGAAACCTGTTATATATTGGAATTAGACACAAAGGCACCGGCAGGGTTGAATGCGAGTGAGGATTTCTTTACTTGTTTACAGTAGATGAGCATAATATGTCTAGATATTTGCACTATACGATCTATAGCATTATCAATTTGATTCCACACAATGAGATGTGCATATGCACAGTTGGTAATCAATACTTCCCTCACCACTTCCCTTGGTTAGCCAGAACATCTCACAACCCTATAGCTATAAGAATCTGCTTTTTTATCTGTAAATTAAGGCACAAAGCACTTTTTTAGAACTCATAGATTTTATTGGTGATATAAATTATTATTTGCACATTTGCACAATATTTATATAATCTGTGTATACATGGAAATAGGATTGGCCCACTGGGGCCGTATCACATTAAGTGCAATAAGACACAAGGATCAAAAGAACAGGTAACCATGTAGCGTATGATTTTATCATAGTTATGAAAAGGGTAAAACTGCGCTTTTAGAAAAATTATATATGATTTTTGGGAGTTCCCAAAGAGTTAAAGACTTTTTAACATGTGTATACCTTTATGTACTAATAAGATTGACACCAATCAATGACCAAAACAAGGCGGATGTGATTAATGGTATTTTTAAATTATCTGTTAATGCAATTCTGATCATTTGAATGCTTTTGAAAGATTTTAAATACCAATTACCATATATTTTGTTTATATTTAAATGAACCGTCATTTTGCAACATTTTATATATATTTATGAATATATTTTACATTAATGTATTTATTACTTATATCAAATGTATGCTTACTTTGCACAAGGTGATCTCTTTGTTGTGTCAGCACTCATGGTGGTATCATTACCAAGTAGTATTTTTTCCATGTCTACCAGCGGTCACCTGACTGCTATGTTTTGCACTTGCACTTTAAATAGGGGTTAAACAAATGGCAACGCGTCATGTGATCAAGGCCCAGGTGGGGCTGAAACGCGTCATGGCGGAGATGCAGGGCACAAAATAAATATATTGCACAAAGAACTTTGGGTCCGCGTTCGTCTGTCCGAGTGCAGTGGATGTTTGGAGACGGAGCCTGCAATATATATATATATATACACACACACATTTTATGCTTAACATGTATATAGGTCACTGCATAGTTTTCATATGTTACTTGATGAGTTGCTTATGGGTCCCTGTTTATTTTTGTGTGAAATCTGTTTATTGAAATTATGACAATCAAAGAGAATCAACCAGGTTAAAAACATACAGTCTTGGAAGGGCACATAGAGTCACATTCAAGCTCCAGTATCAACAGTACAGTACATCAACAATAGCCTGTAGGACTTAGTCAATACCATACTTCGCAAGTCTAATAGTGCTAATGAAAGATTCGCTGAGCTAGAGGTAGGAGCAATATGAAACAATCTCCAGCGAGGCTATTTTGAAACTCCTCACTTGCCATGGAGGGATAAAATGAAGTGCCCAATCGCTCTAGGGTTGTTTGAAAAGCCATTCTTATCGTCTAGATTATGAAGTAAGTGTCCGACTGCGTGTGTATGATCTCATATACCTGCACTGTGTCGGAGCTGTGTGCCTTAGTCTCCCCTGTTTGTTTTATTTATCTATCTCTCAGCCTTAGGGTGGTCTCCCCCCAAACTTTTTGCTTGCTTAGCTCCTCTTTTTGCTAATTCATTTTGTTGGCCTTAGGACTGTGAGCAATTTGCCACTGCTGACCGGTGCGAAAGTGCATGTGGTTCTCGTCTAAACATGTCAACATTGGTGTACACACTTCTGGACCTACAACTGGACTCTATTAGAAGAACTGCTGTGCTGCGATAAGGACTGAACCCTCTCCTGGACTGCTGCCCTGAAAGGCTTGCTGTGCTGCCTGCTGCTCTCTGACCCTGCTGAGAGCTGGACTCTGCCTTGCAACTGAAGTGATCTCAAAGGCCTTGTTGGCTTGCCTCCTGTTGCTGGACACCCAGGAATATTAAAGTCTCTACCCCTGCTCCTATGCCTGGTTCACTGGAAGTGGACCCAGATACTTGCACCAGGGAAATCAACGCATCTCCAGTCTGCTTGTAGCCGAACCAGCACTAGATCCTGTTATGGGAGTAGGACCCGGCGCATTGCACTCGGAACCGCCGCATCCCGTCTGGAACCACAGCTTTGGAAGTAACACATCGCTGTCACTGCGTTGAGAAGATCTACGCATTGCCCCTCCAATGTGAATTAACTCGGTGCATCGTCTTCAGAAACTGGCACTTTGCTCAAAGGACCCAACGCATCACCGCCACTGCATGAAGAAAATCGACGCGTCGCCTCGGCTGTGGGCCTCACATCAACGCATTGCCTGTCTGGACCCCGCATCTTGCTGTTGTGCCCAGGATCACAGTACTCTGTTCCCCGATCCTGCGTGGCTCCTTTCCTTGGCCTGTGCTCCATCGCGGTCAGCATGAACTGTTGACTTTGTCCCGGTCATTACCCCAGTTTGTAGTGACCTACATGCAGGCCTTGAGAAGCCAAATGGCTAAATTGTGGAAACAAGCTTCAGACAACTTAGAAGCCAGTCATGAAGTGATGAAACAGTAATACGTCCAAATATCGACTTCTACTCATTAGATTTTTGTTGTTTTGGTCTTGATTTATTTATAAAATTATTCTCAATTTTTTCTAAATCTGCGTGGAGTCTTTTTGTGGTGTTTTCATTGTGTGTGTGCATGCGTGCGTGTGTGTGTGTGTGTTGGTTGTACAAATACTTTACACATTGCCTCTTTAGATAAGCCTGACTGCTCTGTGCCAAGCTACCAGAGGGTGAGAACAGGTTATCTTTTAGTGTGTATCTAGCTTACCCTGACTAGAGTGGTGGTCCCTACTTAGAAAGGGTGCATACCTCTGCTAACTAGATACCCCATTTCTAACAGTAAATATATCCATAACAATTATATCTATAAGTGCTTCACTATTTGAATATTAAGGAAAACATAACATTAAAATAAATAAATGAAAGTATTATAAAAATACACAAATAAATTAGCTTTACGCACAGCAACACCGGAAAGTCTACATTTCTCCCTATCTATCCATACATGTACATATGGAAATTTGTACAATACAATTTATATCTCTTTGTTATTTTCCTTATACATGTATAATCTTTATATATAGTTATGTATCTATATATTTATTACTTTACTCCTACTGTAGAAAGAAGGGAAAACAAACTTCAACTCCCTTCAATGCACTACGCTGTCTCATCATACCTCTCTCACTAAATCCTCTACCTTCACTGTCTGACTCATTCCAACCCTCATTCTACTACTATGATCTCCCTAAGATTCTTTCTTGACTCTTCCCTCCTTGACTCACTCCAAACCTCATTCTGCTACTATGTTGGATGAGAAATTGTCCCTGGGTGCCCAGGTCAATGTAGTGGTGTCAACAACAGTACAGGTCCTGAGAACTATTAAGAAAATTGTGCGGCTTCTCCCTTTGGGGAGCCAGAAAACAGTGGTCACAGCCTTGGTCTTGTCGAGGCTGGACTACTGTAACAGCCTATATCTAAATATACAGCAAAAGTTTCTGAATAAACTTCAGTTGCTTCAGAATGCTGCGGCCAGATTACTTACGGGTACATCTAAATTCTCCCCAATTTCCAAAGAGATAAAAAAATTGCATTGGCTCCGGGTGAGGAGTTGAGTGCGCTTTAAATCTCTCTGTATGGTTTTTAAAGCATTGCAAGGTTCGGGACCAGAACATTTACAACGCCAGTTTCAATGGTATAGACCGACAAGAACACTGAGATCATTGGGAGCTAAACTGGTTGTAGTCCCACCCGTAAAAAAAGCCCAGTGGGGTGGCAGAAGCTTCTCCCTATGTGCAGGTAAGGCCTGGAATGGTCTGCCCTTTCATCTGAGAAACGCCACTAATCTTTTGGCATTTAGGAAAGGGCTGAAGACCTGGCTTTTTGACGAATAATGCTTGTCTTCCCGGTTTCGGCGATAGGAGAAGTAACTAGCGCCAGGACACCTCCGGGTAATCGTGCGCTCTAGAAATCACCGTAACATAACATAACTTAACATGATCACCCATATAACCCTTTATAGACTCTTCCCTCCTCTGTCCTTCCTTGACTCGCCCCAAACCTCATTTTACTACTATGATCTCCAAAATAACACTTCCTAGAATCTTCCCTCCTATATCCCTCTTTTGACTCATCCCATACCTCATTTTACTACTGTGATCGCCCTAACAACCCTTTCAAGACTCTTCCCTCCTTTGACTCATCCCAGACCTCATCCTATTAATATGATCTCCCAAATAACACTATCTAGGCTCTTCACTGCTCTACCCCTCCTTTATCCCAATCAATCAAACTAACAGACTCACATGTCCACCACTCAAATTAACAACTTATATTTCCCTATACTAATCCACCTCTAATCCTTTGGGTTCCAGAGTAGAGAACTACTCCCTGAAATGTGCTTCAACGTTTTGTCTGAGGTAATAAATGCTATGTAAATACAATTACAAATAGACAGTAGCTCTGGGTGATTTTCATTGGTAAGTAGTAGCTCTCACTCTAGAGAAGGTTAAAGACCCCTGCTGAAGTGGACTTCAGCATCATTCATGCCTTAGATAACTTTTTTATTGGGTTGCCTTTTACATTTGAATCCTTACATGATGTTGTTCAAATTTGTATTGTTTTTATAATGTGCCATAATGCATGTTTGTGGTATGCGTTGCAATAGTAAATGTAATAGGGTTTACTGCAAATGCATTGTAAAACTAGTCTTTGTTCTTGCATTGTAAAAGCAGGAGTGAGTGCGTGTTGAGACATAATGGCCAGACAGTAGCTAGTCGAATATTGGTCGGTTATAATTTCTCTTTAAGGCTGAAATCATTAACAGACATAAGCATGGCTGAGAGAGGAGCCAAATCAAGGATTTAGTCAGTGAGAACCGGGATGCAGAGCACAATCATAAGCCTTATCAGCGACATTGGTATGGTGATGATGTGCTGAGAAGAGGGTGAGCATCGTTCTTGGGGTAGACTGGAATATGTTAGGGTCATTAAGTCACTAAAAGTTTATATCTGAAAGAGACAGTTAGTTGTAGATTCCTTACCTTAGAATTTCCCCCAGGCGGCAGTCTGGATCTGGAGATTTTTTCTTTAGCAATACCCCTGCACGTCGGTGGGTGGCATTGGTCAACTCCGTGTACGTCGTCGTGGTCGCCGGGATGACGTCCCGGTGCCTACTTAGACGCAGCCCCTGCGTGCGGACGTCAGTTCTTTCTTTTTCCGTGCCAGCCTAGCGCAGACCCGGAGAGGGCTACCCCATAGCCAGTTTTTTGGCTAGCTTTTTGCAACTTTTTGTCCACGTCTTTTTTTGAGTCTTTGACTCCTAGTGCGCGAGGGATGTCCCTACGTCGGACCAGCTTCAAGCCCAGCAACGCCTGTCACAAGATGATGTCTGTGACGGATCTGCACCTCATGTCCTTGTGGTGTCTGGAGTGCGACCACGACCCGAAGTCGTGCTCTGACTGCCGGGCCATGAACCCAAAGACTTTGCGGGAGCGGTCCCGAAAGTTGTTGGAGGCCCGGCAGTCGGCTCCGCGCCGCTCCTGGTCTTGTTCGAGAGGAAGGTCACAAGGCCGTTCGCGGAGCCCCCACTCCTCGCCGCACTCCAAGTCATCGAGGTCCTCTGGTAAGTCCTAGCACAAGAAGAAGGTGAAAAAGCACAAGCGCTCTTCACCTTCTCCCCGTCGGTCGGATGACACGGCGCGCGACTCGGAGCGTCATTGCTCGAAGGCTCCGCCTCTGGAGCCTGCTTCAGGGACGATTCCACGCCTCCCACCTTTCAGGGAGCCGGAGCGTCCCCTGCCCAACCTCGACAATTTTACGAGGCCTTACACCTCGTCTTTGGGCAGCCCGACTCCGCCGGCGTGCCTTTGGGCCCCGCGGAGCGGGTCGGGGGTCCTGGGCCTTCGATGCCGGTAGCTCTGTCCCCGGTGCCGGAGGGGCCCTGCGGATACAGGTATGGATCCGGATCGAAGCCGATCGATCTCACTTGACCTTCACCGGTGCCGATCTTGATGGCAACGCCCCCGGCACCGGCTGTGCCCCCGGCCAATGCCGTTCCCATCTTCATCCCCGAGTTGGACACGGAGCCGGACCGACGTCGGAACCGACCCTTGCGGATACTTTTTTTCCCCTATCGACCAGAGGGTGGTGATGAGGACTGGAGGGGTCGCTGGACCCTTTAACCTACCAGCTGGAAGAACCAGACTGGCGAGAGGACCTGGGTGATGCCAGTGGTTTGGACACCTCTCCAGACACTGGTTTGCTTTCTCTCCCTACCGTGGCTATGGAGGAGGGAGCGTCCTATGCTGTGGTGTTGATAGGGCGTTCGAGGTCCTTGGTGTCAGTCACGACTAACCTCCTGACAGGTGCTTCTTCCTCTGAACCCCTATTGCCTTTCAATGAAGCCCTTACTGATGTCCTCCTGGGCACTTGGTCCAAGCCCAGCACAGGGGCTCCTGTGTTGAGGACAATTGCCCGCCGCCCGGCCCTGGGCAACCTAGTGTTCTTGACCCAACACCCTTCCCCTGAGAACTTGGTGGTCCAAGCCTCTTCTTCTAAGGACGCGTTCCCTTCTGCTCCCCCAGATAGGGAATGCAAGAAGCAAGACCATCTTGGGAAGCAAATGTTCTCTTCCTCCAGCTTGGCACTGTGGTCGGTGAATACCGCATGCCTCTTGGGCCGCTAATCCCATACCATCTGTGATACGGTCGCGCAAGTGCTGCCTCAGTGCCCAGAGGAGGCCCGGGTCATTCTCTCCCAGGCAGTTGCAGATGGGAGAGACGCAGCCAAATTCACCATTCGATGTCGACTGGATACCACCAACTCACTGGGCAGAATGATTGCCACGTCGGTAGCCCGTCAACGCTATGCCAGGTTAAGGACATCTGGCTCTTCGGGGGATGTCCAGTCAACTTTGATGGACATGCCTTTTGATGGCCGTCGTCTTTTTGGCGACAAAGCAGACTCGGCGCTTGAGCGCTTTAAAGACTCTTGAGCCCTGACCAGATCTTTGGGCCTCAGTGCGCCTTTCCATCCACTCCAGTCTGCTTTTCATCCCTTTCGTGGCTACGGAAGGGACACCCAACCACGTCCGGTCCAGTCTAGCCACTGGTTCACGCAAGCTGCCCAGCCTCTGCGTGGCCGCACTCATGGGACTCAGTGTCCTCGCGGGTCTGGGTACCAGCGGGTGGGCCAGTTCACCACCCACCCGTTCCCCCCCCAACCCCCCCTTTCCGGCCACTGCCTCCAAACCCTCCAGGCCCATCTTCAGCCAGTTGGAGGCAGGATTCACCATCACCTCCTCCACTGGCAATCCATCACGTCGGACAGGTGGGTTCTGTAAATCGTTCTAAGGGGCTACTCCCTCCCCTTCGAGACTACCCCTCCCTCCATGCCACCATCTTACGATCGCATGTCGGAGGATCATTTGGCACTTATCCGCCAGGAAGTCTCAGCTCTTTTGGCCAAGGGAGCTATAGAGAGGGTCCCTGTGCCAGAAGTAGGTTGTGGTTGCTATTTCCGCTACTTTCTGGTGCCCAAGAAGGACAAAGGCATGCTTCCTATTCTAGACCTACGGGCCCTCAACCGCTTCCTCCGGAAGGAGAAGTTCAGGATGTTCACGTTGGCTCAAGTCCTATCTGCCCTCGACCCTGGAGACTGAATGGTGGCGTTGGACTTGCAGGATGCTTTTTTCCACATTCCCGTCCTGCCGGCCCACAGACGCTATCTACGGTTCGCGGTGGATCACAGCACTTTCAATTCACCGTGCTCCCCTTACCAGTGTCCCTCGGGTGTTCACAAAGGTGATGGCGGTGGTCGCAGCTCGTCTGCGCAGATCAGGGGTTCCAGTCTTCCCCTATTTCGACGACTGGCTGTTGAAAGCTGGCTCGCCCCAGGCTGTCGTCTCCCACCTTTAAACTACGGCGGACCTCCTGCATTCCCTGGGGTTCACTGTAAACGTGCCAAAGTCACACCTGACTCCCTCTCAGATGCTCCCTTTCATCTGAGCTGTTCTGGGCACTGCAGTTTCGGGCCTATCCTCCCGAACAGTGAGTCTGGGATATTCGGGCTATGAAGCCGATGTTTCAGCCTCTATCCCGGATTTCGGTGAGAATGACTCTTAGGCTGCTGGGCCTCATGGCCTCCTGCATCCTGGTGGATCATGCCAGGTGGCATATGCGGGTTCTGCAGTGGGACCTGAGGTTCCAGTGGGCGCAGCATCAGGGGAATCTTTCCGACTACGTGAAGATCTCAGAAGGGACTGCGACACAGCTGCAGTGGTGGTTAACGAACCAAGATTGGGTCAGAGGCAGATCCCTCTTCCTTCCCCAACCAGATCTAAGGGATGCGTCACTCCTGGGATGGGGCGGCCATCTGGGAGAGGTGGGGATCAGATCCGTCTGCTCTCCGGCAGGGGTCCGGGCTCCATATCAACCTGCTGGAGCTCTGGGCGATCAGACTGGCACTGAAGGCATTCCTTCCCTCTCTCAAAGGGAAGGTGGTGCAGGTGTTCACAGACAACACCACCGCCATGTGGTACTGCAAAAATAGGGCGGGGTGGGGTCGTGGACCCTTTGTCAGGGGGCTCTCCGCCTCTGGACATGGCTGGAACATCAGGGCATGACCCTGGTGGTTCAACACCAGGCAGGTTCTCTGAATGCCAAGGTGGACAAACTCAGCCGTCGATGCCTGGTCGATCACGAATGGCGTCTTCACTCAGAGGTGGTGCAAGTTCTCTTTCAGCACTGGGGAGAGCCTTGATTAGATCTGTTCACCACCAAAGAGAACGCGCAATATCAGCAGTATTGCGCAATGGAGTTTCCAAGGCGGCACTCGCTCGGCGACGCTTTTCATCGCGAGTGGAACTACGGCCTCCTGTACGCCTTTCCACTGAGTGCTCAAGAAGATCAAGCGTGACCGGGCCCAAGTTATTCTTGTTGCTCTGGACTTGGCACAAAGAGTCTGGTACCCTGAGCTTCCGAGCATGGCCATCGATCCTCTAATCAGACTGCCCCTTCTGGAGGATCATCTGTCGCAGCAGCAAGGGACGGTTCTTCGCCCAAACCTGTCCAGTCTCCACCTTCTTGAGTGGAGATTGAGCGGTGACAGTTGACCGCTTTCGACCTTCCGCCCGAAGTCTGTGATGTCATCTTGGCAGCCAGGCGTCCCTCCCCTAAATCGGTATACCCTTGTAGATGGAAAAAGTTTGTGGCATGGTGCACAGCAAAGGCTGTGGATCCCCTTTCTGTCCCTCTTTCAGAGATCCTTTTGTATATACTTTGTTTGGCCCAGCATGGCTCTGCTCTGGGCACTCTCAAAGGTTATCTTGCAGCTATCTCTGCTTTTCTTCGGCTGCCGGATCTGCCATCCTTATTCAAGTCCCCTAAGGTTAATATATTCTTTAAGGGCATTACTCATCTGTTTCCTCCATCTCCCTTCACAATGCCCCAGTGGGACTTGAATCTTGTTCTCACGTTTCTTATGTGTGCTCCCTTCGAGCCTCTTCATAACTGTCCTCTCAGGCTCCTCACTCTTAAGACTGCCTTCCTTGTTGCCATCACCTCTGCTCGCAGGGTGAGTGAGCTACAGGCTCTATCTTCCAAGACCCCTTTCTTCTCTGTGCATCCGAACAAAGTGGTGCTTAGAACGAGGCCTTCATTCCTTCCTAAAGTGGTTACACCATTTCAAGTAGGACAATCTATCACCTTGCCCACCTTTTTCCCACCTCTACACCCTTCCAAGTAGGAGGAGAGACTCCACCATCTGGACCCTAAACATGCACTGTCATTCTATCTTGACCACACCAAAGACTTCCGGGTGGATGATCAACTCTTTATTGGCTATGTGGGTGCCAAGAAAGGCCGGGCTGTTCAAAAACGTACCATCTCTCGATGGGTTGTCCTTTACATTAAGATCTGCTATGCTTTAGTGAAGAAGGATCCTCCAGTGGTGTTGCGCACTCACTCCACTAGAGCTACGGCAGCAACCACTGCATTGGCACGTGGAGTCCCACTCCTTGATATCTGCCAGGCAGCAACGTGGGCATCTCTGCACACGTTCACCAGACACTACTGCCTGGACATTCAAGTCCAGAGGGACGGTTATTTTGCCCGTTCGGTCCTTCAGGACTTTCTCGTGTGAACTTGATTCGCAGACCCTCCTCCAGGGATGGTATTGCTGGGGTATCTATTCTAAGGTAAGGAATCTACAACTAACTGTCTCTTTCAGATGAACAAGTTACTTACCTTCGGTAACAATGTATCTGTAAGAGACATATGTTAATTGTAGATTCCTTACCGACTCACCCATTCTCCCCACTCTGCAAACTGATTTCTAGGGAAAGGAACTTCCTTACAGGGCCCTAGTTGTGGTGCACCAGTGGTCAGTGTCTTTCATGGCTCTGCGCTTCTGGCGTGGAACGTATTGTCAGAACTGACGTCAGTGCGCAGGGGCGGCGCCTAAGTAGGCACCGTAACGTCATCCCGGCGACCACGACGCTGACGACTGATGCGGAGTCGACCGACGCCACCTACCAATGCGCAGGGGTATTGCTGAAGAAAAGATCTCCGGATCCAGACTGACGCCTGGGGGAAATTATAAGGTAAGGAATCTACAACTAACATATGTCTCTTACAGATACATCGTTACCGAAGGTAAGTAACTTGTTCAACAAACCCTATATTTTGTTCTGGTTTTGTAGATGATTTTCTTTTAGATGGTTTATGTATTCATTGGCAGCATGATACAAAGTCAGTGGAGGCATTGGTCTATCGTGTTTTACGTGTCTCATATTGAGGCCTGAGGCTCTGATGGTGTGCAGGGATAAGACTTAGAGAACCTTTCCAGCAGTTTGGGAAATGTACAGAATTCTTTTTTTTGTGCCAGTTAGTTGGATGTGCGGAAGTGTGATATGCCCTGAACACAAGTGATCGTAGAAATGTCAGGGTTGCCTGGGGCCGAGAGAAGAGTAGATGCTAAATGAATCTTTTGCTTTGGGAGCCTGAACTACCTTGCTTCTTATCAATCGCAGCAGTTCCCAAATGAGCTGAAAATAACAAAACGTATGGAAGATTTTGACTCATTCCCCTTGCAGAAAAGTATATCATAATTAATGGAGTGGTGGTGTTTGATAGAATGAGAATGTTGTCTAGAGAATGATGAACACATCTTTACCTTCTGTTTTCTTCCTAGTGCAACATTTCCGAAGAATGTTCACAACGTATCCAAAGCTTGTGCCGCCGTGAATATTCACAACGTAACTCATATGGACTGCAATTCACAGCTCCATTGGATATGCATGAATAGGTTTCCTAAAACAATTGTAAACCGAAAATAAATTGATAATTCAGGATTTTCTGTTCAGCTTGACCAGAAGACTTCTTCACTCCCCTGGGAGAGTAGGCAATTGGCAAAGTTGTGTGTTTGCTTAAACTCAATGTATTTATGCTCACTGTCTCTCAAGTTTCTCTACTGCTTTTCTGAATCTATTCTTTTTTACATTAGGTGTATTCTAAATCTTTCTTTATATTATATGTTACATGTACTGGTTGATTTTACACCAGCAAAAACTTTCAAATGTATGTTGTTTATAAAATTAAATTGCATAAGTAACCAAAATGTGTTGTACCGGGGTGCCATGTAATGTCTAATTGTAACATGGTTTTTAGTAAAGGCAATGTGGGGTGCTTATGATGTGTTAATGTTCCAAGAATCTGGCATTGTAAATGTCACCATTAGGAACCCTTGGTGGATGCTATATGAGTCACTGTGAGAGAATCACTAAATGGTGCAGGAGGTTCGTATAATAGGGAGAGAATGCACTAGTGGTTGTGTTTTGCTTCTGGGACCTGCATTGCCAGTGGCTACTTACTTCCAATGGGGCCAGTAACAGGCCTTACTGGTACCATTGAAATTATCAGATCCAGGGGAACTCAGAAGATTTGATTAATGTCACATGGCGATTTCAGCTGCAGATGCAGCAAACATTTCCTTGTAAATATGTGGGCCAAAATGAGCAGTTACTGTGGAAATCTGACCACAAGTCACCAATTCCCTGGGTAATTTCCGATTTCAAATTAGACCATCAGAGTCGAACATATTAGATGGTTGGTTTCCATCACCAAAAGTGCTAGTACCCTGCCATCTGTAATTTTCTGCGGGCGGGCATATAAGCCCATTTCCAAGACCACTCGTAATAAGGGCCTTGGAGTTGACTTGTGATATACCAAAATGAGTGTTATGAGTGAGAGAACATAATAGAGACATCTTGAGGTCACACCTGGAAAGCGTTTTCTAAGCGTGTCATGGGACTGGTCCCACCATGAAATCAGAAACATTTGAAAGTGAACCCCAAAAGGGAGTCAGCAGGCTCTAAGGAAGCGCTAGGTGAATAGATACTCCCAGGGTTCATTCAGACACACACTGAAGCAGTGCGAATGTTGAACGTATGTGATGAAGTGGTGGAAGGGCGAGAGAGGGTGTGCACAAGTGGGGTCAGGAAAGTTGGAATGCTGAAGAACTGCTACAGTAGAAGAAAATGGGAAGTTTTCCTCTTCATTTGTTGAATATTATTTCAGGCCTCATGTTTTAGAGAGATTTATAGGAAATATCGAAAAAGGAAACCAGTAAATTCAGAAATGTGTTTTATGGAGCTGATGAATAAAGTGTTCCAACTAACAGAGCTTATGCTAATAGAAATGTCCCTAGAATTTACCGTTGAAATGTCTATTTAGCTATTAGGAGCTTTTTTTCTGTTATTTCCTGTTCAGTTTAATTTTAGTGTTGTGCAAGTTACAAAATAGCGCAGCTATGACTCACATAGCAAGTTTCTTTGGGAATAAATTAGTATTCTACTCTTTTGTAGCCCATTTGTGATTTGTTTTCCAGATTTTGAGCTTGTGTAACTCAGTCCTATTGGTACTTGTTGTTTGCAATCTGAGACACTCACTGATGTTCTAAAGCACTATTGGGCTTATTTATGAGCTGGTTTGCGTGGTGCAAGAGCGACACAACCCTTACATGTGATTTATGAAGCCATGCAAGGCCACTTTGCGGATGCTTAGTAAATCTGGAGTAAGGCAATGCTCCTCAAATCGCTGAGTTGCCTTGCTTTGCCCTGAGAAGGCGTTCTGTAGGCGTTACATGGGTATTCCAAAAAGATAGGCCTTCCCAGGAGAAGAGTAACGAGGAGAAATATCTTTATTTCTCCTTGTTACTTCCTCTTTCTATCTGTGCTGCATTATGCAGCACACTTAGAAAGAGGAATATGCCTCTAAGGATTGTTTTTGTGCAGGAAGGTGCCTCTTCCTCTAGTGGCAGCTGGCACGGATCTGGAGTGGCAGGGCAGGTGTGGAGGTGGGAAAACAAATTACACTTACCTCTTCACGGCTGCCATCTCTCCTCCGTTTCTCTTCCTGACGAGTTCTGGAAGCAGGAAGCGCACAGGCTCCCCTAAGCCAATCACAAAGCTGCTGTCACCAGCATGACAGCAGCGCCGAGAATGGTCTGAGTGCCGTGGTTCAGCGCTCAGACAGGGAGTCCCTGGAGCCTGTGCATGCTCTCGACCCAGGCTGTGCAATACGTCTGGGTGGAGAACATCCTAAGTGTGCATGACTGGCCGGCCCAAGAGGGCCGGCCAAACCGTCATGCGCACTTAGAGAGCGCACCCCCTTCTCTGGGCTGCCCAGCCCTTCCTCACACCTAGAACTGAGCTTCTACGGAAAAGTAAAAGGATAATAACATTGTGTTATTAACATTTTATTTTTACTTTTTTGCACTGCTGAAAAGCAGTGTGGCTACACTCCTCCGCTTTAGCGGAGAGCCGCCTCTGCCTTCCTGCACAAAACAATTGTGCATGCAACGCAGGCACCCTTGCACCATGGTGCAAGGATGCCTGCGTTGGCGCTAGGCAGCCAAAAGCCAAGGGAAAGGACAGGAAAACGGCATATTGCCTTAAATATGGCGCATTCCTGCCCTTTCCCTGTCACACAGTGGAGCGCAGCAAGCTGACTTGTGCTGCACTGGGTGACTTTTTTTGTAATTAGGCCCTTGAGTATCTCCTCGTGCGCACTGGATATAAGAAATGGACACTCCCTTTTCAAAAATGAACTAATTACTCTTTCACCCTTTATTTTGCATTTAAAGGCAATAATAGTCATAAAGGATCTTAAATTCACGATTGTGCTATTTCTAAACCAATTTAAAAAAACATTTTATTTGTCTTGATGCTGTATAGTCACAAAGTCAAGTGAAAAATTATTGTGTAATCCTATTCGCCGTTGGCCATTTATTAATATGCCAGTATATTTCTCATTTGTATCTGTTGCTGTCAATGTGCAGTACTGTGGCAAACATAATAGGATTGAATGATCCCCAAGTCTGACACTTCTAAAACGCATAAATGCCCATTATTTCTTGAACCCAAGTTTGTTTATCAGAATCAGCAGGATCCTTCCGGTGTCTGACTATATGTCATCATGCTATCACTTTGGCCTGAAAAAATGTGGATTTTATTTCAGCCGTACACCCTATCATAATAAATTGGATTTTGATTTGCATTGTTTCTTTTTTTATTATAAGTATTTTAGCTATAGCCATGACAAACAAACACAAAGTACACCCTGACATAAAAAAGGCACAACTATCAACAGTATACAAGTTAAATTCAGAGATAACAACCAGGTATAACTAAATTAAAATCAGAATAAGAACTATAAAACCACACAGAAAGTTCATTATATCCGTAGTACATAGAACACTTCATAAATAGGTTATGTTATGTTATGTTAATTAGTTTATAAAGCGCACAGCTGCCCCAACAAAGGGGCGTCCCGGCGCTAATACAGAGTCTGAGAAGGCAAGAGCTAGGCTGTGGGGAACAGGTGAGTTTTAATGGCCTTTCGGAAAGATAGCAAGCAGTCTATACGACGAGTCTGTACTGGAAGGGAGTTCCACAGTTTGGCAGCCAGACAACGAAAAGACCTGCCCCCAGCCCTGATACGTTTCACTCGTCGGACAGTGGCCAAAAATTGTTCCGTGGAACGTAGCTGGCGAGCAGGGACATAGGGGACCAACAAATTGGATAATATCTCCGGGGAAGAGAACTTGAGAATTTTAAAAGCCAGACATAATGTCTTGAATTCGATCCTCTTGGAGATAGGGAGCCAGTGGAGGCGTCGTAGAGCGCCTGACATAGAGCATTTTCTAGGGAGTCTGAGCAGAGCTCGAGCGGCTGCGTTCTGGACACGTTGGAGACGGTTTACTTCGGCCTTGTTGGCACCTAACAGTAAAACGTTGGCGTAATCAAGTCTTGATAGAATAGTCGCCTGGACTATCAATTGACATGTAGCAGGGTCGAAAAACCCCAGAATAGGCCTCAGCCCCCGTAGGAGACCGAAGCAGGTACCGGCGACCTTCTTAGTGTGATCCTGGAATCCAAGAGTGGAGTCGAGCCAGATCCCTAGATTCTTAACCAACAGCTTAGGTGTTGGGGCGAGGCCCAAGGATGCCGGCCACCACTGTGTACTCCAAAGCCCCTTATCATTCCCCACCAATAGCACCTCAGATTTGTTGGCGTTGAGCTGAAGGCAGTTTGTGGTCATCCAGCGTGCAACCGCCTCTAGACCATTCCGGAACTGTATAGCGTCCCGAGGCTGGTCATTAGAGAGGGCTACCACCAGCTGAGTGTCATCAGCATAAGAGACCATGGTCAAGCCATGGTCCCGCGCTATTCCTGCCAGGGGTTGGACATAGAGATTAAACAAAGTAGGGCTCAGCGCCGAGCCCTGGGGAACCCCCTGTTTGATGGAGTGGGCATGAGAGAGGAAGGGGGGGGCGGAGACCTGGAAAGATCTGTCGGACAGAAAAGACCGAAACCATTCCAGTGCCGAGCCGACTACCCCTGCTTCCTCTAAACGGTGCAGGAGGATCTGATGGGAGACAGTGTCAAACGCGGCACTGAGGTCAAGCAGTATCAGAGCCGCCGTTTGACCCTCATCCAGAATGGTCCGCAGGTGTTCACTCACTGCTAATAGTGCTGTCTCGGTACTATGACCGGAGCGGAAACCATTCTGGGAGCGGTCTAAGATACCGCTATTGTTCAAGAAGTCCGAAAGAACTTTATTAGTATGAGCCTCTGCGATCTTAGCAACCCAAGGCAAAAGAGAAATAGGTCGAAAATTCTCCGGCTTAGTAGGGTCCAATGAGGGTTTTTTCAGCAGGGGATCACCCTAGCCTGCTTCCATGCCAGAGGGACCATTGCTGTAACAAAAGAAGAGTTAATCGACTGGCATAGGGGCGAGAGAAGTATAGATAGACAATCTCTAAATTGGGCAGGCCTCATTGGGTCCAGAGGGGAACCAGATTTAACCTTAGTGCTTAATATAAGAAGCTCATCCTGAGATATAGGGGGAATTGCTACCAGGGTAGCAATCGGCCAAGATGCTAATGGGGCCACAGGGTCCGGGAGGCACGTGGGAAAAGATTTATAGATATCTTCTACCTTCTGGACAAAGAAGGTGGCCAGAGCCTCACATTGCTGCCCAGATACAATTGACGGGGTAGGAGGGTCCTTCCTGCTCTTAAAATCTTTGAGAATTTTAAAAATGCACTTCGCAGGGTTTTTACTGGACTTAATCTCATTGGTGAGATAGGCCGCTCGTGCTAGGTGTATATGAGTTATATGAGTAAAATCAGTCTACCAGACGAGTACTGCGTATCAGCTCTTAGTTTGTTCTTTTCTCACAATAAAAGAATCAGACCCTGTGCAAGAGGCGACAGTGCAGTCTATATCAGTGTCATCTGTCCTGTAGCACAGTGATGAGGCTTTTATACCTTATTCCAAATTTATTAAACCGAGGACGGAGCCAATTCCGTCCTTGACTGGCAGTTATTGGGCAAAAAATTTAGGGCCAGATGTAGGTGGCGAAATACCGGTCGGTAACGCCGAAATTCGGAGAATTTCAGCGTTACCGACCGGTATTTGGCTGAGTGCAATGTAGGTGAGTTCATACCTACATGCAAAATAAGGAATCGCAAAATAGCGATTCCTTATTTTGCTCTTGCATTTAAGGAATCGGAAATACTGATTCCTTAAATGCAATGTACGTAGCACTAAAAATAGTGCACTTGAGCCTTAAGGAATCGCTAATTACCACCAACTTCAAGTTGGTGGTAAGTAGCGATTTCCTTTAAAAAGCACTTTTTGCTTTTTTCAAATGTGCCATGTGGCACACATCCATGCCCTTAGGGCATGTATGTGCGCCACATGTGCACACATGCACATTTCAGGGTGCAACAGGGTGTCCTTTGGACACCCTGGCACCCTTGAAATACCTCTCGCTATTAGCGATTCGGTAATACCAAATCGCTAATAGTGAATATCTTCCCATTCATTCCTATGGGCCTCCTAGCCCATAGGAATGAATGGCTAGGTATTCCTTAATAACGAATCTCAATTACCGATTCGTTATTAAGGAATGTTAAGGAATCGCTAATATTTTAGCGATTCCTACCTACATTCCATTTAGCGAGTCCTTAATAGCGATTCAGTAAAAATCGCTATTAAGGACTCGCTAAATTGAAGTTACCTACATCTGGCCCTTAATATTTTATCCTTGACCCCTAAAGTACATGTGGACTCTTGAGAGAGGTGTGCCACCTATTTGGAACCATACACTCTAGTTGGAAATATTCCTATCCTAAACTTCACGATTAATGTGCATTTCTGTTCCGGGTGTAGCAGATCTAAACGTGCGGTTTTACTGTGGGCGTAACGCTCAAAATAGTTAAAAGTTAGAGGGTTCACGTTGCTACCAGCAGTGATACATTTTTAGTGCAAGTATGCCTCCTTGACAGCTGCGGTGCTCTCACTGTTTATTTGACTAGAGTCCCACCAGAGATAGCGCAGGCCTAACTCATATACAGGCACATGCATCAACGGTTTTTGCGAGCGCAAACGGTGCGATTCGCAAAAATCGGCCGTTTGCGGCCGCAAAAAGGCCTTTTGCGATGCATTAAAGTGTTAGGCACTCGCAATTTAAGAAATCGCAATTTATTGCGATTTCATAAATTGCGATTGCATTTAAGGAATCGCAATTTGAGATTCCTTAAATGCAATGCTAGAAGCACTTAGAAATAACGAATTCGCTATTTGGGGCCGCAAAATGCAGAGAAATTACTCTGGTCTGTATTTTGCAAAAACCTTGAAAAATGCACTAAACTGCATTTTTCAAGGTTTCAGGTTACACACACACATGCCCTTGGGGCATGTGTGTGCGCAACATGGGTGCACATCACAATTTCAGGGGTGCAACAGGGTGTCATTTTGACACCTTTGCACCCTTGAAATTGCATGCGCAATTTGCGAGTACCTATTGGTACTCGCAAGTTCCCATTCATTCCTGTGGGCCTGTAGGCCCATAGGAATGAATGGGAAGCTATTCCTTAATTGCGACTCGCAATTTGCGAGTCGCAATTAAGGAATGTTTAGAAATCGCTATTTTAATAGCGATTTCTACATGCAAAGGCTTTTGAGAGTCCCTAATTGCGATTCCTTAATAATCGCAATTAAGGACTCGCAAAAGCATTTCTTGATGCATGTACCCCTAAGTACTTAGCTTACATGTTTCCCCCAGCTTTGCCCGTTTGTACGTTCTATGGCTAATACTTCAATAGCAGATTGCAGATACACACTTGCCAAGGGATTTCTGTTTTGTTTAAACTGATACACTATTGGACAGGTCGTAAGGGAGCTATATCTGATACAGGTTGTAAACCCCTCTCTGCATACAAGGAGAGTAGCGGGGTCCAAGGGCCCAGTTTTAAAAAAGTGCACAGAAAATTATTTGCCCCTACTTGCAGGTCCCTAGCTTTGTTAATCTCTGCACCATAGAGAGCCAGTGCAACAGATTTCTGCTTATAGACCTTCTAGGCGACAACAGCTGGCTACCTATCCTTTTGGCAAATCTAAATACTGCATTTGTGCAAACTGTCGGTACTACCAACATCAGGAGCTTAACATGCATACCCAGAAGATCAAGGTTCTTGTGTATATGGTTTTGTAAAATGGGCCAGCCACATATTGGCCCCGAAAAAATGTTTGACCTTTTAACCACGCTCATTAAACTCTATTGGAAGCTGGTTTTTTATGTAGTGCACTAAAATGAGGTACACTATGTAGAAAATCCAGACAGCCCTTATTGGTTTACAGGGCTTAAATTAATAATCCCAAATGCTCTCTTTATGGTAGTGTGGGTGAGCAGTTTAGGCTTATCAGAGGGTAGTATTAAGCATTTGTTGTACACACAGAGTCAATAAAGGAGACACACACTCAAGAAGAAACTTGAGACCAATTTAGAAAAATAACACAGATTTTTATATAATTTTTGACACCAAGATTATCGGAATCAGGTTAGTACATTAGATGTTAATAATTAATTATTTGATGCATGAGCCTCGAACGCGGTGAGGTTATCCTCAAGTAACATTCACTTACAGACGACTTACAGGACTGTTCTTTTGGACATAAGGTAAGTATAGGTCAAGGTCTAAGAAAGCACCAACAGTTCAAGTTTACCTACCCTGGGGTGTCCGGGTGCAGAGGTGCTGTACACAGTAACAGCCTCGAACGCTACATGCTATAGTCAATGGGAAAAGTACCTGTAAGAAAAAGGCTTCAAGTGGGGACTGTGGGACCCAATGGGGGGCTCGGTTGTTGAGGGTCGTAGGACCACAGAGACCCCGGTGGTTTACTTGCGCCCCTGCTGGGGAGCTCGGGTGCAGAGGTGTTTTGTCCCACGGGTCAGTGAGTTAGAGGGTCTCACGGTTCTTGGTGTACCTTCAGAAGAGGGAAAAGTAACATAGCATGGCCACTCTCATTGTGGAGCTGGCCTCTCTCGAAGTCCCTCAACATACAGGTAACTTTAGGCGGCGGTGGTGTTCCGACTTAAACACAAACAAGCCTTGGTGCTTGCTGCTGGCTCTGGCATGTCGGGTGTTGGTGCTGGAGGGCTCCTGGGGGTCCTGGCATCTCCACACTTGGCAGGGAGATGGAGCTGACCTCGTGGAGTAACAAAGCCCTTTTTTTGGAGTGCTACTCCCTTGGTTGGCCCGGGGGTCGACAGAACGCTGTACCGGGCAGATGTGGTTGGTGCCTGCTGGGACAGGGAAGTGGCTCCTCCACACCAAGGGAGATGCTGCTAAGTCGATTAAGTGCTGGGCAGACCTCCAAGGGTTTGGGGAGGCTGTTCCGCTTCTGGATGAGTCGGTGTTTGGAGAGCAGCAGCCAGTCATGGTTTTGTGCCAAGTTAGGTGCTGGTCCACAGTTCTCATGTCTTCAGCTCTTCTTTGTCCTTCTTTCAGGCAGATGAATCCGAGTTCTGGTGTCAGGGGGCCACCTAAATACTGCATTTAGGTGAGTGAAGGGTTATAGCCAATGGGCTACTTACCCCTGGAGTCACTACACCCCCAATATGGCCACTTCCTGTGGGGAGTGGGCATAACCCTGTCCCAGAGTTCTTAATTCCACAAAATACAAGATGGTGGAACCCTCTTTCGTGGAGCACATCAGGTAGCCCACTTTAGGGGTGTGCTTAGCCTGGAGGTGCAACACGCCTACTGCATAGCTAATGTCCAGCCTATCTGGGTGCCAGGGCCTCAGGGCAGGGGGTAGCATCTCCCAGGTCTGGGGAAAGCTAGGGTCTCATATTAAAGGCGCAAGGGCTTTGAAACCCCTGGCCTTGATATGCTAAATCGCTAGCCATCCTGCTGGAGGAGGTGTGAACACCTTCCTCCGGAGCAGGCATTGTTTCTGACCTCAGAGAGTGCAGGCTCTAACCTGCAGGGGTCAGAAACGTGTCTGTGGTGGCAGACTGGACGATACCAGTCAGCCAGCACACTAGATATTGGTAGGTTTTTCAGGGCACACCTCTAGTGCCCTCTTGGTGCATTTCATAATAAACCTAGTACTGGTAATAGTACTGATTTATTAAGACAAAGTTCTTGATACCAAACACCATAGGTTTTAATGAAGCCATCATGTAGCTGGGGAACTCTTAATGACCAGTGCCCAGTACATATACTTAGGATGGCTTCCCTGTTCACTTGTACCATCTAGTAATAGAACTAGGCAGCACGGGACATAGCTGCTCATGCAGATATGTCCTCACATGTAATATAATGCACTCTGCCTTAGGACTACAAGGCCTTCTGTATGGATGACGTACATATGTTATATGCAGTGACTTTGGCATGGCACACAGGGAGTGTGCCATGTTGTGTTTTCACACATGATTTGCACCATGTCATGCAGCCTGCATGCAATTTGTATGGGGGCCCCTTAGGGGCCCTCTTTAGTACCCATGCTCTAGCTACCTGGGGTACCATTTACTAGGGACTTATAGGGGTGCTAAAGTCTTTCCCAGTTGGGGGACAATTGAACAGTTACTTTGTTTTAAGGAAAGAGTACTGGCACTGGAGCCTGGTTAGAAGGCTTCAGTGCACTGTGAGAGTTAAAAACCAGCACCTAATAGTTCAAACGGGGGCAAAAAGTGGGGTGACAAGTGCAGCAAAATTCCAGTTTCCTACACACCCCAACTAGACCATCTTCCAAAATTGCTTGGCGTCATATTCTTTTTTTGCAGCCAGTAGGATCTTCCATGCTTTTGCCTGACTCTTTTTTTGTTGTTGTTTTGCATGATCATTTGTTTTTGTATTTTCTTAGATCCAGGAAGCATGCTGACGCAGATGAAGTTTTATGTATCGTCAAGTCCAAGGAAAGCTATGTTCGAGGCATGTGTGCTATAGATACACATGCTTTGCATACTCCTACCATCTAGTGTTGGGTCCGGATGTTTGCAAGTTGTTTTCTTTCAAAGAAGTCTTTCCAGTCACGTGGTACGGTGACTCCTCCTTTCAGTGATAGTGCGCATGGGCATCAACTCCATTGTTATATTGTTTTTTTACCACCATCGGGTTCTGACGTGTATTGCTGCGCTCCGGTTCGAAACCGTCCTTCGGGTTCTCCTCGGTGCGCAATCCACTGTAACCTCGACGGTATTGTTCTCGTACGCGTTTCCCCGTTCTCTGGCTATCAAATCTGGAAACACTCTATCTTCGGTCGGAAGCATCGTGGGCGGCTCTCGGGCCTAGCCGCGTCAGTCCACCCTTCTGCTGATGGAACGGACTTTGTTCCAATTCTGTCCTCAGTGCCACTCCAAGTACCCTCGCACCGACCTACATAAACTTTGTAATTTGTGCCTCTCACCGGAGAACAAGGAAGAAGACTGACGCCTGTAAGTCGTTGGACGTCGTGCTCGACGAAGAGAAATGCAACACCAAAGCATTCAACATACTCCGGATATCTTTGGGGAAGAATCCGAACATGAAGAGGTCGAAGCATCGGCAGCAGAAGAGGAAGAAGTCTTCTCTGTTCCAGAATCCGATTCTGAACTGAAGATTGATTTGGAGTACGAAGACGTGCCTCCAGGACAGGGTACCGTGAGTACTAATGACCCTTCACCCCATAAAACCTCTTTCATCAAGCATAAGGTTTCGGCACCACCGCTGCCTTCGGGCCTTGGTTGGCACTGAGACAATGTTTCCGACACCCCGCCCTCGGGCCCGGCACCGAAACAAACAGTCAAGTCTTCCGGCTCGGGATCGAGTCATCCAAAGTCGTAATCTTCCGATCCGAAACCCTCCGCTCCAAAAGACAAGTTTGGTTCGGAACCAAAGCCTTCCCCTCAGAAAGATAAACATGCTTTGGAGCCGAAACCTTCCGCTTCTAAAGGCAAGACTGGTTCGTCACTGAAACCTTCAACACCAAAAATGAACGAAAGCCTCACAAAGTCTCCGGAACCTATCCTGGAACTTTTCAAAGAAAAATTAGACCTAAACAAAAGAGGATATACCTCAATCCAGATACTGGACATATTTTAGCTAAGACAGCATCCAAACGGAAACGTCCTTTAGAGGACCCTGCTCATAAGATTCCTCTTAAGAAAAAGAAGGACATGGTTACAAGCCCTGTTCATACACCTCCACCATCTTACCAAGTTCAGATCATCTAATCATAACACCTCAGGGGTCGCCTCATACACTACCTGATGTAGACGATGATGATGATGATCATCTAATTTGCCTGTAAATCCATGGAATGACTACACTTTTGATCCTCGCATGGATACTGACCTAGATCTATACCCTGCAAACCAATCATCACCAGATGATAATGTAGCTTACCAGGAGCTTATTTAAGAGCAGCAGAGTGTCATGGAGTTGCATTACATAAAGAGTCTTTGGAGGAAGATTTTTATTAGATACTCTAGGGTCTACACATAGGACAAGTCAGAGTCTTCCTATGTTAAAGGGCATGATGAGACATGCTGACAAAATATTTAAAGACCCGGTGCGTGCCCGTGTTTTAACTCGAGGGTTGATAAAAAATATAAACGCCCGCCATCTGATCCAGTTTTTATTGAAGGACAATTGCCTCTAGACTTGTTAGTGGCCTTGAGTGCTCATAAGAGAGCAAATTCACACACCTCTGCCGATGCACCTCCCCCAGACAAGGAGGCCGATTCACAGAACTAATCTGAGACAAAATCCTAAACTTACTACTTTTGGCATTCACAGAAGGCACTTACGATTTTTGGTATTCACAGAATGCTCTTACGACTCCTAACTTTATGTCCGCACTCGGGCCGGAATTTCCGCACCCGGACCGTACTCTCCGCACCCGGACCGTACTCTCCGCACCCGGACCGTACTCTCCGGCTCGAGTCGTAATCTCCGGCTGGGGCTGGATAAAGTGTAATCAATGGGCCGGATTGCAATTTTTACAAAAAGGAACATTAGGAATGTGTGATAAATGGTAGAGGAGGTCATGAAAAACAGTTTGGGCAGGGAAAAGGGTACGGCCAGACACTACATCATAACCCAGAAACATTTTCTCCTTTGCATCATAGTACATGCAGTGCACAATTTGTGCTCCCCTTAGTGTTGACTGCACAGCATGAGTGTATGGGTACTGCCTGAGTGAATGGATGAGTGCATGAGTAGTGCCTGAGTGGAAGGTTTGGTGGAAGGGTAATGTCTGGGTCATTTGATGAGTGCAAGTATGAGTGCAAGAGTAATGCCTGGGTCATTGGATGAGTGCACGGGTAGTGCCTGAGTGAATGGATGAGTACATGGGTACTGCCTAAGTGAATGCTAGAGTGCAAGAGTAGTGCCTGTCTGATTCCATGAGTGCATGGGTAGTACCTCAGTGATTGGATGAGTGTATAAGTAATGCCTGACTGGAAGAATGGGTGCAAGGTTAATGCATGGGTCATTGGATGAGTGCATGGTTAGCTCCTCAGTGAATGGTTGAGTGGAAGAATAATGCCTGAGTGATTGCATAATCACATGGGCAGTACCTGGGTGATTGCATAAGTGCAGGGGTACTGTCTGAGTGATTGCATGAGTGCATGGGTAGTCCCTGAGTGACTTTATTAGTGCATGGCTAATGTCTGGTTGCTTAGATGAGTACATGGGTATTGCCTGAGTAAAAGGAAGACTGCAACAGAAATGCCTGGGTCATTGGATGAGTGCATGGGTAGTGTATCACTGAATGAATGTGTGCAGAAGTAGTATTAGAGGTGAATGAATGAGTTCAACAGTAGTGCCTGAGTGAGTGCATGAGCACATGGGTAGAGCATTGGTGATTGCATAAGTGCAGGGGTAGTGTCTCGGTGATTGCATGAGTGCATGGGTTTTGCCTCTGTGAAATGAAAAATGCAAGGATAATGCCTGCGTTATCCTATTAGTGCCAAAGTTGTGCTACACAGATTAGATGACAGCATGGATAGTGTTTGTGTGAAAGGATCACTACCTGGCTGATGACATCAGCAACATAATGAATGTTTTTAAATAGTGTAAAGGATCAACATTATTTTTAATAGAAATAAATACCATAACAGTGTTGACTGCACAGTCAACAGTGAGGGGAGCGCAAATTGTGCACTGCATGTACCATGATGCAAAGGAGAAAACTTTTCTGGTTTATGATGTAGTGTCTGGCCGTACCCTTTTCCCTGCCCAAACTGTTTTTCATGACCTTCTCTACCATTTATCACACATTCCTAATGTTCCTTTTTGTAAAAATTGCAATCCGGCTCATTGGTTACACTTTATCCGGCCCTAGTCGGAGATTACGGCTCGAGCCGGAGAGTACGGCCCTAGCCGGGGAGTACGGTCCGAGTGCGGAGAGTACGGTCCGAGTACGGTCCGAGTGCGGAGAGTACGGTCTGGGTGCGGAAATTCCGGCCAGAGTGCGGACGTAAAGTTAGGAGTCGTAAGTGCATTCTGTGAATAGCAAAAGTAGTAAGTTTAGGATTTTGTCTCAGATTAGTTCTGTGAATCGGCCCCAAGGAGTCTAAATTAATCGATGCATCTGGTAAAAGAGTAGCTGCTCAAGCCACTAACCACTGGCGCATTGCAAACACACAGAGCCTACTAGCTAGGTATGATAGGGCACACTGGGACCAGATGGAACAACTACTTCAATATCTACCAGGTGAACTCAAGATTAAAGCACAAGAGTTAGTTCACGAAGGCAAACTCATTTCTAACTCCTCCATAAGATGTGCTTTAGATGCTGCTGATACTGCAGCGTGTGGAATAAATAACAGCATTCTCCTAAGATGGCAAGCCTGGCTTAGGATTTCAGGGTTTAAACCCGAAGTTCAACAGTCCATTTTAAACACTCTTTTTAACAAACAATCCCTATTTGGACCTGAAGTCGATGAGGCTTTAGAGAAAATGAAGAAAGATACAGAAGTGACGAAGTCCATGGGAGCTCTCCAGTCTCCATCAAACAGAGGCTCCTTTTGCTGCTGGTTTTACAAAGCCGGGTCCAAAAGCACATCCTCAGACCCTAATGCTTCCTCTTACAAATCAACACACAACCCACTCCCTCTAAAGGTTTTTATAGAGGAGTATACAGAGGAAACAATTTCAAGGGTAGGGGTAGACGCGCCACAGCGTGTAACTCCCTTTCCCCTAACAAGCAGTGACTTGCCCTCATTTCCCCCCGATCACTTAACACCTGTCTGCGGAATGCTTCAACAATTTCTCCCCATTTGGCAGTCCATACCATCAGACAAATGGGTGATCGACATTATCCGACATGGTTATTGCCTGGAGCATACCACCAATCCTCAAATATTCCACCTAACACTTTTAAACTCTTGTTAGAGCACCTACAGCTACTCAAAAAAGTGCAATCTCTATTGACAAAGGGAGCCATATAACCAATTCCGTTACAGTACCAAGGTTTAGGGGTTTACTCTCTGTACTTTCTAATCCCCAAAAAGGATGGTTCTTTAAGACCCATTTTGGATCTAAGAGAGTTAAACCGGTACATACTGTCAGAACATTTCCATATAGTAACACTTCAACAAGTGCTTCCACTTCTACAGCAAGGCGATTTTATGTCCACACTAGACTTAAGACGCACACTTTCACATTCCAATTCAGCCAGCTCATCACAAATATCTCAGATTTGTGTTAGCAGGAAAACACTATCAGTTCAAAGTACTCCCATTCGGAGTAACTACTGCACCCAGAGTGTTCACAAAATGCCTAGCAGTAGTCACAGCTCATTTCAGAAGACAACAGATTCATGTCTTCCCATATCTAGACGACTGGCTTGTCAAAGCCAGCACACACCAAAAGTGCTTGCAACACACTCAGACTATGTTAGACCTACTCCACCAATTGGCTTTTACGGTCAATACGCAAAAGTCTCATCTTCAGCCTTCACAAATGTAGTCCTATCTGGCAGCTACTCTCAATACTCACACACCTCTAGCCTCTCCCAATACAGCCGGGATTCGAAATATTCAAACTCTGTTATTACAGTTTCAGGTCAACCAATACCTACCAGCCAAGACTTCCATGCAACTGATAGGAATGATGGCATCATGCATCGCAATAGTGCCTCATGCAAGACTAGACATCGTCCCCTAAAAGAATGCTTAGCACGTCAGTGGAATCAGTCACAGGGTCAGTTGACAGATCTACTGTTGGTAGACGGACGCACCCATCGCTCTCTGCAGTGGTGGAACACACAAAACTTATCAAAAGGCCGGCACTTCATTGACCCTGTTCCACAGATCGTGCTAACAGCAGACTCATCTCTTACAGGTTGGGGTGCCCATCTCCACAACTACACAATTCAGGGGCTCTGGTACGACAAGCACAAACGTCTTCACATCAACTATCTAGACCTTCTAGCAGTATTTCTAGCGTTGAAAGCCTTTCATTCTCACCTCACAGCCAAAGTTGTCCTAGTCCGCACAGACAACATGACAGCCATGTACTATGTACAAAAACGGGGGGGGGGCGCACTCTCTAAAACTGTCACGCCTCTCTCAGGCCATTTGGCGTTGGGCAATCCATCACAAAATTCATCTTCTGGCAGAACACCTCCCAGGAGTGAACAATCAAATTGCCGACCTCCTCAGGAGGAGGAGGCAACAAATACACAAGTGGGAACTTCATCCCCATATTCTCCTTCCATTCTTTCAAAAATGGGGATTCCCACAAATAGATCGCCTCCAGGTTCCCACACCCCTTATCCACAGGCAATACCCTATGGATGAATTGGTCTGGGATATTTGCCTACGCTTTTCTGCCTCTCCCACCCCTTCCGTTTCTGGTTCAAAAGCTCAGGCAAACATCGCTCAGACTAATTTTGGTAGCCCCCACATGGGCTCGTCAACCGTGGTTCACCACACTATTGGAGATATCAGTGGTTCCACATCAAAAGTTGCGTCTCAGTTCCAGCCTTCTCACTCAGAACCATGGAGAAGTCAGGTACCCAAACCCCAAGGAGCTCAACTTAGCAATTTGGCTCCTGAAGTCATAGAGTTTGGATACTTAAATTTACCACCAAATTGTATGACTATTCTTAAAGAAGCAAGAAAGCCTACCACCAGAGCTTGTTATGCAGCTAAATGGAAGAGATTTGCTGACTATTGTGAGAAGTTGGCCTGGCATATGCTGTCCACTAATTATAGTGGGCACCTTGCACCAGTCCAAATCGACTCTTATGGTAGGTAGGTTAAAGACAACCTTATTGAAAGCTATCCTAGTGGTAGCTGTGGAGAGCAGCCTTCAGGCTAAGTCTTGAAGGAATGTAAAGCAGCTTGTTTTACCAGTCTATAATCTCTTGAGTGACCAAATGAAAGAGCACCACACCAGGTATATATTCAAAATATATGTATTTATTACTAAACACACCCCTCTAGTCTCTTTATGAGGCTAGAGTTCGAAGTACATAGGTTATAAGATCTTAAATCACAGTAATAGCACACATACACGTTTGGGCCCTAGGGGCGTACCAAACCATATACCAATAAAGTGGTATGCGAACCACGACTGAACTAGACACTAGGCCTAGAGCCTCTAGAAGTGCTTGGACCACAAGGAACCACCCAAGGTAGTGACACAGGGGACCCACGGGAGACGCGTGCAGTGTAAATACACAACCGCGATACGCCGTTAACTTCTATGGAGAAAGTCGGGATCGGGAAAATAGAGGAAAGGGACACTTAAAAGAGGACTAGGACAAAACCCTTTGAGATCTAGGACTTTGAAGAGTCTCTACCCACTGGAGCACCGGAGTACTCGTGTTACCTCACCCAGGAAGCCGGGTGCATAGGTGCCTTTCGGGGTCGGGTTTCGTCGTCGTTTCTTATGGCGAGCTGCTGCAAAGTGCTGCTGGCGACCAGGAGAAAAGTGTCCGGGTGGATCCAAGAGTGGATCGGAGTTCTGAAGAACCTGAAAGCAGAGGGGACAGAGTCTGGGTCACTAGCCAGTGACCAGGAGGGCGATGGACAGATGCCCACCGATGTCGAGTGCTTCAAGTTCGTTGATGGTCGTCTTGACTCTTCAGCCACGAGGTCCGGGAGGCGTTGTCGGCGACCAGGAGCAGGATTCGGGCTGTTGCTCGATGTCTGTCGAGTGCAGAGGTGTCGGCGAGCAGATTGGACCCAACAGGCCTTGGCAACGGCAAGTCTCGAGTAAGATGTAGATCGTCGATGATGCAGACCAGCAAGGTCTGGGGAACTCACCCAGCAAGGGTAAGTGAGGGCAGGCCTGGAGCAACCAGACTGCCAAGTAAAGAAAAGATTGGCCTTCGGTAAGGGCTACTAGCCAACGGGCTAGCGACCGCGAAGGAGCCTCGTGACGCCGCACGTGGAGCTGGCTTACAGGACACTCGTGGAGTGGGGGCCAGTGATCTTCGGTGCAGGTGGTGCTGGAGGCTAGGGCTACTCAGAGCCCAAAGCACGACTTCTTGGGAGACCCAGAAGATGGTGCACTTGCAAATGTGCTCGGTGTCCAGGGGTCACGGTCTCACGTTACCCACGATAGCCACGGGCCTCAGCTTTGCTGGGGACTCAGGGTAGCCTCGGGAAGTCTGAGAATCCACCTCTGGTGATGCGATGACTTCGGCGTCCGACGGGAGCTTCAGTGATGCGAACCGGACAGATGCTTCTTTGGTGCCTGCCAAGCAGGGGAGTCACTCCTTGACCCCAAGGGAGATTCTTCAGTCCTCTAATCGTGAGTAGAGCGTCGAAGGTCCAGGATTCTGTTTCAGAGTTTCGTCCAGGTATAATCTAAAGTCCTAAGGACTGGGTTCCTACCTTTATTCTAAAAATAGGGGATGGACTACTCTGTGGCCCCACCTATGGGTGGTTCAGGGCAGAGGGGTGGCTACACCCCTTTCCCTTTGTCCAGTTCGCGCCAAAGCAGGGGCTGCAAGCCCCTGATCCGGTTTGAACTGGGGTATGCACAGGGACACCAAATGTGCCCCCAGTGCAGGACTTCAAAGCACCCGAAAGTGCTCCCGCCCAGCCCCAATACACATTGTCCTGTCTGGGGAGGTGGTCACACCTCCCTGGGACAGGAAACCTATTGTCCAGGCCTCCCTGCCGGAGTTTCGTCCAGCAGCAGGAGGCCAGACTCGTGTCTGTGGCAGCAGCATCCATTTTGTGATGCCAGGGCTCTGGAAAGAAGTTACCGGACTCGTCAGAGTTAACATGCCTTTCCCTCTAGAAGGGTGGAATGCTACCCCCGCCGCCAGGATTGGCGGGGGGTAGTATTCCAAGATGTTTGACACCAAACACGACATGTTTTGGTGCAGCCATTCCATAGTTAGCATTTTACCGCGAGGATATAATGCGTTTAAGAGTATATGGTCAGGCTGCACTACAAACAGCATCAGAGATGGTCTCCGAACGCTGCAGAGGGGCCCTGCTCATGCAGGGGCACCCTCTCACATAAGAACCACGCACTCTGCCTTTAGGATTGATAAGGCCTGCCTTAGGAGTGACTTATAGGTTTATATGTGTGTATGCTTTTAGTGATATAGGTAACCTATACCACAGCAAGGGGTGCATGCACCACCTTACCCAGGCTGCAGTAGCAGACCTGTGGTGTCAGTTTGGATGGCCTACCAGGGGTGGCATAATACATGCTGCAGCCCCTGGCAGGTCTCTGAGGTACCTATGCCCTTGGTACATAGTATACCATATACTAGGGACTTACAAGGGCACTCCAGATCCCAATCAGTGATGTGCCTAAGGCACATGGAGACCCTTTTAAAGAGGAAACAGCTAGGCTGGGGTTCTGAATAGCAGGGCCCCAGCCAGACTAATGTCGAAAACCAGTGAAGTATCAGCAAAAAGTGGGGGTACCCCTGTGAAGCAGATCCTACTCTCCTACACAACCCCCCAAACGTAGGGACATTAAACTAACCTTGCCCAGTTAAGTCTTCATGTTCTAAGTGGAAATACCTAGAGAGTCCATCTGCATTCGCATGGTTACTCCCAGGCCTATGTTCCACTGTAAAGTCCATCCCCTGTAGGGAAATGGACCACCTAAGCAGTTTGGGGTTTTCACCCTTCATTTGTTTTAGCCATAAGAGGGGCTTATGGTCTGTCTGAACCAGGAAGTGTGTACCAAACAAGTATGGCCTCAACTTCTTCAGAGCCCAGACCACAGCAAAGGCCTCCCTCTCTATGGCTGACCAACGTTTCTCTCTAGGGGTCAGCCTTCTGCTAATAAAAGCTACTGGCTGATCCTGACCTTCTTCATTCAATTGTGACAGTACAGCCCCTACCCCCAATTCAGATGCATCTGTTTGAACAATGAACTTCTTGGAGTAATCAGGACTCTGCAGAATTGGAGCAGTGCACATGGCCTGCTTGAGGTCATCAAATGCCTTTTGACAGCTAACTGTCCACTGAACCTTTTTGGGCATTTTCTTAGAAGTTAAGTCATTCAAGGGTGTCACTATTGATCCATACCCCTTGACAAATCTCCTATAGTACCCAGTCAGGCCTAAGAAGGCTCTCACCTGAGTCTGGGTAGTGGGAGCAGTCCAGTCCATGATGGTCTGGATCTTGCTCTGCAAAGGTTGAACCTGGCCTCCACCCACAAGGTGGCCCAGGTACACAACCTGACTCTGCCCTATCTGGCACTTAGTGGCCTTGATAGTCAGGCCTGCCTTTTGCAGGGCCTGTAAAACATCCCTGAGGTGGACCAGGTGATCCTCCCAGGTGGAGCTAAAGACAGCAATATCATCTAGATAAGCTGCACTATAGGCCTCCAGTCCTGTGAGAACTGTGTTCACCAACCTCTGGAAAGTGGCAGGTGCATTTTTCAGACCAAAGGGCATCACCACAAATTGATAATGCCCACTAGGGGTTGAAAATGCTGTTTTGGGCTTTGCAGCATCAGCTAGTCTGATCTGCCAGTAGCCAGCTGTTAGGTCAAATGTGCTGAGATATTTGGCAGAGGCCAAAGTATCTATGAGCTCATCTGCCCTGGGTATTGGATGGGCATCAGTCCTAGTGACTGCATTGAGGCCCCTGTAGTCTACACAAAACCTCATCTCTCTTTTCCCACCACTGGTGTGAGGTTTAGGTACTAGGACTACTGGACTAGCCCAAGGGCTATCTGAGGGCTCAATCACTCCCAATTCCAACATCTTCTGGACTTCAGTCCTGATACAGTCCCTGACATGGTCAGGTTGCCTATAAATCTTGTTTTTAATAGGCAGACTGTCCCCAGTGTCCACTTCATGAGTGCACCAGGTGGTCTGACTGGGTGTCAGAGAAAACATATGTCTAAACTGATTGAGGACTTGCCTGCAATCAGTTTGTTGCTGGGTAGTGAGGCTGCCTGCCAAGGCTACACCATCAACTGACCCATCGTCAGGGTTCTGTGAGAGCAGGTCAGGGAGTGGGTCACTCTCTTCCTCCTGCCCTTCATCAGTAGCCATGAGCAAGCCCATGTCTGCCCTGTCCACATATGGCTTAAGTCTGTTGACATGGAGAACCCTGTGGGGACTCCTGGGTGTTCCCAGGTCTACTAAGTAAGTGACCTCACCCTTCTGCTCAACAATAGTGTGGGGTCCACTCCATTTGTCTTGGAGAGCTGCTGGGGCCACTGGCTCCAACACCCACACCTTCTGTCCTGGCTGGTAAACAGTTAGGACAGCCTTTGGTCATGCCAGGCCTTTTGAAGTTCCTGGCTAGCCTCAAGGTTTTTGGTTGCCTTTTCATGTACTCAGCCATCCTGGAGCGGAGACCAAGTACATAGTCCACTATATCTTGCTTTGGGGGCTTGAGAGGTAACTCCCATCCTTCCTTCACCAAGCACAGTGGACCCCTCACAGGGTGGCCAAACAGAAGTTCAAAAGGGCTGTAACCAACCCCTTCTGAGGCACCTCCCTATATGCGAATAAAAGGCAGGGCAAGAGTATGTCCCATCTACGCCTAAGCTTTTCTGGGAGCCCTTTAATCATGCCCTTCAAGGTTTTGTTGAATCTCTCAACTAAACCATTGCATTGTGGGTGATAGGGTGTGGTGAACTTATAAGTAACTCCACACTCCTTCCACATTGCTTTTAAGTACCCAGACATGAAGTTTGCACCCCTGTCTGATACCACCTCCTTAGGAAAGCCCACTCTTGAGAAAATTCCCAGGAGGGCCCTTGCCACCACAGGTGCTGTAGTGGTCCTAAGGGGTATAGCCTCTGGATACCTGGTGGCATGATCCACTACCACCAGTATAAATCTGTGCCCAGATGCTGTTTGGGGATCCATGGGACCAACAATGTCAATCCCTACCCTCTCAAAGGGCACCCCCACCACAGGTAGTGGTATCAGGGGGCCTTTGTAGTGCCACCTGCTTTGCCACTGGCTTGGCAGGTTACACAGGAGCGACAAAACTCCTTACTGTCTTCAGACATGTGGGGCCAGTGAAAGTGAGGGACAATTCTGTCCCAAGTCTTGTTCTGGCCCAGGTGTCCTGCTAAGGGAATATCATGGGCTAGGGTCAATAGGAAGCCCCTAAACTTCAAAGGTATTACCAACCTCCTGGTAGCACCAGGCTTGGGGTCTCTACTCTCTGAGTACAGGAGTCCATCATCCCAATACACTGTATGGGGACCACTAGCTTTCCCAGCAGCCTCAGCAGCAGCTTGCTGTCTGAGGGGTTCAAGGGAGGGGCAGCTCTGCTGCTCCTGGCTCAGATCTGCCCTAGAAGGTCCCCCTGTCCCTAAGAACTCAACCTGGTCAGGCTCAAGTTCCTCTGGGACAGTTCCTTCTTCAGGGCTGAGATCATCCCCCTCAAGGGACTGATCTTCCTCCTGAGCCAAGGGGAAGGCACTGCCTTAACCCTACTACTCCTCCTCTTGGAAGGCACTTGGTCCATTCTTCCAGAATCCAAGGCCTGTTCAGTTTTAGACAGTTTAGCTTGTGACCTGGTCACAGCAAACACATCTGCAGGGATCCCCAGCATTTCTGCATGGGTCCTGAGCTCCACTTCTGCCCAAGCAGAAGTCTCTAAGTCATTGCCAAGCAAGCATTCGACTGGTAGGTTTGCACTTACCACAACCTTCTTAAGGCCAGTTACCCCTCCCCAGGAGAAGTTAACAACTGCCAGAGTATGGTCTGTTCTGACATTGCTAGCATTGGTCACTTGGTACATTTCACCAAGTATAACTTGCCCAGGTAGCACAAGGTCTTGTGTCACCATTGTGACACTTGCCCCTGTGTCCCTAAATGCCAAAGCCTCTCGTCCATTGATTAAAGGCTGTTGTCTGTACTTGCCCAGATTACTGGGACTCACAGTGGAGGTCACATCCATGCCTCCATCACAGACTAACACAGCCTGAGTCAGTTCCCTGACTAAGTCAGAGCCCAACTCAGTTCCCAGGGTGAACCCTACTAAACCCTTTGCTGGAGCACTTCCACCAACTGTACTAGGGGAACAGGTGCCTTAGGGGCATTGGTGGATGCTGGACTGGAGTCTTTGGACTTGGTGCAATCACTGGTCCAGTGGGTCTTTTGCTTACAGACCTTGCACCATGGTTTTCTTTGGCCTTTACCCTTGGTAGACTGGGAATCCCCACCAGAAGAAGATTTTTGGGGGCCTGATGAAGACTTTTGATCTTTACCCTTCTCCCCACCCTTGTCAGAGTTCTTAGCATCTTGCTTCTTGGTTTCCCCACCTTGGTTCTGTACCTTCTGCTTCACCCTGGTTCTGACCCATTTGTCTGCCTTCTTTCCCAATTCTTGGGGAGAGGTCAGATCAGAGTCAACCAGGTACTGATGCAACAGCTGGTTTTGACAGTTATTAAGAATCTGTTCCCTCATTATCAGATTATACAATCCTGAGAAGTCACACACCTTACTGCCCATCAACCAGCCTTCCAGAGCCTTGGCAGAACAATCCACATAGTCTACCCAGTCTTGAGTCTGTGCTTTTGGGTGTCTCTGAACTTCAACCTGTACTGTTCAGTGGTTAGGCCAAACCCATCAATAAGAGCACTCTTCAAGACCTTGTAATTATCAGCATCCTCCTCTCTAACAGTGAGGAGCTTGTCTCTACCTTTGTCAGCAAAGGAGAGCCACAAGATTGCTGCCCACTGCTCCTGAGGGACCTTCTGTACTTTACAGGCCCTCTCTAAAGCAGTTATCCATTTGTGGATATCATCCCCACTCTGGTAGGGAGGGACAATCTTGCTCAGGTTCCTATGGTCATAGGACCTTTCCCTATCTCTAGGGATATGGCTGCCACCATGGGACTCTAGTCCCAACTTTCTTCTCTCTTTAAGGAGATCTAGGATTCTCTATCTAAAGCCAATTGCTTCTTCCTGATCTCCAGTTGAGTTTCCTCATACTGGACCAGTCTCTTTCTTCTCTCATGAGAGGATTCCCTCCTGTGAGAAGAAACAGAGCTCCCTATTGAGGTGCCAGAGTGGTTAGACTCCTGAGAAGGAGACCTAGACTTTCTGAGCACACTCATAATCCTTCCTGGGGGACAAAGGTGTGGTTCTCTAGATCCTCATCTTCATCTTCCCCAGAAGGGATTGGGTTTTCCAGGTCAGGGTCATTGTCACCCTCCTGGTCAGTTTCAGAGGGGGCTGGGGGTAGTAGTACCCCTGGCCCCTTCCTCATCTGCTGGCCCACCCTCTGCTCCTACCCCTTCAGTCTCTGAGGACTTACTAAGATCATAAGCCACCAACATCTCCTGGAGGTGTTGGGTGGTGGGACTTTGGCCTGTCCTTAATTTCCTCACGTTACACAAAGCTCTCAGTTCCAAGAATGGGAGTGTGTCATACTTGGAGGGGGAAGCTCAATGGCTTCCTGCAGGGCATCTCTAGATCCTGCTTTTAAAGACATTACTAGTGTGGTGTGGTGTATGCACTACCTACTCTAGTGTGGCCTACTAAACTCTCTTGAGTTGTAGAAAGGGTTGTGCTATCCCTTAACACACAACTCTAAGTTCAGTAGAACTTACTGATATTCTAAGCTTAAATTATATGTACCTTAGGTACCTTTAGTGGTTTTCAGTTGATCAATTCAATTGAGATTATCTGGTAAAACAATAGCAAGCTGGAATCCCACACGCTGCACACCAATGTGAGAAGTTGGCCTGGCATATGCTGTCCACTAATTATAGTGGGCACCTTGCACCAGTCCAAATCGACTCTTATGGTAGGTAGGTTAAAGACAACCTTATTGAAAGCTATCCTAGTGGTAGCTGTGGAGAGCAGCCTTCAGGCTAAGTCTTGAAGGAATGTAAAGCAGCTTGTTTTACCAGTCTATAATCTCTTGAGTGACCAAATGAAAGAGCACCACACCAGGTATATATTCAAAATATATGTATTTATTACTAAACACACCCCTCTAGTCTCTTTATGAGGCTAGAGTTCGAAGTACATAGGTTATAAGATCTTAAATCACAGTAATAGCACACATACACGTTTGGGCCCTAGGGGCGTACCAAACCATATACCAATAAAGTGGTATGCGAACCACGACTGAACTAGACACTAGGCCTAGAGCCTCTAGAAGTGCTTGGACCACAAGGAACCACCCAAGGTAGTGACACAGGGGACCCACGGGAGACGCGTGCAGTGTAAATACACAACCGCGATACGCCGTTAACTTCTATGGAGAAAGTCGGGATCGGGAAAATAGAGGAAAGGGACACTTAAAAGAGGACTAGGACAAAACCCTTTGAGATCTAGGACTTTGAAGAGTCTCTACCCACTGGAGCACCGGAGTACTCGTGTTACCTCACCCAGGGAAGCCGGGTGCATAGGTGCCTTTCGGGGTCGGGTTTCGTCGTCGTTTCTTATGGCGAGCTGCTGCAAAGTGCTGCTGGCGACCAGGAGAAAAGTGTCCGGGTGGATCCAAGAGTGGATCGGAGTTCTGAAGAACCTGAAAGCAGAGGGGACAGAGTCTGGGTCACTAGCCAGTGACCAGGAGGGCGATGGACAGATGCCCACCGATGTCGAGTGCTTCAAGTTCGTTGACGGTCGTCTTGACTCTTCAGCCACGAGGTCCGGGAGGCGTTGTCGGCGACCAGGAGCAGGATTCGGGCTGTTGCTCGATGTCTGTCGAGTGCAGAGGTGTCGGCGACCAGATTGGACCCAACAGGCCTTGGCAACGGCAAGTCTCGAGTAAGATGTAGATCGTCGATGATGCAGACCAGCAAGGTCTGGGGAACTCACCCAGCAAGGGTAAGTGAGGGCAGGCCTGGAGCAACCAGACTGCCAAGTAAAGAAAAGATTGGCCTTCGGTAAGGGCTACTAGCCAACGGGCTAGCGACCGCGAAGGAGCCTCGTGACGCCGCACGTGGAGCTGGCTTACAGGACACTCGTGGAGTGGGGGCCAGTGATCTTCGGTGCAGGTGGTGCTGGAGGCTAGGGCTACTCGGAGCCCAAAGCACGACTTCTTGGGAGACCCAGAAGATGGTGCACTTGCAAATGTGCTCGGTGTCCAGGGGTCACGGTCTCACGTTACCCACGATAGCCACGGGCCTCAGCTTTGCTGGGGACTCAGGGTAGCCTCGGGGAAGTCTGAGAATCCACCTCTGGTGATGCGATGACTTCGGCGTCCGACGGGAGCTTCAGTGATGCGAACCGGACAGATGCTTCTTTGGTGCCTGCCAAGCAGGGGAGTCACTCCTTGACCCCAAGGGAGATTCTTCAGTCCTCTAATCGTGAGTAGAGCGTCGAAGGTCCAGGATTCTGTTTCAGAGTTTCGTCCAGGTATAATCTAAAGTCCTAAGGACTGGGTTCCTACCTTTATTCTAAAAATAGGGGATGGACTACTCTGTGGCCCCACCTATGGGTGGTTCAGGGCAGAGGGGTGGCTACACCCCTTTCCCTTTGTCCAGTTCGCGCCAAAGCAGGGGCTGCAAGCCCCTGATCCGGTTTGAACTGGGGTATGCACAGGGACACCAAATGTGCCCCCAGTGCAGGACTTCAAAGCACCCGAAAGTGCTCCCGCCCAGCCCCAATACACATTGTCCTGTCTGGGGAGGTGGTCACACCTCCCTGGGACAGGAAACCTATTGTCCAGGCCTCCCCTGCCGGAGTTTCGTCCAGCAGCAGGAGGCCAGACTCGTGTCTGTGGCAGCAGCATCCATTTTGTGATGCCAGGGCTCTGGAAAGAAGTTACCGGACTCGTCAGAGTTAACATGCCTTTCCCTCTAGAAGGGTGGAATGCTACCCCCGCCGCCAGGATTGGCGGGGGGTAGTATTCCAAGATGTTTGACACCAAACACGACATGTTTTGGTGCAGCCATTCCATAGTTAGCATTTTACCGCGAGGATATAATGCGTTTAAGAGTATATGGTCAGGCTGCACTACAAACAGCATCAGAGATGGTCTCCGAACGCTGCAGAGGGGCCCTGCTCATGCAGGGGCACCCTCTCACATAAGAACCACGCACTCTGCCTTTAGGATTGATAAGGCCTGCCTTAGGAGTGACTTATAGGTTTATATGTGTGTATGCTTTTAGTGATATAGGTAACCTATACCACAGCAAGGGGTGCATGCACCACCTTACCCAGGCTGCAGTAGCAGACCTGTGGTGTCAGTTTGGATGGCCTACCAGGGGTGGCATAATACATGCTGCAGCCCCTGGCAGGTCTCTGAGGTACCTATGCCCTTGGTACATAGTATACCATATACTAGGGACTTACAAGGGCACTCCAGATCCCAATCAGTGATGTGCCTAAGGCACATGGAGACCCTTTTAAAGAGGAAACAGCTAGGCTGGGGTTCTGAATAGCAGGGCCCCAGCCAGACTAATGTCGAAAACCAGTGAAGTATCAGCAAAAAGTGGGGGTACCCCTGTGAAGCAGATCCTACTCTCCTACAACTATTATAACAACAACAGAATTAATATTCTAGATGCTTCTGTACAAAACATTATATCGTATCTTTTGCATCAACAGCAAGCTGGTCTAGCTTACACATCTATTCGATTGCACCTTGCAGCAGGAGCCGCATATTTGCAAAACAGACAGCATTTAACTTTGTTCAAAGTTCCAGTAATTAAAGCCTTTATGGAAGGCTTTAAAAGAGTAATTCCACCTAGAACACCTCCCGCACCAGTTTGGAATGTCAACATTGTGCTTACAAGACTCATGTGTCCACCTCTTGAACTATTACACAGTTGTCCTTTACAGTTCCTTTCATGGAAGTTTACCTTCCTCATTGCTATCACTTCATTAAGGAGAGTTGGTGAGCTACAGGAATTCACCTTAGAAGGACCCTTCTTTCAACTCCATAAAGATAGGGTAGTTCTTCGCACCAATCCAAAATTCCTTCCTAAAGTAGTTTCTGCTTTGCATCTTAACCAATCAGTTGAGTTACCTGTGTCCTTTCCTCAACCTGATTCCGTAGCAGAAAGAGCTCTTCACACACTTAATGTCAGAAGAGCGCTATTGTACTATATTGAAAGGACAAAGGATTTTCGTAAAACAAAGCAACTGTTTCTTGCATTGCTCCACCACACAAGGGCACTCCTATCTCTAAATCTGGCATTTCGAGATGGATTATTAAATGCATTCAGACTTGCTATGTAAAGCTAAAAGAACTTTATCTGAAAGAGACTATTAGTTATAGATTCCTTACCTTACAATTACCCTCAGGCGTCAGACTGGATCTGGAGAATGTTTCTTCAGCAATACCCCTGCGCTTCGGTAGGTGGCGTCGGTCGACTCCGCCATCGTAGTCGCTGGGATGACGTCACGGTGCCTAATTATGGTTAACTCTGTTTTTTATTATTTTCAAGCATGTGAAAATAATGAAGTAGCATTGATTACAGCAGACAATCTCATATGATACTCACAAAATCATCGTCCCCCCCACCCTCGCCATACCCGTAGATATGTAGATGAATCTCCGTAAGCCGGTCCTAGACAAGCGTGGAGGTAAACGCATGGGGGGTGTAGCATGGGACTGTCCTAAGTCAACAGTATATCATACTGATATGTGGATCAGAAACAGACAAAAAAAACAGAACTCCCTTGACCCCCCCCCCCCCTAAACCCCCTCCCCGAACCGGTGTGCTGGATAAGTAACTCTTGTGAACCTGGTGTGGGAGTCTTGTACTAGTGAGCAGGTTGAGGGGGCTCATCCGTGTGTGCTATTTCGGTGAGCCGCAGGAGGCGGAGGTATTTAGGGCATGTTATTTCATTCATTTCAAGCGCTAGCAGGGACAGCAGTGGGCGCCATATAGTTCGGAAGGTATCCGTAGAGTTCGTGAGGGTGGCTTGGATCCGCTCCATACCTATAATGTACCATAGTTTGTGTAGCCAACCTGTGTGGGTTGGTCGGGTCCGTGTGCCCCATAGTGAGAGAATGTGTTGAACGGCTGCACCCATCGCCAGACCCATCTGTTTTCCCCTAATCGACTTCAGGGGGTAAGTAAGTGGATTGGGCAGCCCTAATAGTGTGTATGCGGGGAATCGGGAATTTCAGTCTCGAATTGCTTGTCTATGTCGTCTAGTATAGCACCCCAGTAGTCAGTCACTTCCTTACAGTCCCAGAGTAGGTGAGTCAATGTGCCCTCTTCGTCGCAACCCCGCCAGCAGGTCGGGCTTCGATCAGGGTTCCCTTTATGTAGCCTGGCCGGTGTCAGGTACCAGTAGGTGACCACTTTAACCGCAGCTTCCCTACTAGCTGTATTGCGGGCTGTATGGTTAGCCCGAAAATATATCTCTCGCCATTCTTTCACCGTTAGGTCTCTCCCAAAGTTCCCGCATCCAGCGCCTCTGTCCCGCAGAGGGTAGGGAGGGAGTTGGTGAACGCAGCATACCGTATAAGTCAGAAATCATCTTTTTATCCGAGTCTTTGGTTATGAGCCACTTCTCATACGTAGTGAGCTTTCTGTAAACCAGCGGCCTCACCTCGGGGTGAAGGAGCCAGTGGCGGATTTGGAAGTATTGATAGCGTTGCGGGGCGGAAATTGTGTAGGTTTGTTGTACTTCTGCAAGCGGGAGGAACCCCTCCAGATCGAAAAGGTGTCCCGCCGACCTGCACTCCGTAGCCCGCCATTGCGAGAACGCGCGTTCTTCTAGTCCGGGTAAAAACTCTGGGTTGTCGAATATGGGAGTCATTGGCGAAGGAAAAGATGTGAGTCCGCGTTTGACTGCCACCGAGTCCCAGACTCTTAGCAGCGTGTTGGTAATTGGGGAGCCCTTGAGATTTGGTGGTCTATCTGGCCGCTTGAGGAAAGGCACCTTCCATAGAGAGAGCTTCGCCAGCGCTCGGTCCTGGAACAGCCATCTTTTTTCCGACTCGGGCCTGCTCCACTCCACTAAGTGTCTAAGTTTCACCGCTCTAAAATATTCTAGGAAGTTCGGGATACCCAATCCTCCCTCGTCTGGGGGTCTGTGCGAGAGATCCCTGCGCATGCGCGGACGTGCCCCAGCCCAAATGAATTGCTACACCGCACTTTGTAGTTTGTGGAGGGTCCCTGGTGGGAGCCAGGCCTGTATGGTCTGAAAAATGTAGAGAGCTTTGGGCAGGATATTCATTTTGATAGCTGCTATGCGGCCTAATAATGATAAAGAGTGCTTCTGCCATTGTCTAAGGTCTTTCTGGATTTGGGAGAGGAGTTTAGCATAATTCTGTGTGACCGTACGCGCCACGGAAGGAGCAAGTTCTATCCCAAGATACGTAATTGTGTCACGGGACTGCAGCTCACCGCATTGTGGGTGCTCTTCCTCTCGCTGGCCTGCCCCGCTACCCAGGTGTAAAACCATGGATTTCTGGACATTTACCTTGAAGCCGGACACTCGACCGAAGGCAGTCAGCTCTTGCAAGAAAGCTGGGACTGAGCGTTCAGGGGACTCCAGAGACGCCAGGATATCATCGGCGTATAAGCTCACTGTATGACGTTCCCCCCCGAAAGGGATACCTAAGATGTCAGGGTTGTCTCAAATTTGTTGCGCTAGAGGTTCCACATACAGTGCAAAAAGAAGGGGTGACAGAGGGCACCCCTGTCTCGTACCTCTGTATCTCAAAGGGTCGGGAGGCTACTCCGTTCACCTTAATTACTTCCGTGGGCCTGTAGTAGCAACTCGCTACCCAGGTTCTGAAGCGATCCCCCACGCCGAAATGAGCTACGGTTTTGTCTAAAAAATCCCAACTGACTCTGTCGAACACCTTTTCTGCGTCGACCGACAGCAGTAGGGCGTTCATTTTAGTGCGATGGGCTTTAACTATCAAATGTAGTATGCGTTTAGTGTTGTCACTGCTTTGACGATTGGAGATGAAGCCGGATTGGTCCGGTTCAATGATTCCGGGCAGTCGCGGGCCTAATCTAGCTGCTAGGACCCCGGTGAACAACTTTAGATCAAGGTTGAGGAGGGAAATTGGGCGGTAAGAACTACAGTGAGTTGCGTCTTTCCCTGGTTTAGGGATGACTACGATGTCAGCAGCCAGCATGTCCATAGGTATGGTCCCAGGTCCCTGGAAGGAATTAAAAAGCCGCGTCAAGATCGGGGCTAGGAGTGGACATAGGGCCTTATAAAATCCCGCCGAAAAACCGTCGGGCCCGGCGACTTCAGGGGTTTAAGACGGGAAATGGCGCCAATCACTTCTTCGATCGTAATGGGCGCGTCCAGTGCTTCGGCCCCCGTGGCGTCCAGCGCCGACGTGGCAGCCCCCTGAAGGTATGTGGCCCCGTCACCGCATAACTGCGAGGCTTTACCGTATAATGTGGAGTAAAAGTCCCGGAGGACCGCAGCAATCTTCTCATCCCCCTCAACCGATTCCCCATTATCATTCCGGAGCATTTGTATTTTGGCGCGTTGGGCTCGGGCCCTAAGCTTACTGGCTAAGAGTCGTTCCGTTTTATCGCCCCCCACATAGTATGAGTGCTTCAGCCGAAGGGCTGCATATTCGGCTCTGTCGAGGTCCAGTGACCCTAGCTGTGCCCTTGCTGCTTTTAGTTGACGCCATATCCAAGGCGCGCCTAGTCGCTGGTGTATGCGTTCCAGTTCTATCACTCTCTCTGTAAGGAGTTCCCTTTTTTCTTTGCGTTCTTTGGCTTCGGCGGCAGAGATGGCGATTAATTTGCCTCTCACCACGGCTTTCAATGCCCCCCAGAGCGCTGAAAGAGGCGTGTCTGGGGAATCATTTGTCGCTAGGTAGTCAGAGATGCATTGTTGTAATTGCCGGGACACCCCTGCTCTAGAGAGCAAATTTTCTCGGAGTCTCCACCTCCCTGGAGGTCTTTTGGCTGAGGGGATAGAGAGAGTCAGTACCACTGCGTCATGGTCCGAAAGTGCTGCTGGGGTGATATTTACTGTGTCTACCAGTGTGTGTACTTCTGTGGTCCCTATGAAGTGATCCAGCCTGGCGTATGTTTGGTGTGCATGGGAGTAGTAGGAAAATTGTGTGAGTTGGGGATGGGTCACCCTCCACAAATCCAGCAAACCTCTATCCCCTAGCCAGTCCCTTCCTGTCTTGGAGATCGCCCCTGATTGGCCATATCGCTGCCCTGATCTATCTTTCTCTGCATCCATGACCAGATTTAGGTCTCCCCCCACGACCACCCTCCGTTCCTGGGAACACAAGACCTCTGAGAGTGCTATTTTCAAAAATTGTTCTTGTCCCGAGTTCGGGGCATAGACCGAGCCCACCACCAGAGGGGTACCCCCAACCCAGAGTGTGTGGGCCAGTAACCGGCCCTTCACTTCTGCCACTTTGTCCCCTATCGTACCTTCGAATGATTTAGATATCAGAATGGCCACCCCCGCTTTCTTATCTGAAGTGGAGGAGTAGAATTGGTGGGGGAAAGCTCGGGTTCTCATGCGATGCCAGTCTTTGGATAGGAGATGGGTCTCCTGTAATAGGCACACTGACGCCCCTGAGTTCTCTAAATAGGATAACACCGCTCTCCTTTTAATGGGGTTGTTCAGTCCCCGCACATTAAGGGTAAGTATCTGCAATGCGGACCTTGACATAGGGTATTTACAAAGTCAGACCGCTATGTATGGTGGAGAACCACCCCCTTTGTCCCCCGAGCCCCCTCATAGGTTCTCGATACCCTGCACTCGTGGGCATGTGTCCCATATGTATCCCCTCTCTGAGCAGCACACCGGTTCCCCCGCCCCCTTCCCAGCCCGCCCGTCCCTCCAAGGTGTTAACGAAAACCCCTACCTCTCCCCCCCAGCCAGGAACCTTCCCTCCCTCCCTAACCCCAACTTGGAAACCCCAGAGTCCCATCATTGTCCATTGCCCTTCGTATAGGAATGTGGGCATGTGGTAAATAAAGAATTGGGGTTAGTGTGTGGACCAAGTGTCCCTGGCCCCCCGCCCCCGACCCCCCCCGGCCATTACAATACCAATGCTGAACAGTCCCTCTAGTAGAATCATGGTGGGGTCGTCGGAGCGGTTTCCTTCTGTACTGTTTCAAGTGCCACCAGTCTCTCATGCGCCATTGTGTCGGAGCTTGGGCGTAGTTCTGGATTGGGTGAACGTTTGCTTCCCATTGTCTGCCATTCGTTTCCTGTCGAGCTCTGTGTGCGGCTGGGTGACTCTTCCGTGGTTCTCTGTTCCAGGCCAAGAATCTTACAGGCTTCTCGGAAGGATAGGAGTTGGTGTAGCTTGCCGTTCATTTTAAAGATCAGGCGGAAGGGATGGCCCCATGAGTACGCCACTCCTTGTGCTCTCAGGTGGGTAGTCACTTCCCTAAAATCCCTCCTCTTTTGCAGTGTGATAGCGGCGAGGTCCTGGTACAGGGCAATGGATTGACCCTGATATTGTAGAGGTTGTTTCGACTGCGCCTCCCGCAATATTCTTTCTTTGAGAGGAAAGTCCGGTAGGAAGGCCAGGATGTCTGGCGGAGGAGCAGGGGCCCGTCTCGCCAGCCCGACTCGGTGTGCTCTGTCTATGCGGATTGGAAAGTCTTGTGGCTCTCCTAGTATGTCCCGGAACAGACCCTGGAGGTATTGGTTCACGTCTGTTCCTTCCGTTTTCGATGGGACCCCCCTGACGCGAATGTTATTTCTTTGTGAGCAGTTTTCGAGGTCCTCAGCGTGGGCCTGGAGGTCCAGCTGTTGATCTCGCAGGCGAATCACCTCCTATTGGAGCTGCTCGATCTCTACTCCTTTGGTTATTTCGCGTTCTTCGATCGCTGCTACTCTCTCCCCTACTGCGTCTACGTCGCGGCGAATCTCTCGCACCTCACTCGCCACTTCACTTTTATGGGTCTGGAAGTCTTCTCGGAGGACGTTGAAAAGTGACTCCAAGAAGGAGCGGGTGATTGGGACCTCTCCGTCTTCCGAGTCTGGCTGAGCTTTCTGGGTTGGAGACGTTCTATTGCCTTTGTCCCCAGGTAGGGGTCCTCTGGTTAGCATCTCTTTCAGAGACCGCTCCCCTCTCTTCCTCACCGAGGACATTGCTGGGCCTGTCGGCGGGTGGGAAGCCTGAGCCGCCTCTGTAGCTCGATCGACGTCTAGGAGGGGGGCATGGGGGTCGCCTCGCCGTCCGACGCGTACAGCCTCCCCCAAGAAGCACCCCCCGAGCCCGCGTGGTCCCCTTGTCAGCCGTTTACGGCCAGCTCCTCTCCTCTCCGCCAGCCGATTTTTCTGGCCGAGTGTAGGCCCCTCTGCGCTCCCCGCCGCCTCATTGCATTCCCAGGCGCCACTCCACGGTTGGGCCCCGCGGGCTCGCTGCTCCGACACGGACTCCCACTATTGTTCCAGTGTCAAGCGTGTATTCGGGGCCTCTCCTCTCTCCCCACAAGGGTCAGTCGTGTTTTCGATCTGCTGTCTGCAGGGTAAGAGCTATAGGGCCCACTGTCCCGTCCTGCTAGTGTTGCTCCCCCTGGAGGCAATAGGGCCCACTGTCCCGTCTTGCTGGTGTTGCTCCCCATGGAGGTCCTCTCCACTTCTGGGCTGCGTAGGCTTAGGGCCCCGATCCCAGAAGAGCCCGTCGTCCCCCTTGTGCTGTTGCGTCGGGCTCTCGCTTGGTCCCTGCTCCCAACCCTACCAGCGGCGTTCTTCACACGCCAGGCCCCAGTTGTGGCGAGTTTGCCCTAGTCCTGTCTCGCCCCCCGTTGTATGGGGTCTCCAGTGTGGATCTCTAGTTGTTCCGGGATGGTGTCCGGGAGCTTTCTATACCACCTCAACTGCACCTGCACTCCCCGGGCCCCTTCCCCTCTCCCGGTGCTTGTTGCCGCTTGGCCTCTCAGTTCCCCAGACGTCGGCGCTCTGTTTGGCGTCTCTCCCTGCGGCCCTCCGGCTCGGGGCCCCCGCAGAGTCTGGCCCTTCTGGTGTCCCTCCTGGCAGAGTGCTCCCTCCCGGTAATAGTGGGCGCGGGTGTCTCTTATCCTCCCTCCTTAAATCCACTGGTCGGGGCAGCAACAGCCGGCTCAGCGATCGACGGGCCTAGGCGCCCTTGCAGTTGGCGCCTCTCGCGCACTCCAGGCCCCTCGGAGGCCCCCAGCCTTCTGGAGTTCCAGGATGCCTTCTCCCGGATCACCCTACTCGCGCCTCACCTCTTCCGCCGCAGGGTCAGCACGGACCCGTCCCTGATCGGCGGTGCGTTCCAGTCCGTTTCAACGCCGGCGGCGGGCTCCGCTCGGCCCGGGTTGTACCCTCTTGCCTGCGGTTGTGGTGTACCGCTTCAGGGCGTTCAGCCTGCCGGCGCTCCGCCCCAGACACCACCGCACCTCCGGGCCCGCTTTCGATTACGGTAGACCGTCGCCGCTTCTCTGAGCCCCTCTTGTTGACGCAGGGGTCGCTGCTCTAGCGGTCCTCCGGCCTGGGCGCCATTTTCTCTTGTCGTGTCCGCCCGCACTCCGCTACCACTTTTGCTCTCGAGCGGGCACAAACAGTCGCAGTCTGCGCTGTGTAGACTGCCGCTTCACTCCCCGGCCCTTTCCCGTTGTAATCAGTGTGTTAATTGGGGCTGATTGTTAAGATGCAGCCGGGCAAACGGGCCGGGAGCAGGGAGCCTCCGGGACAAGCGACTGTTCAGTCCGCCATCTTGGCCACGCCCCCCACGGTGCCTAATTAGACGACGCCCCTGCGCGCTGACATCAGTTCTTTCTTTTTCCGCGCCAGCCTAGTGCAGATCCGGAGAGAGCTTCCTTAGTCATTTTTTGACTAAACTTTTTTCGACTTTTGTCGACATCTTTTTTTCCGAGTCTTCGACTCCAGTTGCGCGAGAGATGTCCCATCGTTGGACCGGAGTCAAGCCTAGTGACTCCTGTCGCAAGCTGATGTCCGTGACAAATGCGTACCTCATGTGCCTCTGGTGCCTGGAGCGCGACCATGACCCTGAAGTTGTGCTCTGACTGTCGGGTCAGTAATCTGAAGTCTTTGCGGGAGCGGTCCCGAAAGCTTTTGGAGGCCCGGCAGTCGGCTCCGTGTCGCTCCCGGTCTCACTCGAGGGGAAGGTCTCGAGATGGTCGTGGAGCCACCACACCTCTTCCAAGTCTTCGCACTCTTCGGGTAAGTCGAAGCACAAGAAGGCGAAGAAGCACAATCGCTCTTCGCCTCCCCCCGTCGGTCCACTGACGCAACGCGGGACCCGGAGCGTCGTTGATTTAAGGCTCTGTCTCCGGCGCCTGACTCAGGGACGACTCTGCGCCTCCCCCGTTTCCGGGAGCCGGGGCGACCCCTGCCCAGCTTTGTACATTCCACAAAGCCCTCCACCATGTGTTTGGGCAGCCTGACTCCGCTGGTGCTCCTTCGGGCCCCACGGAGTAGGTTGGGGGCCCTGGATGCTGGTGGCTTCGGCCCCAGCACCAGAGTGCCCCCGTGGATCCAGGCCTGGATCAGGATCGACGCCGGTTGACCTTACTTGACATTCCCTGGCACCGATCCTGGCGACGACACCCCCAGCGCCGGCCGTACCTCCGGCCCACGCCGTCCCCATCCTTATCCCCGAGATGGACACGAAGCCGGACCGACGTCGAATCCGATGCCGTGAGGGTACTTTTGTTCCCTTGTTCATCCCAGGTGTTCCCTAGCGCCCTGAGGGTGGTGATGAGGACTGGGAGGGGTCGCTGGACCCTTTGTCAGACCAGCTGGAAGAACCGGACTGGAGTGAGGAATTGGGTGACGCCAGTGGTCTGGATACCTCCCCAGACCTTGCATGCTTTCTCCCCCTACCGCGGCTACGGAGGAGGGAGCTTCCTATGCAGTGGTGGTGCGTAGGGCTGCCGAGGCCTTGGACCTGGAGCTCCCTACAGTGGCAGTCAGGACTAACCTCCTGACGGAGGTGCTTCAGCCGGGGGCAACTTCCTCTGAACCCCTCTTGCCCTTTAACCCCTTCAGTGTTCATGACGGAATGGTTCCGTCATGAGCACAAGTTCTAGTGTGCTCATGACGGAACCATTCCGTCATGAGCACATGCTCAGGAAATCCCTCTGCTGCAGACAGCAGAGGGATTTCTCTTTTTTTTTTTTTGCCTGGGGAGACCTCCCCAGGCATTTTTTCGGTATTTCATTGTAATGACGATCGCGCGCATGGCGCGCAATCGTCATTGAAACGAAATCGAAACTAAAACTTAGTTTCAGTTTCTCAGTTTCGGTGCTTGTGGGGCTATCTCAGCCCCCCGAGCACCGAAAAAGATGGGAGAGGTATCGTTGGAAAGGGGAGAATCTCCCCTTTCCAATGGTACCCTTCCCTAGTGGATCCCTGCTTGGGGATCACCCCAGGAGGGCGATCCCCAAGCAGGGATCCACCCACTATCGCCAGGGAGGGGGGAGTGGCCCCTTGGGCAAGGGCCTTTGCTCCCCCCATATTTGTTTGGCCGCTACAGACTATCTGCCCCCCCAGATGGGGGCAGTATCCCCCAATCTGCCCCCCGGGGGGCGGAAAGCCCACTAGAAACCAGGGATTATTTTTTTTTATTGACGTTGGGGTGGGGGCTGCCCAAAAAGGGCATGGCAATGCCCCCCCCCAGAGAAATGTAAGTCTTTCTGCCCCCCCTTGTGTGGGTGTCCAATGCAGAATTGGCTAAAAATGTATTTTTAAAAAAATGTAGCGCTTAGAATTCTCGGTGCTATACCCTTATTCCCTACGTTTTCCCAGTCACAGGCCCTTGCCCCACCCAGACAAGTGAGGTATCATTTTACTCGGGAGACTGAGGGGAACGCTGTGGGGTAGGACATTTGTGCCGGCACGGTGATTCCACCCAAAAATATGTGGAAAATGTGTTTTTTTTCAGCTAAATTTGAGGTTTGCAGGGCATTCTGGGTTGGAAAACGTTGGGGGTTCCACGCAAGCCACACCCCGCTGGACTCCCCCGGGTGTCTAGTTTTCAGAAATGTATGGGTTTGGTAGTTTTCCAAGATGGCCGCCGAGCCTGGGGCCAAAAACCCAGGTGACCCCTCTTGCAAAACCAGGTTGTTTTGTGATAGGTCATTTTGATGTCTCCTCAATACGTTTTGGGCCCTTGCCTGTCGTGGGTACTTGACCCACCCACGCGAGTGAGGCATCATTTTTATCGGGAGACCTGGGGGAACGCTGGGTGGTAGGAAATTTGTGGATCCACGTAGATTCCAGAACTTTCCCACACAAATTTGAGAAAAAAGTGATTTTTTTCAGCTAAATTTGAGGTTTACAGGGCATTCTGGGTAGGAAAACGTTGGGGGACCCACGCAAGCCATACCTCGCTGGACTCCCCCGGGTGTCTAGTTTTCAGAAATGTGTGGGTTTGGTAGTTTTCCAAGATGGCCACCGAGCCCGGGGCCAAAAACCCAGGTCACCCCCTTGCAAACCCAGGTTGTTTTGTGATAGGTCATTTTGATGTCTCCTCAACAAGTTTTGGGCCCTTGCCTGTTGCGGGTACTTGACCCACCCACGTGAGTGAGGTATCATTTTTATCGGGAGATCTGGGGTAACGCTGGGTGGTAGGAAATTTGTGGATCCACTTAGGTTCCAGACCTTTCCCACACAGAAATTTGAGAAAAAAGGGGATTTTTTTCAGCTAAATTTGAGGTTTGCAGGGGATTCTGGGAAGGAAAACATTGGGGGACCCACGCAAGCCATACCTCCCTGGATTCCCCTGGGACTCTAGTTTTCAGAAATGTGTGGGTTTGGGAGGTTTCACTAGATGGCTGCCGACTCGGGACCAAAAACTCAGATGCCCCCTATATACGAAAATGAACTGGTTTTGCAAGGGGGGTCCCATGAGTTTTTGGCCCTGGGCTCGGCAGCCATCTAGAGAAACCTACCAAACCCACATGCAAGTAAGGTACCATTTTTCTCGAAACACTTTGGGGAACGCGGGGTGGGTGGAATTTTGTGGATCCACGCAGATTCCAGAACTTTCCACCACAGAAATGTGAGGAAAATGTGGTTTTTTAAATAATTTTTTAGGTTTGTAAGGGATTCTGGGTAACAGAACCTGGTGAGAGCCAGTCAAGTCACCCCATCCTGGATTCCCCTGGGTGTCTAGTTTTCAAAAATGTATAGGTTTGCTAGGATTCCCTAGGTGCCGGCAGAGCTAGGGTTCAAAAACTACAGCTAGGCACTTTGCAAAGAAAGGGTCATTTTTCAGTGTGAAAATGTGGTGTGTCCATGTTGCGTTTTGCGCCATTTCCTGTCGCGGGCACTAGGCCTACCCACACAAGTGAGGTACCATTTTCCTCGGAAGACTTTGGGGAACGCGGGGCGGGTGGAATTTTGTCGATCCACGCAGATTCCAGAACTTTCCACCACAGAAATGTGAGGAAAATGTGTTTTAAAAAAAAAAGATTTAGGTTTGCAAGGGATTCTGGGTAACAGAACTTGGTGAAAGCCAATCAAGTCACCCCATCCTATATTCCCCTAGGTGTCTAGTTTTCAAAAATGTATAGGTTTGCTAGGTTTCCCTAGGTGCCGGCAGAGCTAGGGTTAAAAAACTACAGCTAGGCACTTTGCAAAAAAAGGGTCATTTTTCACTGTGAAAATGTGGTGTGTCCACGTTGCGTTTTGGGCCGTTTTCTGTCGCGGGCACTAGGCCTACCCACACAAGTGAGGTACCATTTTTCTCGGAAGACTTTGAGGAATGCGGGGTGGGTGGAATTTTGAGGAACCACGCAGATTCCAGAACTTTCCACCACAGAATTGTGAGGAAAATGTGGTCTTTTTTACAAAGTTTGAGGTTTGCAAGGGATTCTGGGTAACAGAACCTGGTGAGAGGCACACAAGTCACCCCATCCTGGATTCCCTGGGTGTCTAGTTTAAAAAATTTACAGGTTTGCTAGGTTTCCTAGGTGCCGGCAGAGCTAGGGTTCAAAAACTACAGCTAGGCACTTTGCAAAAAAAAGGGTAATTTTTCATTGTGAAAATGTGGTGTGTCCACGTTGTGTTTTGTGCCGTTTCCTGTCACGGGCACTAGGCCTACCCACACAAGTGAGGTACCATTTTCCTTGGAAGACTTTGGGGAACGCGGGGCGGGTGGAATTTTGTGCATCCACGCAGATTCCAGAACTTTCCACCACAGAAATGTGAGGAAAATGTGGTTTTTTTGACAATTTTTTAGGTTTGCAAGGGATTCTGGGTAACAGAACCTGGTGAGAGCCAGTCAAGTCACCCCATCCTTGATTCCCCTGGGTGTCTAGTTTTCGAAAATGTATAGGTTTGCTAGGATTCCCTAGGTGCCGGCAGAGCTAGGGTTAAAAAACTACAGCTAGGCACTTTGCAAAGAAAGGGTCATTTTTCACTGTGAAAATGTGGTGTGTCCACGTTGCGTTTTGCGCCATTTCCTGTCGCGGGCACTAGGCCTACCCACACAAGTGAGGTACCATTTTCCTCTGAAGACTTTGGGGAACGCGGGGAGGGTGGAATTTTGTGGATCCACGCAGATTCCAGAACTTTCCACCACAGAAATGTGAGGAAAATGTGTTTTAAAAAAAAAAAATTTAGGTTTCCAAGGGATTCTGGGTAACAGAACCTGGTGAAAGCCAATCAAGTCACCCCATCCTATATTCCCCTAGGTGTCTAGTTTTCAAAAATGTATAGGTTTGCTAGGTTTCCCTAGGTGCCGGCAGAGCTAGGGTTCAAAAACTACAGCTAGGCACTTTGCAAAAAAATTGTCATTTTTCACTGTGAAAATGTGGTGTGTCCACGTTGCGTTTTGGGCCGTTTTCTGTCGCGGGCACTAGGCCTACCCACACAAGTGAGGTACCATTTTTCTCGGAAGACTTTGGGGAATGCGGGGTGGGTGGAATTTTGAGGAACCAAGCAGATTCCAGAACTTTCCACCACAGAATTGTGAGGAAAATGTGGTCTTTTTTTACAAAGTTTGAGGTTTGCAAGGGATTCTGGGTAACAGAACCTGGTGAGAGGCACACAAGTCACCCCATCCTGGATTCCCCTGGGTGTCTAGTTTAAAAAAATTTACAGGTTTGCTAGGTTTCCCTAGGTGCCGGCAGAGCTAGGGTTCAAAAACTACAGCTAGGCACTTTGCAGAAAAAGGGTAATTTTTCATTGTGAAAATGTGGTGTGTGCACGTTGCGTTTTGCGCCGTTTTCTGTCGCGGGCACTAGGCCTACCCACACAAGTGAGGTACCATTTTTCTTAGAAGACTTTGGGGAACGCGGGATACGTGGAATTTTGTGGATCCACGCAGATTTCAGAACTTTCCACCACAGAAATGTGAGGAAAATGTGTTTTTTTGGACAATTTTTTAGGTTTGCAAGGGATTCTGGGTAACGGAACCTGGTGAGAGCCAGTAAAGTCACCCCATCCTGGATTCCCCTGGGTGTCTAGTTTTTAAAAATGTATAGGTTTGCTAGGTTTCTCTAGGTGCCGGCAGAGCTAGGGTTAAAAAACTACAGCTAGGCACTTTGCAAAAAAAGGGTCATTTTTCACTGTGAAAATGTGGTGTGTCCACGTTGCGTTTTGCGCCGTTTCCTGTCGCGGGCACTAGGCCTACCCACACAAGTTGAGGTACCATTTTTCTTGGAAGACTTTGGGGAACGCAGGGTGGGTGGAATTTTGTGGATCCACGCAGATTCCAGAACTTTCCACCACAGAAATGTGAGGAAAATGTGGTTTTTTCCACAATTTATTAGGTTTGCAAGGGATTCTGGGTAACAGAACCTGGTGAGAGCCAGTCAAGTCACCCCATCCTGGATTCTCCTGGGTGTCTAGTTTTCAAAAATGTAAAGGTTTGCTAGGTTTCCCTAGGTGCCAGCAGAGCTAGGGTTCAAAAACTACAGCTAGGCACTTTGCAAAAAAAGGGTCATTTTTCACTGTGAAAATGTGGTGTGTCCACGTTGCGTTTTGCGCCGTTTCCTGTCGCGGGCACTAGGCCTACCCACACAAGTGAGGTACCATTTTTCTCGGAAGACTTTGGGGAACGCGGGGTGGGTGGAATTTTGTGGATCCACGCAGATTCCAGAACTTTCCACCACAGAAATGTGAAGAAAATGTGGTTTTTTTTACAATTTTTTAGGTTTGCAAGGGATTCTGGGCAACAGAACCTGGTGAGAGCCAGTCATGTCACCCCATCCTGGATTCCCCTGGGTGTCTAGTTTTCAAAAATGTGTAGGTTTGCTAGGTTTCCCTAGGTGCCGGCAGAGCTAGGGTTCAAAAACTACAGCTAGGCACTTTGCAGAAAAAGGGTCATTTTTCACTGTGAAAATGTGGTGTGTCCACGTTGCGTTTTGGGCCGTTTTCTGTCGCGGGCACTAGGCCTACCCACACAAGTGAGGTACCATTTTTCTCGGAAGACTTTGGGGAATGCGGGGTGGGTGGAATTTTGAGGAACCAAGCAGATTCCAGAACTTTCCACCACAGAATTGTGAGGAAAATGTGGTCTTTTTTACAAAGTTTGAGGTTTGCAAGGGATTCTGGGTAACAGAACCTGGTGAGAGGCACACAAGTCACCCCATCCTGGATTCCCCTTGGTGTCTAGTTTAAAAAAATGTACAGGTTTGCTAGGTTTCCCTAGGTGCCGGCAGAGCTAGGGTTCAAAAACTACAGCTAGGCACTTTGCAGAAAAAGGGTAATTTTTCATTGTGAAAATGTGGTGTGTCCACGTTGCGTTTTGCGCCGTTTTCTGTCGCGGGCACTAGGCCTACCCACACAAGTGAGGTACCATTTTTCTTAGAAGACTTTGGGGAACGCGGGATACGTGGAATTTTGTGGATCCACGCAGATTTCAGAACTTTCCACCACAGAAATGTGAGGAAAATGTGTTTTTTTTGGACAATTTTTTAGGTTTGCAAGGGATTCTGGGTAACGGAACCTGGTGAGAGCCAGTAAAGTCACCCCATCCTGTATTCCCCTGGGTGTCTAGTTTTTAAAAATGTATAGGTTTGCTAGGTTTCTCTAGGTGCCGACAGAGCTAGGGTTAAAAAACTACAGCTAGGCACTTTGCAAAAAAAGGGTCATTTTTCACTGTGAAAATGTGGTGTGTCCACGTTGCGTTTTGCGCTGTTTCCTGTCGCGGGCACTAGGCCTACCCACACAAGTTGAGGTACCATTTTTCTTGGAAGACTTTGGGGAACGCAGGGTGGGTGGAATTTTGTGGATCCACGCAGATTCCAGAACTTTCCACCACAGAAATGTGAGGAAAATGTGGTTTTTTCCACAATTTATTAGGTTTGCAAGGGATTCTGGGTAACAGAACCTGGTGAGAGCCAGTCAAGTCACCCCATCCTGGATTCTCCTGGGTGTCTAGTTTTCAAAAATGTAAAGGTTTGCTAGGTTTCCCTAGGTGCCAGCAGAGCTAGGGTTCAAAAACTACAGCTAGGCACTTTGCAAAAAAGGGTCATTTTTCACTGTGAAAATGTGGTGTGTCCACGTTGCGTTTGCGCCGTTTCCTGTCGCGGGCACTAGGCCTCCCCACACAAGTGAGGTACCATTTTTCTCGGAAGACTTTGGGGAACGCGGGGTGGGTGGAATTTTGTGGATCCACGCAGATTCCAGAACTTTCCACCACAGAAATGTGAGGAAAATGTGTTTTTTTTTACAATTTTTTAGGTTTGCAAGGGATTCTGGGCAACAGAACCTGGTGAGAGCCAGTCATGTCACCCCATCCTGGATTCCCCTGGGTGTCTAGTTTTCAAAAATGTGTAGGTTTGCTAGGTTTCCCTAGGTGCCGGCAGAGCTAGGGTTCAAAAACTACAGCTAGGCACTTTGCAAAAAAAGGGTCATTTTTCACTGTGAAAATGTGGTGTGTCCACGTTGCGTTTTGCGCCGTTTCCTGTCGCGGGCACTAGGCCTACCCACACAAGTGAGGTACCATTTTTCTCGGAAGACTTTGGGGAACACGGGGTGGGTGGAATTTTGTGGATCCACGCAGATTCCAGTACTTTCCACCGCAGAAATGTGAGGAAAAGGTGGTTTTTTTGACAATTTTTTAGGTTTGCAAGGGATTCTGGGTAACAGACCCTGGTGAGAGCCAGTCAAGTCACCCCATCCTGAATTCCCCATGGTGTCTAGTTTTCAAAAATGTATAGGTTTGCTAGGTTTCCCTAGGTGCCGGCAGAGCTAGGGTTCAAAAACTTCAGCTAGGTACTTTGCAAAAAAAAGGGTAATTTTTCATTGTGAAAATGTGGTGTGTCCACGTTGCGTTTTGAGCCGTTTCCTGTCGTGGGCACTAGGCCTACCCACACAAGTGAGGTACCATTTTTATCGGGAGACTTAGGGTAACACAGAATTGTAGAGTAACTGTTATTACCTTTTGACTTTCGATGCATTTCTGCCTTTCAAACGAAAGACAATGTGTAAAAAAGAAGTCATTTTGAAAAATGACCTATAATTCTCATGCTAGTATGGGTATTCCCAATTTCAGAAATGTGCAAATATCTACTGTTTCTAAACTCTATATTTTGTTCCCATTTCAGAAATACATAGGTGTCTTTCATACCGATTTTTCCATGTATACATTTTCCCAGAATAATTGCTATATACCCGGTACATAATAAAAAACCATTGCAAGTCGCTGCTCAGTTATTGGCTCTGGGTTCGTCGGGTTCTTGGTGAACCTACAAGTCCTCTATATCCCCACAACCAGAAAGGTCCAGCGGATGTAACAGTATATTGCTTTCAAACAGCTGTCATAATTAGAAGCAGTTACAGGTGAAAACGTTGACACAAATGGCTGTTTTTTTAACTAACTTTCAATTTTTCCTATATTCAACGGTTAGTTTCTATAAAGAAACCTTGAAGGATCTACACAAATGACCCCTTGCTTAATTCAGAATTTTGTCTACTTTTCTAAAATGTATAGCTTTCCAGGATCCATTATTGCTTTCATACCCATTTCTACCATTAACTGGAAAGAGGTTGAAAGCACAAAAAATAGCAAAAATAGGCTATGTCCCAGAAAAATGCCAAAACTCTGTAAAAAAATTTGGTTTTCTGACAAAAGTCTGCTTGTCCCTGAAAGCTGGGAAGATGGTGATTTCAGCACCATAACCCCTTTTTTGATACCATTTGCAGGGAAAAAATCAGACGCTTTCATCTGTAGCCCTTTTTTCCCATTTTTCAAAAAAAACTCAAAATGTAGCTTTATTTTGGCTAATTTCTGGGTCCCCTCCAGGGGAATCCACAAACCCTGGGTACCTTTAGAATCCCCATGATGTTGGAAAACAAGGACGCAAGTTTGGCGTGGATACCTTATGTGGTCAAAAAGTTACAGGGGCCTAAGCGCGAACTACCCCAAATAGCCAAAAAAAGGCTTGGCACAGGGGGGGAAAGGCCTAGCAGCATAGGGGTTAATGAAGCCCTCACAGACGTCCTTCTGGGCACTGGGTCCAAGTCTAGCACAGGGGCTCCTGTGGAACGGACGATTGCCCGCCACCACCACCCGGCTCCGGGCGACCCCATTTTCCTCACCCAACACCCTTCTTCCAAGGGTGCATTCCCTTCTGCACCCCCGGAGAGGGAATCCAAGAAGCTGGATCATCTTCGGAAGCGCATGTTCTCTTCCTCCAGCTTGGCGCTGCGGTCTGTGACTACTACGTGCCTCTTGGGCCAATACTCCCATACCATCTGGGATTCGGTGGCGCAGGTGATGCCTCAGTGCCCAGGAGGAGGCCCGGGCCATTCTCTCCCAAGCCGTGGCAGATGGGAGAGACGCAGCAAAATTCACAATTCGCTGTGGACTGGATACCTCCGGCTCACTGGGCAGAACAATTGCCTCGTCGGTAGCCCTTCGGTGCTACGCCTGGTTAAGGATGTCTGGTTTTTGAGGGGATGTTCAGTCTACTTTGCTGGACATGCCCTTCGATGGCTGTCACATTTTTGGTGACATGGCAGACTCAGTTCTGGAGCGCTTTTAGGCTTCTCGGGCTACAGCCAGATCCTTGGGCCTCGCTGCGTCCTCCCGTCCACAAAAGTCTGCCTTTCGTGGCTACAGAAGGAGCACCCCACCACGTCTGACCCAGTCCAGCCACCGGTGTACGCAAGCTGCCCAGCCACTGCGTGGCCACGGACATGGGACCCAGTGACGCGGGTCTGGGAACCAGCGGGCTGGCCAGTCCACCCTTTCCCCCCCTGTAGCTGCCTCCAAACCCTCCTAGTCTGACCTTTCAGGCCAATCAGCGATCAGTGGGTGGCAGGATTCGCCATCACCTCCCCCACTGGCAATCCATAACGTCAGACAGGTGGGTTTTGCAGATAGTCCGAAGGGGCCACTCCCTCCCCTTCGAGGCTACCCCTCCCTCTATGCCACCATCTTTCGATCGCATTTCGGAGGATCATTTGGCACTTTTCTGCCAGGAAGTCTCAGCTCTCTTGGCCAAGGGAGCTATTGAGAGTGTCCCTGCGCCAGAAGTAGGTCCTGGTTGCTATTCCCGCCACTTACTGGTGCCCAAGAAGGACAAAGGCCTGCTTCCTGTCCTAGACCTCAGGGTCCTCAACCGCTTCCTCCGGAAGGAGATGTTCAAAATGCTAACCTTGGCTCAGGTCCTATCTGCCATCGACCCCGGAGACTGGATGGTGGCGTTGGACTTGCGGGACGCCTATTTCCACATCCTCGTCCTGCCAGCCCAAAGACGCTAGCTACGGTTCATGGTAGGCCATGAGCATTTTCAGTTCACCGTGCTCCCCTTCGGCCTCACCAGTGCCCCTCGAGTGTTCACCAAAGTGATGGCGGTGGTCGAAGCCCATCTGCGGAGATCAAAGGGTTCCATTCTTCCCCTATCTCAACGACTGGTTGTTGAAGGCGGGCTCGTCCCAAGCAGTCGTCTCCCACCTCCAGACTAGGGCAAACTTCCTGCATTCGCTGGGGTTCACTATCAATGTGCTAAAGTCACACCTGACTCCCTCTCAGTCGCTACCTTTCATCGGAGCTGTTCTGGACACAGTGCAGTTTCGGGCCTATCCTCCTGAGTAGCGAGTCTGGGATATGCGGGCTATGATACCGATGTTTCAGCCTCTATCCTGGATTTTGGTGAGAATGACCCTGAGGCTAGTGGGCCTCATGGCCTCCTGCATCCTGGTGGATCATGCCAGATAGCATATGCGGGCTCTGCAGTGGGACCTGAAGTTCTAGTGGGCGCAGCATCAGGGGAATCTTTCCGACTACGTCCAGATCTCTGAGGGAACTGTGCAACAACTACAGTGGTGGTTAATGAACCAGGATTGGGTCAGAGGCAAATCCCTCTCCCTTCCCCAACCAGACCTTACGGTGGTGACCAATGCATTACTCATGGGATGGGGCAGCCACCTGGGAAAGGCGAAGATCAGAGAAGCTCCGGGCGATTCGCTTGGCACTGAAGGCATTCCTTCCCTCTCTCAAGGGGAAGGGGTGCAGGTGTTCACGGAGAACACCACCGCCATGTAGTTCTGCAACAAACAGGGTGGGGTGGGGTCGTGGACCCTTTGTCAAGAGGCTCTTCGCCTTTGGACATGTCTGGAACATCAGGGCATGGCCCTGGTCATTCAACATCTGGCAGGTTCTTTGAACGCCAGGGCAGACAAACTCAGCCGCGGGTACCTGGTGGATCATGAAGGGCGTCTTCACTCAGAGGTGGTGCAACGTCTCTTTCAGTAGTGGGGAGAGCCTTGGTTAGATCTGCTCGCCACCGAAGAGAACGTGCAATGTCAGCAGTTCTGCGCGTTGGAGTTTCCAAGGCGGCATTCGCTCGGGCAACGCTTTTCGCCGCGAGTGAAGCTGCAGCCTCCTGTACTCCTTTCCGCCTGTACCACTTCTGCCCCGAGTGCTGAAGAAGATCAAGTGCGACCGGGCCGGACTCATTTTTGTGGCACCGGACTGGGCACGAAGTGTCTGGTACCCCGAGCTCCTGAGCATGGCTATCGATCCTCTGATCAGACTTGTTGCCATCACCTCTGCTCGCAGAGTGAGTGAGCTTCAGGCTCTTTCTTCTAAGCCCTATTTATTTTAGGTCCATCCGGACAAAGTGGTGCTTCGAACGAGGCCCTCATTCCTACCTTAAGTTTTCACTCCTTTTCACATCGGACAGACTGTTACTCTGCCCACTTTTTTGGCGTGCTACAACCAAGCGAATACGCGGGAGCACTTAGAAATAATGTCTATGATAAAGACAGTGATTGTTGGGGGGTGTGGGAAGTTAGCCAGGTAGTCTACAATGAGTTTAGCTCTTCAACCCCCTGATTTTAACCATACCGGCTAGAAGAAGGAATAAAGAAAGGGTCCTACTAGTCAGGTATTTTTAACCTGTTAGCACTAACTTCCCACTCCCCTCAACAATCACTGTCTTTATCATAGACATTATTTCTAAGTGCTCCCGCGTATTCGCTTGGTTGTAGCACGCCTCGATCCGCAGCGAATCGGGATGAACCCCAATGATGAAGCATGCCACCAAGGGGCAACCCTGGTGGGTGAGGGTTTTCTAAGAAAAACTATGTTTTTCTAAATGTTTCCATTGCAGTGGAGTATTTTGCTTTTTCTAGTTTCTTCCATAGCCATCGGGTAGAGTAAGTTCTTGGTATGGATAGATTTCACCTTTATGCCCTTGATTAATATATGTGTAAATAGGGAGACATGATCAGCAGTAGTGGCTGAACTGCGGGCGGAGTGGGGGTTGACGAGGGGCAGACAACAGATAGAACCTTTAAAAAAGAACTTACCTGCCGCCCGACACTCCTCTGCTCAGTGTCCTCGCTGCAGCACACAGGCTCCCAGTGTCCCCTGCGGCCAATCCTGACGCTGCTCTCATGCTTGAAAGCAGCATCAGGATTAGCCTTAGCACTGAATTAGTGCTCCCAGGGAGACTGGGAGCCTGTGCTTTGCTGTCTCCAACCCAGCAACGCAGCTGGGATGGAGACAGCTCAGTGTGCATGTCTGTTTGGCAGTCCTGAGACGGCTGACCAAACTGACATGCACACTGATAGCCCTGCCCACCACCCCTCTCCTCACTGCCCTGGCGATGGCCCCGCCCCCGAGACTACCAGCTCTTATAACCTGCAAAATAAAATGATAATAAACCCATTTTATTATCGTTTTATTTTTTTAAAATGTGAAGGTGGCGGGGGGCGACGCTCCTCCGCCACAACGGAGGAACCGCCACTGATGATCAGTTTCTGTTCTAGGGCTAATCTTCAAATCTTTCACTCTGCGCCATTCCTCGATGTTAATCAGCATGTAGGTTCGTAGACTTTCTGTCCACCTCTGTTAATAGGAGCAGTTTTCTCGGCTGTCAGGCTGCGTGCGCCGATTCAGAAAGAGCATGCCTGTACTCAACCAAATAAAGATAAAACTAGCCTCTTCTTTGAGTGTCTCTCCTTCTGGGATAATTGGTTTCGATACCCCCCAGCTTTCGTCCTTTTCTTTACACCAGCTCTGCAAGACATTAGCTAGTGGGCGGGTGTTGAGATCGCCTCACATGATCAGCACATTACCCGTTCGAGGTTCTTTATCATTGCGGACCTTACTAATGATACTCTCCAGTGCCAAAAGTGGACTGCTGACCTTGCCATTATGCCAGGCTGTATATACACGTTCAAGATGGCTATTCTCTCCTTTTTTGGTGAGTGTACAGTTAACGGTACATTTTGGATGTTCCTTGAGAGGTCGTTGACTGGGAGGAATGTTGCTGATACATGTAGTTTAGTTGAAATATACATCTGATAGAGACATCTAGCCTCAGATTTTTTACCTTAGAATTCTCCCCAGGCACCAGACTGGATGTGGGAATTTTTCACAGCAGTACCTATGCGCGTCAGTCGAGGGCGTCGAGCAACTCTATAGCAACGTCAACCATCAGTTGTGATGATGACAGAGCCCATATAAACCCTCCCCTGACGCGCTGACGACAGTTTCTTTTCTGCGCCTCAAAGCGTATCCGGTAGCGGTATCTCTGGCAGTTTTTCGGCCTATTCCGACTTCTCGTCGACGGAATAGTGTGCCTTTTCAACCTATATGTCTTGAGGCTTCAAGCTTTATGGGTCCTGTGGTCAGCAAATGTCAACCACAGACCTAACTCTATTTGTATGTGGTTCCTGGGAGTTCACCATGATGCCAACGAATGCGACTCCTCCTGTCAACTTTGTCCAAGGAGCTGAGGGAATGTCGGATAAAGATCCTGGCAGCATGACTGTCAAAGCCTTCCAAGTCCTCCTGTCGTTCTCAGTCTCCCTCTCGCTCCACAGCCGCTCACGGGCTTGTTCCCGGAGCCGTTCCCATGGACGTCATTCTCAGTCTACTTCCCGAGGTAAGTCTGCGCGCCGGCCGTCGAATTCGCGGCCTCTTCCGACTTTGCTGCCTGAGGCCTCTTCTCTTACTCTGGTTGCAGAGTCGTCGCCTGAGTCTACCCCGCGCATCCCTACCTTCCCTGGAGCCAGGGTGACTATGGCCCCGATGCGAGAATCTTATCATTCTTTTCATATTATCTTTGGGTCTTCACCTTAACCTGGAACGCCTGTCTATTGTAGAACACCCTAAAAAGGTATCAAGGAATGCAAAATTTAAATTTATCCAAACTATGATTCTTCACAGGGCTTATCTTACCCCCCATAGATTAGACAAAATGTTCCCGCTGACACAGCATGGTTGTCCAAGATGTCTGGTGGAGGGGGTTGGCCTCATACACATGATATGGTCATGCCCAATGTTACGTGGGTTTTGGGACGCGGTCAGACAACTTGTTAGAACGGCCACACATCGCAAGGTACAAAACACTGTGGAGGAATGTATTCTAGGTCTGCACAAACACGTGTCCAAGCATAAAGTACAATATCGTTTTATTGATTTGGCGCTCATTTTAGCGATACGTGCCATTACTATGCGCTGGAAGTCAAAGAAGCCCCCTACGGAACATGCCTGGTACAGTGAACTGCTCCGATGGGGCAGTGCTGAGAGTGCTGCCATACGTCGAGAGGAGCTCAGAGGCCTACGCAAAGTCCCAATAGCATTAGAATGGGATGTTATGTTGGAGTCATTCAAAGCAGTGGACATAGATCATTACAATACCCCTAGCTTAACACAATAGACAGTACGTTGAGGAGATTTTGTCCCCGAATGCCGTGAAACGAGATGAATGTTTTTTTTTTAGTATGTAGTTTTATCAAGAGCCGCACATATCCATACGGAATACATATAGGTTGTACGAGTGTGCATAGGACTGGAGGGAGGGGGGAGGGGGGTATCTATGAATGGGGTTTGTTTATTGTTCGTCTTTAGATGTATCAGCTCAGTTGCCTGCACATGGGAAAGGCTCTGGTACATAATATAGATATTGGGAGCTGCATCATCTAAACTGCTAATTCAGCTGGCATATGACTGCATGGATACTTATTTCCTTACATTATTTTACAATGGCATATATATCGGTTTTTAAAATTCATTGTACAATGTGTTTCAACGCATGTAAACTGCATAACGATGATGTAAGTGTCCTATGGCAATGATGCGATGTTATGTAGAAAATTAATAAAATTATGTTTAAAAAAAAAAAAAAACCTGGAACCCCTGTGGACCCCAAGGATGTGAGGAGTGCCTTGACTGTATCCACACCAGCGGGTTCCCCTAGGCCTCAGTTAGGCCTTCTGATTCAATTATCGAATCTGCTCTGACATCCGTGCACAGCCCTTCGAGGTTCACACCTTCGGCGCTGGTGCCTGATCGGCCAACACCCACGACGCTGTTGGCGGCACCGATCAACGACACACCACTTTCTTCTCCTGACGCTGCTTCGGTGACGCTCGGAGTCGGTCACGGCATCAGTAATGGCATCTAACTTGGACACCCTCCCTCTGCTCTCTGCGGTGCCCCCTCAGGTTTTTTCTTCAGAGGAATGTGGTATGGGAGATAATGGCACCCAGTCTGGGTCCCCCCACCCCATAACTGACACTATCCATCCTCCTCTGCAGGACAGCTAGCTATCTGCGTTGGGTGAAGCCAGTGGCTTAGAGTCTTTCCTGGCATCGGGTAACCCTTCCCCCACCCCCCGACCTTGCCTCAGAGGCAAGCTCCTCATTAGCGGACATCCTCAAGTGTGTTTCTGTGATGTTGTATTTATCTCTTCCATCTGTGGAGTTGGCTACTGATCCTCTCATTGAGGTCCTCCATCCGAGCCAAACGAGTGGAGCAGGCACTCCTTTATAGTGACGTTCTATGTGAATTCTTGTTGGGGGCTTGGGGTAAACCTGACACAGCAGCCCCTGTGGATTGGTCTATTTTGCATAGATACCGGTGATCTGGTTTGTCTCCTCCGGCACCCTACTCCTCTAAGTTTCATGGTACAGGCCGTTTCCACCTCCCAAGATCCTTAATCTCTTCCACATTTCCCTCCCGACAGAGATTCCAGAAAATTGGACACTTGTGGCAGACATATTTTTTCCTCCACCAGTTCTGCTCTGTGTTCCATCAATACATCTTACGTACTCGGATGCTTTACCAATGCCTTCTAGGACTCCTTGGCATGTCTGCTGCCCTCGTTTACTGATGAGACCTGGAACGACCTTGTCCAGTTAGTTCGAGATGGGTAACAAGCAGCTCAAGGGCTTACTCTGTGGTGTTACGTTGCTGCACCTGGCTTTGTGCCTCTGTTTTGTCAGGCTGTTCAAGCCACTTTGATTGATATGCCTTTTGATGGTGCGTCAGTCTTTTCAGCGAATGGGCAGACTCTGGTTTGCGACGATATCAAGTAAGTCAGGGGGAAAAAGCAGAATCTTAACTCTACCATTTTCTTCTATGGTCTCCTGTACTAGGGTTGTACAGGGAACTGTCCCATCCTTTGTTCACATCTGTGCCACTCTGTGGCAGGTGCCCATTGGCTTTCTTGTCAAGTCCCCTTTATATCTACGAGTCACACCCGGTGGGATGTTTCTGCTCTCTGCAGGTACTTTTTGTACTATTATACTGTCAATGACACACTCTGGGATTTATATTGTTTTCTGGACCTATGTACACCTGTTCTTATAGGCTTCTTTCTGCAGGCTGATTTTCTACCGCAGATCTTGTTCCATAGTGGGTATTTTGCTTGCATTGTTCGGATACAATGTGGCCTTGCTCCCTGTTCTGCAGGGACCATCTTCTGTATGCCTTGTAGGCCTTTTTGAGATCTGTTCTGCTACTTAGTATCGGTTATAGGGACTTCGGTTGTGTGCCTCTGAAATTTAATGGTTGTGCATTCACCTTTCACCAGCTCCCAATACAACCATCAAAGGCGTTGCCTCTCATCCACATTGCACCTATTTTTTCTATTGGGTGTCTTTTCTTCCCTAGCGGGAGCGGAGCTCCAGGTGGCATACTCCTTGCTCTGGGTTGATTTTCCACTGTGGCCTGCAATGACGTTTCCACTTCGGTCTTTTATTGGTGCATTTGCCCTTCTTATTTCTCCTATCGTTATGCATTGCGCGGCTGCATCACCCGTGAGGGTCTTGAGGTGCTGGGTGAGGTCCTTGAGGCAAGGGAACTTCTGCCTCCTTTTGCATCCTTTTTCCAGAAAGTTCTCTTCTTTTTCATGGGATGTAATACTCTTTTCGGTATGTCACTTCCTCTTTATTCTCGCGAACTCCTTCTACTTGAGGGACTTTTTCCTCTCTTTTCCAGCCCTTCCTTGGCAGCTCTAGGTCTTTTCCCTTTTTTGCCATGCAGTATACTGAAGCCTAGACTATGTATGTCTCCTGTCTACTATGGAGACATTCTTTGCTGGCCTGATACCTCTGTCTATTGGTTGAAAATGGTTATGTGTCAAGGCCTTACATGTGTTGGCCTTTATTTTGACTACCTTTTTTTGTTTTATGTTTTATAGTCCTCGGTGTGCTCTTCTTCCACTTCATAGCAGAGTTTCACACCTGTTGTTTTCTGGTTATTTTCTGCCAACCGCCTGATTGCCTCCGTCAGTCAGTTGTGTTATTTTTGGCGGTATCCAACTCTGTAATTGTCTCAACTTTGTCTGTCGTCAATGTATGTCATTCTGTTTGCTGTTTCATAGATACTCCTATTGTATAGGTTTTCTTTGTTCCTACTGTGGTCGCTATCCCCGCTTGCTGCGGGAGGCCGTGATTCTTTTCCCCTACGGGGATGATATGCTTCTAGTGTATTCTGATATAATGAATCTATCTATGTGTAAATGTATATATGTATTATATATGTCTATATATAGATATATATATATATATATCCATGCTCCCAACTCTGTCAAACAATGAGCGCACGCATGCAAAGCCTTTAGAATCACAGCCTTTATATATTTTAAGTGCGTCTGACTACGCACTCATATATATATATATATATATAAATGTCCTCACTTTTGAATCTAGTGATGGGCATACCAAAAAGATACACGGGTTCTACAATTGTAATACTGATTATTGCATTTATGTACTCAGTTGCCCATGTCCTATGATGTACGTGGGAAGTACGATTTTTCCCTTAAAAAAACGTATGCTTGAACATCAGCGAGCAATCAGGAACCAGGATTTCACTTATTCTGTGGCAAAACATTTCTATGAAAAACATGAAAGTGATCCTGGCCTACTGATGTTCTTTGCCATAGACAGGGTTCCCCCGAACATCAGAGGAGGTAATAGAACTATTAACCTAAGACGGTTGGAATCTAGATATATTATGGATTTGAACACCAAATTTTCTAACGGGTTGAATAGGGATGAAGAACTGGAAGTACATTTGGGGTGAAGAATTGTCCACCCATCTCCCTATTTCCCCGTATATTATATATCGCTGTACCGTGTCCACTGTTTTTACTGAGCCCCTGGAGCTGTTCTTTGATATTTATTGGTTTTAAGATTGTATTAGAGCACCTTGGACCGCGGGTAATATTCTGCACTTGGTCACCTTATGCATTTAAGAAGATTTATGATCATATTGTTATTGATTATATTTATAGGAAGGATCCTCCATTGATGATATCCTGCACTTCGACCCTTTATGTATTTTGTAGAAATTTTGCACATTAATTGGCATTAGCTTTATCTTAAAGAATGACTAAATTGATACATGCTATGTTGGTATTCTTAATATGAATTGATTTATAGAGGATATATATAGTTAACTTATTTTAAGAGGATTGATCTATTGGATGTTTTAGCATGGTAATCGTTCATCTATTGAGATATCAAAGCATATTCATTCGTCTTTAGATTTAGAAATGCATTGTGTGCTAAATATCCAAGACAAATTGAATATCTAGGGGTTGCCCATATAAAGCATACTGCTATTGGACTATGCCAGTTCCCTTTATCTGGGGGTCAATCAGTCTGAGATGGTCAGACTACAAAGGGTTCAGAATGCAGCGGCTCGAGCTCTCCTTGGCCTGCTGAGGAGGTGTTCTACTTCTAATGCCATCCGCCGCCTTCATTGGCTGCCCATGGCCAAGCGTTTAGAGTTCAAGGCCCTCTGCATTACTTTTAAAATCCTTAATTTTTCATCTCCATGTATCCTGACCAATCTTCATACCTTCTATACTCCCTCCCGCCAACTTCGTTCCATGGGACAGAATCTTGTGGCTGTCCCCAGGGTGAGGAGGGCTCGTGCTGGAGGGCGCTCTTTCCGTGTGTTGGCCTCGAAGCTCTGGAATGCGCTTCCCATTTCTATTTGCAGTATAAAGTCCTACCTGCCTTTCCGTAAAGCTGTGAAAACATTCCTCTTCCCTCCGTTATAAGCTATCTTGCTCTGCTACCAGCTTTGCAGTTTTCTGTTTTCAGCGCCGGGACGCCCCTTTGCTGGGGCAGCTGTGCGCTCTACAAGCCACCATAACATAACATTGCAGGGTTGCACTTTGGCACTTTATGTATAAAGAAGAAGTTTTGTATATATAGAGCCAACTCATTATATCTGTATGAATGATTGAGCAAATTCATTGGTATTTTATCGATTGACTCGAATGGTATAATGATTTTAGGGTGTACAATATCATTGGATGACTATGATATCCTGGAGCAAGTCTTGCTCGGTAGATTGTGACCAATGGTTTGATTATTTTATGAAACACGATGCTTCGAATTAAACTTGGGCACTGGCCCTAGAGTGGATTAATAAATATGGTGCTTTTAATTAGGTTCGGGCACTGGCCCAAGAGCTTACCTCCAAAATGATTAAAGTACTTTTAAAAAAAGAGCAAAATATTCACATAGAAAATTATAAAAATGATGTGAATAATATAGCCAGTTCAATACACAGCATACATAGTGATGAGGACATTGGCACAACGGATGTTGTTTCTTCTATGTCTATATGTACTGTACCTTTAAATGTAAAAAAATGTATGAGAATATGTCTTTGAGAAAGGCTGGGATCAGTCGAAAAGCGTCCGAACAGGCAGCACACTGTGAAAAGAATAAAATAATTCTACTTGCAAAAAGAACAGGCAGCACGCTGTGAAAAGAATAAAATAATTCTACTTGCCGGGAGTGCCCACTTAGCTTCTTTGCTGGAGGTGTTTGAGAAATATATGTATATTGAACTCCAATATTCCTTCCACCACTTCTTTTCACCTACAAACAGGAGACGACACCAATCGGTTTGTCCCACAAGATTTTTATTTTGTTTTCATTTTATTCAAAAGTGCTCCGTGCTCATTATATCCAGCCAACGCATTTCGGCCAAAAGCCTTCTACTGGGCCATCAAGTTTTCATTGTGCAGAGTGTCAATTTTAAAAGGGATACTTCCCTCCATTTTCTGCTCCCTCACCCAATTAAAATCAACCTTTGACCTCCCTCTAGTCTTTACATTCTGGTAAAGTATCGTTAGTTATAGACTCACTTTTGAAAGCCGTTGGAGAATAAAAACCATGTGTAAACCTTACATTTGGCAATATTAACTTAAATTGCCTATTTGTTTTTACACTTTCCTTTGTTTTTTTTATTTATGTAATTATACTTGATCAGATTTTATTTTCATTTTAGTTTTCATTTTTTGGTGGGTGAAGTACCCATCTCTTTTACTTTTTATCCCCCAACTTATCTATCAACAATAGAATTAATTTAGATTTTCACATAAAGAGCAAAGAGGAACCCAAACATGGATTCTTCCTGCCTCCTTTTGTATTCAAAGATCTTAGACACAGCTTTATCTCTAAATAAGACGTGCAAAAAACACTTGGAAAAAATGCAACCAATTCTTGCAGGAAACATACACAATGGGCATATCAGTACCAATCCCGATTTTCTACTCATGTCTTCCCTTCTTGAACCTAAAATTTGAGATTTAAAATACTAAAACGTTTTTAGGTGTGTTCTTTTAACCTCTTACTAAGATTTAAGGAAAGTGCATATATCTCATGCATTTAAAGCAATAAATAAAGTGCAGGAAGTGTCTCACATATCGCTCGTCTATTATAAAGTGCGTTATGTTAGCAGCAGAGTGTTTTTAAAGTGTGTTGTTATAGCAGCATGATATAATTTAAAAATGATGTAGAAAAACACATGCATCTGACCCAACCTCACTGGAGTGTTATAAAGTGCCTTGTTTTAGCAGCTAATATTCTTAAAATGCTTCTTTATAGCAGCGTGATCTATTATGAGAAAAGTGCAGAAGGAAATTTGTTCCTTTTCTCCCTTGCTCTCCCTCTATATATGTCTCTATCCCTAGTTGAATTCATGAGATCTTACAGATCATACACATTTTCCATATTAACTATGCATGGCTCAATCTACATTATATTCTTGTGTTGTTCATCTTATTCAAGAACAGCCATGAATCCATCCCACACTTATTACAATAAAAAAGTGGTACAAAAGTGGTAAAAGAAATGTGGTAGAAAAATATATACAGAAAAATATGTAAACAAAGTTACATCCAGAACAGTAAATTTAAACATTTAAAGATGTACATGCAATTCAGGGTCCGTGTTCAAACCTCATGGGATCTCAGTTCCTATTAACAGTATCCACCGGGATTCACATCTTCTCAATGCCAATTCACAGTCTCCTGCTCTGGGGTTAACTCTTATGTGTTGTATCCCATAGTAACTGAGTGTACCTTTGTTTCCTCTATGTTCTTTCCAGACATGTTTTGGAACCACATAACTGTAGTCACGATTGGTAGTCGCTCTTAAATGCTGAAACATGCGAAGTTTCAATTTGTTTACTGTGCTTCCGATGTATTTTTTACCACAACCACATTCCAATATGTACACCACATGTGTGGTTTCACAATGGATCCATTCTTTTATCTGTTTTGTATTGCCATCTGATGTTTTAAAAGTTGTCACATTCCGGCCAATTTGGCATGCTTTACATTTCTGGCATCTATAAAAGCCCGGTTTCTTTAGCCAGTTTTTTAATTCATTTCTTTGTTTTACAAAGTGGCTTTGTATCAGCCTGCCCCTAATGAGGCCATCTTCTTATTTGTGATATTGGGAAAGTTCGAAATTTCCTCCTTCAAATCTTCATTTTTCCTGAGAATATTTCAGTAGGTGTTAATCGTTTTTTTAAATTTCTCTCTCTGATTAAAATCCATTATATATCTTGTGGCATTTTCTTCCTCTGCCTTATTGGGATTTTTCAGAATCAGCAATTCATCCCTATTTCTAGATCTATCTCTAAATAAGGCATCTTCAAGCACACTAACAAGTATATACAAATATATACATATGTATGTATGTGTTTCAGTGTATACAGATATACTGCAGGTGGGCTTCCCACAGGGCGTTAGCATCTGCTCTTGTAACTGCTTTTCTTGCTGTTCTAATTTGACCTTTGTTTGGTCGTTGTCTCTTTCTCTTCCTTGCTTCTTTGGGCTTCTTTGTTTCTTAGCCCAGAGGTTTACCTTCTCGCTCTGAGGACCCCTCCTCCCTTTTTTTCTCGTATTTCTCAGGGTGGGGTTAGTTCACATGTTCGTCTCTATGACCAAGTGCTCTGGCACAGTGGCATGTGCTGTTTTTCCTTGGTCCTTCAGCCTTGTCCGGTCATGGTTTGGTTACTATCGGGAGAGCTACATAGTTGTTTTTGTGGAAGTGTTTTCACCAACACTTTTTCTCTCCTCTGCTGTGGGTTTGTTTTCTGTATATTTTCACAGTCTTGCAGACTTCTGATCCCTACAGGCTTCCACAGTCCTCCTAATGGAGCTTCTTCTTTTCCTTTCCATATTCCCACAACAGCCTGCTCCCGCTATTCCTTTTCGGGCTCGCTTCTCCTATTCGGGGATCTTTTGTGGGTTCAGTTCACAGACCCTCCTACGGGGGCAGTATTGCTTGGGTATCTTTTCTAAGGTATGGAATCTGCCCCAGATGTCTATCAGATGAACAAGTTACTTACCTTTGGTAGTGTCTTAGCTGGTAGAGACAGGACCTAGCCGCAGAGTCCTTACTGACCCACCCATCCTCGCCACTCTGCGAATTGCTGGTCCTGTTACCTACAAGATCCCTTTTTTGGTATTCTGATGCCTGTCTTTAGGAATTCGTATTTGTTTGACACAAAGATGTCTCTTTCTCGCACACTGTTTCTATAGGCAGTTTCCATGAGTGGCGCTGCGTTTTGGCGCAGAAGGTAGCCACAGAAGAAACTGACTTCAGCGAATGGCTTATATGGATTCCATCAAAGTCACATCTGGTGGTCGATGTCGCTGGGGAGTTGCTCAGCGCCCTCTACTGACGTGCAGAGGTACTGCTGTGAAAATATTCCGGATACAGTCTGGCGCCTGGGGAGAATTCTTAAGGTGCTAAAGCCTGTCTCTACCAGATAAGGCGTTACCGAAGGTAAGTAACTTGTTCATTGCAAGGCCACCCATTGAGCCCACTCTTTCCCTTACTTGCCATAATGTGGTAATCAATGTACCCATCTAAGGCTACCTTCGCAAGTGCCCACATCTCCTGGAAACAACAGATGTCTGTCCCATTGATAAATCCTACTGAATCTAGGCCAAGTTTCTCCAACCAGTCGATCGCGAGCTACCAGTAGCTCCCAAACACCTTCAGAGTAGCTCACAGCCTTGAGTTCATTTTACAATAAGCACATGGTCATATTTTCATTTTAAAGTTAAGTGAAGGCTGTGTTTAATTTACATTTTTATGATCAAGCTGCAAATAGTAGGGCCTGATAATGAGCAGTGCTCAGTCAAATTTATGACCCAGGCTGGGGCACAGAGGTGAACAAGTAAAGGACTGAGATATTTAACTCAAATAAAAGTTCTTGTCAACTCAATAATGGAGCTATGAACAAAATTATGTTTTTGAATGCTTTTAAATGGGAGAAAATTAAAAGTTACAATATAATTTCCTCTCCTTTTTGGGTGGCTCTGAAAGTGATCTACATTAATGAGGATCAGTTGGCAGACCCTGTTTGGGTAGAATTCCACTCTAGTTCTTTGTGGTAGCCAGTCATATGCCACAAGATGTGTCTCCACCCTTTTTATATCTCAAGTGGTAATAGGTCTCAGCAGTGGTATTGATTCAAACAAGCTTAACAGCCTTGACCTGTTTAGAGGACAGGAGGCTTGTGCATCAGGTAAAATTAATAACGCTTCGGTTCAAAACTTTATTCGGTATGTAAACAAACAACCATAAAAGAATTCAGGAAAAGAAGTAAAACAAAAACACAATTGCACATGATTATGGTAAAGATAAAAATAAGAACAAGACCCATTGTACATCATTATAATCATGAATCATGCCAAAATACAAGTTTAACAATACTTTAAAAAGATTAAAATTTCATCCGGGTTCCATAAAATTCATCATGATGTCAATAGGACAATACTTTTCGTGTATTAATTGCTTTTATAATAAAAAGCGCAACATTAAGACAGACCCTTATATCATTTAGCTTGAGCATGTATTTCAGGGCAACAAGAAGCGATCTAATGCCTTGTGCAAGCAAAAGGGGTTTTAAATAGAACGCCTAAGACTTGAATAGAAATCACAGACTAGTATAAAGCGCATCGTGCTTTGCTTGCTCTGGCCATCACATGGGCAGGGAGTCATATCTGGGGGACAAGATTTCATGGTGGGAAAGGCACCTAAATGATGGGCAATTCTCAATCTAAATATAATTAATACAAAACGGTGCATTAACTTAGAAACATAAGTTAAGTAACCTTGGCATCCCTCCTTTAGCGCAAGTGTAAGATAGAATGTAACAATTGATTTCCCTCCCTCACTTTTCATCTGGGCTTCCCTTTTGTGATTCATGAAGGTCTCTTTGATGGACCGTTTGGTAAGTGATGTTACCAATAAGGGATCAGACTGAATTGACATCTTAATAAAATTAGTATAAAAAGAATTTATATAACTTAGCCAGGGAATACACAATGTATTATCCAAAGACAAGCAATCGAAGATAATTGACTTAGTAAAACTAGTTTCATCTTTGGACTAAATAGAACATTAGAGCAACAGGGGAAGAAGTGTGACTATATAGGATATTGTAGCCCTGACTCTCGATGTGTAATCTCTGTAGAGGCTGAGGTGGGCAAACATAATAGGCGTTTGAGAAAGCGGTTTTCCTCGGTCTGGAGCGCCTTGCTATTATAGTGGCCCCACACACCGGCCCCATATGTGGCAATAACTAAAATCCTGGCCCTATAGATTGCTATCATATCCTTTATGGGTTGGGTACCCAACTTAGCTTAGAAGCTAAAGATTCCATGGGCGCTTCTGTTCATCTTTCCCCTAACGTTTATAATTTCTCTGGACCATGAGCCGTTACCTGCAGAAGTAATACCCAAATAACAAATGGTGTCAACAGTAACTAGCGGGGTGTTATCCATAAATAACGTTTTACATTTCTTATGCTTTGCCCCACAAATCATTGTATAGTTTTATTTTTGTTGACCAGCAATAAAATCCCCGAAGGAGTTCATTAGTCGCTGTAAACCCACCGGGGTCCTTGCCAGCAAAACAGCGTTGTCTGCATACAAAAGCACTGGTATAGGACGCCCAGCGACTTGGGTGACATCTGCTTGTATTGTTTGTAGGACCTTATTCACCACGTTATTAAACAGGAAGAATAATGAAGGGGCAAGAACACAACCTTGCCGAATACCACATTCTTCGGCAAAGTTCTTAGTACATTCACTTTGTGGACCCAAACGTACTTTACATGCTAATTTCTCGTATAACCTCTCAAGGAAGCAGATAATTGGTCTGGGCGCCCCCATAGTGAGCAGAGTTGACCAAAGAATAATGTGGTCAACTAAATCAAAAGCACTGCTCAAGTCTGCGAAGCAGAGATACAGTCTACCACCTTTAACACATGTATATTTACCTATTAATAGATCTAGATTCACGCGTTGCTCTAAAGTCCCCACACCTTTTCTAAAACCAAACTGGGCGGGCAAAAGAATTGAGTGTTCGCATGCCCATTCTTCCAGTCTCATAAGTAGAACTTTACTCATTACTTTCGCAGAAGAATCTAAAAGTGATATTGGGCAAAGGTTCTTTGGTTCAGATTTATTACCCTTTTTATAGATTGGTACTACAGTAGTCATTCCCCATGAAGGCGGAATCACAGAAGTCGCAGCCATATTAAAAACTCTAGTTGGGATTGGACCCCACAAGACGACAACAGCCTTATAAACATCCACTGAGTCCCCATCGGGACCTGGGGCTTTACCCCCTATGCTTTCCTTCAAAGCTAACGAGACCTCTTCTGTCGTAATATTCAGGGGTAGAGGAGACCAGGGGGACTGTTCCTCCCTTACAATAGCCTCCGTCCTTGCAGTCGGTAGGCTAAATAATTCCATAAAATGGGCAACCCAGGCCTCGTATGTAACATTGGATAACAACTCTGGGAAAGAATCGCTCTTTAGAAAAGGAGAATTAACAATATACCAAAATAGTTTTTTATCTGCTGTATCTGCAGCCTGAGACAGTTTGGACCAAGCTTCCTCTTGAAGCTCTTTTTTCCTAGCAAGAAGGACATCTTTAAATTTGGATCTAGGGATTAAATCAACAAATTGTCTCTAGGTTGACGGTGGAGGGCCAGTTTCAACTCTTTGGAGGCTGTGGTGCATGTGTGCTTAAACCAGCCTCTACGTTGGCCATGATCTATTTTGCTAGGATGGGTCAAGAGGTCATTGATTATATTAGTAATGCGAGTAAAACTAGAGAGTAACCGTTTAGGAGTAACTTCATCTTCCAGACGATAAATGATATCTCTATAGCCCTTAGAACAAAAATCATACATAATTTGAATTGGATCAACTCCATCCCACTTAAGGCGAACCCCGTTAGGTCTTGTAGGGGTAATGTCAGGAATAAGGCTTGGTGAAGCATCACTAGCTTTGCCCCAGAAGAAAACCATCAATATAATACAATTATGGTCACTCAAGTCCGACTTAACAACCCTAGGTGTGGAACACCACTTGCTTACGTTAGCTGAAATTAGAATGTGGTCGATAACGGATGTAGCATTCCTTCCTGTAAAGGTAGGTATAGGGTCTCCCTTATTATTACAGGCACGTTTTAATAAGTGTAAATCTAACTTGGTAATCAGGAAACTCAATAAGCCCCCATAATCATTAAGTGGAAAATGTAAGTAGCCAGTCCCAGTATGATCGGTAACCCCACACACCCGTGTGGCGGACAAAGGGCAGGATTGAATGTTAAAATCGCCTGCCCAAATTGATATAAAACTATTAGTATTAGAAGAGATTAACGTCTCTAATCCCACACCAAGGGCTGATACCACCTTCCACCGCGTACAGTCGAAAACATTACTGTAGTAGTTAACCAGTACCGTATCCCTGCCTCCCCTGAATGTTAGCCATAGTATTTATGAATGTAGTCCTACTGTTATTTTTTCTTGATGTTAACCGGGAACTTATCTGATATGAGGACCATAAGCCCCCCTTTTGCCCTGCCGGCAGGCGATGGATCGGCCTCCAGCCAGAGATGAAAAACCCTTGAAGCAGATGGGGGCTATACACCAAGTTCCCTGGATACATATTATATCGAGGTCACTTATGAAATCGGACCAGCCTACTGAACCCTGTTTATTCGCTAAACCTCCTACGTTCCAGGATGCGATTTTATAGCCTCCCTCTGACCCTAAAGAAGTACTAATGGAGGGTGACAAATTATTTGGTTCGACTCTCTAGGGTATGTTGTCCACAATAATGTTTATGGATAACAATGGGGCAACAGTTAAAATATTAGAAGCGCACTGGGTATCGTTGGTGGCAGAATCAGTGTCCTCTTTCCCACCTTCCCAGATCGAGACCTCATGTCATATGTTGCCCTATCTCATGTCAATCAATATCCTGGAGGTCATTCAATATTTGAAACCACCAAAGGCTGGCATGCAGGGTACTCTATAACATGGTTATTAAATATAGATCCTATCCCCCTCTTTTGGAGCTCAGGGTTCTGAAAATGCCTGTAAAAGAATCCCAAGGGCTGCAGTGATATATTCGGCTCCATTAGCGGTGGGGGTGTTGCCTTCACTAAAACTCCCTTTGCCCAACTAGGGTCCCTGAAATTAATTATGATACAATCCCCTTTGCAATGTTTCCTCAGGAGACCAATCCAACTCACTCTCAATGTAAACAGGATTTGATGAGCATCACATACTGGGAATAGATAATTCCTCTGGAACCAATGTACCACGCTATTCTTCAGTGAATCGTGAGTTTCTATTTGATCTGGATGCAAGGGGGGACATTAACTAGAACTGCCACATATGGGCAGCATTCCGGTGGTAAGTTGATAGTAACATGAGCATCCACTCTATTAACGCCACTAGCCCTTACTGGGTTGTCATCTAGAGGCTGTGACTCTAAGCGTGGGGTGTCACTTTGTGTCATATGCATTTCGTTCACATTGGGTTGTTGTGACATATGCTTCTTGTGGGCCAAAAAAGCAGATAAACGCTCACAGCCCCAGGACTCTGCTGTTCGGCGGCCAGGACTCTGTTTCCCAGCATCGTTAGGGCCCCAGAAGGCGGCCCCGTGACAACACTCTGCACCTGATGTTTTCGCGCTATAAAGCACCTCCATCTATCCCGCGGCGTGGAGTGTATAGCAGCCAGGACCAGGACTCTGCTCTTCAGTGGCCAGGACTCTATTTCCCGGCATCCTTAGGACCCCAAGAAGCGGCCCCATGACAACGCTCTGCACCTGGTGTTTTCATGCTATAAAACGCCTCCATCTCTCCTGCGGTATGGGACACGCATGGGCCGCGCCACGGGAGAGATGGAGGCGCTTTATAGTGCGAAAACACCAGGTGCAAAGCGTTGTCAAGGGGCCACCTCCTGGGGCTCTAAGGATGCTGGGAAACGGAGTCCTGGCTGCAGCACGTTCCGCGTCACGGTAGAGATGGAGGCGCTTTATAGCTCGAAAACACTAGCTGGAGAGCACTTTCACGGGGCCACCTCCTGGGGTCCTAAGGATGCTGGGAAACAGAGTCCTGGCCACTGAACAGCAGAGTCCTGGTCCTGGCTGCAGCACGTCCCGCGCCACGGGAGAGATGGAGGCGCTTTATAGCGCGAAAACACCAGGGGCCTTATTTACAAGCCCCTTACGCCACTTTTGCGTCATTTTTAACATGGGAAAAATGACCCAAAAGTGGCGCAAGGGGCTTGTAAATCTGCCCCCAGGTGCAAAGCGTTGTCAAGGGGCCACCTCCTGGGGCTCTAAGGATGCTGGGAAACGGAGTCCTGGCTGCAGCACGTCCCGCACCACGGTAGAGATGGAGGCGCTTTATAGCTCGAAAACACTAGCTGGAGAGCACTTTCACGGGGCCACCTCCTGGGGCCCTAAGGATGCTGGGAAACAGAGTCCTGGCCACTGAACAGCAGAGTCCTGGTCCTGGCTGCAGCATGTCCCGCGCCACGGGAGAGATGGAGGCGCTTTATAGCGCGAAAACACCAGGGGGCTTATTTACAAGCCCCTTACGCCACTTTTGCGTCATTTTTAACATGGGAAAAATTACGCAAAAGTGGCGCAAGGGGCTTGTAAATCTGCCCCCAGGTGCAAAGCGTTGTCAAGGGTCCACCTCCTGGGGCTCTAAGGATGCTGGGAAACGGAGTCCTGGCTACAGCACGTCCTGCGCCACGGTAGAGATGGAGGCGCTTTATAGCTCGAAAACACTAGCTGGAGAGCACTTTCACGGGGCCACCTCCTGGGGCTCTAAGGATGCTGGGAAACGGAGTCCTGGCTACAGCACGTCCTGCGCCACGGTAGAGATGGAGGCGCTTTATAGCTCGAAAACACTAGCTGGAGAGCACTTTCACGGGGCCACCTCCTGGGGCCCTAAGGATGTTGGGAAACAGAGTCCTGGCCACTGAACAGCAGAGTCCTGGTCCTGGCTGCAGCCCGTCCTGCGCCACGGTAGAGATGGAGGCGCTTTATAGCACAAAAACACCAGGTGCAGAGCGTTGTCACGGGCCGGGGATTATGGATCTGGTCAAATACCGGAGCTGCTTGATATATGCCCGTACAACTCCAGGTGCTGTATTAATCTGATCAGTTACAGATGTAGCTCCCAGATCGTTTTTATGCTTGTTGACCAGGGGCTGGCCTTCACTGAAGCTGGATCTTGCAGGACTTCAGAGCCTTTGTGACATCTCTGTGCCCTTTTATTTATATAACACTTTTACACGTCTCTTTTTCTTCCTGTTCATCTTCCTTGACACAGTAGAGGTTACTGGTACTTGATTAGTGCTACAAACGGGGCTGTGCTCGGTGAAGATTGGATAGACTTGTGTGTCCCTCTGATTTGTCTTATTGGCTTCTAGCAGTTGTAGCTGTTCTTCAGTCTTGCCATTGTCTGGTATTGGCTCTTTGACCAAACCCTTAAGTGAGTAGAAAATGTTGGGTTTACTTTGCGTGTTTTTGTTGGCTTATTTTCTTTTTCTTGGCACCTTCATCCGCATGTCACTGGCAGTGCATCCCCTTCTCTATCCTTATGCTAGGCTTGCAGTGGTTGTTTGCAGCACTTGGCTCATGGCACTACCAACTACTGTCAGCTTTTTCCAGTTCACTTGGAGCTTCTGTGGGTTGATGATCATCCTCTGCAAGTCTGGTATTTACTATGGTTGATGCCTCCTTATGGATTTGGCCTCCCATTTCGGTAGGTTTCACAGCATTAAAGTTTGACCAGTCGGTAGTGCATGAAGAATGAGCCACGAATATGGCTCTTTACAACGAATGCGTTGTTTACGCATTCCATTACAACGTGGTCGTTACAACAACCGCGTTGTTTCATCGCGAACCATTACATCGCAAGTCGTTTCAACTACTTGCTGTAGGGAGTGCGCTGGACTTAGGAATAGTGTTATTTACTATTCCTACTCCAGTTTGTGCAACAGCAGGGAAGGTGTTGGATTGTAAATCCAACACCAGCGCGCCCCCTACAGCAAGTCGTTGAAACGACTTGCAATGTAATGGTAAGCGTGGTAACAATGCGGTCGTTGTAACGACCGCGTTGTAAAGGAACCGCGTTGTGGAGACAGCATTGTAAACGCTGTTTCCCATGAGCCACAGAAACTGGTATGGTCTGTGTTGCCAATTGTACAGCTAACACTGACTCCACCTTGTGCAATCAGAGGGTTCGGCATAACACATAGATTCTCGTCCGTCAAAGCCTTCCCCTTTTCCTTTGCTGTACTGCTTAAAGCTTTGCATTAGTATAGTTGAATTGTGATCTATTTCTGTTGTCAATTTCTCAAGTAGTACCAATATTGAGCTCAGTACCCTCTGTAATGCAGTCAAGGTATCTGACAATATCATTTCCTCTCCTTTTTGGGTGGCTTTAGTCCTCGTGGGGACATTTAGGATGATAGAATCCCAGGAACGAGGAGATAGACTTCTCTGGCTAACCGTCTGGTTATTTGCAGTGACTTCAGTATTTCAACTGCCAAGCAAATCTGTTTCCTTAAAAACCACTAATATATCCGGGAGAGTCTAGCCATGGACAAAGGAGGAACTTGCATTTGGCATTCGAATATTTCACTTGGCATCGTCACTGTTTAATTCTCCCGAGGCAGTTTTGGCGAGATTATCGCAGTGCCGACGCCAGTTGGTGTTCACATAATCAGATCCCTCATCAGGACCTGAAGTAGTGTCCGTAAATAGAGCAGGGCTTGCTCTACTCAGCTTGTTGTTCTCTGAGGCTTCCTCAATGCAAAAGTCAATCGATTTCTCATGTATTTCTCAGGAAGATCTACTTTGGCGACCCCCTTTGTAGTTCTGCGTATGTTCTTATCCTTCAGAAAATAATAGTCTGTAATGAGCATAGGGGCCCGGTTTCCTTGGTCAGCTGTATCTTAACTTGGATCAGTTAGAACCAGTGCGCCCGAATCAAGGGGGTCAGTGCTGCCAACGCTAGCATAGGCTGGCTGAGCTCCGAACTCTGCGGGCAGTCACTTCAGCCTTTGGATACAATGCCACCAATCTGTTGTAGACTCTTAAGAATCTTCTTGGAACCAGGAACCCTGAGCGTAGCTTGTGCACAGTCATTATGTTCTTGACAAATTTATCCGTGATCGATTATGTGAAGTAATAATAGCTGCACCCGGTTAAATGACAGGTGAGAGCTGAAGGCCCTCGAAGGTAGGTAAATACTCCCACAATTATCCGGACGGCTAGAGTACAGACTCTTAACTAATTTTGACCACTCTGTCAGGGTCTCTGTAATTTATCAGCCAACTCCAGGTGACACTGCTCAACTCCACTCCAGTTGCATCACAAGCCGCACTGGTCACAGCCCGCGCCTGATGCACCAACCCTCGCCCGCACCCCAACACATCATTGCTCCCCATCTCCCGCCAGCTGCCTTAATGTTGTCCCACTAAATTTGCTACCATAGAACCATTGAAGAAGTTATCAAGTCTACGCTATACTGCTGCTTCTGACTAGAAGTGCCTAGAGTCTAAAACACTGAGAAAACTATCTGTTGCTCTTTACTACTACCTCAATTGCATCAATAAAGGCCACAAGGGCCACAACACATCAGTACCGCAGCAGAACTAAGCAGATATAAATATAAGTATAAATACAATCGGATAGAGACTTCTAACCGCAGATTCCTCACCTTCGAATATTACCCAGGCGTCATACTGGATCTGGAAAATCTTGTGCAGTAACTGCACACCGGTAGGTGGAGATGATCAGCTGCGCATTAACTCTGTCTGCTTCGGAAGTTATCTTGCGGTGCCTTCATAAGCGCCACACCAGAGTGCTGACATCAGCTCCTTTCTTTCTGTGCCAACAGCGCAGCTAGAGAGCTACCTCGGGCACTTTTTGGTCAACTTTTTTCGACTTTTTGTCAAAGTCCACTTTTTTGAGCTGGCTCCTAGTGTGCTAGGGACATGCCCCCCTACGAAACCTTCTGGTTTCAAGTCCTGTGGGTTTTGTACCCACCAAATGTCAGTGTCGGATCCCCCCTGGTTTGTCTCTCAGGTCAGGGCACGACACCAAGTGCCTGTTGATGCACTGGAAGGCGATTCGCAAGCAGGCGATGAACCTGGTGCAGCAGAAGATTTTGTTCTAAAGGATGCCCTTGAGGCCACTACAAGAGTCGTTCCCGCGGACAGTCGTCTTCGAGATCTAAGACCTCCTCTTCAAAGTCGGGTAAGTCTAAGAAGCACAAGAAGAAGGAGTTGAAGCATTCTTTGGGGTCAGGCGGCCTTCATCAAGAACAAACAAGAGAGGGTCCAAATTTTTGGGGACTCAGTGTGAATCAGGTGTGAGAGACTGGCTTAGTATATGGTGCGCACTTATGTAAGTGTAGCACCCTGCACTAATCCAGACAACGCTTATGGTGATTTTAGTGGTCTTAGACAACCATAGAAAGCTCTCTAAGTTGTAGCTGTGGAGAGCAGCCTCAGGCTTAGTCCAGAAGGAGTGTAAAGCAGCTTGTTTTACCAGTACTTAATCTTATGGTATAGGTTAAGCGAAAAAGAATCACACAGTGTACTTATAAAAATATGTATTTTATTACTAACTCTCACTAACACATTGCAATATCCCCTACCCGGAGATATAAATACAATACACGCAATATTTAGGAAATAGCATACGTAAGTAGCACAAATACACAGTGGTCTCCAGGGGGAGACCAAACCATATACTAAAATAGTGGAATGCGAACCACGACTCAAGTCGAGAATGGACCCAAAAGATGTAGAAGAGCCGGGGACCCAAGGAAACACCCTAGGTGAGTATCTAGGAACCCCACGGAGGTCGTGTGCAGAGTGGGAACATGACCGCGTGTTCAATGTTAGTCAATAGGTAAGCCGAAGTTGAAATTTTAAAGAAGAAGGACCCTTCTCCGTGGACCCTGAAGAAACCCTGTGGAAGATGGAAGGTTGGAGAGTCACCCCACCCATGGATACCCCAGGAACCAGGATACCTACACCAGGGAACCCGGGTGCATAGGTGTCAAGTGACGTCAGAAACCGCCGTAGACCACAATGGAGGACTTCAGAAAAGATGCCACTGGAGAAAAAGACAAAGGAGTCCGGGGGAACCCACAGGTGGATTCAAGATGAGGAACCTGCAAGCAGAGGTGACAGAGTCTATGCCACTCAGGAGCGACCAGGAGGCATGGAAGACGAATGCCCACTGTTGTCGGAGATGCAGGAGAGGTTGACAATGCCCTTGAAGTTGCAGCTGTGCGGACCAGGCACCGCTGTAGAAGACCAGGAGCTGCTCACGAGCTGTCCCACATCGGATGTCGAGAGCCCAAGGGTCAGTGTCCGGCAGGGGCACCAACAAGCCTTGGTGGTGACAAACAATGTAGTAGAAGAAAAGGGTGCAGTGTCGGGACCAGCAAAGTCCAAGTGACTCACCACGAGCAGGTAAGTCGGAGCAGGCCTCGAGCAAGCAGGGGAGGCCACTGAAGCCAAAGAAGACCCTCAAGAGGACTCATGGGCCGACGGCAGAGGAGTTGCAAGAGGACCTCGAGCAGCTCACCAATGAAGAAGGCCCATGGTGCAGAGGAAGTGGATAGGGCGAAGATCTTGGCTATAGGAGTTGCTTGAGGTTGGAGCTTCTTGGAACCGAAAGATCCCTGGAGGAGAGAGCCAACAAGCCTTGACAATGGCAAGTCGACGCGGTGCAAAGAGGTGCTGTTCCAGCAGTTCCAACGAGGGATACTGGCCTCAAATATGGTATGAAGGCAGTGCAGGCCTCAAGGAAGTTGCAGAACCACCATCTGTGTTGCTGAGCCTTTTGGAGTCCGTGGGAGCCCAGGATCAGCAGACCGGTCAACTGTGTTGCAGTGCCTGCAGATGCAGGGGAGTGACTCCTTCACTCCAAGGGAGATTCCTTCAGGTGTCTTGGATGTCCACAGGCCTGATGAAGAACCTGTATGGAGCACTGACACAGACGTTGCAGAACACCAGCAGGACGATGAGACCAGGAGCAGCAGGAATCTTCCCTGGTGCAGTCTCGGTTCCCAAAGCGAAGTCCAGAGTGTCCAGACGATCGAAGTTGAAGTGGTATGTGTTGGAAATGGCCCTTTTTGGCAGGTTCACACCTGAACTTTTTGCCTTATATGGAACTTGGTGTTAGTAGTTTTAAGTCTCTGGGCACTTTAGCACTGTGGTCCAGTGTAAAGTGCATGCGCGCTGTGCGTGTGTGGTGAGATTGGCCTGCCCTCCCATAGGAATGCATTGAGGATGAGTGTGTCAGTGGTAATTCCTGTTATGAGAGGTGCAGCATGGTCAAGTCTAGTATGTCTGAATTCGTGAGAATAAATGCTGCGCAATGGTGTGCGCAGATTTATGGTGACTGGTAGAGAAATGCCACTTCTAGAAGTTGGCATTTCTGTGTGCTCTGTGTCTGCCTGCCTGATGTGAATTGCATGTCTGGCTTGTGAGTGACAGGGGCTGGGAGGTGTGTGTGGCTCCAGGAGGGGCAGGGTGAGTCAGCGCAGGGCTGAATGGAGAGATCTCCATGTAGATGGGTGGGAGGAGTTGCACCTGGGACCTGAATAGGGCTGTGCCTTCCCTCTACAATGCTGGCTCCACCTCCTGTGGTGCGTCTGATGTCCCTAGCCTATACTCTGAAAGGAGAGAGGAGCTGAGCAAAACAAAGTGCTCCAAATCCCCCCATAACCAGTTGTATCTGGTTCCCCCAAGCCCTGCACCTTGTAGACAAAGGAAAATGGTGTATAAAAGAAGGGGCTGTGACCCCATGAAGTTGTTCTTGCTTTTGGATCCTGATTCCTGCAGGGCGTGCTGCTGCTGGGGGGCCCAGGAGGACTTGCCAGGAGGGCTGCCTCCCTGGGCCCAGCTATGCCCTGGAACCTTTGGCTTAATTTCTTTTAGCCCTGGGCCCTGCCTTGCCCCTGGACCTGGAGGATCTTTTTATTTAGGACCTTTTTTTCATCTTTTAGCCTTAAGGACTTTAGCCTGCTCCTGCACCCTGTGAGCGCTTTGCTTTATTGTTGAGCACCTGGCTCTTTTCTGCTGCAGGAGAGAGAGGGAGAGAGGGAATCCCCAGACTAGGGATTCCCCCGTGATGCCCTAAATGCGGGTGCCCACCCCGCTGATTTCGCTATTTTAAATGCGGGTGCCCACCCCGCTTATTTCGCTATTTTAAATGCGGGTGCCCACCCCGCGTTTCACCGCCGCAGCCCGAGCCGTTACTGAAGCCTTCTCCGGGCCGCTCTCGGCACGACCCGGAAGTCAGGCAACTTTGCCTGCGATGTGGGTGGAGCCTGCAGCCGGAAGTCTGGAGCCTCGCGGGCACGACATCGAAGCCCCAGTCCCCGGAGAGGGACCGGGTGAAGTGCCGAAGAAGCCAGGCGGGAGCCCACCCCGCACTGGCGACCAAGAGTGAGACGGCCCACCACAGGGAAGGAAAGAGAGAGTCCCCGAGGAGCAGGGGCTCTCCCGTGCATGCCGCCCGTGACCGGAGAAGGATCCAACAGACCTCCGGTGAGTGGGCTGCATGCTGGCAACTTGCAAGTGCCTATTTCCTGAGCGGCCCCTGCCTGATAGGGGGCCGCTCCTACGTTGTTGGCCCGTGTTGTAAAAGGACCCAGAGGGGCCCGTGCTGTTCCCCGTGTCCCGGCCTATTTCCTGAGCAGCCCCCGCCTGATGGGGGGTCGCTCCAACGAGGGGGGCAGATTCCATGATGGAGGGCCCAGAGAGGCCCGTGCTCTCCCTACCAGGTTGGCCATATTTTCCGCTGCCCCGCTTGCTAGAGGGCAGCTGGCAAACTTTGGGGGCATGATTGCAGAGAAGCCCCAGTGAGGCCCCGTAGGCACAGATGTGCCAGGGCCCCTTTTTTTTGTGATCCTCAGCTGCACCGCACCAGCGCGGGCAGTTGCAACACTTGGCAGTTATTCCAAGGGCACATTGAGAGCCCAGGCCCTAATTTGTTATTTACAGCTGCCCAGCAAGTAGTGGGCAGCTGCACCGTTTAGGTCTTTCTCTTTGCTTTAGGGGACATGTTGAAGTTAGGAGTGAGATGCACTCATGTGCCCCTGACATTCACAGCTGCGCAGCACTTAGTGCCAGCTGCACCGTTTACGCCTGCGCAGATTGCGCACCCTTGACTTTCGCTGCCCTTGCAGCGCGCCCTGACTTTTGGACATAGGGCATTTGAGCCCCTTGTGAGATGGCCAGTTGGCCAAGGGGACTGCTAGGTTTATAGGGCGCCAGGCCCTAATGTGATTTGTGTGTTAGTGAGCTTCTTTCCTAGGATTTATAGGCTAATGTGATTTATACCTCTGCTATGGTTCTTTCTACTATGAGGTTATGTGCTACTGTGAGTATGTGGTGCTAGGAAATGTAATGCATGTAGTATGTTTTACGCACCCTGTTTTGATTACCTCTAAAATGTGGTTTTTATGCTTGTGAGGTTATTACTTCCTAATGCGTTTAGGTTGTGAGTTATTTTCCCCTGAGATTATTTCCTAATGTGATTTATACTTAGGATGTTATTGTCTAATGCGTTTAGACTGGAGAGATAATTGCATAATGTGTTTATGCTGGTGAGGCTGGCGCATAAGGTTTTGCGCCTAATGTGATGCTGTGCATAATGTGGTTTATGTTACAGGCTGATGCTAAGTACAGTGGTTGCCAGTGATTACTGGTTGTACGTTTCTGATATGTCCTACATTTATTATGTGTTCTACATCTATTACCTTTTACTAAGTGATGGTTCTGACAGTGGTCCACGTGGCCCTGTCATGTGTACATAATCCCCTGTAAATATTGTCCCGTGCCAGTTGGCACAGTGTATTGTATGTGAGTACTATTCTAATGTGTTTTATGATAATACAAAGGCTATTTTTATATATAACCTTGTGTGGAGTTCCTTTTGTAGTGTGCCTTGGGTGTTGTGCTGTGTGTGTTTTGCTCAAACGCTTTACACATTGCCTCCGGGATAAGCCTGACTGCTCGTGCCATGCTACCAAGGGGGTGAGCAGGGGTTATCTTCGGCGTGTAACTTCCTTGCCCTGACTAGAGTGGTGGTCTCTGCCTGGCTTTGGCGCAAGCCTCAGCCAACCAGAGATCCCATTTCTAACATTGGTGATCAGCGGTGGGATTAGGACTTGCGTTTGCGCAGTACCACAGCGACAACTGGCTGCACTACAAAGCTCTGCATTTTAGATAGTCACATGGAAAGGGATTATTGTTTCTGAGTTTTTTTTAAGGGTCATTTTTTTCAGAAATATGTGTTCTTGTGCACTATGAGTTGGGTGTCCTGCCAAGGACAGAAACCAGAGAAGCTGAAGGAGTTTTGTACTGCCCTTGTGCAGACTGCTATTTCTTGGGTTGGCCTGAAGCTGAAGGAGTGTGACTGCCCTTGTGCCAACGTGCTATTTCTTGGGTTGGCCGGAAGCTGAAGGAGTTGACTGCCCCTGTGCTGTCTGCTATTTCTAGGGTTGGCCTACAGTGGGGACTTAATTGGCATGGAGTCACTAGCTCGGGAGGGTAGATCATCCTCTAAGTGCGGTGTAAGTTTTCTGGAATCCCCAGTTGGGTGGGATACAGTGGTGGCAGCGATATGTAGTCCAGTGCAGGAAGTCCCATTCCCAGTTCCCAGAGTATGGTACCTGGTTCCCGGTTAAGGAGGGGGCAGGTTGAGATTCAGGGGCAGTAAGAATCTGTCTCACCAGTCTTGTGGGGGGGGAGTGTGGATGAATGTTGTGATGCACTGGATGTTCGAGTGATAGGTTGTTTTCCGTGTTGGGGAGTGACCCTAGAAGAATAGTGCAGGTGTCTCGATAACCCTCGTGGTTTAAGATGGTTCAGAGTAGCCCAGCTAGGTACCCTTATTGTGAGGAGGTTGTGTGGCCTCACGCCCAAACTCGCTGAAGAGGGCGTGAGACTGGGTCGTATTCCGAACCCCAACCTCGGTCTCCAGGACTGGTTGGTTCCATGAGGGAACACCAGGTAGGGAGCCTAGTCTGTCCTGTTGGACCGTTCTTCAAGGTGGTCCTTCCCGTTTTAGCTGAGCTGGGAGTGTCTGTAAGCAGAGCCCCAGTAGTTCTGGTATCTGGCCGTGCCGCTCCAGTTGGGAGGGTGCAGAAGTCCAGTTTTGAGGGGTGAGAGGGGGAAAGAGTCCCCAGTGGGAACCAGTGGGTCAGGGGCCAGCCAGAAGGGCTGAGTCGCCAATGATTGACCATGGTGAGCGCCACTTCTGTCCTGGGGCATCTTCACGCACTGTCAGAGGGACAGGAGGTCGTGAGCTCTGCGCCAGGCAGACTGTCACATGACACCTTAGTGAGGTGTCACCCTCGGGAGGGTATATGTGCTCCCAGGAAGTCCTGGTTCTCCGGGCAATTGTGAGGTAGTACCCCCCTGAACGCAGGTGGGGTCCAGTTTTGAGGGGTGAGAGGGGGAAAGAGTCCCCAGTGGGGACCAGTGGGTCAGGGGCCAGCCAGAAGGGCTGAGTCGCCGATGATTGACCATGGTGTGCGCCACTTCTGTCCTGGCGCATCTTCACGCACTGTCAGAGGGACAGGAGGTCGTGAGCTCTGCGCCAGGCAGACTGTCACACGACACGCTAGGTATGTGTCACCCTCAGGAAGTCCTGGTTCGCCGGGCATCTGACCAAAGGGTATCGACCCTGGGTTGGGGAGCCAGGTTCAGGTGTTTGCCTGTCCTGGACAGCAGGGCGACTGTAGTCAGTGTCCTGGCTGGTTTGCCTTCTAGGGGTACCCCTGTGAACACAGGTGGGGCCCATCTTAAGTGAAGAGACCCTGTGTTTCCCAGAAGGGGTGGGGCAGGCCTAGCCGGGATCTTTAGGGTCCCTGGCTGAATGTGGTATTACTACCCTGAGAGCAGGTGGGGCCCATCTTAAGTGAAGGAACCCTGCTCTACAGTGGGAGGGTGCAGAACTCTGGAAGGGGGTGCAGAGGGAGGGAGTCCTCGCCTCTGACCCCGGTGCATCCGGTGAATTTGGATCCCAGGTGGTAGACCAGTTGATGGAGAGAGGTCCTGAACTGGTGGGAGAGTTGTGTTCTGGTGGGTGCTTCCCCTGGGAGGGTGCGTAACCCCAGAAGAGAGGTAGGGTGAGGAGATGCTTCGCCCGTGACTTCTGGTCAGCCTGAGGGTGCGGACCCTAGGTTGAAGGATCAGTGGTAGTTGGAACTACACTGAGAGGGAGAGTGGAGAATGGCTATTGGATGCCAGGGGCTACTGCCCCCCACTCTGTGGATTGGCAAGGACCAGTGGCATCTGGGTGGCCTAGGGCCTGGTCCTGGCCGTGGACAACTAAGGAGTACCGGTGGGGTAGCCTAGTTGGTCCTGAGTTTTTTTTCCTATTAGATGGATTCCATAGGTTCCAAGTGGCGTAGGACCGGAGGGTGTCCCTGCAGTTGCGGGCCAGTTCCGTGTTCTATCGCCCAAAGCAGGGAATCCTATCAAGGTGGTGATTGGTCTACCCTGCGTTTTGGCTGGAAGGGGGTCGTGTTGGAAATGGCCCTTTTTGGCAGGTTCACCCCTGAACGTTTTGCCTTATATGGAACTTGGTGTTAGTAGTTTTAAGTCTCTGGGCACTTTAGCACTGTGGTCCAGTGTAAAGTGCATGCGCGCTGTGCGTGTTTGGTGAGATTGGCCTGCCCTCCCATAGGAATGCATTGAGGATGAGTGTGTCAGTGGTAATTCCTGTTATGAGAGGTGCAGCATGGTCAAGTCTAGTATGTCTGAATTCGTGAGAATAAATGCTGCGCAATGGTGTGCGCAGATTTATGGTGACTGGTAGAGAAATGCCACTTCTAGAAGTTGGCATTTCTGTGTGCTCTGTGTCTGCCTGCCTGATGTGAATTGCATGTCTGGCTTGTGAGTGACAGGGGCTGGGAGGTGTGTGTGGCTCCAGGAGGGGCAGGGTGAGTCAGCGCAGGGCTGAATGGAGAGATCTCCATGTAGATGGGTGGGAGGAGTTGCACCTGGGACCTGAATAGGGCTGTGCCTTCCCTCTACAATGCTGGCTCCACCTCCTGTGGTGCGTCTGATGTCCCTAGCCTACACTCTGAAAGGAGAGAGGAGCTGAGCAAAACAAAGTGCTCCAAATCCCCCATAACCAGTTGTATCTGGTTCCCCAAGCCCTGCACCTTGTAGACAAAGGAAAATGGTGTATAAAAGAAGGGGCTGTGACCCCATGAAGTTGTTCTTGCTTTTGGATCCTGATTCCTGCAGGGCGTGCTGCTGCTGGGGCCCAGGAGGACTTGCCAGGAGGGCTGCCTCCCTGGGCCCAGCTATGCCCTGGAACCTTTGGCTTAATTTCTTTTAGCCCTGGGCCCTGCCTTGCCCCTGGACCTGGAGGATCTTTTTATTTAGGACCTTTTTTCATCTTTTAGCCTTAAGGACTTTAGGCTGCTCCTGCACCCTGTGAGCGCTTTGCTTTATTGTTGAGCACCTGGCTCTTTTCTGCTGCAGGAGAGAGAGAGAGAGAGAGAGAGAGAGAGAGGGAATCCCCAGACTAGGGATTCCCCCGTGATGCCCTAAATGCGGGTGCCCACCCCGCTGATTTCGCTATTTTAAATGCGGGTGCCCACCCCGCTTATTTCGCTATTTTAAATGCGGGTGCCCACCCCGCGTTTCACCGCCGCAGCCCGAGCCGTTACTGAAGCCTTCTCCGGGCCGCTCTCGGCGCGACCCGGAAGTCAGGCAACCTTGCCTGCGACGTGGGTGGAGCCTGCGGCCGGACGTCTGGAGCCTCGCGGGCACGACATTGAAGCCCCGGTCCCCGGAGAGGGACCGGGTGAAGTGCCGAAGAAGCCATGCGGGAGCCCACCCCGCACTGGCGACCAAGAGTGAGACGGCCCACCGCAGGGAAGGAAAGAGAGAGTCCCCGAGGAGCAGGGGCTCTCCCGTGCATGCCGCCCGTGACCGGAGAAGGATCCAACAGACCTCCGGTGAGTGGGCTGCATGCTGGCACCTTGCAAGTGCCTATTTCCTGAGCGGCCCCTGCCTGATAGGGGGCCGCTCCTACGTTGTTGGCCCTTGTTGTAAAAGGACCCAGAGGGGCCCGTGCTGTTCCCCGTGTCCCGGCCTATTTCCTGAGCGGCCCCCGCCTGATGGGGGGTCGCTCCAACGAGGGGGGCAGATTCCATGATGGAGGGCCCAGAGAGGCCCGTGCTCTCCCTACCAGGTTGGCCATATTTTCCGCTGCCCCGCTTGCTAGAGGGCAGCTGGCACACTTTGGGGGCATGATTGCAGAGAAGCCCCAGTGAGGCCCCGTAGGCACAGATGTGCCAGGGCCCCTTTTTTTTGTGATCCTCAGCTGCACCGCACCAGCGCGGGCAGTTGCAACACTTTGGCAGTTATTCCAAGGGCACATTGAGAGCCCAGGCCCTAATTTGTTATTTACAGCTGCCCAGCAAGTAGTGGGCAGCTGCACCGTTTAGGTCTTTCTCTTTGCTTTAGGGGACATGTTGAAGTTAGGAGTGAGATGCACTCCTGTGCCCTTGACATTCACAGCTGCGCAGCACTTAGTGCCAGCTGCACCGTTTAGGCCTGCGCAGATTGCGAACCCTTGACTTTCGCTGCCCTTGCAGCGTGCCCTGACTTTTGGACATATGGCATTTGAGCCCCTTGTGAGATGGCCAGTTGGCCAAGGGGACTGCTAGGTTTATAGGGCGCCAGGCCCTAATGTGATTTGTGTGTTAGTGAGCTTCTTTCCTAGGATTTATAGGCTAATATGATTTATACCTCTGCTATGGTTCTTTCTACTATGAGGTTATGTGCTACTGTGAGTATGTGGTGCTAGGAAATGTAATGCATGTAGTATGTTTTACGCACCCTGTTTTGATTACCTCTCAAATGTGGTTTTTATGCTTGTGAGGTTATTACTTCCTAATGCGTTTAGGTTGTGAGTTATTTTCCCCTGAGATTATTTCCTAATGTGATTTATACTTAGGATGTTATTGTCTAATGCGTTTAGACTGGAGAGATAATTGCATAATGTGTTTATGCTGGTGAGGTTGGCGCATAAGGTTTTGCGCCTAATGTGATGCTGTGCATAATGTGGTTTATGTTACAGGCTGATGCTAAGTACAGTGGTTGCCAGTGATTACTGGTTGTACGTTTCTGATATGTCCTACATTTATTATGTGTTCTACATCTATTACCTTTTACTAAGTGATGGTTCTGACAGTGGTCCACGTGGCCCTGTCATGTGTACATAATCCCTTGTAACTATTGTCCTGTGCCAGTTGGCACAGTGTATTGTATGTGAGTACTATTCTAATGTGTTTTATGATAATACAAAGGCTATTTTTATATATAACCTTGTGTGGAGTTCCTTTTGTAGTGTGCCTTGGGTGTTGTGCTGTGTGTGTGTTGCGCAAACGCTTTACACATTGCCTCCGGGATAAGCCTGACTGCTCGTGCCATGCTACCAAGGGGGTGAGCAGGGGTTATCTTCGGCGTGTAACTTCCTTGCCCTGACTAGAGTGGTGGTCTCTGCCTGGCTTTGGCGCAAGCCTCAGCCAACCAGAGATCCCATTTCTAACATTGGTGATCAGCGGTGGGATTAGGACTTGCGTTTGCGCAGTACCACAGCGACAACTGTCTGCACTACAAAGCTCTGCATTTTAGATAGTCACATGGAAAGGGATTATTGTTTCTGAGTTTTTTTTAAGGGTCATTTTTTTCTGAAATATGTGTTCTTGTGCACTATGAGTTGGGTGTCCTGCCAAGGACAGAAACCAGAGAAGCTGAAGGAGTTTTGTACTGCCCTTGTGCAGACTGCTATTTCTTGGGTTGGCCTGAAGCTGAAGGAGTGTGACTGCCCTTGTGCCATCGTGCTATTTCTTGGGTTGGCCGGAAGCTGAAGGAGTTGACTGCCCCTGTGCTGTCTGCTATTTCTAGGGTTGGCCTACAGTGGGGACTTAATTGGCATGGAGTCACTAGCTCGGGAGGGTAGATCATCCTCTAAGTGCGGTGTAAGTTTTCTGGAATCCCCAGATGGGTGGGATACAGTGGTGGCAGCGATATGTAGTCCAGTGCAGGAAGTCCCATTCCCAGTTCCCAGAGTATGGTACCTGGTTCCCGGTTAAGGAGGGGGCAGGTTGAGATTCAGGGGCAGTAAGAATCTGTCTCACCAGTCTTGTGGGGGGGAGTGTGGATGAATGTTGTGATGCACTGGATGTTCGAGTGATTGGTTGTTTTCCGTGTTGGGGAGTGACCCTAGAAGAATAGTGCAGGTGTCTCAATAACCCTCGCGGTTTAAGATGGTTCAGAGTAGCCCAGCTAGGTATCCTTATTGTGAGGAGGTTGTGTGGCCTCACGCCCAAACTCGCTGAAGAGGGCGTGAGACTGGGTCGTATTCCGAACCCCAACCTCGGTCTCCAGGACTGGTTGGTTCCATGAGGGAACACCAGGTAGGGAGCCTAGTCTGTCCTATTGGACCGTTCTTCAAGGTGGTCCTTCCCGTTTTAGGTGAGCTGGGAGTGTCTGTAAGCAGAGCCCCAGTACTTCTGGTATCTGGCCGTGCCGCTCCAGTTGGGAGGGTGCAGAAGTCCAGTTTTGAGGGGGAGAGTCCCCAGTGGGAACCAGTGGGTCAGGGGCCAGCCAGAAGGGCTGAGTCGCCAATGATTGACCATGGTGAGCGCCACTTCTGTCCTGGGGCATCTTCACGCACTGTCAGAGGGACAGGAGGTCGTGAGCTCTGCGCCAGGCAGACTGTCACATGACACCTTAGTGAGGTGTCACCCTCGGGAGGGTATATGTGCTCCCAGGAAGTCCTGGTTCTCCGGGCAATTGTGAGGTAGTACCCCCTGAACGCAGGTGGGGTCCAGTTTTGAGGGGTGAGAGGGGGAAAGAGTCCCCAGTGGGGACCAGTGGGTCAGGGGCCAGCCAGAAGGGCTGAGTCGCCGATGATTGACCATGGTGTGCGCCACTTCTGTCCTGGCGCATCTTCACGCACTGTCAGAGGGACAGGAGGTCGTGAGCTCTGCGCCAGGCAGACTGTCACACGACACGCTAGGTATGTGTCACCCTCAGGAAGTCCTGGTTCGCCGGGCATCTGACCAAAGGGTATCGTCCCTGGGTTGGGGAGCCAGGTTCAGGTGTTTGCCTGTCCTGGACAGCAGGGCGACTGTAGTCAGTGTCCTGGCTGGTTTGCCTTTTAGGGGTACCCCTGTGAACACAGGTGGGGCCATTCTTAAGTGAAGAGACCCTGTGTTTCCCAGAAGGGGTGGTGCAGGCCTAGCCGGGATCTTTAGGGTCCCTGGCTGAATGTGGTATTACTACCCTGAGAGCAGGTGGGGCCCATCTTAAGTGAAGGGACCCTGCTCTACAGTGGGAGGGTGCAGAACTCTGGAAGGGGGTGCAGAGGGAGGGAGTCCTCGCCTCTGACCCCGGTGCATCCGGTGAATTTGGATCCCAGGTGGTAGACCAGTTGATGGAGAGAGGTCCTGAACTGGTGGGAGAGTTGTGTTCTGGTGGGTGTTTCCCCTGGGAGGGTGCGTAACCCCAGAAGAGAGGTAGGGTGAGGAGATGCTTCGCCCGTGACTTCTGGTCAGCCTGAGGGTGCGGACCCTAGGTTGAAGGATCAGTGGTAGTTGGAACTACACTGAGAGGGAGAGTGGAGAATGGCTATTGGATGCCAGGGGCTACTGCCCCCCACTCTGTGGATTGGCAAGGACCAGTGGCATCTGGGTGGCCTAGGGCCTGGTCCTGGCCGTGGACAACTAAGGAGTACCGGTGGGGTAGCCTAGTTGGTCCTGAGTTTTTTTCCTATTAGATGGATTCCATAGGTTCCAAGTGGCGTAGGACCGGAGGGTGTCCCTGCAGTTGCGGGCCAGTTCCGTGTTCTATCGCCCAAAGCAGGGAATCCTATCAAGGTGGTGATTGGTCTACCCTGTGTTTTGGCTGGAAGGGGGTCGTGTTGGAAATGGCCCTTTTTGGCAGGTTCACCCCTGAACTTTTTGCCTTATATGGAACCTGGTGTTAGTAGTTTTAAGTCTCTGGGCACTTTAGCACTGTGGTCCAGTGTAAAGTGCATGCGCGCTGTGCGTGTTTGGTGAGATTGGCCTGCCCTCCCATAGGAATGCATTGAGGATGAGTGTGTCAGTGGTAATTCCTGTTATGAGAGGTGCAGCATGGTCAAGTCTAGTATGTCTGAATTCGTGAGAATAAATGCTGCGCAATGGTGTGCGCAGATTTATGGTGACTGGTAGAGAAATGCCACTTCTAGAAGTTGGCATTTCTGTGTGCTCTGTGTCTGCCTGCCTGATGTGAATTGCATGTCTGGCTTGTGAGTGACAGGGGCTGGGAGGTGTGTGTGGCTCCAGGAGGGGCAGGGTGAGTCAGCGCAGGGCTGAATGGAGAGATCTCCATGTAGATGGGTGGGAGGAGTTGCACCTGGGACCTGAATAGGGCTGTGCCTTCCCTCTACAATGCTGGCTCCACCTCCTGTGGTGCGTCTGATGTCCCTAGCCTACACTCTGAAAGGAGAGAGGAGCTGAGCAAAACAAAGTGCTCCAAATCCCCCCATAACCAGTTGTATCTGGTTCCCCCAAGCCCTGCACCTTGTAGACAAAGGAAAATGGTGTATAAAAGAAGGGGCTGTGACCCCATGAAATTGTTCTTGCTTTTGGATCCTGATTCCTGCAAGGCGTGCTGCTGCTGGGGCCCAGGAGGACTTGCCAGGAGGGCTGCCTCCCTGGGCCCAGCTATGCCCTGGAACCTTTGGCTTAATTTCTTTTAGCCCTGGGCCCTGCCTTGCCCCTGGACCTGGAGGATCTTTTTATTTAGGACCTTTTTTCATCTTTTAGCCTTAAGGACTTTAGGCTGCTCCTGCACCCTGTGAGCGCTTTGCTTTATTGTTGAGCACCTGGCTCTTTTCTGCTGCAGGAGAGAGAGAGAGGGAATCCCCAGACTAGGGATTCACCCGTGATGCCCTAAATGCGGGTGCCCACCCCGCTGATTTCGCTATTTTAAATGCGGGTGCCCACCCCGCTTATTTCGCTATTTTAAATGCGGGTGCCCACCCCGCGTTTCACCGCCGCAGCCCGAGCCGTTACTGAAGCCTTCTCCGGGTCGCTCTCGGCGCGACCCGGAAGTCAGGCAACCTTGCCTGCGACGTGGGTGGAGCCTGCGGCCTGAAACCGGAAGTCTGGAGCCTCGCGGGCACGACATCGAAGCCCCGGTCCCCGGAGAGAGACCGGGTGAAGTGCCGAAGAAGCCAGGCGGGAGCCCACCCCGCACTGGCGACCAAGAGTGAGACGGCCCACCGCAGGGAAGGAAAGAGAGAGTCCCCGAGGAGCAGGGGCTCTCCCGTGCATGCCGCCCGTGACCGGAGAAGGATCCAACAGACCTCCGGTGAGTGGGCTGCATGCTGGCACCTTGCAAGTGCCTATTTCCTGAGCGGCCCCTGCCTGATAGAGGGCCGCTCCTACGTTGTTGGCCCTTGTTGTAAAAGGACCCAGAGGGGCCCGTGCTGTTCCCCGTGTCCCGGCCTATTTCCTGAGCAGCCCCCGCCTGATGGGGGGTCGCTCCAACGAGGGGGGCAGATTCCATGATGGAGGGCCCAGAGAGGCCCGTGCTCTCCTTACCAGGTTGGCCATATTTTCCGCTGCCCCGCTTGCTAGAGGGCAGCTGGCACACTTTGGGGGCATGATTGCAGAGAAGCCCCAGTGAGGCCCCGTAGGCACAGATGTGCCAGGGCCCCTTTTTTTTGTGATCCTCAGCTGCACCGCACCAGCGCGGGCAGTTGCAACACTTTGGCAGTTATTCCAAGGGCACATTGAGAGCCCAGGCCCTAATTTGTTATTTACAGCTGCCCAGCAAGTAGTGGGCAGCTGCACCGTTTAGGTCTTTCTCTTTGCTTTAGGGGACATGTTGAAGTTAGGAGTGAGATGCACTCATGTGCCCCTGACATTCACAGCTGCGCAGCACTTAGTGCCAGCTGCACCGTTTACGCCTGCGCAGATTGCGCACCCTTGACTTTCGCTGCCCTTGCAGCGCGCCCTGACTTTTGGACATAGGGCATTTGAGCCCCTTGTGAGATGGCCAGTTGGCCAAGGGGACTGCTAGGTTTATAGGGCGCCAGGCCCTAATGTGATTTGTGTGTTAGTGAGCTTCTTTCCTAGGATTTATAGGCTAATGTGATTTATACCTCTGCTATGGTTCTTTCTACTATGAGGTTATGTGCTACTGTGAGTATGTGGTGCTAGGAAATGTAATGCATGTAGTATGTTTTACGCACCCTGTTTTGATTACCTCTAAAATGTGGTTTTTATGCTTGTGAGGTTATTACTTCCTAATGCGTTTAGGTTGTGAGTTATTTTCCCCTGAGATTATTTCCTAATGTGATTTATACTTAGGATGTTATTGTCTAATGCGTTTAGACTGGAGAGATAATTGCATAATGTGTTTATGCTGGTGAGGCTGGCGCATAAGGTTTTGCGCCTAATGTGATGCTGTGCATAATGTGGTTTATGTTACAGGCTGATGCTGAGTACAGTGGTTGCCAGTGATTACTGGTTGTACGTTTCTGATATGTCCTACATTTATTATGTGTTCTACATCTATTACCTTTTACTAAGTGATGGTTCTGACAGTGGTCCACGTGGCCATGTCATGTGTACATAATCCCCTGTAAATATTGTCCCGTGCCAGTTGGCACAGTGTATTGTATGTGAGTACTATTCTAATCTGTTTTATGATAATACAAAGGCTATTTTTATATATAACCTTGTGTGGAGTTCCTTTTGTAGTGTGCCTTGGGTGTTGTGCTGTGTGTGTGTTGCGCAAACGCTTTACACATTGCCTCCGGGATAAGCCTGACTGCTCGTGCCATGCTACCAAGGGGGTGAGCAGGGGTTATCTTCGGCGTGTAACTTCCTTGCCCTGACTAGAGTGGTGGTCTCTGCCTGGCTTTGGCGCAAGCCTCAGCCAACCAGAGATCCCATTTCTAACAGTATGTGATCTGAAACTTGTCCCACAACGTATCTAGGGACCCACCCACAGGTAAGCCCTTAAGTACCCGTAGGAAAGGGTTGGGACGATTCAGGGGTCCCTCCCAGAGGAGGGGCTGGATAGTGAGGAGGATACTACCCATGTCCTTTGTCCAGTTTCGCACCAGAGCAGGAGCCAACGGCTCCCTGAACTGGTTTGAACTGAAGTATGCAAGGAGGGCACCAAATGTGCACTTCAAGCAGTCTCAGTGGCGCTGGCAAGCGCCCCACCCTGTCTCAATACACTAAACCCTGTCTGGGAGGTGCTCACACCTCCCTGTGACAGGATACCTATTGTTCTGCCTTCCCCTGCTCGAGCTTGGCTCAGCAGCAGGAGGGCAGAATCGTATCTCTGGTCGGCAGCAGCCCTAACTTGCTGTCCGGTCTGGAAGACTGGTACCGGGAGCAGTGAGGGCCTCCCGGAGGAGCTTTACAGTGCATGGAATTGTACCTCCTACACCGTTTACGTTGTGGGGTATGATTCCAATATGTTTGATACCAAACATGACAGGGTTAGTTACAGCCAGTATAGAGATGGTCATTGCGTAATGACGCATGGCCACTCTATTTGTCGTAATGGCGGATGCACTTACAACCCGGGAGAATGGACTCTGAAGGTTGTAGGGGTGCCCAACTTATGCAGGGGCACCCTCACACTTAGAACCTAACACCCAGCCTTCAGGATTGAAAGGCCAGCCTTAGGAGTGACTTATAGGTTTTAAGTGCAGTGACCCCAGATATAAGGAAACGTATATCTGTTGTAAGTGGTGCTAGCACCAGGTTACACAGGCTGCAATGGCTGCAATGGCAGGCCTGTAGTCACAATTTGTGTGGTCTCTCATGGGTGGCATGATACATGCTTCAGCCCATGGGAGACCCCTGGTGTACCTATGCCCTGGGTACATTAGTACCATATACTAGGGACTTATCAGGGTACACCAGTAGCCAATCTGGAGTGTACCTAAGTACTCACCATGTCCAATTTAGGGAAGAAGCACAAAGACTGGGTTCCTTATTAGCAGGATCCCAGTCAGACTAGTCAGTAAAACATAATGACACCAGCAAAAAGTGGGGGGTGACCATAAAAGCAGATCCTACTTTCCTACATCAGCTAAGAGATTTCACTTGCCACTCTTCATCATGTAGGTGCATACTGTTGTCCCATAATTTAAAAAGGGGGCAGTTGGTCCTCCATAAGGCGATGAGAGGAGAAAGACGTTCCTCTATTTGACACGTCTTCACCAGCACTACAGCAGTCCTCCCCGCCTCAAAATGGCCGCTCTGCTTTGGTCCTGATGAAGGCCGCCTGGGCATCTCTGGCCGAAACATGTTGACTGCCCACTAAGTGTTCTGGATCAATAACTGACCCACTTTAACCCCTTCATTTCTTTTTAACCTTATTTTCCTGTCCAATAAATATTTTTTTTACAGAAAAATAGATATTTGTAATCACTCATCACGACTGTCGCAATCCAGCCAGTCTCCCTTCTGGTAGAGGCAAGGAGGTCACCTAAAGAACGGGACACTCAAGTGACGGGCCCTATGATGATTCAATCCACATAACCAGAGGCGAAGAATCAAGATCTACCACCCACAAGGTATTGTGGTTGAGGGTCTCCAGTATTGTCTATGTGAGACTCTGGTTTATTGACACAAGTGATCCATTCCCTTTTGATGTAAATGTTCTAAGGTGGTGATTCCCCACAACTTTTACGGTTCACTGGGTTCTCTGGAAATGTTTAGTCGTCCTTTGATGGGTCCGGCCTGGTCGGGCAGAAGGGGGATCTCAAGCTCTTTTGCGAGAGCAGGGTCACAGCTCGATCTTTGGGCCTCTCTCTTTCAACTCTGCTGCAACATCAGTCCTTTCCTCCCTTCAGCAGCCGCGGATGTGGCAATTTTGGGTGTCCACATTACCAGACCTTCCCAGTACAACAGCTGTTCCAGGAGTCCAAAGAGGACTCTCGACCCAGTGGGCTTACCTGTCCCCGTTCCCCTGGCCACGGCAGCTGCCAAGCCTCTTTAGTGAGCTCTCCAACTGGTACATGCACCTCCTGCGGGCAGAAGCAGACATTACCTGTGTCAATGGTCCAGCATTATATCTGAACAGTGGGTGCTCCAGATCTTGCAAAAAGGGTAGACCCTACCATTCGTGGACACCCTCCAACCTTTGCCACCATCCCAAAAATGGCTGACTAAGGATCATCTTGCTTTGCTTCTCCAGGAAATGAAGGCCCTCTTGGCCGTGGGGGCCATTGAGAGAGTGGCAGAGAGAGGGCGTGGTTGCTATTCCCCCCTACCTTCTGGTACTGTAGGAGGACAGAGATTTCTGTGCCATCTTAGACCTGCACCCTCTCAGTTACTTCCTACGAAAAGAAAAGTTCAGAATGCTCATGTTGTCTCAGGTCCTGCCTGGCTCCCGGAGACTGGTTAGTAGTGTTGGACTTGTAGGACGCCGATCTCATATCCCAGTCTTGCCTGCCCACAGGTGTTATTTGGGGTTCACAATGGGCCACAAGTACTTTCAGTTCTCTGTGCTTCCCTTTAGAATCACCAGCGCCCCTCGGGTATTCACCAAAGTGATGTGGTGGTTGCAGCACATCTGCGGAGGTCAGGTTCCAGAATTCCCCTACCTCAGCGATTGGCTGTTCAAGGCACACTCGCCACAGTCAGTCGTCTCCTACCTACAGTTTACGGCCGACCTTGGTCTTTAGATGGAGTTTTCCATCAATGTGCTGTAGTTGCACCTGACTCCCTCTCAGATGCTCCCTTTCATGTGAGCCATTCTGGACACACTCTAGTGTCAGGCATATCCTACAGATGGCCAAGCCAGGATATCCAGGATAGAATACCAATATTTCAGCCTCTCTCTTGGATTTCGGTGAGACTGACTCCGAGGCTGCTGGTCTCATTACCTCCTGCATCCTGCTGGTAAATCATGCCCACTGGCATATGCGGGCTCTGCAGTGGGACCTGAACACCCAGTGGGTGCATCATCAGGGGAATCTCTCCGACCTGGTCCAAATGTCAGAGGGAACTGCAAAAGACCTGCAGTGGTGTCTGACGAACCATAATTGGATCAGTGGCAGTCCCCGCCGCCCCCCCCCCCAACCCCTGATCTCACAGTGGTGACAGATGCGTCACTTGTGGGTTGGGGCAGCCATCTGGGAGAGGTGGAGATTAGAGGACTCTGGTCTCTGGAGGGAGTCATGGCTCCACATCAATTTGTTGGAGTGGAGAGCGATCCGTCTGGCACTGAAAGCCTTTTTACCATCCATCCTAGGGACAGTGGTTCAGGTGTTCATGGACAGTGCCACTGCCATGTGGTATTGCAACAAAAAGGGCTCGGAGCAGTTGTGGACCCTGTGCCAAGACGCTCTACGTCTCTGGACCTGGCTGGAGCACCAGGACATTTTCCTGGTTGTTCAGCACCTGGCGGGCTCTTTGAACGCCATAGTGGATGAGCTCAGCCAGCGATGTCTGGCTGACCACGAATGGCGTCTACATCCAGAGGTGGCACACCCTCTTTTTCTGGACTGTGAAGAGCCATGGCTCGATTTGTTCGCCACTGCCGAGGATGTGCAATGTTATTGATTTTGTTCATTGGAGTTTCCAAAGCTCTCGCTCAAAGACACATTTTGTCTCAAGTGGAGTTAGGTATCCTGTACACCTTTCTGCCAATATCTCTACTTCCCCAGCCTCGGACCAACTGGGCCCAAGTCATCCAAGTGGCCCCAGATTGGGTTCGCAGGGTGTGGCATCCAGCTCGCTTGAGCGTTGCGCCTCCGATCAGGCTGCTCTTCTGCAGGACCTCGTGTCGTAGCAAGAGGGCAGGGTGCTGCACCCGAACCTACATACTCTTCATCTTAATGAATAGAGATTCAGCGGTGACAGGAGAGTGTTCGACTATCCTCCTAAGTCTGTGATGTTATTTTAGTAAAACACACAAGATGATGGACGGAATGCTGCACATTGGCAAACATTCACCCCCAGTCACAGATCTGGGTTTAATCCATCGTTATTTTGCTTCACCACGCCACCCCAGTTCAGACATAGCCATATGCAAATCAGTCTTGACCCTGTGCCTCATGGGAACAGTCCAGACCGAACTGCCAAGCCATGTCTTCCCTGGACCGGAATCAAGCATCCTAGGACCGGTTTCAGGCTATCAGCCTTCATCAGCCAGGAAAGCTTGACTCCAGTGGCGTAGTGAGCACGGGACCCACGTCTGGGCATACCCTTCCCACTTAGGCCGAAATGCAAAACACACAAGATGATGGACGGAATGCTGCACATTGGCAAACATTCACCCCCAGTCACAGATCTGGGTTTAATCCATCGTTATTTTGCTACACCACGCCACCCCAGTTCAGACATAGCCATATGCAAATCAGTCTTGACCCTGTGCCTCATGGGAACAGTCCAGACCGAACTGCCAAGCCATGTCTTCCCTGGACCGGAATCAAGCATCTTAGGACCGGTTTCAGGCTATCAGCCTTCATCAGCCAGGATAGCTTGACTCCAGTGGCGTAGTGAGCACGGGACCCACGTCTGGGCATACCCTTCTCACTTAGGGCGAAATGCAAAACACACAAGATGATGGACGGAATGCTGCACATTGGCAAACATTCACCCCCAGTCACAGATCTGGGTTTAATCCATCGTTATTTTGCTTCACCACGCCACCCCAGTTCAGACATAGCCATATGCAAATCAGTCTTGACCCTGTGCCTCATGGGAACAGTCCAGACCGAACTGCCAAGCCATGTCTTCCCTGGACCGGAATCAAGCATCCTAGGACCGGTTTCAGGCTATCAGCCTTCATCAGCCAGGATAGCTTGACTCCAGTGGCGTAGTGAGCACGGGACCCACGTCTGGGCATACCCTTCCCACTTAGGGCGAAATGCAAAACACACAAGATGATGGACGGAATGCTGCACATTGGCAAACATTCACCCCCAGTCACAAATCTGGGTTTAATCCATCGTTATTTTGCTTCACCACGCCACCCCAGTTCAGACATAGCCATATGCAAACAGTCTTGACCCTGTGCCTCATGGGAACAGTCCAGACCGAACTGCCAAGCCATGTCTTCCCTGGACCGGAATCAAGCATCCTAGGACTGGTTTCAGGCTATCAGCCTTCATCAGCCAGGATAGCTTCACTCCAGTGGCGTAGTGAGCACGGGACCCACGTCTGGGCATACCCTTCCCACTTAGGGCGAAATGCAAAACACACAAGATGATGGACGGAATGCTGCACATTGGCAAACATTCACCCCCAGTCACAGATCTGGGTTTAATCCATCGTTATTTTGCTTCACCACGCCACCCCAGTTCAGACATAGCCATGACTGATTTGCACATGGCCATGTCTGAACTGGGGCGGCGTGGTGAGCAAAATAACGATGGATTAAACCCAGATCTGTGACTGGAGGTGAATGTTTTGCCAATGTGCAACATTCCGTCCATCATCTTGTGTGTTTTGCTGTTCGCCCTATGTGGGAAGAGTATGCCCAGACATGGGTCCCGTGCTCACTACGCCACTGGAGTCAAGCTATCCTGGCTGATGACGGCTGATAGCCAGAAACCGGTCCTAGGATGCTTGATTCCGGTCCGGTCCAGGGAAGACATGGCTTGGCAGTTCGGGCTGGACTGTTCCCATGAGGCACAGGGTCAAGACTGATTTGCATATGGCCATGTCTGAACTGGGGTGGCGTGGTGAGCAAAATAACGATGGATTAAACCCAGATCTGTGACTGGGGGGTGAATGTTTTGCCAATGTGCAACATTCCGTCCATCATCTTGTGTGTTTTGATGTTATTTTAGTAGCCAGGGGTCCTTCGACCAAATCCATCTATGCCTGCCATTGGGACAAGGTTGTAGCATGGTGTTCTACATGCCTGGTAGATCCCTTTTCTGCACCTCCATCTGAGGTTTTGTTATTTGTTCTTTCCCTTTCCTGGCAAGGCCTTGCCTTGGGCACTGTCAATGTTTATTTGTCGACCATCTCGGCCTTCCTGCAGCTGCCGGATCAACCTTCCCTGTTTAAGTCACCGGTTGTGGCTCGTTTCCTTAAAGGCTTACAGCATCTTTTTCCTCCTGCACTATTGGTCATGCCCCAGTGGAATCTGAGCCGCTCCATTCTTGTCCTTTATGGTTCTTCATAATCAAGACTGCTTTTCTGATAGCCATCATGTCGGTCAGCGAGCACTTTCCATGAGCCTTGCATACACCATGTTTTTTTACAGACGAACTGGTCCTCAATCTGTACATGTTTCCTTCCGAAAGTAGTCACCCCCTTCCATGTTGGCCAGAGTATCACTCTTGAACCCGCCTCACCACTCCAAGGAAGAGAAGAGACTTCAATGTCTAGATCCTAAATAAGCTCTCTCTTTTTACATTGAACGCACCAAGCCCCATTAGGTGGACGATCAGCTCTTTGAGTCTGCTAGGGTAAAGAAGAACAAGGCTGTTCAAAAGCGCACCACCTCCCAGTGTATTGCTCTGTGTATCAAAATCTGCTATGCACTGGTGAAGAAACAACCCCCTGATGGGCTACATGCCCATTCCACCAGGGGCAAAGCCAGCACTACTGCGTTAGATATCCAGGATGGGGACCCCGCATGCTTTCAGGCAGCGACGTGGGGATCTCTGTACATGTTTACCAAACACTACTGCCTTGACAGCCAGGTCCTGCGTGATGGGCATTTTGCCCGTTTGGTCCTCAAGGTCCTGCAGGACTTTTTGCTACTTCTCAGTCCCACCTCCGGGTTGCCGTATCTATTCTGAGGTGAGGAATCTGTGGTTAGAAGTCTCTATAAGATGAACAAATTACTTACCTTCGGTAATGCCTTATCTGGTAGAGACTCTAACCACAGATTCCTCACCGTCCCTGCATCCTTCCCGCTCTGCGAACTGAGCTCTTCCCCAAAAGATCCCGCTAGATTATGCACCCTGGTACATTGGTTTTAACATAACTCCGCATTTTTAACACGTAAATAGTCAGAAAAGAAACTTAAGTCAGCGCGCCAGGGTGGTGCTTATAAAAGGCACTGTGACGCCATTCCCAACGCAACAGAGTTGACGCAGAGCCAATAGACGCCACTTAGTGGTGCACAGATTTTCCTGATCCAGTCTTGACACCTGGGGAATATTCTTAGGTGAGAAATACAGGGTTAGATAGAGTTCCTACCAGAGAACGCATTACAAAAGGCAAGTAACTTGTCAAATCTAGCACAACAAGCACAAACTGCACTGCAGGGCTACGATATAGCAAATCACAGGCTACTAATTACACAGGCTTTAAGCTATACATGATAAGCTATAAGGTGTAAGAAACAGTACCTTTAGGATGTCCAGGTAACGCCTGATTACTTGTATAAAGCCAATGTGAAGCCTGGAGTGCCTGGGGACGCTGGCTAAAATGCTGACAACAGTGCTGCAATATAACAGTGCTGCAATGTAGCAGCAGCTTTGAAGAGTAATGCCTTCTCCAGGAACGGCTGCAAGCACTGCAGTAGGTAACTGCAGCTGATGGCAGCAGCAATGTTAGCAAAATCTCTTCAGAAAGCTGCCAGAAGACAGGCAGTAAACAGACAGACAACGAGAGATGGGCTGGCAGACTAAACACGGGACAGAGTCAGCATGGAGCACAAGCACGACCAGCTGCTCACGTGAGCGTCGCGTTACAAAAAGCTGCGATCATAAAGGCTTGACGATGTAGCAGTCTACAAAAAGTATTGCACTGTCAACATTTACTAGTAAATTTCTTTCCATAATAGATACTGCTATAGTCATATCCTAGAGTAACTGATGAAGATAAGAATATGATCTACAGCAGGCTCTTGGCATTGTGGACAAAGCTGAGATATTTCCATCTGTTAATTTCTCCTGGTATTCTATAAAAGTTCAATATATTCTTATAAAGCTGTCATCTTAATTGGACTATTAGTTTAGCTGTGAAACTCATTTGCAATTATTCTGTAAATGATCTGGAAGTAATATCGATAGTTAACCAGTAAGCCAATTTGTTTGACCGTTATCTATTCAATCGTCTTCTCAAGAATTCTTGGTAATATGAGTTGGGTGAGAAATAGGCCTCATAGGCAGACAGCTGATGGAGAGGGACAATTCGTATATGGTGACCGGCCATTTATAACTGCCACCCACCCTTTCTTCGTATGGGGCTATACAGGGTTGGATTGGTAAACCGGGCATTTGGGCAAAGGGCCGGTGCCTGAGGCTGAGTTGTGGCCCGAGTTTTTTCGTCCAGCTGTGCCTGTTTTGATTGGTATCCGAAGAGACATCTAGCCGCAGATTCCTTACCTTTGAGCTTCCAGGCATCAGGTGGGATCCGGAAGATTTTTGATAGCAGTACCCCTGCGTGCCGATAGGTGGCGTTGGTCGACTTCGCATGAAGTCGTAGGCGTCGGGTTCATCGTCATCGTGACGTCTGCGTCATCTATATAGGCGCCACCCGGACGAGCTGACGTCCGTTCTTTTCATTCCACGGCAGCCAGCGTAGATCCATCGAAGAGAGCTACCTCCTGTCACTTTTTGACAGACTTTTTTTGACTTTTTGTCGATTCCTTTTGGTGTGTAGGTATAAGCAAGAAGACCACAGGGTTCAAGCCATGCAGCGACTGTCACCACGCCATGTCAGTCACGGACCCCCACCTTGTGTGTCTTTGGTGCTTTAAGCACGACCACAACTTGAAGTCATGCTCCGATTTCCAGGCCACGGCACCGAAGGCTTTGAGGGAGCAGTTCCTAAAGCGAATCGTGGGCTGGCGTACGGCGCCACGGAGGTCACCTCGTTGATCTCGCTCCCAGTCCCGGTCGAGATGAAGGTCTGAGTGCCACTCCCGGGGGGTCAAAGTTTTCTTCCTCCCAGTTGAAGTCATCACGGTCAGGTAAGAAGCACCATTAAATACACAAGAAGTCAAACCGTGCTTCAACGATGCCCCGTCCGTCACGTGACGGAGGAGTATCTCTTTCGAGGCCCCGCTCCGAGGAGCGGGTTCCTAGGTCGGCTCCGCTTTTCCCTCCCTTTCCGGGTCCGGGAGCGACCCCCTCCCAATTAAAATAACTTTATGACTCCATGTGCACCATATTTGGGCAGCCTGTTCCTGCTGGCACGCCTTTGGGCCCCGCAGGTTCAGCAGAAGGAGATCTTGTGTGTGCCACGCCTCCGGCGCTACAGCCTCCTCTTGGATCCTTTCCTCTGCGACCTTCCCTGGCGCCGCGTCGGACACCAAGACCCTCGGCATCGCCGGCGCCAACCGGCTGCGCCTCCCCCATCATCATTTCAAACGACACGGAGCCGGTTGGGTGTCCACCGACGCCGAGCCTGGCACCAACGGAGCTGTATGGCTTCATGCCGTTAACCCTGCCCTAGTCTGAAGGACTAGGAATGGATGATGATGAAGATTGGGAGGGGCAGCAGGATCCCTTAGCAATCCCGCAACCAAATCAAGACCTGGACTGGTATGAGGACCTGGGTGATGCGGACTGGACACCTTTCCGTATTCCGGCATGCTGTCTCATTCTAACCTGGCTATGGAGGAGGGGGCTTCGTTTGCAATGGTGGTGCATAGGGCTGCGGAGGTCATGGACCTGCAGCTTCTTACGGTGGCAGTCAAGACTAGCATCTTGACTGAGGTCCTGCGGCCTGGCGTCTTCACCTCGGAACCCTTTCTGCCTTTCAACGAGGCCTTGAGTGACGTTCTTCTGGGCACCTGGTCCAAACCCAGCACAGGGGCTCCTGAGAATAGAACCATTGACCACCGCCCTACACCGGGCGACCCAGCTTTCCTCCACCTATCCCACCTCACAAAGCTTGGTGGTCCAAGCATCCACCTCCGCGTTCTCTTCTGCACCCATGGACAGGGAATCCAAACGGCTGGATAGCTTCAATAAGAAGATCTTTTATGCCGCCAGCCTAGCATTGCAGTCTGTAATCTTCATGCCTCTTGGGCTGTTAGTCCCATTCGATATGGGATACAATTGCGCAAGTGCTGCCAAGAGTCTCGGAGGAGGACCAGGCTCTCCACTCTCAAGCTATTTCAGATGGGAGAAATGCAGCGAAGTTTGCCATACGCTGTGGCTTAGACACAACAGACTCGCTAGGCAGAACAAATTCCTCGACGGTGGCCGTAAGGCGCCACGCCCGGCTGAGGACGCCTGGTTTTTCAGGGGATGTCCAAGCTAATCTTATGGACATGCCGTTTGATGGCTCCCATCTCTTCGGACACAAGGCAGATGCAGCGCTTGAGTAGTTTAAGGACTTGCGGGCTATGGCGAAGTCCTTAGGTCTTACCACGTCATCCTGGCCTGTGTCTGCTTTTCGCCCCTTTCGTGGATATGGAAGGGGGTTCCAGCCGCACCAACCCTATTTCAGCCAGAGGGCCCGCAAGTCCAGCAACTCCTGCGGGGCCGTGGACGCGGTTCACTCCGACCCCGCAGGTTGTGTGGCCAGAAGTAGAGTCAAGCCACAAACCCGTCCTCCACCACAAAACCTTTCTAGTCCGATTCCCCCCGGATCATGGACGTCCAGTTGGTGGCAGGATACGCCATCACCTCCACCACTGGCGAGATATCACCTCGGCCAGGTGGGTGTTGCAAATAGTCCGAAGGGGCTACTCTCTCTCCTTCGAGACTACCCCTCCCTCCATGCCTCCAACCTACGATCGGCTGATGGAGGATCACCTTGCCTTCCTCCGCAAGGAAGTCCAGATTCCTGGCCAAGGGAACTATAGAGAAGGTTCCTAGGCCAGAAATGGGCTGTGGTTGCTATTCCCACTATTTTCTGTTCCTAAAGAAGGACGGAGGCCTTCATCCTATCCTCGATCTCAGGGCCCTCAACCACTTCCTCAAAAAGGAGAAGTTCAAGATGCTCACCCTTGCTCAAGTCCTGTCTGCCCGGGACTTGGGAGGCTGGATGGTAGTATTGGACTTGCAGGATACCCATTTCCACATCCCCATCCTGCCAGCCCATTGCCGCTACCAGTGGTTTACGGTGGGCCACGAGCACTTCATTTACGTGCTCCCCTTCAGCCTCACCTGTGCCCCTCGGGTGTTCACCAAAGTGATGAGTATGGTCGCAGCCCATCTGCGGAGATCACAGGGTTACAGTCTTCCCCTATCTCGACGACTGGTTGTTGAAGGCGGGCTCGTCCCAAGCAGTCGTCTCCCACCTCCAAACTACGGCGAACTTCCTGCATTCGCTGGGGTTCACTATCAACGTGCCGAAGTAACACCTGACTCCCTCTGAGTCGCTCCCTTTCATCGGAGCAGTTCTGGACATGGTGCAGTTTCGGGATTATCCTCCCGAGCGGCGAGTCCAGGATATTCAAGCTATGATACCGATGTTTCAGCCTCTATCCTGGATTTCGGTGAGAATGACTCTGAGGCTGTTGAGCCTCATGGCCTCCTGCATCCTGCTAGTGGACCATGCCAGATGATACATGCGAGCTCTGCAATGGGACCTGAAGTTCCAATGGGCACAGCATCTAGGAAATCTCACTGACCTGGTTCAGACATCGGAAGGCATCGTGAACGACCTGCGGTGGTGGCTGACAAACCACGATTGGGTCAGAGGCAGACCCCTCTCCCTTCCCCACCCAGATCTCACAGTATTGACATATGCGTCTCTTCTGGAATAGGGCAGCCATCTGGGAGAGGTGGAGATCAGAGGACTCTGGTCTCCGTCGGAAGCCAGGCTCCATATCACCCTGTAGGAGCTTTGTGCAATCTGATTGGCACTGAAAGCCTTTTTACCATCCCTCAAGGGAAGGCTAGCTACCGCTATGTGGTACTGCAACAAACAGGGTGGAGTGGAGTTGTGGACCCTCTGTCAAGAGGCCTTGCATCTTTGGACTTGGCTTGAACAACAGGGCATATCCCTGGTGATTCAACATCTAGCTGGATTTCTGAACGTCAGAGCAGACAAACTCAGCCATCAGTGCCTTGCTGATCATGAATGGCGTCTCCATCCGGAGGTGGAGCAAGGTTTCTTCCTACAGTGGGGAGAGCCTTGGTTAGATCTGTCCGCCTCTGAAGAGAACGCGCAATGTCAGCAGTTTTGCACATTGGAGTTTCCAAGGTGGCTCTAGCTCGGTGACGATTTTCGCCGTGAGTGGAGCACAGGCCTCCTGTATGCCTTTCCGCCCATACCACTCATGCCCAGAATGCTCAAGAAGATCAGGAGCGTCCAGGCCCTAGTCATCCTTGTGGCTCCGGACTGGGGTCGCAGAGTGTGGTATCCCGAGCTTCTGCAAATGAGCATCGATCCTCCGATCAGGCTGTCCCTTCGGGAGGATCTTCTGTCGCGGCAGCAGGGAAGGTCCTCCACCTGAACTTGTCCACTCTCTGCCTCCTTGCATGGAGATTGGGCGGCAACAGTTCACATCTTTTGACCTTCCTGCCGAAGTCTGTGAAGGTATTCTGGCAGCCAGGCATCCTTCCACAAAATTGGTATATGCCTGGCAATGGCAAAGATTTTGTAAATACTGTACAGAACGGTCTGTTGACCCCTTGTCTGCCTCCCTCTCTGATATTCTTCCTTTTATTCTCTTCTTGGCCCAGCAGAGCTCTGCTCTACGCACTCTGAAGGGCTACCTTTTGGCCCCGTCTGCCTTTCTTCGGCTGCCATATCAGCCATCGCTTTTTAAATCACTTCTTGTACAGCGATTTTTGAAGGGGATTACCCATTTGTTCCCACTTTTCCTTTTTTATGCCCCAGTGGGACCTCAAATTGGTTCTTACCTTCTTGATGAGTGCACCATTCGAACCACTGCACAACTGCCCCCTCCGGCTGCTCACTATTAAAACAGCCTTTTTACTGGCAATAACTTCTGCCAGAAGGGTGAGCGAACTGCAGGCTTTGTCATCTCAGCCTCCTTACCTGACCATTTTTCCGGAAAAAGTAGTGCTACGCACTAGGGCTTCTTTTCTGCCAATGGTAGTAACACCTTTCCATCTGGGATAGTCCATTACACTGCCCACCTTCTATGCACCTCCGCATCCTTCCAAGGAAGAGGAGCGTCTCCATTACCTGTGTAGGAGAGTAGGATCTGCTTCACATGGGTACCCCCACTTTTTGCTGATGCTTCACTGTTTTTCGACTTTAGTCTGGCTGGGGCCCTGCTAATCAGGACCCCAGCCAAGCTGCTTCCTCTCTAAAATGGTTTCCATGTGCCTTAGGCACATCTCTGATTGGAATCTGGAGTGCCCTTATAAGTCCCTAGTATATGGTATACTATGTACCCAGGGCATAGGTACCTCAGAGGCCTGCCAGGGGCTGAAGCATGTATTATGCCACCCCTGGAAGGCCAGCCAAAATGACACCACAGGTCTGCTACTGCAGCCTGGGTAAGGTGGTGCATGCACCTCTTACTGTGATATAGGCTACCTATATCACTACATACATAACACACATATAAACCTATAAGTCACTCCTATGGCAGGCCTTATCAATCCTGAAGGCAGAGTGCTTGGTTCCTATGTGAGAGGGTGCCCCTGCATGAGCAGAGCCCCTCTGCAGCGTTCAGAGACCCTTCTCTGATGCTGTTTGTAGTGCAGCCTGACCATATACTCTTAAGCGCATTATAATCTCGCGTTAAATGCTAACTTTGGGATGGCTGCACGGAAACATGTCGTGTTTGGTGTCAAACATCTTGGAATACTACCCCCCCCCGCCAGTTCTGGCGGCGGGGGTAGCATTCCACCCTTCTAGAGGGAGAGACATGTACACACCGGCCTGCCCGGTAACTTCTTTCCAAGCCCTGGCATCACAAAATGGATGCCGCTGCCACAGACGCGAGTCTGGCCTCCTGCTGCTGACCGAAACTCCGGCAGGGGAGGCCTGGACAATTGGTTTCCTGTCCCAGGGAGGTGTAACCACCTCCCCAGACAGGATAGTGTGTATTGGGGCTGGGCGGGAGCACTCTCTGGTGCTTTGAAGTCCTGCACTGGGGGCACATTTGGTGTCCCTGTGCATACCCCAGTTCAAACCGGCTCAGGGGCTTCCAGCCCCTGCTCTGGCGCGAAACTGGACAAAGGGAAAGGGGTGTAACCACCCTCTGCCCTGACCCTCCCATAGGTGGGTCCCCAGAGTATGTCCAACCCCCTAACTTGGTATAAGTATGGGACCCCAGTCCTTAGCACTTTAGATTTACCTGGACGAAACTCTGACACAGAATCCTGGACCTTCGACGCTCTACTTTAAGATTAGAGGACTGAAGAATCTCCCTTGGGGTCAAGGAGTGACTCCCCTGCTTGGCAGGCACCAAAGAAGCAATTGCCCGGTCTGCATCGCTGAAGCTCCCGCCGGACGCCGAAGTCTTTGCATCACCAGAGGTGGATTTCCAGACTTCCCCGAGGCTGCCCTGAGTCCCCAGCAAAGCTGAGGCCCGTAGCTGTCGTGGGTAACGTGGAACCGTGACCCCTGGACACCGAGCACCTTTGCAAGTGCATCCTCTTCCTGGGCTCCCACGAAGTTGTGCTTTGGGCTCCGAGTTGCCCCCGCCTCCAGCACCGACTGCACCGAAGATCACTGGCCTCCACTCCACGAGTGTCCCGTGAGCCAGCTCCAAGTGCGTCCGCTCGAGGCCCCTTCGCGGTCGCTAGTCCGTCGGCTAGTAGGCCCTCCCGAAGGCCAATCTTCTTCTGCTTGGGCTTCCCTGGTTGCTCCAGGCGTGCCCTGACTTACCTTCGCTGGGTGAGTCCCTCAGACCTTGCTGGTCTGCACCACCATCCTTCTTCTATTTCCACGAGACTTGCCGTTGCCAAGGCTTGTTGGGTCCAATCCGGTCGCCGACACCTCAGCAATCGACAGACGTCGTGGGACAGCTCGAATCCAGCTCCTGGTCGTCGTCGACGCCTCCTGGACCTCGTGGCTGAAGAGTCAAGACGACCGTCAACCTACCTGAAGCACTCGACATCGGTGGGCATCCGCTCATCGCCTTCCTGGTCACTGGCTAGTGACCCAGACTCTGTCCCCTCTGCTTTCAGGTTCTTCAGATCTTCGATCCACCTTTGGATCCACCCGAACACTTTCGACTTGGCCGCCAGCAGCACTTTGCAGCAGATCGCCATTGAAAACGACGACGAAACCCGACCCCGAAAGACACCTATGCACCCGGCTTCCCTGGGTGAGGTAACACGAGTACTCCGGTGCTCCCGTGGGTATAGACTCTAGAACGACCCAGCTCTAAAAGGGTTTGCTCCAAGTCCTCCTCTAAGTGTCCCTTTGCTTTAAAATTCCAATCGCGACTTTCCCCATAGAAGTCAACGGCGATTCGCGGCTGTGTTCTCACACTGCACGCGTCCCCCGTGGGTCCCCTGTGTCACTACCTTGGGTGGTTCCTTGTGGTCCAAGCACTTCTACAGGCTCTAGGCCTTGTGTCTAGCTCAGTCGTGGTTCTTATACCACTTTATTGGTATATGGTTTGGTACGCCCCTAGGGCTCAAACGTGTATTTGTGCTATTACTGTTGATAACTAACTTATAACTTATGTATTTCGAACTCTAGCCTCATAAAGAGACTAGAGGGGTGTGTTTAGCAATAAATACATATATTTTGAATATATACCTGGTGTGGTCCTCTTTCATTTGGTCACTCAAGAGATTATAGACTGGTAAAACAAGCTGCTTTACATTCCTTCAAGACTTAGCCTGAAGGCTGCTCTCCATAGCTACCACTAGGATAGCTTTCAATAAAGGTTGTCTTTAACCTATCTCCAATAAGGGGTTGTTTGGACTGGTGCAAGGTGCCCACTATAATTAGTGGACAGCATATACCAGGCCAACTTCTCACATTGGTGTGCAGCGTGTGGGATTCCAGCTTGCTATTGTTTTACCAGATAATCTCAATTGAATTGATCAACTGAAAACCACTAAGGGTACCTTAGGTACATATAAATCAAGCTTAGTATACAGTAAGTTCTACTGAACTTAGAGTTGTGTGTTAAGGGATAGCACACCCTTTCTACAACTCAAGAGAGTTTAGTAGGCCACACTAGAGTAGGTAGTGCATACACCACACCTCACTAGTAATGTCTTCAAAGCCAGGACCCAGTGAGTCCTTGCCAGAAGCCAGTGGGCTTCTTCCTCCAAGTATGATAAACTCCCATTCTTGGAATTGAGAGCATTATGCAATACTAGGAAGCTGAAGGCAGGCAAAAGTGCCAGCACCCAACACCTCAGGGAGGTGTTACTGGCTGATGATCTCAGCAGGCCCCTAGAGTCTGAAGGGGTAGGCAGAGAGGGTGGGGCAGAAAATTAGGAAGGGGTCAGGGGTGAAGAAACCCAGGGCCCCCCCTCTGAAACTGGCAGGAAGGTGAAAATGACCTTGACCTGGAAAACCCAATTCCTCCTGTGGAGGAGGAGGATCAGACTGACCTCCCCTTTGTCCCCCCAGGAAGAATTGTGAGTGTGCCCAGAAGGCCTAGATCTCCTTCTCAGGAGTCTAACCACTCTGACACCTCAGTAGGGACCTCTGTCTCCTCTCATGGAAGGGAATCCTCTCATGAGAGGAGGAAGAGACTGATTCAGTATGAGCAAGCCCAGCTTGAACTCAGAAAACAGCAATTGGCTATAGACAGGTAGTCCCTAGATCTCTATAGAGAGAGAAAAAGTTGGGACTAGAGTCCCATGGTGGCAGCAATTTCCCCAGAGATAGGGAAAGGTCTTATGACCATAGAAACCTGAGCAAGATTGTCCCTCCCTACCAGAGTGGGGATGACATCCACAAATGGATAACTGCACTGGAGAGGGCCTGTAAAGTACAGAGGGTCCCTCAGGAGCAGTGGGCAGCAATCTTGTGGCTCTCCTTTGCAGACAAAGGTAGAGACAAGCTCCTCACTGTTAGAGAGGAGGATGCTGACAATTACAAAGTCTTGAAGAGTGCTCTGATTGATGGGTTTGGCCTAACAACTGAACAATACAGGTTAAAGTTCAGAGATACCCAAAAAGCACAGACTCAAGACTGGGTAGACTATGCGGATTGTTCTGCTAAGGCTCTGGAAGGTTGGTTGATGGGCAGTAAGGTGTGTGACTTCACAGGATTGTACAATCTTATCATGAGGGAGCAGATTCTTAATAACTGTCAAAATCAGCTGTTGCATCAGTACCTGGTGGACTCTGATCTGACCTCTCCCCAAGAATTGGGAAAGAAGGCAGACAAATGGGTCAGAACCAGGGTGAGGCAGAAGGTACAGAACCAAGGTGGTGACCCAAAGAAGCAAGATTCTAAGAACTCTGATAAGGGTGGGGAGAAGGGTAAAGACCAGAAGTCTTCACAAGGCCCCCAAAAATCTTCTTCAGGTGGGGATTCACAGTCTAACAAAGGGAAAGGCCAAAAGAAACCATGGTCCAAGGTCTGTAAGCAAAAGACCCACTGGACCAGTGATTGCACCAAGTCCAAAGACTCTACTCCAGCCCCCACCAATGCCCCTAAGGCACCTGCTCCCCCTAGTGCAGTTACAGTTGGTGGTGGGACTACACAAGCCAAGGGTTTAGTAGGGTTGACCCTGGGTAAGGAGATGAGCTCTGACCTAGTCAGAGAACTCACTCAGGCTGTCCTAGTCTGTGATGGAGGCATGGCTGTGACCTCCTCTGTGAGTCCCAGTAATCTGGGCAAGTACAGGCAACAGCCCTTAATCAATGGAAAAGAGGCTTTGGCATTTAGGGACACAGGGGCAAGTGTCACCATGGTGACACAAGACCTTGTGAATCCTGGGCAGATTATACTTGGTGAAATGTACCAAGTGACCAATGCTAGCAATGTCAGAACAGACCATACTCTGGCAGTTAACTTCTCCTGGGGAGGGGTAACTGGCCTTAAGAAGGTTGTGGTAAGTGCAGACCTACCAGTTGAATGCTTGCTTGGCAATGATTTAGAAACTTCAGCTTGGGCAGAAGTGGAGCTCAGGACCCATTAAGAAATGCTGGGCATCCCTGCAGATGTGTTTGCTGTGACAAGGTCACAAGCCTAAATGTCTAACTCTGAACAGGCCTTGGATTCTGGAATAATGGACCAAGTGCCCTCCAAGAAGAGGAGTAGTAGGGTAAAGGCAGTGCCTTCCCCCTTGGCTCAGAAGGAAGATCAGTCTCCTGAGAGGGATGATCTCAGTCCTGAGGAAGGAACTGTCCCAGAGGAGCTTGAACCTGACCAGGTTGAGTTCTTGGGGACAGGGGGCCCTTCCAGGACAGATCTGAGCCAGGAGCAGCAGAGCTGCCCCTCTCTTGAACCCCTCAGACAGCAAGCTGCTGCTGAGGCTGCTGGGAAAGCTAGTGGTCCCCATACTGTGTATTGGGATGATGGACTCTTGTACTCAGAGTGTAGAGACCCCAAGCCTGGTGCCACCAGGAGGTTGGTCATACCTCTGAAGTTCAGGGGCTTCCTGTTGACCCTAGCCCATGACATTCCCTTAGCAGGTCACCTGGGCCAGAACAAGACTTGGGACAGAATTGTCCCTCACTTTCACTGGCCCCACATGTCTGAAGACACCAAGGAGTTTTGTCGCTCCTGTGTAACCTGCCAGGCCAGTGGCAAGGCAGGTGGCACTACAAAGGCCCCCCTGATACCACTACCTGTGGTGGGGGTTCCCTTTGAAAGGGTGGGGATTGACATTGTTGGTCTCATGGATCCCCAAACAGCATCTGGGCACAGGTTTATCCTGGTGGTAGTGGATCATGCCACCAGGTACCCAGAGGCTATTCCCCTTAGGACCACTACCGCACCTATGGTGGCAAGGGCCCTCCTGGTAATTTTCTCAAGAGTGGGCTTCCCTAAGGAGGTTGTATCAGACAGGGGTGCTAACTTTATGTCTGGGTACTTGAAAGCAATGTGGGAGGAGCGTGGAGTGACTTACAAGTTCACCACACCCTATCACCCACAATGCAATGGTTTAGTTGAGAGATTCAACAAAACCTTGAAGGGCATGATTAAAGGGCTCCCAGAAAAGCTTAGGCGAAGATGGGACATACTCTTGCCCTGCCTTTTATTTGCATACAGGGAGGTGCCTCAAAAGGGGGTTGGCTACAGCCCTTTTGAACTTTTGTTTGGTCACCCTGTCAGGGGCCCATTGTGCTTGGTCAAGGAAGGATGGGAGTTACCTCTCAAGCCCCCAAAGCAAGACATAGTGGACTATGTACTTGGTCTCCGTTCCAGGATGGCTGAGTACATGAAAAAGGCAACTAAAAACCTTGAGGCTAGCCAGGAACTTCAAAAAGCCTGGCATGACCAAAGGCTGTACTGACTGTGTACCAGCCAGGACAGAAGGTGTGGGTGTTGGAGCCAGTGGCCCCAGCAGCTCTCCAAGACAAATGGAGTGGACCCCATACCATTGTTGAACAGAAGGGTGAGGTTACCTACTTAGTAGACCTAGGAACACCCAGGAGTCCCCACAGGGTTCTCCATGTCAACAGATTAAAACCATATGTGGACAGGGCAGACATGGGCTTGCTCATGGCTACTGATGAGGGACAGGAGGAAGAGAGTGACCCACTCCCTGACCTGCTCTCACAGAACCCTGATGATGGGTCAGTGGATGGTGTAGCCTTGGCAGGCAGCCTCACTGCCCAGCAGCAAACTGATTGCAGACAGGTGCTCAATCAGTTCAGACACATATTCTCACTGACACCCAGTCAGACCACCTGGTGCACTCATGAAGTGGACACTGGGGACAGTCTGCCTATTAAAAATAAGATTTATAGGCAACCTGACCATGTCAGGGAATGTATCAGGACAGAAGTCCAGAAGATGTTGGATTTGGGAGTTATTGAACCCTCAGATAGCCCTTGGGCTAGTCCATTGGTCCTTGTGCCAAAACCTCACACCAATGGTGTGAAAAGAGAGATGAGGTTTTGTGTGGACTACAGGGGTCTCAATGCAGTCACTAGGACTGATGCCCATCCAATACCTAGGGCAGATGAGCTAATAGACACTTTGGCCTCAGCCAAGTATCCAAGCACATTTGACCTGACAGCTGGCTACTGGCAGATCAGACTAGCTGATGATGCAAAGCCAAAAACAGCATTCTCAACCCCTAGTGGGCATTATCAATTTGTGGTGATGCCCTTTGGTCTGAAGAATGCACCTGCCACTTTTCAGAGGTTGGTGAATACAGTCCTTACAGGTCTGGAAGCCTATAGTGCAGCATATCTAGATGATATTGCTGTCTTTAGCTCCACCTGGGAGGATCACCTGGTCCACCTCAGAAATGTTTTACAGGCCCTGCAGAAAGCAGGCCTGACTATCAAGGGCACCAAGTGCCAGATAGGGCAGAGTCAGGTTGTGTACCTGGGCCACCTTGTGGGTGGAGGCCAGGTTCAACCACTGCAGAGCAAGATCCAGACCATCATGGACTGGACTGCTCCAACTACCCAGACTCAGGTGAGAGCCTTTTTAGGCCTGACTGGGTACTATAGGAGATTTGTCAAGGGGTATGGATCAATAGTGACACCCCTGAATGACACAACTTCCAAGAAAATGCCCAAAAAGGTTCAGTGGACAGTTAGCTGTCAAAAGGCATTTGATGACCTAAAGCAGGCCATGTGCACTGCTCCCATTCTACAGAGTCCTGATTACTCCAAGAAGTTCATTGTCCAAACAGATGCATCTGAATTGGGGGTAGGGGCTGTACTGTCACAATTGAATGATGAAGGTCAGGATCAGCCAGTAGCTTTTATTAGCAGAAGGCTGACCCCCTAGAGAGAAACGTTGGTCAGCCATTGAGAGGGAGGCCTTTGCTGTGGTCTGGGCTTTGAAGAAGTTGAGGCCATACTTGTTTGGTACTCACTTCCTTGTTCAAACAGACCATAAGCCCCTCTTATGGCTAAAACAAATGAAGGGTGAAAACCCCAAACTGCTTAGGTGGTCCATTTCCCTACAGGGGATGGACTTCACAGTGGAACATAGACCTGGGAGTAACCATGCCAATGCAGATGGACTCTCTAGGTACTCCCACTTAGAACATGAAGACTTAACTTGGCAAGGTTAGTTTAATGTCCCTACGTTTGGGGGGGGGGGTTGTGTAGGAGAGTAGGATCTGCTTCACATGGGTACCCCCACTTTTTGCTGATGCTTCACTGTTTTTCGACTTTAGTCTGGCTGGGGCCCTGCTAATCAGGACCCCAGCCTAGCTGCTTCCTCTCTAAAATGGTTTCCATGTGCCTTAGGCACATCTCTGATTGGAATCTGGAGTGCCCTTATAAGTCCCTAGTATATGGTATACTATGTACCCAGGGCATAGGTACCTCAGAGGCCTGCCAGGGGCTGAAGCATGTATTATGCCACCCCTGGAAGGCCAGCCAAAATGACACCACAGGTCTGCTACTGCAGCCTGGGTAAGGTGGTGCATGCACCCCTTACTGTGATATAGGCTACCTATATCACTACATACATACACACATATAAACCTATAAGTCACTCCTATGGGAGGCCTTATCAATCCTGAAGGCAGAGTGCTTGGTTCCTATGTGAGAGGGTGCCCCTGCATGAGCAGAGCCCCTCTGCAGCGTTCGGAGACCCTTCTCTGATTCTGTTTGTAGTGCAGCCTGACCATATACTCTTAAGCGCATTATAACCTCGCGTTAAATGCTAACTTTGGGATGGCTGCACGGAAACATGTCGTGTTTGGTGTCAAACATCTTGGAATACTACCCCCCCGCCAGTTCTGGCGGCGGGGGTAGCATTCCACCCTTCTAGAGGGAGAGGCATGTACACACCGGCCTGCCCGGTAACTTCTTTCCAAGCCCTGGCATCACAAAATGGATGCCGCTGCCACAGACGAGAGTCTGGCCTCCTGCTGCTGACCGAAACTCCGGCAGGGGAGGCCTGGACAATAGGTTTCCTGTCCCAGGGAGGTGTAACCACTTCCCCAGACAGGATAGTGTGTATTGGGGCTGGGCGGGAGCACTCTCTGGTGCTTTGAAGTCCTGCACTGGGGGCACATTTGGTGTCCCTGTGCATACCCCAGTTCCAACCGGCTCAGGGGCTTCCAGCCCCTGCTCTGGCGCGAAACTGGACAAAGGGAAAGGGGTGTAACCACCCCTCTGCCCTGACCCTCCCATAGGTGGGTCCCCAGAGTATGTCCAACCCCCTAACTTGGTATAAGTATGGGACCCCAGTCCTTAGGACTTTAGATTTACCTGGACGAAACTCTGACACAGAATCCTGGACCTTCGACGCTCTACTTTAAGATTAGAGGACTGAAGAATCTCCCTTGGGGTCAAGGAGTGACTCCCCTGCTTGGCAGGCACCAAAGAAGCAATTGTCCGGTCTGCATCGCTGAAGCTCCCGCCGGACGCCGAAGTCTTTGCATCACCAGAGGTGGATTTCCAGACTTCCCCGAGGCTGCCCTGAGTCCCCAGCAAAGCTGAGGCCCGTAGCTGTCGTGGGTAACGTGGAACCGTGACCCCTGGACACCGAGCACCTTTGCAAGTGCATCCTCTTCCTGGGCTCCCACGAAGTTGTGCTTTGGGCTCCGAGTTGCCCCCGCCTCCAGCACCGACTGCACTGAAGATCACTGGCCTCCACTCCACGAGTGTCCCGTGAGCCAGCTCCAAGTGCGTCCGCTCGAGGCCCCTTCGCGGTCGCTAGTCCGTCGGCTAGTAGGCCCTCCCGAAGGCCAATCTTCTTCTGCTTGGGCTTCCCTGGTTGCTCCAGGCGTGCCCTGACTTACCCTCGCTGGGTGAGTCCCTCAGACCTTGCTGGTCTGCACCACCGTCCTTCTTCTATTTCCACGAGACTTGCCGTTGCCAAGGCTTGTTGGGTCCAATCCGGTCGCCGACACCTCAGCAATCGACAGACGTCGTGGGACAGCTCGAATCCAGCTTCTGGTCATCGTCGACGCCTCCTGGACCTCGTGGCTGAAGAGTCAAGACGACCGTCAACCTACCTGAAGCACTCGACATCGGTGGGCATCCGCTCATCGCCTTCCTGGTCACTGGCTAGTGACCCAGACTCTGTCCCCTCTGCTTTCAGGTTCTTCAGATCTTCGATCCACCTTTGGATCCACCCGGACACTTTTCACTTGGTCGCCAGCAGCACTTTGCAGCAGATCGCCATTGAAAACGACGACGAAACCCGACCCCGAAAGATACCTATGCACCCGGCTTCCCTGGGTGAGGTAACAAGAGTACTCCGGTGCTCCCGTGGGTATAGACTCTAGAACGACCCAGTTCTAAAAGGGTTTGCTCCAAGTCCTCCTCTAAGTGTCCCTTTTCTTTAAAATTCCAACCGCGACTTTCCCCATAGAAGTCAACGGCGATTCGCGGCTGTGTTCTCACACTGCACGCGTCCCCCGTGGGTCCCCTGTGTCACTACCTTGGGTGGGTCCTTGTGGTCCAAGCACTTCTACAGGCTCTAGGCCTTGTGTCTAGCTCAGTCGTGGTTCTTATACCACTTTATTGGTATATGGTTTGGTACGCCCCTAGGGCTCAAACGTGTATTTGTGCTATTACTGTTGATAACTAACTTATAACTTATGTATTTCGAACTCTAGCCTCATAAAGAGACTAGAGGGGTGTGTTTAGCAATAAATACATATATTTTGAATATATACCTGGTGTGGTCCTCTTTCATTTGGTCACTCAAGAGATTATAGACTGGTAAAACAAGCTGCTTTTCATTCCTTCAAGACTTAGCCTGAAGGCTGCTCTCCATAGCTACCACTAGGATAGCTTTCAATAAAGGTTGTCTTTAACCTATCTCCAATAAGGGGTTGTTTGGACTGGTGCAAGGTGCCCACTATAATTAGTGGACAGCATATACCAGGCCAACTTCTCACAGCCTGGACCCAAAAAGATGTGTTATCGTTCTACCTTGATCGAACCAAAGAGTTTAGAGTGGATGACCAACTCTTCGTAGGGTACATTGGAGCAAAGAAGGGACGCTCTGTCCAGAAGTGGACCATTTCATGCTGGGACATCCTCTGCATAAAAATATGTTACGCCTTGGCAAAGAACAACCTCCTGAAGGCCTTGGGGCCCACTCTACCAGGGAAAAGGCAGCCACCACCGCCCTTCAGCATGATGTGCCGGTTCGTGACATCTGCCAAGCAGCTACGTGGGCATCTCGGCACACATTCGCTAGACATTACTGCCTGGACAATCAGGTCTGCAGGGAGGGCCTTTTTGGCCGTTCTGTCTTGCAGGACTTTCTGGTTTGAAACTTTTGTGCAGTCCCACCTCTAGGGATGGTATTACTTGGGTTTCTGTTCAAAGGTAAGGAATCTCAGCTAGATGTCTCTATCAGATGGACAAGTTACTTACCTTCCTTAACGCCTTATTTGGTAGAGACATGAACTAGACGCAGATTCCTTACAGACTCACCTATCCTCCCCGCACTGCGGATTAGTTTTAGTGTCAGGGCTGTTTCCCTTCATGGCCCTAGTTTTTTTTTTTTTTTCACACACCATGGTGAGTCACTTCTCTGCGCTTCTGGTGTGGGAAGTCGTGAAAAGTACTAACGTCAGCGTGCCAGGGTGGCGCCTATATAGATGTCGCGGACGTCACCGCGACGACGAACCCGACCCCTACGACGTCACGGGGAGTCGACCTACACCACCTATCGGCGCGCAGGGGTACTGCTATCAAAAATCTTCCAGATCCAGTCTCATGGCTGGAAGTTCAAAGGTAAGGAATCTGCGGCTATCTCTACCAGAGAAGGCATTACTGAAGGTAAGTAACTTGCCCTTCGGAATGAGCTGTAGTGTCCGGCCTCGCCAGTGGCTCTGTGGGGCACAAGCGTGCACTTGGGAAGCCTGCAGCAAGGACAAACTAAGGGGCATATGTACAAGCCCCTATCGCCACCACAACGTCACCTATATTGACGTTGTGGTGGCGATAGGGGCTGTGCCTTAAGTACAAGGCAGCGTAAAGCCACTTAACGTGGTTTAACGCTGCCTTGTACATAAGGCCCCCTTTCACGCTATGCTTAGGGGTGGGCAGTGGGTGCTGCGGTAGGCGTTCCACCGCAACACCCATTCATTTTGACGCTGCCCCCTATGTACAAGGGTGGCGTACATAGGAGGCAGCGCCAAAATTAAGACCAGGTAAAAACTGGTCTTAAGATGGCGAAACGAGGAGAAATGCATTATTTCTCCTCGTTTTTGCTTTTTCTGCCTTGTGCAGCACACATGGAAAAAGCAAAATGCCATTGTTTGTTTGTGTAGGAAGGTGTCCCTTCCTGCACATAAACAAACTTTTTTTTAAAAATGCCATTTTGTCACTTTCATGTGTGCTGCATGAAGCAGCACGTATGAAAGTGACAGGACGGCATTACTAGGATTGTTTATGTGCAGGAACGGACACCTTCCCATACATAAACAATCCTCCCCTGCACGCAGACACCCTTGCACTCTGGTGCAAGGGTGCCTGCGTTGGCGCTAAGTTGCTAAACTTAGCTCCATCGCAGGGGGAAACGCAAGGCTGCACCACATTCTTGTAAATATGGTGCAGCCTTGCGTTTTCAGAAGTGGAGGAGAAAGGCGTTAAGCCAGGAAGGCTAACGCCTCTCTCCTCCACTTCCTTGTACATATTCCCCTAAATCTTGCCCCCCTCACCTCCTTGCAGGTGCTGGCAACATCCTCACCAGTCCCCTGCTGGGCCGGCCCATTATCAGTGTATGGCATCACTTTGGACGGCTATGGACACTATTGAGAGCAGAGTGAGCCGGGAGAGTTGGGACGGTGAGTGTTCAGGAGGAGCATCATTGGAGCCCAGCTGTGAAAAGCCATTTTCACACCTCTCCTCAATGTATGACTCCCACAGTATCTTTCATATGACCCCTTCATTTTCCATCCAGAAAAGGCATAGGGTGGGGTCCTGAGAAGCCTTCCTGGAGTCCAGGTAAGGTGGGCCATTTCACACCCTCACCTCCTTGCAGGACAACAGCATTGAACTGCCCCGGTCCCTGACATGGTCAGGCTCAATGCACATGCCCTGCAGCAGTGCTGTTCATGAAAGCCTACGGATTGGGGTTACCTAAGAAGGAGGCAAGGAGGGAGAATGAGAAGAGACAATTTAAGAAGCAAGGTTTCAGAAAAAATGGTAGAGAAGATGCTAAAGGGGTAGAGAGAGAGAGCAGGTGAGGTGTGGCATAGGAGGAAGAAAAAGGCAATAACCCCCACACCTGGCCACTCCAATCTGTACGTAACCCAAATACACATCTGAGAATAACATTGCACCAGCCATGAGTATGCCTTTTTCGTGGGAGTTCTTGGCCACAGATTTATTATATGCCTAATCTATCGATTGACCTCTTAAATCCAAGTGGCCAGTCATAATACAAGAAGACAGGGCCATAACTCTCTATCACAGTGTCATAAATCATTCTGACCTTCTCATAAATCATACTTGCGTGACAGGTCATAGATCATTATTGCAGTGACATAAATCATTCTGACATGCTCATAAATCATAATTAAGTGACAAGTCATATATCATGGATGGTTGACAGGTCATAAATCATCTCTGCCATACATCAACCAAGTCCTGTCATTTGCTTGTCATAGTAATGACACCTTTTGTTATTGAGGCCATCATACATGGCGCTTTTTGGAGGTCAAAAAGTTTTGTTGGTTTTCCTTCCGATCATAAGGGGGGGCAGTATCCTCTTAATGCTGTTAGGTTCAACTCGCTACCTTGTTTGTCCATTTTGTGCCCTGCCATTCGGCAGTTCCCAGCTGTGAGTGCCGTGCTCTGCTTACTTACCCCGTCAGCCTACTTACCCTGCTGTAAGGCATCCCCAGGTAAGTGGCCTTCCTCCGGCACACAGCGTCGGCCTACTTACCCCGTTGTAAGGCATCATCAGGTAAGTGACCTTCCTCCTGCACACCGCCCTCCTTTAGCAACCAACGTACCCCTTTAAATGCTCGTCTGCCTTCCCAGCCATGCAACAATGCTGTTCTTAAGGTTTGGTTCTGGAAAACTTTCTGAGCACTGCCCCTGCTCCACGAATGGACTTTCTGCAGGGGCAGCGGTGACCTTGTAACCCCCCTGTCGGCAGCCGAGTTGCAGTGGCGTCCCCCCGTATGGGGGTTCAATTCATTACCTGGGTCCCCATTGGCCTGGTGTTTTCGCGCCAAAATGGGTGCGCTTTTTCTTCCCCTGGGAGGGAGCGGGATGCCTCCCCCCTTTGTTGTTTGCGGTTATGGCAGCACAAACCAGTATTTATGGGGCCCCGGTGGCATGTTACTGCGCCGGCCCGCAAGGCTCCCTTCGGGGGCGGCCTCTGCCAAGACATGGCTATAGAAAGGGTAAGAAGCACAGAATGACTCGAAGAGCGAAGATTAGGAAAGAAAGTGCTAGAAAGAGTACAGTTGTGGTAAAGAAGCAGGCAAGATTAAGTTACCGGGAGTACTGTAAATGGAAGAGAGATCGAGAGCTTAGATATGGTGAAAATGAGAACAAAAAAGGATTAGAACTGGTAAGATAAAGGGCATGTGAGAAGGTGGGTAGAAAATTCTGTATGTGTACACAAACAAAAGAGAAAAGTTGGAGATAATATAAAGAGAAGCAGGGCATGTGCCTGACTCTGTGCGCTTCCTTGGGGTGTGCAGGTGATGTGCTTTAATTTTTTGTGATGCAAGCTCTTCAGCTGGGACGACACATGATACACTTACCTGTTTATCTGTAGTGTGTGTGTAGAGAATGGCCAAGTGCTTTCATATAGTGCCACTTTTACGCAATTGAAAAGTACTCTATTCCTACCTCAGAAGGATGATTCAGTTTTGCCTTTATTAGAACACTTCACCTGTAGGTCACAGCCGATGTCGGCATTTGCAACTCATTAAGTCCTCTTGCTGGGTCGTATTACTAGTAAGCAAGCCAACATACCCTTGGAGCTTTCATGGGAATCTTCACAAGGCCTCTGCACTCACTGCCGCATATGTCCTACAGCTCAGCAGTGAGCTGAGCATACCCCTGTCCCAAGCTTTGGAGAACAGTAGGTTGTATACAACACACACATTCAATACATTCAATGAGTACTTTCACTTATAAGACAGCAAGGGCACTTTTAAACACATTGGTAATACTTTAATGAGACAATATCTGAATTTCTAATAATGGTAGGTGGTGTTCTTCCCCCTCCCCAGCAGCAAGAGACATTCAAGCTTCCTGTCTCACCTCTCTAAGGCTAGGCTACCTTCCTCACTCTCCAATGTGCCAGAGCAAGAAAACAGCCACTGACGTTTTAAGGAATGGGCAGTTTGGACAATTGTAAAGGCCCCCCCACCCCTTCCAAGTCCTCCTGATAAAAGTCTCACTTTTTGCTCACCTCTCTAACTCTTTGTAACAATCTCTCTCGGTCTGTCTGCCTCTGACTGTCTCTCTCTTTCTGTCCATGTTTCACCACTTTCTACTTTTTGATCTACCTCTCTGTCTCTCATCACCCAGCACTTGTTCTAATGGTTCTCACTATTTATCATCACCCTTCTTAACAGAGCTCTCTACTTTTTGTCTACGTGCCTATAACTTACTCTTCAACTTCCCTCACTCTGTTTACGTTGCCTCTCTATATACCATTCCCTTCTATTTGCACTTCACCATTTGCTACTTACTTTCTCTTTCTACCTATCTTTTTTTACCTCATTTCTCTCTACCTCACCAGTCACTATATCCCTGCCTAGGTCTATCTTCCCCCCCACTCGCCGCCAACCTTTAGGTTACCTCTTTTATTACTCCCACCTCTCTTTCTAAGCATCAATTATCTTTCTGTCTGAGATCTCCCCTTACTTGTCTCCAGCTCGTCTACCTCACCCCTTTTCTTTTCATCTCTCTTCACTGATCTCTACACCTCTATGTACCCATCACTCAATTTCTGTTGCAGCCCATTCCACCACATTTCTGCCTACTTTACCTCTCTTTAAAATACACCTTTCTGTATCCCACCTGTCATAACCTCTCTCTCTCTCTTGCTATGTGTGCCTACCTCCACATCTCTTCTTCCCTATTCCATCTGTACCTCAGCCCTTTCTCAGCACCTCACAGTCCTTTACATTTCACTGACCTGTCTATCTCTTCCATCTACTTTACCCCTCTCTCAACCTTCTCTATTTCTTTACCGCACCACTGCATCTCTATGCCTCACTTCTCTCTACCTTTCTCATCCCTCTCTCCACTTCACCATTCTTCTTTGCCTCGCTCTACTTTGCATCTTGCACACTACCTCGTTCATCTTTCTACCGCCTACATTTTGTTCTCTCAATACTCAATCTCTCAATTTCCCTCACTTGATCTCTCCTCTCCACATCTTTCTACCTTTATTCCCTCTGTCACCTCTCTCACAAAGCTACTCCTTTATTACTAACCCTCTTTCTCTACCTCTAGCCCTCTTCTTAAACTATCATTACATTTTTCTCTCTCTTTCAAATCTATCTCTGGACCACTTTTCAACATACCATCTTTGCCTCTTTCTTTTTATATCTCTCTACTTCGCCTCTCAGACTTTTCCTCACTCTCACTCTTCCTCTGGCAGAATGTCCCCTCTGTTTCTCTACCTCAGCTTTCCATCTACTTCACCGCTTTTCCTGACAAATAATTTATTTTTCTAACATTCACCCCTCCCAATGTACCTTTCTCTCTACTTCACTGCCCACTTTACCTAACCTATCTTTCTGTAACCTACTTCTCATTCTGCTCCTCTCTCAACCTCACCGCTGTTGTCCAGCAATGAAACCTACAATCTCAAGAACTCTGCACATAGATTTTAAGATTGAGAACTGGTCCACTAAGCATCCACCAAGTCACCCTTACTATGTCTTTCCTACAATGATAGAAACCAGCTTATTTGACACTTAGTTGAATGTGAAATGTTTTGCATGACAAAATATTTAGATTCAAACACAAAAAGAAATGGCTTTATCAATGGTTGTTCAGGCTTTATTTTGCAACTATTTGGCTGGTGCACACTGAGCAGCTTCAGCTTTCGACTGCTATTGCGTGCCCCCCATTTCTGAAAGGTTAAAATATAGTTCAGTGTTGTTTGCAATCAAGGGGTTTACATTAGCTGAAAATAAGTAATAAACTCGCAGCTGTTCCAAACAATGCCCCGCCCCAAGATAGGTCTTTACTGGGGCGCCGGGGGGGGGAGGGGCTGCATTGAGTCTCTGGCCTCACCTCTTTCTGATCCAGCCACAGGGTTCAAGAGGGAAGAGGAGTGATAATTTAAAGATTTTCTTCCACCTCCTGATTTCCATGTCCAATTTTGCCAGGTGAGAGAGAGAAATTCTGCAGTTCCCACTACCAGCAGGGTCCAAAGGTTGCAGCAGGAGGACAAAGCAAAGAGCTAACCAGCCCACAGGTGGGAAGGGGGAGACCATGTTTCAACAGACTTCTGCTTCAGATCACTTCTTCAACTCCTTATGTCCCAGCCACCTCCTGTCCTGCCTAAGAGGAAGGAATCATGACCTAGGCCAAGGCCTTCAGCGGCCTACTTCAGTTACTGAGGGACAGGTAGGAGTCAGACCACAAATCTCCCACCCAATACCACACAGGGTCACTGAGCCCTTTATTTTCTGTAACTCTATGGAAGCCAGGAGGAGATTCACAGGTCCAGATCACCAACTCCATAGGACCATCTATTTGACCTTTCAACCCCACTCGCCTCCCCTGAGGAGTGACCAATGCAGGCTGACTCAAACCCTTCCGTCCAGGCTTTAGACTACATTTCTATGATGATCAGAGTCCAGCACATAGTTGATTGGGGCAGGATAAATCACTTTTTTTGTGCAAGGCATCCACACTGCATGTAAGTGTAGGAAGTTAGGATCTTTCTGACATGGTTGCCCTCACTTTTTGCAAGGTGTCAGTGTGCGTAGACTGTAGTACACTGGAATCCTGCTAACCAGGACCCCAGTGGCAGTGCTCTCTCCTCTAAATGGACTGGTAAGGACTTTGTACACCCCACAAATGGCATACTGGTGTACCTCTGCAAGTCCCTAGTATATGATACTAAGATACTGTAAGAGGATGGCTTAGTATATAGTGCACACTTATTTAAGTGAAGCACCTTGCACTAATCCAGGCAACCCTTATGGTGATGTTAGTGGTCTTTGATAACCTTTTGAAAGCTTGCAAAGTGGTAGCTGTGGAGAGCAGCCTTCAGGCTTACTTTTAAGCAGTGTTAAGAGGCTTGTTTTACCAGGTTAATCATGTAGTTTAGGTTAAACGAAAAGAACCACACAGTGTTAATATAAAATATGTCATTACACAACACTCACTAACACATTGGTATATCTCCTATCCGGAGATAATCAACACAAATACACAATAATACTTCAATTGCAATAAGGTAAGAAAGCACAAAATACTGTGGGGGAGACCAAACCATATCCTAAACAAAGGGAATGCAAACTGCGACTGAATTCGGGACTTGGACCAGGCTACTCACAGGAGCTGGGGACACAAGGAGCCCAAGGTAAGTACCCAGGAAACCCATGGAGGCTGTGTGCAGAGTGGAAATGCGCGTGTTCAATAGAAGTCAACTGGAAAGTTGCGGTTGCAGTTTTGGAGAAAAAGGACCCTTCCCAGTGGACCCTGAAAAACCCTGTAGAAGACAATGTTGGAGAGTCACCCCAACCATATACCCCAGGAACCAGGAGACCTACACCGGGTAAGCTGGGTGCATATGTGCGAAGTGACATCGGAAACCGCCGTAGACCACAATGGAGGACTTCAGTAAAGATGCCGCTAGAGGAGACTGTGCAAAAGTCGGGTGGACTCCAAGGGTGGATTCTTGAAGTGAAGAACCTGTAAGCAGAGGGGACAGAGTCAATTCCACTTGGAGGTGACCAGGAGGCACGGAAGAGCAATGCCCACCGATGTCAGACGGTTCAGAAGTGTTGTGGGTGACCTTGTCACTGCAGCTGTGAACACCAGGCGATGCTGAGGAAGACCAGAAGCTGTGCACGAGCTGTCCCACATCAGAAGTCGAGAACCAGGGGGTGAGTGTCCGGCGGGAACACCAACAAGCCTTGGCAGCTGCAACAGGCATGGAAAGCGAACAAAGAGCAAAGTTGGGGCCAGCAAGATCCAAGTGGCTCACCACAAGCAGGAGAGTCAGAGCAGGCCTCCGAGCAAGCAGGTGAGCCTCAGGAGGACCCACAGTCCAAAGGCACAGGAGTCGCTAGAGGACTTCGAGCAGCTCACCAAGAAGGAAGGCCCACGGTGCACAGGATGCGGTGAGGACGCTGTACTTGGCAGGAGGAGATGCTAGAGGCTGGAGCTTCTTGTAGCCCGAACATCTCCAGAGTGCAGAGCCAACAAACCTTGGCAACAGCAAGTCAAAGCAGTGGACAGGAGTTTGGTCCCAGCGGTTCCGACGAGGAATACTGGCCTAAAATTGCATAGAGGACAGGTCAGGCCTTGAGGGAGTTGCAAAACCACCAGTTGTGTTGCTGAGCCCTTCAAAGTCCGTGGGACATCATGAGCAGCAGTCGGTCAGCTTCGTTGCGGTGCCTGCATATTCACTGCAGTGACTTCTTCCCTCCAAAGGAGATTACTTCAGGTGTCCTTGATGCCCACAGGTCTGTTGAAGATCCTGGAAGAAGCACAGACACAGATGGCTAAGAAGACTTGCAGAACAGCGAGACCAGGAGCAGCAGGAGTCTTCCTTGATGCAGTCTCGGTTCCAGGCGAAGTCCAAGTGTCCAGACGGTCGAAGAGTGATGTGGTTTCAGGCTTGAGTCTTGTCCCATGATGAACCTGAGGACCCATCCACAGGTAAGTCCTTAAATATCCTAGGAAGGGGGTTAGGATCCCCACCGAAACAAGAAAAACAGTCACCCAGGCCCTCGTCACCAGCAGGCTGGACTACGGAAACGCCCTCTACGCAGGAACGACGGCTAAGCTCCTGAGACGGCTGCAACGCATCCAGAACGCCTCTGCACGTCTTATCCTCGACATCCCCCGACGCAGCCACATCACACCCCACCTGAGAGACCTGCACTGGCTCCCTGTCAACAAGAGGATAACCTTCAAGCTCCTCACCCACGCACACAAAGCACTCCACAACTCCGGACCAGCCTACCTCAACAGACGACTCAGCTTCTACACCCCCACCCGCCAGCTCCGCTCGACCAGCCTCGCCCTCGCCACAGTCCCCCGCATCCGGAAAACGACCGCCGGCGGCAGATCCTTCTCCCACCTCGCCGCCAATACCTGGAACACCCTCCCCACCAACCTCCGACAGACCCAAGACCTACTGGCCTTCAGAAGACTCCTCAAGACCTGGCTCTTCGATCAGTAGCAGCACCACCCCCCTCTTCCCCCAGCGCCTTGAGACCCTCGCGGGTATGTAGTGCGCTTTATAAGTGACATGATTGATTGATTAGGACGACTCAAGGTTCCCTCCCTGAGGAGGGGCTGGACAGAGGGGAGGATACACCCATGACCTTTGGCCAGTTTTGCGCAAGCGGGAGCCAAGGGCTCCCTGAACTGGCTTAATCTGGAGTATGCAAGGAAGGCAACAAATGTGCCCTTCAAAGCAGTCTGGGGCGCTGGCAGTCGGCCACACCCCAGCCCAATACACCAAGTCCTGTCTGGGAGGTGATCACACCTCCCTGCAACAGGAAACCCATTGTTCTACCTTCCCCTGCTCAAGCTTGGCTCAGCAGCAGGAGGGCAGAATTGTGTTTGTGGTCAGCAGCAGCAGCACTAACTTGCTGTCAGACCCTGAAAGGCTGTAACCGTCACACTTATAACCAAGCACCCTGCCTTCAGGACTGAAAGGCCTGCCATAGAGGTGACTTATAGGTTTTAAGTGTAGTGACCTCAGACATGAGGAAACATATCTGTTGTGAGAGGTGCAAGCACCAACTCACACAGGCTGTAATGGCAGGCCTGTAGTCACACAGTGGTCTTTCATGGGTGGCACAATACATGCTGCAGCCCAAGAGGACACCCCTGGTGTACCTATGCCCTGGGTACCGTAGTACTATATACTAAGGACTTACAAGGGTACACCAGAAGCCAATTGTGGAGTTACAGCAGTACTTACCATGGTCAATTTAGGGAGGAAGCACAGCGATTGGGTCCCGATTAGCAGGATCCCAGTCAGACTACTCAAAAAACATACTGACACCTGTAATAAAGGGGGGGGGGGGAACCATGAAAGCAGATCCTACTTTCTGGCAGATACCCAGGGCATTGGTACACCAGTGGTCTCCCATGGGCTGCAGCATGTATTATGCCACCCATGGGAGCACAAGCAAACTGTGTCTACAGGTCTGCCATTGCAGCCTGTGTGAAATGGTGCATGCACCTTTCACTCCAGATATAAGGTCTACCTTATAACCCAGTCACTGCACTTATAACCTATAAGTCACCCCTAAGTTATGCCCATCAGCCCAATAGCAGGATGCATGGTTCTAAGTGTGAGGGGGCCCCAGCATGAGCCAAGGCGCCCCTACAAACCCCAGTCTTCATTCTCTGGGCTTTGTAAGTGCGGGGAAGCCATTTTAAGGTGTGCAGTGGACACTGGCAAACTCAAGATGTCTAACTACATAATGACTTCACCGAACCTGGGCATGTTTACTATCAAAAATGTTGGAATCATGCCACTACACCGATTCCAGTGTTAGTTGCATGATACCATGTACTGGGGGGCTCCTTAGAGGACCCCCATGTCTACCTGTGTAGCCTTGCAGGGCCTGCGTGCAAGCCAGTGCTGCTGCCGACCCCAGACACAGTTCTGCCCTCGTGCTGGTGAGCCTAACTCGGGCAGGGGAAGGCAGAACAAAGGATTTCCTGTAGAGGAGAGGTGTAGCCACCTCACCTTTAGATTTAAGTGTCTCTGGGCTAGGGTAGGGGTGCTTCAGAGCGCCATGAGCCTGCTTTGAAGGGCACATTTGGTGCCCTCCTTGCATAAACCAGTTTACCCCAGTCCAGGAGCCCTTGGCTCCCGCTCTTGCACAAAACCACACAAAGGACAGGGGAGTGACCACCCCCCTGTCCAGCTCCTCCCACAAGGAGGTGCCCAGCGCTATGCCAAGTGGCCACTTAATTCTGCCATCTTGAAAGCAAGATAAGCAGAAGCCCCTGGGAGCATCTGACTGGTCAGTCTACCAGAGTAGCATCCCTGACACACCCACCGATATGTGGGTCACCACAAAATCTGTCCAACCCACTTCCTGGGTGACTTAAAGGCTCCAGTGAGGGTGGGACCCTAGATGCGCTGAACAAGGATTCCACTGCAAGACTCGTCTTCAGGATTCTCCAAAGACTCTTCTGCTGCTGGACATTGGACTCTGCTGTTTGGCTGGGATGGACTCAAGACAACCATCCTGCAACATCTGTGGCTGTGCATCCTCTAGAGTCACAAGGACGCTGTGTGCATTAAGGACAGCTGGAAGGAATCTCTCTTGGATTGAAGGATTCACTACCTTGCAACCGCAGGCAGCTCGACCATGACCAGCGTGTGGATCCTGCTGTCCCACGGACTCTACAAGGGTCTACAACTCAGGTGGTGGTGGTGGTTTGATAGTTCTCCTGAGGCCTGACCTGTCTTCTGTGCAATTTGGAAGACTGCAATCCCTTGTGGAGCTGCTGGAACCGGGCCCCTGTACACTGTGTCTGTCTGCCATTGCCAAGGCTTATTGACTCTCCATTCTGAACATCTTCGAGCTCTAAGAAGCCACAACCTCAAGCATCACTCTGCTGCAAAGGCGACGTCCTCACTGCATCTCCTGCGACGTGGGCCTCCATCTTCACTGTGCTGCTGAGGCCTCCCTGTGCCTGCTGCCAAAGGGTCCCTTTGGGGTATTCCATCAATTTCTGCTGGCTCTCCTGCTTGCTGACGGCCGGCCCTAACTTACGTGTGGTGGGTGAGTTCCCTGGACCTTGCTGGTCCTCCTTTCTACAACTCTTCCTGCGACGTGTCTTTTGCATTTGCCAAGGCTTGCTGGTGGTACTGCTGGCCACTGACCCTACTGCAATTCGTCGACCATTGTGGGACAGCTAATGGATGGCTTCTGTGCTCCTGGATCCTCGCCTGGTCTCCACAGCTGCAACTTCAAGAACTCCATCCTACCCTGAAGTATCGTGAAGTACCCCCGAGCAGGGTGGACACTGTGCTCCTGTACCTCCTGGACGACTCCGGAGGGTGGTTTGGACTCCATCCCCTCTTTCCACAGGTAATCCTAGTCTGGAATCCACGCCTGGGTTCCACCAACCTGGTCCACGGGTCATGGCAGCTGGACATCCGAAGAACTCCATTGATTTCAACAGGCGATTCCGATACCACTTCACACCTATGCACCTTGGGCTCCCTGGTGTAGGCATCCTTCTTCTCTGGGTATCCATGGGTGGGGATGCTCTCCAACCTCCCCGTTTCCAAACTATTTCCTCGCGGTCCTCTGGGAAGGATCCTGAAACTCCTAACCGCGACTTCCCCATGTTATCCTATGGACACTGACCTGGGGTATCACCTTTTGGTGGTTTTGTGCTTCCCCTGGCCTACAGAAGCTTGGGTAAGTACCCCTTTCGCATTCTACTTACTTAGTATATGGTTTGGCCCCCCCATAGGGACCTATGTGTTTACTTACCTGTTTTACGGATTATTGTGTATGCATATCTCCTGGTAGGAGATATACCAAAGTAGTTAGTGATTTGTGTTGTAATAAATAGTACCTATTTTTCTAACACTGGTGTGGTTCTTTTCTGTGCGACTCTCTCTGACTGACTTGTGTGTTAAATGCACCAGCTTTACACCCTCCTGAATAAGCGTTAGCTGCTCTCTACACCTACCCATTGAGAGTTTTGGTTATCAGGGATCTCTTAAACTATCACTAAGGCTTGCCTGGACTCAGTGTAGGGTGTATCACCAATAGGCCTACACCATATACTGAGCCAGTGTAGGAAGCTGGCTCTCTATATACTATACCAAAGTAAGGTATAGTGTGCACAGAGTCCAGGGAGTCCCAAGAGGTATAGCAGAGGCTAAATTAGGTAAGTACTAACAGCTCGCTTTGTGGTAGTGTGGCTGAGCAGTTAGGCTTATCCAGAGGGTATGTCAAGCATGTATTGTATTCATTCACTCAAGGACTGATTACTCAGAGTCAGAATCTAGACCAATTGGGTAAGTATAAAAAAGGTATACCTGTATTTTATTTCTAGAACCAAGCAGGACATGGTACAGGTAGATCAAATGTACTTTCAATTGTAAACCTTTACACAGAAATGCAATTGGAAATGGATTTGCATTTGTTACAGGTTGGTATGGTTTCAAAAAGCAGTTTAAATTACACAGTAATTACTTTTAAAATACTTTTTGATTACTTTCAGATTACATCGACTACTTGGGGTGTTATGCCTAGATACCACACAGAGGGATCTCACAATATAAGGTAAGTAAGACTTTTCTTGGTTTAATTATTTATAGTTACTTTTTACTCCATACAAAACAGCAGTTCAACACTTAGAACATTATAGGCCCAAAAACTCATAACATGGGTTCCTATGGGAGAAAAATGGTTATCAGTTTCACAGGTAAGTAAACGTCTTACGAGTGGGAGTTTTGGGGATTAGGACCAAGGTTCCCCATGGTCTAGATGGGCACTCGAATTGCACCACCAGCGGCACTGGGGCGGCCGGGTGCAGAGTGCAGGGGCCCAATGTTAGCCAATGGGACTAAGGGGCCTTCAGTTAGGGACTGCTTACGAGCAGGCCATTCCGGTGTGGGAGCAAAGCTTCAGGGGTTAAGGTCAGCACAGTAGGGGCCAACAACCAGCACAGAAGCTGCACCACCAGCAGCACTGGAGCAGCCGGGTGCAGGGTGCCAAAAAGACATCGGGACCATGTGCTTTTCAATGGAGACCTTCGGTTCGGTGAAGTTGCTGCAGGCTCAGGCAGGGAGACTTCCTGAAGGTGAACACTAGCTGGAGAGGTATGTTGGGTTCATGGGGGATGCCTGGACACCATTGGTTAGGCCACCCAAGGCCATGGGGCGTCGGGTGCAGGGGTGTCTTCTGGAATCGGGTTTTCTTACCAGCTCTGTTCGGGGAGGGGGCCTTCAGGTTGAGGCTGCAGGTGTCGTCTTGAAGCTTGAGGTAGGTCGTGGATCACCAGAATCCAGGTCAGGATCACTGGGGAGATCTCCTCATAGTGTTGGGCCACTCGAACTCGGGTCGTGGGCATCGGGTGCAGAATGGCACAGAATCGCGGAGCCGCCTGGATCTGGATTCTGTGGGTGAGTCTTAGCTTGAGCAAATCCGGTGCTCATGGGAGACAGAGTCGGTTAGGTGGGAGCAGGCAGGTCCTCCAGGCTCTGGGGGTTGCTGGCTGCTGGACTCGCGGGGTTCTCGCTGTAGGCAGGTTGTAGACAGGACAAGCTGGAGGGCTGGGGCCAAAGCAGTTGGTGTCCTCTTCTTCCTGGGTCTGCGCCGCTCTTCGGTCCTTCTTTCTTCCTCGAATCTGAGGAGGCAAAGTTCAGGATTGCCCCAAAATACTAAATTTCGGGCGTTAAAGGGGTGTGTTGGTCGGGACCAATGGTTCCCATTCTTGGGGTGGGTACACCCCATATTATGCCACCCTCCAGTGGGAGAGGGCATGAGCCTCTCCCTAATTGGCTGGGTCCCCTCATCTTCAAGATGGAGGGGACTGAGATGTGTGCTTCCCCTTGCTTCCACCACCTGAGGGATGGGGATGGCAAAGGTGGGCACACCTCTCCTCCTAGCTTGGTTTTCCAGACGATTTTCTCACCAAAGTGGGGGGCAGTACCGATGGGAGCCAGTTGCTGGGGGCAGCCAAAGGCAGGGACAGCTTAAAAAGGCAGCAGGCCTTTGAAGCTTCCCCTTCGTGGATCCAGCTCATCCTGGGGGAGGAGGCTTGACACCTCTGCCCAGAATGGGCTTCGGTTCTGGACCCAGAAAGCGAAGGCTGTCTACTCAGGGGTCCAGATACCTGTCTGGTGGTGGCAAATGGCAGGCAGCCATTCAGGAATCACACTAGGGCTGGTTGTTTTTCAGGGGACATCTTTAAGATGCCCTCTGAGTGCGTTTTACATTAAATCCCACACTGGCATCAGTGTTGGTTTAATGTGCTGAAAAGTTTGCTACCAAACTTTCCAGTTTTAGTAAAGCCGTTATGGAGCTGTGGAGTTCGTAATGACCAACTCCCAGACCATATACTCTTCATGGCTTTACTACACTTACAATGTCTAGGAATAGACTTAGACACTGTAGGGGTACAGGGCTCATACCACTGAACCCTCACCTGAGGGTTAGTGCACCCTGCTAGAGGCGTGGCTTACCTAGGCCTCAGGCAGTGGGTTGTAGGCATGGCACACAGGTATGTGTGCCATGTCGACTCTTCACTTTTCTCTGCACCAAAACATGCAGCCTGCAATGGCAGTGTGTGGGTCTTAAGGTACATGGCCTCTAAGGGTGGCACAATAGGTGCTGCAGCCCTTGGAGGCCTTCCCTGGTCACAGTACCATTGGTACCTTTGGTACCTTTTACAAGGGGCTTACCTGTGGCTAGAGATGTGCCAATTGTTGGTACAAAGGTACAGTTTTAGGAAAGAACACATGCCCTGGGAATCTGATTAGCAGGGACCCAGGGCACATCAAGTCAATGCAGCACTGCCAAGTACCACACATCAGGCGTTAGACTAACGCATTTCAGTGTGGTGGTCCGCATCACGTACTTAAATGCATTGTCACGCATTATAGCGCCTCTTAGCTGTCAAGCCGGAGCACCTATAATTCCACAATACTGAAAGCTGTAGTGGTAGCGTGATACGCGCTACTCTGGCAGGCTTGGTGGTGGTGCGTCAGCTCTTGTGCTACAATGTAATGCTACGCGGCCTGACGTCAGGAGAGGAGTCATTGTCAGTGGCCAATGGCAATGGTCGGACAGCGCAAATCTCTCACTGAGTTGTCTTGTGACTCAATTCAATAGGGCGGGCCGGCGTGAGGGCGGCATTTCAAATTTAAAATGGCTAGTCTGCTCGGCTGCAGTGTGCATGGGATTTGGCATTGTGGCTGAGCATGCTGCTTTCACCACGGTTGTGACGGCATAACAATCCCGTGGGAAGGCCACACGATCGGAGGCTCACCCGACCCCCAGTGCTGGCAGCGGTTGACTGACTCACTGTCCTGAGCCTGCTGCTCGACTGTAATGCTGAGTGACTGAGCTAAGTAAAAGTATTTTATTTTTCAGATAACTTGTGCAGTGTTGGAGCAGAAATAATCATGAACCATACTGAGCGCTTAGCATAATTGAAACACAGGGAGGCCAGGGCTTTACAGATCAATCAGCCCTGCCCCGCCTGACCTGCCTCCGAGTCAACTTAGTCATCCTACCACCTGAGTACCCATGAGCCCGGGGACTGACTATAGTGTCTCACTTGCCCTCCTACTCACTCACAGAGGAACAAGTGATTAGACACCCCAGAACACAACACTCCTGACCCTTTCAGGAATCACGGTTGCAGGACACACCCTTTTGCTCTCACTCTCGTACCAGTCGACAATAAGATCTGACAGAGGTACGAGAAAAGTTTTAAAAGTTTATTTTAACTATGGTGCTCTGGTATGCAGTATACGTGCCACAACAAGTAGAAAAATGCCTAACACAAATACGGTTAGCATAGCAAGTAGTCCGTAAATCAGAAAAGGTTCTGTCATATATGACAGTGTAGCCTAACCTCTCTCCCCGTCTACGGAAGCAAAATGATTATGTATCAGAAGATCTCTAGGTGTTGGCATCAGACCCCGTACCTCAGTCTATAGATGGAAGATCTACATCACAGGTGCTGTCACGCTCCCTTCTCTGGAAATATCCCTCTCCAAGCGTGTGTTTCCCACCCGTGTATACCTATATGACCAAAGTACATGTTCCCAAACAACAGCTGCATCTTCATGTTTTTTCTAGGTGCTAGGGCCTGGCCAGAACAGAATAACAAGGGGCATTGTTGTTCGACCTTGTCTGCAGTGTTCAGGCTAAATCCCAGGAAAGAACAGAACGCAAAAACAACAGCATGTTCTGTGTGAAAGTTGCAGTGTGGCACAAAGCAAAATGAAGGAGTGAGCTCCGTTGGCTAGGGATCGTAACTGCACGATCATCCCCGTTAGCCGAGCCAGCCGCTGCCCGCCACTTCAAGGCACTGTAACCCAGGATAATCGATTAAAGATACACGACACCGACGGAGACTACATCAACCATCGGATACTTACCGGAGACGGGCCACAGGTATCCATCGTTGCAGGAAGCAGGTCCTGGACGTCGACGACCTGCCAGCTACCTAGGCTCTCCCTCACCACCGGAGGCTGATTGAGGGTCCCCCGGTAGATCGCCGCGACAGGCGTGCAGATCGTGGGAGCACATTACTTCGGCGTCCTGAACTTCAGAGGTGATGACCCGCCATTTGCTAGGATTGCACACATCACCAGAGGCACCGCAGCATGAACCCGGACTCTATGGTTGTCGATCTGCCCTGCTCCCAGGCGCTTACACATTGCCGAAGGTGGTTCACTGATTTCTGGGATAGCACCGGTGCAGGAGGCGGACCGTTGGACGGCAACATTCAGGGACTGGAACATCGTGTGTGAAGATTCGCCCTCCCGCTAAGACCCGCCGCAGCGCCAGAGGCAGCCCGCAGATCCACGGGAGTCCCAGGGAACACCGCCGCTACAGGTACTTCACCCTCCCCCCCCCCTCCCCAGGGCACGAGCATCCAGGATTCGGTGTTCGTGCCTGGATGGGTCAGTAATTGGGATCTGCCCCAGATTCCTCTTGTGCATTCTGGCTGATAATTGTCATTAAAGTCGGAGCGTTGTGAAGCCCGGAGGTTGATAAGCACGGATATATCAACAATCGTGCTTTGCGCATGACTCACATGATGCTGAGCACCAGAGCGCCGAATTATGGTATGGGGAACCAGACGTTCTGCCGATGGGCAGCGTAAGGCCCCCATTTTGTTTTGTTTTCACACTGTAAATCAGCAGTTGTATTCCCCCCGTCAAAATGGCAGACATAATGACTTAATTAGACATGGGTCTACTCTCCCCATTCCAGTTCATGAGAATAGACATAGGACTTCGACCCATTACTCATTGCTAAACAGTAACAAAGGACCAACCACTACTATTCATCTCTATGGAAAGTGACAAAGGACTACACCTAGTGAGGTCCTTATCATTGAAAGAGCGATAGGACTACACCCCAGATCATTACTATCACAGGATAATCAAGCAGCCATCTTGGAACGGCTACTTTACCTAGTAATTAATCCATAACATACTCTTGATTCAGCCTACAACTCAGCTACTAGGACTTAATATTAAGGGTTTAACCAATAGGTCTCTAACTTGAACGAGATTGAGGACTCCAGCTTAAAAGCACTGCATTTGTAAAAGAAAGGACAACCCACTACAGGGGAAATGAAAATAAGACTACACCATTAGGGGACCCGCCATTGGAATTGGTGAGATAATTCACCCCTAGTCTCAGTCATCTGTAACTAATAGGGCAACCGACTCATGCAACAGGATCTTATGTCCACTCTACGCAGAAGACAGCCGCGATTCCAAACTTGTTATAAACTCGCAAGTGTGAGCTAGTCCCTACTATCCTAGTTCCTCTTCAACCTCTCAAAACACACTACCTCTCATTCTCTCGGACCCCATCACCCCTTCCCATTAAGCTAGACCTACACTATGGAGCTCACAGGCTTGCACACTTATTCCATTACATACCCCCTAACCTTTCTAAAAAATCGGCCAAAAGCTTCAAACATAGCCCATTAAAATCTCACCCAGAAACTCCAATCTCCGACCCCTACTTCTCAAACAACAAAGGGCATATAACAAACAACATCATCTTCTACACCAAAAGAAGAGCACAATGGCGGAAGGCCTTTCTCGCACTATTCCCGATTGCTTCCACTAGGAAAACTGCTCATGGGCTTACATTATCCATCCCTCCACGTTCTACAAAGCGGCAGCCACTGTGACCATCTATAACAATGGGATCATCCTCATGCAAGCATCAGACCATAACCTAAAGCTACTGGATAACATCTTTCCTCTCATCAAAGAGAAGGCTGTAAGACCCCATCCCACCACCACCACAAACCACTTCCCCAGCCCTGTGCCCGAATCACTACCTAACCCCCGAATCACTACCTAACCCCCATCAAGGAATTTACCCGCGGTATCCCATCGTGCATGTACACCCACACTAGACTTTATCGACATCCCATTGAACGACTTACTTCTCCCCAAGCCCTACCCCTCCCCCAGTTCCACTATAATATCTACTATTACTATCATACCTCACACTCTTATCTCTTCGCCTCCAACCCTCCCACATGCCCCCTCGCCCACCACCACCACTCCCCGTCTCCACAACCATACCATCTCTCACCCCCTATATAACACATCCCTTCCCACCCCCACTCCACCCCCAGCTATTCCATTACAAATCCTGCGCCAATCTCCCCTACACCCGGACTCCTGATGAGTCCGCGCCCCTCCCGGTCCCACCCCCTTCTCCTCGAATCTCACCACCCCTCCTATAGCAAACAGCGATACCCCTTCACGTCCCTCCTCTACTCCCCCCTTTCAATTGACCACTACTCTGAAAAATTGCTCTACAATGAACCAGCTCACGTCTCACCCCAGGACCACATACAAGTAATAACCCCTCCTCTCTCAATCCCACTCCACTCCATGAACATGATACCTCAGACACATGACCCAAGACTCGATGAGATACTACTTCTCTACAACAAGTCAAAAATGACATCCAAACTCTTCACGACCGGATCCTGCAACAACCCAAGCCACACGCGAAACTCACTCATAAGTCACAATCCAGCTCCCCGAATCAGAAACCCCCTAAGATGGAGAACAATACCCTACCCCAATGCATCATCCCGTCCGATCAGAAGGAAAAACACTATCATCGTCAGATGTAACTTCCCTACTCCATTCTTACCAGTTACCGACTCCACCCCCTAATACTGTGCACATAGATAACACTTCGAAATTGTCCTTAATACAACCCATCCCTTCCAATGCCTCTAGAGCTACAAGACACATTTGCAGAGGTATTGTTGAAAACAACCTCAAGAGAGTACCCCTCCTTGACGACTCCAACTCGATGTCTACCAAGGCCCGGCTAAAATGTATCCTACTAAATTGCAGATCGGCCGCCGACATGCTGCCGATATAGCTGACCTCATACTAACTAATGAACCTGACCTTTTAATACTAATGGAAACATGGTTAAACGAAGCATCCTCGCCCATCCTAGACATACTAGTTCCCCCAAAGTATCACATCACTAGACTAGACAGAACTGACAGGCCAGGCGGTGGTATTGCATGCATACATCTGAACAACCTCGCGGTAAACCGCTCCAACTCCCCGGTTCTCTCTTCCTGTGAATACCTATGTTTAGAGATCACCAACAATAATAAGCCAATTTGCTCACTACATTCATTCTACCATCCACCAGGAACCAACCTTACCTTCATTGAACACCTAATGGATATCATAGCCACAAATGTCGGACAACAGAACATTCAGATATTCCTGGGAGACTTTAACCTCCACTGGAATGACCCAAACGACCCTGAGGTCAATAGCCTTAAAGCTTTCCTATCCGACCTTAACTTGACCCAAATCCGTAACAGCCCTACCCATGAAAAAGGCTCAATCCTCGATCTAGTAATTTCCAAAGCCGACGTCACCCAGCTGGAATCGATCCTCCCCTGTGACTGGTATTGACCATCACATCACCACTTTTCATATCAATGAAGCTGTCAAACTACTATCTGTCCAGCCCACGAGAACGAAAATTTGGAAGAGGAACCTAAAAAACCTCAATCCCGTCTCACTCGCAACCACTAGTCCTATCTTCTTGCCCCCACCGGATGGATTAAACGATGTACATGATCTGACTAATCAGTACTTCCACTCTATGAACTTGGTTTTAGACAAGCCAGCTCCCCTACAATTGAAAAGTCTCCACAAAAGACTCACAACCTTGGTATGATGGTAGGTTAAATGAAGATAGAAGATCACTTAGAGCAACTGAACGACAATGGAGAACGGCACCATCCTCTGACCACCTCAAATTACTAAGAAGGACAAGAAACTCCTATTACAGAAAGATTAGACGATCTAAAGCGGACTTTTTCAGTAAACAATTAGACCAATCCAAGAACCGTCCCAAAAGACTATTTGAAATAATCAAATCTCAATCTAAGGGTGTCTCCCATTCCCCCAAGTTAACCCAGATTTACTCCCCAACTGCGAGGAATTTGCCTCCTTCTTCACAACAAAGACCGAAAACATAAAGACAGACCTACTCAATGATCTATTATCCCATACTGACCCACATTTGATCTCCTCACCGATCCCGCTTGTGACCCCGTTTAGCTGTTCTGCAAAGCTCGACCTCAAAAACAGCACCTCCTGGGCCTCCTTCAACTTCTACAGCGAAGAAACTATTCTAAAAACGCTCATGGCCCTAAACCCATCCAATCACTTCTCAGACCCGCTCCCAGCTAACTACCTAAAAGTCTTCATTCCAAGTTTAGTGCCTCTATGGACCAGGATTATAAACACATCTCTGCTGGAAGGAGCCATCCCAGACATACTCAAGGCTGGTCAGGTATCCCCTATCTTAAAGAAACCATCGGCGGACCCATCAGACCTGAATAACTATCGTCCAATATCCAACATCCCTACCCTGGCCAAACTACTAGAAAAATGTGTACACTCGCAGCTTAGCAACCATATAGATCACTTCAACCTGCTCGACCAATTCCAATCTGGTTTTGGAACAGGTCACAGTACCGAATCTGCCATGACCCACATAATAGATGACGCATTAAAAATATTAGACCAAAACGAAGCCTGTTTACTAATCCTGCTTGACCTATCCTCAGCCTTTGACACAGTTAAACACGACAATTTACTAGACCTCCTGAAACACAGAATGGGACTATCGGGAACGGTTCTAAACTGGTTCACTTCCTTCCTTCAAAATAGAACTCAAAGATTCAAGATCAATCAATCTCTATCCAAGTCCACCCCAGTCTCTTTAGGAGTTCCCCAGGGATCTTCCCTCTCCCCGACACTCTTCAATCTGTTTATGGAACCACTCACAGAGATTCTTAATTCCTCAAACGTCCACTACCACATGTACGCTGACGACACTCAACTCTACATTAAGGTCCACTCACTTGAGGACATCAAATCCCTCAACTGAACGCTACAAAAAACGCAGACCTGGCTGGCCAAAAACCACTTAAAACTCAACACCCTCAAAACCGAATTCCTCCTAATCGCTCCCCCCAACCAAACTACCATCATACGCGAGTGGATGAAGCATCTAACAGCACTCGACGGTCAACCTCTCATTATTGACTCTGCAAAATCGCTAGGAATTACTCTGGACAGTAAGCTAAATATGCAGAATCACATCAGCGCTGCAACTAAAGGAGCAAATTTCCAGATGAACACCCTGAGATGAATAAAACCCTTCATACCTGCAAATGACTTCAAACAGGCAGTTCAAGCTCTAGTAACCCCCAGAGTGGATTATGGGAGTGTCGCTCTCTGCGGCCTTCCCAGATCGACGACGGCCCCTCTAAGAGCCTCAATCAATGTAGCCGCCAGACTCATCACACGCTCTAAAAGGAACGGTCACATCTCCCCAGACCTTCGTGCCCTCAACTGGCTACCTTTTGCGGCCAGAATCCATCTGAAAATCGCCTGTATGACACACAAGGGATTGCATCACAATACCCCGAGATACCTAGCGGAGAAATTGGAACTATCGGGTGGTAACAGAACCACTAGGAGCTCCACCAATCTTCTACTGAAACCTCAACGATTTACTAAGAAGAAATCTTACAACCGTACCTTCTCAGGAATGGCTCCCAGGATTTGGAATGCCTTGCCCGTAGAAACGAGACAGAACCCATCCGCTGCATTTTTCAAAAAAGAAGTGAAAGCGATTCTCATGGCCAAATTCACTTGAACTCTTCACAGAGACACGTATATATTTGCGAGCCTGTAAATTATAGTATTCTTATGTATATGTTTATCAACTAACCCTCACTCAAATTTTTTCTTTTAAACAGTCGCGTATATATCTGCTATTCTGTAACTGCATCGAAATAGTTTCCACTTATGTATTAGTACACCTTATATGATTTCTTTGTTTATGTCCATGCATCGAAATAGTCTCCACTTATGTATTAGTACACATTATATGATTTCTTTGTTTATGTCCATCACCTACAATTACCTTGTAAAGCGCTCTGATACCCGCAAGGGTCTTATTCGCGCTATACAAAACCTTCAAAATAAAATAAATAAAATACGTTTGTGAAGTAACTTGCGCAAAGCAGAAGACAGTCTGCCCCAGGCTCATGTTAACATAGGGAAAACGAAAATGGCCACATGGACCACGTGACACCCTCCCCTTTGTCAGGACGGTAGCACGTAATGGCTACAGAAGTCAGGGGTAAGCAGAATCAAAGTGTTTCTGGCGAGCGTCCAAGACAGAAGACGGCTGAATGAACAGGAAGGAGAATGATTTGTACACAAAAATATATCCAATTAAAGCGTGTCGTCAGGACCGAATATGTATGATGCCAAGTGGAATGCCATCAACTCCAATAAGGCATCAGAACCTTCCAAAGTGAAAAGCGCAGCCATCCAATTGAGCAAGTCAAATGAACAGACGTGCCCGCCGTAATTATCCTGTTTTACACTTGCCTGGCCGACTATCCTGCAGTGTACCCGGCACGGGAGGTGACCGGCCTCTTGATCCTGAAGAAACCGGACCTCTTCCGGGTCCCGTGAGGTTGCAGCAAGCTCCGGTCTCCGGCTCCGCGACGGGGTGTGCTCCTGCAGCCCGGAGCGTTTCCACGGAGCTGGAGTGATTCGGCGCGGGACGTGTATCGGCGGCGCGGTGTGTGTGCCCGTTCCCCGCTGTGCCTGGGTGCTCGAGATGCTGTGCCCTGGGCGCCCACTTGAAGGTGCCCGTGATAATTGGCCGCAGTGGGTGACGCGCCAGGACCCGCCATTTTGAATCAGGCAGCTTGTGACGGCCGGGCCCGCCGCGGCGAGGACCAGTGCCTGGGGTGCCTAGCGGATGCGCCGCGGTTGCGCCCTGGATGTGGTGAGTGGCTACCTGAGATCCCCCACCTCCTCCTGGCTCCCTCACAACTAGTGAGTGCGGAGCGGGCTGTGGCCGAGCTGCCTGACCTGCGCACGTTGCACTGTGTGCAGCAGGCGTGATCTACGGGGACTACCTGGCTTGCGGTGACTCTTGGAGCGGCTGGGGCCGGCCGGCTGGCTGTGCGCTGCCCCCCTCGACGACTGGAATCATATCTGCACCTCTGCGCTTAGTCAGCGGACCTACGGGGGGGACACATATCGGTGCTGGGCCTGTGAGTGTTCCGTGGTATGCAGTGAGGTGCCTTATTGGTGGGACGTGCCTTACGACAGATATTCTGCGTACCCCTCTGTGGCCTGCAGGTTGGTGCATGAGGGAACACGGAGTGCACTGATAACCGCCTGCGTGTGTAGCGCTCGGGGAGTCTGGTGTGGCCCCGGCACTCTGGAGTCGTCCCTGCTGCCACGGTGTGTGGGACGCCACGGACATCGTGCGACTGCAAGGTGCTAAGCGGTGGAGACCTGCGTCGAGGGGCGCCTCGATCTCGGACAGTGTAATACGCGCACCTTATTCTACGCCTCAGTCCTCTGCTAATCCTGACCTCTGGAGGTGTCCCTATACTAGCAGCCAGCCTGTGATCTCTTGCAAGTGGCATAATGGGCAAACCCAGAGCGGACAAGCCTCAGGCACAACCTCCGGAGACGGAGACGGCGTCCATGGACCGCGGACCCCCTGCGGCTTTCCACCCAGGGGAACCACAATGATCAATCTCATCGCTTTGATTAACTATTAGCGGCGATACTGGACATCAAAACCACCTTGGGCGCGAAAATTGACTCTTTTAGTATTGATATGGGGTTTCTGCGTGAGGATCACAAGAAACTCAAGGGACGAGTCGATGAAGCTGAATCTGTATTGGCGTCCATAAGGCCTACGGTGACCACAACGACCACCCAACTGCAGGCCCTCCAGCAAGAGGTGGACTATCTCACGGCGCGTGTGGAGGACCAGGAAGGGCGCTCGCGCCGCAATAATGTGCGCCTTGTGGGTCTCCCCGAGCGGGCGGAGGGTCCCAGCATGGAGCTTTTCTTGGAGGACTGGTTCTCACGTGAAGTCCTGCAGGGCAAAATGTCGAAATTTTTCTCCATCGAACGAGCGCACAGGGTCCCGGGGGGGCCCCACGCTCCCGGGTGCGTTCCCTCGGCCAGTGGTGGCCAGGTTCTTCAATTATCGCGACAGAGACCATGTGCTGCAGTTCACCAGGACTAGGGGCTCTTGGCAGGTCGACAACGCTACAGTCCACATCTACCCGGACTACACCCTGGCCATGCAGCGCCGCCGCTCCTCCTACTTGGAGGCCAAGAAGTGCTTGAGAGACCATGATATCCAATATTCCCTACAGTACCCCGCACGCCTATGTATTTGTCACAAGGAGGGCACGGTCTTCTGTAAACTGCCCGAAGAAGCATGGGCTTGGATCGACCAGCAGGGTATGGCACACGACCCTCCTACGCCACAGGCGGGCTCCACACGGCCGTGGACCTTGGTGGCAGCACGTAGGGGCCGAGGCGGGAATCGGACACGGCGCCCAACGAAGACACAGGTTGCACAGGAAAGGGCGCGGGCCGTCCGGTCGGTGGAACAATTGGGCTCTCCTGGCTCATCTCCTCGACAGGACTCGGACCCCGATGCCCAAATGGACCGCACGCTGCGGCTCACGGACTCACAGATCGAGGCATTGGCGGGGGTGGTCCGGCCCTTACCCCGCAAATGGCGGACGCACTAGGTTGAAGACATCGAGGTTGGGCCTGTTCTTCCGCCCGCTGAGGGCCAGACTGATTCATGGGAGGCGGAATGGATGCTGCCCACGAACTTTGCGATACCTTCCCCAACGAGCCATAAGTAGCTGATACAGCAACTCACTTGGTTTTTTCCTTTACCATATGTTTTAATTTATGTGTTTTTGAATTTGCAGTTTAGTGCGAATGGCCCATTGCCCGTTGGCAACCAGGCCTGGGGTGGGAAGTTGGGGTATTTCCGATGATTTTGTTCTTTTCTTTTCATGTTTACAATTCACGAGATCTGGTGCCGAAACATGTCTGAGTCCGGTAGTATGGGACTGTGAGTGTATCAATGGGAGTGCGGGCTGTCACACAATGGGGGGCTCTATGCAATATTCTTTTACACACCTATGTAGATGGCACACGGGGATTACTCCTTTTTGACCTGGAATGTGAGGGGGCTAGCGGGATGCGCCAAGCGTCACAAAGTGTACCAATACCTACGCAGTCACAAGATCACGTTCACGTTGCTCGAGGAGACACATCTCACGACACAGACACTAGCGTCGCTCCGCAAGCGCTGGCGGGGCACGGTCCTGGGCACGACGTACTCTGGTTACGCTAGGGGGGGCGCTTATTTGAGTGGCTCCTGGGACTCCTCTTCAAATCACACACTCCAGGGTGGACTCGCAGGGCCGTTACGCCACCATGGAGGGCATGTTGAATGGTTCCCCCCTGGCGCTGGTCTCCCTGTATGCCCCGAACTCGGGTCAATCCAATTTCTTGCGAATGCTCATACCCTCGCTGCTTATGGACCCTACAGTCCCCACATATTGGGGAGGTGATTTTAATGGAGTATGGGATCTCGCCTTAGATCGCTTCCGCCCCCCTCTCACAGGGGCGCAATCCATTACACTAGCACACCATATGCGAGAATGGGCGCTTCAAATGCAGGTACACGATGTATGGCGCAGATTACATCCACAGACGCGTGTATACTCTCATTACTCGACACTGCATTATTTACATACGCGGATCGACATGGTGTTTTGCTCGGACAATGCTCTACACAGTGTGGTACATGCTGAGTATTTGGCGTGAGCGCTTTCTGACCATACTCCCTTACAACTGAACCTGACCTGGGGTGCTCAACGTCCTGCGATCTCGACTTGGCGCTTGCCTGGGGCAGCACTTGCCGATTCCTCCTACCGGGCCACCCTGCTGGAGCCCATTGCCTCCTACTTTGAGGAGAATGAGGGGAATGCCTCATCGGTAGGGGTGGAATGGGACGCCTTCAAGTCTGTGCTTAGAGGCCATGCCATCAAGACCACGTATGGGGCTCGTAGAGCCCTGACTGCGGCACTTGCCACACATGAGTCGCGATCCAGAGCCATGAGCAGCGTATTCCGAATGATCCCCTGCTTGCCCCCTCCCTCGCCCAGGCTCGATTGGCGTATAAGAACGCGATGGATGACCTGTGTGCCTTGGACTACAGAATGTATTTGGCGCGTAGGCATGGAGAGGGAGACAAGGCGGGGAAGCTCCTGGCGTGGCTCCTTCGATCCGACACAACCCAGCCTCCCATTACTACCATATACACGAGTGCTGGGACCCTGGTGAACACACAGGCAGCTATCAACCTCTCCTTTTATGAATACTACACTACGTTGTACGCAGCCCCGGCCCCACATGACCCTGCTCTCATTCGGGAATTCTTGGCGGGAGTCCAGCTCCCACAGATCACCCCGGCCTACCCCAATGCCCTGGAACAGCCCATTGCGCTGGATGAGATCACGGATGCCATCCGACAGTTGGCAACGAGCAAGACGCCAGGGACAGATGGGTGGCCAGCAGAATTCTATTGTACCTTCTCTGCGCAGTTAGCACCTAGACTGGCCAAGGTGTATGCTGAGGCCTTTGAGGCGGGAGAGTTACCACCCACTATGAGAGAAGCGACGCTGGTTATCTTACCTAAACCAGGTCGAGACCCCTTTCTAATGGCCTCTTATCGCCCCCTGTCGATGCTAAACGTCGATTATAAGATCCTGGGGAAATTATTAGCTAACCGACTAATCGTTACTGTCCCCCTGCTGGTCCATGAGGACCAAAATGGCTTCATCCCAGGCCGCAATACGGGACTGAACCTGCGGCGGTTATTCACGCTTTTGGAGTGGGCGCGGGATGGGGGGGAACGGCCTTGGATCGACTCACTTGATATAGAAAAAGCGTTTGACACCTTAAGCTGGGCTTAGCTTGAGGCGACACTGGCAGGGTTTGGCATAGGCCCCCATTTCCTAAAATGGATAAGACTACTGTACTCTGGGCCACAGGCTAGGGTGAAAACGGGTCGCACTTACCGCTTTTATCGATAGCGAGGGGGACACGCCAGGGCTGCCCCCTATCACCGATCCTTTTTGCTCTAGCCATGGAGCCACTAGCATGTAAATTACGGTTGCGGGTGGGGGACTGGGGCCTACGGGTCGATCAACGATGGCACATTATCTCGTTGTACGCCGATGACGCGTTGATTTACCTCCGCGGCGAGGCCGAGATATTACAATCTATCATGGCTCTTTTAAATGCTCACGCGGGCATCTCTGGACTCCAGGTTAACTGGGCTAAATCGGTGGTGTTTCCAATGACACCGATGACACCGGCGCAAAGACAGTTGGCGCCGCTTACTCCGCTGAAGTGGGCGTTCGACACCTTTAAATTCCTGGGGGTTCAGATTTACCACTTGGAATCAGACACGATTGATGGGAACCTAGGCCGAGCTATAGCGCGAGCTCGCTCGACCCTCCCGTTTTGGACGGGTCTCCCTTTGTCTCCAATGGGCCGGGTAGCAATATCCAAGATGTTAGTTCTTCCTCGTCTCTTATATTTTTTCTGCGAACTCCCGTATCGCCTACCCCGGAAACTCTTCCGAGACCTGGAATCACTGCTGGTGTCACTGATATGGGGTGCGTCATGGGCTAGAGTGGCACTCCATAAGTTATAATTGCCACTGTCGGACGGCAGCCTGGGTGCGCCAAATTACGAGCGATACTATGAAGCAGCACAGCTACAGTGGCCAATGCGGTGGCTCGCCAAAAGCAACCTCACCGAGTTGATCACTGGTGCCGTGACCTGGGACCTCCCAACACTCCTGGAGTGGCTCTCGGGAACGACCACGCCGACCCAGAGGCGACGAGGCAACCTGTTAATGACAGCAGCCAGATGGCATTGGGTTAGGTACGTGACGCCCAGTGGCCGACCACCGCCTTATGCTCCTACTCTACCCTTGGAGCTGCTCCCTGGCACTTACTCATGCCATGGACGCCCGGAGTTGGGGGCGTGGAGGGAGAGTGGACGGGACACATCGGGGGATATGTTTGCTGACTCACAGTTACTGACGTTTGAGGGCCTAGTGGAAACGTATGGAGTGCCACAGGGCTCCTTTTTACTACATGCCCTAATGACTCGCCTGTTCTTGCAGACCTGGGACGCTGACGGGGTGGAACCTGTTACTTCGCACTTATTGCACACCCTGCTCACACATGGTCGCGGTCGTCAAGCCAAAACAGCCATATACACCTCCATTAGATTAGACGACCCTCCCGCTTTGATAACACTGCGAGCGTACTGGGATGGCGAACTGTCCACTACCCTGTCGGATAAACAATGGCAACAATGTGTTACCGACCCCAAAATTATCTCGACTAACGCCAGGGTGAAATATACTCAATTTAATTACCTTCACTATACGTATCTCACCCCCCACAGATTGGCACGCATGTACCCTACTGCCTTGGACGTCTGCCCCAGATGTAGGGATCAGGAAGCTACTTTTACACACATGGTCTGGACTTGCACCACCATTCGCGTATTTTGGCTGGAGGTGGCTACTGTGCTTACAGCAGCGGCAGATGCGCAGGTGGAGATGGAACCCCTCCACTTCCTGTTGGGAGTTACGAGACGAAACTCAACTCGCAAGAGTGTGAACAAATTCCTGGATCTCGCTCTGGGTTTGGCTAAACGGAGGATTGCCATGGCCTGGAAGGCGCAGGCGGGCCCCGGGATTGCTGTGTGGCTGCTGGATCTGCGGAGGGCACTGGTTTCGGAATGTATAAATCAGCGCAAGGCTGAAGCGCGGGCGCCACTTTCCCCCGCGGCAAACCCCTGCGCAGTGGCAGGGATATTTAACAGTGATCGAGGCTAGAGCCGCTGCGGGCGTTCCTCCCCCCTGAACTTTTTTCCTACATTGACAGGGATGCGGGGTTGCTTTCCCCCCACTTGCCTTACTACCTCCTCCCCAACCCCCGCGCGCCTACTTCCCCCCCCCTCCTCTTTCATTTATTCGTATGTTCATCCCCGAGGTACACGACATGACAGTGCACAACCCATCACATTCCTATGCTTATGTCCACGTCACTTTCTATCGCACCATACCGGCGATTGTAGTTGCAATGAGCTTTATATATAGAGATTGGCTCTTGTTCTCTTATTCAGGTTACATGTGAATTTTTTCTTTAATTTTTTCGTTTGTTGTACTTCTTGTGTTTGAATTCATACTGTCTCTTTCAGAGGTATGCGATATATTGCAGAATTGGATTGGCGGAGCAATGCCAGATTCTCCTTTTGATAATTTTGCTGTAATTTGCCTATGTTCGGCTGTGCGGCGCTGCGGAGTGAAGCAGTGAGCCGCCCAGCGCAGTAGCCATGGAAATGCTAATTGACTGAGAGTTTCCTTCTGCCCCTACCTAAGCCATTCGATTTTCTTGCTAATCTATATTGTCAATAGTATGCTCCAATTGTTATGCAAATGCTCTGGACTTTACTTTGTTAAAATCAATAAAAATCATTAATAAAAAAAAAAAAAAAGTCAAATGAACAGACGTGCTTCTCGTGTCCAGTGGTTGCCAGGACCATCCAAGGAGAACTTGTGTTGACTTCAATAAAACTGAGATCCAAGAGTCGGTGGGCACCTGCACAGGAAGCTGTTTCAGCCACTGGCCCCAACGATGGGTTATACACAAGCCGCATACCCAAGGAACAGTCCTGGTTATGGGACATCAAAGGACCCATCAACAGATCATAATCCAGGGCAGTGTGTGACGGTGTAGCCAGGCAGATATCCAGGGCCCGCTGGAAGGGGCACCGGATGCAGTAAAACTCAGGTTGCACACAGGTGAAGTAGGCATAGCGGAAGTTTAGACAGAAATAGACATCCAGAGCCTCTAGTGGCATCAATCCAAAGAGCTGACAATCCGCTCACAGTACAGCTGCAGCTGTTCCTGTCCGGGCAGAACCACAGATCGGGCAGCCATTGCGGAATAGAAGAAAAAGGACAACAATGTCACAAATCAAGACGAGCAGCAGTGGGAACCCACCGAACACGCTGGAAAAAATAGAATGTATAAAGGCAGGGATTACTCCAAAAATTGTTTGGAAAGAGGAAACTAGGCCAGAGCCCACGAGTTTAAAAAAGTGCGCTAGGCCTGTTGTATCAGATGCATTAAATATTTAATGTATCAATTCCCCGAAATGGAGGGGGAGATTCGTGTTTAACAATAATTGTATTTCACTGGACATTCTCACCACCTGCAATTCGAAGGTCTCACAAGCTGACGTGAGACCTACTTCTTGTTGAAACAATAGCGCTTGGAGTCTGCTTAGCTTATTGAAATCTGTTTTCAGAGTTCGAATAGAAGGCCACAACGAACTATACACTCCCATGTGGAGTGGGGAAACAGGACGTTGTTGCAACAAGTAACTAGCTGGGAAACAGTCACTACGTATGGGATCCCAACCCGCAGACCACAGCAGTTCTGATTATTAAGGACGAGATAACTGCCACTGGAAAGCAATGTGATAGTGGGAATAATAGCGGGAACAGGTGTTCCTTTTAGAAAACAAGCCAAATTAGGGGCAGAAACATTACAAGCACTGAGGTGTTTCGCTTGTTTACACACAAGGGAATGTCTGACAGTGGAATCATACTCTTCCCCTGTAAGAAAAACTTTTTTCAGTTTGTTGACAGCAATATGTAAACGGTAAAGACCATAACTCATGTATGTAACTGTTCCCAAGGGGCTCATATCTACCTATGGGAAAGTGTTTCATGCAGGCAGTAAACTGAAACATAGAGATGGGCATCGAAATGACCCCATGTGTTAACCAGATTGCCGAATGAATTTCGGCTACAGTAAATGGTAGTTGTTCGAGGCCATCAATTGTTTACTTGTTAAATTGAAAGGTAAGAACAACACACTTGCATTCAGGTAATCCCAGGGAACCTACCCGTTTTTAAGTGTTTTTAGTGTCCACCCAAGTTGCATAACTGATCTAAGTTGATGTTGACCATGATATAATGTAGACACTTCATTTTGTACAATATCAATAACAGAAGATACAATATTGTCTAAAGTATAAATACAAGATGACGTGTTAATACTTTTATCGACAACGACAAGAACTTTATCCAGATTGTCCTGATCTATTTGTCGTAGACACACAGCAGCTTCCATTTGTGACAATTTCCAAAATTCATTATACGCTGCATAAACAAAATGCTTTGCACAAGGGGACTTTGGACCCAAAAGGAAATCAGCAAGGTTTATGTCTCCAGACAAAAGAGAAAGATTTTGTTTTACAGAAGACAGCGTGGAATGTTCCAACCATTGTTGACATAATTTACCAGCTAAATAAGTGGTGACAGTATGGAATTGGGGGTCTGAGGGTTGCGTGGATCAGGTCTATGTAGTGTAAACCCTGAAGTGGTATTCATGAAATGCGAATAACAAACATTTGTGTCTATTGGCCGCAAAGCCCACCCAGGTGGATTCATCATAGAGGAATAAAACGTACCGTTTCTTATCATGCAATTTAGTTGATCTTCAGTATAATTTGTATAAGCCTGCCAGTTATCATAAAGGGCTAGTGATGCAATAGCTGGAGTATTCAATTCTTTAATTTTAGCCAATCCCAGACAAGTAGTTTGTTGGACTGTGTCATTGAGAAAGAAGATTTGGGTTGGTATTAGACATGCACGGGACAAGGACTCAGTGCCTTGCACTTACCAAAGCTTAGTGCCCCATACTAATTTTAAATCAATGTTATTCTCCAATAATCGTATCCCTTCAGCGTCACGTTTTCAATAAAAGAAGAGGAATAGATTAACTTAGTTTGGGTAAGCATATACTTTTTGGAAGGAATGGGAACCAATATAAAGTAATATGATGCCGGGTCCAAAAGGTTAGAACTGGTAAAGTAAGTGTTATTTCGCTTTTGCGTTTTGGAACTACCCTGAGATGGAGTAGGGCAATGTTCCCATTGAGTATAATTAAAAAGGGGACGCTGTCCGTTAGTTCTATGCAGAAAATGATGTCCATAATGTTGGTAACATCATAGTTAGCAGAATTCAAATATAAATCTTCTGTATCAAAGACATTGTAATATTGTAATTCAGAAAACAAAGAATTCACAGCATTGACATCCCAATCATCTGACTGTAACCCAGGTATAATCACCCATAGAAACACTGAATACATATGGTATCTGTAGGGTCTCTGTAGGACCATATACATCGAATGGTACTTTATCCCATACAATTCCATCAGTGACTAGGCACGCTGAAATGTTAACAAGGGACTGGTATCTTTTCATTTTATGCGCGGAGGAATGTGGGGCCAACACACCGTAGACCGATTCCACTGTGGAGCACTCTGTAAGGTAGTGGCCATTAATGAGAAGGAAGAAAACGGTCACAAATCCAATCCACATGAACAAGAACACCATGGAAACGCAATCCAGACATATGCCCAAGGTGGAACCAGATAAGCGCGCTTCAACCACGAGATAAGAACACAAATCCTTGCCGGTGTCGGGGAGAGGACTGTAGACAGAGAAGAACTATTCGAAGAAAAGTTATCTTGATCTATATAGTAACCAGAAGAACTCAGCTGAAACAGCAGAGGCTGAGAGTCTGGACCCAGAACAGTGGTTTGCAGGTCCGCAGGGCTCTCAACAGGTGGATCAGAATAAATGATTTCCATTGTAGAATGTTAGGAAGGTAAAACTGATAATTGGTCAACTAAAGACTCAACATCCTCCTCCGGCAGCCCGGGAGAATCAGAACAAACGAGGCTCACAGGCTGTAAAGAAGTATCCCGTCGTGGGACACTCCTAGGCATACTATTAATAATTGGCCATATATTGTAACTTGACATGTTCAATTGAGACAAAGCGATTCTCTTTGTATCCTGGTAGTGGAGGTAAAATCACAGTTCGGGTGTCCTGAAGACCAAGCACTGGGACAGGAGCATGATAGGAGGGACCGAATTCTTTCTTAATCGCCACTTTTTCACGAACCAGATCACCAGCTTTGAGAGCCAGCCAGAAACAGGAATCAGAACAGCTGGTGAGGTTAAGGGCAAATGTATAATCACCAGAGCGCCACGACTCCTTTGTAGATCCAGTAATACAGCACAGTGATTATCGACGTCAAATGTTGCGGCAGCGGTCACAATGTCTAAACCCTCAAGGTCTGGAGCACACATCTTGATGCCAAAGAGCATTTCATACGGGGTCCCCCCACTCCGAGATCTTTGTGGGAGATTATTAAGAGCACGTTGAACTCCACAGAGGTGAGTTAACCGGCCACGGCCCGTACTTAATACCCTTGCTGCTAAAGACTGCTTTAAGTCACAGTTCATCTGCTCCACATTAGAATTGACCTCAAGCCTATATGGAGATGAGTAATGCACCTGCACTCCCATGGACTTCCTCAAATCACGGTAAGCCTTAGAGGCAAAAGCCGGTCTTTGGTCTGAGTGCAAAGTGCCATAGGCATAAGTTCCGACAAAGACATGCAAATCTTTTATAACAGTGTGAGTGTCAGCAGAGCACTGCGGCCAAACCCACAGGAATATAGTGCATGAATCCACCACAACCAAAATATATTTGAAAACATTATCGGATGTTAACGGACCGCAATGATCAAGATAAAAGCACCCAAATGGATGGTTAAAAATGAAAAGATGAGTCTGAGGTGGAAGCGGCACAGTAGAGCTCTTCATCTGTTGACAAACATTACAACAAAGCACATATTTTCAAGTCTGCTGGTATAAACCGCGCCACCAATAGCGTTGTTGTAAAAGAGAAACTGTAGCCGTCACTCCTGCATGAGCAGAAGCCAAGCCTTCATGGGCGGCCACAATGAGCGACAGTCTGCGATCCTCGTTGGGAATCAAACGTTCACCAACCGTAGGAATAGTTACAAATGGTACTTTGTCAGTAGTCATTTGATAAGTATAATGGGAAGGAAAACCCTGGGGAAAAGGTGTACGCTCCCTAGATGCGGCTATAGCTTCAAAATGTCATCATCAATTTTATTCATGGACCTAGTAAATGCTGCTAGTTTAACTGTGGCTTCTGCAGATTTGGCTGCTTCATCAGCCATTGAATTACCAACAGCGTGTGCTCCCGCACGGTGATGTCTTAATGTATGGACAACATGTGTAAGTGGAAAAAGGTCCTTAAGAGCATCCACTCTGACCCAAAGCGTTTTATGCTTGATTGTGCTACCTTTAGAATCCTGAAAATCATTTTGTTTCCAGAAAAACAAATTGTCATTGAAAGACTGTACACTATAAAAAGAGTCACTCACAACAAGGGTGAGTAACTCAGGATCAGCAAATACAAGAGCTAAAAGTAGAGCTCTTAACTCGGCCAACTGGGCTGTGCAGTCCCCAAGGGACTGCGTGTGAACTAAAGTAGAATGAAAAACTCCATCCACTACTGTACCTACTACAATAGCACAATCTGCAGAATAGGTTTGTTTGGAACCAATGGCCAGTTGAGTCGAACCATCAGTGTAAATGATGCATTCGTACTGATCTAAAGGAAGAACCGACAAAGGGAGAGGGTGAACATGTTCATACTGAAGAAACTCTTGAGTTTGTAATGACTGGTCAAAAACAAAATTGACATCAGCCGATGTCAGGGACGTAGCCCATTGTTTGTATCCAATGAGGATGTAGAGCTTTAGAGGTAGGAACACTAGCTTTTGTGACCACCTCTAAAGCAGGCACGGGAAAAACGACAAAAATGCGTTTACCTTTTGCAAGAGGGCGTTCTTTCAGAATCGCCATCCGCACAGCAGTAAGAACTTTCTCAGTAGAAGAAAAAAACAACTCTGCACTAGTATACAGATGCAATTTGTAGGCTATGGGAACTGTGTCACCCTCATTAAAAGTCACGTAAGTGAAACCGATTGCTCCGGGTAAAATCCGGATGACCAAATTGGTAATATTTAATCTAGTTTGTAAATATTGTGTTGCGAGCAAGTCTGACTGTAACACACGCAACACTGCGGTGTCTTCCAGAAGCCAAGAGGAAGCAGAAAAGGAAGAGTGTATCAATGCGTAGAGTGGTTTGATACACTGAGCATAGTCAGGAATGTAAGTTCTGCCGAAATTTTAAAAAACGAGCAGAGACTGTAATTTCTTACGGGTAGATGGAGGTTGCAATTGACCACACTTCTCCAGAAAGTGGGGTGCTAAACCCCTTCCCTCATTTGTTAGCCCTTAGCCAAGAAAAAGAACGGGCAAAAAGGCTATTTGCGATTTCACAAAGTTGAATTTGTACCCTAAGGCGGCGAAATGAGTGATGATGCGATCCACTTGCGCAAGATGAGGATTTAACTCATCATCTGTCAGGTAAATGTCACGACATATGAAAAAGCATCAGGATCAATTTAATTTAAAAGGGACACAATACATGCCACAAAAACCCCCAAGGCTATTCTTATACCCCATAGGCAATCTCGCATTGTGCCTCTGAGAGCCGAGGGCGCCGAATGTGGATAAGTGACGGCTCTCTGGAGCCATTGAAATATCGAAAGTAGTTTTAAACTTTTTACGCACAATATTATTGATTAGTGTTGTACCATGTGTGTTATGTACGACAAAGGTACGGGTATAGCGATTCAAATGTCTGTAATCCAAAACAATGCGAGATGAACCATCTTGTTATAAAATCGGAAAAAGAGGATTATTCATCGCAGAAACACAGGGTTCAATTACACCCTGATATTCCAATTGAGTGAGAATTACTTTAACGGATGCTTTTGCGTCACGTTTAATTGGATACTGAGGTTGCGGCTGAGGAGTAGAGCAAACAGGCACAACATGTAAAGGTGAATCCTTATCCCAACCAGCCTGGTTGCGGTATAAGGCAGGAGCTAAGGCAAGAGCCCACTCCGAAGCATAGGCATGCTTAGTCTCATCTGGCACATGTTGCGAAAAGGAAGGAATAAGCACCTCCTCACCACGAGGACAAGTAGGACCAAACATGGGAGGCCAACTTTTTCTTCTGAAGTGGGGCTCGTTACGGAGGTGGTTCCTCCCGTTCGACTTCCACGTCAAACTGGCGCTGCGGGTCCTGCTTAGATTGCATGAACTCGCCATGTCTGCGATTCTACCGTTCTCCTCTGCCAAGTTGTTGATCCGACGATTCCTGAAAGGAACGAGGAGAACGAGGATCAGGAACCTGAAACCTCTCAAGAGTTTTAATTATAGAGCAATCACATAAATCATATCTACATTCAGAAGAGTCAGGTGGTGGTGGTGAACCAGCACAAGACCTAGGCTTCTGTTGCTGTTTATTTTAGGAAAGACTGGACGCCCCTCCTTCTCAGTAGGTGGTTTACCTTGAGACTGGGTAAAAGGTCTGACTCCCAAATTATTGCGACCCAAGGATGTATAAACATCGGCAATAATAATCGGCAACTCACGTTCCCGATCAAGGTCAGCCACCGCTGAAAGGCGTTGGTGAAACTGTAAGCAAACTGCTTCACCCTTAATATTAGAAAGAATAATTTCGGAGACAACGGAAAAAAATACCCACTAATTTCATACCCAAATCCAGGGCAGGACCTGCTCCATGATCATTCTGTACCCGTTTTAGAACGCTCGGAAGAACACTCTTGGAGGGGGTGCCAAAACAAAGTGCATACACGGAGGCAAACATTGTCCCCCAGGTGTTGCATTCTGCAAGAGGAGGAATCAGACCACTTGGTAAACACATAGTAAGGATCCTGTATTTCTCCACAGGACCATTGTGAGGGAAGACAGCAACCAGCTGCTCAATCTTCTGAGCAGTCCAAAATGGAAAGTCCTCACGGGCCTGAAGACGTTTGCCCATTACCGAATTAATAAGAACAGGGGTTTTCACAAGGCCCCCACCATGCGCCTGCACCGGAGGTGCAGCCCCAGGTGGAGCCACCAAAAAAGGACGTGAAATAAATTGAATCAGGCGTCTATACAGAAGACATGCCTGCCCATACAGTAAACGAACGTCCGCCAAATTAGTGTTAAATAATTGGGATGCAGAGTAAAAACAGGCCAATACTGGCCATGTGGTCCCATCAATACTTAAGGGGCCCAAGCTAATGAAAGAAAGTGTGTGCCATTAAACCAAAGCTAGTGCTACCAGGCCGTAAGAGGAACTTCAACCACCGCATAGGACGATATGTCCCCAGAACCGCAGCAACCATATAAGCATGAAAGGAATTATCATTTGCATCCGCTGCGAGAAACATAACCCATGAATAAAAAACTTCGAAGCGGTATGCTGGATCCGCTTCAACCTCAAAAACAGGAGACTCATCATTGGGGACCACATTCTGTAACATATGTTGTGTAACCGCCGTGCAGCAATGTGCCGGTACTGCAATTGGTTGAGCCATAACGAAAAGTAAGAAAGGGATCTATTGGTAGCACAAAACAGGTCAAAAACCTTTTTTAGAATTCAAGCTTGAAAAACCTACAGCAATAGGTGTACCCTACCAACTGAGGAGGCGAATCCCTTCCACCATGGACATCTCCAGGAACCGGTGTGAGGGTATTGTGGACCAGCACAAGCGCTACTCAGGGATCCTGTGAATCAGTACTAGACCAAACGGTGGCAGCGCCATGTTGCAGGGTTTCTGCGGAGTCACAGAACTATGCTTGAGATCATGGAACCTTAGTAGGCAGGGACCGAGTCATCCTACCACCTGAGTACCCATGAGCCCGGGGACCGACTAGCTATAGCATCTCACTTGCCCTACTACTCACTCACAGAGGAACAAGTGATTAGACACCCCAGAAAACAACACTCCCCGACCCTCTCAGGAATCGCGGTTGCAAGTCACACCCTTTCGCTCTCACTCTCGTACCAGTCCACAATAAGATCTAACAGAGACACGAGAAAAGTTAAAATTTGTATTTTAACTATTGTGCTCTAGTATGCAGTATACATGCCACAACAAGTAGAAAAATGTCTAACACAAATACGGTTAGCATGGCAAGTAGTCCGTAAATCATAAAAGGTGCTGTCAATATATACGACAGTGTGGCCTAACCTCCCTCCCAGTCTACAGAAGCAAAATGACTATATATCAGAAGATCTCTGGGTGTTAGCAGCAGACCTTGTACCTCAGTCTATAGATGGAAGATCTACATCACAGGCGCTGTCACGCTCCCTTTCTCTGGAAAGATCCCTCTCCAAGTGCGAGTTACCCACCCGTGGATACCTATATGACCTAAGTACATGTTCCCAAACAACAGCTGAATCTGCATGTTTTGTCTAGGTCCTAGGGCCTGACCAGAACAGAAGAACAAGGGACATTGTTGTTCGACCTTGTCTGCAGTGTTCAGACTAAATCCCAGGAAAGAACAGAACGCAAAAACAACAGCATGGTCTGTGTGAAAGTTGCAGTGTGGCAGAAAGCAAAATACGTTTGTGTAGTAACGTGCGCAAAGCAGCAGACAGTCTGCCACGGGATTATGCTAACACAGGGAAAACGACAATGGCCACATGGACCATGTGACACTATGAAATGGGCCACGCAGGTGAGGGTCGGGTGACTGTAGTCAGTGGTGATGGAGATAGTGTCACTCAGTCATTGAAATGTCACTCATAATTACACTGAAGTTATGAAAATGTTACTCATAGTAACCTTGACAGCTATGTCAATGTGGCATCAGATGTCAGGCAAAAAGTGGGGGTAACCATCCAAAAAGGTCGCTTTCCTACTGCAGTTAAATCTGACTAGGCCAATTCAAAGAGGGAGCACATGTACTTTACTACTGGTTGGCAGGGGTAAAGTGCATGGAGTTTTAAAGCCAGAAAAAATATAGGGTGCAGCAAAAGAAAAAAATTCGAGGAATTGGACAGAAAAGATGAATTTCCTAAAGTGGCCAATCATTTGACTCACCTCAAACCTCATTCTACTACTCTTTTCAATCCACTACCCTATTTCTCACCCTATACCTCTATCAATGTATCCTCTACCTCCACTCTCTCATTCATCCCAAACCCCATACCACTACTATGATCCCCCAAAAAACCCTCTCTAGACTCTTCCCTACTCTACCCCTCCTTGCATCATCTCATAGCTCTTTTACTATTCAGATCTCCCAAACAAGCCTTTTTAAACCGTTCCCTCTGCCTCTTCCCCCTCCACCTCCCTTTTACTCATCCCCATCCCAGGCCTCCTCCTACTGCTATGAGCTCAAAAAAAACCCCAAAACAATTCTAATACCATCCCTCTTCTATCCCTCCACTATCCTTTTCAATCCAAATAACAGACGAACATGTCCACCACTCAAATTAATGTCATATTTCCCTATACTCATTCTCCACTAATCCCTTTATGGGTTCCGGAGTAGTGTTCTACCCACCGAAAAAAATGCTTCAACACCCCATCAGGGGTAGCAAGCGCTATATAAATGCAAACGTTTTCCTCTTCTCTATCCGTCCACTATCCTTTTCAATCCAAATAACAGACTAACATGTCCACCACTCAAATTAATTTCATATTTCACTATACTTATTCACCACTAATCCTTAATGGGTGCTGGAGTAGGGTGCCGGAGTAGCGTGCACCTCTCCCTTCGTCTCTCCCCATCTATTCCTCTGTTTATCCGTTCTCCTGGCTTCCCAGGCCCTTCTCTTCCTGTCATCACCATCCCCATCCACATAGCTAGCCCGCAGGGGCTCAGCCATCTGCACTTATTCCCCTCTCTCCTCCCTCCCTCCCCGCCCTGTTCTCATGTTATTGTTCTCCCCTGTGACAAGGGGAATGTTCCCATCTCCTTCTATTGCCACAGCTAACGCTTTTCAGGCTGACAGTGGCTTCGCTCCTAGCTCTTTCACTGTTAAATAAGTGATGCACGATGTCATTAACCTCTGATGTTCTTCTTTCACATTCATGTAAAGTTTGCTCCCAGAACCTGCCTAATGCATGTTCAGCACTCTGGTATGTGTTTATGCTCTTTAATAAAAAAAAGATTTGACATAAAAGTGGTCTGACAGGCATCAGTCCAGATCACTTTTTCTTGGCTGCTTCCTTGAAGTGCTGTCAAGGGGGCAACAATGGTGCCATACCCCTTGACAAACAGCCTGTAGCAGCCAGTGAGACCCAGGAAGGCTTTCACCTCCATATTGGTCTTCGGAGGCTCCCAAGTCAGAATGGTTTCAATCTTAGTCTGTAGGAGCGCCACCTGGCCACTTCCTACCTGGTGCCCAAAGTACACCACATACCCCTGCCCTATCTGGCACTTACTGGCCTTGATAGTGAGGCCTTCCTTCTACATACAGATCTATGAACAGGACAAAACCCTGCCTGGTAACAAATTATAAACAATGTATCTAATTATGTATACGAGAGGGCAAAACGTCCCAATACAGCCCACAGAATCCCCACAAGTCTCATAATTGAATCTTTCTCATGTGATTAAATATAACAAATGTATTCATTTTTGTTAACACAATAAAATACATTCATATATTCATTTGTATACAATATAAACACAAGAAAGAGATCAAGAGTACAATATATACATTGATATATAGGCAAGTTTCTGGGAACCCCCGGAAAAAAACAACCCCTAAATCAACTCACTCAAACTACCTACCATTCACTCAAAACAGGCATACCAGATCGATCCCACACTTCAATTGTTCTAACAAATATCACACATCAATAAAAACAACCAAAAATAGTTTTCTATGGACCAGGAAAGAATAAGTTAAGCAGTAGCAAATTGTTCTGAATGTTCCAAAGTTTCAAATGATACACAACCAAAGTCTCCTCCATCCAATGGTGCTCAAATTAAATAAATGTCCTGGTCCAGATGGTTGTAAAGGCAGCGCCATCTGCCTTCTACAGAGCCTTCAACACTTCACAGAGGTGTTGCTAGTGTTCCTTCTAGCTGGAGCTGAATACTGCAATGTCATCCAGGTAGGCCGTGCTGAATTCCTCCAGCCGGGACAATACCTGGTTCACTAGTCTCTGGAACATGGCAGGGGCGTTCTTCAACCCAAATGGCATGAACCAGAACTGGTAGTGCCCATCTAGCGTTGAGAACGCAGACCTCTCTTTAGCCCCATCAGTAAAGGCAATCTGCCAGTACCCAGACGTTAAATCAAACATGCTGAGGAAATGGGCATTTCCGAGCCGATCAATTAGTTCATCCGCGGGCGCTAGGGGGCACGCAACCAAGCTAGCCGCTCGAAGCTGAGGCTCCGGCTATCAGGGCCGTCAATCAATAAATATGCACTACCACTAATAAATAGTGCCCCCGACGCGTCGGGATCAACGCCGGAATGCCGCAGGACCCTATCGATGCCCCATGATATATTGGCGGCTGTAGTGTAACTTGGAAACACCGACCGCAAGCAAGAACGACTGCTGCAGTGTGCGCTACGAAGCTCTGAGACGGGCACACCAACTAATTGAGCCCGCTGCTGCACATGTGGAGCGGGCCGAGCTCACCGCGATTCCCCCACTCCGTGATCCATGGGAGACACATACGGACTGCGTGACTCCGACGGAGCGGATCGGACCTTGACGTGCCCCCCGCTGCCTAACTAGGTGAGGAAAGACTGCATTTTGAGGCCTGGGAGAGAAGAACTACGGGCCGTGGACGAAGCTCCCCCCTCCCCCCCTGTTGGGTTGAAAGAGTGCATCCTGCGGTGGGACCGACGCAGCCCCCCCCGGCTCCTGCACTGAGACTGATGTGCACAATAGTGAGCCCCCCCCATCTAACCTGAGCCAGCTGAGGTATCGCTGCCTGGGGGTCCCAGCTACGAGTACCAACAGCATCTATTGTGCCCTCTAGCGATCACAAGTAAAGTCTGGAAGACAGCGTTTGGTCTCCCCCTGACCCCCCCCAGGTGCCAAATTAAGCATTGGGGGGGGAAAGTGGGCAGGGGCGCTGAACTGTTGCTGGGCTGAGGGACCGGGGCCTGGAACCAGCCATGCGGTAGACCTGGAAGGAGGGCCACTACTTAACGCCACAGCTAACTATTCCCTCCAGCTTTGGCCCTATGCACGTGTGAAAGCGATGAGCTGTACCCCCACATATCGTGGCGAACGTGGTGAGGTGGAATAACCTTCCTTCACAGCCTATAGTCGGGAGGTGGTCTGGTACTGCCCCCCCCCACTACACTTAGCCCTGCTTGGCCCCCGGCACCTCCCCGCAACGCTACTGTGGCTGCTACGACATAGCCAGAAATTGATTCGGCTGGCACAGAGCTACATCACGAAGGCATAGTACCAACCCTCATGGGAGCGCATTGCACGTATTGGGACCCCCTGCCGTTGGTCTGGGATGCCACCTGGCAGGCACCATTGAGAAGATACAGTGCCCTGTACGACGGGCTAAATCAGACAAGATGGGGCGAACAGACGGTAAAAAGTCAAAGTTGCCATTCGAGGCCCGCAAATCAGCACGTTTGCAGCAAGAGGAGCAATCGGAAGCTGGGCCCCCCCTTGATGATCAGGAAGATGACTGGAAGGCAATACTCCTCACCATGTGAAGTAGCTTGACCTCCATCGAATCCAAAATGGATGCTATGTCCTCGCGTATGGACACAATCGTCCAGAAGATCGAAAAACACGACCGTAGGATTAAGGAAGCCGAGACTAGGATCTCAAACTTGGAAGACAACATGACCAGTCATAATGAACAGCTCTCCCAGATGGACAGAGTGCTGAGGGTAATTGCCGCAAAAAATGAAGATTTAAAGGCGCGTTCGCGCCGTAACAATGTCCGCATGCTTGGCCTGCCCGAATCGACAAACACAGGGCGCATGGAGGAATGCATAGAGCGGCTGCTCTGCGACGTGTTCGGGGCAGAAGCTTTGTCTAAGCACTTGGTGATCGAAAGGGCGCATAGAACACTAGGGACAAGACCCCCTCCGGGGGTACCACCAAGGCCAATCGTGGTAAGATTCCTCAACTACCGCGACAGAGACACGGTGTTGCGGCTGGCCCGTGAAAAAAGGAAAGTAGAATACGAAAACACCACCCTCCGCTTCTAACAGGATTTCACCCAGGCTGTCCAAGAAGCACGAAGGAAATTTACCGTGGTCAAACGGAAACTCCAGCAGGCCCACTTAGAATACGCCATGCTCTACCCTGCGCGACTGCGTGTTGCCTACAAAGGGAAACAACATCTCTTCCAGAACCCACAACAGGCTGAGGACTTTCTGAAACGGGTCAAACGCTCGTCACCCGGCGATGCTCGCAGTCGATATTCATCACCAGTAGCCAAAATAGACTGAACTCATAGATGGCCTACAAGCGTTAGGTCGATATGTACTGCACTATTCCTAAGTACATTTACTCTACCTTAATTGCATGTTGCCGTGAGCCTCAGATCAGTATGGGACATCTGGCGCAGTGGTGAGGTTGCTGCCGGCGTGATCTGACGGACGGTAAAGGGCATGGAACGCTCTGCATGGAGCAGAAGTGCTTCTGCTATTTCTCTTTTTTTATTGCAGTATTCTTGCTGTAATATGGTGGTCTTTATTTCTTTGCTATTAAGTGGTACAGATTCTTACTACAGGCCCGGATGCCCCCCCCCCTCGCTCCCACGTTCCTCCCCTAGTTTGAGGTCACTCTCCTTGGTCATCGGGGCAACTGGGATAGAGGGCTGTCGCAACTTGCCCCTAGCGGGACCTCTGTGGGAGGTCCCCCCCTGAATCACTTCTTTGTTACCAGCACAGTCAGTAATGATGGCTGCGCATAAGAAATTATGTTATAATTTTTTCCTTTTGGATTGGGAATGGGTGGGGCATGCATACCCGACAAGTTGGGGACGTCGGTGTGGGATGGGGTGGGAAGGGGAACACAGACGCATTAGATCAGTACCCCTCGTTAAGGGCTCAGACCAGGGCATGTTGATTAAACTGCATAGTGAGATGAAAACGCTACACAATCTCTCGCCAAATCTAAGGGATAATGAGTAATGCTGGAACACCGGTCAAAATCCATTGCATCACCTGGAATGTAAGAGGGTTGAATAACCCTCGTAAAAGGCGGCACATATTAACATACTTGGACAGACACCAAATTCAAATAGCACTCCTGCAGGAGACTCACTTCGACCCAGCTGCGCATCCAAGCTTTGCTGCTCGCTGGGCATCGCATCGCTACTCTTCATCATATTCTACATACGCACGTGGGGTGGCGATCCTCATTCGGAAAAACACACTATTTGTCCCCGGGGGATCGATAATGGACCAACAGGGTCGATACTGTATGGTGTGGGGCCGCCTAGGTTCCCATGTAGTTCCCATCGCTAACTGCTACAGCCCCAACGTAGACGATCTCCAATTCTTTACTACGTTGTGGGGAAAAATACTCTCTATAGGAACAACTCATGTTCTCTGGGGAGGTGACTTCAATCTAGCAGTCTCGCCCAACATGGATAAATCACACCCGACTGCGCAGCACCACACTCCCGCACAGACTCAACTAGCAGGGATCATTACAGATAATTACCTCCTTGACGCATGGAGATACCTACATCTCGCCAAGAAAGAAGGGACCCACTACTCAGCAGTACACTCGACGTGGTCGAGAATCGACTACTGGCTAATTACCAGAGGAATGGGCCTCTGGGTAGAACAAACTGTACACTCAGCGAGAACATATTCTGACCACTCCCCAGTGAAACTGACACTTTGGGTCCCAGGGTGCGTATCTCCATATAGCAAATGGCGATTAAACCAAGAGATTCTATTAGACCCAGTCTTCAAAGAAGAAATAGGACAAGAGATACAGGAATTTTTCAAACGTAATATTGATACTGTCCCCAAAACCACCACTGTGTGGGAAGCATTTAAAGTCACCATGCGAGGACTCAGTATTGCGAAGGGAGGGGGGGATATTAAGGGATATCCGCACACAACTTAAACTGGAGAGGGACATAAAAGAGATAAAACGAAAAGCAAGCGAATCACATAGTGGAGGACACACGAAAGCCACTTTGCGAGATAAACTCACAGAATACAAGGACACGGCTGACCGAGAGTGTAAGTTTAGAAGTAAATATCATAGGGCCAGGGCTTATGGGGAAGGAGCTCGCCCAGGGAAGGTCATCGCTGATCGCATAAGGCAACCTAGGTTTTCCAACTTTGTCATAGAACTACATGACCCTGCAGGAAACATACATAGGGAAGCTGCCGACCTACTAAATATATTCACAACATACTACTCCACCCTCTACACTTCACAGAGGACACAGCCTCTTGACCTTTCACATTACCTTGCAGACACCGCATTGGCATGGCTGGGAAACTCCCAGAGGGACTTTCTCGCGACCGAGCTTGAAATAGATGAAATCACGACAGCAATCATGCAAATGGGCTCAGGGAAGTCCTTGGTTCAGATGGACTGCCGCTAGAATTTTATAGCCCCCATGCTCAAGAAGGTTTTTGAGGAGGCATACGAAGACGGTCTACTCCCTAGGACAATGAGGGAGGCGATGATCACTTCTCTGCTCAAACCAGGAAAGCCGGTTGCACACTGAGTCATACAGACCACTCTCGTTGATAAACTGCGATACTAAAATTCTTGCTAAGGTACTGTCAAACAGGCTAAATTTGCCGATTGACAGATTGGTTCTGCCTGACCAGGCTGGGTTTATCCCAGGTAGAGCGACATCACACAATCTCCGAACCCTGTTCGCGGTCTTCAGGATATAGACTCAGACATTGCTGCGGTGGCTGTATTTCTTGATGCCACCAAAGCATTTGACTCTGTGGAGTGGGATTTTCTCAGCGGAATACTGCAACGCATGGGAATGCCCCTTGGGTTTTTAAGATGGATGGAGCGCCTATATCGCAAACCTTTCGACACTGTCCGCCTCAATAGTACCCGTTCACCCCTATTTGCAATTACAAGGGGCACGAGGCAAGGTTGCCCATTATCCCCCATATTATTTGCGTTAGCAATTGAACCTTTAGCGGCTAAGCGTAGACAACACCACAATGGCCGAGCATTAGCATACCCCTCCAGACATATCCTAATATCTCTATACGCAGATGATGTCACCCTTTATGTAAAAGACCCTCAGGAGAACCTGAACCCCTTGCTACAAGAGCTCACCAAGTTCGGAGAGTACTCGGGCATACACATAAATTGGAAAAAATAAAGTATATTCCCTCTCACAGATAAAGTCACTCCCTATGACCTTGACTACCCCCTAGATGGAACGAGGCAGAAGTTAAATATCTAAGGTTTAAAGTGCTAAGGGATAAGAGTGCACTGATGCGCATTAACTATGGTAATGCCATAGACACTATAGCAGACTCTGTATCCCGATTGATTGCCATGCCGCTCTCTATGGCAGGACGGATATCATTAATAAAAATGGTCATACTCCCTAAAATGCTTTACCTATTCCCTAACATCCCATACAACCCCGGCAGGGTTTTCTTTAAGACCCTGCGAACACAAATGATCCGACTGGCATGGGGCGGTAAACAACCCCGACTAAAATGGGAGGTACTCATTCTCCCATACTCACAGGGAGGATTTGAGGTACCAGATCTCGAATTATACTATTACTGCGCGCAAGCACATTATGCAACATATTGGTTCCACCCACCACCCTTTATGCCGCACTTAGCAGTAGAGATGGGATATATGGACCCAATTCCCACGTCAGATTTCATTTCCGCTAAACTTACAAAATGAGAAATAATCCCGTCAACTGTGGCATGTACCAGCATCACATGGAGGAAAATTGCGATTCGACTAGACACGCCCATGCTATACTCTGCCCGCTTACCAATCGCATACCATACCGATCTGCAGGTCACCTATGAAAAGATGTGCAGGCAGGCCCTTGATAATGTTCAGAGGAACACTTGGGGAGACCTTTATGAAAATGGGAAGTTCTTGACAAGTGAACAATTCTTTCGAGGCAAAACTCCTACAACGATGGAGCTATTCATGTATGTGAGTCTTAGACAAAGTATCCGTGCACTCATACCGGAGTTCCCCCAAGAGCCCCAGACTTTACTACCATTACATGACATACTTCAGGCAGAACCACCTCGCCATGTGACATCACGCATATATCACAATGTACAAAACACTACTAAAACGCCTCAGATATCGTCCCGACAGGCTTGGGAAGCAGATTTAGGCACTCCAATACCAGACAAGCAATGGGATTTTTGTTGTAAACAAACAGGACGTATCTCTACGAATAGTTGGTAAAATTGATACATTATAAGTTCCTACACCCATTATGTTACACCCCTGCTAGGCTGTATGGGCTCCATTTGAGGGACGATGATAGGTGCGCGCGCTGTAGGCAGGAAGGGGCGGGATTTCTTCACCTGGCCTGGGAATACACACCGGTCAATGAATTTTGGCAACAGGTGTTTGGGGCCCTGGAACAAATGGTGGGCTCTCCCCTACAAGCCTCCCCGATCACGGCCATACTGGGCTACTCAGATGGGGCTGATACTCCACATAAGAAGCTTCTAGCACTGGGTCTACTGATCGCGAAACGCAAAGTTGCCTGCAAATGGGGCAGGGGTAGAGCCCCTAAATTCGAAGAGTGGCTCTTAGACATGACAACATGGCAGGAACAAGCCCTTATACATGCAGAATTGCTTCCACCCTCGTCAAAACCTAAAGACATATTGGACCCCCTTAAAACCTACCTTATCTCCATTCCAGAACCCATACTAGACACTTCAGCGATGCAGGAGATGGAGAGACAGTAGGGGATACAACACAGAGTACAGATAGACCAATATTTTACGGGGCTGATGTGGAGGTTTAGCCCCGCCTGGACTTAGTAAGAGTAGACAAAGAGGACATGGGGAACTGTTCGATTACGCCACAGGTAGCTTCATACGGATATTATGCAACTATACCAACTGTACAAAGTGTTGACCTTTTATATAACATAACTAGGATATGTTTAACAAATTAGGATGTTGCCAATGTATCATATTTTTCTCTCGTGTGCTCCTTTCCCTCATGAAGAAAATGTGACGTAACTATGCCAACATGCTCTGAAAGTAAGATGTAATGTACAGACTGTGAAGTAACTTCTCTGTATATAATGTCATCACATGATACACCGGTTATGACTTAAGATGTACTGAATATAAGAAAATACCGATAAATAAAGTTTAAAAAAATAAAAAATTAGTTCATCCGCTCTGGGGATGGGGTGTGCGTCAGTCCACATAGAACCGAAGTTCAGGAATGGCACTGGGTGCCGCAGCTTTTGGAACCAAGAACACTGGGCTATCCCAGGGTCTGCTAGAGGGCTCTATCACCCCTAATGCCAACATCTTCGAAACTTCTTCCTTAATGCTAGCCTTGACCCGGTCAGTCAACCTGTAACTTTTGTGCTTCACAGGCAAACTGTCCCCAGTGTCCACATCATGGACACACCAATTGGTAAATCCTGGGGTCAGGGAGAACAGGGAGGCAAACTGTCCAAGTACCTGGCGACAGTCCCTCTGCTGCTCTGGGGTCAGGGTGGGAGAGAGGTTCACACCATCCACTGACCCATCATGCTCCTGGGCAGACAGGAGGTCAGGAAGAGGCTTGCTCTCCTCCTCCATTCCATTATCTGTTGCCATGAGCTTAGTCACTTCAGACCTATCAAAGTGAGGTTTGAGGCGGTTCCCGTGCAGGACCCTCAAAGGGGTTCCTAGGAGTCTGCAAGTTCACCAAGTAGGTGACTTAATTCTTGTGCTCCACCACCTGAAATGGCCCAGTCCACTTGGGCCGTAGCATACAAGACTCCACTGGTGCCATCACCTACACTTTTTGGCCAGGCTGAAACTCTACCAGAGTGACATTCTGGTCATACAACGTTTCATCTCCTCCTAGCTGGCTTCTAGGTTCGCCTGGGCTAGTTTCCTGAAGTGCCAAGCCTGGTTTCTGAAGGCCAGCATTTAGCTAAATACATCCTGGGGAGTTTTACCTGGAGTTTTCTCCCAGCCCTCCTTCACCAGACTAAGAGGTCCTCTCACAGGGTGCCCATACAGCAATTCAAAGGAACTGAACCCTAAGGATTTCTGTGGTATATCCCTGTAGGCAAACAACAGGCATTGTAAAAAGACTTCTCACTTACATCTCATGGGTTCTGTAAGACCCTTTATCATGCATTTCAGGGTTCGGTTAAATCTCTCAACCAACCCATTTCCTTGGGGATGGTAAGGAGTGGTGAATTTGTACATTACACCACACCCCTCCCATAAAGATATCATATACCTAGATATGAAGTTGGTAGCCCAGTCAGATACCACCTCTCTGGGGAACCTCACATGGGAAAAGATCTCCATCAATGCACGGCTCACCACAGGGGCCGTGGTTGTCCTGAGAGGTACAGCTTCCGGGTACCGGTGGCATGGTCCACCAAGACCAAGATATACTTGCTGCCTAAGGCTGTCTTGAGTTCCAGTGGCCCCACAATATTAATGCCCACCCGCTCGAAAGGGGTGCTCACTACAAGGAAAGGTTAGAGGGGAGCCTTACACTTCCCCCCACTCTTGCCGCTTGCCTGGCAAGTCTGACAAGACCTACAATGAGTATCAGTGTGCCTTCACATCTGGGGACAAAAGAAGTGAGTGACAAGCCTGTAAAAGGTCTTGTCACGCCCCAAATGTTCTGCCAAAGGCACATCCTGAGCCAGACCCAGTAGGAAGGTCCTGAAGCACTGGGGTGCCGTAGCACATGGACTGATACAGGCTCAACGACCTTAGGCTCACTATAGAGGAGACCATTCTCCCAATAAATCCAATGTGATTCAGAATGATCACCTGCTACCTGGTCTGCCACCTGTTGCCGCAAACCAACAAGAGTAGGGCACTCCCATCTGCGCCTTGCATAACTCCTCCCTGGTGGAACCCCGTTCCTGCTGCCAATGGGTCAGCTCAGGTAGGTCTCCTAGTTCACTGACTTGCTCCCCTGTAGGTTCCAGAACATCCCCCTCAAACTCTGCTTCCTCCTGGATTGTGGGAACCTCTGGGGTGGGTTTCCCATGCCCCCTGCCCCTTCACTTTCTGGCAGGCACCTGGGCCACTGTTTCAGGCTCCAGATTCTCTTGATTACCCCTACTGGCTGCCATTGACCGAGTGGTCACACATGCCCACTCAGGCACACCCAGCATCTCCAAATGAGCCTGGCGCTCCACGTCCTTCCAAGGGGAACTCTCCAGGTCATTGTCAAGCATACAGTCTACAGGCATGGATGGACAGTGACTTTCAAGGGACCCGAGGACCCCGCCCACCCCCCACCATTCAAAGGGAACCTGCCCCACCTTACACAGGTGCGCAGAGTTGTCTGCAGCAACTACAGGGTGAAGTGCAATGGGGATTACCTGCTCTTCAGACACCCACTGACACCTCACAGATGTCACACTGGCTCCACTGTCTCTCAGAGCTTCCACACTCTTCCCATTGATGGTCACCCACAGCAGGTACTTCTTAGTGTTATCCAGCAGACAGGTTTCCTGGACCTTCTCTCTATCTCCTAGCGAGATAAGCGTCATCACAGCTGGCTCCTCCCCTTCACTAGGGACCAACTCCTACCCCAGCACCACACTAACCCCGGTGACGGTGCACAAGTGGGTGCTGGTGTGGGCTCGGGACACTTGGGGCCCCCCTTCAGGTGATCCTCCTGACCACATGCATAACACCTGCGGGGAACCCTATTGCCAGGCTTACCTCTAGGTGGCCATGGCTTCTTGACACTGGAGGGCTGGGAATCTTTACCCTGGGAACTATTTTGGGGCCCTTTAGAGAACTCTAAGATTCAGAAAGATCAGTGGTATGGTATTAGGTTTATCGGCGCCACTTAGGAAAATAACACATTTATTAGTTGTGGAAAAGTATTGGAGTACGGTGCTGTAAGGTGAGGAGAACCACCAACCTCCCCCAAAGTGTGGCCAAAGCCAACATAACAGTTAAACAAAATCCTTAGCACACATATGTACAATCAAAACAGATAACGCACAAAGTGTGCACAAATTGAAAGAAATACACCAGTGTTCGTGATCTTTCTTTCTTTGTTCCTTTTCCCTTTTATTCTTTTTCTTCTGTTAATACATAAAATTCCTTGTCAGCCAACACGTGTTTCGTCGCAAACACTGGGAAATCGTCCCGCTACTTTTTAAAGGCTGAATAAACAAACAAAGAATGGCCATTGTGACACCATACAAACTCTGGTGAGCACGAAGCATCATAAACGTATCCCCGTGAGTATATGTTTGTGTATGAACACATGCACAGAGTGACTCAAATCGTCTGTGAATATCGTCGCGATTGTGTGTCCATAGATTTTAATTTAATTTATTAATATATTGCTATAGTGTCTGATATATTCCCAGCATCCAGGTGATGGAGAAAAACTGATATAAGTGATATTCTTGAGGGGCAAAACACACGCAAATCTTAAAAACATTTTTAAGAAAAAACCAAGTGAGCGCGCATCACACAAAAAGTAAGTGTGGAAACGAAAATATGGAACACTAACGATTATGGCAAAAAGCAATGATAGGCCAGAATATTGGAGCGGAAGCGGAAAAGTGAATGGAACACCAACCGGTCAAGCCAAAAAGCATGCAAAAACCGAAAATTCCTAAGGTACCTCCAGTATCTCCAGTTAGAATCTCTGTAAGAAATGGAAATGAACACAGAAGTATAATCAGGATGCCCATGTCATGAATATGCTTGCTTTCTTCTTTCAGAACAGAACGCCAATTTAAATGTCAAAGACACCTACTTTTCAAGTGGTGATAATTCCAACCCACATTAGGCCAAAAAACGAAATCCGTTGCCATATTCTATAATTCCGGCTCCAAACACAAATCCGATCTTCAATTTGATCCAATAAGTAAGCTCTGAAATTCAAAAGGAAAAGCCTCGGTATACCGACTTTCCATTGTAAGCCACGGTTTACATTCCACCAAATAACCCACAGTATACACCACCATACTACATTCAAAGCAAAAGGAATCCACTAGCAAATGCAGAGCATGTGTCTGCAATCCTTCAAGTCCTACCCGGAACTCCAATGTCTTATCGTTAACGATTTATTGAAAATCCGTGCCGCCATGACCCATTAAGAATTAAAAATTAAACACAACCCCTTACAAGTGTAGAGCCACGCATCCGTAATCACTACAGTCCTACTGCAATCCACAAATCCTTACCGCTTACAGCGTGATCCTTCAGTTAGACTGCCATGTCCTCGAGTACGAGACACGGAGAAGTGAAGCTTACCGCACTAATATACCTCCCCAGGTTCCAGGAGCTGTGGTCATCAAGAAAGGACAAATTCCGTCCTTACACACGGCCGCCATCTTAGAACGTCCTCTGATGGCTCCAGATACATGCATCAAAATTTCTCGAGTGGGCCGGTAGGCGCACTTCAGAAGGGTGATCATTATACAGGATAAGATAGTTCTAACCTCCGTGTCATGTCTTATAGAAATGCACATAACTTGGAATGATATAAAAAAAAACAAGTATCCGTGGGCGTCATCTTTCGGTGCGTCAAAATAGGTGTCAAATCCCCTGCTCATAAAAATAGTGTTTGTAAGAAAAAAGGGCAATAATAATTTAGTTAATAGGGGTAATAAGTATACCCATTATTAACAGTATTCCCCTGAGGACAAAAAATCTGACCACCAACATTTGTTGTTAGCGGTAAGCATTCTTGGTGTTTGCGTCAAATAACACCAAACCAATTCGGCTGCGTTGCACATATATTATGTTTCTCCATCTCCTGGAAAACTTGCGGACATCATATTTGCCATATTTCCCACAGGAGCAGATCAGGACTGCCAAGAAAGATGAGAAAATACGCATGGTGACCAATTACAACACCTGGTCAGGAGTATTGATACGCAGTCTTAATAGACATTGGCATGTTCTGAAAGCAGACAGATCATTATGTGGTTTCATTGCGGACAAACCAGACATTACCTATTGAAGGGGAGTATCCCTTAGGAATTTACTGAGCCCAAGTTACCCCAGGGTGAGAACAACAGAGAGCTGGCTGACTCCACGCACGATAGGATTTTATGGATGTGGACACTGTGGTGTGTGCAAGTGGGCATGCAATAAGAAAACACATTTTAGGGGCCCTAGTGACAAAACATATAAAATTGTGTCCAATATCAATTGCTATACGGAATTCGTTGTGTTAATCATTGAGTGCAAATGCAGTAAGAGATATGTGGGTAGCACCATAAGAACTCTACGTGAAAGAATTGGGGAACATATGAGAGCGGTCAAACAGGGGGATATTAGATATCCTATTGCGGCACACACAGCGCAATGCCCCTCACAGACCAGAAACAGACTTCACATTTTATGGCATTGACCAGATCCTGAGGCATCCAAGAGGTGGCAACAGGGAATTAACTTTACGGAGACGAGAAGCCTGTTGGATTCTCAGATTACGTAGTACCTAGACATGGCTCAATTTGGATCAGGAGCTCCATTACTTTTTGGGGAGATAGATGTGTGTTTGTTTTACATGCATGGCCTGTGATCATAATATATGAAATAGCGGAGGGGTGGTATGCAGTTTTCCGTCACCTCGTCTGTACACTTATGAACAGTAGTATCTGTATGTTGTTTATTAGTGAAAAAATTGTGGTTTGCTTCGTTGTCATCAACAATTTCTATGAGATCTTATAAGAGGGATGTAATTTTCCTGTATATATAAGAAATTTCAGATGTTGTTCTGTTAATTACCTGCCAGATTGTTGATATGGATTGCAGGAGCAAATATGATGTCCGCAAGTTTTCCAGGAGATGGAGAAACATAATATATGTGCAACACAGCCGAATTGGTTTGGTGTTATTTGACGCAAACACCAAGGATGCTTACCGGTAACAAGAAATGTTGGTGGTCAGTTTTTTTGTCCTCAGGGGAATACTGTTAATAATGGGTATACTTATTACCCCCATTTACTAAATTGTTATTGCCCTTTTTTCTTACACACACTATTTTTATGAGCAGGGGATTTGACACCTATTTTGACGCACCGAAAGATGACGCCCACGGATACTTGTTTTTTTTTATATCATTCCAAGTTATGTGCATCTCTATAAGACATGACACGGAGGTTAGAACTATCTTATCCTGTATAATGATCACCCTTCTGAAGTGCGCCTACCGGCCCACTCGAGAAATGTTGATGCATGTATCTGGAGCCATCAGAGGACGTTCTAAGATGGCGGCCGTGTGTAAGGACGGAATTGGTCCTTTCTTGATGACCACAGCTCCCGGAAACTGGGGAGGTATATTAGTGCGGTAAGCTTCACTTCTCCGTGTCTCGTACTCGAGGACATGGCAGTCTAACTAACTGAAGGATCACGCTGTAAGCGGTAAGGATTTGCGGATTGCAGTAGGATTGTAGTGATTACGGATGCGTGGCCCTACTCATGTAAGGGGTTGCGTTTAATTTTTTATTCCTAATGGGTCATGGCGGCACAGATTTTTAATAAATCGTTAACAATAAGACATTGGAGTTCCGGGTAGGACTTGAAGGATTGCAGACACATGCTCTGCATTTGCTAGTGGATTCCTTTTGCTTTGAATGTAGTATGGTGGTGTATACTGTTGGTTATTTGGTGGAATGTAAACCGTGGCTTACAATGGAAAGTCGGTATACCAAGGCTTTCCCTTTTGAATTTCAGAGCTTACTTATTGGATCAAATTGAAGATCGGATTTGTGTTTGGAGCCGGAATTATAGAATCTGGCAACGGATTTCGTTTTTTGGCCTAATGTGGGTTGGAATTATCACCACTTGAAAAGTAGGTGTCTGACATTTAAATTGGCGTTCTGTTCTGAAAGAAGAAAGCAAGCATATTCATGACATGGGCATCCTGATTATACTTCTGTGTTCATTTCCATTTCTTACAGAGATTCTAACTGGAGATACTGGAGGTACCTTAGGAATTTTCGGTTTTTGGCTTGACCGTTTGGTGTTCCATTCACTTTTCCGCTTCCGTTCCAATATTCTGGCCTATCCTTGCTTTTTGCCATAATCGTTAGTGTTCCATATTTTCGTTTCCACACTTATTTTTTGTGTGATGCGCGCTCACTTGTTTTTTTTCTTAAAAAAAGTTTAAGATTTGCATGTGTTTTGCCCCTCAAGATTATCACTTATATCAGTTTTTCTCCATCACCTGGATGCTGGGAAGATATCAGACACTATAGCAATATATTCATAAATTAAATTAAAATCTATGGACACACAATCGCGACGATATTCACAGACGATTTGAGTCACTCTGTGCATGTGTTCATACACAAACATATACTCACGGGGATACGTTTATGATGCTTCGTGCTCACCAGAGTTTGTATGGTGTCACAATGGTCATTCTTGGTTTGTTTATTCAGCCTTGAAAAAGTCGCGGGACGATTTCCCAGTGTTTGCGACGAAACACGTGTTGGCTGTCAAGGAATTTTATGTATTAACAGAAGAAAAAATAAAAGGGAAAAAGGAACAAAGAAAGAAAGATCACGAACACTTACACTTTGTGCGTTGTCGCTTTTGATTGTACATACGTGTGCTAAGGATTTTATTTAACCTTTAGAGAACTCCTTTTGGTTACCCTGGCCCCCCCACTCTTCTGCTAGGGGCCCTGCCCACCCTTGGCTGGGTTACCCACATACCCCTTGTGGACCCTGGTACTCGTCCAGCAGTCCGCCTGCTGAGCAAGCTTCCTAGGGTCATTCATACTTACTATCCCTCAGATGCTGGCGCAGCTCTGGAACACAAAAACTATTCAACTGCTCCCATGCAGTTAAATCAAATAGCCCCTTGTAGTCAGTTACCTTGCTGCCCTTTATCCAACCATCCAGTTATCTGCAAAACAAATTCACACATTCCACCCATGTGTTAGACTCAAGCTTTTTAAAAATTCTAAACTTTTCCCTGTACTGCTAAGGTGTGAGTCCATACCTGAGGCATAAAGCCTCCTTCATATTGGGATAGGTGAGAGTACCCGCCTCCTCCAAAGGTGTTAGGGTGTTCCTCCCATTGGCCTCAAAGTGTTTCCCCAGGCCCTCCCCCCAATGTTTCTCTGGGACCTCATTCATGCAGAGTGCTGCTTCAATAGATGCAAGCCAAGCATAAATATCCTCCCCCTTCTGGAAATTCTGTACTAGATCTTTTGGAATGTAGACCTTTTCCCCAGATTGCACTGGCTCTACGCTGCCAACACTGGAACTAGACTCTGACTGCTTGGCCCTGATGTACAGCTCCCTCATGCTCAACTCATGTGCCAAAGCAATTTCATCTCCTCCAAGGCACAAGCATTCTCCTCTGCACGTTTTTGGTTCTCCATGTCATACTTGAGCTTCTCAAGCTCCCTCTGATGCTCACTCTCCTGTTGCCTGTCCTCCAGCTCCTCTGGGGACAGACCTCTAGAAGACACACTGCTGCCAGGCCTGGGGGACCCTCCCCCACTGGCAAATCCTGGGACACAAAGCCCCCTTCTAGCAAATCCATATCCACAACTGCATCGCCTGTCCCCTGAGCTCTCTGGCCTCCCACCAGGCCCTCAAGGCCTTCTGCAGCTCCTCTTTCCTAGAGGCGCTCCTCATGGGGCATACAAAGCTTTTGCAAAATTGTCTGAGTTGATCCATTTTGTATGTAAGCAACATTCCAACATCAAACTCCAATCCTGCAACTTCACTTGCTGGTTTACCATTTAGGGACACGGGGAGTGGATACTTCAAGGGTCAATCAAAAATAGAACTAAAAACAGTATGTGGTTGCGTAGTGGTCTGCACTAGTCTAGTGATGTACACCAATCACTGTGGGTCAAGTACAAATACAAGTTCAATCTCACGATGCACCAATATTAGAAATGGGGGACTCTAATTGGCAGGTGCCTTTGTCCAAGTAGGTACCCTTGCTTCTAGTCAGGGTAAGGGAGTTACACACTTTAGATAACCCCTGCTCACCCCCTTGGTAGCTTGGCACAAGCAGAGAGGCTTATCCCAAAGGCAATATGTAAACTATTTGTACTCCAAACACACAGTAATACAGTGAAAACACCACAAATGGATGCCACACCAGTTTAGAAAAGAAAGTATCTTTACCTAAACCAAACAAGAGCAAAACGACAAAAATCCAACATACATGTAACAAAAAGAACTAATAGTTTCTTTCAGATGAACAAGTTACTTACCTTCGGCAACGATTTATCTGTAAGAGACATATATTAGTTATAGATTCCTTACCTTAGAATTACCCCCAGGTGTCAGACTGGATCCGGAGAATATTTTCTTAGCAGTACCCCTGTGCGTCGGTAGGTGGCCTCGGTCGACTCGGGGCCCGTCGTGGTCGCCGGGTGGACGTCGCAGTGCCAACACCGCCCCTGTGCGCTGACGTCAGTTCTGACACAACTTTCCACGCCAGAAGCGAAGAGCCATGAAAGACACTGATCACTGGTGCGCCACAACTAGGGAAAAGAAACAATTGATGGACGGAATGCTGGACAATGCAAACATTCACCCCCAGTCACAAGGATCTGGGTTAAATCCATCATTCTTTTGCTCACCACACCACCCCAGTTTGGACCCAGCCATATGCAAATCAGTCTTGACCCTGTTCCTTGTGGGAACAGTCCAGCCCGAACTGCCAAGCCAGGTCCTCACTGGACCGGAAACAAGCATCCTGGGACCGGTTTCAGGGAATCACCCTTCATCAGCCAGGCTAGCTTGAATCCAGTTGTGTAGTGACCACGGGACCCACGTCTGGGCATACCCTTCCCACTTAGGGCGACATATGCAAAAGAAACAATTGATGGATGGAATGCTGGACAATGCAACCATTCACCCCCAGTCACAAGGATGTGGGTTAAATCCATCATTCTTTTGCTCACCACACCCCCCCCAGGTTGGACCCAGACATATGCAAATCAGACTTGACCCTGTTCCTTGTGGGAACAGTCCAGCCCGAACTGCCAAGCCAGGTCTTCACTGGACCGGAAACAAGCATCCTGGGAAAGGTTTCTAGGATGCTTGTTTCCAGTCCAGGGAGGACCTGGCCTGGCAGTTCGGGCTGGACTGTTCCCATTGGGCACAGGGTCAAGACTGATTTGCATATGGCTGGGTTCAAACTGGAATGGCATGGTGAGCAAAAAAACGATGGATTTAGGCCCAGATCTTTGTACTAGGGTGAATGTATGACATTGTTCTGCATTCTGTCCATCAGTGGTTGTTTTTGCATTTGTCACCCCGAGTGGGACGGGTATGCCCAGACGTGGGTCCCGTGCTCTCCATGCCACTGGAATCAAGCTATCCTGGCTGAAGAGGGGTGAAACCCCGATACTGGTCCTAGGATGCTTGTTTCCAGTCCAGGGAGGACCTGGCCTGGCAGTTCGGGCTGGACTGTTCCCATTGGGCACAGGGTCAAGACTGATTTGCATATGGCTGGGTTCAAATTGGAATGGCATGGTGAGCAAAAAAACGATGGATTTAGGCCCAGATCTCTGTACTGGGGTGAATGTATGACATTGTTCTGCATTCCCCCCTTAGGCTTTCTAGGGAGTCTCCCTCCAAACCATGGTTCACGCCCGACCTAAAAACGCTAAAACATGAGTGTAAGAAACTGGAGCGGACCTGGCGGCGCAGAGAATTCTGCCCCCTGGCTAAACTTAAGCTTAGGTCTAAACAAAAAATCTATTACTCTGCTATAGCTCAGGCACAAAGCCTATACTATTCGGCCCGCATCGACCTTACCAAAAATACAAAGGAAATTTTCGCCATCGTCCAGAGCTTCATGACCCCCATAGCTCAATCGAGCACACCTCCATCCACAGAAGCCTGGTGCGATAGTCTCTAGTTTCATGGACAAAATCCGCACTATTCAGGTGGCTTTTACCTCTTGCGGCGGGACTACAGCGGGTCCCTTACCTCTGGTTTCCCCATCTGTCAATCCTATTCACTCCCTGCTTGCCTTTGCTCCCATCGATCTGCCCAGCTCTCTAAATATTTTGAAGGGCTTGAAATCAGGCTCTCCATCCGACCCCTGCGCAGCTAGATTGATGGCAGCTGTTGCAGAGACCATCAACTTTGAAGTTAATAGCATTATTAATATGTCCCTCCAGGAGGCTCGTGTCCCGGAAGTCTGGAAGCAGGCCAAGATTCTTCCCCTACTAAAAAAGCCATCCCTTGATCCTCTTAGCCCAGGGAACTACCGTCCCATCTCTCTTTTGCCTGGCGTGGCTAAGGTGTGTGAAAAGCTGGTGACTAAACAACTCAGTTCACCGAGAGTTCGGGCCTCTTGCATCCGGCCCAGTCAGGGTTTAGAGCTTCTTATAGCACCGAATCAGCCCTGGTGGAAATCTCAGAAGCCATTTGGGAGTGTCTGGACGCCGGCGGGAGGGCAGCATTAATTTTGCTGGACCTGTCGGCGGCGTTCGACACGATTCCACATTCACTGTTGCTCACTCGAATTGCCGAGATTGGGGTTTCTGGCACTGCTTGGGGCTGGCTTAAGTACTTTCTGGAAGGGCGGATGCAACAGGTCTGGCTCCCGCTGTCCTCTTCATCCCCGCAGACTGTGGACACAGGCGTCCCCCAGGGGTCCTCCCTTAGCCCCATTCTTTTTAACATTCATGTTACCCCACTGATCCAACTAGCCGAGGATTTGGGGGCTAAAATCATTGCCTACGCTGACGATACCCAGCTCCTGTTTACATGGGGCAAAAATGTGGACTCCATTTCCTCCGCAAAATCTTGTTTGACCTCTGTTTTCAGATGGCTGGCTGCCGCTCAGCTTAAGTGCAATGAAGAGAAGTCCAAAATCATCCTCTTCGGGAAATTCCCCCCTAATTTCAGAGAAACGCTCTGGCCAGCTGACTTCTCCATGCCTTCATCGACAGGGAAACCCGCTAAGAACCTGGGGGTTTGGTTCGATGAGAATCTCTCGTTTTCCACACAGGTTAAGAAGCTTGCCAGCAATTGCTTTGGACTTCTTAAAACCCTCAGGAATGTCTTCCTCTTCTTCCCAGGGCTGCGAAAGAAACGGTCATTCGTGCTCTTATTCTATCCCGGCTTGACTATGCCAACGCCCTGTACGTTGGCATCCCTGGCTATCTGCTGAATAAGCTGCAGGTGGTCCAAAATGCGGCAGCCAGGCTTCTTCTTGACATTCCTTTTAGAAGCAGCGTGAGACAACACCTGCGCTCATTGCACTGGCTTCCCGTGGCTGAACGGGTCACATTTAAATCCCTAGTCATTGCTCATCGCGCCCTCTATGGCTTAGGCCCTACTTACCTACAGAAGCGGTTTTCCTTCTATGCCCCTATGAGACACCTGCGCTCCACATCTCAACTTCTAGCCCAGGTTCCCCGCTTCAAACGACAAAGGTTGGGGGGCAGCTCCCTTGCCCTGAAAGCTGCCTTGGCCTGGAACGCTCAGCCATTTGCCTTACGCAACATCCAAGACCCCATTGCTTTTAAGAAAAACTTGAAAACTTTTCCCTTTGTCTAGTTCACCCTTTTCTACCCCTCTTGGTTCGCGCCGGGACACTCCTTGGAGTATCTGTGCGCGCTATAAAATAACATAACATAACATTCTGTCCATCAGTTGTTGTTTTTGCATGCGCCACAACTAGGGCCCTGTAAGGGAGTCAGTCCCTATCCCTAGAAGTCAGTTCGCAGAGCGGGGAGGATGGGTGGGCCGGTAAGGAATCTATAACTAATAAATGTCTCTTACAGATACATCGTTACCGAAGGTAAGTAACTTGTTCATCTGAAAGAGACTATTAATTATAGATTCCTTACCTTAGAATAGATACCCCAGCAATACCATCCCCGGAGGAGGGTCTGCGAACCAAGTTCACACCAGACAAATCCTGGAGGACAGAACGGGCAAAGTAGCCTTCCCTCCGGACTTGACTATCCAGGCAGTAATGTCTGGTGAACGTGTGCATAGAAGCCCACGTGGCCGCCTGGCAGATGTTGATGAGTGGAACTCTACGCGACAAAGCAGTGGTTGCTGCCGTAGCTTTAGTGGAATGAGCTTGCAGCCCCACTGGAGGCTCCTTTTTAGCTGAAGCATAACACATCTTGATACAGAGGACGACCCATCGAGAGATGGTACACTTTTGCACAGCCAAACCTTTCTTGGCACCCACATAGCCAACGAAGAGTTGATCGTCCATGTGGAGCTCCTTTGTGCGGTCAAGGTAGAAAGACAACGCATATTTTGGGTCCAGACTGTGGAGTCTCTCCTCCTCCTCGGAAGGGTGTGGAGGCGGGAAAAAGGGGGGCAGAGTAATAGTTTGCCCGATGTGAAAGGGAGTGACTACTTAGGCAAGAATGAGGGTCTCGTTCGGAGCACCACCTTGTCCGGATGGACTGAAAGGAAAGGAGGCTTAGAAGAAAGGGCCTGAAGCTCACTCACTCTGCGAGCAGAGGTGATGGCAACAAGAAAGGCAGTCTTCAGAGTGAGAAGCCTGAGAGGACAGTTGTGAAGAAGCTTGAAGGGAGCGCACACAAGATAAATCAAGACAAGCTTCAAGTCCCACTGAGGCATTATGAAAGGAGGTGGAGGAAAGAGGTGAATAATGCCTTTAAAGAAGCGACTTACTATAGGGGACTTCAACAAAGAAGGCTGCTCTGGCAGCCGAAGAAAAGCAGAAATGGCTGCCAGGTAGCCTTTAAGAGTGCCCAGAACAGAGCCCTGCTGGGCCAAAGAAAGAAGGAACAAAAGAACCTCAGAAAGTGGGGCAGAAAGAGGATCCACAGCCTTTGCTGTGCACCATGCCACAAACTTATTCCATCGTCAGGCGTATACCGTCCTAGTGGAGGGACGCCTGGCTGCCAAGATGACGTTACAGACTTCAGGAGGAAGGTCAAAAGCTGTCAACTGTCGACCCTCAATCTCCACGCAAGGAGGTGGAGGCTGGACAGGTTCGGGTGGAGGACCGTCCCCTGCTGCTGCGACAGAAGATCCTCCCGAAGGGGCAGCCTGATCGGAGGATTGATGGCCATGCTCAGGAGCTCGGCGTACCAGACTCTTCGTGCACAGTCCGGTGCCACAAGAATGACTTGGGCCTGGTTGCGCTAGATCTTCTTCAGCACTCGGGGCAGAAGTGATACAGGCAGAAAGGCGTACAGGAGGCCGCAGCTCCACTCGCGACGAAAAGTACCGCCTCGGAATCTCCAACACGCAGAACTGTTGACATTGTGCGATCTCTTCGGTGGCGAACAGATCTAACCAAGGCTCTCCCCACTGTAGAAAGAGTCCTTGCGCCACTTCCGAGTGAAGACGCCATTCGTGATCCACCAGGCACCGATGGCTGAGTTCGTCCGCCCTGGCGTTCAGAGAACCTGCCAGGTGTTGAACCACCAGGGTAATGCCCTGATGTTCCAGCCATGTCCAAAAGCGAAGAGCCTCTTGACAAAGGGTCCACGACCCCACCCGCCTTGCTTGTTGCAGTACCACATGGCGGTGGTGTTGTCCGTGAACACTTGCGCTGCCTTCCCCTTGAGGGAGGGAAGGAATGCCTTCAGTGCCAAGCGAATCGCCCGAAGCTCAACAGGTTGATATGGAGACCGGACTCTGCCAGAAACCAGACTCCTCTGATCTCCTCCTCTCCCAAGTGGGTACCCCATCCCAGGACTGATGCATTGGTCACCACTGTGAGGTCTGGTTGGGGAAGGGAGAGGGATCTGCCTCTGACCCAATCCTGGTTCGTTAACCACCACTGCAGTTGCTGTGCAGTCCCCTCTGGGGTCTGAACGTAGTCGGAAAGATTCCCCTGATGCTGTGCCCACTGGAACTTCAGGTCCCACTGCAGAGCCCGGATAAGCCACATGGCATAGTCCACCAGCAGGATGCAAGAGGCCATGAGGCCCAGTAGCCGCAGGGTCATCCTGACCGGAACCTGGGCTAGAGGCTGAAAGATCGGAATCATTCCCGAATACCCCGGAGTCACTGCTCGGGAGAATAAGCCCAAAACTGCGCTGTGTCCAGAACCGCTCCGATGAAGAAGAGCTTCTGAGAGGGGGTCAGGTGCGACTTCGGCACGTTGATGGTGAACCCCAGCGAATGCAGGAGGTCGGTCGTAGTCTGGGGGTGGGAGACAGCCTGGGGCGAGCCCGCCTTCAACAGCCAATCGTCGAGATAGGGGAAGCCTGGAACCCCCGATCTGTGCAGATGAGCTGTGACCACGGCCATCACTTTCGTGAACACCCGAGGGGCACTGGTAAGGCCGAAGGGGAGCACGGTGAACTGAAAATGCTCGTGGTCTACCGTGAACCGTAGGTAACGCCTGTGGGCTGGCAGGACGGGGATGTGGAAAAAAGTGTCCTGCAAGTCCAACACCACCATCCAATCTACAGGGTCCAGGGCAGACAGGACCTGAGCCAAGGTTAGCATTTTGAACTTCTCCTTCCGGAGGAAGCTGTTGAGGGCCCTGAGGTCTAAGATAGGACGCAGGCCTTTGTACTTCTTGGGCACCAGAAAGTAGCGGGAAGAGCAACCACGACCTACTTCTGGTGCAGGTACCCTCTCGATAGCTCCCTTGGCCAAGAGAGCCGAATCTTCCTGGTGGTGAAGCGCCAAATGATCCTCCGACATGCGATCGAAAGACGGTGGCATGGAGGGAGGGGTAGTCTCTAAGGGGAGGGAGTAGCCCCTTCGGACTATCTGCAAAACCCACCTGTCTGACGTGATGGATTGCCAGTGGGGGAGGAGATGGCGAATCCTGCCGCCCACTGGGCGCTGATGGCCCTGAAAGGTCAGACTAGGAGGGTTTGGAGGCTGCTGCAGGGGGCAAAAGGTGGACTGTCCCGCCTGCTAGTTCCCAGATCCGCGTCGCTGGGTCCCACGTCCGCAGCCACGCAGAGGCTTGGCAGCTTCCATGGGCTGGTGGCTGGACTGGGTCGGACGCCCCTTCCGTAGCCACGAGAGGGGCAAAAGGCAGACTGTGGGGGATGGGAGGATGCAACGAGGCCAAAGGATCTGGCCGTAGCCAGAGAATCCTTGAAATGCTCGAGCTTTGAGTCCGCCTTGTCACAAAAAAGGCGACGGCCATCGAAGGGCATGTCCAGCAAAGTTGCCTGGACATCACCCGAAAAACCAGAAGTCCTCAGCCAGGCGTAGCGCTGAAGGGCTACCGGCGTGGCAATCATTCTGCCCAGAGAGTCCGCAGTGTCCAGTCCATAGCGGATTGTGAATTTTGCTGCATCTCTCCCATCCGCCACTGCCTGGGGGAGAATGGCCCGGGCACTGAGGCAGCACCCGCGCAACCTTATCCCAGACTGTATGGGTATAGCGGCCCAAGATGCATGCGGTATTCACGGACCGCAGCACCAAGCTGGAGGAAGAGAACATACGCTTCCCAAGGTGATCCAGCTTCTTGGATTCCCTATCTGGGGGTGCGCAAGGGAATGCTCCCTTGGAAGAAGAGGCTTGGACCACCAAGCTCTCGGGGAAGGGTGTTGGGAAAAGAAAATTGGATCGCCCAGAGCCGGGCGGTGGGCAATCGTCCGTTCCACAGGAGCCGCTGTGCTGGGCTTGGAACAAGTGCCCAGAAGTACGCCGGTGAGGGCTTCATTAAAGGGCAAGAGGGGTTCAGATGAAGTTGCCGCCGGCTAAAGCTCCTCCGTCAGGAGGATAGTCCTGACTGATACTGTAGGGAGCTCCAGGCCCAAAGCCTCGGCTGCCCTATGCTCCTCCACTGCGTAAGAGGCTCCCTCCTCCGTAGCCATGGTAGGGGGTGAAAGCATGCCAAGGTCTGTGGAGGTATCCAAACCACTGGCGTCACCCAACTCCTCTCTCCAGTCCGGCTCTTCCAGCTGGTCTGCTAAAGGGTCCAGTGACCCCTCCCAGTCCTCATGACCACGCACAGGGAGATAGGGAACACCTGGGATGAGCAAGGGCACAAAAGTACCATCCGGTGTCGGATTTGACGTCGATCCGGATCTGGTCCATCTCGGGATGAGGATGGGGATGGCGTCGAGTGAGGTCGACCGGCGTCGATCCGGATCCAGGCCTGGATCCATGGGGACCCTGCGGCCCCAGGGCCGGAGCCGCCGGCATCAAAGGCCCAGGGCCCCAACTGGCTCCGAAGGCACGCCTGTGGAGTCGGGCTGCCCAAAGATGGAATGGAGGGCTTCGTAAAATGCACGAAGCTGGGCAGGGGACGCCCCGGCTCCTGGAAACAGGGAGAGGTGCGGAGTCGTCCCTGAATCAGGCACCGGAGACGGAGCCTTAATGCGACGATGCTCCGGTTCCCGCATTGCGTAGACTGACCAACGGAGAGAAGGCGAAGAGCGACGGTGCTTCTTCGCCTTCTTCTTGTGTTTAGACTTACCCAAGGAGCGCAAAGACTTGGACGAGGTGTGGTGGCTCCGCGACCGGTCTCGAGACCTTTACCTCAAGCGAGACCGGGAGCGACGCGGCACCAACTGCCGGGCCTCCAAAAGTTTTCGGGACCGCTCCCGCAAAGACTTCGGATTACACGCCCGACAGTCGGAGCATGACTCGGGTCGTGGTTGCGCTCCAGGCACCAGAGACACACGAGGTGCGGATCCATCATGGACACCAGTTTGTGACAGGATTCAGAAGGCTTGAATCCGGTCCGACGCGATGGGACATCCCTCGTGCACCAGGAGTCGAAGACTCGAAAAAAGACGTCGACAAAAGTCGAAAAGCTTAATCAAAAAATTACTAAGGGGCAAGCTCTCTCTGGAGCTGCGCTAGGCTGGCGCGGAAAAAGAAAGAACTGCCGTCAGCGCTCAGGGGCGGCATCTAAATAGGCACTGCGATGTCATCCCGGCAACCATGACGCCGCCGACAGACACGGAGTCAACCGACGCGCAGGGGTACTGCTGAAGAAAAATTCTCCTGATCCAGTCTGACGCCTGGGGGTAATTCTAAGGAAAGGAATCTATAACTAATAGTCTCTTTCAGATACAACTTTTAGAACAGTTTTCTCAGCAATTGCTGCAACTGGGGCTATTACAACGTCGTGACATAAATCTAAAGTAAGGCGCCAACCGTGAGGTGCGCAGCGTCGGGCAAGGAGTCACACGGACCCCCAAACAACAGTACCTTGGAAAACGAAGTCTATGGACGATGCACGGAGTCGTGGGGGTGAGGCGTTGGTTCAGAGGTTGAGGCCTGTTCCCTGGTTTCCATGGGGGAGGGGAGGCGTTGTGTCTGTGAGGAAGCGATGCGTCATGTCCTGGACAGCGGAAATTAGGCGGCGACAGCGGTCAGGCGTCTGTTCCGGTGAGGCTGTGACTGCGTCAGTCCGTGCACTGGCGTCTGGAATGCGATAACTGTAGCCGTCGGCGGGCGTTGGAGCAGCAGTGCAGGTGGCTCGGTGTGTCGTGCACTTCACGAGTGGTGCCCCCGACCTCGGTGCAGGTCGCGGCGTCACTGGTGGCATCACTGACAGCGTTGAAGTTGTTTTTCTTGCTTTGCAGCCTGACCACACAATTCTAAAGGCCCAGGAACTAGAATAGGCACCCTTTTGACCAGCAAGGGCCTCAGGGCCCAGTCCAAACCAGTTCTGTCCTTCTGGTGCAGCATCACTACAGGAGGTGGAGACAGCATTGTGCAGAAGAGACACTGCCTATTCAGGTGCTAGTGAAACTCCTCCCAGCAGGCCAAGGTCTATTCAGCCTAGCTATGAGTCACCCAGGAAAGGCAGGACATACCTCAACCCCCCTTGTGGCTGTCTACAGTGAATGCACATCCCCAGCCCCTGTCACTCCAAAACCAGACAGTCAATACACAACCAGCAGAGGCACACAGAATGGTTAAACAGGAAAATGCCTAGTTTCTAAAAGTGGCATTTTCGAACACACAATTTAAAAACCATCTTCCTAAAAAGGTGTGTTAGTAAATTCTATGTTCAGAGAGCCTAAACTCCCTATCTTGTCCCAGTGGAAAGTTATACTTGTAAGATGTTACAAAGTAACTCCCAAGTTAGCCCATGGGACAGATAGCCTTTCAATAGTGAAAAACTAAATTGGCAGTATTTCACTATCAGGACATGTAACACACATGTCCTACCTTTTACATACACTGCACTCTGCCCATGGGGGTACCTTGGGCCTACCGGAGGGGCGCCTTACATGTAAGAAAAGGGAAGGTGGGGGCCTGGCAAGTGGGTGCACTTGCCAGGTCGACATGGCAGTTAAAAACTGTGCACGCAGACTCCGCAGTGGCAGGTCTTAGATACATTTACATGGCTACTCATGTGGGTGGCACAATCCGTGCTGCAGGCCCACTAGTAGCATTTAATTTACAGGCCCTGGCACACCCAGTTCACTTTACTAGGAACTTACCAGTAAATCAAATATGCCAATCATGGATGACCAATTACAACAACAATTTATACAGGGAGCACTTGCACTTTGACACTGATCAGCAGTGCCGAAAACATCTAAGCCAGCAAAACGAAATCCAGCACACAGTAAAAAATACAGGAGGTAGAGGCAAAAGGTCAGGGGAAATCACGCCAAGAATGCAAGTCTAACAGAACTAGTCATCTGTGGCTTTGAATAAGATATCCAAAGGTATTTCAGTAATTCTGAATATGCTTGCAGCTTTAGCAGATAAAGCTACAAAAGGACTATTTTGAGTAGATCTTAGTAGTTACAATGAAGTTAAACCATTATCTGAGGTCAATACTTAAAGCTCTGCTTCTACTGCAAATCATTTGGTTTCAACAGCATCTTCAACCAACACCTAGGAATTTAAACAGCTCACGCAAGTCTCCTCTTCACAACGATATTGGCCTTACTGAAAATTGATTTCTGTCCTTGGAATCAATATAAAGGGAGACATGACATTCTAACTAGGCAAAATATATTAACTTTATTGCGGGAATTTGAGAATTTTTTCAAACCTGAGATCGGAGGACCTTTATTCTGTAAGTTTTATTATTGACCCCAAGACTGGGAAAGAGGTCACACGCAGTCAGCGTTATGGAAAAATCTCATCTAGGGTATTCAAAAATCCCTTGCTCAGTGGGGTAATGTAGTACATAAAGTAAAAGATGAAAACTATCCCACCATATTATGGGAGTTAAATTAAATTCCAGCTGAGAAAATGTCTAATTGCAAGAGGCCGGCATTTTCCATTATGAACGACTTTAAAAAGATAAGAATAAGTCTTTCTAACACATAGTCGGTAAATAGGAACCTTTCATTACAGGATAGCGAACATCTCAAGAACAGGAGAATTATTGATCAACCAACACGTTTCACGTGGCATTGAACATGCAAAAATAAAAGCAGTACGCCAAACAAATAATTCACATTTTCTGCTCACCTTATTAATATTTGTTCTTGGAACACTTCGGCCTTAGCCGTCATTTAAAAACTAGGGGTTCGGATCTATTAAATTTTCATGGCTATCCATGCTGTTTGTCTTCAAGAATCATGGAGAACAGATACCTGTTTTATCTCAAAATTTGAAGTGTTTGATTAAAGTCAATAAAATGGCCAGGCCCAGTGGAGGGTTAATTACCCTAATTAATCTTAATTTAAAGACTAAACAACTGTTTTGTCATTTAAATCTTCTTTTATACTTGCTGTGCTTGTTGAGTTGTTAGATAACTCCACTCTAATCTTTTGATAATTAATGTGTATTTTCCTCTTTCGATGTCAAAACATTATTGCAGTCTCTCTTCTAGGTTACACGTTTTAGAAGACCATATAGAAACTATATGGAAAATTGATCATTACTGGTGATTTTAATGCTGATCTTTTGTATGAAAGCACCATTATAACAGGAGAGGATTCGAAAGACAGGTACTACTGTATAATGGTGTTAAAGTATAATGCTCTCAAACAGAAACCTATAGATAAATACATTTGTTCTTTTTTTGATGAAATGGGCTTCCATACATTAACAAGCATTTGCAATGCAATAGGTCTCGCATTTACGCGAGTTTAAGCTATTGGCAATGTAAATGACAATGCCTTTTATTTATGTTTTGAAAAGCAAAACATAAATAAAAGGCATTGCCATTTACAAGGCCAATAGCTCAACTTGCATAAATGTGAGACCTATTGCATTGCAAATGCTTGTTCACTATTTTTTTGCAAATCTGTGCATTATGCAGAATATGCTGGATTATGTAGCAAGTACAGCAAATATGTAATTTTGCGGAAAACGCCACAGCAGCAGAATTGCACAATTCTAGTGGTCCTGACAATAAGTAAATTAATTAATTTAACAATTATCTTTAAAGCAACATTTTTTCCTAGGTAGTGTTTTCCTAGCTGCTCCATTTTTAAAGTTGAAATTTTATGTGCGGTGGAAGCAGTCACTGTAACAAAATATTATGCCAGCAGTAGCGTACATAATAAGAAATTAATTCCACATGAAGGAAAGGGTGCAGTACCACAGGCTGAAGCTGTTACTAGGTGTCCCTGGGACACCTAGTAACAGCCAGTGGTACTGCACCCTTTTCTTAAGACATAATATAGGAATGCCATTACTATGAGACTTAAGAAACGAGCGCGAGCATTTTAAGCTTTTGTAGCCTTTGTGATTAAAAAAAAAAAATGTCCACTAATGTAGGAAAAAATGCCTGCGCTGGTTCCTTAAGCCACATAGTAATGGAATTATTGTATTATGTCTTAAAGAAAGGGTGCAGTACCACAGGCTGTTACTAGGGACACCTACTAAAGACCTGTGGTACTGCACCCTTTCCTTAAGACATAATATTTACATTCTATTACGCAGATGGAGTGGGCTTTGCTAATGAAGCCCAGGAGCAAGAGAGCGCCACATGGGGAAACAGTGGCTGCAGGGGCTGGGCGAGAGAGCACCGGAATGAGGCTTCTCTCGCTGGCACGATTAGCCGAGGATGACGCAGCACTGGAACAAGGCTGCACTGTGTCTGCAGTGTATAAAAAATTGCAGCTGCAGCACGGAGTAACATAAATGCGGGCTAAACTTATATGCATGTCGGCCTGTCAGGCGGCCTGTGAGGCGCCATGACAATAAGTGAAGTCTGTGCGGCCGGAGGAAATGAACAGAGCATGACAATCGCATGAGGATTGTTAAAGGAGCAGTCTTTCATTGAATAGCAAACAGCTCCGATCGGAGCACCACAGATGGTCTGTAGGGCCGGAGGAAATTAAAGGAGCATGACAAACTATGAGGATTGTTAAAGGGCCAGTCTTTCACTGAATAGCAACTGCGGCAAGATAATAAACAGTGACCAAAAAAGCAGGCAACAGCAAACACGGGCAGGAAAGGAAGATGAAAATAGTCCCACAAAACACAAATGAAGAACCAAGGCGTAATGATACAGTAGTCAGGCCGTGCTGTGTGGGAGGAAACTAAAGTCAAAAAGGAGGGACAAGAGGAATGACTGACCAATAGCAACAGAGGATTTTTAAAGGACACAAACACTCAAATGAGAAGCAGTGGGTGGACTTTACCCCCAGAAGAAGATACAATAGGTCTCGAAAGCTCGACCTAAAAAGGAGATTTTCTGCAGATCAGCCTGCAAACTACACATATCATTCAGCCACTCATAAGTCTATTATAGATTATATTTATATGCATGTCACAAATTTTCACAAATGCCAAAATATTGTCATTGGGGACAGGAAGGAAAGTGATCATTATCCTCAACTGATAAATCTCAGTGGTCGCATGAAGAGCTTTGTACTGCTAAAGAGCCCAATCATCTATATATCGAAGAGATAACATCAAGAACAATTAAATGGAGTTGTCGAATAGCAAACAAATTAGAAGAGCTTTGGGAACTTCTGTAGATCAATTCCACCATGTCCAGTATTTCAGAGGTAGCTATAACCTCAATGCACAGGCAGCGTTTGCTCCTCCGCTAAGGCGGAGGAGCATCGCTCCTGATTTTCAGCAGTGTAAAAAAGGAAAAATTAAATGATAACTCACTGTTATTATCATTTTATTTTTCCTTGCCGAAGCCAGTTGCGAGGCGGAGCTTGTCTGTTGTCACAGCCAGCAGGGGAAGGAGTGGTATGGGCACTTAAGTTTGCATGATGGCCATCTTGGACCGGCCAAATAGTCATGCGCACTTAGCATGTTTTCCACCGGGCTGTTTTATAACTTTCTTTCATTAAAAGTGACCAGTCGGACAAAGAACTTTGCACCTGGCATTGGAGATTTCGAAATCAACATAATTATTGCATGCTTCACCAATCTTTCAGATGCAAGTCTGACATATGCAACACAATCCGCTTTCAGAAGTGACACTGATCAGAAGTGATATTGACAAATGACCAACTGTGCGCTACGAATCTTGCAGCCGCTGGTTTCGCTTGAGACTGAATCTGAAGCAATCCTACCAACCTTTCAGAGACAAATCTGACATTTACCCAGCACTAATGTTCTCTTATAGAGATTCTGTCCCAGTTCACACCAACTCATGCTCTTCACTTGATATACGCAGCACAGACCAGGACAGTGCACCCAATTTGTCTTTTAAAAAAAAAAAAGCGCTCCGACAGGTGTTACGTCTGACAGTTTGCACTTCCTCTGAGGAGAGCACTTCAGTGAAAGCCAAAAAGGTGATTTCAAACTGGCTATGTCTTTCACTAGAGGCGGACCAGCCTTCGGTTTAATGAACGGACAGGGATTCTCCTGCAGGTGGGTGCAAGAGTTTACAGCACCCATCTGCAGGGAAATGTATGCAAGGTCCCAGGAGCCCTAGGAACACCCTTCCCAAGGACCGCCTTTGGGCATGCCACCAGCTATATGGCGCACAATCAGTGTACCCTCCGACAGCTTCTTTACTATTGCTCCGCATCTGTAATAGGACAGACAAAATTGCAGAGTTCCTTCATTTGTGAGTTCTGCGGCTCGTCCTTTCATACCAAAGAGCCCAAGGGGGCAAACAAGCGCACACCCCTGTTGCCCCCAGAGGCACTTGGGATAGTAAGGCTCAAGGTCATTTCATTTATACAATTTTGCTAATTATCCACAGGTGACTGGATTTTTAAAGATGTCTCACATAAACCCGTATCAGGTTCAGATAAGTGTCTGGTGATTTGTTTACAGAAAGTGCGAGAATTTAATCCATGTACATGATCAACACTGCAAATGAAGAGTTTGTTCGACCATAGACAGAAAGCTTACCCTTGCAAGACATACATTTTTTTTACTTGAGTTCGGTGTGGTATGGCTGGGCTACAGAGCTGGAGGCAGATTAACTTTTTAAAACTCATGGGGTGCCGGGGATATCTGACAAAATGCTGCCATTGATGCTGCAAAGTCACATTTAAAAGGGACTAGGACACAATTGCAGCTCATACAAGAAACAGATATGGAATGAAGGGGTGGAACACAGGAGACGCATGCAGAGGCTGAGCCTCGGTGTGCTGCGGGGCACGAAAGTCCCTTTGGCCTTACTTTACGTTGTTTTGGCCCAAATACAAATAGTCCTGAAGTTGGTTGTAGTCCCTACACTGCTAAAAAAAAAAAAAACGAAGTACCAAATGCAGCAGAACCGAGTATTCAGGTTTCTTACTTATCTGGCAATTCTTGATGTCTGGAGATTACATCACCATTCATCTGGAATAACCGAAATGAGACACCAAAAGTAAGAAGGAAGTGCGAGTTGTGGATATGCTCTTGGAGACATGGGAACTATAATACATGTCTCCATGATCAGAGGTGCATCGCTTCCAAACTTTGGGAAGCATCTTCTCACCTTGGAGAAAATACTTCTCTCCATACCTCCTTTCTTCCCAAAGCTAGAAAAAGATCGGCACCAAATCACCACTGATCGCATATCTGAGTCAAGGATGAAAGATCTAGTTGATAATTGAACCCATCAGTCATGGAAGTCAGGAGTGATAATCTTGACTATCTGTTCCAGGAGACAAACCATCTAATTGTGGCCAAGAATCTACAGGCACCTCAGATAATCAGCCATAAGCACAGATCAAGATTCTCGTTTTGTTGCACCTACCCCATCATAGGCTAACAATTATCCACTTTTTTCAGAAACATTTTTTTGAAAATTTTATTTTCACAGTTGTTAAGGGTAACGAGTCAGGCGGATTGGTTCTCTGGATCACCAAACCCGATTATATTAGCATGAGAGCTTTTCTTTCTTCCTTCCTACTTCTAACCCTGATACCATCTCCTGCCTCACACTAGCCCCAGCACACACATTAACCACTTGCAGAAAGCAAGTGGTAAATGTGTGTTTGACCCCTCAGAATAGGGAATACCATGCAAAATTCTGCCCTGTAATTCTGAGTCCGCACAGCTATTCTCCATTCGGAGACGTTTTACTCGTAATTGCACGGTTCTAGTGGGGTATTAACAGTAACACACGGTTTCGTTAGTTACGGCTGCAGCCTTTGTACCCCACCAGTATTCTTTCTATATGGGCCTTAACCTAACATGCTGAGGAGGTATTTCCACTAAAATTCAAGATGAATTTAAAATGTAATCCTAGAATAAGCTAACCTAGAGAGATGTATAGATATGGCCCTGCAGGCTGGTGTGCGTGAAGTTTTTCAATTTCTGTAGTTTGAGAAATTTTGCACTTTGTACATACGTGCTAAAATAGTGACTCTGTACAACTGTGTTAAAATAGTGACTATTCAGGCAATTTGTTTTGCATATATCCTTTTTACCTCTTTTGAAATTGGTCGTTAGAAGAAGCATTTTCCAGAAAACAGGCAGCATTCTTTTCCTCTGTGTAATTTTTTCAGTATCGAACTATGACACACATAGCAGACAGTGTTGATTTTGCCTTGTTTCTATTACCGTAAAAAAATTAAACTCACAAAAACGGTAGGTGCAGAGAAAAAACGTTAGGATGGCAAAGGAAAACTGAAACACTTTACAAAGTTTGTTTAGAATGAAAATCGGGAACTTAGGAACTTGCAAAATGTTGCCAGCAAAAGAAAAGCGTTGTACTTCCCTAGTGCAAGCTCAGCCCCTCTGTATATGTCTTACCAGCTTTAAACAAACTCATCTTACCTGTCCTTTAACTTTAATTCCGCCCTCTAGTCCCATGTTGAGAAAATAGCACATTGAACTCCCCTTGAATTCTGCTCCCTATATATACCCTCTTGGAGACATTTGCCAGGACACAACGTCTCACTTCACCTTTGTATTTGCATTTGTTTTGCATTCAAGGCATGTAAACCATGTGCATTTCAGGAGCCCCAGAGTAACAAATGCTAATACAAGGTGAAAATGAAAACTGGGAAAGGAAGCTGCAATGGACGTTATGAAGCTAAAGAGGAGATACAAGTGCTTTTATTAAAGGAATTTTAGTCACACATTGCATCCACTGGAAGGCTTGTCTGAGTTTGGAAACCAAAAGAGCGGGCGGTCTCTTTTTTCACAAGTCAAGCATTTGCCAATATCTCGTCTGTGGATGTGCTTCGGTGTGCTTAAAAGCCTGTGCTAAAGTTGTGATTGACTCCTTCAAGGTCCGTGTCCCTCTGAATGTTTTCATTCTTGCACACGTGAAGAAGCCAGCCTAGTTCTAGTGTCTTCTATGTTGGGCTAACAGAGCACTTTGAAATTAGTAGCAGAAGAATGCTTCCTTTCACCTTCGGCTGTCCATCTGCCGGCCTCCAGTCCTTTGGAGTTTCTCAAGTATGTCCTAGATTGTGGAACATCTTGTCTGGCTTCTACAATTGGACCATTAAAAATCTCTCTCATGTGTGTTCTCTGGTGCCTAATGAGACTTTCCTTAAGGCTAAAGCTTTGCACACATTCAGTACATCGATATGGCCTCTCTCCGCTATGCGTTCTCTGGTGCCTAATAAGACCTTCCTTCAGGCTAAAGCTTTGCACACATTCAGTACATCGATATGGCTTCTCTCCACTATGTGTTCTCTGGTGCCGACTCAGACTTTCTTTCCAGCTGAAACTCTTCCCACATTTAGCACACTGATACGGTCGCTCCCCCGTATGTGTTCTCTGGTGGCCTTTTAGATGGTGTTTGTGGCTGAAGCTTTTCTCACATTCAGTGCAGTGGTAAGGCCTTTCACCTGTATGGGTTCTCTGGTGCCGAATTAGATTAACCTTCTGACTAAAGCTTTTGTCACATTCCAAACACTGATACGATCGCTCCCCTGCCTGTGTTATTTGGTGCTTGATAAAACCGATATTCTCGCAGAAACTATTTCCACATTCAGTAAAGGTAGGAGTTCCCCAGTTAAGTTGTTTTTCTGATTGGCTTTTGATAAGCTGGGTCTTGACTAAAGAATTTCCGCAATCAATTGGGACATTTAATTGTCTTACATTTTGTCTTTCCTGATGAAAAATTGAATGTGATAAATTTCGGATATCACTTTCACATATATCATATTCCTCTTTTCCCCTTTCCTGATTATTTTTGGACCATTGCTGTCGCTGGGAGTCTGTCCTCTTTTCACAGCTTCTGATAATATTCGCTTTTCCATTTTCTGATGTCACAGTGCAAGGTGAGGTGTTTTTCTCTGTACGTGCGACTGAAAATTCATTGTTCCTTTCTCTGTCCATGCATGCACCAACTGTTGGATAAAAAAAAAAAAGTTACATTGAAATCTTTCTACAACGAAAAGACCACCCACAAACATTACTTTTGACCGGCCTGTGTGGTTTGATTTTTGTTGTGTTCCATGCCTTCCACACAATGCAGGCTTATGCCGCATGCCCAATAGGGACTATCATAAATCAGAATGGGGCATGGTCAACTTTTCCTCTGGTGTCTGAAATGCCCAATCCTCGTTACAAGGGGAACCATATAAATTAGTTGCCAGCAAATTTCGGAATCTCACCCAAGCTTCCCTCTCCGCCTTTCTCATCTCACTGAACCAACTCCCCAATTCTCTTGACCAACTTGCATTAGGGTGGGCTGAAGTGGTTTGGAAAATGTGGTTCCCTCTTAACTTCTTTGGTACTGGATATAACTATTGGTCTGTTTGATGTCATTAGACCACAGTAGGTCTTTTCTACTCCCAATATCAAACCTACGTACTACGTATTTTACTCACTTTGTGTTCTGTAGCATTGCTCTTAATTATTTATTTGTATGGTTCATAAAACCCAATCTGTCTCTTGAAAACATGTCTGAGAAACCAGTGTAGAAAACGAGTCAGTGAGGGTATACCTGAACCATATTAATTCACATTAGCATTATTTGTTTCAGTGTATGAAGGCCAGAGCTCTGTGCTCAGTGGTCCTCATTGTGAGGACTGAACAAAGTCTGCAGGTGTATGCCCAACATGGGTACTGTTATTCTGAAGGTTTACAATTGTCTTGCAACCATTTGCATGTTGTCACAAATGCTCAGCAACAGTTTTTTTGCCAAAACTATCATGTTGGTCTAATCTCATTAGCACATGCTGTCTAATCGATGGCTCTAGGGTGTGCCGAATTGTAGGCAACTCCTCCAAATTTGTTGTGTTGGAAACACAGTATGCCTCAAGGCTGATCAATGAAAATTGTGTAGGAGAGATAGGTAGAAAGATCAACTATTTTGCATAACAACTGCCACTATTATTGGGCATACCTTCTTAGGTAAGAAAGAAGTGTTAATCTAAATCTATATGCTACATTAGGCTATATGAATTTCTCCTCCCCTGCATCGGGCGAGAGTCTGTGTATGCACACTATGCATCATTGAATCATTCATGAAAGAAATTATTTTTCTGTGCATAGGGAGGTGGGGAGGGAACATGTAAATCTGATACAAACAGCAGACCAAGTGTTACAGATAAGTACCATTTACAGTTTGCAGCAGGTGTTGAGGCGGATCACACGATATGTATAGACTAAAGAGCAGTACCCCTCTTCAGTGCTTAATTTGTGCCTGTGGTTTTCAGTGCTCAGCACCGGCACTTAATTGTCAACAACGGCACTAATGCTGTCTGCCACATGGTGGCGCTATTTGTCTGATTCAGAGATGAGCACAACAACAGTTGTTTACCTTTTAGCTTTGGGGCCTGGAAAAGTCTGAATTGTCACACTTGTAGGAGTGTTATGGTTAGAAGTTGTGGTGGTACTGTCGTTGGCAGCACTGGCAGGGGCAATGGGTAGTGCGAGCTGCAGTAGCCTCCTGACGAGGGGCCCTGGCACTTATTGTTTTACAAATTAAGCACTGCCCCTCTTCCTTTGAAGTGGAAGCTTGCAGAGAGTAGTTGTTAGGAATCAGCAAGTTAGAAAACCAGTATAACACACACACACAGCTGAGCATCAGTAAAGTAGAAACTTGGCTCAGAACAAAAAAAGATGCGTACCAACACACAACTCGGTGAGAACTGTGAGAAGGAGACTGGGACCCAGGGATTGGTGGAATTGGAGAACAAGCCTATGGTGCATTACAGCAAGTAGTAGTACTACGAGGTCATTTGGCCCTTTAAGAATCTTAGGTCACACAGTAGTTCTGGGTCACACTAGGCAATAGCAGCAGAAAGATACTGGAAGCTTTGACCACGATGCCTGGCAATGTTGCATTTAAGTTCTGGCTTCTGCTACTCACTCTAGTTCATTCGTTCATTGCACTTCTGCACCTCTGTTATTTTGTCCTCTATTCAATTTCTCGCATTTCCCATCTCCCAATGGCCTCTTTGCTTGTATGTTACTACTTGTTAGCGGTCAGCCAGGAGCGTTCAGATCCCAAGAGGTTTCCTGGTAATTAATGGGTTTTATCACAGCTTGACCGTAGCATCCACTGGCAAGTGAACTTGTATCCTGTAACTCAATGGTTCTTAACCTGTGGTCAGGGGTTGCGACAGCTTAGACAATTAAAAAATATTAACAGATCAACTAAGTGAATGTAATGAAAAAGCAACATTAAAACATTTTTTTTTTTAAATGTTCTGTAAATGTGAAGGAATGTGAAATTAGACACAAAAAATTAAGTTAATATCCTCAAATTGATTTGTGGGAGCAGTGCAAGTGCATCAAATAGAATATAGTTTGGACGATGCGTGGCCTAAATAGAATTTAGAAAAGCTCTAGCCTTCTCATTAAAATGTTAATTCTGATTCTTTTAAATTTGTTTGTGAATTAAATAAAATATTTCATAATTTATGTATTTGTTTGATGAATGCTTGTGTTTTGTATTTTTTGACTGTTGTTTTGTTGTTCAAGTCATTGAAAATGCTTATGGCAAAGTCATTGATTTAGTGCGGATTCCCGAGTTCCAGTAATGATTAAGTGGGGTCCACAGAAGTCAATAGGTTAAGAACCACTGCTTTAATTGATTGATACATCCACCCTTTGTGCAAAATACTAAAGCAGGCATGTCCTCTCCAGGGTGCACTGATTAATAGATGAGACACAGGGAAAGCTTACCCCGAGCTGAGAATTAATGGCACCCTGTACCAGTCATTGACAAAGTGTCCCTTCCCTTATTTTATTCTCTCCTTAGTGCTGGAGTGTGCACCAGTGAGCCATCCAGGGCTTCAGGGGCAGACTCTATTTGAAGGAAGTGTTTGTGACTAATCTCCCATCAGTGAAATCACGTATTCCGACTGGCCTTCAAATTTCGCAAGACCGCATTATACTAAAGCAGATGGATTTTGCTATCAATAGTGTACAAGTCATGGTTATTGCTATGGCAAAGATTCAAAGTGATTTAAAAGCCACAAGCAGAAATTTTTATTTGACAGAGGTAATCAATTACTGTCTCTACCACATAAGAGACACCAAATCTTGGTTTTCTCATTTCCACCTCCATTGGTTGGAGATCTCAGTGAAACATTTGGTTCTCATTTTGCCTCACTTTTCTCAATTGGCAGCACCAGATAAATTTACTGGGGATCCTCAACGTTATCAGTCTTTTGTTGCACAGTGTCAATAACACTTTAAAGCTCTGCTTTAGCAATTTGCCACCGATAGTGCCAAGGTATCTGACATGCTATCATTCTTCACAAAAGACACCATGTTGTGGGTCAGTCCTTTAATTTTGAAATCTAGTCCATAGTTGGAAGATTTTAATGAATTTCTTAAATAATTGTCGACTGTTTTTGGAAAGAAGCAAACACACAAATTGCATATGCACGGTTATTGACCCTTAAACTAGGATCCAGTGATCTGGCTGTTATTTTCAGCAATTACAAGTAGAAGCAACTTGGACAGCTGAAGCCACAGCGGCTGCTTTTTACCAAGATCTTCATGAATGCTGGATGCATGGCAAAATGGTGTGAACCGTCCTACAACTACAGTAACGCTTATGGATCTGACATTTCACATTGAAGCGTAGTAGAGACAGCATAAAGACCAAAGAGGCGACTGTATAGCTATATATACCAATTTTTCAAATGTACAAATAGTAGGTCTTTATCTCGCCAATCAAAAGCCAAAGAGTAAGCCACAAAAAATACAACTATACAGTCACTGACTTGAGAGCTGGAGGTTCTTACAACTGTGAGCTTAGCCCTGATGAAGTCTTGGCGTTGAGGCTGAACGAAACATGTATTGGCTGAAAGCATTTGATTGGCTCGAAGTGTTTGATGAAGAGAATAAAATAAAAAATCAGTGCTGGAAGAACTTTGAACATATTTGCCTGAATTGATAAGAGTGCTCGAAGGACTTTTTCATATTTATTGAATGGTTTAAACCTAAATTTACATCAGTAGGGTGCATTTAATAATCATTACAATTTCAATAAAAGCACCAGTTGGTGTCGCTGCCACTAAGTGTTGAGTACTGCAAAATTTCACAAATGTGATGTGTTCATGTCTTTCGAGATGTTTGGAGAGGAAGAAATATCTTAAACAAGTCATTATAGGGGTCTGCTGGTGGTCAGTGAATAGAGTATTGAGTACTTCTTATATTTAGAGTCAGAGAAAGTTGCGTGGCAGTTGCTTAATGTTTTTCATTCCATTATCAAATGATTTCATCATTCTAACTGTTATTTAATAGCATGTTTAGTGGCACTGTTTTTAATATACATGAGTCTTTTTGTTTTTAACTTATGTTGAATTGTCATGATCGTTGTATACTGGATATGTTTATATGTAAAACAGTCTTACAAATAATTGTTCATTAATTGAAAGAAAAAATAAAAAGACATCCCAAGGCAAGAGAAAAAGATTTGCGGGTAAATAAGACAACCAGATGATATAGGAAAAAGACTCCAGCTGTAGAAGACAAAAGTGAAGGATAATGGCCGGAAGGGCAAAGAGGAAAACCAGGAGGTGAGATAAAGGCAGGAGGACTCATCATAAAAGGCACAGAGCCGGCCAGATGGGAAGGTGAGAAACAGGTTGAGAGATGGTGCAGAAGGGCATTCAGTGGACAAAACAAGCAGCTAGGAGGAACATGCATTGGTAAATGCTTTAGGTTTGGCTTATGTGATTAATACTAAGCTGTTTTTTGTTGTAAGTTGTAGCTTGGTGAGCAGTTGTGCAATATAAGTTACTGAACCTTCAATAAAGTGTTATGACTTACAATTACAATAGCCTAATGGAAATAACAGGCAGTGAGCAGGCTGCCATACAATTTACTGTGATTAACAAGAGAAAGGTACATGGTTAAAGGCTTTGTAAGTAATGCATAGTTGACAGACGGAGCAGGGACGGCGCATGCAAGGGAGAGGTGGGAGGTAGAGAGGAGAGACTTAGTGCAACATCAGTTAGAGAAGTGAGAGGTAAAATGGGGAGAGACGGGGTCCGGAGGGTAAGGGAAGGTGCAGGAGGAAGTGGAATTGCTGAGGGCAGTGAAACTATGGAGCATAGTAGGGGTTCAAGCAGGAGGTTTAAATATACATAAGCAAAACAATTAAGAACCTGATCCGCTGAGCAGTGTGTGTTAGCAGGACCTCAATGTGTACTGCATACGCCGAAACAATACTCTAATCCCACGTGTTGCTTCCTCTTTGCAACCTCTTTATTGAAGCACCTCTCTAATGGCAGATTTTCAGCGCTGCCTTATTTTGAACAAATGGACAGCATGTGAAGCCCCTTTTTGCTCTCAAGAGTTGTTGATATGGGTCAACACACCACATAAGTTCAGCATTATGTGATGCGCACACCCGCACTCACCTCGGTGGAGGTCGTCTAAGCGCGCCTCACTGAGGCCAGGTAGCTGGTCTCTACTTCGCAAAAGGTACCAACCTAGAGCCATTTTGCATCGATACGTGGACAGTGAGTCTCAGCACAGTAAGTGAAACCAATGAAAGACACCGAACGGAACACGAAGCATGGTGTCGGGCGTTGTTATGGTAAAGCCTTGAGTTTGTTGACACGTGACCCTGACTGACATGCTGTAAAGAAGCAATTGGACTCTAGGGGCAGTGCTCAGGGCTCAAAGCGAGGCTTGGAGAACGATGCGTTTCCAAGCCTCATAAGCCCCTGCATCAATCTTCTCTGCTCCCGTTTGATAAACTATGTGGGGACCGGATTAGATTAGATGGAGAGAGCCTGTCCCAGTGCTTTAATCCAATTAGGATATTAGGAAAAGAGAGAAATTGTAATTTTAATTGCATTTTAAAAATGCTTGACCAAAACGAATCCTGCCTCCTGATCCTCCTAGACCTTTCCTCAGCATTCGACACGGTTAATCATGACAACCTCCTTTCCATTCTGGAAAACAGGATGGGTTTTCTGGTCAGGTGCTACAATGGTTCTCGTCCTTCCTCCACCACAGATCTCAAAGGGTCAAGGCAAACCACTCTCTCTCCCAGCCCTCTCCAGTTCACATGGGGGTTCCCCAAAGGTCCGCCCTATCTCCTATCCTCTTCAACCTGTTCTTGGAACCATTAGCTAACTCTTTAAACTCCACGGACACTCTCTTTCATATGTATGCGGACGATACGCAAATCTATGTGAAAATCTCTTCCCCGGAAAATTTCATTTCTCTCAACACGACCCTATCCTCTACTCAAAACTGGTTAACTGAGAACCATCTCCTGCTCAACACCTCCAAAACGGAATTCATGGTCATCTCCCCTCCGACCCACACCCCCAAGCTTGACCTTTGGTTGAATCACCTCACTGCCTTCAACTGCACTCCTCTTATCATAGACTCAGCCAAAGCGCTCAGAGTCACCCTGGACAAGCACATGAACATGAAAAATCACATCAGTAAGGTCTGCAAGGCGCGCCTAAGGCAAGCCCGTCTGCGCCCGTCCGCACACATCCGGGCCCAGGGGCCAGAGCCCCTGCCTCTCCATCATTAACCCATTATGGTTACACCTTTTCTCAGTTGAGGCAGCTGAACAGACCCCCGGAACCACAATGTATTCACTCGATTATACTAGAGGATGGCCAGAAGAAGTGCTTACACTGTCATTTTGAGCCTTCCATGAACACCCATACCCCAGCCCACTCAGAGAAACTTTTTAACTTACTGCTGCTGAATTGCAGATCCTTACCGAAACACGCGACTGAGATCTCACTACTGCTATCCGACCGTGAACCAGAAGTGTTATTTCTTACGGAGACCTGGCTCTCTTCTAGCTAAGAACCTGATATTGTTAGAGCCCTTCCCACGGGCTACTCAATCCAAAGATTAGATAGAAAGATGGGCAAGGGCGGCGGCATTGCCATTATTTATAAAAATCATATGACCTGCCGCCTTTTAGGTAGCCCTATAGCAGAGTGCGAGAATGTCCATTTTTCTATTGAATTTACCCCCTCTCTTTCTCTCTCAGGGATCCTCATTTATCGCCCGCCCGGGGCGCTGGGTCAATTTTGTAATTCTTTGCTGGAAGCAACCTGTGATCTAGCTAAAACCAATACCAATTTCACGCTCCTTGGAGATCTCAATCTGCATTTTGATGACCCTTCTGCATTAGTCGCCATGGACCTCGCCCAAGACCTTGCATCCTACCAACTTCTACAAAAGGTCTTTCAACCCACACATTCTAAAGGACATCTTCTCGACCCCTTTTTCTCCACTCTGAAAAACGCAATAGGAAAACCCCCTATTTCCCTCCCATGGTCGGATCATTTCCTAGTCCCCTTCCTATGGTCCCCTGTTACCACAGATGGTCATACCCAGATCTCCAGAACATTCAACTGTCATTGGTCTAAGGTCCCAGTGGAGAAATGGTCCCAGGAACTGAGTAAGACCTTCCCCGTCTCTTACACTAATCCGGCCACCGCTTACAACCATTTCACTTCTTGGATTGAAGGCACCCTTAACCTGGTGCTTCCAAAAAAATCAATTAACAAAAAAGCTGGAACTACTAAATCAGGATGGTTTCTCCTGAATTACGCCTTCTCAAAAAACAATGTAAAAGATTGGAGAGGCTCTGGAGAAAAGATTTCTCCCTAATACGAAACTAGAATATAGAGCAACCCTACGGACGTATAAAGTGGAAATCAAAAAGGCCCAAGCTTCATACTTTGAGGAAAAGATCCTCCTCGCAGCTAACTCTCATAGGGAAATTTTTCAGATTGCTAAAAAGTTGTTAAGAGTATCTGACCCACCGCTAACTCCCGATCTTTCTGGACATCGGTGCAACGACCTTGCACAATTCTTCTCCTCTAAAGTACAAAATATTCTCGAAATTCTTCCTGTGAAAGACAATGTATACATTACCAATACCACTACTCCTTCCCGAGCCAAGAACGCCCCCTGTCTGGAGGCCTTTGAACCCTTGTCCTTGGATTCTTTGTTGTCTATTCTAGCCTCTATCAAAAGTGGGTCGCCACTTGATCCGGCACCTCTCAACATTTTGAAATTAGTAGCCCCCACTGTCGCTCCCTACATTCTTAGTGTGATTAACGTCTCCCTCACTTCAGGCGTGGTCCCTTTTGAATGGAAAAGAGCCATGGTTAAAGCTCTATTGAAGAAACCGCATCTGGATCCTAAGGATCTTGGCAACTATCGGCCTATCTCGCTCCTCCCTGGAGTGTGTAAGATCGCAGAAAAACATGTTAATATTACTCTCTCTGCGTTTGAGTCACATGATCTGCTCCATCCCTCACAAAGAGGCTTCCGCCCTCGCCAAGGAATTGAAACTGCTCTGCTTGTGGTAGTGGAGGAATCAAGAAAGATTCTTGACTCAGGAGGCTCCTCGGCCATCATCCTTCTCGACCTTAGCGCGGCCTTTGATACGGTGAACCATCAGATTCTGGTTCACCGTCTCAAGAATGTGGGAGTGTCAGGTTTGGCTCTCTCCTGGCTTCAATCCTTCCTGGAGGGTAGGACCTTTCAGGTGTTCGAAGATGATACTTCCCTCAGACCCTTTACCTCTGTTGTGCGGAGTCCCTCAGGGCTCCTCCCTGAGCCCGACCCTTTTTAATGTTTATATGGCCCCTCTGGCGGACCTGGTTGCCCCCTTTGGAGTTCATATCGTGTCCTACGCTGACGACACACAGTTGGTCGTGGCACTGAATCAAGCTGACCAGTCGTCTACTGACCTCCACACCTGTTTGGAGGAAGTGGCAAAATGGATGAGTTTGTCCCATCTTAAACTTAACGGTGAAAAAAACGAAATTATGATGCTTGGTAACTATCAAAGTGCCAATTTGAATGCTCTTTGGCCACCCTGTATGGGTATAGCCCCGGTTTCTAAATCAGAGATAAAAAGCCGAGGCATTTGGCTTGACCAAGATCTGTCCTTTAAAACCCAAGTTAGGAAGACGGTCGCCTCTTGCTATGGTATGCTTAAAATGGTTCGTAAAATCCTCTCTGTGCTCCCATACTCAGCAAAAAAACTGTTGATTCAAGCCTTGATCCTATCCAGGATCGATTTTGGCAATGCCCTTTATCTTGGGGCCTCCAAGGCAGTGGTTATGCGACTTCAGATTGTTCAGAATTTTGCGGCAAGACTGCTTACCGGCACCAGCCATCGTTGCTCGGCGCTCCTTGCACTGGCTCCCGGTCCAGGAGAGGATTCATTTTAAAGCTCTTTGTGTGGCCCACAAATCTCTGAAAGGGAGGGACCACCCATCATCAAAGATCTGATCCACCCGTATAAAGCTTCCAGAAATCTCCGCTCTAATATGCTCCACTTAGCGAAAATGCAGAGAATTAAGAAAGCGAGAAGTGGGGGTAGGCTCTTCTCATACAATGCCTCCAAGCTGTGGAATACCCTCCCACTCCATCTCCGAAGTGAATCGAACCACCTCAGCTTCCGCAAACAGCTGAAGACGTGGCTATTCCCATAACCCTTCAGGTCTACCACTCTGACTCCGTCTAGCGCTGGGATGCTCCCGGGTAACCACGCGCTCTACAAGTCCCCTTTCAATTCAATTCAATTCAATTCAATTCAATGAAGACACTCGGGAAGATCAAACCTTTTCTTCCACAAAACGATTTCAAGCAGGTGGTCCAAGCGCTTGTCCTGCCGAGGCTTGACTACGGCAGCGCGACCCTCTGTGGCCTACCCAAATACATTCTGGCTCCTCTAAGAGTATCGCTGAACTCCGCGGCTAGACTGGTTACAGGCTCAAAGCGAAATGAGCACATATCCCCAGTCCTAAAATCTCTCAATTGGCTGCCCTTTGAAGCTCGTATTCAGTTAAAGATTGCTGTTCTGACGCACAAAGCTCTTCACTTCAATTCTCCCAGGTACCTAGCGCAAAAACTTGAGCTTTCTTGTGGGGCAAGAGCCTCAAGGAGCGCCAATACTTTCCTCTTGAAACCGCTCATCCTTAAGAAAAAGAGAACCTGTCACAGAGCCTTCTCCGGCGCCGCCCCAAAGATTTGGAACGCTCTTCCTCCAGAAGTACGCAGAATCTCGGCAACAACGGCGTTCAAATTGGAAGCCAAAAGATTCTTAATGAATAAATTCTTACCCTGATTGGGCAGGGCTCACCTACTCGAAGGCATTATTCCTACTTCCATTGTACCATCATCTGTTACTGCTCCTCTTTTCCATGCACAACGCTCCCCTCTGGGCCCGCGCAAACTTGTTTATTGTATGACCCTCCATGGTGCAACTGTACCTGAATTTGTAACAATTCCTGCTTGTTTTCTTTTTTTTTTTACTACTACTTGTTGTTGACTTTGCATTTATGTCCTCCCTTCCATCCTAATGCAAAGCGCTCGGATATCCCCCTGGATATTGTTTGCGCTATATAAAACTTTATGAATAAATAAATACATTTATATAGCGCTTACTATACCAAAAGAGGCGTCAAAGCACTTTTCGTTGAGTAGCATGCTACTCCGTAACTCAAAAAGGATTAGTGGTGAATTAGTATAGGGAAATATGAAATTAATTTGAGCGGTGGACACATGTGAGTCTGTTAGTTGGATTGAAAAGGATAGTAGAAGGATAGTAGAGGGATAGAAGAGGAAGGGTGTAGAAAGTGTTTATTTGAAGATCATAGCAGTAGGAGGTTTGGGATGAGTAAAGAAGAGATGGAGGGGGAAGAGTCTCTAGAAGTGGATTCGGGAGAAAGATGAGGAATCGTATGAGTCTAGGAGGGATACATGAGAGAAGGGTTTAGAAAGGCTTGTTTTTATGGCATTAATATGTGTACAGCAGTACTTGCAAATACGCTCAGCACAACACAGTACACCGAGAGCTTGAAAAACATCAGTTGTATTTTGTTGAAAGTTCCTAACAGCTTCGGCCCATGTAACTCATCTTGCAAATGTTCCATCCTTAAATGATCATATTCTGCATCTCCAAACTCCTGCAACATGAGCAAATTCTTGGCACAGAAACATCATGCCTCTAAATATTACATGGCATTCTGTAAGGACGTGCCTGATTCGAAGTTCTCATTTAAAACAGGGATTCCCAAAAACAAATACAATAGAACGTGCAAGAAAGATTGGCAGCCACCTTTGGAAAAAGTCTAACAACCCTATTGAACAGGATTAAAATTACCATTTGAGCAAATGTTTCCCTTCGATTTACAAACTGCTAATGTATCACACACAAACCAACACACCAACAGATTAAACAGAATAATAGCAAGCAAAAGAATGTAACCACCATAGTCAACCTTGAATTGTGGCAGAATTACAATTACTGTGCTGTCTGTACACGAGTCAAAAGGACATGCACTCATGCAAATTTGAAATGCAAATACTGGACTGGGAAACGCAATCGCAACTTGGCCGAGATAACAACTAAAATTCCGAAATAGAAATAAGGATTTCCACAAAAATACGTCCTATGCGGGAAAGAGATAAACCTCTTTTACCAGAAAAGTTGATACTTTGATTAAAGTCTAGCTCGCTCCTGTCTAAAATCATGGAACACAATTCTCCCTCGCTCCTGAATGTGTACCTATCCATCCTTCAGTCCCACAACTTCATCTCTAGTCGACCTGCATGGGCAAATAGTTTTATTCCAAATAAAAAGACATTTTCAAAAACTGTGGAAGTGAGGTGGGAACCTGGAGATCAAATCGTCAGTAATAAGAGCAATTAATCAGGAAGCACAGGTGCTGCACTTGCAAACACAGTTGAGAAAACGATGAAAGTTACTTGTGGCAGTGATTTTGCTTAAAAGCAACAACAAGAACAAAACACAACCTGCGCCCGGTTCACTCACCTTAAATATTAATTTATTTGCAACGTAGTAGACCCCCCTCATTTTAGTGAGTGTACAAATACTGGAAGCGGTGCTATTTCACAGCGTAACACAGCTCTCAGCTAAAATGACTCGTAAAGTTGCAACCCCTGATAATAATAGGGGGTCTTGGGGGGCATCCGAGCGTAGAGAGGTTTGCCCTCCCCCCCGGGGGTGTTTGGGGAATGGAAGCGGCTCAGGCGCCTGCTCCGCCCCTGTTGGGCTGATTGGGCTGGATGGGCTACTTTATAGCCCAAAGGCTATTTATCTCTCCATTTTGTTCGACCAGCCACCATTTTGTAGTATTCACGGTGGCTGGTCATAGGCATCCCGGAGCTTTTTTTCTGGTTTTTTCTAGTGAGGGGTTTCCTTCCCTGTGATTAGGCGCAGCATACACACGTGGTCCGTGCCTGTGGTCACCCCTTCATTTGCCGGCCGGATGGTCCTGGACAGCCAAGGGGATGATAGGGCGGGACTCATTATGGGGTCCGGAGAGCCTCGGCAGGGGTCACGGCGGCGGCCTGCGGGTCGCGTCTCTCCGGACCCCATAATGAGTATTTTTAGCAGCAGGTGAGGATCGGGCAGCTCTCGACTTCGGAGAGCGAAACCGAAGGGGCGGGCGCAGGAGGGTGGGGGCTTTGGGGGGGTGGAGGGTTGCTGCCACACTAATTGATGGGCATTTGGTGCGCACCACTCTAAGCGGGCGGTATTGCCCATGATGCTAAGGGGGGCAGTTCCTTAGCGCACGCACTAATTTGGGGGCAGCGCGTGAATGCGCATTAATTTTGGAGCAGCGCGTGAATGCGTTTGAGGCCCCGGGGGGATAGGGAGGGAGAAGGAATTCCCCCGCGCGCGTATATGCGGTGAGTGGAAGCGAGCGGAGGGTGGGGGTTTTTCTGGGATAGAAGATGGCAGCCACAGTAAAGTATTTCCGATTGGGGCATATCACCCTACTCGGGGGAGAGATTTCACATTAGGAAGGGGGCAGTCCTAGTTTTTTTCTCGAAGCAGAGGTCATTTCCTCGCCCTCCCCTGCGGGATGCCATTTTGGTGGTTGTGATGGGTAGGAGTAGGTCTGGGCACATTTGGGCAGTGAGGGAGCTGCTCGAACCTGGGCAGGCACAGGGAATGAGAATTAGGCGGGAAATGAGGGCATGCGCGTAAGGGGTGTAAGGTATTTGGGGAGGGGGATCAGTCGTCGGAACGGAAGGGGGGGGGGGGGAGGGTCAGGCAGGATATAGGCAGTGGCCAGCACACCAGACCATAGGTTTGTGGCAGGATCACTTCGGCAGCTTTCCAGACATGGGAGAGCACCTGGCGGCTCCATTACCCCGTGGGGAAGAGAAGGCCGGGCCCAGTGCAGCCGGGCTGGAGCTGTCCTTTATTCTTTCCATCACACACAGATTCATCTCGTCAACGCGTGGAGTCTTCTGACCCACAGTTACTTACCCAACTGCGTACGTGCAAGCTTGGCCGTACGTTTCATGTTACATAGTAAGTACTATGGCACCAGTGGACCATTTAGCCACTCTCCTGATTGGCTCAAACTGTTTTCTACTTTAATTTGTCTCTGTGTTCCTCTCTGTCTGTAGGAGCTCGATTGAGTCCATTACCTTTGACTGCCCAGCCGCAATTCTTGCTGTTGAATATTTAGGTAATTCCTCCATTTAATTTATAGCATCCTCTATCCACGTGTTATACCACTTTCCCATAACGGGGAGTATCCATTTGCCTCTAGGTGCCTCTTGGTTACTCAGTCCTGATGAAGACCCCATCCTAAGGCCGGAATTACCTTGATCTCCCCAGGGGTCGAAACGTTGATTATTACTAATACACAAGCACAGACAACTGAGAATTTCTATCAGTGTCTTTCTAATGCTATGTGATATGATTGGAACATTAGACCTATGTTAGGCCGGGATTATCGTCGGGGGGAGAGGAGCACACACGTAGGTGCACTTACGGGAGACGCACCTTGAGACAAGTTTGACTACAGGGGTCTTCCTTCAGCCCTCCTCCCATGGGACATTTAGGTTCATGTTCTAGGGCTTCAAATCGAGCCCCGTCTTTGTGGAGTGTGACATAGGTCACCCCACCCAGTGGTATCTTATCACCACAAGGTTGGTAAGAACGGAGCCCACCTTTCTTTTCTTTTCGGTCCTGATGAATGCCACGGACCCAACTGGGCCACATGGCAGAAACATGTCGACCGCACCGTGAACGGTGAGGGGACAGTAATTTCCCCAGAGCACCGTTCACTTGTTTTTAAGACCATATAGCTGCCTATCACATTAAAATTAATTTGGTAACTATAATGGTTTTTAAATCTCACTCACTCCCTACGGGCCCCCACTTAGTTTAGAAGTGCATCCCTGTCGTCGGGTGTATGCCCGCCCTCTACCAAACCAAGTTTCTAGAGGGCGAGGTCTGGTCAATGATGAAGCATGACACCAGGTGGTGTGCGAGACCAGTCCTTCACATTGTGTGAGACGTCCACACTCACAATTTAGATTGCACCTAGGTCACCACTCTGGGAGCGGCCCCATTTTGTGTTGAACATTTAATGTTGGAGGCTGGCCAGCTCCTAGCGCCCCGCGCCTCTAGTTCCCTCCCTTAGGAGCCCCTAGGGATAGTGTGTTTACACAGGCCAGGATTGGTCTCACTATGTGAATTTGATGTACACATGTCACACCACCTTTCCCTTGTCCACCGTCCTCACTTTACCACCTTGACCCTTCTAACACTATCCTTTTCCCTGCACTAGAGCACCTTTTTCAATAAGTTATCTAATTTATTTGAGAGGGAAGAGCAACTGTGTTGCCAAACCTAAAGTGAGCTTTTGCTTTATATTCTAAATCAAATTGCATTCAGTGCAGAACAACCTACAGTGGTAGTGTGAATGCTGATCTCTATTTCTTTCGGTCTTCAAAAAATGTTGCTACTGTGACCATTTATTTATTGTACTGCAAGTTGGACCCGTGTTGGGGGCTGTCATTCCAGGACATTGAGATTCAGCCTGTGGCCATTGAGGCATTGTTACGGGAGTGATAACGCAAACACGAAGGGGGATCACGGGTGATTTGGTGTACATGTGGCACCAGAGCAGACAGCTGGACCCAGGTCGGGGGCAGTCAATACAGGGCGGCAAACGCGTCTAGTTCCGAGGGCTGCCAGAGGATGCTGAGCAGGAGTGCAGACTTGACCTTTGGGGTACCATTGGCAACATAGAACACACGTGGCCCACAGCGGCACTGGCACCAGTTCCGAGGGCGGCCAGCGGATGCTGGGCATGCTAGAGGTGCTCAGAGTTGACCTTTGGTGTACCATTGGCAACATAGAGGATACGTTGCCCTGAGCGGCACTAGCACCGTTTCTGAGGGCAGCCAGAGGAGGTTAGGCATGCTCGAGGAGCTCAGCGTTGACCTTTGGGGTACCGTTGGCAACGAGGAAGACAAGTGGCCCAGAGCGGCACTAGCACCCAGGAGCATCAACATTGATACTGCGCAGAGTTGACCTTTGGTGCACCATTGGCAACATAATGGATGCGTTGCCCAGAGCGGCACTGGCTCTGTTTCGGAGAGCGGCCAAGGGAGGCTAGACATGATCGAGGAGGTCAGAGTTGTCCTTTGGGGTACCATAGGCAACATGGAAGGCAAGTGGCACAGAGCGGCATGGGCACCCAGGGGCATCAACATTGATACCATTGGCAACATGGAAGGCATGTGGCACAGAGCGGCGCTGGCACCCAGGAGCATCACCATTGATACTGTGGCCATGGGGGCACGGTTTACTACAAGCCACTTACGCGGACTGCCAGAGGAGGCTGGACAGTTCTGGGAGGTCATGGGTGAACCTGGGGTGCCGTTGACGGCATAGAGGACAGCCTGACCAGCACGACACAGTCATTTCTGGGGATGACATGAAGTCTGTGATCAGGGAGGTCCTGTTTACGAGTAGAGATTACAGTGGACAAGCCCGGTTCCGCGGACTGCCAGAGGAGGCTGGACAGTTCTGGGAGCTCAGGGGCGAACTGAGAGTACCTTTGGCAACAAGAAAAGCACCTGGACCCAATGCGGTGCTGCCACTCATGGGCGTTATGATAGATTATGGGGACAAGGAGGCATATTTAAAAGGGGGATAAATCTAACAAGCCTGTTTACATGGACAGCCAGGGGGTACTGGCCAATTTTTGGGGCAACGCGGGCCTGGCATATGCGCCATGTGGCAAAAAGGGAAGACAGTTGGTCCCTGTAAGGTGCTGTCATTCCCAGGCATTGAGTTGGATTATGTGGTTCGGAGGCCCATTGTTACTGTTGAAAGGAAGGCTAACTAGGCGGCGATATGGGACGCAGGGGGGAAGCGGGTCCCCAGGCTGGTTACACACGAGGCCTTTTTGAGAAGGGCGCAGTTTTGGGGACGGTTTACATGTCACAAGTAAGTTGTTGTGGCACATTACTAACAGGACATGGAGCAGTCGGGATCCAACAGGGTATAACGTGTGTGCAGGGGTGGGAACTGTTGGGGGGTTGGTGAGCATGTCGAATTTCGTGGGCATGTTAACAGCGTGTCATGCGTCAGGGGATGGGCAAAGATATCGCAGATGCTTTGTCGGGGTCTCAGTGGGGTGGGTTTCCATAGAGGCACACAGTTACAAAGGCTTCAGGGGAGACCCGGCATAGTAGGGAGCAAAGGGTCAAAAGGCCAGAGGGAGATTTGAAGATGGGGTACTGTTTAATGGGCAGCTGTTTGAACAAGGACAGTCTCTAGTACATCGTGCTGGACAGCAGGAAGGTCCGGCGGCCAAGAGTAGCTTGGGGCAGGGATATTCCTGAGGGCAGACAAGCGATGTCCTGGGGGATTAGATAGGGAATCTAGGAGTGGGTTCCCCCTCCATTCGTTTGACGCTGAAGACGGGTGCCAAATTGCAGAGGTTATTCAATTAGTTATCCGGGATATGCTGGAGAGAACAATAAATATGTTGTGTTGCCCCCCATAATTGGGAGGTTTTGGGGGCAAAATGGTAGGATATGAAGTTGTTGGGTTTGATGGGTAATTTTGGGAGTAGCCGCCCGAAGGCAGCAGGCATACGGATCTGGGTGTGCAGGTCTTGGTCATATTAGAGAGGGCTTGCCAGATCTGCAGGGCGTAGGTACTCAGTTCACTTTGTCCCTGGGAGGTGAGCACCCCCTTGTGTGAACATGGGCTCTGGGTTAGGGTTGTTCTGTTACATTGGTTCCCCGTACTGCTGGGGGGCGGCGACACTCAAGGTCTGGGGAGGTGTGCTATGGTGCAGAGCGTGGCAGGCATGAGGAGCTTGGGGTCAGGGATAGCAAACGCAGCCAGCGATGTGCTCCGGCAGGGTGGGAGTTTGCTAAGACATGGCGTTTTCTAAAATTGTTATTGTTGTTTTCCAGGGTCAGCTCTAAGTTGGAGGTCATCGGTGTGCCTGTTTCGATATTCCAAGAGTCATTATAAAAATGGGGTAGAACAGCAGGTGTAATGGTGCAGTCTCTGGGCCAGGTTAGGATCCGCTTCGTATCGCTTTCACACAGGGTCGCAAAGTGACAAGGGGCCTGTGGGGGGAGTTAGCGGCTACCCTCGTAGAACAGGTCATTAGTGGGGGGGGTAGAGGTCAAGAAATTACATAACAGCAGAGGGTCATGGATAGGTTGGGGTAAAAGGGGTACTTTACTTGAAGTAGTGTAGGGGGGTCGGGGCAGGCGAGTACGCCAACAGTTAAGCGGATTACCAAGGGGACCGAGTTGTGGCCCTGCGGGGACTGGCATGGGGATGTACAGTGTGAGGCAAGAAGAAGGTCGAGGCGGCGGGCCTTCTATTAGGTCACGGAGGGACCGATAGGGGGCTGATGTTTTCGTTCTCACATGAGTAGGATTTTGTCAGGTGCAGGTTTCCCTGGCATAGGCCTGTTAGTTACCCTAGGTTTTGGGGGGGGCAGAAAAAGGGGTAGCCCCCACCCCCTCTTTCTGGGTGGTGGTTGGCAGTCAAGTTGCCATGTTTTAGCCAAGTTTATTCGTTATTGACAGAGGCAAACCAGGCTGAAAGGGAACGGGTAGACAAGTTCACGAGGTAGGATCTTTAAGGTGCATTTGGAAGTTAGGTTAGTTACAGGTTAATAGTCGTAGAGGTTAAAGTTGAAAGGTCAAAGGTGAAAGGGTAAAGTTCAAAAGGTTAAAGTTCAAAGGTTAAAAGGTCACAGTAGGGGTACTGAATTGCAGGTTTAAAATGTTCTGTGGGGGAACCTTAGGGGTGGGGGTTAGTTTAACATAGGTAACAGTTTTGTACAGTGAGGTTGTAGTTTTGTAAGGCATCAGGCAAGGGCTTTTAATTGTGATGTGCACCTGTTTCAATAAAAGCGGCCTTTTTCACACACTATTTCGGTGGCAGTGGTCTGTGCTGCTCCCCATATTCCCCAAAGAGAGGTTTGCCCGGAGCCATTTCACACTCCCACCGAGTGCTTTCTCAACTCCCCTTCAGCTCCGGGAACACTGCAGTGTCTCGCACCTTCTTCCGTTTGATTTCCATGCCCAGCGCCGAGCCCTTGGCCACTGTGGCACGGCATCTCTCCGTTCTCGTGAACATTTGAAAATCCCGCCGCAGCTGCCCTGCCATTCTCGAATCACTTAACGGAGCACGAGGCATGGCGTTGTTATAGTTCCTGGATGACAGAAGAAACAATTTGGCTCTCGCTGTTGAGTGCTCAGACCGTGAGCACAAAACGAGACATATTGTAAACATCGCAAAAAGCACCCAAATACATATCGGGTCATGGGGTACGCGGTGTGCTCTTGTGCATTAATGCATGGCTGAAAGGCCCCTGCATCAAGCAGCTTTCATCTGGAGCCAAGCAAGGCGAGCCACTGCCAGTAATCACAGCAGTGCAGAGGTGGTAGGCCGGTGTGTGGTGAGAGACGGGCTTGTAGCCAGTTTGGAAACAGATAGAGGACTACTCATTAGCAGAGGCGGCCGCTGGGAAAATACTATTGACACAAAGAAAGGACTGTTTCTGCAAGATCAAGTTATTGGTAAGATTACACTGAGAAAGTAGCAAGCATGAAACGTGTTTGCGCAATTCCAAATCTGTCTTAGTTCTAAACACCGGGATACGAAGCATGCAACACACAAAAGAGTCTTGAAAAGCCAGGGCCGACAACACAATCTAGGCAACAAGTTTGGGGTTCTAAAAGTAATCGCAACTACTGCCTGCCTCCAAGATGGCAGCAGTCTCACAAGGGCCGAGATGGGGATGTGTCAAGATGGTGGCCATTGAAATGGTGCTTGGGAGGAGGGAAAAGGGGTGAAAAAGCAACATGAGGGATGGAGACCAATTGTAGAGAGCCATGCACTCTGCAGAAAGTAAAAAACAAGGACAGAACAAGCTTTGTGCAGGCAAAAGCTTAAAAAAAGATCCACGGATGAAGACAGTACTTGAGTCTCACAGTCCTGCCAAGTACCACGCATCAGGCGTTAGACTAACGCATTTCAGTGCGGTGGTCCGCATCACCGCACTGAAATGCATTGTCACGCATGATAGGTATAGCACCTTCGGTATCACTGAAGCTGGTTAAGGCTGCCTGAAAGTGTTAACTGGTGACATGGAGGTAGTGCCCACTGGCTACTATCAAGACATGGCTCCCATTTGACAGGTTGTGTGGCACGGACATGTGGGCCGGGGTTAGCGTAGGTCAGGTGCTGCAGTGCTGCCGGAGTTATCTTGTGGGTGGATCATCATGGCGCAGCAGCGCTGCCTGCTCTTGGCGGCCGCGCGTGGCTCAACTCTCTGTCTCTGAGCAGCTGCAGTAAATTTTAACCCCGACCGCACCGCAGCGAATTCAATTGCAGTAAAGGAGAGTGAAGTGACTGACTGTCACTGGATTGGACATGACAGGACTGCCCTGGGCGACTTGAGGACTCTGATTGAGGAGGTGGGAGGCGGACGGCAGACGGACACTCCCGGCCTGAACCTGCCTCGCAGAGCAGAATCGCTGCAACAAGTGAAGTTACAGTAAGAGAGACAGAGGGGTGCAGTGCAGCCACTGGAGTGAGTATGTGTGTGTGTTGCATTATTTACATTATACAAATAATTCCTTTGGGCAGCTGCCTGCAGTCAGTGGGTGCCCCGGCCGCGTTACAGAACTTGCTGTAGCTCACTCTCAATTTCTGCCCTGGCGCGACGGCGGCCCAGGCTCCGAACAACTGTGTGTTTCTGGCCCCCTTAATATCCTTCCGGTTTATTTCTCAAAAGATCCGGGGATAATTTAAAAGCTAGTTTCTCGCAGGAGATACCAACGGTAAGGGAATGGATTGAGGATATGGATTGGTGTATGTTCAGGGAGAAAACAGTGTATGTTTCCAGGGGATGCCCCAAAAAGTGGATACAAATATGGGGTAAGTGGAACTCCTATAGAGGAGATATATGTACTCTGCCCAAATTGCCAGATCATACCTCCCTGGAAGACTTGGAGACATAGAGGGGGGATCTTACTATAATAGCGTGGACTTGTTGATTGTAAAGACAGTAATAGTGTTCACTGAAGCCCACAGAAACGAGACTACGACACTGCCTGTGAATCTGTATATTTTATTGTTTGTTCACAATAAAAAGAATTTAAAAAAAAAAATACAAAAAAATAAAAGCTAGTTTCTGACAGTACTAGCAGTTGACGTTGTTGTATGTGAGAATACTGCACTGGCCTCAGTCAGCTTGTGAGAATAATAAATGGTGCGAGTCAGCTGAGACTCTGGCACTTCGGCAGCCGAGATGCCTGCATCGGTCTGTAACTTCTTCATGTTGGGGTCTAGCACATCCTTCCTGTTGGGCCGGGTCCCACGTGGACAGAGAGAGGCCCTGAATCCTGATGCTCTCCTGATTGATTCCGACAGGGAGGGGGCATGCTCAGTAAGTAGGCAAAGGCTGGCAATCTCTTTTAATTTGTTTTTCTGCTGCCCCTGCTGCCAACACTAGGCACCAGTGAGAAGAGTGTGGTTGGGGCCCCACATCCTGTTTGGAATTGGGCCGGGCTGCACCTGGGACAGAGAGGCCCTGAAGTGATGCTCTAAGCAGCATCATATATTTCTGTAAGTGGGGTCCGAGGGAGGGGCAGTAAAGGTGGGAAAATTAAAACAGAAGAGGGCAGCTTGTCACTGGCAGATCAGGCATGATTTCAAACATCTGCACAAGGTCACAGGCTGGCCGGCCTATTAAAGAGGTAACACGTGGAGCAGATGTTAATAGGGATTTTTTTTTTTAAAGTACTGTGTTAGTATTTATGTAGCACGTTCCATATGATAGGCTTGAGCCACTTTTGAATTGTTGAGTACGTAAGTGCCCCTTCGTGTTCGTCCATTATATAGCGCTTATACTTACAATGAGGTTTTTCGGCGCGCTTTGGGTGCATGGTTGATAGGGTGTTGGTAGTGGTACTTTGTATGTGCCATTAGGATCGATTGAGGAGCTTTACCAAACTTCAGATGGTTTTTAATCTTTATTAAGTAATAGTAGCAACTGAGATCCGCGCTTGCGCCTCTCAGCCGGTCGGTCCGGTGGGCAGTTTTGTTTTCAGCAGCACCCTTTAGTTATTTGAAAGTGGGAGGAACTTCTGGGTTTTTGTAGCGATGAAATTATGTAACTTAGGGGCACTGTACGAGAAGGCTCTTTCAAGTACAGCAAATGTAGGGGCACATGCTTGTCTTTGTTACAGCTTCATGTACTTGTCATCTGGGACACGTTGATGAGTTGTTTGTATTGCAAGGTTTTCCATTTGTCTGGCCTCGACTGTGAACTACAGAAGCTGGGTTTTTACCTTGCATAATATTCGAAAATTCATAGAAAATCACAAAAATACTAGTTACTGCTTAGATTTACTTGCAAGAAAGTGTGACTCGTTAGGTAGTGAATGCCACTTCTAAGCACACCGAAACCACCAAAATGTCACACATAAGCAGTCTGAAAACTTGCCAGCTATGCTGGTCAGGGTGATATAAAAATTAAACACACTTACTGCAGTGTTTGGTTTATTGTCTATACAGCCACGTGCGGCTTGCTGCAGAGGAATAAGTGTCACTAGTACCTTCTCCAACCCTTATTTAATTTGCTTTTAGCGCGTCATGAGCATAAGTAAACTGGGCACTAGGTTAGTGCCCTTCCGTTTCTGGTGTTTTGCAGCAGTTTTAAGAGTTTCTCGTAGCTCAAATGGGTGTAATCCCTGATATTTATGCGTTTCCCTCATCTTCATTGCTTTGTTTTGCTCGCGAGAAAGTGTCCCTCATATTCATTGAAATGTCACTCATAATCACACTGAAATTATGAAAATGTCACACATAGCAATCTGAAACCTTGGCAGCTATGGTCTCAGGACGCTGATAAGAGCAAATAAACAAGGAAGAATAGGCTAATTACATGCTACAACCAATAGAAACGGAGGAAAAGAAAGTGATAAGCACAGAAACCAATTTAAAGCAAAGGGGCGGGATGAAAGCCCCTTTTAAGATATATATTAACAATATATTTCACAAGCGCTGTGCATGCAAAACTTAAAAACTGAACCAGTTCAGTCGGAGTACAATTTAAACTATTTAATGAGATATAAAGGTCATGACTTGCTTCAGGGGTCAGAGATGTTTTCAAATAATCCATTTTCAGGCCCTTCCTGAAGATTGGAATGGACATGAATAGTGTAATGCAACTCTGCTGACATGAAGGAATTGCTTCTGCAAATGAAATGTAATGTTTATATACGGAGATTCAGGGAAAACCTGAATAGTGTTATTGTTTAGAGATCCTCCTTTGATAGAAGGAAAAAAAATTAAAACACGTTGCTACAACACTGACGGATTTGGCTAATCCAAATAATGAAATGCTGTAGTAGCTAAAAAAGTTTCATCACCTAAAAATGTTTATAATATTTTTCCTGGTGTCTTCACAAAATGGAGAATCTCATTGTCACACAGAATGTCCTCGGTCGCAAATTCTTTGTTACAGACAGTGAGCAGGTTCTCACTCGGAAAACTGGGCTTCGATCTGGAGAGTTCCCACACCGACAGAAGCCCATCCTGCTCCAGGACAAGTCATGCTGTACTGGGACTCAGACATCATTATCCACAGTATTCAAATACTGTATTAATGACACAGAACCATCAACACCTGGTTGTAAAGAAAAGTATTCTGAATAGTATCCTTTCATGTACTTTTTACCTCGTGAAACATAGTTCCCACCCACCTGTGGGCCCATCCTCAGGCTCTGGCTCCTCTTTCAAACGTGATCCTTCCCCAGGTTTAGCACTTATCGAGAATATCGCTGTGACCACCGAATCACCTGAGATAAGGAAAAAGCAAAATACTCAATTGAAATTTCTAAACGATGAGCAGTTTGTCTTAAGTGCTAAGCTTCTTCAGAAAAGTCAACATTCTTTCAGTGAAGCCCTTGTTGTGTTATCTCTATTACATTATTTAAAGTAGTTGTAGTAAAGGCTCCTTTTGAACCTGCCACAGAATATGTCCATTTGGATAGCAGGTGTCTTGCTCACATGATGTAGCAGCTTCTCGTCTCTTTGCCCAAAGCCGCCTCCACTCACTTGTAGGAACTCAGCCCCTGGAGTACAGTATAGAAACCTAGACCACAGTAACATTAGGGCCAACACAAATATAGCAACTTCCCCTTGCAAATAACCACTGCCCTCTTACTGTTTCACCCCTCCAAATCACTGATCATTATTATTGTATTGGAACAAGGCCACAGCCATGCTATTTCATGTATTTATACAGCACTTACTACCGTTTGTAGGGTCATACAGCAGGAGTGCATTCGGAACAGGACACTATGCAGTTCTGAGGTACCAGTGGGATAAAGTCGAAGCGGTCTGTAGACACTGTATTTGGTTGCTTTTTGGATTGTTTAGTGGTAATGATTTGTGTATTGTTTATGGATAGATTAAATTAGATAGCGAAAGGCTAAATTTTTGTTATGGATCTCGGTGGGTGATTATGTGAGTGGACATGTGTGCACAAAGATATTGTCATATGTCTTTGTACTGCCAGGGAGCACTGTTGTCTCCTGATGATGAAAGGGTCGACTCTGAAATGAGCAGGCTTAGGACTAAGAGTACAACATTTTCTAAGAATCAGATAAGTTATTTCTCCACTGAATACCCTCTGCTCTCAATATGTGGGAAGATTCTGTAAAATAACTCGAATGGCAGTGTGGCAGAAATTATCAGCATGCATCAGACAGTCAGACAGTATTCTTTAAACATTCTGTCTGTCCTGAACTGGTATCCTTACTGTGTTGTTTGCCTGAAAACATGTACTGTTGGTGCCTCCTGGCATGGCAAACTGTGGGAAAGCTGATTCTCAGGAGAGACAACGTCCTCATGTGAGTTTTCACAAGACAGTGCATTTGTACCGATTATGAGTTAGCCGTGGGCGAACTCCCTTGCAAATGGCCCTTCCCTCTGGTATCCTGGGAGTTGCTACACCAATAGTCTACTTTGGATCCACTTCTTGAGGGGGTGAGGTGATTTGTCTTCTACAATTTGCATTTCCATGAATGATATTTCTAAGCCTGTTCGCGAGAAATAATCGAAAGGTGAATCTCTTTTGCACGTTGCCTAGAATCCCATATTTTGCTAATCATATCTAAAAACTGGGAGTAAACTATTGACGCACACCTGAATTCTGCCATCTCCAGTGATTTTATCTTTAGTGAATCAAAATTGTAATACTGAAAGAAACAGACTGGCTCTAAGCATCAGGTGACCCATGCCAGGGTCGAAAAATGTGTTGACTGGGGGGTGGCACTATATACAGATCAAGCTTAGAATTATCTGCGGCTTCAACATACTTGAATGACACTTGAATTTGAAAGAAAGAGATGATTTTTTATGGGATCCTGTTACATGTGAAGCTCCTTTGCAATAAGAACACAGTGCCATGCGAGCATCTTAAGTCAAAAGACTTGTTGGCATGATGGAGTTACATGATGCAAGCTGTTAGTGACACCCACTGCTCAGCACCACAGAACAGACAATCATCTCCGTGTTGATAAAGATTTAGAAGCCACGGAGTGTCGATGCCTTTTGGAATCACATGGATGCATATTTGTGATAAGAGAAGATGCAGTGTATATTTGCAGTTTAGCTTGTGGGATTGGCACACCTGTCTTGCAGCGAGTTACACGAGAGATCACTCATTAACAGCCTTAATGCATTCCAGACTCAATATCCAGCCCCTTATTCCAGGATCACACTCAAACTGGCTCCAGAGGGGTTTTGCCCCTCTCTTTCCAAAGCATAATCTGGACCCCTGACTTCAATCACTGAAGGAAGTTGGCTCATAATAGTAAGTTATGTGCAGACAATGACTAAGTTATTTTCTAAACCAGTGAATCTCTCAGGATGCTCACCACCTTCTGGTTGTCTTCATTTGAATCAAGCAAAAATACACACACAAATACTTTATTTGTAGTTCTCTCATTTTGGGTGGGTGATCAACAATTTATTGATCAGGAACCTCCATCCACTAGTTTGATATCCTATACTGTTGATAGCCATGGTACGGCTAACAAAAAAGCTGTGGGTCTCAGGCTAAAAGTCTGAATCAAAGCTCGACTTGATCAAGCTCCTTAAACAAGAATACTTTCACACTTTTTAGTGTAACAGGATTAACAGATAAAACCAAAGACCCACCTTCTTATTACTGCTCAATTGTTCACAATATGTTTAAGGAAACCGTGGGTTTTGCTTGCCAAAATTATCACCTTTCTTTACACCTGTCACCCAAAACCTTTGGGTGAAAAACAACACAGGTTTAATGACTAAGTGACACCAGTTGTACAGTAACAGCTCTGTGTGCCTCGACATTTTCAGGGAAGCGTCTTGACATCACCATCACATTTCTATAATATATATGGTCTGTGGGGACAATATGGAGGATTTGATAATGTTGTAACTTTACACACCATTTTCCATCTCTTGAAGTGGCCATGACTAACAGGGAAATGTGTGGTTTGTTAATTGGTATTTCAACTGCTCACACAGTCATTGTCTGGAGTTTTTTATGGTTAGAATTACAGAACCTGTTCTGCCAGCATGCCAGTATTTAAATGCCACCCAGCTAAGTGTGCTAGGGAGTTAGGTTGATGCTGGTTGTGAAGGCTATAGGTTGGATGTTGTTATTTTACATCAATAAACTACTTTCTACGTTTTATCCGATGGGTGGTTTTTGGATTCATAGAGAAAGGTACCAAAATATGAATCTGAACTGGAAAGAACTCTAAGAAGCACCAAATAGTTAATAAGTATATCTGATGGCGTCTCTTTTCTCTTAATAAGCACTTGAAGAATAAATGTATTATAAAAGATACAAGATACACTGTGCATAACTAAGCGACCGCAAGGGAAATGCACCTTTCACACAAGGATCTCAATCGCTTCCTGGAGTAGGAAAAAGGCTGCGTGAAGCAGTGAGCTCCATTAATGGGAAACATTCTACTATTCTTTCTCTGCCTGCATTGGAGCCCGGGTGAACGTGCATACTTGAACACACCACAGAAGGCACTGTAAATAAAAGACAGAAGTCCCTCTCTACTCCCCTACTGAGAGATAGCGGGGAACGTGCATATTTGAACACACCACAGAAGGCACTGTAAATCAAAGACAGAAGACCCTCTCTACTCCCTACTGAGAGATAGCGGGGACCGTGCATACTTGAACACACCACAGAAGGCACTGTAAATCAAAGACAGAAGTCCCTCTCTACTCCCCTACTGAGAGATAGCGGGGACCGTGCATACTTGAACACACCACAGAAGGCACTGTAAATAAAAGACAGAAGTCCCTCTCTACTCCCCTACTGAGAGATAGCGGGGAATGTGCATACTTGAACACACCACAGAAGGCACTGTAAATAAAAGACAGAAGTCCCTCTCTACTCCCCTACTGAGAGATAGCGGGTGAACGTGCATACTTGAACACACCACAGAAGGCACTGTAAATCAAAGACAGAAGACCCTCTCTACTCCCCTACTGAGAGATAGCGGGGAACGTGCATACTTGAACACACCACAGAAGGCACTGTAAATCAAAGACAGAAGACCCTCTCTACTCCCCTACTGAGAGATAGCGGGGAACGTGCATACTTGAACACACCACAGAAGGCACTGTAAATCAAAGACAGAAGACCCTCTCTACTCCCCTACTGAGAGATAGCGGGGAACGTGCATACTTGAACACACCACAGAAGGCACTGTAAATAAAAGACAGAAGACCCTCTCTACTCCCCTACTGAGAGATAGCGGGGACCGTGCATACTTGAACACACCACAGAAGGCACAGTAAATAAAAGACAGAAGTCCCTCTCTACTCCCCTACTGAGAGATAGCGGGGACCGTGCATACTTGAACACACCACAGAAGGCACTGTAAATCAAAGACAGAAGACCCTCTCTACTCCCCTACTGAGAGATAGCGGGGACCGTGCATACTTGAACACACCACAGAAGGCACTGTAAATCAAAGACAGAAGACCCTCTCTACTCCCCTACTGAGAGATAGCGGGGACCGTGCATACTTGAACACACCACAGAAGGCACTGTAAATAAAAGACAGAAGTCCCTCTCTACTCCCCTACTGAGAGATAGCGGGGAACGTGCATACTTGAACACACCACAGAAGGCACTGTAAATCAAAGACAGAAGACCCTCTCTACTCCCCTACTGAGAGATAGCGGGGACCGTGCATACTTGAACACACCACAGAAGGCACTGTAAATCAAAGACAGAAGACCCTCTCTACTCCCCTACTGAGAGATAGCGGGGAACGTGCATACTTGAACACACCACAGAAGGCACTGTAAATCAAAGACAGAAGACCCTCTCTACTCCCCTACTGAGAGATAGCGGGGAACGTGCATACTTGAACACACCACAGAAGGCACTGTAAATCAAAGACAGAAGACCCTCTCTACTCCCCTACTGAGAGATAGCGGGGAACGTGCATACTTGAACACACCACAGAAGGCACTGTAAATCAAAGACAGAAGACCCTCTCTACTCCCCTACTGAGAGATAGCGGGGAACGTGCATACTTGAACACACCACAGAAGGCACTGTAAATAAAAGACAGAAGACCCTCTCTACTCCCTACTGAGAGATAGCGGGGAACGTGCATACTTGAACACACCACAGAAGGCACTGTAAATAAAAGACAGAAGTCCCTCTCTACTCCCCTACTGAGAGATAGCGGGGACCGTGCATACTTGAACACACCACAGAAGGCACTGTAAATAAAAGACAGAAGACCCTCTCTACTCCCCTACTGAGAGATAGCGGGGAACGTGCATACTTGAACACACCACAGAAGGCACTGTAAATAAAAGACAGAAGACCCTCTCTACTCCCCTACTGAGAGATAGCGGGGACCGTGGTGTTGGGTTAGACGCCAGTAGTGGGACTTGAACAGGTGGCTCTACAAATCCACACCCTAAGTGCCTCCAAACATCAGCTAGTTAAGAGTCTGGGACTCTTAAATATAAAAAGAAAACTGGTTATCTGAAGAATGTGATAACAAAGTTTACCTCTTGCAATTTATATTGATGCTTGTAGTGATCAACAATTTCTTTACCCCACTCCCAGAGTCCCGTTGGTGCCGAGCGCCCTCCTCTCTGCGACACAGTAGAGCCGCTACAGCAAGGATTCTTCTCCGGGGAGCACCAGCAGGGTAGTGTCAGCAGTGGTCGTGTGCAGGTCCATGTCAGTCAGAAGAAGCCCGGGAGCCAGAAAGTGCACACGGATTGCGTGGCAAGTGTAACGAGGCTTAGAGGTAGACATTCACAGATGACTAGGTACCTGTGACTCCGGTAACAAAAGACATCTCTAAAAACTATCAAGGTGGAAGACTGTATCAACATCTATTAAAAGGAAAGCCAACATCTAATTTGCCACAGTAGACCAAGCATAGCAGAGAAGGGGTAGAGAGTGCCCAAGAAGCCTCACATACAGACCTACTGTTCCAGGGCCCCCTGGCATAATCCACACTGCAACAATTACAGCTACAGTGCCCAACAGTAATAGGTACACATTAAGGATGGTTGAGATAAAGAGAAAACTCGACCTAGAAAGGGTCTAACTAAATTTAAACAATGCGGTAGTTCAATAGGAAAGGCTGTGGCCACAAAAAAAGCGGATTGTGAATCTATTCCAGAACTGCGAAAAGCTCAGGAATAAAAGAGAGCTAAGAAACTGATTTTAACAAAAAAAACAACACCCTCACTAAACTCCTTCTACAGAATAAGGTAACAAAAGAAAAGACGCAACCACTACACTACAGCAACAGGGCACAGACTCTAGAGAACAGAGATTGCAATACCAGAATGTAAGTAATACTGAAGGGCTGAAGGTAGCAGATAACCCGCTCAGTAGATGCCCCTTGCAAGCAAGGTTTGTTTGGTTTCATATCTCAATGACACACAGGTTTGAAGTTCTGCAAAGATTACATGCGCAAGAGAGCACCTACGTAGCAACAGTCCTATCCCCCAAACTCACAGAGAACTAAACAACCAGACACTAGGGACTGAGGAGGGGTCAGGGGAAGGGGGGGGGGGGGTGCCAAAAACGAAACCAGACAGAGTTTCTTCTTATAATCCATTCTGTTGGACCTGAAAGCAGAAAACAGATTTGAGACTTCAGAAAATAACCAAACGGAAATGCAAGGATCCTTCCATGTTTTAGAGTCCAAATTAGATGTTCTGTAAGAGAGAACTAAGCTATTAGAAAAAGAATATGGAGAAAGTAAACTCAGATCTAGAAAAAAAAACACCCAAGAGATAGGAACATTAAAATTACAAAACAGAACTCTGATAGCAGACATTGAGAGGCTAGACTGAGTTAAGCCACCCAAGTAGGGAGATCCCGAATGGCAAGGTAATGATTGCCACAGAATAAAGTAAGGGTTCATCAACAGGGGCAGCACTGGGTGGGGAGCATAAAGGGAGAAAAGCAAAAAAAATGGTCCTCTGCACGTATGAGAATAAGGGTAAAGATCAGATGATGGAGCCGGTGCGGTGTAGGAGCACCATCGATATGTACAATACTGAAATTCCTGTAAATATCTCTCAGGGCCGTGACAATGTTGCTGAAGCTGCTGGTTGTAATATAAACCATCCAAATGATGTGTCTTTAGACGATGCTTCACACTGTATCCAAGATAATGTCTATATTTGGTCCGCACTGTATGATGAGAATTACTCTAATAAAACAGATTTTCAAAAACCGAGAATAAAGGTAAAGAGGATTCAGTAGAATTTAGAATAGAATTTATTTATTAACTGTTCGATTAATTAAACTCATTACAGTAAAATATACCAACCATGCACCCCCCCCCCCTCCCCACCATCATACTCCTGGATAAAAAGAGTAAAATACAAGCAGCTCCACAGATGAACCTGTTTTCCACATTTCATTCACAAGCTCTCTTTTGTCATGCCTCAACAATACAAAAAAAAGTGAGCTTTTAAAAAGTATTGCACAGAGCCCGTTATTGCACTTTGCTTCTTATGGCACCCTGGGGCGCTTTCCAGTTCTCGCTTGTGCCCATTGACATCTCTATTAAGGAATAAGCATTTCCTCACAATTTCTGTACCTTGAGGGTAAATTTGCACTAGGCGTATTTGCCTCACCATAGGGCACCTGCCCTGCCTCAAGCGTGCCCATAAGGCGGTGGGAGTTACACTTGCAGATCTGAAAGGCAACAAGTGGGGATGCTGACTCTTTGTTCATAAGGGCATTTTCTCATATACCGTCAGTTGTATGACATGAACAGGAGCATATCACATTCTAAAACCAATAAATAAGTAAAAACTTGGGGTCCAAGACCATTTAAAATGAATTGTCAATTGAGGCCCTTACTATACGCTTCTTCTAGTGGGAGAGGGAGCATGCTGTGCTATAACATGGAAGGGGTAAAGTGCGAAGTGCTGTCCTGTTAGCTTTGTTACTGAATTTATCACTCACAGTTGCTGGAGTAGACTCCTTCCGGTTTACCGATGACTTTCAGGTTTGAGGGAGGAAAAGGATAAAGTGCAGTGTACTGGCCAGTCAGGACTGGTATTAATCTGTGGCAACTCGATGAGTGAAAACCTGATTGGAATCGTGAACTTCCCCAGTCTTGCCAGGCGGCATACCGTGTTTTTCGTGAATCACAAGTCCGAGGCCTCCATGCAAGTCTTGACTCCCCTTGCCCTAAAGATAGGGCAAAGCAGGTGGCGTCGATCATCAGCCAGTTTAGGGCAACAGCACAGCAAACGCAGCCAGGATTCTTTGCGATTTGTACATAGCCTGCATGAAACCACCACCTCCTTGCGTGCCCAGGCAGGATTGAAGTCCAAGAGGATTCAGTAGTACATATACATTACAGGCATAATTTAAAACAAAACGACGGGGAACGACAAGAGTGACAAAGAAATAAACGCTATGGGAAAATTGACCAAGATTGCTACTTGGAACATAAATGGGGTATGTTCTAGGAAGAAACAAAAAGTAACTAAAATATCATTTAAAAAACTTCAAAACACAAATTAAAATACTTCAAGAAACTAATCTAGAAATTTCAGAATGCTGGGCTCGATTTAAGAAATGCATATGGATCCAAGAGTCATCTGTACCGATCAAACGGATAGCACAAGGGCGGTGGCAACAGTCAAAGAAAATATTTCGGAATTAGGATAATAAATTACAAAACTGATAATACAGGGAAATGGAATCTTGCACCAATAGGGATCGGACACACAATATCTACATGTGTGGGATTTCATGGCTCAAACTCTGATGACTCTACTTTTCTGAACTATTTGAAGTCCCACCTAATCAATGCTCTTTCCCCCTATCTGGTGGGAGTAGATTTTAATGCCATCCTAGATATACAGTTAGGATCTTCCAAGTGTAAATATGTTTCAACCCTGAAAGTATGCAACAAACTAAATTACAAGATTCAACACCTGGGCCTATTCGATTTCTGGCTCAAGAAATCTGGTAACCGGAAAACATATACTTTTTACATCCAAAAGAATGGCACTACTCCAGGCTAGATTATTTTTTGCTTGAAAAATCTTTTGTTAGAATAGCAAAAGGGTAACCCCCCCTCCCAGAACACATCTCTGATCAGTTGGCGGTTATCTTAAGTTTAAAATTCCTGGTTAAAAAATAGGTGGGCATTGAATAGAACACTGCTACTTGCCACAAAGGATGTGCATGAATTAACAGAAAAGAACCAGAAATATTTCCACTAGAACATGGGTCCGACTTCTTACATTATGGTCTGCGATGCATCAGTCTATATCAGGGGTTTATTAGCAAAATAGCACATAATGCTAACACGATGGCTTGAGAGGAGTGTAGGACGTTAAAGGATCAGATTGCAAAAATGAAAAAGAAATACAACCAGAAAGCATACCTGCAGATAGAGAAGTCACAGATTTGCGTCTAGACTTAGAAAATACACAGAATAACCTGAAAGTGCCTGGCAAAGAAAATGCAAGATTGTTGGAGCGCTAGTAAGATGCAGCACTTCAAATATGGGGAAAATTCAGGGGTGCTATTAGCATGGATAACCTCAATTGAGGAGACCAGAAATTTCATATATATACTCTAATAGAGGATGCAACCGGAAAAGAGGTAAACTCTGCAGGATATATATAAATGGAGATGTTTAAAACCTTAGCACATAATATATGGCAGAAATACCTCCAGACCCAAATAAGCTCATAAAGTGACTGTCAGATAGGACACCGACTGCCTGCATTAACAGACACTTGTTCTGAAGTCTTAGGGAGTAAAATTACAGAAGAGGAAATAATAAGAAAAATAAACAAATTAACGAACTGGAAAGCAGCAGGGATTTATGGGATACCAGATGAGCTTTAGAAGAAACTAGTAAATGAGATGGTACCAATGTGGAAAATAATGTTTTACTTAATATTCCTTTATGAAGATGTTCCTCCATCTTGGAATGAAGCCACCTTACTCTTGATTTTAAAAGCAAATAAAAGACCTAGGAAAACTGACTCATACAGACCAATATTATAGTTAAACACCGATTATAAAGTCTTCATGGGCATTATAGCCTAAAGGCTTGTGGATATCATGCCCTCAATTATAGATTCTGACTAAAAATGTATTATACGAGGTGGACACTGAAGGATATATACACATGTAAATTTGCAACCCCAATTGGCAAGGACTTTAACCCCCTTTTAGGTCCCTTGTATATGGTACCAGTGGTACCTAGGACATGGATCTTAAAGGGGGCACCAGGGCATGAAACACTGTTTGTGCCACCCTGAGTGACCCAAGTAAACTGATGACAGCAGTCCTGCCATTGCAGACTGTAGGAGTATTGCAAACTGCTCGAATTCGACTTAGCCCTTGCCATGTATGGCAAGGTCAAGGCACTATTTTTAATATATGCAAGTTAACCCTAAGGAAGGCCTCCTGAGTCCAGGAGGCAGGGTGCATTATATCAAAGCTGTGGACATTTAAGTGCAAGCTTGTATGCCCCTATAGTGGCCGATGCCATTAAAGGCTACTATAAGTGATCAGCAAGTCCATAGGATAACATGGCAAACTCGAGGCCGCCAGCTCCATTATGGTACCGCTGTAATATGTCAAGTTTGGTATCAAACAATGTGCCTCATCACCCCTGACATGATTCTCATGTTGAGGTCGATGTGCATTGCACCCAGGTGGCTACCTTAGAGGTTGCCCCAGCCTTTCCTGTACTCTGGCTGGCAGCCCATAGCTGCTGCCGCCAAGACAGGAATCTGACCGCCTGCCAGAAGGTGTGAACCCTTTCAGGAGTCAGAAGCAATGACCTGGACGGGAAGGAGGGGACACCTCCCTTCCTGACAGGATGGCTAGTGAAGTGGCACATGAAGCAGTGAGCTTCAAAGTCTTCACTGCCTGTGATATGTAACCAGGCTGCCTCCCAAAGGAGGAAACAGCCCTTCCCCCTGCCCCAGGTACATTTGCACCCAGGCAGGTGGGACAATTATGTAGTGAAGAGGTGTACACCGCCAGAAGGCTAGCCACACCTCGAGAGTACCTACCTGGTCTGTACAGCTAAAGAAGGTTTCAGCTAATTTTAGAAGTGGTAGAATAAAGGGTTCTGGGTAGAGAAGGTGACACGACCCACACACCCCACTCCCCCTCCCCCCCGGATGTGGTCACCTCGGGGAAGAATTAGCAGCTGGGGCTAGTAGCCCATTGGCCACTTGCACCGACAGCCCTATCACCCTGAAATTTAGGATTAAAGGGGCGCCCTTGGCACCAGAACCTAAATTCTGATCTTACTTCCAACTAAGGACACAGAAGAGACCTGAGTCTGTGACAACAGGAGCTGCACAAACCAAAGGCGTGATACTCTGCACCTCTGGCAACCTTCCTGGAACTGCACGACTACAACTCGTTACGGACCAAAGACTGGTTCCTCCAGACAGAGGGACCCCTTTGAGAGCCAAAGGAAACTCCAGACTCCCCTGGACTAGTGGCACTAGTCCCCTGCAAGCCACAGGTAAAAATAACGTACCGGAACCAAAGAATCGCTGGCCATAGGGCCCTCCGAGGGATTGCCCAAAAGTAGATGGACATGTGCACTGTAGGAAACAGAGTCCTGACCTCCAGCAAGTTTCAAGTGATGTCGAAACCACTTCCTGTTGACCTTACCACTGCCACGGCTTGTTTGTGGCCATTCTGGCAGCCACCACCTTTACTCGATGCTGCACCTTGAGGGAGCACCACAGAACCTTAATCCAACAGTGGCCTCATTGTCTACTTTTTTCAGGTGTGTCCCCACCAGTACTGTGTAAAACCAGCGCCTCCGCTACTCCTGCTTCAGCACCACGGACAGCCAGGACGACTCTGCAACTGGGCTTCTCAAGCCTGGTACAATAGAACTGACTGTCGTGGCTTAGTCCTGGGACCCGCATCACCTTTACCCTCCTTGGGTCCACGCAACTTGACCTGCAAGTAACCGATTGTCACTAGTGCTTTTTCCCTATTGACCGCAATGCTAAAGTTTTTCAGTATTGATTTATTATTGCTCCTAAAACCCATATCTCCAATTGTACTTATCTGATTTAATTCGTTTTGGTAGGCCAAAAACCAAAACAAAATCAGCAAAACAATTGCAGTGATCCCATGGGACTCCTATGGGACCGTAAAAAAAACCAAAATGGCAGCTGGGGTCGCTTTCTTTTATTAATGGAGCGGGGTGCAGCCCCTCTCCCCGAGCCATCACAGGCCCTGGGGAGCCCACCCCCGGGCAGAAATTTGCAGAGCCTCAAAAGGCCACGGGGACCCAATCCCCCAGGGTCGCTAAACTAATTAAAAGTGAGTGGGACACAACTGGCCATCACTAACTATTTCCCGGGGAGCCCACCCTGGGATATAGTAGTTTTCCTGCCCATGCCGGTGCAAGCTGGAGCAAGCACCAAGTCTGCTTCCCAGCGGGCTGGAGCTGTAAATATGCTCCTGCGGCTGGGAGCCGACTTGAGATCAGTTTCCCTGCCCGCACTAATGCAGAGTACAGTGTAAACTCTCTCCATAGAGTAAAGGCTGTTTAAAGTATCACTTCTCTACTCATAACAACTTCATTTCTCAATGTATGTTCGGTGACTGTGAGCAGTTTGCTACAGATAAAAGCTGTCCATTGTAGGGCTTTAATTTTGGAACAGATGTTGAGTATCTTGAGTAACTTGGCTGTCTCTGAAGAGTTGTATACAAATTGAACACTGTGTGCAAAGAGGGTTTCCCATATATCTGTGGTTGATTACTAATGAGAACTAGTCTGCCAGTGAAGTACATGGTATAGGGTCAATGTTACTCATAACACACGATTGCTACACCAAAGGGAGTTGTATCTGTGAAGGCATTAATGATGCTTAATATTATTCAGAGCTATTTTATACTTACCTTCAGGCTCCCATGCCATACTAGTTTATAGAATAATGTGTACCAAAGAAGCTTTGATGATGTAATCAGTGATGCCATCAATGATGTCAATTGAGACATCATCAATAGTGTCATAAATGATGTCCTAGAACATGTCATGAGTCATGTAATGTGTGAGGTCATAAGCATGGCATGAAGGGGGCACAAGTTGTAGTTAACTTTGCTAACTATAACTGGTGAACTTCTGTGTTGTTTTTTGTTCAAAATCTTAATATGGTCATTGACATATTCACCCAACTAGAGCGTAACTTTAACCTTTAGTTTTTTTAGGCAGGGGAAGACCTTATGTATGGTAATAAAATATTAGTTTACATTAAAAAAAATCGTAAGAAACCCTAGAAATTAACTGAAATAACCAAAGGTTAAAGTAATATTATATTTTTTTGTTTTTAAAAAACCTTAGAATATATATACACAAACACACTTGCAATAGATGAAACGGATAATGTAGTTTATTGATGAAAAACAGAGACCATCCATCCGCAAATAAATTCCCTTGAAGGTGGACATAGAAAAATGGTGGAATTCTGGATGTAGTTATTCTATAGCTATAAACATAACAACTTCACACATCTTCCCATGTGCATCCCTAGCCAAGCACAACAGTTTTGTTTTTTAGTTTTTTTTTTTTTAACAATTGAATGTTGTTTATACTATCCCATGGTAACATACAGGTGATAGTAAGTAATGATCCATATGTTGAATATTCATGTGACAAAATATACTATCACAACTCCACTTTTTTTGACATTCTCAAAATGCGCAACAGACTATTACCTTTCCCCTTTCTTTTTGACAACTATCCACTTCATATTTTAAATTATGGACACCATGCCTGCAATTATAATTCCTATAACACACGTTTCCTGCTTGGGTCTCTCTGGATCTTTCACAGCCGCAGTGCAAGTGCCAGACTTGCTCTTTTCGACTCAACCAAATGGGTCCTTCTTTAGTAGAAAGCCCCCTAGTTTTTTTTTGGTGGGGGTGTAAAAAGCGAATGATGAGTTACTCTATAAGCCTGCATCATTTTCTCACATTCTCTTTTCTATAATAAACTGCTGGCTCTAGTTCCTTGAATGTTCTCTATCACTAACCAATTTTTCCTATGCAATGCTCCATTTGATGGAGGTCAGAACAGTGCTGTTCTTTCCAGTTTTCTACATTGAGTATGTAAGAGTTCATTTTTAACTTTGGAAATAACGTACACTTCATTGTCTTAAACTAGTGGGATGGCTCAAGGTCATTGTTCTACATCAACAAATTATATTCTACGTTTCATCTATTGTGTATGTGGTTTCCATCATTACACATTTCTCCTGCCCGAACGAGGTATACTTTAAATCAAGCTTAAGAACATCTTTGATAGAGTTTACTTTTCTGTTCCATTCTTTTAAGATTTAATTGTGGATTTAAAAGGGTATAGCCTGATTCTTGATGGTGTTAAATCTGACAGATGGTTCTCCAAAAAGATGATGAAAACACAAAATTCAGCAATGCCTGCTTCAGGTGGTAGTTACCACCAGCATTTTGAGCACTGTGTATTCCTAAAGTGGTACACTGTCAGTGCCTACATTACCAATAAGATTTTGCTGATTTCTTTCCAGATATCTGCCAGTGTGGGGCAGCTTATAAACATATGTTTATCATTGGCTTTTTAGTAGGTCACACTTTCAGAAAGATAAGTCACTTGGACAGGGTGGTAGATCAGTCACTCTAGATGGCGGGTTGGGTCCGCCTTCATTTTTGGTGCAGTTACCAGAGAAATTTGGTGTTACTGCCAGAACCTTAGCCGTCATTTGCTAGGCTCAAAATTTGCAGATATCCTGCTAGAGGCAACAACAGTAAATCTGTTGTTAAACTACAAGTGTGAGCATAATTAGCTTCTTTTCAAGGTGAATGTTTATATGAAAAACAACAGCCCTGTCAGGAACACTGCAATCAATACCTTTGTCTATTAGGATAGAAGTTCAATTAAATGATTATCTGTGAGACAGGATGTATATTGTAGCAGGATGAAGTTTAGAGGTGTAGAAATATATATATATATATATATATATATATATATATATACACACACATACATATATACACACATGTATGTGTGTATATATATATATATATATATATATATATATATATATATATATATATATATATATATATATATATATATATATATATATATTATCTACTGGCGGTCGCCAGTAGATAGTTATAGTTAGGACCTATTTTCCATAGGAAATCCGCAACATTCTATTTGAAATAACTCTTGCGTCGGTTGACGAATCTTCGCGAAATTTTCAAACTTAATGGCCCGCTCCAGTCCGCTCCTACCCTGAAAGTTTCGGGGTGATTCGTCAAGCGGGGGCCGAGAAAAAGGGGGGGCCCAAAACGTGTTTTCCCCATAGGAAATTTTAGCCACGGCTACAGCCCGAACTGCTGAACGGGATTACACCAAAATTTGGCAAAGAGGTAGTTCTTGGTTCAGAAAGAACCCTTTTTGTTAAATGGTGTAAATCCGTTCAGTAGTTGCTGAGAAAATCAAAAGTAAAATCACATATATATCTGGGCGGAGCCTAACCACACATGTCATCGTGAGATCCGATTGGCTGTCAGCACTTCATCCTGGAATTGCTGGCAGCCATCTTGGGACCAATATACATGTTAGTACCCCATTGAAATGCATTGTAGTGAATCAAAGATTTTGAGGGTTACCAAAAGGAGAACTATAAAGGGTGATAACAGACTTTAGTTACATTAGAATTCATTTGTTGATGGTACCATACTAATTTCAGGAATTGTGGTGTTTTCTAAGTTGATTTTACCCTGTGAAAAACCTTCTGCTGGGATATCATGAATCATGTTTGAGAGAAAACTATTTTCACATGCTTGTCCCATAGAGTTTAGGAAGGTGCTCCAGAAGCTAAAATGAGAGCATATTTTCTGTAAATTCACATTATCTTTCTCAGTCATGTGAGAATGAAGTCTGACATTCTCAGTAAAACATGTACATCCAACAAGGGCAGAGACTGTCAGTTGATTCCTTTGTGTTCTACTGCAGCTTCCCAGAGTGTTCTAAAGAACAACTAGAGCGCTAACAGCCTTACTTATGACAAAAGTATGGCACACCTGAAGCCATCTTGATTGGAATTAACCGGTAACACTTAAAACATTTAATTTAAAAAGGAACAAAATGAGGGGGTTCTTTTTGAAATAGAAATTATGGTTAGTGCTGCAGAAAAAAAACATTAGGGCATGTTTTAAGTGAGATCTCAAATCCTCTTCTATTTCATTAGAAAATTCTGACATGCAGACTGAAACAATCACTTTCAATACCAGCAGCAGACTTCCAGTTAACTCCCTGGTGAGCAGTAGCTTTACTACAGTGATCTAATGAGCAACTAGAGTGCTAACATTCAGAATTTATGGCAAATGTGAGACACATCTGAATGCCTTCTTGATGGAATCAAAGTAAAAACTGAAAGCATTTCCTACTGAGGAGACTGCAGTAAATGAGGAAATTAGGAAACTTCATAACAAAGAAGTCTTCCAAGATGGCCACCAGAGAAAAAGAGCCCAAATATAGCACAAATATTACCCAGATGTAGCCCACATATAGCCCAATGACAAAAGTGTGCAAAACACTTTTTATTTTTAGTTTTTATGCAGTTTTATGTAGTGCAGACTGGTCAGGTATTGGAGCGTTGCATCTTAAAACATGACCCCCTACACTACAAAAACACCACTGCACTACCCTAAACCCTAAAACACTACCCCCAGCACGACCCCCTACACTACACAAACACCACTGCACTACCCTAAAACACTACCCCCAGCACGACCCCCTACACTACCCAAACACCACTGCACTAACCTAAATCCTAAAACACTACCCCCAGCACGACCCCCTACACTACACAAGCACCACTGCACTACCCTAAACCCTAAAACACTACCCCCAGCACGACCCCCTAAACTACACAAACACGACTGCACTACCCTAAACCCTAAAACACTACCCCCAGCACGACCCCCTAAACTACCCAAACACCAATGCACTAACCTAAATCCTAAAACACTACCCCCAGCACGACCCCCTACACTACCCAAACACCACTGCACTACCCTAAAACATGACCCCCTACACTACACAAACACCACTGCACTACCCTAAACCCTAAAACACTACCCCCAGCACGACCCCCTACACTACACAAGCACCACTGCACTATCCTAAACCCTAAAACACTACCCCCAGCACGACCCCCTACACTGCCCGAACACCACTGCACTGCCCTAAACCCTGAAACACCAGCCCCTGCACGACCCCCTACACTGCCCGAACACCACTGCACTGCCCTAAACCCTGAAACACCACCCCAGCACGACCCCCTACACTGCCCGAAGACCACTGCACTGCCCTAAACCCTGAAACACCAGCCCCAGCATGACCCCCTACACTGCCCGAACACTACTGCACTGCCCTAAACCCTGAAACACCACCCCCAGCACAACCCCCTACACTGCACGAACACCACTGCACTGCCCTAAACCCTGAAACACTACCCCCAGCAAGACCCCCTATACTGCCCGAACACCACTGCACTGCCCTAAACCCTGAAACATCACCCGCAGCAAGACCCCCTACACTGCCCGAACACCACTGCCCTAAACCCTGAAACACCACCCCCAGAAAGACCCCGTACACTGTCCGAACACCACTTTACTGCCCTAAACCCTGAAACACCAGCCCCAGCAAGACCCCCCACACTGCCCGAACACCACTGCACTGCCCGAAACCCTGAAACACCACCCCCAGCAAGACCCCCTACACTGCCCGAACACCACAGCACTAAACCCTGAAACACCACCCCCAGCAAGATTACCTACACTGGCCGAACACCACTGCACTGCCCTAAACCCTGAAACACCACCCCCTGCACGACCCCCTACACTGCCCAAACACCACTGCACTGCCCTAAACCCTGAAACACCACCCCTGCACGACCCCCTACACTGCCCGAACACCACTGCACTGCCCTAAACCCTGAAACACCACCCCCAGCAAGACACCCTACACTGCCCGAACACCACTGCACTGCCCTAAACCCTGAAACACCACCCCCAGCACGACCCCCTACACTGCCCGAACACCACTGCATTGCCCTAAACCCTGAAACACCACCCCCTGCACGACCCCCTACACTGCCGGGACACCACTGCACTGCCCTAAACCCTGAAACACCACCCCCAGCACGACCCCCTACACTGCCCGAACACCACTGCACTGCCCTAAACCCTGAAACACCACCCCTAGCACGACCCCCTACACTGCCCGAACACCACTGCACTGCCCTAAACCCTGAAACACCACTCCTTGCACGACCCCCTACACTGCCCGAACACCACTGCACTGCCCTAAACCCTGAAACACCACCCCCAGCAAGACCCCCTACACTGCCCGAACACCACTGCACTGCCCTAAACCCTGAAACACCACCCCCAGCAAGACCACCTACACTGGCCGAACACCACTGCACTGCCCTAAACCCTGAAACACCACCCCCTGCACGACCCCCTACACTGCCCAAACACCACTGCACTGCCCTAAACCCTGAAACACCACCCCCTGCACAACCCCCTACACTGCCCGAACACCACTGCACTGCCCTAAACCCTGAAACACCACCACCCAGCAAGACACCCTACACTGCCCGAATACCACTGCACTGCCCTAAACCCTGAAACACCACCCCCAGCACGACCCCCTACACTGCCCGAACACCACTGCACTGCCCTAAACCCTGAAACACCACCCCGCTGCACGACCCCCTACACTGCCGGGACACCACTGCACTGCCCTAAACCCTGAAACACCACCCCCAGCACGACCCCCTACACTGCCCGAACACCACTGCACTGCCCTAAACCCTGAAACACCACCCCTAGCACGACCCCCTACACTGCCCGAACACCACTGCACTGCCCTAAACCCTGAAACATCACCCCCAGCAAGACCCCCTACACTGCCTGAACACCACTGCCCTAAACCCTGAAACACCACCCCCAGCAAGACCCCCTACACTGCCCGAACACCACTGCACTGCCCTAAACCCTGAAACACCACCTCCAGCACAACCCCCTACACTGCCTGAACACTATTGCTCTGCCCTAAACCCTGAAACACTAGCCCCAGCACGACCCCCTACACTGCCCCAACACCACTGCACTGCCCTAAACCCTGAAACACCACCCCCAGCACGACCCCCTACACTGCCCCAACACCACTGCAGTGCCCTAAACCCTGAAACACCAGCCCCAGCAAGACCCCCTACACTGCCCGAACATCACTGCACTGCCCTAAACCCTGAAACACCAGCCCCAGCATGACCCCCTACACTGCCCGAACACCACTGCACTGCCCTAAACCCTGAAACACCAGCCCCAGCACGACCACCTACACTGCCCGAACACCACTGCACTGCCCTAAACCCTGAAACACCAGCCCCAGCACGACCCCCTACACTGCCCGAACACCACTGCACTGCCCTAAACCCTGAAACACCAGCCCCAGCACGACCCCCTACACTGCCCGAACACCACTGCACTGCCCTAAACCCTGAAACACCAGCCCCAGCACGACCCCCTACACTGCCCGAACACCACTGCACTGCCCTAAACCCTGAAACACCACCCCCTGCACGACCCCTACACTGCCCGAACACCACTGCACTGCCCTAAACCCTGAAACACCACCCCCTGCACCACCCCCTACACTGCCCGAACACCACTGCACTGCCCTAAACCCTGAAACACCACCCCCTGCACCACCCCCTACACTGCCCGAACACCACTGCATTGCCCTAAACCCTGAAACACCACCCCCAGCACGACCCCCTACACTGCCCGAACACCACTGCACTGCCCTAAACCCTGAAACACCACAACCCTGCACGACCCCCTACACTGCCCGAACACCACTGCACTGCCCTAAACCCTGAAACACCACCCCCGCACGACCCCCTACACTGCCCGAACACCACTGCACTGCCCAAAACCCTGAAACACCACCCGCAGCACGACCCCCTTCACTGCCCGAACACCAATGCACTGCCCCAAACCCTGAAACACCACCCCCAGCACGACCCCCTACATTGCCCGAACACCACTGCCCTAAACCCTGAAACACCACCCCCTGCACGACCCCCTACACTGCCCAAACACCACTGCACTGCCCTAAACCCTGAAACACCACCCCCTGCACGACCCCCTACACTGCCCGAACACCACTGCACTGCCCTAAATCCTGAAACACCATCCACAGCATGACACCCTACACTGCCCGAACACCACTGCACTGCCCTAAACCCTGAAACACCACCCCCAGCATGACCCCCTACACTGCCCGAACACCACTGCACTAAGCCCTAAAACAGCACCCCCAGCACGACCCCCTACACTGCCTGAACACCACTGCACTGCCCTAAACCCTAAAACACTACCCCCAGCACAACCCCCTACACTACCCGAACACCACTGCACTACCCTAAACCCTAAAATACTCCCCCCAGCACGACCCCCTACACTACCCGAACACCACTGCACTGCCCTAAACCCTAAAATTCTCCCCCCAGCACGACCCCCTACACTACCCGAACACCACTGTACTGCCCTTAACCCTAAAACACTCCCCCCAGCACGACCCCCTACACTACCCAAACACCATTGCACTGCCCTAAACCCTAAAATACTACCCCCGCATGACCCCTACACTACCCAAAGACCATTGCACTACCCTAAACCCTAAAACACTACCCCGCACGACTCCCTACACTACCCAAAGACCACTGCACTACCCTAAACCCTAAAACACCACCTCCTACACTACACAAACACCACTGCACTACCCTAAACCCTAAAACACTACCCCCAGCACGACCCCTACACTACACCACAAACACCACTGCACTACCCTAAACCCTAAAAACTACCCCCAGCACGAACCCCTACACTACCCAAACACCACTGCACTACCCTAAACCCTAAAACACTACCCCCAGCAGTACCCCCTACACTACCCAAACACCACTGCACTACCCTAAACCCTAAAACACTACCCCCAGTAGTACCCCCTACACTACCCAAACACCACTGCACTACCCTAAACCCTAAACCACTACCCCCAGCACGACCCCTACACTACCCAAACACCACTGCACTACCCTAAACCCTAAAACACTCCCCCAGCACGACTCCCTACACTACCCAAACACCACTGCACTACCCTAAACCCTAAATCTACCCCCAGCATGACCCCCTACACTACACAAACACCACTGCACTACCCTAAACCCTAAAACACTACCCCCAGCACGACCCCCTTCACTACCTAAACACAACTGCACAATTTGTTACAGGCGTTGTAACGCAGGCCTGTGATGCTTACTGGAAGTACCTGGTGGGCTAGTTGGGCCCCAGGGACCCTCAGGATTCAAGGTGACCTAATCCCCCAACTTAAAACGCGCCACGGGGCACGTTTGCACAGTGGTGAAGGGAGGGGGCGGGGCCTCAGGTGACGTGCGCAAACACGCCCTGTGGTGCGTTTTAAGTTGGGGAATTAATTCCCCTTGAATCCTGAGGGACCCTGGGGGCCAACTAGCCCACCAGGTACCTTCAGTAAGCACAACAGAGTTGCATTGCAGAGAGGTGAAAAAAGGTGCGTGGCCTCGGAACGCCTCTCTGCAACTCAGCTCTGGGGTCCTAACTGTAGGTACCTGAGGGGCTAGTTGGGCCCCAGGATTCAAGGGGACTTAATCCTGCAACTTAAAACGCGCCCTGTAGCGCGTTTGCACACATGTCACCTCAGGCCCCCCCTCCCTTCACCACTGTGCAAACGCGCCCTGTAGCGCGTTTTAAGAGGTAGTTTTAATCCCCCTGCCCTATTATGTACTAGGGACTTACAGAGGAGGTCATGCTAATCACAGGGGTACCCCAACGCATAGTGTTCCCTAGTGTGTGTAGGTGTTTTCACTCTATTCTAAGTGTCTTTTAGCATAGCACTGGCTCTGGTTAGTCAGAGTCAGTTACCACCAGTACCCGTCTGAAAAAGTTGTGGGCACAGGATGATTTTGCATCAAGGCCTCTTTCTGCTCCTCTGTTGGTTCTTTCTGCACATCTTTTGCTTCTTCCTGCACTTTTCTTCGTCTTTGTGGACTTCTGTTGCTTCTTTCTGCATTTCGTTTGCTTCTTTCTGTGCGTTTTTTCTTCTTTCTTCACATGTCCTACCTCTGTAGGCATAGTTAGAAACTAGCATTTAAAAAACCTTTGAAATTCACTTAAAAAATCATAGGTTTCAGGCACGTTATAGTTAGAAATTAGCATTTAAAAAACCTTAGAAATTCACTGAAAAAACCATAGGTTTTAGGGACAGTTATAGTTAGTTGGACATTTCACTCGTACAAAACCATAGAAATTCCCCGTTATAGTTAGTTCAGCTAACTATAACTCGCGCCCCGCAATGCACTGCTGATGACGTCACATATTACATCACTCATGACATGGTCAGTGACATCACTGATGACATCACTGATGACATCATCCAGTGACTGTGTGTTTCTGTAAAGTTTAAATATGTTTAATATATATAGTGAAAGGCGTATTGATGAATGAGTGGGTGTATAAGTGTCTGAATGGTTGATTTAGTAGGTGCGTGACTGACTCTATAAGTGAGTGATTAAACATATCTTTCTGAATGCATGGGTTAGTGAGTAAACTGTGTGAATGTCTGTATCCGTGTGTCTGTTGGTGTGTAAGCGACTGCATGGGTTTGCAAATAGCTACATGAGTGTCTATATGGCTTATTGATTTGTTGTCTGAGTATCTGTATGGGTGCCTGAGTGTTTGTGTGGGTGGGGTGTGTGTGACTCTGAGCATAGATGTGTGAGTGGGTGATTCACTGGGTGCATGGTTTCAAGAGTGCATCTGTGATGAACTGTATGGGTGGGTGAGTGTGTGTATGGGTGTGTTAGTGAGTGAATGTATATCTCAGTGGTACATGTGTGAGTAACTACATATGAGAAAAGTAGTATATATGTGTGTTGGAGTACATAATTGGCTACAAATGAGTGTTATTGTGAGAGTGGCTGTATGGATGAGTGTGTGCTTGTATCATTGATTGTATAAGAGCGTAAGAATGTGCTAGTATTTGTATGAGTAATAGAGCTGGTGTGTGTATAACTGTATATCTGAGTAAATGGCAGTGTGATTAATTATTTCCATGACTGACTAGGTGTGGGAGTACCTCTATGGATGAGTGGCGGTGTGTGAGTGTCTATATAGGCGTACGAGTGCATATGATAGTCCTGTACTGAGTGACCGTAAGTATGAGTGACTGTACGGGTGAGTGAGTGGATGTGTGTGTAGACCTAAGAATCAGTGAGTCTGTATGTAGTTATTGGTGTTGGAGTGTCTATGGTTTTGAGAATGGCAGTCTGTAATTTAGAGTGGGTGTATCAAAAGTTATATTAGGGTGTGAGAAGATGCATTAAATTATCACATGGATGATGCCATCAGTGATGTCATTTGAGATGTCACTGACCATGTCATGAGTGATGTAATATGTGACGTCATCAGCAGTGCATTGCGGGGGCGCAAGTTATAGTTAGCTGAACTAACTATAACGGGGAAATTTCTATGGTTTTGTACGAGTGAAATGTCCAACTAACTATAACTGTCCCTAAAACCTATGGTTTTTTCAGTGAATATATATATATATATATTATTATTTTTTTAAACAGCCTAACAAGTCTTTGCACCCGGAAATCATGAATCTTACCTTCTCCAATGGAGTCTGTATTTAAGCTGTTTGGAGCACCGATATTAAATGGCGTAATTCACATTATAGCTTTACAGCCTCCTTCCTCTTGAGTGGTGTGAGGTGGTGACTTTAGCATCTTCTGTCATATTCAAATAGACGAACTGTCAAGTAACTACTGTTGTTTCTTCAATAATTGGTCAATTATGTAGCATTCTGAACTTCCTTAATCCAGTTTACTCTTGAATTATGATAGGATGGCCTTCCTACTCATTTATGTACTTCAAGTATCCCAAATGCCAATCCTGGCATGCATGCTCAAAGCACTACATGCTTGACACGCATTCTGCGATGGAGAAGTGAGAACCCACATGGTAACACAAACCACACAAACATACACCGAGTAAGATGCAGCTCGGATATTCACTCACCTGAGGATGCTTCAAGGACCTCTCTGCTCTCCAAATCCTCTTGGTCCACGGAATAGATCTCTTGTTCTTGTTTAATAATCACTGAGACACCTGTGGTAAAGAGAACATGTCCAATCAAAATAGGGAGCGACAGTACCAGCACTTTCATTCTGAGTTTAATGTGGATAGAAACTTCATAACAAAGACGGAAAATGGCGGAAAAACGTGTTGACGCATAGAGCCTAAATCTGGCAATTTCTCTGATCACAGGAGGGATAAATTTATACCAGCAAATGTAATGGGAATTATCCTATCAAGCCAAGCACACACAGTGATCACAATGAAAAGAGAACTCTGTGCATACACCATTACTGATGAAACCTATTTCTCCTCCAGAAGAAAAATACTGAGATGAGCGAGGATAATGACATTATGGATGCTGGAGCATCCCGCCAAAGAGCACTTTGTAAGCTGAAACCAAATACAAACCCAATGGTTAAATCACAAAAGTGACCAATGGGTTTGTGTCCCATCTCCTCTTCTTCCCCAAAGGAATGCAGAAGACTTTCGATTTATTGAAAAACAATATAAATTCCTCCTATTGTAATTCTGAATGAAAACTGGTTGCGGATTGGCGGTATGATGGTCTCCCATACCTGTATAAACACTTCACTGCTGTCGCCTGAAAACTAAGCCCCTCGTTTAGAGGTTTGGGCAACAGTTAAAATGTACAGCTGCTCATTGAGTGTATCACTGCATCACTTCACAGTAATTCTGCCACTAATGACCACAGTAAAAGAGGTTCTAAAGAACAGAGAATCCTTCACAGGCTGCTCGAGCCCCAACGCTGCTAAAACCCTTACCTTCTGAAGAGCGGGACTCTTCCACGGGCCGTCCGAGGCCCTAGACAGCACCAACCTTACCGCTGGGGTGGGACTCGCTCCCCCAGCAGGCTCTGAATGCGGCGTGGGACGTGACGTCACCCTCCCGACGCCACAAGACCGGCATCTCTCTCCCGCAGCGCAGGTCGCACGCGGGCGTGCCCGGGCCAAGGGCGGGCCCGTCTGCGCCAATCCGCGGCCGGGAATGGCTGGGCTGGGCCTACCCTCTAGTCTTGCCTCTCGCCACAGTAAAACTACGAGCACTGGAATGAGGCGCTGAAGTGGAATACTAAAACCAGCAAAAAGAGGGAGAAGATACACCAGGTCTGTGTGGAAATACTTTAATTACTTTTCTACTGTCTTTAACCTGTCACATTACCTCCTTACCTAGTAACTACCAGGCAATTTAAGACTCAGATAATGGGCAAACGTAAACTATCACAGCCAATGGGAAAAGGGTTTTTTAAAAGCGTCTGCTTCCACTAAATCAATAACCAATTATTTGACGACTGCCATGGGTATTCTGAACAGTGAAATTACTAATGCGGAAGAAAGATTGGCCGCTACAAAGTCTGCCTTGCATAATACCATGGATAAGGTGATTGAGAAAAATAGTGTTACAGATCCAGAGAAGCCGCTAACGGCAGAAAAAACTGACACCATGCGGTTTTAATAGCTCCCTGACGATTACCGATGTCTCCGCGCCAGGGGAGATGTCCTCCCCCCTCAGCAAAGAAAATCTGTCATTTAGCAGACACACTCCCTAAAGATCAAAAAAAGAGGAAGGTAACCGCAGGAGGCAAAGGAAACAATCCCAAAATCAAGATACCCAGACCTAACACTAAAGAGAAAATCGACGAAGCCCGCCAAAACAGACTGTTCTCTAAAGAATGTGCATAACAGATTGACAATCCTAGAGGAATCTTTTAAGAAGGAGCTGGATGCCATAAAATCTGGGAATTGTCTGCTTGAGGCAACTCTTAAGGAAATATTAGACCACCTAAAATCACATACTGTGAAGTCCACTATAAGAGAATCTGCACAAAGTAACACTGCGATACCTGTACTGATACCTGTAGCCCAAGAGTCGGCCTCTATGCAAAAACCGGCTGTTCTGCCCGCAAATGACAATTATCAACAATATCCAAATTCAAAACCCGATAACTCAACATCTTCCGACGGAATCTACACCTTTTGTAATTATATTGAGAAATGTGCTCATTTTAAGGCCCAATGCGACAAAGTTGGTCTGAGCTCAAAAACAAGGAGATACACTGGTTGGCTAAACAATCGTGGAGCATAAGTTGCCTGGCTAAAGAAATTATAATGGTAAGAAGAGTTGGATGGATAGACCCTTCAAGAAAAACTAGCAAAGACGATTGTATTGTGGTGAACTTCCATACTCCCTATGTGGTAAGAACCCTTCTTTCTGATCTTGCAAACAAACCTGATGGCAGGAACATTACCAGGAATATCTGAGTTGAACATTTGGGATATTTTTATAGGCCTGAAATGTTTATAGATAAAACTGATAACTTCATACAAACAGTACCCCAAATAATATCTCAAGATGGTCAGAATGATTTTGGACAGGACCCGTTTTTTACAAACGAACCCCAGATTACAATCCCAATAATGAACAGTTTCCTCCCCCTCTTGTACTATGATGACCAGGATTGACAATATGAGAGGGCTGGAGAAAAGGGCAGTAATCGCATTGATGCACACGCTACAGATTCTGCAATAGCCATCCCCGGAACTTGGCACACCAATTTGCCAACGGATAAAGATAGAGGTATACCTGCAAGATCACGATCTAAAGAATTTAGATTTGGGAATATTGACCTGCCCAACGATTGAGCCTCTCAACTTGCCTGTTGTTGTACAGGATAAAGTAAGAGACCTACAGAGCAAGGATCAGGGTATTTCAAATTCCCAAAATATGGAAAACCCTAAAACCGCAATGAAGATTTGGAACGTTGCAGGAATAAGAAATAAACTATTGAATCCAGAGTGGCTGGAGATCATCAGCCAAGCACAATTAGTTTGTTTACAAGAGACATGGTCACTAGATGATTTTTTTGTGGAGGGTTTTATTTAATTTTTAACCCCGCCAACCCCTTGAGAGGGGGGACGGGCTAAGGGAGGCTTGGCTGTATTAATACCGATAACCTCCTCAATGAAAGTTTCAAGGTCCTTTTTGTCCTCCCCTTATTTCCAGCTTATCCATTTAATTACAGAAGAAAAGGTTAGAATTAATTTTTATAATAAAGTTTTTGATACAACCAAAGTAACAGTTGTAATGGATTTAAGCAAAGAAATTGATTTCTAGCCAATATTAAGGATGATTACGTTTTATTATGGGTAGGAGATTTTAATATCAGTAAATGTTATAGACAGGGGCCTGAAAGTTGTGGGTATGTTAAAACAAATGGTGATGGTATGTTACATTTTTTGCACAACCCTTATGGAGAAGTTTTAAATGAAATGATTTATAAATATAACTTGGTTCTCATGGAACAATGTATTGGTGAAGGCCAAATGGCAGTACCTACATACTATGGGACTGGTAGAAGTTCTGTTATTGATCACCTGCTGGTGACAGAAAATGGTGAATGCCTAATAGACTCCTTTACCGTTATCCCAAATGCCCTTAGTGATCATGCTGCCCTGACACTAGTTCTCAATATAAGCATTACAAGGCCAAATAGCTTACAAATTCTGAAACAAATTGAAATACAGGGTAAAAATGGTCTTACTTTAAGATGGGCAAATATTGATGGTATAGCAAAACCGAGCAAATCATGGCAGAATCCCTTAGTGATTTTTATACCAGCACAGATCTTATGTCCAACCCGATGCTTATTATGGAAGCCTTTTGAAAAATTATGGCTAGAATTGCAGAGAAACTTAAGTGCCCACCCAGAGGGAAAAGTAGGAGAAATAGGGGCTGTTTTAACACAGAATGCTCTTCGATAAATAGAGAACCAAGGAAAGCCTTACGGGATTCGTCAAGAGATAGAGAAAAAATTAATAGATTGAGAACTATGTACAAAAATGCCCTAGGAAAAGAGAGATGAAAGAAAACAATATGGGAAGACCTATTCCAGGCAGATGACTTAAATGACAACTCCCTTTTTTGGAAAATATTAAACCAGCCATTCCTAAAAGAGAGAGAAGACCCAAAGATTGAGGCATTTGTACAACAGGGGGATTGGATAGAACATTTCAATACAATTTTTAATCGAGAAGGTAGTTTTTTAAATTAGTCTTTTACACATCTAAATCAAATTGAAACCGTGGACATTCCCGATATATCTTTAGAGGAGGTCATTAATGCTTTAAATAAAGCAGCAAGTGGAAAGGCCTCTGGCCCCGATGGTGTCCCAGTAGATATTTTTAAAGCACACGTCACTTTATGGGCTCCGATGCTGACCCAAGTATGTAATTCTACAGTAAAGGGTTTTCTCCCCACATTGTGGACAGAAAGCACAATAGTCCCAATTTTCAAAAAAGAAAATAGAGGTGACCCGAAATGTTACCGCCCAATATCTCTCCTGGACTCCAGCGCTAAATTAATGGGCAGAATCCTTCTGGGCAGGCTGGAACAATGGGCGGAAGAAAAGTACATACTTACTGATACACAATATGGGTTCAGGCCCGACACTGGAACAATAGAACAATGTGTTAACTTACACTTGTTAATCAATAAATATACAGTAGCAAGGACAGGACAAGTGCACCTATGCTGTGCCGATCAGAGCAGTGCGTTCGATCTGGTAAACCATAACAAACTCTGGGAAACACTTGCGTATCTGGGAACCCCTCGGGGTATTATCAACTACCTGTCCCAATGGTACTCCCACCTTACTGCACAGGTGCGATACGGCCCAAATGGGGAGTACAGATCGCTTTAAGGTCACCCGTGGTATTAGACAGGGATGTGTTCTTGCCCCCCTGCTCTTCTCACTCTACATAATTGGGGTGGATGAATGCCTACAAAAAACTAAAGTCAATCCAGAAGTGTGGGATTTTACAGGAAAAGATATTGGGCTAATGAAGGATATAGACCCAGTTAAAGTGACAGTGAAGGAAGGTGCAGTATATCCAAATACCCGACAGTACAAAATGAGTCCAGAAGTAAAAGCAGGAATTATTCCAGAAATTGAACGGATGGTTAAACAAGGCATTCTAAAAGAAGTGATGGGTAGTCCCTGTAATTCGCCAATAATGGGACTGAAAAAGCCTAGTGGAAAGTACAGAATAGTGCAAGACTTGCAAAAAATAAATAAGATTGTAATTCCCTGTTGTCCAATCGTGCCAAATCCAGCAGTGATCCTTTATCAGATACCATGGAATGCAGGATGGTTTACGGTAATTGATTTATGCCAAGCGTTCTTTTCTATTCCTTTGCATCCAGACAGCCAGTATTTGTTTACGTTTAAATTTGAAGATCGTATTTACGCATGGTGTTGTGTTCCTCAAGGGTACACAGAGTCCTTCAATCAGATTTGGAAAAAGTGGCTAGAATCGTCGATTATGCCCAGAAATTCTGTTCTGGTTCAGTATATTGATGACCTGTTAGTGGCATCAAAAACGCGAGAAGCTTGTGTCACAGATACAATTGCGTTGCTGAACCATTTGGCTGAAGGAGGACATAAGGTGTCTCCAGAAAAATTACAGTTCTGTCGACAAGAAGTAAGATATTTAGGGCATAAAATAGAAAGAGGAGTTAGAAAAGTGACACCGGAAAGAATAAAAATAATCAAAGAAATGCAATTGCCACAGACTCAGAAATGAGAATGTTTCTGGGAGTGGTTGGATACTGCAGACAATGGATAAATGGATTTTCTATGTTAACGAAACCTTTAATACAGATGATTCGGAAGCGAGCAAAAGATCCGATTGAATGGACTGATGACTGCCTAGAGGCATTTGTGAGATTGCGAAATTGCTGTGTGAGTCTCCTGCCTTGGGCATTGCAGATTATACAAAAGATTTTGCTTTGTTTTGTTGCGAAAGAGAAAATGGTGCACTTTCAGTTTTAACACAGAGACATGGATTGAGTCGGCGTCCAGTGGCATATTTTTCAGCTACATTGGACCCGGTGGCTTCAGCATTGCCTGGCTGCTTAAAAGCAGTAGCTGCTACTTGTATGAGTCTGGAGCAAAGTGAGTCGGTAGTGATGGCACATCCGGTAAAGGTATTCGTTCCACACTCAGTTGAGATTCTTTTAACAAGAACAAGAACACAGCACCTCACCCCTAGTCGTTTGACAAAGTATGAAAGAGTGATTCTGGGAGCTGAGAATGTGACTATGACAAGGTGTACGATTCTGAACCCAGCCACCCTATTGCCAGACCCCTGTGATGAGGAAGTAAAAGATGAAAGTGATCACGATTGCTTAGACATGACTGAGTTATGCACGAAGCCCCGCCCAGATATAAAAGAGACACCACTAAAAGAAGCACATCATGAGTTATTTGTAGATGGGTCCTGCCTCAGGACACAAGAAGGGGGACTAAGTGCTGCATATGCTGTTTGCAAAATTTCGGGGGTATTTAAAGCATCCTGTTTACCTGGGGTCAAGTTTGCACAAGTAGCTGAATTAGTTGCCTTGACAATGGCATGTAAAAAGGGGAAAAATTGGAGAGTAACCATATTTACGGATAGTCAATATGGTTTCGGGATTGTGCATGACTTCGGCCAGCTTTGGATGCAGAGGGGATTTCTGACTTCTTCAGGGTCTCCAATCAGAAACAGCAAAAATGTAAAGGATTTGTTGGAAGCATTACAATTGCCAAAAGAAATAGCAGTTGTAAAATGCGCTGCACATCAGTCAGGAAGTGACTGGTAATAATTATGCTGACCAAGTGGCAAAATACTGCGCTACAAATGCAGTAGCTATAAACAGAAAAATTGAAACGGGAGAAACCAGATGCCAACTTATGTACTTCTCAGTGACAGAGACATGGGATGAGATTAGACAATTGCAGGAAGAAGTTGAGGAAAAGGAAAAAGAAATCTGGATAAAGGCAGCCTGTACCAAAAGACCACATGATGAAGTATGGGTGTATCTAGATGGAAGACCAGTCATGCCAGACTGTCTGCTTTCAAAAATGGCGAGGGTGTATCATGGAGCAACACACATAGGGAGAGATTCAATGATCACACTATTCAGACAGAGTTAGTACAATCCAAGGTTCAGGGTAATCGCAGAGAGCCTTTGCCAAAGATGCTTAACCTGTCAACAGCAGAACCCAGGTAGAAAGACAGTGGTAAGCTGGGGAAGAATCGGAAAGGCAGAAGGACCCTTCACCAGACTACAGTTAGATTTCATTGAGCTACCCCCTGCAATGGATTGAAATACGTACTTGTCATAGTGTGCCTTTTCTCAAGATGGGTGGAAGCCTACCCTACTAGAAGAAATGACAGTCTTACAGTTGCAAAATTATTGTTGAGGGAGTTAGTGCCACGGTTTGGTTTTCCGGTCACTTTGGAATCAGATAGAGGCCCTCATTTTAATAATGAAATAATTTGATTAATCTGTGCAGCATTTAACATTGAACAAAAACTACACTGTGCTTATCGTCCAGAGGCTTCTGGAATTGTTGAACAAATGAATGGCACAATCAAGTCAAGATTGGGAAAGGTGTGTGCATCCACAAAGCTGAAATGGCCAGATGCATTACCTCTTGTACTAATGGGTCTCAGAAGCATTCCAGACAGGAAAACAGGAATGAGTCCACATGAGGTACTCATGGGAAGAGCCATGAGACAGGCGTTCATACCTGGAAATAAACTAATGAGTATAACTGATTATTTGGTATTGGACTATTGCAAAGGATTGGCTGAAATGATGCGTTCTCTCTCTCTTGAAGAATTTGAGTCCCTGGATCTGTCTGATGAGACAGAAGAAGTCCATATTGCACAAATTGACGAAAGCCATTTGAAACCTCCTTAAGAATCAAAAGACAAAGGACTGTAAAAGAGAAAAAAAGATGAGAAAAGAAATTTTCTCAGAGACAAAATGGCCGACAATGAAGTTAGCGGAAAACCAAAATGTGGAGTTAAAAGAAAGTGTCTTAGATTTTGTTTTTGTAGTATTTTATTAGCAATATTAGGGTGGTTATTCCTAACAGTAGGGGTACCTTTGATAATGGAAACAAGTGACAAGAATAATACAGATACTAATGTTAAAGTAGATAGATTAAAAGAAACTAAAATAGAAATAGGAGTGGAAGATGAGGCAAATTATCATAATGAATCAGATTATAATACGTCTTCTAATGTGTTTATTAAATTATTATTTCAGTATGTTAGCACTATGCAAATTAACAACTGTTATGTATGCATGAAATTGCCCTTATCAGTATCAGAAGGGATGACGTATCACCATATACCTTTAACGTATGGTGTGTCATGTAGTATTTTGTCAAGTTTATTTTACACTACAGGGAGATTGCAGTATTTTTATTCTAACTTAGATGTAATATTTCCTGAACTTCCTATTAGAAAGAATATGAATCCAGTAGTTAGTAGTAAAAATGCACAATTTATGGGTGAATTTTTCATAACAATGAGTTCAATAGATTTAGTTCAGGCACATGAAGATAATCTAACATGTACATTAAGAAAAGAAGAAAAAGATTTTTAGATTTAGTAGAAGAAAGGAGACAGGATTTAATGAAGAAGGCAACTACACAGAAAACCCATGTACCTCCATGGGTTGGGAAGGAGGGAATCTATGCAAGTGGCAAGGCTCATGCTGCGATGTCCCTGGACTTTGTGAAAAGGGGAAAATTCTGCCTCCATAGGAAAGACAGATTATAACAATAATTACATTGGTTCCAGTGAATGTGAACATAACTTTCTAATATTAGGAGGATGGGGACTAAAAGGGGGAACTGATCCTGTGTTTCCAGGAGTGTATTATGTTTGTGGGAACAATACCTATTACAGGTTACCTGCAAGATGGTACGGAAGCTGTTATTTTGGAATCGTTTTTCCAAAAATTTATCATGTAGATAAAATCAGTGGAACCAATGGAAATTCTAATAGACTAACACGAAGAAAAAGGGCTAGTTTTTCTGAAATTTTAGGATATTTTAGTGCACTGATACCCTCAGTTGGAGTTATTCTAAATTCACAGAAAATTTGTAAGTTTTCAACCATAGTTGATCGTCTTTCTACAGACACTGCAGGAGGATTTCTAATGATTAACACAGAGATGGTTGCAATTAGATCCATGGTTTTACAGAACCGTCTTACTCTTGATATATTGTTAGCAAAAGAAGGTGGAGTCTGTGGCATGTTGAAAGTTCAACATTGCTGCACTTATATTCCGGACAAGAGCAGAGAAATTAAAGGATACATTGAAAACATTACGAGAATGCATAAAGATTTGACCCAACTGGAGGTTGACAGTGTATGGGGAAGACTAACAAAAAGTATAACATCAATTGGGAAATGGTTTGTTGGGTTTGGGAAAAGTTTTCTAGGTCAAATAATGATACCATTAGTAATAATAATAACAATAGTGATGTTAATAATGATTACATATAGATGTTGTAGAAAAAGTACGAAAGGAAAGGTACATTTGAATAGAAAAGGAAAGGGACAGACACGTAAAAGGAAGTATGAGGAAATACGCTTGGAAGAAATGAAAGGCAGGTTATACAAGAAGATGCGAGATTTAGAAGGAAATGAGATAGTTGATGAAAGGTTGGGAGGCCAAATAGAGAAAACTGAGAAGTGCTAAAGTTGATATCTGGAATGGATGGGAATTTTGTGATGGCTTAATATGCCATCAGAGAGGGGATTGATGGAGCAAGGACTCGGACACGAGACTTGCTCGGAAGCAATCCTCTCGATTTAACTTACTAGCGAATTACTAATAACGTGTTTTGTGATTAATAATATGCATTCTCATTACATGCGGGAAAGAATGAAGCTTGCCTATGTGTTTACTAAATGCAAATAACACGGACGTAGGACTAGAACGCATTTAACACGGGATCTTTACTGCGCATGCGTCTACTGCATCTACGTAGTACGACGTGCTTTCGCTTGGAGGGAAATTCTGGCGCTTGCGCAAAGAGCTATAAAATGGCCGCTTGAAAACTCACATGTATGGCACCTGGTTTGCTGAAATTAGAAATGGGTTTATAACTAATGCAAATGCAGAAAAAGAAATAACAAATGGTATGGGTTAGAGTAGAGGTTGGTGGTATACAGTGAAATCATTTATTTTTGAGAATAATACTTTTCTTTTCGACTTTATTATTAGTGCGTATTTGGGCCTGTTAAAGTTGTCCGAGTCGAGAAGACCAATATGGCGCGACGCATGCGCCCTGATACGGAAGCTTGGAAGATGACTAAGGATTTGTCACGAGTCCAAGGTCGGCGGAGATGTGCCCTGGGAACATGAGGGTGAAGAGTTCATATGAAGGAACTTATTCAAGAAAACAGTTACAAATGTATTAATAAAGTTTAAAGATGTATGGGAAAGGAAGGGCGGAATAAAAGTTTGAGGGGAGGAGTTTGGAAACAATGGTTAAAAGAGAATAAATGAAGTATAGGTGTGGTGTGATGATCATCCCCCCCTCGCCTGTCCAATCAGAAGTTAGTATTCTGTGCAAATGAAACATTAATGGGTGGTACATGCCTATGGAAAGGTATAATTGAGGTAGTTTAGTTAGAAGAAGGGAGTTGTGCTTTTGGAGTTCGGGGGTCGAGAATTCGAGAGACAAGTCGGGTCGAGCAAACCTTTGCGCGTTGAAGAAACCCGACATCGGGGTGTGCCGGGGTGGTGCTCTGAAATGCTGATGAAGAAACCGAATGCAGAACCATCTACTTAATTTGGGTGGGTTTAGAAAGAAGATCGCGGAAGAACCACGAGGAGGAAGAGAGTGTCAGAGAGGGGTGCAACGTAGTCGTCGGTAACTAGAGAGGTGAAGTATCCTGACCTGATTACTGTCCTGAAGCCTTGGTCTCCTGATCTGTCCTGGGAGGCCCTTACCAGCCCTTTGGCCAGGGGGTTGGTCTTCAAACCATACTTTGGTAAATATGAAATTCATCGTTTGATAAATGCTCTTCTGTCTCTATCCTCTTCTTTCTGAGCATAGTTATTGTGCGGATCTGGATTGATAAGTGTTATTTGAGATATTTTTGAATTGGCACTCCCGCGAATGAGGGTGTTTGTACTGAAACATTTTGAGATGGTTCAAAAACCCCTAATTTAGATAAAGATTTAAAAAACTTATTGAGTCTGTCATTATTTTATACTTAAGAAATGCATAATAAGTTATGTCAATTATCGCCATCAACTAGTTCCACCTAACTGGTCCATTGACCAGAGGAAAGCACTGTTTGATCAGCAGAAGGTTCAGTTAAAGAAGTAATAACTAGATGATTTTGAGGTATGAGTAACATATAAAACTAATAAATTCCAGTGGTTTACTTAGAGCGCAGCGGAAGCGAGTTGGATGGGTACAAGCGAGTATATGGTAGTAGAGTATCTGTTGTTAGTAGACCGCTGGATCAATGGTACTGATTTTATCAACCTCCGAAGGTTGAAAGGCTGAATGGACCTGCTGGGATTTGAACCTGTAACCATGAGGTCGAACACAGGCCGCTACAGCGGATGCATTAGTCCACTAAGCCACCAGACCCGGCTGGGGATGCAAAGGATTTTAGTTACTTGCTCCACGGGTAGAGGGGATAAAGGATGGGAAGAGTGGTCTAAACCCTGCATCCCCAATGGCTGCCTGGCGCAAAGGTTAACCAGCTTTGGCAAAGAAACTAGGTCTCACCCTTGGAACCTATTGGCAGTGTTGTATAGCGTTGGAACAATGTGCAGCATGCTCAAAATAAAACTAAAAGGGTTGTGGCGGTCACGTCAGAATGCACGAGTGCGCAGCGGAATGACTCAAGAGCCATTTGCTTAAAGTTTTTAAAAAACTGATAGCTGAAGATAGCAAACTCCCATTGGATCAGCAAATAAGAAAATAAGTCTAGTTAGCGCGTCAGCCCCAATTTAGAAAACAAGCATAGGCAAAGCCAGTTCTCATCTTGCCTTTGCCAATGTTTGTCGTTAAAGTATTATTTAAAAATAACATTTCAAAATGCTGGAGGAAAAGCAAATATGTATCCAATGGAATCTCAAAACTGTATACTAAATTCAGTGTTTTAAATCTTTATATATCACAGGTTATTTTAAAATACTTTTTGTTCAGGAAACGGAGCACAATTTTAAAAAAAAGTGTCAGAATGTAAAGGGAAATGCTTGTCGGAGCCTAATTTACTTCCTACAAGATTCACCATTTGTGTTCTGCAGTAGTCCAGGACTCAGATTTATGGGCCTCCAGGAGAAATGTCATGCTAAGTACACCTTCTGCCTCAGACGCTAGCTGAGTATAGCAAATGGCCCTTCCCCCAGGCTATAAAAGCCTTTGTGCGCCAATACTTGTGCTTTCATACAATGTGTGAAATGCAGGAGATAAAACAAAAACTCAAAGTAGGCTTTTCAGCCAGACCTCAGCAAAACTATCCTTGTTGCTGTGCTTTTGCAGGCCAGCTGAGTGCAAAAGGGAACAACTCAGTGGGTTATTTGAGAGACGAAGCAGCACACAAGGGAGAGAGCTACAAAACGCACGCACTCTCATAAGTGTTGAATGAAAAAGCAAAAAGTAGTTCCCTAAATGTGAGCAGTGGAAGGATACAAGTCAGCCAATCAGAAGGATCTTCAAGAGGATAAGCTCCAGGGTAGGGAAAGACACAAGAAGAGTATGGCAAGCCATAAAATAAAAAGCAAGCAAATGAGAGTGACAATAAAGCAATCCAACGGTAAGCAAGGGCAGGCTGTAAGCCCATTGTAAGTTCCCAATAGGTCTTTGAATGAGACAGCTTGCGCTGTCTGCTAGGCTCGACCTAAAAGCAGTCTTGGATGCACTGGAGGGTGATCCAGTATGGCATTCTTCGTGGAGACCGTAGGCGCATTTAACCAGAGACTGGCATACATGGCCGCCATAATAACTTGCCTTCCATCCCCGCCTAGTGGTGGAGCCAAAACTGCTGTGGGCCTTCAGTGGAGATGGACCTCGAAGGATCCTGGTGCCAGCATCTGGCCAAAGGTCGGGGTAAGAGCACGGATCTCAAACATCAAAGCCACTTGCAAATCATAATGTGTCTCTTATATACCGCGACTTTGAATTTTGCAACTACAAAGCCTGTGATTTTGCAAACTGTAGGCTTTGCAACCACAGAATCCCTTAGTACATTAGGCACTATGTTCAGACAAAGGCAGACGCTTTGGACCGGGTGTTGCTTAGTTTGTGATGATTCTGTTTTATACAGTCTTACAGACCAGTGCCCTTTACACCGCTTTTAAAAAACGGCAGAAAACGCCACCATATGTTAGTTTGGGGAGTGTTTTTATTTTCACATGAATTAAATAACTCTTACCACTGGTCCATTGGCAGTAAGATGAGTATTAGATGAGCTTCAAAGACTAGAAGATATAGGGGTGTGTGGCACCACCTTGCGATGGTTCAGGTCCTTTTTGCAAGACCGCTCTTTTCAAGTACACACAAAACAGCACTGCTCACAGATATAGCCACTATCTTGTGGGGTACTGCAGGACTCGACCCTCAGCCCAGCTACGTTTTAATATTTATGTACGCCCTCTGACTGATATTGTAGAGAGCTACAGTCTGACTCTCTTCTCATATGCCGACAACACCCAGATCGTCGTCTCTTTGCCAGCACAGGAAAACCAAATTGCGGGTGTCGTAAATACCTGCCTGTCAAAAGTGCTGGCCTGTATGAATACTAAGCACCTCAAGTTGAACTGTGACAAGACCGACATCTTGGTGGTAGGCAACCAATCCCAGTTGTGGGGCCCACATCTGTAGCCTAAGACTCTGGGAATGTGCCCCGCTCCAGTGCCAGCTGTTAATAATTTAGGCATCTGGCTAGACAGCAAGCGCTCAGTGATCACCCAGATCACCAAGGTTGCGGCTTCCAGCTTTGGAATGCTTAGATGGCTGAGAAAGATTCTTGGCTGCCTTCCATTTCCAGCACAAAGAACAGTGATACAGGCGTGGATCCTCTCCCGACTGGATTACGGCAACATCTTGTGCCTGGGTGTTACTAAGGGTGGTCTCAAATGACTGCAGCTGGTCGAAAACGCTGCCACGAGGCTGCTTCACATCTAAAACTGCCAAAAATTCACGTGCAATGCTAAGTTTTTGCACAGGCTCCACTGGCTGCCTGTAGAAAAAAGAATTCATTTTAAAAGAATTATGTCACGTGCACAAACTACTGTCGAACACAGGTCCTCAGTATCCCAGACATCTGGTATCACCGTAAAAACCACATCGCTCCTGACGCTCTTGCAACTCTCACCTTTCCTCAGTTCCTTGAGTAAGAAGAACACGCCAAGGAGGCAGTGGTCCTCCTACCTAGGGCCCAAGCTATGGAACGCAACGCCACAGTCACTGAGATCCTGTCAGTCTCTTTCCATTTTTCGAAAACAATTAAAAACCTGGCTGTTTGAATAAATTAGCCCATCTTTCTCGGAGAAAGTACCATATGGAGGCATAGCGCCAGGAAACCCATTGCAGGTAGCTGCGCGCTTTACAAAACACTAGTAATAAAGAATAAACCAACTCTCCAATCCCTGCACTTCATAGGAATTTAACAGCAGTTAGATCGTACCAGAGTCTGGACAGGTGATGGTTTCCGCGCCAGGATGATCCATCAGACCAGTCTTGGGCTCTCCTTTGTTCCTCAAACTGGTGCTCAAGAGGAAAGGAAACTCTACTGGGCAAGACAAAGAAAGTGGTTTCATGAATGCAATCACTTTGAAAATAAACACCACAGAACATATGGAAACTGTTTGCATTGTATGGCATTTAAAGCTGCACAGTTTTAAACAAAACCCAGACAACTCAACAAACCCACAGTGTTGTGCATACAGGAGCAGAAATGTACATTTTACTGATGCACCAGGAAACGAAAAGGATTGCTATCTTCATTGGGAACATTTCTTGTGCTTTCAATAAAAACTCTTAATCACATTTTCCTGCACCTCACTGAGAGAAGAAAGAACAAGGTTAAATATACAAGGCCTACTATCACAGAAGCACAATCTTTCCGATTGTGGGATATCTTAGCGGGTGTTTTTCTTGTGAAGTGGGCTTTATATGCTACTAATCTTACTTTAAACAGAAGTCGTGTACAGATAACTTATGCGGAGTCTCCACAATTCACGTGCCACCCCTTAACTCTCTACAGAGATGCAGAATGATCCTCATTGATCCAAGGGAGTCATCATGAGCTGTGGTCTGCAGCAGTTTCTCCTGCAACTTTTAAACATGTGGTCCACAAGCACACCTAGTTCCCAACAATATATTAATTGTTCTCTTAATTTAAAGCAGAAGTTTCTATTATTTAGAAGGGGCACATTTCCTACAAAGGACTGTTCCTGGTTTGAAATCAACTTTGTTTGATGCAAAATGCAGACTTTGTGCCTTTAAAGAAGAGACATTGCTGCACAGTGTATGTATATGCCCTGCTGGAGGCTCGTAGGAAATAGATAAGGACATGTTTTAATCAACTTAATACGAGGTCGTGTAGGCAGGCCCTGGTGCAGAGCTTAAATGGTCATCACATTAAGGTGGAACTTGGTAAAGTTTATGGACCTTATTCAAACGCTGTTAAATGATTGATTTTAGACTTTGAGCTGTATTGTTGTTTGTACTGTTTTTGATTGAGGTTTCTTTGTATACACCTTTCATTAATTAGTGTCTCGTGTCATATATTGTAACGGATTTAATTAACCACGTACACTAAAAGAGCATAATATTCCATCTCTAATAGGCTTTCTGCCCCATCAATAAGGAAGTGGAATAAGGCGCATTACCTCCCGTCCCTCCCTCGCCTTCCTTCGGTACCTTTGAGGCCCCGCCTCCCACCCAGACCCACCCCCAGCATAAAAACTCTGCCCGCCCCCACCTCCACCTGTTTTTTTCTGTCTCCCTAGTGAGACTTACCTTCAGTTCCTCCCTGTGGCGGTGCCGGGGAGTCTTCGAGTTGGTTCTCTGCGACGGCGGTGCCCTCGGCAGCGTTCTCCTGGCGATGCCTCCTCTCCTCGTCTCCCTCGTGGTATGGGGGCGGAGCGGTGGCTCAGGAAGCCGCTGCGTTGTTGGGCGGTCCTCCTGTGGCTGGGGCTGTGTTTCCGGGTCGGGCTGTCGTGGCTGCCTCCTCTCGGACTGCACTCTTTCTAGGAGACCTGGTAGAACGGGTTTGTGCCCGATCTTTTATTTTGGCTGGCATTTGGAGAAGTGTGGCTCAATGGTTAGAGCGGCAGACCCTGATGCAGAGATCTGGCCCGGGACCAGGGTTCAATTCCCGCCTCGGCGGGTCTTGGGCTCAACTTCCTCGGACCTGATAATTCTCGCCTCGGTGCCTATTCTAATCATGGGTCCCACTCTGCAACTCTGGGCAATAGCTTGCTTAATCTCCACAACGGCCCCACCAGCGCTGGGATGCCTGGCTTCACCTTGGGGGTGCCCAGGAGTGGACATTTCACAGGGAAAAGCCAGGAAGGGTTCCACAGCGGTATGCGTACAGCGCCAGGAAGCCCCAGGGTATCAGTGCGCTTTACAAGTACAAATTCATTTTATTTCATTTGGTTGGTTTCTTTCCTGTTTTTGGCAGTTTCCTGGCCTGGGCATTCATTGGATGGTGCCTGGTGGGTTTTCTCTACATTTAGGTGCCGGGGAGTTGCTTCTCCATTCCTCTGCTGCCATGGGTCGCAAACGTGTGTTCAAGAGGAACAACCTGGTTTCTTCTTCCTCTTCTTCCTCTCCTGAGGATTCTCCTGTTCCCCCCCAAGCGCCCTCGGAGTCGGGGCCTTTCTGGGGGTGATGTGCCTCTCATGTCCAAGGATGAAGTGCAGGGCATGATTGAGGCTGCTGTGGCGAAGGCTCTCTTGGCTCGTCCGGTGCTTGCTGCTCCTTCGCGTCCTCGCTCGCTGGATCCTGCTGGGGCAGTTTCCCTGTCGGATGAGGAGGGTCCTTCTACTTCCTCTGGGGGAAAGTATATCTCCAGGGAGGAGAGGTGGGATGTTCTGGCTCATGTGCGGGACAATTTGGGGTGGACTCTGGCCTTAAACGCTCCTTTGCAGCTGGGAACCTGGCGCTGCGGGCTAGCCTTTTCTCTCCCTACTCGGCGCAGTCTTTGGTGCAAGATTTCGAGAAATTGGCTGCCGCGGTTCAGGAGGGGTCTGAATGCTCTGACCTCCTGACTGCTATGGAGCAGCAGGCTAGGCTGCTGGCGGACATTTCATCGGACGTGATAAAGTCTTCAGCTATGTCCACTGGAGCTTTGGTGGCGGCGCGTCGTTCCTTCTGGCTCCGGTCCTGGAAGGCTGATCCTGGGGAGAAGGCGGCTCTGTTGAAGTAGCCTTTTGATGGACAGGCTCTGTTTGGGGACCAATTGCCTGCCATGATTTCGAAGGCTTTCAAGGAGCGGAAGTATGCCTTGCCCTATAAGGGCGGATCGGCTCCGTCTGGCAGGCCTTGGAATAGGGCCCCTCGTTCTTCCCCAAAGCGTGATTCTCGTCAGTCTTTCCGCAGGCGGCGTTTTCAGCCCCGTTTTTCTCCCAAGCACGCTGCCTCCGCGCCTAAAGGTCCTGCCAAGAAGGGTCCCTGACAACTACTGTTTGGCCGGTTCCCTGCCGGTGGGTGGTCGTCTTCGGCATTTTCTTCCTCGTTGGCTGCGGGACGTTTCGGATGGCTGGGTCCTGAGCACTGTGGGTCATGGGTACGTGATCGACTTTGTGCAGGTTCCGCCGGATTCTGGGGTTCGGCTGACTCTGGTGCCTGTCTCCGGTCCCCGCAGGGTGGCTCTGCTGGACGGGGTGTCCTGTTTGCTTTCCAAGAATGCCATCTGCCGGGTTCCTGTCGGGGGGACGGGGACCTACTCCATTCTGTTTCTGGTGCGGAAAGTGACCGGCGGCTTTCGGCCTGTCCTCGATCTCAAGTGGGTCAACTCCTGGGTTCGGCCCGTTCACTTCCGCATGTTGACTCTTCAGGCCATCATTCCTCTGGTTCGGCCTGGCGACTTCCTGGCCTCCGTGGATCTCGAAGACGCCTATCTGCACGTCCCTGTTGCCGCTTCTTCTCAGCGTTTCCTGAGGTTCGCTGTGGGAGACGACCATTTTCAGTTTTGCGTGCTTCCCTTCGGCCTCAGGTCCGCGCCCAGGGTTTTCACAAAGGTCCTGGCGCCTCTCATGGCTCTCCTTCATGCAGGGGGAGTTTTTGTTCATCCTTATCTGGACGACCTCTTGCTGCGGAGGAGTCTCTTTTGCTCACTCACATCGGGAGAGCCTTGGAGGTTCTTCAGGGGCACGGCTTTTTGGTGAACTGGGGAAAGTCTTCTTTGGTCCCCTCTCAAGACATGGTGTTCATCGGGGCTCGTTTTCAAACTTTGCTCGGCCATGTTACCTTGTCCGTCAAGCGCATTGTCTCTCTTCAGTCGCAGGTTCGGGCCTTGATGTCCCGGGAGGCTCCTCCGGCGGTCCAGTGGCTGCGGGTGCAGGGGCACATGGCTTCCGTGGTGTTTCTGGTTCCCTGGGCTCGTTTTCATCTCCTCCGCCTGGCCAACTGGATCCTGTTGGGTTGGTCTCCGGGGTCTCAGAGTCTGCTGTCCCTGCTACCCATGACGGACCGGATCCGGGGGGAGCTATCCTGGTGGCTCAGCCGGCGTAACCTTCTGGCCGGGGTTTCGCTGGCTCCTCCGGCTCCGCTTGTGGTGACTACGGACGCCAGCCTGTCCGGGTGGGGTGCTTGGCTGGGGTCGGATCAGGTTCAGGGGTGCTGGTCCCTGCTGGACTCCCGGAGGTCCTCCAACTGGCGGGAGTTGAGGGCGATTGGGCTTGCCATGGTGCACTTTCAGGACTCTCTGCGGGGTCATTGGGTGTTGGTTCAGACGGACAATCTGGTGGCGAAGTCCTATGTCAACCATCAGGGGGGGGACCAGGTCCCGGTCCTTGAACTGGATTACCAGCGTCCTCTTTCGGTGGGCTCAGGTCTGGGTGCTGGGTCTATCGGCTCTCTACATTCGGGGGGTGGACAATGTGCGGGCGGATCTGTTGAGCAGGGACATTCCGTCATCTCGGGAGTTCTCTCTCCTTCCCGGTGTGTTCGTCCAGTTGGTGGGTCGTTGGGGCCTCCCTGTGGTGGACCTGTTTGCGGATCCGGGAATGCCAAAGTGGTCCGGTTCTGTTCTCTGGGCAGGTGTCCCGGGACTCTGGGGGTCGACGGCTTGACCTGTCCTTGGCCCCGGGGTCTGCTATACGCCTTCCCTCCCCTTTCCGCTGCTCCGCTCCTTTCTGGTGCGGGTCCGCAGGGACTGTGCTCAGGTGTTGTTGGTGGCTCCTTGCTGGCCTCGGGCGAATTGGTTTCCTCTCCTGACCGAACTGTGTTGCGACCGGGAGTGGGTCCTTCCACTGGTTCCGTCCCCTTTGGAGTTTCCGGCCCTTCCTCTGGGTTCTCTGCGGAGGGTACACCTGACGGCCTGGCGGTTGAGTGGCAGGGCTTAGCTGGGTTGGGGGTTCCTGACCAGTTGGCGGTTACTTTGCAGGCTTCCTGTAGATCCTCTACTCTGCTGTCCTATGCTAGACATTGGCGGGTCTTTTCGGCCTGGTGTGCTGGTAAGGGTGTTGATCCCACGGTTGCTGACCTCTTTGTGGTGATGCAGTTCCTTCAGGATGGGGCTCTTCTGGGGTTGTCGGTGGCTTCTCTGCGGGTGCAGTGGGCGGCTATTCAGGCTTTTCGGGGCTCCTGGCGTAATTTGCGGGATGATGGGGCTCTTATGCCTCGTTTTTTTCAGGGTCTGTTAAATTTGTTTCCCCGCCCTGTTCGGTCCTTCCCTTCGTGGAATTTGCATTTGGTGTTGGATGTCCTGTCTGGTCCTCCCTTTGAGCCCCTTGAGGGTCTTGAGTTGCGTCGCTTGACTTTTAAGACTTGTTTTTTGGTCGCGATCACCTCGGCGCGGCGCTTGGGGGAGTTGGGGGCCTTGTCTTATAAGTTTCCCTTCTGTAAGGTCTTTTCGGATCGGGTGGTTCTCGTTCCGGTTCCATCCTTTGTCCCTAAAGTCAATTCGGCTTTTCACCTCAGTCAGGAGGTGATTTTGCCTGAATTCTGTCCTGCTCCTTCCTCGGCTGAGGATTGTCGCCTACATTGTTTGGATGTCCGTCGGGCTTTGCTGTGGTACTTGCAGGTTGTGGAGTCCTTCCGGGTGGGGGACTCTTTGTTTGTTAACTTCGGTCCGGCTCGGAAGGGTGTTAAGCCTTCCACGGCTACTTGGAGTCGTTGGATTCGGTCCACGGTCTTGATGGCTTACCATCTTAAAGGGGTGGATCCTCCTGTGGGGGTTCAGGGGCATTCCACTCGCAGTATGGGGGCTTCGGTGGTGGAAATCTGTGGGGCGGCGACATGGTCTTCTCCCTCTACTTTTGTCCGTCACTATCGGATTGCGAGTCTGGAGCGTTTGGATACGGTTCTGGGCCACAGGGTCTTGTCCTCTGTGCGGGACCAGGGATGTTGATCTGATGTGTTTGGGGCACTGTATTAAATTTTGGTGTTCTTTATCACTCAGTTGTCCGTCTCTGTTTTTCTTCTGCTTGCTATGTCCTCAAAGGTACTGAAGGAAGGCGAGGGAGGGACGGGAGGTAATGCGTCCATTTCTAACGATAATGGCATTACTCCTAGTCCTACTCCCTCGCCTTCCTTCGGGGACCCTCCCTCCCGGTGCGGTTCAACTGAGTGCTAGCTCGGCTTGTTTACGTGGAGGTGGGGGCGGGCAGAGTTTTTATGCTGGGGGTGGGTCTGGGTGGGAGGCGGGGCCTCAAAGGTACCGAAGGAAGGCGAGGGAGTAGGACTAGGAGTAATGCCATTATCGTTAGAAATGGACGCAAAACTCGATCTTACACATTTTTTCAAAGGGGGAATATGAACATAGAGTAAGTAGAAACCTCTAGGGTACCATGTTTACAAATAACCACCTGAACATCCTCAAAGCGCCATACCATAGTACCTTTGCCTGGGTATCCAGTTGTTCCGAAAAAACTACCTAGTAGAAACAACAACTGGATCATACTCTGAATGTGCTAGACGCGCTGTGGTGAAGGAAAGACCTTGAACCCCAAGTGTCCAGAACTGCTCCAATGAATGGAAGTCTCTGTGTGGGGCTCAGGTGGGACTTTGGCTCGTTGATGCGGTAACCCAACAATGTCAAGAGTTCAGCTGTTGTCCGTCGGTGGTCCACGACTCAATGTGGTGATCCCGTACGTAGCAGCCTGAATAGCAGTCAAAGATGGGCCGCATCCACCGCCATCACTTGAATAAAAATCTGAGGAATGGCTAAAAAGGAGGATGGCAACCTTTAAGTGTTCCTGGCTGAACCACAGGTAATGCATGAGGGACTGCAGGGTGAGTTTGTAGATAAATGTCCTGTAAGTCCAGGGACACCATCCAGTCTCCTGTGTGTAGAACGGTTAGGACCTCAGATAGCACGAGTAGTTTAAATTGGTACTACCGCTGAAAAGAATTCCGTGGGCAAATGTCCAGGATAGGCCTGGGGCCTCCGTCCTTTTACGGGATGAGGGAGTAGCATGAATAACATCACTTGCCTTTCTCGAGTCCGGTACCCATCCTAGTGCACCTTTTAAGGGTAGACTATTCATCTGCATCAGGATTTGTCTAGTGTTCCTCCAACATTTGTTGTGGTGTGGGAGGAAAGGAGGGTGTTGTGGAAATGAAGAAGAGGGCATAGCCCCTTTGAATGATCTGTAAGACCTATTTGTCTGAAATAATGAATGTCCATCCGGGGAGGAAATGTCGAATCCAGCCTCCCTCCTGCGAGACATGAGCCTCTGACGACAAACTAAAGGGGCTTAGTAGGCTTTGCAGTGGGCGGGAGAAATTGGAGGACCGTTGACCCTGATGCAATGTGCGCTTTCTGCTGGTGCCACATCCAGGACCCTAAAAAAAGACTTGACTGTCTAGGAGTCAGACAGGTTGATGTTGCCTATAGTCTAGCCCCTGGAACTGCTCCTGGATTTTATCAATTGGTGGAGCAATTGCCTCAGTGGCATCAATACACCCAAACAGCCTGCAGTTGCTCGACTGCCTTTAAACCTTTCTAGCGCCCAGTACATTTTTTCCCTGAAGAATCTGGACCCTTCGAAGGCATACAGCTTGCACATCGCCTGAAAATCCACGTGTGCCTTCGAAGCAGGGAACTGGTGCCAATAGCTCTGTCAATACAATCAGCAGTATCCTGTACCGATTACCTACTTCACTGCATCCTGCCCATCTGATATCATCTGAGTCGGAAAAACTCTCAGGTCCTCCGGGGACCACAGCAAGATCTCGATGGCCATGTAGCACAGACCAAGCATGTACCTGCCCAATAAATAAGCTGCTTTTATGGGTCTATGAGCCAAGCACGCTGAAGAAAGCATTATTTTACAAAATGTGTAAATCCTTTTGGAATCCCTAATTAGAGGATTGTTAAGAAAGGAATTGGGATTGACCATGCTAGTGGAATCCTGCATAATAAGGCTCCAGGCAGGCAAGAACAAGGCTTGTACCATGGAACCATGAAAGCATCAGTGAGTGCATCATTAGATGGTAGTAGGGGCTCAGATGGCATTGCCCCTTGTAGGAGAATTTCTGTCAGAACATTGATTTATGTCTCAGTAGTTGGCAACTGCAGATCTAGCACCTCAGCCGCCATCTGGACCACCACAGCAAACAAGGTACTTTCTTCCACTGGCAGCCCATGTGGCGAGTCAAATTCCATTTCAGGGAGGTGTCTAGCTCATTGCCATTTTGGAAGTCCAAGTATACTGCTCAACCCCTTCCCCTCATCATCAGTGTTCTAAGAAGCTCTATTTATTGCTTGCACACGGTCAGAATCGAGCTGGTAGTTGCGCCACTGTAGATGTGTACAGTTAGAGTCAGGAGCTAAAACAACCAGTTGGGCCTTTGTAACTTTGTGGGGTGACATTGATCACGCTTGGGCCGACATCAGTTCTGGGCTTGATATAGGCACCGGCACTGGGTCTTCCATTGGCAATGGAGTTGGTATTGGCATCAGTGCAGCAGGAACAGGAGTGGATCTCCAGTGTGGAAGGCTGTACCGGAATCGGCCCAAGCCTGGTAACAGGTTCCCCGTGGGAGAGACTGCAAAGGGAGGAATCCACAGCGGTAATCTGACTGGAGGCCCATGTGACTCATTGAGGCCTCAAGAAGCACCAGAAGGAACTGGAATCAGACCAAACATTGGCAGCAAGGCCTCCTTGAAGGCTGTGGGGGTCGACAGACAAGGATTGAGTTCTGGAACAGGGAACTTTGATAGGGAAGCAGCCAGGGATTATACAGTCGCCCTAGCTGAAATAGTCACATATAATACACTGCGATCACACGTTGCCCACCTCAATGGGCAGCTGCTCATTGACCAAACAAAAACATGAATTATATACAAATAGAGAGGCTACTACAATCAATTAGTGAATGTTGTAAATTCAAAGAACAAATAAGTAGACGGTCACAGGTCCTGGTTGATGAATTAATTTCTTTGCTTTACTGTATTATTTTTTCTTTTTTCAAAATAATGCAGCCAACGCGTTTCACCTTAAAAAAGGCATCATTGGGGCATGAAATATTAACCACTCTGGAAGAACAAAATGTCTCATCTGCGTATAGTCAGACGTGCTAAAATCTTTCACTAGTCAGTTCACACACTAAAGGTATTGACTCCATGGTCTTCCAAAAAGTTCCAATATCACGAGGATGTAGGCAGTGTTGTGCCCATGTGGCGTCGCCACATCCCCATAGAAATCAAACAAATGTAAGTACCTCTCTTGATAGGTAAGTGTATGTGTTCTTGAGACCAGCTTGGGCCAATATGGATTATCGATCGTCAGTTGCGAGTTTCCTATTCACAAACCCTCTTCAAATTTGTGCGCGAGTCGTGTTCAGCAGCACTGCAGTCAGGATATTCTTCCACATATTGCCGGTCGGGCCTTTGAAGGGGTGCAATGTTCATCTTGACACTCTTGCAACTTCTCTTCCAAGCTAGAGTAGAGGGATGGGGTTGAGTCCCGCTTCATCTTTTTTGTGTTTGCACTTGCACTTTGTTTTGTGTTGTCAGTTTTTATTGAAACAGATTATACAACATGGAAAAAATATAGCATAGAATGGAATAAGCAGTACCATGCTATACAATGATAGAGGGGTGGAGGGTAGGAAAGAGTGGGGGGCAGGGCATCAGTGAAGGGACACATTTCATCTGCAGAATCAGGATAGCAAGCCGGTCATCCTGGCGCAGGACGCTGGGCCCTGGCCACTGGGGGCTGAACATGGAGCATTGAGCTTACCCCGGGCAGTAGCGGGGGTAGGGCCTGGGCCATGGCTCCTCGTAAAGGGGGGAGGAGAGGATAAGAGTCCAAGCAGGTCGTGCGAGGGGGAGGGCACAAAACAGAGCCCGATAGAGAACCGTTTCGAGGCCTCCTTTAAAAAACTGCGGTGCTCAGCACCGGTGAGACCCAGCCCACTTAAAGCCCTGAGTGGGAGGGATGGCGAGTGTATGAGAAGGAGGGAGAGGGGTGAGAAAGGGGGAGAAAGAGGCATGTGGGGGTGGGAGGGGGAGGCAGTTACAGTAGGGGCTTCTACAGCGCGTGGGTGTCGTAGCCGGCATGGCCAAATTGGAGACAGCAGAAGGAAGCACTTGGGCCATCATCCCAATTCGACTGCATGCTGGGGGGTGGGGGGGCAGCGGTGACATGGCCCACTTCAGGGAGCATCCCGCAGGAAGGGGGCCTATGTCTGTGCAAACACCTCTGCTTGATCCTGCATACTGTAGATAATGCGCTCGTGCGATGCTGTATGGATCATCGCCACTGTCAGTCCTCCTGCGAGGGGGGCACGGGCGACTGCCACTGGCGGAGAATACAGAACTTGGCCATGGCCAGAAGTGTGTGAAGAAGGCAGCGTTGAGGCGAGAGGGGTCTGGGGTGTCTCTAGTGTCGTGTAGAAGGATGGCAGGGGGCTGAGGGGGGAGTCAGAGAGGCATGGACGCTCCCAAGGTATCACCAACATGGGACCAGAAGGGTCGGATCGAAGAGCAGTCGCATAAGATATGACTGAGGTCACAGTGGGCATCCGGCCATCTGCCACAATTCCAGTGGGGTAGGAGGCCGGCCCTATGCAGCTTCATCGTGGTCCAGTACCACTGGTGGGGAGTCTTAAATAGGCAGAATTTCAACCGGGCTTCCCAGGCGCCCCTGCCCAGGGCTTCCAGGACATCAGCCTCTACCCTATGGTGATCTGCAGGTGATCCTGCCAGTTGGTGCGGACGCTGCGTGAGAGGGGTTGGGAGAAAAGGTTGCTTGTGAGCATGCCATAGAATCCCGACATCACGCCCCTATACCGGCCCCACGTGGTCAGGTATTCCACCACCGGCGAGGACTGAAAAGACCACGGGTGAGGGCCGAGACAGCGTCTCAGGCAATGATAGAGTTGTAAGTACCGCCAGGCCTGCCGTGGGTGTAGGGCGAACTCTTCCCTCAGACGGTCAAAAGGTTTCAGTTCGCCGTCTAGCAACACCTGGTCCAAGGTATGTATTCCCACCTCCATCCATCGTGTCCAGAGGAGGGCATGGCCTTCGATGCGAATACTATCATTGCCCCACAGTCTAGCCTTGGTGTGCAATCGGTGGTCCACTCCAAGTAGACAATGAGCGCGGTTCCAGGCTTTGTGCGTGGCCTGCAGCACAAGGTGCGGGGGCGATTTCGGGGCATGGTCCCCATAGATGAGGCTAAGACAGTCGCCACATGAAAGGATCGATCGTTCCGTGTCAACCCACTGCTGCGGGTCCTGGGTGCCCGGGAGCAGATAGGCAAGATGGCAGAGATGGAGGGCCAGATTATAGTGCTCCACAGACTGGAGTCGATGAGGCGTAACGTGGCTAGAGGCACCACAACAGGCAGCATGCCTAAAGCGTAGATAAAGTGCGGCAGCATGACCATCCTCACTGCCTGCATCCTGCCCAACATAGAAAATCCCAAGACGGACCATTTTTAAAAGTCCATCTTCATACGAGTTATCAGGGGATTTAGGTTATCCATGACCATCCCGGCTAGACCTCTATTGACCAGTATTCCCAGGTATTTGAGTTGTGAGGCTTTCCAGCGAAAAGGGTTTTCATGGATTGCAGCCTTCGTGGTACCGATCGAGAGCGGGTGGAGGGCCTCACTCTTGTCCCAGTTTACCTTATTTCCGGACAGGGCCACAAAGCCGTCAATGGCTTCCAGTAATGAAGGCAGGGAGCGGTGGAGATACGCGAGGGTGAGCAGGACATCGTCGGTGTGTAGGTATACTTTGGAAAAGCCTCCCGCAATGGGTATGAACGCTATGTGCTGCGAGTTATGTTATTTAAATCTGTAAGGCGCACAGCTACCCCGGGGGGGGGGGGGGTTTCCGGCGCCAGCCATGTAGTGAAGGGAGAAACGAGGAAATTACTGGTTAAATAGCAATGTCTTCACTTTTCTACGGAAGCTGCCAAAAACGGTTTCCTCCCGTATTGCGATAGGAAGAGAGTTCCTTAGAGAGGGTCCAAGAAAGGAAAAGGACCTACCGCGCATCCGAGAGAGTTTGATTCTAGGGATAGTGAATTTCGACTGTCCGGCAGAGCGCAGAGGACGAGAAGGTATATAGAGTTGGGCTAAAGATAGCAAGTATTGTGGGGCCGTTCCAGATTTAATTTTGAACATAAAGCTCAAGGCTTTAAATTTAACACGATTCTCCACTTTTAGCCAGTGAAGATCGCAAAGAGAGCCGGCAACTGACAGTCCTCGGGACCCAACAAAGCAACCTGGCAGCCGCATTTTACACCACCTGCAGTCTTTGTACCATAGCTTTGTTTGAGCCCAAGTATAAAACATTGCCGTAGTCTAGCCTGGATGTAATCAGGGATGGACCACCATTCTTTGAACAGAGAGGGGTAACATCCACAGAATTTTCTTTAACCATTTTAGAATGGTTAAGCAGGTAGAGGCCACCTTAGTGACTTGCTGTTTCATAGACAGGTGGTCGTCAATGATGAATCCCAGGTTGCAAACTTGATGTACTGGTTGAGGTAGGGCACCCATTTCAGAGGGCCAGTGTTGTGATCCCCAGAGATCTTGTTCTTTTCCTAGGATCATGACTTCAGTTTTGTCTCCATTTAGTTTGAGTAAGTTGTTTTGCATCCAAGACGCAAGTTTCCTCAAACCAGCCTGAAGAGCAGATGAATCAGATCCCTTAGATGAAGTGAGGGAAAAGATTATCTGCGTATCATCAGCATAGGAGAAAATGGACAACCCCGCCTCTTCGGCAATATCTGCCAAGGGACGAACGTAAATATTAAATAGCAATGGACTCAGCACCGAGCCTTGAAGAACTCCATAAGGAGATGGGTGGAGTTTAGAGCTTGCCTAGGTAGAAAAAACCTGAAAAGTGCAGTCAGTTAAGAAAGAGCGGAGCCACTGTAGGGCTGAACCTCCAAGGCCCAAGGCATGTAAGGCTCTCAACAGAACAGTGTGAGACACCGTATCGAAAGCGGCGCTGAGGTCGAGTAAAATGAGAGCCACTGTATCACCTTGGTCCAGTTGATGTCTCAGCATTTCGGTGACTCCAAGTAGAGTAGATTCCGTAGAGAATCCTACTCTAAAACCCGACTGAGAGGGGTGAAGAAAGTTCTGAGACTCGACATGTTTTTCAAGGATCTTGGAAGAGGCCGGGAGAAACGAAATAGGCCGGTAGTTCGAAGGCACAGTTGGGTCCGCGTTGGATTTCTTTAAAAGAGGGAGTACCATGGCATGTTTCCATTCCGGAGGAACAAAACCTTCCTGTAAAGAGGCGTTGAGGAGGTCCATGATCAGCAAAAGCGTGGGGGCATCGAGCTGTTTCGTCACAGAAATAGGAAGGTGGTCACAGGGAGAGCCCGATTTAATGCTTGCCAGGAGTCGGTTGAAGGTGCTGAGTTCCAAAAGGGACCACGCTTCCAGCTTAACAGTGGGTTTAACATAACCGTGGATCTGAGTCACCCCAGAGTTTGCGAGGTATTTAACAAATTTTCACTGGCCAGTGCAGAATATATTTTTTCGACTTAATCCACAAAGAAGAGAGCGAGGTTCTCACATTGCATTCTAGTTAGTGCGAGAGGGGTGGTCTGAGTATTAGACCCGGACAATTCTTTAACTACCTTAAAAAAAGTTTTAGGGCAGTTCTGGGCTTGAGAAACGTTTTGAGAGACAAACTCAGCACGAGCGGTTTTGCATAGACTATGATAGTCACTTTGGGCCTTCTTGTAGGCCATCTACCTAGTAGTGTTTCCTACACTGCCTTTCAAGAGTTTTGCATCTGGATTTCTCAGTCTTAAGCTTCTCAGTAAACCAAGGGGCTGGCAACCGATGGTTACCGAAACGTTTGTTGGAGAGGGGAAGGCAGGTATCTACTGCCTGAGAGATTCAGCTTTGGATAGCGCCCAGATCAGAAGTAGCAAGCTTTTTGATGGCTGGTCTGGAGTCATCTAATAGATTGTTTAAGGCTCCAAGATCAAGCGTCGCCCAATGGCGGACTTTGGGTTTTGGTCCAGTGGCGCCTACCGGGGGGCAGGCTCCTACTGTCAATAGAAGGGTAACCGCAAAATGATCGGACCAACACAGGGGAAAGGCGGGGGGACAAGTAAGATCCGACAAATTAGAAAAAAAATCGGGTCAAGCAGGTGGCCTGCTACATGGGTGGGACCTGAATTACAGAGATGAATATTCATTGCTTCAAGGTCAGCAATGAATGCCAAACGTTTGGTACACGCGGGATCCTCTAAGTGAAGATTCAAGTCGCCCAAGATGGTAAAATTGGCGGCACTCAAAACATACGAGGTTATTAGGTCAGGGAAGGACAGTGCCCAAGATCCAACCGGGCCCGGAGGACGATACACTAGTATACCAGACAAAGTAAACTTAGGAGTGAGCGTGAGTTTGAATAATAAGGCTTCGCAGACACCGGCAGATAAATCCTCAGAGTTGCATTCAATAGAGCTTTTGTGGATAATAGCAAGTGACGGATGACAGAGGCCAGGGGTTTTATAGCCAGGAGGAATAGGAGGGGGGACAGCGGGCAGCCCTGACAGTGGCCCCTCCGGATCTGGAAGGGATTAGAGAGGAACCCCCCCACAGTTAACCTGAGCCGTCATACAGCAGCCGCACCTTGGAGATTAAGTGATCTCCCAGGTTGAACCTTTTCATGGTGGCGAAAATGTATCCCCTTTCGATGCGATCATATGCCTTTATGGCATCTAGGGAGAGGGCCACCGCATCATCTGGGAGGTCCTAAGCGGTCCAGAGGGTGTGGGCCAGTGTGCGGAAATGGTTCCTGGAGAATCGGCCCGGGACAAAGCCAACCTGCGTGTGGTGAATGAGAAAGGGGAGGACCCTGCTCAAGCGTGCCGCTAGTATGCTGGCAAAGATTTTAATATCACCATTCAAGAGAGATATGGGTCTGAAACTGCCGCACAGTAAAAGGTCCCTCCCGGGTTTGGGTAGGCCCACGATCACCGGCTTGTTAGAGAGGGATCCCAGGGAGGCCATCCACTCCGCTTCTTGGAAAGGGGCATGTAGGGAATTGATTACCTACTCCCCGGACCATCTATAAAATTCTGCAGGGAAGCCAACCTCATCCGGGGCCTTGTGTTCGGGCAATTTGGAGATGGCGCTGCTATCTCTTCTTTGCTGAATTACCCCGTTAAGAGCTCTCTGCCCTTGTCCGTTAAGCGTGGGAGGTCGACCCCCTCCAGGAATGTGGCCACCCATTCCACGCTGGTGCACTTGGACTTTGTTTTGAATTTACCTGAAGACTTTGAATTGGAAGTGGATCGTTCACAGAAGCGGCCTTGGGACCGAGACCAGGCCCATAACTTGGAGTGGGAGTGAAGACCTGTGCTTCGACTGCAATCTCCTCTTGTGTTTGTTGATGTAGAGCTTAGCCTCCCAATCCCAGATCGCTTTGGGATACACGAGGGCACAGTTGTCTCACAGGCTCCAAATACGCACCTGGATCTGCAACGGAAGGTGCAGAAAGATATGAATGGACGTCAGCATGCAGGGGTGGCCCTCATGTTCAGCTCCAGTTCATCATCACTTCCAGAGCTATATGGAGCCAATGCAACACTACCTGCCGGCACGCGAGAGCCTCCAGCCGGCATACAAGAACACTGCTGTTGAAGTTCTCTGGATCCAGTCGGGCACCTGAGGATATACTAAAGTTGAGGAATCTGTATCTATCAAAAATGCAGAATTTAAGATCTAACCTGATGTATTTATGCTCTATTAAAATCACAAAAACAATCGAAATTGTATTTCGTGCAAGTATAGAAAATCCCTTGAAATTAACTGAGTGGCACTGAATACAAAGTAACTGCAACCCCTTTTCAGTTCACTGTACAATTAGATTAAATAACTATAGGAGAGGAAAATGCCCCTTTTAAAACTCAAGGTCAACTGCAAAATAACTAGCGATATAAAGCCAAGCGACCTCGTCATATACAGCGACTTGTATTGAAAATATTCTACCAAATAATTACATAGATATTTTAATCTTCTACATTTTAAGATTTCATCATTGTTGGCTTTTTATTTCCAGCACACCACAACATTTTTATTACCAATCGATAAGAAGGCTACCAACCTGCAGCTAACTGTTCTTCTCCCACTTGGAGGCCATCATTGCTTTCCCTTCTGCCTGGCTGTCGATGATCCTTACGGTTGATGCGGTCCTCTCGTTTTCCCCTCAAAGACGCATCGGAATGTGAGATGGAATCATCTGTGAAAGTAAAATTGCTGCTTTCACATAAATTTGTTTCCCATTGACTTATAATTTCCAAACTTGTCTTTTATGCTCATGTATTTTCTGAGCCTTTCTATAGGAATGCTGTTTTAAGTGTTTATGAGTTTGTTCTGAAATGATAATAACAGATTCCAAGCGTAACCAATAGAAAATTGAGTTTAAACTATTCTGAACCTTGTGTGTTTTACACAGGAGAGACAACCATTCCATTGCACATTTTACGTCTTGTGAGTAGAAAAGAGTTACTCATCTGTTTTGTTAGCTTCCTTGTATAGCAACAAAAATAATAACTTGTTTTGTGCTCAGCTTAGCGACCTAGGAAATATGGAAGCAGGAGTTGATTGGGTCAGGACTATAACTTGTGACCTGTTGAACATTGCATAATGGTGACTACGGAGGAACAGGTGTTTTAGATGCATTAAGTGTTACTCAAATAATGCGGATTAAATGTTGGAAATTCCACATGTTGATAAAAAAATAATATAGGTTGTGAAAAGATGCAGCTAATGAGGGGCTTTAAGTCTTAGTCTGCTGTGAGCACCGAAGGTGTGGGATCCACCTGACCCTGTGGTTCTAGAGCAGGTGGAGTTTTCCAATGTATTTAGCAGGCAGGGCAGTGTATTTTTTTTAACTATACATGTAACCAGTGTTAACTGTTGGTACCAAGGCCCAGCAAAGCCCCAAAGTGAGTGGTCACATATATTTGGGAGATTCTAGCTTAACAGGACTTACTAGCATCAATTCTCTTGTTGGTCCGTTCAGACTGAATCATCCATGTGCTTTTGTGGGTAAACCACTTCATGAGACCTCAAACTGGAAGAAGTGAAGGTGAGCGTCCGCTTCAAGAATCGGGACGCTCGGTAGATGCATTCTAGTTACATCAGCTTTAGGTGCATATGTGCAGGGAGTAAGAGGAGTTACTGGACGGACAAAGTGGTACATACCATTTGAGCTGATGTGTGTGTTATGATAGGACAGACTCAATCCGAATGAGCATTAATTTGGTCATATAAGCAAGATTGTAGGAAGTCTCAGGAGGGCTTATTTATCCACGGTATCAAATGCCTCGAAGAGGTCTTATACCATCGAAAAAGCTGGTCCCCTGGAATTCAGGATTCACAACAGCTCCTATTAACAATGGCTACCACACTCTTTGATTAGAAGTTGAACAAAAAAAGTCTGGTATCTTTTTGGAAGTCCTTGAGCACAAATAACTTGATGAGGTGGCTGTATGGGTCTTGGGAAGGAGGATAAAGAACTCTGTGCAAGGGGTGATTAGTAACTGGTATTGTCTAGAAAAGCTCCCTGGATTTATGGAGGGCAAGCTGACTGTCTGCCAGTACGTATTTTATGGCAGGAAAATTAGAAATCGCTTAAGTTCATTCACACCACTATTTGAGGGTGGCTGTATTAATGTCTGATTTGTACTTCTTCCACGCCGTTCCTACATGATATCAATGTTAATGTTTGGTCAGGGTAGTATTGCATTACATTGGCTTGAGGTTACGCAGCATCAGGATGCAACATTGTCGATGGTACGAAACAAAGGCCATTCCATAACCAGCGCTGGCTCAATGCAAAGATGAGCCCGAGTGTTTTGCCATGGTACTATCCAAGGATCATAGTTTTAACTCCCAATGTTTCAGCTTAATGCATAAATACAGACACTATTGCCCGGAAACTGATTACTACTTGTGCGGTCTGCAGTTCATGCTTTAACTCTACGAAATTATGAATTATATGCATGCAGTTTGGACATTGCCAATGAATAAAACCATAGACTAGGCTCTGTACTGAGCAATAGCAAGTGTGCATGAGATGGGCCTGGGTTGATGAGCTATGTATAAGTAATCTTGAATGTGGTTGGGATGGCAGAGGGACTCTGTTTTAGTCCAGGGTGAATTTGTTCTCAATTAAGCTATTCCTTTCAGGTTTGAAGAGGACAGCAACAGTCTCAGGGATATGGAAAAAGTGGGGATTGAGGAGTAAACGGTAAAGTGAATAGGGAAAGGTAAGTTTAGACTTGTAGAGATGCCCTTGGAAAGCTCCACGTCTAGGCAATGGTCTATGGTGTGAAGAGGATCTGGCGATGCTGAAATATAATGTAAGTTCATTAATGTCCTTTCCTCTGGATATTAGCTGTAGAAGGATATTAGCTGTAGAACTGTAGCATCCTGCATTTTACACTTTCCTTTTGACCATTTCACTGTCCTTTTCCTAATGAGATATAATTCAGATACATGGTTTCTAACAAGCACCTCTGAGTGGTGCCCTCTTTCACTACAGAATATTAAATGTAGACATTATTATTAATTAACATTTCTTAAGCGCATAGCTACCCTGATGCATCCCAGCGCTGGCGGCAAGACAGGCGAAGGAAGGAGGCTGACCAGTTAGTGTTCTGGAACAGCCAGGTTTTGAGACGCTTCCGGAAAGTGAGGTGGTGGGTCTCTGAGCGCAGATGCAGGGGGGAAGGGTGTTCTAAAGCTTAGCTGTGTTGTAAGAGAAGGAACGACCCCCACTTCACATCCTTTGGATTTTAGGGATGACGGCTAGACTCGGGCTCACAGAGCGGAGGAGTTTCCTGGGGCGGTAGAATGTGATAAGGGACCTGTTAATGAAAGGGCCTTTTCCCATAAGGGTCTTGTGGGCTATGCAGAGGGATTTAAATTTAATCCTCTCCATGATGGGCAGCCAATGTAGGGTCTTCAAACAAGGCTTGGCTGAGTGCGTTCTAGGTATGCCCGGCAGCAGTCGGGTGGCACAGTTCTGGACAACTTGAAGTTTCATTGTTGTGGATTTAGGTGCTTCCAGGTACAGGGAGTTACCATAGTCCAGGCGCGAAAGAACCAAGGCCTGGACCATAGTTCTCCTAGCCCCCATAAGGAGAAGGGGGGAGAACTTTCCGCAGCATTCTAAGGGTACCATAACAGGCACCTGTAACTTCCACTGCTTGTTGGTCAAATTTAAGTGACTTGTCAAGCCAGACGCCCAAGCTTTTAATCTTGGGCTTTGGAGTCGGGTTGGGTCCCAGACAAGTTGGCCATGGCAGTTTAAGATCCGAATTGGGTATATTGCCAAAATACATTATTTCGGTTTTGTCTCCATTAAGCCTGAGGCATGAGTGTTGCATCCAGGTTGCCACCTTCTCCAGGCAGGATTCCAGGTCGGATGGAGCATTGTGCGGGTGGTTTAGAGATACTACCAGCTGAGTATCATCCGCATATGTGACAATTTTGATCCCATATGGCAGGATGATCTCAGCCAGCAGCCTCATGTACACATTGAATAACATAGGACTCAGAGATGATCCCTGAGGTACTCCATAACTGAGAGGTAGAGACCTAAAGGTAGATTCCCCTGCAAAGACCTGAAATGTTCTGCCATTCAGGAAGGATTGAATCCAGGAAATGGCTCCCCCTGATACCCCGGCCCTCCTAAGCCTGTTAAGGAGGATATTGAAATTAAACGTGTCAAAAGCGGCACTAAGGTCGAGGAGGATAATAGCTACTGCTCCTCCCTGATCGATTATCTTTTTCGCTTCTTCGACTACAGCAATAAGTGCGGGTTCAGTTCCAAGATGGGGACGAAAGCCGGTCTGAAAATGGTGTAAAAGCTCATAAGTTTCTAAGAAATTAGAAAGAGTGGAATTAATATGCTTTTCCAAGACCTTACAGATCATGGGCAGCAGACGTCAGGGTTTAAGCTTGGCTTTTTCAATAGAGCTTTTACTATGGCATGTTTCCAGGAACGTGGTACATGGCCATTAATGATAGAAAGATTTATTACATCCAGTATGACCGGTAGCACCACCTCTTTGACCTTACACAGAAGGTGAGGGGGCCAGGTCATGAGGGGAACCAGACTTTATTTGCACGAAAATTTCTGATAGGGTATCCAGGTCCAGGAGTGGAAATTCCTCCAGAGTGTGCTTAATGTGATCCGGAGGCCTGTTTATATTAAGAAGGTCACTGGTCCCCGGGACATGGAGGTCACTGGGACATGGGGAATCTGGGAACATGTTATATATATTCTGAATTCTTCCCTGAAAGTACTCTGCAAGTTCATTGCAGCGATCGGAGGATATTACCATGAAAGTATCGGGGGAAGGGAGCTCTAGGAGGGTCTTCGCAATACGGAAGATTTCTCTGGGAGCATTAGCTGCGGAGTTAATTTTTTCTTCAAAATAAAGTGCCTGAGCTTTTTTAATTTCAGCTTGGTAGCATTTTATGGACTCTCTATATATCCTTTTACTGGTCCCTCCTCCATTTCCTCTCCAACCGTTTACAGGCCCGTTTAGGCAGCCTAAGCTTGGGCGAGTACCACAGAGAGATTTTCTCTCTCATCCTACTGTGGCTTGCTTTAACAGGAATAACTGAGTCCAGTGAGGATTCTATCTACCTTTCGACAACCTGCTCTTGTTTGCTCCCACACTGCTATTTGTTTTCAAATGACAATTAACTTTAGAGACAGCTTCCAACAGCCCAACTAATTTGCAGCCATGCCACTATTCTTTCCCATAAATGATTAATTTCAGATATTCCTTACATACACATTCTATTCTCTATCCCCATCACAGTCTCCTTTGTCCCAGAAAAGCGTGATAGATACTTTGCTTCACACATCCATGTCTATCTTCTGATCACTTCGCTTTCCTCCAGTTAATGATGGATACTTCTTAGATTCATCTTTCCACTGGCTCCTAAATCATGTCTGAACCAAATTCTCCTTCTTGCATGGCTCTATTGTGAAAGCTTTTTATTATCCTGACACTAATCAATATTTCCCATAGTTCCTGTTTGGAGTCAGCCGGCACCAGCCTCGAGGACTGACGCCGATACGATGCCACCACACTCCACGCTCTCAACCCCGGACGGACGCACAACTGCTTCAAGGCCGCCCCGAAACGCACCCATGGTCCCTTCACCTGCCGGAACTGCAGCTACACCAGCCTCAGAGCCACCGAGGCACCCGCCAAGAAGGACCGCAACCACCTCCGATGCATCCTACTGAACACCCGCTCCGCACGCAAACACGCCGTCGAGCTCTGGGACCTGCTCGACACATCACCAGACGTCGCCTTCCTGACAGAGACCTGGATGAACGACTCCTCCGCCCCCGACATCGCCATAGCCATCCCAGACGGCTATAAGATCACCTGCAGAGACCGCGTCAACGCAGTAGGAGGAGGAATCGCCATCGTCCACAAGAACACCATCAGGGTCTCGACCAGCACCGACAACACTCTCAGCACCGCCGAACACATGCACTTCTAAATCCACACGGACCCCAACACCACCCTCGGAGGCACCCTCGTCTACAGACCCCCTGGGCCCCGACCCCAGTTCAGCGACTCCATCGCCGACTTCATCAGCACGCACGCCCTGACCTCTACCGACTACATCCTCCTCGGAGACCTGAATTTTCACCTGGAGAACAAGAACGACAGCAATTCCACCACCCTGATCGACAACCTCGCCAACCTCGGTCTGAGCCAGCTCGTCACAACACCGACCCATTCCGCCGGCCACACGCTCGACCCCATCTTCTCCTCCAGCTCCCACGTCTCCTTCAGCCACACCACGGAACTCCTCTGGACCGACCACCGCTGCATCCATTTCACCTTCCAGAAACCCACCACACACCACCGCACCCAACAGATCCCACGCCGCTGCTGGAGCAAAGTCACCGAAGACCAACTACGGGCAACCCTCGCTCTCAGCCCTCCCTCCGACCCATCCAACATCGACGACGCTGCCTGCAACCTCAGAAGATGGATGGACGACTATGCCAACACCCTCGCCCCGCTGAAAAAACCCACCTACGCTGACACCACCAAAAGAGCCAGCTGGTTCACCTCGGAACTCCTAGCTTCCAAGCGTACCTGCCGGAAACTAGAGAAGAAATGGCACAGTGATAAGACACCGGACAGCCACGCAGCCCACAAAGACGCCATCCGTAACCACCACCACCTCATCAAGTCCGCCAAGAGAATCTCCTTCAAAGACCGCCTCGACAACAACGTACACAACAGCAAGGAGCTTTTCAACATCGTGAAGGAACTCTCCAACCCCAGCTCCAACACCAACGACATCCCACCGTCGCAACCCCTGTGCGATTCCTCGCCACCTTCTTCCACCGCAAGATCGCCGACATCCACGACAGCTTCAACACCCAGACAGCCCCAACTAAGATCGATGCACCAGACCCGCCGCACACCATCGACCACGATCCCCGGCCAGCCTGGGCCAGCGTGAACATCGAGGACACCATCAAGACCATGAGCACAATACACTCCGGCTCCCCGTCAGACCCTTTCCCGCACCACATCTTCAACAAAGCCAGCAGCTCCATCGCACCCCACCTGTGCAACATCATCAATCTCTCCTTCGAGACCGCGACCTTCCCAGAGAGCTGGAAACACGCAGAGATCAACGCCCTACTCAAAAAACCCATGGCGGACCCGAGAGACCTCAAGAACTTCCGGCCCATCTCCCTGCTTCCGTTCCCAGCCAAGGTCATCGAGAAGATCGTCAACAAGCAGCTAACCCGATACCTCGAAGAAAACAGCATCCTGGACCCATCCCAATCGGGGTTCCGCAGCAACCACAGCACTGAGACTGCCCTCATCGCCGCCACCGACATCAGGATCCTGCTGGACAACGGTGAGACCGCAGCCCTCATCCTGCTGGACCTCTCCGCCGCCTTCGACACTGTCTGCCACCGCACTCTACGCGCACGCCTCCACGACGCAGGGATCCGAGACAAGGCCCTGGAATGGGCCACCTCCTTCCTTGCCGGCAGAACCCAGAGAGTCCGCCTCCCACCATTCCGATCCGAAGCCTCCGAGATCATCTGCGGCGTACCCCAGGGATCGTCCCTCAGCCCAACACTGTTCAACATCTACATGGCCCCGCTCGCACGCATCGCCAGACAGCACGACCTCAACATAATCTCCTACGCCGACGACACTCAACTGATCCTCTCCCTCACCAAGGACCCCTCGCCGCCAAATCCAACCTCCATGAAGTGATGAAGGCCGTCGCCGATTGGATGAAGATCAGCCGACTAAAACTGAACACGGAAAAGACAGAGGTCCTCATCCTCGGCTCCAACCCCTCAGCCTGGGACGACTCCTGGTGGCCAACGACGCTGGGAGCAGCCCCGACACCCACCGACCACGCACGCAACCTGGGAGTCATCCTCGACTCAATGCTCTCCATGGCCAAGCAAGTCAACGCAGTCTCATCCTCCTGCTTCAACACCCTCCGCATGCTTCGCAAGATCTACAGGTGGATCCCGACAGACACGAGAAGAACAGTCACCCAGGCCCTCATCAGCAGCAGACTCGACTATGGGAACGCCCTCTACGCGGGAGCCCCGGCCAAGCTCATCAAGCGACTGCAACGCATACAAAACGCCTCCGCACGCCTGATCCTCGATGTACCACGCCACAGCCACATCACCCCCACCTGAGGAACCTGCACTGGCTCCCCGTCGACAGGAGAATCTCCTTCAAACTCCTCATCCACGCACACAAGGCACTCCACAAGACTGGCCCAGCCTACCTCAACAGACGACTCCTCTTCTACGTCCCCAACCGCCAACTCCGCTCCGCCGACCTCTCCTCGCCACCGTCCCTCGCATTCGAAGAACCACCACCGGCGGCAGATCCTTCTCCCACCTCGCCGCCAAGACCTGGAACACCCTTCCACTAAGCCTACGACAGACCCAAGACCTGCTGACCTTCAGGAGGCTACTCAAGACCTGGTTGTTCGACCAGTAGCAGCACCCCCCCTTTTTTTTCTCCCCCAGCGCCTTGAGACCCTTGCGGGTAAGTAGTGCGCTTTACAAATTCTGTGATTGATTGATGGAAAAATTTACATAAACTGAGAGGATACAAGTGCTGAGATACAAGGAAGAATAGACCCTTAAAGGGCAAATTCGAATTGTCATCACAAGTGGAGCCAAAACTAGCTTGCCTTCAGAGAAGAAGCCTCTACCACCGGGGATTTCCTTCAATGCTCTGGACTTTACCAGCAAAGACCTTCCCCATACCTACCTAACAGATGGGCTTACAAGAATATTCAAGATGGCCCAGAGTCAAGATGACTACTTCTGTGAAGAGAACTTGCTTTTATAAAAGAATATATATATATATATATATATCTATCTCTATCTCGACAGTACTGCAGGACCAGGTGAATATTTCCGAAAAGGTAGAAAGCATGCTACCACTGCAAAGAGGATTGATGTGGATGCCAAAGCCGTCCAAAACTACATCAGGTATCTTATCCAAAGAGAGATCAGAACTTGAATCTGCATAGACTAGAAAGGAGGAAGGGGGGGGGGGGAGATAAAAATGCAACTTCTTCAGAGGTGTGAATTCACCAGGGGACGTGGTACAGTACAGTGAAAACTTTGTCTAGAACAAAGTGTTGTGAATTAACACATTTTACAAGAGTGTAACAAGAAAGTGGACTAAATACAATGAAGAGGAACTATAAGAAAAAAACACTAAGCAAATATGAAACGGGTAAACTGGATGAGTAAAGATGGTTGACGGCTGAGTTTACATAGTTACAGCCACAAGGCAAGGGAATGTGTAGACCACATGATCCTTCAACACTTTATTTACCACTTCTATTGACACATCTATGTCCCCAGCACATTTGGCCCTTTGTTTTTAAGTAAGTCTGGCTGTGACAGCAGAATGAAACACACTGCATAGTTCTAGAAGAAACAAATACAAGCAGGAAACGGTTTACGCATATCAGAGTTATTCTATAACAATCTTACTGGCAAGAATGGAGGAAGCACTTGTTACTTGACCAGTATATAGTGAGCTACTGCTGCTGTAGTCTGGCTTCATAGTGTTCAGGCTTGTCTGATTGGCTATGCACAGTTGGTGGAAGTTGGGGGGGGTTAGCGGTCATTAAAGTCTCTAATAGAATAGACATTTTTAGAACATAAACCTCTGCCAAAACAACACTGCAGAATCTTTGTGAGAGTGGCATTACCCATTTCCAACGCTCCTTGAAGTCTGATAAATCTCACTGTCAAGGTGATATGTACCTAAAAACATGTTTTATCCTTAGAGGGACCAGAGGAGCATGCAGGTTATTCCAAAGTATTTCTGACTCCATGTGTGATTTTATCATTGGAGCTAAGCCAGCCCTAGTAAGGGCTTCTTAAAACTTGTTTTTCACATTCAGTCCTGAGATCTGATTCATCAGCAATGTGTTCGCAGCCAAATAACTCATCGGAACAACCATCTCACCTTTGAGGAGGCCACCGTTGGTTCCAGGCTCTTCTGCCCAATACCAGTCTCTGCAGAAGAGCTTTTCCTCTTGTTTAATCCTAAACAAAATATCGGGCTGGATGGGTGAACAGCGAGCTGTGAAGAGAAACATATGTGATGTTTTGTGGTTCTTTACCAGGGTTATGTAAACACAAAAGTGGCTTCATGGTGTTCTGACTCACCAACGGATGTTGATTGCCAACGAAAGAAAATATATTTATTTTCAGTAATGACATTTCTGGCAGCTTCATAAGCTTCCCACTGATTCCTCAACTTAAGAATAATCTTTCCAGTCTTCAGACTTGCCCAAAATCTTTTTTCCGCAGTACTGACACTTGCCTGCCGCCAGGTGGTGTCTCGCAGCGACATGCATTTCCAGTTGCAAGTCTCCTTCCGGATGTGACATCACCCGAGTATATTAGGCACCAGCTTGCATGTGGAGGCCTATTCCTAGTATTTTATGCACACCCATTAAGGTGTAAAGAGAGGGACCAATAGAGCCATAACAGCGACGAAGACAGCACATAACATGTTTGCATACCTTGGGATCTTATTCATCACAGCACTAATTTATCAGGGACCATGAAGGCTGGTGAGGTGAGGAATATGCAGAAAGACACTGCAATCACCAGAAATATCATTACCCAAGGTAAATAACTTTTTCTTCTGATGGGCTGATAAGAGAATTATAAAGAGTAGGCCTGGTAGCCCTGGAGTAACCTTTTGATGGACATATCACAGTGGCTGAAATCCAGGAGTGATATTCTAGTCCTCCCATGACCTGTGTTGTGGGGCTGTCAGATTGGGAGACACTCCTGCTGTGACAGACAGGGAAGAGGGGAGGGCACTTCAAAAGGAAGCAGAACCATAACACAAACTTCAAAGACTCAGACCCTAAATCACATTTAGCATCTGGAAGTGGACTATAAAAAAAGGGAGCTCGAGGCCCCCAAAATTGTCAACTGCCAAGCAAACATTCGGTTTGTGCAAGGAGGAGAAGCTCTGTAAGACCTCTGTCTGTGACCAGGGCTAGGGGCTAAGGTCTGCCAGTCTCCCAGCTGGCTGAGGAACATTTCCCAGGAACATCCAAGACTACCTGCCCCTGGAGCCTGAAGCACCAGTGCCTGCCTGCTTGCCAAGCCCGTGTGCAGAGTAAGGTCGTTGACTCTGAATGCCAGGTGGGGCCACCAGAAAGGGCAAGAACAGTTGCCTGGTGCAAGCTGTCATCGTGAGGAGAGGCTGCTGTGGTGACCCGTGTGTGCTGAGCCACCACTGAGGATTGGAACCGAAGAAACCTACCCCCCCATACCCTCCTCCCCCCCCCCCCCAACTGTAGGAAGGATCAGAGGAACTTACCGTCTCACCAGAGGAAGCGCTGTGGATGCCCAAAAGCTGCCCCTGCAGACCCGTGAGTGGTAGACGCCAACAGCAGCCACTCCACGCAGAGACACCAGTCGCACCATCATTGCAGCCTGTGTTCAACCCCCAGTATATACCTCACCGCCAAACCTTGGACTGCTCGACCCGCACTACCACTGAGAGTCAAGTGCTGAAGGGGTACTTGGTCCAGTTGCTCAGGACACATTGGACACATTGTTTGTCGGGCCTGGGACATCAGTAGTAAAAGGCCTCAACCCCCACAGTGGAGTACAGTAGCTCCTACTGGGTGGTGGGGGGTTAACCAGGCATAGAGCAAAAAGTCCAACTTCTGGTGGGAACGTGCTGGGACTCTGACTGGTCCAAGGGACAGGACTGCTTCCTCAAGGAAGAAAAAGACTTCTCCGTTCTATGGTGCTTTTTATGTTTTTTTGTGGGAATATCTCTTAGCGGAATGTTCCTTGGAAGGTGACTTTGGGAGAGGAAGTCTGATTGTGGTTCTTCCTGCAGAGCCTTAGACAAATATGACTTGGACTCTGTGATAGCCTTTGGACGCACAGGAGCCGCAAGTTGCAGCGTCACGCCCCGAGCCCAGACACCAAACACAGTCACCATGGGGATCCAAAAGGGAATTCGTCTTATGGCACCATCTGCAAGGCTTGTGCTCTTTGCAGGGACAGTTGAGGGATTTGTTAGTGATACAAATACACGGTTTGTTAGCGATACACTCAATGAGAGCTTCTATACAAGTCAGTGAGGTGCGAAAAAATAAGAACTGATGTCAGCACACAAGTTGGCGCCTAATGTACTCTGGTGACATCACGTGCAGAGGCATGGTTGGAGCCACATGGTGTCACCTGGCAGCACTGGAGAGACTTGCTGGCGAAAACGTTTTCCGGACCAGTCTGAAGCCTGAGAATGCATAAGCCGAGGAATCTGAGAGACGATGCATCCATCAGAGAAAGGTGGTTTTTGCATGATTTGCAAAACCATTGATGAACTGAAGAAATTAGAGCTAATTATTGGGGTTACAATTTACACAGTGTTACAGATCATGCTGCTCATTTCTTTAGGGGGTGGTAAAATGAAGAATGGATCATGGAATTAGGCCGGCAGCCTACTTCATTTTCTGGGGATTGACAGAACGTTAAAGCAGGTCTACTTACGCATGTTAGGATCATTAACGTTGATGCTTTTCTCTGGATCCCGGAAACAAGCCTTTCTGCTTCTACTGATTCGGAGAAAAACATTGGTATTGACAATCTGATGACCTGTCATAAAAAACAGAAAATTGTTGGTACATCAGATAAAATGGTTAGAGAAGAATGTATTGTGCATATAAACAGTTTCCTACGATATCACCATTTACAGCTAAATCACCAAAAGACTAGTCTAGACTTTTGCTACATATTTACCTCAAAGAAGATATGAAGACCAACCAATTATACATTTAGAATGTGATGAACAGACCAACTTTTTTCAGCTGTGACGTCTTTCAATCTCAGACGAACATCTGGACCTTTTTTGTAATTTGAGACACATTTCCATATCTCCACTATGCTTTCAGTGGCCCTCACCTATCTTGTGTATGCAAGGGGCAGATCTGCTTAGACTCGCTAAAGAAGAAGGCGTCGGAACAAGGTGAGCTGGTTGAGGGACAATGGCCTTACTTTGCCCAACAAGAGGAGACAGTGCCTGTAGTTCTCTGGTGATTTAGACACAAGGGTAACCTGTTTAGCTAATAGCAGCTATTCATACATCAATAAAATTGTGAACTGTTCGTAAATGATCCCAAGGTGAAACGAGTATCGAAAGTGAACAGAGTGCATAGAGAGACGATCAAGCCAGAAGCCACAGGATAGGTAGGCAGCAAAATGATTTGCACTTCACACAATGGTAGTTAATACTGCGACAATATATGCTGATTGCTTATGTGTCAATGGCGTTTCAACCTTTTATAAACATTTAAAAGGTCATCATCAGGATTGGCAGGATGAGAAAAGTAGAATGTTGTGAGTAAAGCCATGCCAACTGAGCACCTGATGAATGTGGGATGGCAGTCCAAGCATCATGTTATACTCTGCAGTCGGACCAATAGTGGCAGATGAAGTCTGCCGGCTGCCAGTACGCGTAATGATGCTAACAAAGGAAAGAGTGCAAATGCACTCCGTCACTGCCCAGCCCAGGAGAATCTTTGAGTTCACTAGGGGCATGGAGGGCATCATCAGAAATAAGACTGGGTGTGCGGATACGGGTAGTAGTGTGGGGTTGGGTAGGTAAGCAGGAGGAAGGGATCCATGCCACAACCTGAGGAGAGCCATACCAGCTGCTGGTGAAGAGGGGGAGCAGTATGTGTCTGGTCCGAACAGAGGTAGTATGCGCTTGCATGAAATGTGCATTTGTGATCTGTGGCATTACTGAGGAGACTTCTGGGTAGGGAGTATTCAATAACGATGGTCCCTACGGACATAAAAAAACACACGTTTCATACATTTTTGTATGTAGCGCTTCATACGGGTCTACGAATAAACTTGAAGAGATTAACAAGTTTAGAAGCAACAAACGTAACAGAGGCAGAGTCCCTACAGAATGTATGAAGGGAGGTTCCGTACAGGACACAATGGTGTTCTCTGGAGCCATACATTTCGGTCATGTAAGTGGCTGGAGTACAAATACATATCAGTTCACATGTGACGTTTAACTTCTGTGCCAATGCTTCATTTTCTGCTGACAAATAAGCATGGCCTTTCTGAGAGTTAAATGAAGCAGTTGGGTGCAGCCTATTTCACATGACGTGTTCAGGGGAGAAGCGCACTCGCGTGACACTGAATGGCGGGTTCATAGATTCCTAATGCCAGGAAAACCAATCCGAAAAGTGAGGAATCATGACAAAATTATGTTGTTCCTTATAAAAGGGCTAAGAAAAACGGGCAAAATTTTCCTCAACTGATTTCAAATATTGGCGTTTTTGGATGTTAATCAGCAGCAGGTGGTAGAACATGTGTTCAATTAGGTGTGCATGTATGGATACTTCTCCATGCAAAGCTGAAGCTAACTTCTGATGAGAAATACAACACCTTCTTGGGCTCACCAGAAAGTAGAAGTGTCAGACAACAAGGGTCACTGGTTAAAGACAAGTGAACTAAGCATGGGCGAGCAGTTGAATATGCAAAACTATCACACTCTAAGCAAAGTTCAACGTTTAATTCAGGGATCAGCATGTTTTCAGCCATGGGGAGGGGATACATGTTTCTCTCTTACAGTTGGGTACTGAGGAGTTAGATTCATAGAAGTCAAAGTTCCTTCAGAAGAAATCAATTATCAGTCTGTGAGAAATGTACAAGCCGTGTCAACGGTTCCTGGTGGCCCAGCTACGGATAAATGATGAATAATGTATGCAGGTGGAGAGATAAACCACAACGGACATGGGAAGAGGTCTCTGTAGACTCCATAATGTTATCTTTCACGCTTATTTGAAGAATAAATACATGCAGGTGTTGCCTCATCATAGGGCTTAAAGTTGTGCCTAAGAGTGCTCAGATAATAGCTTCAATTAACTTAGGGTAGTCTACCAGGACCTTCAAGAGGTTATTGGTGACAGGCTCTTCAGGATATAGGTGTACCCCAAAACATCTGGTAATGGCTTCACCAGTAGTGCTGAGTTGGTGATGGAAGACGCCAACATCATTTAAGGCTAATTGCATTTTTATAAAGTGAGGAAGTAGTTATGAAGAGTTGCTGACTGTATCAATTGTAGTGTTGAAGAGTTAATACAATAATAAGAGTATTTAAGGCATCTGATATTTCCTCTGTTTTTTCTACTTCTCCCTCAAATATGAATTATTTAATCTAAGCAACAGTGGGAGGGGGGCATTGGAGTTGTGGTGTTAAAAGTGATTTTTTTAAATAAAACGCCTGTGGATAACGTAGAAGCGTCACGAGGGATGCGTGAAGTGGCAAAGAAGTCCTGAACAAAATGATAAAACAAAGTTTCACCCGAGTGTTTTATTTAGAATAGAAAGGGCTTCAAGACCATGCACAAACACTCGGACTATGTATCAGAATCAGACACTGTACCACAACCTGCTATTCTCTTCTCTGACCCACATACATTGTGTACAGCTGTTAGGGCTCTTATGGTTTGTTTATGTAAGGGGGGGGGAGGGGGGTGTAGTATTGTGCTTACATGTAGTCTATATTGTAGGTCTGTTCCAGTTATGTTTTCGCCAGCACTGATGTTCCATGCTGATAATTCCTTTAATTTCTGGCATTAGTTGGTGTGAGTTCCATGTTCTACCGGGGCCTGGGCAATTGGCGAAGAACAGCTTGGGGAACTGCAGACAGGTCCAGGGTTTCTAGTAAAGTATTACCTTCCTGCACATACATCGTTTATTGTGAGATATCACTATGGGAGTCTGCTCCAGGTGGCTGCTACAAATTACTGCTACTCTGGGCCCCTCATGGGCATTCTGAAACTGCAGAGGTCACAGACAGGGCATGATGATGAAGTCATAAGCAGAAGGAATGATGATGTAACCGGTGTTACAAGGAGATATTTTTCCAAATGCACAGAGATAAGGGAAGGTGGAACACTCACCACACACCCACTGTCCATCCTGAATTGGCTCTCGATTCTCACCTAGTAACACATCCTCACTATAGACCTGCCCGTCCCGCTCATATCTCCTCAAACTAGTGCCTATGTATTTGTTTTACATCTCTCTTCAAGATGCCTGCTCCTCACTCTTACGACACCATTGTTCTCCCATACACCGATCTTGCCTCTTTTACCAGCACCTTGTTCTTTATACATGGTGTGCAGTAGCTACATGTGAATCCTCTATGCGGGACATGCACTATTGCAGTCCGCGTTACGTACTCCAAGGGAAGTGTACTCCTTCACCCCACACAAGGATCCCAACCTCTGTAGTGTTCCTCTTCTACAAGTTATAGCTTCTCAACAGAAAACAAGTCCTAAGGCTTCCTCTGCCAGCAATGCACTCACTGTGCTCCCACAGAATACTCCTGCAGCACTCGAAAGATACATTCTAACACACAATACACCCACATTACTAGCCCACACCACAGGTCGACTTAGTATCCATGGAAAAGGTTACAGGTTCTGTTATTCACAGTATAATGCATGATGACGTATGGAGTCTGTCATACTTAACACATTCTTTCCGTTTCTAGAAATCATAGCAGATATGCCCATACAACTCCAGTCTTTATTGGGCAACTATCCCAAATTAAGCTTTGTTTAGTGTTTTAAACTTCTATTTTACCTTTTGAGTCACCACGCTTCTTTCCGCTTTCCCCATACTTTCCCTTCGTCTTCCTATTCTCCAGGGCGGGGATTCTTACATTTTGAAATGTTTGGACTATCTTTGAGGCAGGACTTCCCGATATGATGTAGCAATGCAGTAATTAATGGACAATATACATTATGTCTAATGACCATAAGCCAGCCACTACATTCGGTGTAATGTGCTTCATCTGCTGTCCCATAGTTAGGTCCACTGTTAAACATCAGCTGCCCCATCGATTAGCTCTAATTTCAACCATGAACTGCCCCTTGCATTAGATCTAATGTTCATCGTCAACTGCCCATACATGAGATGAAATGCTCACCATCAGCTGCATACAACAGTTGGCCTATTGTGGACCATCACCTGCCCTTACATTTAGTCTGTTGTGGACCATCAGTTCCCTTCTACATTAGGTCGAAGGTTCTCCTCCAGCTACCGCCAACATCACATATAATGTTCACCATCAGCTGCTCCCTACGCGAGTGGTGTAACGGAAGATGGTGGGCCCGCCAGCAGAAAATCATAAGGGGTCCCTGTAGGAAGCTGGATCTGTATATACTATACCAAAATTAGGTATAGTGTGCACAGAGTCCAGTGGAACCCAAAAGGTAGGCCGAGGTAAAGTTGATAGCACCTCACTCTCTATTTGTGGTAGTGTGGTCGAGCAGTAAGGTAGTATCAGAGGACAGTGTTAAGCATTTGTTGTACACACTCAGTCAGCAAATTAATTCACACACTTAAAGACTGAATTTCAGACCAATAGTTTTTTTAATAAAAATATTCTTTTAGTTATTTTATTTCCTAGAACCAAGCAAGTTTGGCACAGGTAAGTGATAAATACTTTGCAGTAAATATACAGTTGTAACACAGTTTGGATTGCAATTGTAAATGTACTTTGATTTGATTACAGTAGTGTTACTGATAATGCAATGCTTTTCAGAATACAGTACATATACTTTGTATAGGATTTTTGTAAAATTACAGGCAAGTTACTTTTGAGATTACTTTTCTTACATAGTGTAGTATACCTGGATACTACACTGGGACATTCCTGTAAACAGGTAAGTAAAATCGTTTTTGTTAGTTAGTACAATTTTAAAGAATTTCTTTAGGTATTCCAACTCCACACTTAAAAACTTTTCATAGAAAAACAGTCAATGTTATCCTATGGAGAAAAATAGTGTTATCGGTTTAAAGGTAAGTACTTTGTTGTGGGAGTTGGTGTTCTGGGGTTAGACTCAGGGGTCCCCCAGGGTCAAGGATGCACTCTTGTTACACCCTCAGCGGCACTAGGGCGGCCGGGTGCCGAGGGGCCCAGTGTTATCCAACGGGGGATAGGGGCCCTCCGGTTGGTGGCTGCTGGCGAGCAGGCCACTGGGCTGCGGGAGCAAAGCTCCTGGACTTAAGCCCAGGGCAAATGAGGATTTAGGCCAGCACAAAAGATGCACCCTCAGCGGCACTGGGGCGGCCGGGTGCAGAGTGCTGTTTTGGCGTTGGGTGCCCTGTAGCTTTCAATGGGAGTCTCCTGTTTGCAAAAGCACTGCAGGCTCGGGGACGAAAGTCTTCTGGGTGTGACCACCACTTGGAGAGTTAAGTTGGGATCTTGGGGGTTGGTTAGACACCGTCGGTTGGGCCACCCAAGGCTGTGGGCCGTCGGGTGCAGGGGTGCCTTTTAGGGTCGGATCTTCTTACCAGCTCCTGGTCGCGGTTGGGGGGACCTTCCGGTTTCAGGCTGCAGGTGTCGGCTGGAGGCTTGAGGCAGGTCATGGGTCGCCGGGTCTCGGGTCAGGATCGCTAGGGGGGGGGACCTTCTCTTGGTGTTGGGCCACTCGAACTCGGGCCATGGGCGTCGGGTGCAGACCCGCGTATCCTTGCGGAACTGGATTTGTTTGAACAAATCCGGTGTTCACGGGAGACAGAGTCTTTGGGATTGAAGGCAGGCAGGTCCTCCGGGTTTGTCAGGGTTGCTGGCTGCAGGACACACCGGGATTTCACTGGAGCAGGTTCGAGGTGGGGACAGGCAGGTAAGGCTGGGGCCAAGTCAGCTTCGGCAAGGCTGTTCGGTCCTTCTTCATTTCATCTTGCAGGTTCTTGTCTCCGGAAGCAAGGTTCAGGGGTGCCCCTAAATACTAGATTTACCCACCCCAGGGAAGGGACCCATTGGTCCCAACCTTTTTACCTACCTGTAACGCCCCTAAATCTAGTTCTCAGGTAACTGCAGACTCCTGACCCTTTCTGGGGCAGATGCTGGGTCTTATGACCTCATGAAGAGAACTCTGATTGAGGGATTTGGACTCACAACTGAGGAATATAGAATTAGATTCGGGGGACTCACAAAACCCAAAACCAATCCTGGATTGACTTCGTAGACTACTCAGTTAAAACACTAGATGGTTGGTTAACTGGACACAATGTGCACGATTTCAATGGACTTAACAATCGGTTTATGAAAGAACATATTTTAAGTAATTGCACTAATGAAAAGTTACATCAGCATTTGGTAGACCTAGGTCTAATTCCTCCCCAAGAATTGGGAAAGAAGGCAGACCATTGGGTCAAGACAAGGGTGACAAAAACAACCACTGGGGGTGACCAAAAGAAAGGGGTTACAAAACCTCCCCAGGGGAAAGGTGGTGAGAATCCCCAAGATAAAAACGCCCGGGTCCTCAAAAGGGCCCCAAAAACCTGCACAGGGGGGTGGGTCCCAAAACTCTTCCCAATCTACTAACAAGTACAGGGTAAAGAACTTTGATCCTTTAAAGGACTGGTGTAACAACTGTAGAAAGTTGGGACACTTAACTGGAGATGCTACTTGTCCTAACAAGAAGCCCCCTAGTCCAACTACAGCTACTCCTGGTGTAGCAAGATGGGATCAACAGTGTGCCAAGAGCAAATAGGGTTGCACACTGAAAAAGTTCTAGTTTCAGAAGGGGAAGTTGAGTATGCAACTGTAGCAAGGTGGCCACCCAATTTAAAGAAATACTTGCTATACCCTTGGATCAATGGAACTAGGATAAAAGCCCTGAGGGATACAGGTGCCAGTGTCACTATGGTGAGAGATACACTGGTTTCCCCAGAGCAATACTTTATTGGGAGAACTTACCCAGTCACCAATGCCGACAGTGTTACCACTAACCATGCAATGGCTATGGTGACATTAGACAGGGGGGGGTACTGGCCTGAAACAGGTAGTGGTCTCTCCAAAGCTACCAGCTGCATGTCAGCTTGGCAATGACCTGGAAACCTCAGCATGGGCTGAGGTTGAACTGAAAACCCATGCAGCAATGCTGGATATCCCTGAGATGGTGTGTGCAAAAACAAGAGCACAGAGCAGAAAACAGGGTGAAAAAGAAGTGTTTGAGCCGGGAAGTATGGCCAAACCTTCCAAGAGGAAAGGTAAGAAGACTGGGAAACCAGCTTCTGTACAACAAAAGGATCAGGACCCCTCTCCTCAGGGAGAGGACTTGGACACCCCAGAGGGAACTGAGCCCATGGAGCTTGACCCTTACCAGGTTGAACTCTTGGGCCCAGGGGGACCCTCTAGGGAAGAGCTGTGCCTTGGACAGCAGGACTGTCCAACTCTTGAAAGCCTGAGGCAGCAAGCTGCTGCACAGGAAAAGGGAGATGTCAGTGGTACCCAGAGTTTATTGGGAAGAGGGACTACTGTACACTGAGGCCAGAGACCCCAACCCTGGAGCCACTAGGTGAGTGGTAGTGCCTCAGAATTACAGGGATTTCCTCCTAACTTAAGCTCCTGACATCCCTCTAGCTGGGCATCTGGGCCAAACCAAAACCTGGGAAAGGCTAGTTAGCCACTTTTACTGGCCCCAGATGTCTCAGAAAGTAAAGGAGTTTGTCAGCTCCTGTGTCACCTGTCAAGCCAGTGGCAAAACAGGTGGACACCCAAAGGCCCTCTAGATACCACTACCAGTGGTTGGGGTTCCCTTTGAAAGGGTAGGTGTGGACATAGTGGGTCCACTTGAACCTCCCTTAGCATCAGGAAACAAATTCATACTAGTGGTAGTGGATCGTGCCACTTGGTATCCTGAGGCAATGCCCCTTAGGACTACTACAGCTCCTGCAGTAGCCAAGGCCCTCATTGGTGTCTTCAACAGGGTAGGGTTTCCCAAGGAGGTGGTTTCAGTCAGAGGTTCCAACTTCATGTCTGCTTACCTCAAACACATGTGGAAAGTGTGTGGAGTGCAGTACAAGTTTACTACACCCTATCACCCACAAACCAATGGCCTTGTTGAGAGATTCAACAAGACATTGAAAGGCATGATTATGGGGCTCCCTGAAAAACTCAAAAGGAGATGGGATGTCCCCTTACCATGTCTGCTTTTTGCTTACAGAGAGGTGCCTCAGAAGGGAGTAGGGTTTTCCCCCTTTGAACTTCTGTTTGGCCATCCTGTGAGGGGACCACTCTGTCTTGTAAAAGAGGGTTGGGAGAAGCCTCTCCAAGAACCCAAACAAGATATTGTGGACTATGTGCTTGGCTTAAGGTCCAGAATGGCTGAGTACATGGAAAAAGCTTCCAAAAATCTTGAGGCCAGCCAGGAGCTTCAGAAGCACTGGTATGACCATAAAGCTGCACTGGTAGAATTTCAACCTGGGCAGAAGGTGTGGGTTTTGGAGCCAGTGGCACCAAGGGCTCTCCAGGACAGATGGAGTGGCCCTTACCCTATCCTAGAAAAGAAAAGGGAGGTCACCTACTTGGTTGGCCTGGGCACAAGCAGGACACCCAAAATCCATGTGAACCGCCTTAAGCTCTTCCATGACAGGGCTGACATCACCATGCTGATGGTAACTGATGAGGATCAGGAGACAGAGAGTGAACCTCTCCCTGGCCTCCTCTCATACAGCCCAAAAGATGGGTCAGTGGATGGAGTTGTCTTTTCAGACACCCTCTCTGCCCAGCAGCAGACTGATTGCAAGCAAGTCTTGCAGCAGTATGCAAAGCTCTTTTCTTTGACCCCTGGTCAGACAAACTGGTGTACCCATGATGTGGACACTGGTGACAGTTCACCTGTCAAAAACAAAATCTATCGCCAGTCTGATCAAGTCGAGGAAAGCATCAGAGCTGAAGTCAGCAAGATGCTGGAGTTGGGGGTTATTGAACCCTCTGAGAGCCCCTGGGCCAGCCCAGTGGTTCTAGTCCACAAACCTCATCCACAGGGTGGAAAGAGAGAAATTAGGTTCTGTGTGGATTATAGAGGGCTCACCTCTGTCACCAAGACAGATGCTCACCCTATCCCAAGAGCAGATGAACTGATAGACAAACTAGGTGCAGCCACATTTCTAAGTACCTTTGACTTAACTGCAGGGTACTGGCAGACGGGCACGGCACCAGGAGCAAAGGAAAAGACAGCATTTTCCACTTCTGATGGGCATTATCAGTTTACTGCTATGCCCTTTGGTTTAAAGAATGCCCCTGCCACCTTCCAGAGGTTGGTGAATCAAGTCCTTGCTGGATAAGAATCCTTTAGTGCAGCTTATCTAGATGATATTGCTGTCTTTAGTTCCATCTGGCAGGATCATCTGATCTACCTTGGGAAGGTTTTAAATGCCCTGCAAACTGCAGGCCTAACTATCAAGGCATCCAAATGCCAGATAGGTCAGGGAACTGTGGTGTACCTGGGCCACCTTGTTGGTAGGGGCCAGGTACAACCCTTACAGCCCAAGATCCAGGCCATCCTGGACTGGGCAGCTCCAACAACCCAGACCCAAGTCAGGGCATTCCTTGGCTTGACTGGGTACTACAGGAGGTTTGTGAAGGGATATGGGTCCATTGTGGCCTCCCTCACAGAACTTACCTCCAAGAAGATGCCCAAAAAGGTAAATTGGACAGTTAGCTGTCAAAAGGCTTTTGACACACTGAAAGAGGCAATGGTTGGCTGAGTCCCCCCCATCTGCAAGATTCTTCAAATAAGCTGTCCATTTTATGCAAATAACACCTTGCTACTGCCACCCAACATTAGACCTGATGTTTGCCATCAGCCACAACCCACATTAGGCATACTACCTGCGATCAGCCCACTCCATACATTCGAACACTTGTCCTCCATCAGCCCATCCTCTACATTTGTTCAATGTCCACAATCAACCTTCCTTCACTTTAAAGTTAACATAGAGAGCACAGTCCTTGGAAGCTGGGGCAGTTCTACGCTATGTGTCCACATGGGGGTGGTACACAGGTTTCATCTCCTGCATGAAGACGGTAACATAAGTGTTCGACCTCCATAAAATACAGCTTCCAGAAAAAGTACATCTTGGACAGCTGGAACACAACAGATACACTGTGAGAAATATTACTAAAGGAAGGCTTATTTTAGGTACTCCCTGAGTCAAAGGATTAGTACACAACACATTCCGAGTGCTCGCCCCAGTCAAAGACCCTGAACTGCTCCGGAACACAACAAAGGCTGACATTTTACCCAAGGAGAACAAGGCCTGGTGAACTTCCTTCATCACGTTCTTGTAGAGTTCCTTCTGCCACTGGAGCATCGTCTTCCACTCCTCCTCGGAGAAGTAGGCAGCAACATCATGGAAAGTCACTGGTGCCTGGAAGATGAAATTTCATATCACATGTTTGGCAACTCCAGTTTCAAACTACCTAGTGTGTCACCCGTTGAAGACAAGCACAGAATGAAGGCAACCAACATCTTACCTGTGAATAACCCTCTTGCATTATAACCTCAAATGTGAGACCATCTTACAATCAGTACACAAACTCTCACCACATCATCCACCAAAAGCATGTTGTTCTAGGCAACTACGTACTCATCATCATAGCACCCACCCACACTATGTCACTGCTGCATTGTGAGTCATAGAAGTGCCAGGCAATCACAATGTAGGACATGATGTCATGCAAGGAAAGATTCTGGCTCAACATTCTTAATGTACTGTAAAGGGAGATAGAAGTGTAAAAGACATCATATTGTGATGGCAGCCATCAGAGACACAGGCAAGCAATGTCATTCAAAAGGAGAGGGTGACTATTTTGGGACGAAACCAACCTAAAGTTCATAGTGGGGGGCGTTTAAGTGCAGATTTACATTTTACAGGTTTACAAATTATGAGTAGGTAACCAATAAAGATCAATTTCACAATTTAGCATGGACAGTCATCTTTGGCAGGAGTTTTATATTTCATTGTGACGGCTCTGCATTTTATTAAGTCATCTTTAGCAATTATCAATGTCCAGCTCTATGTAGATTAATGAATCCACAGATCTTTTGGAATAGGTCATAAGCAAAATAATACGAACTCTAGTGAAAGTATAACTCAAGAAAGAGTACACCCTTCAAATTCAGTGGAACACTCAGAATAAACCTCAGACCACGGGTTAGTCCTCGCCCACGCACTCGGCTCCTTGTCCCAAACTGTGGAGGGTGAGAGAAAGCCCTTTCCCTCATGGTGACTGGCTAGAGCGCCTTCCCTCCACCTTGATAAAGACTGAGAGAGTACACCTCAAGTAACATAACAAGCCGACGAGAAGCACACTTTGGGAGGTCACATCTGTGAAAGTGTGCGGTACTCCTTTGTGAGGTCACATACGTGAAAGTGTGTGGTACTCCTTTGGCTGGCAGGTGACTGGGTGACTTATACTGTTAAGAGCCTTTTCTCCTCTTTGTAAACTTGACCATTTTTGCAAAATGGCCTAAGGTTGGTCAAGTAGATGGGATATGAGACTGAGTTTCTTTCAGCGCGAGTTCAACTTGAATAAAATATTAGAGCAACAAGCATTGGCAAGCCAATAGGTGTGTGTTAAGGATGAAGGACACTGAGATTAACATATCCAAGGAATTTATTCAAGCTGATCTAATAGAACAGGCGAGAGTCAGGCAACACGGCTTCCAGTCCAAGATACCGGTAACAACTGAACTGCTGGACTGGAACTCCGTGAAAGAATGCAACAAGCATTCCATGCCTCGCTCCCAGCCAAGCTCCCAACATAAGCAATACATAACACACACCCCCCTTCACACACAAAACAAACCCCCAAAAAAACATGAACTTATAACCACATTACATATTCCTTTAACCATCCTGGAAGAACCCTTTTTCTTCTTCCACCCTCACCGACATCCTCATCTACAACAGCCGAACCCATCGTTCCAGAGTGCACCTCATTTATTCCAGATTGCAAATCCTCCAAAGTATCAGCTGTTTCCAAATGCGCCTCCATCGCAGTGTCCATAGTTTGTGCTTCCAAACCACCCTGGCCTTCCACCACACCATTCTCCACCACCTCCTTTACCAAAGCAATATCAGAAGCTATACTGGATTGAATGGTACTTTGATCAAAGAAATCTTCTGCCCACTCTGTATCCTTCACACCATTAGCATGCATAATCTCTCCTAGCAAAACACCAACATTTTTCCCTGAACCTAAAGCAATACTTTTAAGATTTCAGACTCTACCATCCTTCAAGCGCACAGCATTGCGCAGAAGTTCCACAACTTCTTGTTGTGCCCCAAACTGACTTTCACCTTTAGGAATTTTACCAGGTTTCCTCACTCGAACCAAATCACCAACCTTGACCTGCACAACCTTCACACCATGACTCCTATAATAATAGAATTTACTCTTATTGTGCGCATCCACCAATCTGCTTTTAACCTCCTCCGCTGACCACTGTTCCACCATACCATCATAAAGCCAGGCTGGAGTGAACTTGCACCTGGGTTTTCTACCTCTCATAATAATAAAAGGAGACACACCAGTAGCATCATGAGTGGTGACCCTATAAGCCCAAACAGCCTTTCGTAATTCCAACTTCCAATCTTTTTGCTTGCACATTGCAGCTTGAATGACCCCCTTCAACACACTGTTGAAGCACTCAACAGTGCCATTACCACTGGAGTTGTAAAGAGCCGTGGTTTTATGCTCGATACCAACTCAAAATACTCCTTGGCACTCCTAGACGTGAATTGCACTCTACTGTCACTCAAAAGACTGACCGGTAAGCCTTCCATCACAAACAATTTGTCAAGAAATTTAAGAACAGTATCAGTGTCCACCTTTTCAACTATTTTTAGAACTGGCCATTTAGAAAATAAATAAATAGCAATCAAACCATACTCTCTTGACTCTCCAACCGGACCAAAAATATCCATGGCAACAACCTCCCACGGCAAACTTGGAATCAACCCCTCACTCATTGGTGGTCTTAAGGTTTTCAAACACTTGTCAGCAGAAGAACATATCTCACAATCTCTCACGAATCTCTCCATAGCCTTGTCAACTCCTGGCCACCAAAAGATACCTTTGACAATAGTCTTGGTTCTTACAACCCCAAAATGTCCTGCATGACAACTGTAAAACCTTGTTTCTTAAACTCTCAGGAGGTATGACTGTCGCCTCTCCAGATCAAATCCTTGTCCATGGACAGCTCCGTTCTAACCTCCCAAAATGGTCTCAAATCATCAGTTACACCATCCTTCTTGGGCCAACCTTTGCACAAACACTCCTGAACCAATTGTAACCTACCATCCTTCAGTTGTTCCTCCATCCACTCAACTTTCTTGATAGCTGGTACTCCAGCATCTTGAACCAATGCAATGTTGAAATTTCCCCATGGATCATCCAAACATTCTTCCATTGGAACTGGCAAACTGGACAGACAATCAGCTACAATGTTCTCTCTGCCCGGTACATAATCTAATTTACACACATATTCCTTCATCCTCATTGAGATTCTTGCTAACCTGGCTGACGCTGCTACACTCCCCTCTGTGGTCAAAACTTTTACCAGAGGACGATGATCAGTACGAATTACGACAGGCTTCCCCCAAACAAAGGCACGGAAATGCTCCAGAGCCCAAGCGCAAGCTAGAGCCTCTCTCTCAATAATCGGATATTTACTTTCCGTGGGTGATAACGACCTGGATGCAAATATTTTTCACGACCATTCACGCACATCTGCGATAACACCGCTCCTAACCCTCTGTCACTGGCATCAGTTGTCAAAAAGCATTCCAAATTGGGGTCAAAACTACTCAAAGCACTCACATTTTGCAAATCCCTTTTCACCTGACAAAACTCTGTCTCACATTCACTAGTCCATTCAAATTTTGTATTTTTCTTCAACAGCAAACGTATGTTATATACCTTGCTAGCAAAATTTGAAATGAACTTTGCACAGTACTCAGCCATGCCTAAAAATGATCTCACTTCTTCCTTACTTGTCGGAGCAGGCGAACCAACAATTGAATTGACCAACGCAGGTTTAGGTTTTACACCATCCTCACAAATTACATGTCCCAAATAAGACACTTCTCTGTGCAAACTTGCATTTACTGAGTTCCACAGTCAAACCAACCTCTTGTAACACACCCAAAACTTCCTTCAACTTGCAATCATGCTCCTCCTTGCACTTGGCAGAGACCAAAATGTCGTCCAGAAAGAACCTCACTCCACTCATTTTGCCAAACAACTTATGCATTAACCGCTGAAAGACAGCAGCCGCCGAGTCAAGGCCAAAAGGCATGCGTTTAAATTGGTAGCAACCATAAGGTGTTATGAAGGCTGTAAGTTTCCTTGATTCAGGCGTTACTACGACCTGGTGGTATGCCGCTGAAATATCAATGGTGGAAAACCAAGTTGCTCCCTTGAGAGATGATACCCTCTCATTGATCTTAGGCAACGGAAACCTATCGATGACAATATTATTATTCAGATGGCGCAAATCAATGCATAAATGAATCTTCCCATTACCCTTGCGTGCCACCACCACCACCGGAGAAATCCATTCAGAACTTTCCACCTCTTCAATCACGCTCCTCTCAATTAACCCTTCTAACTCTTTTGCGACTTCATCCCTTATTAACATAGGAATAGGTCTCACCTTGTGTACCTTAGATACCGCATCCTTTTTGAGCACAATGGTATGCTCGAATCCTTTAAAACCACCTAATTTCTTATTAAAAACTTTTGGAAACATTCTAGTCATTACGTCTTCCAGTCTACTAGAATCACCTACAATGAGCACCTTCTCTTTGCTATTCGGGTCTAGGATAATGTGCAAATTCTTTTGATCCATCCAACCTAAAACAGACGGACCAAATATAGCCACGTAAAGTTTCCCTCTTGCTGACCTTCCTTTAAACAAGAATGTCAACCACCTGAACCCCAACATATTGATTTTTTCACCAGTGAAGCTCAGCGGGTTGACATCAGTAGGAACTAATTGCTGCCCTATTTTTTTTAATGAACTTTTCCTTCCAAATTTCTTCATTTATTATAGTATAAGGTGACCCTGAGTCCGCAAACATCTTCACTGGTACACCCCCCATGGATATGTCACACACAGGTTTCTCTTTCACTGAACTGTCAGAAATGTTTATCACAAAGTTCCCCTGCAAACTCTTCCCACATTCCCACTCAGAACTCTCCTTCTCTGCCGCATAATCAGTAGGACTGTCGTTCTCCCACACATACTTCACATTGCTTTTTCTCCTCCTACACACTTTACTAAAGTGTCCTATTAATCCGCAAATACTACATTTCTTTTTAGCTGCAGGACAATTTGTGCTGAACGCCAAATGTTCTTTGCTGCCACAACGATAACATAGTCTTTCCTCCGGTTCCTTTTCCTTCCAGGTACTCCTCTGTATTTCACTAGGACCTCTGCCCATGCTCTGTTGATGTTGTCCTCGGCTCATGTTTTGTATTTTGAAAACACCTCCAATATCCTTGTCAGATTCTTTAAGTTCTGTCGCTCATCTCCCTGACATTTCCGCCTTCCTTACAATAGTTAGCACATCCTCCAACGGTGCATACCCATTGATCCATAAACGCTCTTGGATTGCTGAATTATTACTATGCATGACTAACTGATCCCGTAAAAGTCATCATGTAAGCTTCCAAACTTGCAATCAATAGCAAGTTTCTTAAGATCATCAATATACTCATCCACCGGTTCCCCTTTATTCTGTTTCCTTTGAAAGAATTTATAGCGAACACCACCAATGCAAACCTTAGGTGCAAAATACTTGTCCAAGTCTTTCAATGCTGCCTAGAAAAACATTTATTTCATCACTTAGGACCATTTTGGGCATACAAGTATATGTTTTCAGACCTACTGGCCCCAAGGAATGCAAAAGAAGTCTCTTCATTTGATCTGCCTTCATTTTATCAGCCTCATCCACAGCTTTGATGTAATTCACAAAGTAATCTTTCCACTCCAACCATTTCATTGCTGGATGTGGTCCTGTTGCCCAAAAAGCATGTGGAGGACTAATAGTAAAACTCTGCTGAGCCATGACTTCCTCAACCTGGTGATCACCTTGTTCCATACAATGCTTCTACTACTTAAATATAGAACGTATAGCTATTGCTGTCCGTGAAGGTAGAGGGTACTACAATGCTCTCTTCAGTAAATAATACACATTGCAGATTAGTCACACAAAGTCAATGGTTGATGCTCAACAGGTACAGATCAAGTAAAACGAAGAAAAAAAAAAAAACACAATAAAATCCGCCTCCCGACTTTCTCACCTGTTCCAAATTCCAATTCTGTGGTAGAGATCAGCACTTGTTAAATAGAATTGTCCTTATTGAAACGTAGCTGGGCCGAAACTCCGAGTTTACAACTTGCTCGGTGATTCCCGGACACTGAAGGTGCTTGCCATCGATAAACAGACAGACACTTTTCCAAAATGGCCGTCACGCAAGGTCACGCTGGGCGACCTTGCGTGATGACGTGATACGCTCCGAAGTGCACAACGTTCATGCGCGGCACATCAAACTCCGTCACAGCCGGCCCCAGGACGTACCTCGCAGGAGCTCAGAACGTTGCCGCCGCTCGAAAAATGCGGCTGATGGACAGTTTCAACGGCTTCAGGAATCCCCGTAAGAACAAGTAAGCTTCCTTGTGCTTACTCACCAGAATACCAGTAGTGAGCACATCCATGAATCGTGCTCCGCAAGGGTATTCTCTTCCGATTCTTCAAGGAGTATTCGGCCTCTTCAACTCCAAATTGCCATTTTTTTTCCCTTCCTTTTTGTTTTTTTTAATTGCTTTAAATTCCTTTCCAAGCGTGGATAATCCAGTCGTCGCCAATTGTTAAGGATGAAGGACACTGAGATTATATCCAAGGAATTTATTCAAGCTGATCAAATAGAACAGGCGAGAGCTAGGCAACACGGCTTCCAGTCCAAGATACCAGTAACAACTGAACTGCTGGACTGAAAGAATGCAACAAGCATTCCATGCCTCGCTCCCAGCCAAGCTCCCAACATAAGCAATACATAACAGTCTGCCTTTTAAAGATCCAACCATTCATTAATGCTCTATATATGGATTTCCAAAACAAAGGCTGTTTATCAAATTAAAGCATGCCCTAGTGATTTTGCCAATAGCATAAGGTCGGAAAGTAATAGTCACCAACTCTTGCACACAGCTGTGCTGTGAAGCCATACCTACTAATTACATTCAAATCATTAGCACATGAAAGGCTTTCATGAAATCAGCATGTTCCTAGGCAATCAAAGTCAAGAGGCCAATCCCTTGTGGTTCATTGTGGTATTAGAGACTCTCTTTAGTGCACATACTTCATGGAGACCCCTACGTTGGATCTTCCGTTGATTTTGCCTGTCTTTGGCTAGATTATGTAAATTTCAATGAAATGTAAGTGTTATAAAGTGAAACACGCCATTTAACAGTCTATAATCCAGTCTGGAAAATACCTTTAAAACGTGTCGACCTCTTATGCCTTATCAGCTGTAAATGGTTCACCTGTAATCTGCCCAATTCATATACCAACATGCTCATAACACTGATATGGGTACAATCACTAATTCAAGAGATGAATAGAAAATACCACAGTGAGACATTACAAAAATGTATTTAGCGATGCAGCTTGGAGAGTGTGAGGTTATTCCTTTGAAGTCCAGCCCTGTTCCAGACCCTTGTTAAGGTTAGCGCCCCCACCTCTGGTCGTGTAGACCACTTCAATAACTGCTTACTTATTTATTTGTGCCCTGTCTCTGTGCAAGCTGTTCTTTCTCGGCCTCCTATGTCTGTGCCCTGTTTTTGATACCCCGAGCTTCCAGTGCCATGCAGTAGGTCACACAGTGACGTGGCACAAATAGCCTGTGTGCATTTATGGACACCTCTGTAAGCTATAGCACAATAAAGACACCTATTGGCTTTGCTACAGATTGCTAGATTCGACGCTCTACCAAATCAATTACAAGGAACCTGTTATATTAGATTAAAACAGAAAATAAAGACAAGCAAGGTAGTCACTACTCCTGGTTTCACGATATATATTCTTGTCAATACAGAGAAATAGTCACGAGTGTAGTGTGACGGGTGGAAAAAACAATTCTCACCCACGGAGTATGAATACATATTGTATTTATATAGCTGAAAGACAGAGGCGTACATGGTCAAATGCAAAGACAGAGCCAACATGTGACAGGAAGGTAGCTGATTTTTGGACCGTTCCTGCATCATGATGCAGTGTTCTTTAAACTGGAGAGGTGTCGGCTCTTTCCTAAATTGGAGCAGTGTTGGGGTAGTCCTGATAGATCAGGGATGTCCCTCCAGACCCTAAATTCATAGATGGAAAACACCTGCCTTTTTCGCACTTCTTCATCTCCAGTCTGATGGTGTCCTGGTTGCGAGGGTGTTGAGAGTCACCGGAGATACTGAGCTACCCAGCCAGGTAGGCAGGTGTCTCCATCTTGATGGGTTTGCAAGTGATGCAGCTTGTTTTGTAGATGGTTCAGATGTCAAAGAGAGCCAGTAGAGTTCTATCAGGGCATCGGTGATGTGATCATATTGCTTCAGGCCCTTCATGAGATGTGCCGCTGCCCTTTGGGGTGAATCATCTCTATAGCAGTACCGTAGTCAGCAGTCATCGATGGCTCCACCCCGTGGACTGACTGGAGGTGAACTATAGTCCTAGATCACCAGGATCTTATGTTACACACTTCAGCTAGAGGTCCAGTCTCAGCAGATCCTGCGCTTTCTGCTTATAATGATATGACAAGGCTTAGGTGGCAGAGGTCATCAAAGAGAACTGTGCTCCCCAAACACCCAATGGAGTCTGTGGGGCCTCCTTTGTGAATGTGCGCATATAAATGAACTAAGTATGAGGGGGCAGATTTACGTTCAACTAACGCAGCGGGGTACAGCAAGTCATTTTGCTGCGCCGCGCTACGTTAGTTTTGAAGCACAGGGATGCGACATATTTACAAGAATATGTCGCATCCTTGTGCTTCCCTGCGCTGGCGCACAAACTGCAGCCATGCGCCGGCGCAGGCACCCTTGCACCATGGTGCAAGGATGCCTGCGTCGTGGGAGATTGTTTTTGTGCAGGAAGGGAACCTTCCTGCACAAAAACTAATCACTACAACCATTTTCCTCTTTCAATGCGTGCTGCAGAATGCAGCACGCATTGAAAGAGGAAAACGAGGAGAAATGAAAACATTTCTCCTCGGTGCGCTCTCGCTACGCCACCTCTAGGGTGGCGTAGCTTTCAGACGCATCTCCAGTTACGATTTCTCGTAATTCTGGAGATGTGTCTTGTTCCATGAGTGTTGCGTGGGAACACCCACAGCAACACCCATGGAACGCCCCTTCACCGCAAAGTGCTGCGTGTGAAGGGGCCGTATTTACAAGAAGAGGAAAAGTCACGCAGGGTGGCTTTTCCTCTCCTTGTAAATATGGAGCAGCTAATAAAAGCCAGAGTCTTGGGTCTTCAGGATAGGCTTTAATCAATTGCAGCCACCGACAGAATACAGGTCTCAACAGCATCACCTCCAAAGCCAGAATGACCAAGACACTCCATGAGGTAACAGGGTTCTAATTCCATCACCAGACACGCAGTGCTCTACAGATCCCATAACAAAGCATGCAGTAAATTACAACACATCCCCTTACAAACTTTAAAGAAAACAGAATAGTAAAAGTCTCATAGCAATGGTCCAACATGAGGAACAAAAACAAAAGAACAATGAGAAAATTCCAACATAACAGTATATAAAATTGAACAACATAGAAAAAGGATGTAAGACACTAAATTCTAATATAAAACATAATCCTTGAATCTCACAGGTACATGCCTGAGTCTAGTTGGACTATTATTACTTGCACCTCTATCCATGGAAACGCAACTGTGGTCACTGGCTGTACGATGAGTTGTCTCCGCGATTTTAACCAGTCTAGACATACTCCAGGTACAACCATTGTCCAAAGTTACCACGTTTTTCTTGATTGCGGTGATGACAAAAGGGCCAAGAAATTTAGACAAACCTTTGTGAACATGCTTGTTTCTTTTTACCAAAACACGATCACCCAGATTCCATTTCTTCACCCTCACTGACATCTTGTCATCATACCGGAGTTTGTATTTCTGCTGGTACTCGGCCAGTCTAGTTTTCCTTAACTCCTCAGTCGCAACCTTGTTCTTCCCGACAGGGAGCCATACCGGATTCAACTTAGAACTCGCTATCCTCCCTCTCAAAGCTTCAAAAGGTGATTTTTGAGAGATGGCATTGGGAACGGTGCGGTGTGCCCACCAAGTTTCTCTCAACACATCACCAAGGGAAACTCCAGAATCTTGTGCCCGTTGAGCACAACTCTTGACCACCCTATTCATCCTTTCTGTGAGGCCATTGGCCTGTGGAGAATATAAAGCCGTTTTCTGATGGATTATGCCTAGACCTACAAGAAAAGCATGCATCTCGTTGGAAGTGAACTGCACCCCATTGTCAGTGACTAAATATTTGGGAACACCTTCTGAGGCAAAGACATCTTTTAAAAACTCAATCACCGACCTCGAATTAACTGAACTCATGCACTTGGAAATCACCCACTTAGAGGTGTAGTCCACTAAAAGAACAACAAACTTCTCATGAGAAGGCATTAATTCAAAAGGACCCATTATATCCAATCCCAGTTTGGTCCACACCGCATCTGGGACCTCAACAGGAGAAAGAGGAGCATGACTAGTCACATGAGACTTATCATTAATAGCACACAAATGACAGTCTTTGACAACATTTTCTATCATTCGATCCATTCCTGGCCACCAATATCTTTCTCTGACCCGTGTTTTCGTAAGACTCCTTCCCAAATGTCCCTCATGAGCCAAGTTGATTACCTTATCCTTAAGCTCATCAGGTGGAACCATCCTATCACCTCTCATCAGATTTCCCTGGCAAAAGGTTAAATCATTCCTTACAGTCCAGAAGGGCTTCAAATCACAGTCAAGGTCTATGTAACTAGGCCACCCCTTTGAAATACCTCTCTAAGAGAGGAGAATACCTTATCACTAGCAACGCAAGATGACCATTCTTCTTTTAACAACGAATGCTCCATCAACCAATTCACACACTCAACCTCCTCTCCTACATGTTCAGAGTCCAGTGGCAAGCGTGACAAGCAATCAGCAGACTTATTGCTCAGGCCTGATATGTACTGCACACGGAAATTAAATTCTTGCAGACCCTCACTCCATCTCTTAAGTCTAGGAGTCATGTGGTCACTGTGATGACACGAGAAAATCTGAACAAGAGGACGATGATCAGATTTCACTGTAAGCGGAATCCCCATAAGTAAAACTTGAAGTGTTGTATTGCCCAATACACACTCAGCGCTTCTCTTTCAATGCAGGAGTAGTTGACCTCGGCTTCTCTAAGAGCTCTGGAGGCAAAGGCTACTACTTTCTCCTCTCCATCAACAACTTGGAGAGTACTGCCCCAAGTCCCTTGAGACTGGCATCAGTTGTAAGTATGGTCCTCAATTTGGTATCGAAGTGCCCCAAAGTTGGCATCTTCCCAATTTCACTTTTGACCAAATCAAAAGCCACCTCACATTCTGGTGTCCAGACAAAACGTGCCCCCTTTTTAAGCAAGACTCTGATGGGCTCAACAACACTAGCACAACTCCTCACAAACTTGGAATAGAACTCTGCCATCCCTAGAAAGGACCTAACTTGCTCTTTGTCTTCAGGTGCTGGGGCCTTGACAATGCTCTCTGCAAGTTGTAGCTTAGGCTGTATACCCTCACCAGAAATAACGTGACCGAGATAAGTGACAGACTTCAGTCCAATACGGCATTTATCCTTCTTGACCGTGAGTCCTTTTTCCTTCAATCTACCCAATACAGATCTCAAAACCTTCTCATGTTCACACTCATCCTTACCGTAAGCTAGAATATCGTCCTGAAAAAACAGGACATTAGGTAAGCTCCCCAGAATCATTTTCATTATTCTCTGAAAGCAGGCTGCCGCTGAAGCTAACCCGAAAGGCATTCTTAAAAATTGATACGCCCCCAAAGGAGTGACAAGGACGTTAAATGCCTGGAATCTTTATGGAGCATGATTTGGTGATACGCGGACGAAAGGTCTAAAACACTAAAAATTTTAGCTCCCTTCAACAAACTAATAGACTCTGAGATATTTGGAAGGGCTGTCGGTCTACCAGATCCATTCGTTCAATCCACGTAAGTCCACACACATCCTCACAGCAGAACCAACATCCTTAGATGCCAAAACCACCGGACTTAACCATTCCGAGGCTTCAATCTCCTCGATTACTCCCAACTTCAGCAGCCTTTCAAGTTCAAGTCTCAACGGTTCAACCATCAAATTCGGCACTCTTCTTACTTTATGTACACAGGGGTTTGGCTGAACTCTTTAAAATAATTCGATGTTCAAACCTTTTGAGACACCCAAGGGCATCAGAAAATACCTCAGGAAAATCTTTATAGTATTTACTTCCAACATCCATCACCTCAATTGACATGACTTGCTTATGTGGATTCTCACACACACTATCCATTAACATAACTTGATCATCTGGATTCTTGGCATTGGGATTAAGGATTATGCCCAAGTCACGTTGATGTCTCCAACCAAGAAGATTATCTCCTCTCACAGCCACATAGACTTTACCCACAGTCTCCCTCCCTTTGAATACAATCTTCGCTACTACATACCCAACAATATCCACACGGGATCCACTATAACTAAGTGGAGAAATGTCCGGAGGCAAAAGCTTCACATTTTCAAGCCCTACAACCTCATCCCATATCTTGTTCCCTATTAACGTAAAAGGGGAACCTGAATCGGCCATAACGCTGAATTCATTACCATCTACAGAAATGTTGCAAAATGGCATAATAATTCTTTCAGAGTCAATACTCCCACCACCCTCAGAAATACTTGAAATAACCACAGTGTGGATGTCAGAATTGTTCTCCATCGCACGACCCTTCTTTGAGGATTTACAAACACGGGCATAATGTCCTTTGATCCCACAGTTAATACATGTTGCTTCCCTCGCATAACAATTAGGAAAACTAGAAGAGTGAGAAAAACTTCCACATCTGTAACACCGTACTCTTTGATTGTCACCACTACTTCTCTGATGATCAAAAGAACGTTGTTGGCGTAGATCACGTTCATTGCGAGGTTGAATATCTCTATTTGAAGTAATGTGATGTTGAGTGTCCTTCAAAACACTTTTATTCTTTGCTCCCAAAGACACTTTGGCAATGGTGTCAGAAAACTCATCACCCATGTCACTTTCTGACAAAGTGTGTACAGCACCTTGACTTTTCTTCGTGCCATTACCTTGAACTTGGTCACTATCCTCACGATTTTTCCTTATTTCCTTCACCCATGAGGAAGTGTTCTCAACACCTTCCACAATCGCAATGGCCTCAGACAACGTGGGATTTTTGGATAAAAGCTTCTCTTGCACTCTCGAGCTGTTCGTGCATCTTACCAGTTGATCTCTCACAAGAGAATCTGAGAGATCACCGAACTCACATGTACGTGCCAAAGTTTTGAGAGAAGCAACATAGGTTCCCACACGTTCAGTGGTACCTTGTATCCTCGTGAAAAACCTATGACGCTCCAAAACCACATTTATACGAGGTCCAAAATAACGTTCTAACATAGTCATGGACATCTCGTAAACATCTGTAGGCTCTCCCTCCCCATTGCCAACAGTTATAAGGTCCATGCTGTCATAAATATTTCTGCCTTCTACACCTAAGTTATGTAGCAAGATGGCTTGCTTCCTGAAGGCTGAAAATTTTTCTCCTCCAATTGCCACTATATACGAATCAAATAAATTCCTCCATCTTTTCCATGGAAGAATCGGTTCCCCCTTTTCTGATAAAAACGCTGGAGGTTGAGACATGTTGGTAGAAGTGGCCATAGTTATGTTTCAACCAATGTGTAAAATAAAAAAAATTTAAAAAAAATTCTCACCGTGAATAAATTTGTCGGAAAGTCAGAAAAGTGGTAAGGAAAATTATCACCTTTTCCTCGTAGTAATCTTAGTCCGAATGGTGCTGTTGAAAACGTGTAGAATCGCGCTATCAAAAATCGCGCTGTTTCAAATCCAACCCGACTTATGTAAAACAAATTGAGTGCAGCCCAATCCAAAATGGCCGTCACGTTGCGTGACCTGAGGCGTGTGTTAGACGTCAGGGTCAGCAGCTCGTCATAATGCAGGCACTCCGAGGCAGAATGGAGCTGGAAGCAAGAAGCTGGAACCTGCAGGGCAGGCGGCGGCACGCGATAGCAGAATTCAAAAGTAAGCTCTTAACTGTAACTTACTTTTCTTCCTATCGTGTCGATCCAAGTAAAATACCCATAAACTCGATGTTGTAGTCCAGCGGTGTTTCCAGTGCCCAGGATGTCGTTAATTAGATATAAGTCCAAAATATTCGTCCAAATCTTCGTCTTCGTCTAAAATCTTTCTCCACACGTTAGAAGGACGAAAAAAAAATTGTAGTGGGTTCGCAGGGGAATCGGTGGTTGCTTAGGCTTGTCCCCAATCAAGAGCTCCTCGTCGCCAGTAATAAAAGCCAGAGTCTTGGGTCTTCAGGATAGGCTTTAATCAATTGCAGCCACCGACAGAATACAGGTCTCAACAGCATCACCTCCAAAGCCAGAATGACCAAGACACTCCATGAGGTAACAGGGTTCTAATTCCATCACCAGACACGCAGTGCTCTACAGATCCCATAACAAAGCATGCAGTAAATTACAACATGAAAAGTGACGTACTGGTGGCGCAGGGGGCTCGTAAATCTGCCCCATAGTATATAGTGGTGAACAGCCGCGCATCGGCATACATCACTAATAGCGTTAAAACAAATCCAAGGATATATGCTATAGCAGTTCACACACTATCTGATACAATGCATCTATACCTATACCTTATGGTTACAATTCCATGACTGAGGGTGTCTGTCTCTTCTCGGTCTGCTCTCTGCTATCCTGGAACACAACACTGTTTTTATAAATTAATACAAAACGTAACATAGTAGTAAGGCCAGGCTCTGGGCAGTCTGGAATCTCCACTTGCTTCCGCCTGTTCTAAAGCAGGCCAGAGTCTAATTCAGCTAGGGATTAATGTGATTATTCAGGCAGCTGTGGTGTAGGATTTGGTGTTCAGGGGCTAAGGGCAGGCAGCTTTGTCAGTTGTTTATACAATGTTGGATCATTTTGGGTTTGAGCAAGAGTACCACAGCTCAGTGTGAGATATCTTTCAAATAAGGACACCCTTCTGAGAGATCCTCGCGCTTGGGGACTTTTAATATGCATTAGATGTGTATTCCTATAGCAAAACTTAACAGTACATCCATTCAGAGTTTCTTTCAGTGTGATGGGTTCATCCTCTTCAAGAGTGCTTGGTTTCCGAGATGTCCTTAAACTTGTGGACCATTATACACAGAATTCTGCATCCCTGGGGCATGCGCACGTCCTCACCTGCTGGCATGGAGTCTGAAAGATAAGTGTCATCACCAGGCACACCTCCTGAACCATGCTCCCCAACTGTAGGATAAATCAATTTCCTACGATGGGAAGACACTCGTACCCAGACCACACGGTTCAAAGTCCTTGATCCCAGGCTATCCTTATCCAGAGGCCAAGGATATGCATGTCGAAGTGGTCGAGGTTCCTGCTGCCATGCGATGGTCAATCTGTCCCTTCCACTTGAACCAGCTGTACAGAGGGGACAGAGTAGAGTTGGAGAAATACATGGTAGGCAGGCTAGGGGTCTGTCAGGACAGGAGCAGCAACCACAGCACATCCTGTTACAAAGGGTTATCCTTAAAAGGAAAACCTTGTTCTAAAGTAAAAGTCATTGACCCTGGAAAAAGGGGAACATGACATCCATGGCTAGAAACGCATAATGGAAGGTTATAAAAGCTATTACCCTCTCAGTTCTAGCATTTGTTCTATCTTTTTATTAATTTTTCACAATCTGGTCAAATGTTTACATATGCACCCCAAAGCATGATTCAATTACAATGAGGGGCCAAGCAGATGCAGGTCTGGTGCTAATATCATGTATTCTGGTCTCTTTCTGACATGTGCTACAACTTAGGAGCTGCTGAGACCCAACAGAAAATGGTACCATGGTCAGCATTCACCACACCCAGAAGATATCGGCCAACCACTTGAAGACACCAGAAATATGTAAACAACTGCCAAATCCTCTGGATTTAACTCCTAAACACTACAATCATGCAGCACCAATGAATGAATAATCACAAACTGAACCAGATTGTGGTCTGCGATAGTAATGACGGAAGCCTGTAGAAGCACCGGACTGCCAAAACCGAGGCCTTACCAGTAAGGCCATAGGTTCTATAAAGTCACTGTAACAAGTTTATGGTCCAGGATCAATAGCACAACGACAAACCAACTTGACAGCACAGGTGGCATCAGATGAGAGACAGATGAAGGAAGAGATCGGTTACAGCAGATGCGCAATGGCAGAGTTACAACTATAAGGGTCAGGTGTGTGTGAAATGCTCTAATGTGCGCTGATGCACTTTAGGATGCTTAGTGTGCAGTTAGTGATCTATGCTAATGCGAGCACAATGATGGCCAACTCTATGAATTATCTGTGCTGTGTTGTGTCGAACATGTCCGGTTGATACGTACAAACTTTCTGCTATTTATATTCAACATTTCAAATCAAATCAAATCAGGGACATTTGTATAGCGCTCACATCACTCAGAAGTCTCATGGCGCTTGAGACGGCTCTGATGGAGATGATAGATCAGTTGTCGAATAGCCATGACTTCAGCCTCTTACGAAAGGAGTTGTGATCGGAGATGGAACGTAAGTGGGAGGGAATTTTGTTCCATGATGCTGGGGCGAGAAAGGAGAAAGACCTGCCTCCTTTTCTGGCAGTGCGGATTCTGAGAGGGGTAAGCAAAAATTTGTTACTGGATCTGAGCATCCTACGTGGTTGGTACTGATGGAGCAGGGTAAATGAAAATTTTTTAACCTCCTAATATTTTCGTAAAATAATTAATAAACATGTTCGTTTAAGTAAATAACCAACAATGTATGTTACATGTTAAGGGTTAAAGGTAACACGCTATTCCGTGTGCAAATTAATCAACTTATAATTGTTTACGTGTCTAACATAACATAATATTTGCGTACTAATTAAATAATAAACGCATGATCCGTGCTTTTAAATAAAACGTATAGTTGCAAAATAAAGCGATGGTAAGTAAGGGACAGCTTTATATGTTGCTTTTTGCTAGGTAATACCTAATTGGGGTACGTAGAAAGACGGGAGGGAAACGAAAGGGTTTATATTTCTTTGTTTTAACAATATTTTGTTTATCTTTGAAAATAGTGCGCTTAGGCCTGTCGAGCAGCGATATAAAATGGCCGCCAGTTGCTAGAGCACGCATGAGCAGGGAACCATGTGATAGAGGAGAGAGGCTGTGGAAAGGGATGATCACGTGCTGGTGCTGAGAGGCTAAGATGGAAGTATGGTCAAGGCTATTGTGACCTTTCTGAGCAGATGTGTGCCAAGATGATCAGCAAGAAGCGTGAGAAGTCCAACTGAATCAATGGACGGAACTGTTGAATCTAAAATGTAGCAGAAAAAGATACAAATTGGACTGATCGAAACGGATGAGCAATGACATAAACTGTGGGAAACGATGCAAGTATGGACATTCCACAAGGAACTGGTTAAGACCAGGAAGTTTGATTAAAATGTATATGGGCCTGAGTTTTGACCAATGAGAAAGAATCACGCCATGAAGATGCAACATTTGATTCAGTAAGCTAGAATTAGGGTATAAGAAGACCTACTCTTGGTGGGAGGGGTTAGTTGCTGGAGAGTTAGTTGCTGGAGAGTGAGTTGTTGGAGAGCAGATGCTGGAGAAGTTAGATGCTGTAGATGGGTGAAGTTGCGGTTGCTGATGCTGACGAGCTGATGCTGCTGCTGCTATTTTTATTTTCCAGTTGAGTATAAGATGCTGCTTTAGGAGAATTTTTCCTGATAGATTTTTATTTAGAACTATTAGATTTTCCCAAGACAGATAGATTGATCTTTTAGAGTTCTTACTATGATAACCTTATTTTTCCGTCTAATAGATATGTATTGCAATTTCAATTTATTCTTATATTGATGATAAATGTAATGATCTGAATAATAAGACTTAACCTCATTTCTTGCATTCAAAACTTTATATAAATTTTATTATTCTTTAAACAAATGACTCAGTGATTCTTTAGCTCAATGATTAAAATGAAATGTTAAAGAGTTTATTGTGATTGAGCTGGTCTTAATCACCATCAACTGATTCCTACTAGTTGGTCCATCGACCAATGAGCGGAATACCTTAAAGCAAATGAGAAACATTATGTCAAGTTAAAAGAGGTATCCCGTCTCCTTCCAGCGAATCGTTTTTCTCCTAGGTTATTGACGGAGGAAATCCAGGGAATAAATGAGTAAGTGAATGTATATGCGGTGTTATGGGCCCCACCGTCATATGGATATAGTGTGTGTGTTGAAGGAGTAATTGCACCTGGATGACCGAAGTATATAGGAGAATAATTTTTATTGTTAGCGCTGGATCAGATTTCTTGGTAGCAGAGTTATGGTTACTATAGATTAGTTTGGTGATTATTGATTATTGATAAGTTCATGTCTAACACTTTTTGTTGAGTCGCGTTATGTTATATGTAAGTTTTCACGCTTCCGGGAAGTAGGAAGTGGAACACGTGTGGCAAGAGAAGTCACATGGAATGGTGCATTGTCTGAGTTCATATTGGTGATAACACAGGTTGTGTTATAATAGGGACATTTTCCGTATAAAAGGTGTGTAAGTGAAATAGTGATCGGTTTTCTTGTGAAACTTTGGCCTTAATTCTCAGGAGCAGTATAGTCTCCACATGTGTTTTATCCCCAGAGAAACGGGTTTACCGCTTGCTTGAAAGAAGGGTAAGGTAGAGGGAAGTGCTACTTTATCGGCGAAAAGAAAATTCTGTGGTAGGGTAGAGGTAAGCGCTGCCTACTGGAAAATACAGAGTTCTTGTGTAAATGGTCAAAGCTATCTCTTTGGTTTAGCGAATCAGACAATGGAAATGTGTTTTAAATGTTGTAACTAACGAAGAATTGTTGAAAAAGAAATTGCCGATAAATTTTGTAAAGGAGGGGTCAAGAGCAGAAGTGACGTAGACAAGAGTCGCGCTGGGATTGGACAGTGCGTTAGTCACATGGAAACAGGAGCAGAACTGACGTAGACAGAAGCCGCGCTGGGATTGGACAGTGCGCGGTAGACAGAAATCGCTCTGATTGGAGCATTGGTGTGAGTCGCGCTAGTATTGGTTGGAATAACGCATAGAGAACAGTGTTGAATTGCGGATCATTTAAGGAGAAAAGAGGTTGTGAATCATGTCGTACTATGAGTATGGTAGAGAGAAAACGTCATGGATGACGAAAGTTAAGAACTTCTTTAAGAAAGACAAAAAGGTAGTGACTAGAGAGGGACAAATAATTCCTCCGCCGAAATCACCAGCTTCGCATATGATGCTGAAATATGGATATCATACATGCATATGGTTAGAAAATTGGACAAAATATACCAAGAATGATGGAGCATTGGCTTTCCCTGAGAATGGTTCATTTAATGTAGCTGTACTACGGAACTTGAGAGAAAAGATGGCAATGTTAGAACCTAGACCTAGACCGACACAGTTTGAAGCTTTAACGGAATGGGAAGATGAGATGTATGAGCGAGAGAGATTCAGAGGATTAAAGAATCATGAGTTTGTGCCTGGAAGGTTATGGGGAGTAAATCATGAGGACAGAATAAAGCGTTGGAGATGTGCTAACATGACAGGAGGTTTGTTTCCAGCTTTTACAGTTGAGGAAGAAGCAAAGAGAAAGTGTACAGAGAAAAAGAAACATTTAGTGGTAGAAAAGTATGTGTATGGTGGTAGTGAAACAGATGACGAATTGCTGGAAGATATTTTAAACAGAAACCCACCTCCATACCAACAGACTTCTGTGGTGGTGACACCTAATGCACCGCCAATGGAAACAGGGAGGAATAAAAATCCCGAACGAAGAGATGAGACAAATAGGTCACAAGATCAATTTAAAACTTCACAAAATGAAGAGATAGAAAGTGACAATGCAACTGAATTAGCAAAAACGACAAGAGAATTGACTGAGAAAATAAGAGAATTGACAAAGAATATGGAAGCTGTAACTGTACCAGTAACGATAGGTCCAGTAATGCCAATTTTTGAGAATCAGAAAATTGATGAACGTTCTTTAGTGATTCCCATGAATTCACATTTGCAAAGAAAAAGAGAAGGGATGGAGCTGAATAATGAAGGTGCACACAATTTGGCTAGTACCTATAGACCAAGCCCACCTACTAATTTGACGATAAATGAGAATGAGATTAGGAGAATGCCTATGGTGACGGAGTCCGCATCAGGAACACCAGAAAGAAGTAGCAATTGGATAGAATTAAATAGTACGCCTGTAGGTCCGACTCCAGATGAGTTAAATGAATGGATGAAAGCGCTAAAAACAAAAGAAACGGAAGAGAAACCATTAGATGTAATTAGGTTGAAAATAGACATGGAAGAATTGATTTTAGGAACAATTGGAACAGAAAAATTAAAAAATTATCAGGATGATGAGATTATGTTTTTGTGCAAAAGTCTTACATGGAGAGCTAGAAATTTACATGACAAATTGGAAGAGACAGCAAGTGAACTAGGAGTGGAATTTGTAAAAGTGAGAACGTTGCAGAAACCATACAGAGTAGATTTTTGTGAGAAAGACATAGAGAATTTGAACACATCAGGAAGACTGACCCAAATAAAAGAGTTAATTGTTTTATTGAGAAAATGGGGTGATGTGGATAGATGGAGAAATAGATGGTCGAAAAAGAATGAGAAAACAACAGATAAAGCATCTTTGGCTTTTGCAGTGACAGATAAGGAACCAGTTGTAAGGGAGTACCCGATGAGAGAAACTCCAGGTGGTAGTTATGTGCATGTTCCATGGACCAGACAGGATATACTGTCATTTACAAATGACTTCCCAAAATTGAGAGAGAAGCCAGTAGAATGGTACAGACAAGTGGAAAGATTTGTGAAGGTTTCAAAGGTGTTGTGGATAGATCTGGATGGATTGTTTGATATAGTAGTGCCAGCTGATTTGTGGACAGAATGTAAGATTACTATTGATTGGCCAACTGTAGAATATCCAAGGGACGCTAAAACAGGAGCGCCAGGACCAGAAGTGATGAGGAAGTACGACCAAGTAATTACCTTTTTGAAGAATAAGATTCCACCTAAAGAAACAGATTGGGTAAAAATAGACAGAACAACGCAGGAAAGTAAAGAATCAGTGCACGCTTACTACGAGAGATTGTTGTTGGTTTTCAAACAGTACAGTGGTTATGAGACACTGAATGAGAAGGATATGAGTCATTTTGTATATAGGTTTGTGTATGGATTGAAACCAGAAATAAGTGAAATGATTAAGCAGCATATGATTTGTTGGCAGAATAGCACAGTGGATGAGGTTTTGAGATATGCTAAGTATTGCAGTGATGATATTGAGAGTAGACAGCGTAAATTGAAAGAAAAGGCCATGTGGGCGCAGGTGAAAGTTGCAGAGAAGCAAGAAGCTCAATTGAGTAATACTGGTAATGAAACAGGACAGGTTAGATCCCGACCTAATATAGGTAAAGGAAAAGGACAAATGAGCATAGATGAGGCAAAGAAAAAGTGGCCATGCCACAACTGCGGAAAGCTAGGACATTGGAGAAACGAGTGTAAATTTCCTCCAAAACCTAATGTGGAAAATCAATCATTAAATTCACAGGTGCAGAGTGAGGTAGTTACTCAACAAGGTCAGGTGCCACAACCACCACTTCCCAAGAGTGTTAACCAACAGAAATACAGTGCAGAAACAGGATTCTACGGAGGAGAACAGGTAACACAGTTGCCGCGTGCAGCTGCAATTTCTCAATATTGGTTACGACAGGATGAGGATGACACGGATGAAAGTTTCTGACGGTGCCTAGGAGAGGGGGAAGAGTGCGTGCTTGGCGCAACTCTAGAGGTAGATCAGTCTGGTCCATTTGTGGATGGAGAAGTGAATGGTGCAAATGTAACATTCCTTGTTGACACTGGAGCTACCCGTTCTACTGTTAGGTCAGTGGAAATTCCAAACCTTCCTCTCTCAGGTGAACATATCCAAGTAGTTGGAGTTTCAAATCAGCAAATTAAAACGCCTCTTACTAAATTAGTGGAGGTAAGAATTGGTCCATTTAGCGAAATGCACCGATTTGTGGTATGCGATTGTAGTCCCGTGAACCTATTAGGACGCGATTTATTGTGCAAGATGAATTGCACTATCTATTGTACCCCAGACGGAATTGCATTTCAGACCCCAGATGAAGATGTATTGTATAAAATGACAATGGTGAATTTAGAACCAGAAGTAAATGGTTTGTTTCCTGTATTTGATGCAGAGAAAATCCCAATTGAATTGAAAAAGACAGTGAAAGAAGAAGTGTGGGACTTTACAGGAGAAGATGTAGGATTAATGAAAGGAGTAGATCCCGTTAAAATAACAGTGAAAGAGGGAACGAGTTACCCAAATACGCCCCAGTATAAATTGACACCAGAAATAATTGAAGGAATAACGCCAGTAATAAATAAAATGATTGAACAAGGGATTCTAAAAGAAATCATGAGCAGTCCATGTAATTCGCCAATAATGGGACTGAAAAAGCCAAACGGAACATATAGAATTGTACAGGATCTGAGGAAGGTAAACAAAATTGTTGTGCCTTGTTGCCCGATAGTACCGAACCCTGCTGTGATTCTATACCAGATTCCACGTGAAGCAGAATGGTACACAGTAATTGATTTATGTCATGCATTTTTCTCTATTCCACTGCATCCAGATAGCCAGCCATTATTTGCGTTTAGGTTTGGAGAGCGTATTTTGGCATGGTGCCGAATTCCTCAAGGGTACACAGAAAGTCCCTCAATCTTTAATCAGATTCTAAAGAAATCGTTGGAAGATTTAAGAATGCCAGAAAAGTCAGTGATGGTTCAGTATATTGATGACCTACTGGTGGCATCAAAAACGAAAGAAGCATGTGTCAATGATACAATTGCTTTGCTGAATCATTTAGCAAAAAGAGGACATAAAGTGTCCCCTTCAAAATTGCAGTTTTGTCAACAAGAAGTCCAGTATTTAGGGCATAAAATTGAGAAAGGAGTGCGAAAGGTGACGACTGAAAGAATAAAAATGATTCAAGGAATGAGAGCTCCAATGACACAAAGAGAGGTAAGAATGTTTTTGGGAATGGTTGGATATTGTCGACAATGGATAAGCGGTTTTTCACTGATTGCTAAACCATTGCAAAAACTGACAAAGAAGGATGTTAAAGATCCTTTTGAAATGAATGATGAAGAAATGAAAGCATTCAGAGAGTTGAAAAAGAAATTGTGTGAGGCTCCAGCATTAGGAATGCCTGACTATGAGAAAGATTTTGAGCTGTATTGCAGTGAAAGAGATGGATGTGCATTTTCAGTTTTGGTACAGAGACATGGAACTATGAAAAGACCCATTGCATATTTTTCGGCTGTTTTAGACCCTGTAGCGAAAGCATTGCCTGGATGTTTGAAAGCAGTTGCTGCTACTTGTGTGAGTCTGGAACAGAGTGAAGGCATAGTGATGGGATATCCACTGAGAGTATATGTTCCCCATTCTGTGGAAATTCTCTTGACAAGAACGAAAACCCAATACATGACACATAGTCGGCTGACTAGGTATGAAAAAGTAATTTTGAGTGCAGATAATGTGACCATTGACAGATGTATGAATGTGAATCCTTCGACATCATTGCCAGATGAAGAGAGTGTGATTGAAATGGATGAAGTAGATCACGATTGTCTGAATGTGCTTGAATACTGTACAAAACCAAGGTCTGACATACGAGATGAGCCTTTGAAAGAATCAGATTATATTCTGTTTGTGGACGGCTCATGTTTGAGAACGAGTGATGGAGTTCTAAGTGCAGCATATGCAGTTTGCACAGTAGCAACTGTAATGGAAGCATCTTGTCTGAAAGGGGTACGGTCTGCCCAAGTCGCAGAATTAGTAGCTCTGATTCAAGCATGCAAGTTGGGAAGAAATGTACGGGTTACGATTGTGACAGATAGCCAGTACGGCTTTGGGGTGGTGCACGACTTTGGTCAGATTTGGTCACAAAGGGGTTTCTTGACGTCTGCAGGAACGCCAATTAGAAATGGAGATTTTGTGAAAAAGCTGCTGGAGGCGATACAGCTGCCTAAACAGATTGCTGTTGTGAAGTGCAATGCACATAAAAATGGGGAAGACTACATAACTGTTGGTAATAAATATGCTGACGAGATGGCACAGTACTGTGCAAAGAATGTGGTTTCTTTAAACAAAAGTCGGGAAAGAGAGCATATTTCTTGTCCTTTGCTTTTTACTAACTCTATTGAGACATGGGATGAGGTGAGACAGTTACAAGAAGCTGCAGATGATGAGGAAAAAGATACATGGATAAAAGCAGGATGTAGAAAACATGAAGAAAATGATGTTTGGGTTTACAGAGATGAGAGACCAGTTATGCCTGATAGCATGATTTCTGACATGGCACGGATGTACCATGGACAAGCCCATATTGGGAGAGATTCAATGATCAGACTTTTTAGACAAACATGGTATAATCCAAAATTCAGAGCCATAGCTGAGAGTCTTTGTCAGAGATGTCTTATTTGTCAACAGTTAAATCCAGGAAGGAAGACAGTAGTGAGTCTAGGAACAATAGGACGAGAAGGAGGTCCTTTCACTAGAATGCAAATGGATTTTATTGAAATGCCACCTTGCAACAGACTAAGGTATGTCCTAGTGGTCGTCTGTTTGTTTTCTCGTTGGGTGGAAGCATACCCAACAAGAAGGAATGATGGAATAACGGTAGCAAAACTTATGCTGCGAGAATTCATTCCGAGGTATGGTTTTCCAGTCACGATTGAAACAGATAGAGGAACACATTTCCAAAATGAATTGGTTAAACTAATTTGTGAAGCACTTAGTATTAAACAGAAACTGCATTGTGCATACAGACCAGAGGCTTCTGGAATCGTAGAGCAAGTGAATGGAACAATCAAGAACAGGTTAGGAAAAATGTGTCAAGCTACAGGACTCAAATGGCCAGATGCCTTGCCATTAGTTTTAATGACAATCAGAAGTATTCCGGAAAGGAAAACTGGACTCAGTCCCCATGAAATAATTATGGGACGAGCAATGAGACAAGCACAAGTACCTGTCAACAAACTACTGACTATAACTGATGATCTAGTGCTGGATTATTGCAAAGGATTGGCTGATGTGGTGCGTTCTGTGTTTCATCAGGTTGGACCGGATGCGACCACTCTTGAAAGAAAACCAGCTCACGACTTGAATCCAGGAGATTGGGTCCGCATAAAAGTCCACAGGAGAAGAAACTGTTTGGTTCCTCGCTGGGACGAACCACGACAAGTGATCCTGGTGACAACCACTGCAGTCAAGTGTGCAGGAGTGAAACACTGGGTGCATGCCAGTCACACCATCAGAGTTCCAGAACCTGAAGATCGACATGTGAGTCGACATCTGGAAGTATTGGATAACAGTTCAGCATCAGAAGCAGAAGAAGAAACAAACAGGGTGCCAGAACCTGAAGATCGACCTGTAAGTCGACATCTGGAAGACCCAACTACAAGTGCAACGACAGAAGAAGTAGAGGAAATAGCTGAAGTTCCAGAACTTGAAGATCGACCTGTAAGTCGACATCTGGAAATATCAGATACCAGTTCAGAATCTGATACAGATCATTCGGATTGTGAAGAAATTCTAAAAAGAAATTGGAATTTTGAAAGCATAAGAGAAGAAACTGAGCCAGAAGATAGTGACAGTGAGCAACCAAGTACAAGTTGTGGTGAAAATCCTTCGGAGATAATATTAATAGATGAAGAAGGGAGAGTTTCAAACAAAAAGCTAGAAAAATCGGAAGATCCCCGAGGAGCAATAGGGACAAATAGTCAAACACGAGAACAGGGAAATTTAGAAGCAGATAGAAAAACTGACACAAATTCGGAAGAACCTCGAGGAGGGACAGAAATAGGTGAACGAAGGAAGATAAGAAAAGAACAACAAGTAGAGGAAGAAAATGACATTATAAGTTTCAAAATAAGAGGCAATAACGAAAGAATTGAAACAGAGTCTGAAGAAAGTGGAGAAGAAAGAAACCAAAAACTAGAGTCAAGAAAAAGAAATTGGAAAACAGAAAGAGAGGAAAAAGGAAGTGAGGCAAAAAGGCCAAGAAAAGGAGACAATTGGCCCAACGAAGTAAGAAAATTAAGATACAGAATCATAAGGTTGGATGGGAAAAGTGCTGAACAAGTGAATGAAATAACAAGTCAGAGAGAGCAAGAAAAACAAGGTGGAAAACACTTGCAGAAAACGAAAAGAGTAAAGAAGGTAAATCCGAAGTATAGATCGCCTGAATGGTTGTATCTTGCTTTGACTAGTAACAAAGAAGAAAAGAACACTCACGAGAACCCAGAACAAAGAAACCTGATGGGAAAAAGTGAAGTGCAACAAACCTGAGGAAGTTTAAATAGTTTCTACCGGATTTGACAAAACACTGGATCTGACGAATTTTACCGGATGTGACAAAGAAAGAAATCTGAGAAAGAATTAAAAGAAAGTACCAAGCAAAGACAAAACATTGGAGTACAGAGTGGCAAATAAGTCATTTCTGAGGTGTAGTGACACAATTTTCTGGAAAACAAATAAATAAGGTTATAAAACAAAATGGAGAATACTAGAGATAGAAAATGTAAATGTGAGTTTTTAAGTAGATGGTGCAAGATGTGCTGCTTTTGTACAGGATTATTAATAACAGTATGGGTGGTTCTAGCAATCACTATTCCAATTAGTTTAGCTGTAGTAGAAACGTCTAATAACACTGAGAAAGAAAAAGGAGCTAACACTCAAGAACCAGTTATTTTAAAGAGTAGTGCAGAATTACACAAGGACAAATCAATAACAGATTTTTCTAAAAATGTTTTTACTAAATTATTATATGAGTATGTAGAAACAATGGATGTAAGAGATTGCTATGTTTGTATGCAGTTGCCTGCATCTGTAGCAGAGGGTGTGACTTATCATCACCTCCCTTTGACGTATGGAATAACATGTAGTGTCTTAGCAAGTTTATTTTATAAAACAGGTAGATTAGAATATTATTACACTGACATAAATAAGATTTTTGCGAAAGTTTCTGTAGTTCCCGAGCTAAACAAAATAAAAGAGGGAAAAACGTTTGGTGAATATTTTCTAGAGGATAAGATTTTAACATTAGATAGTATAATTAGGTACAACCTTACCTGTGAGTTAAAGAAGGAAGAAAAAGTATTTTTAGAGATGGTTGAAGAGAGAAGAGTGAAATTTCAAAGAAAAGTAATAGAAGAGACAAAAACACCTCTTTGGGCGTTTGAGGAAGACAATCATGACAAGAAAAAGACAAATGCAGCTATGACTCTGGATTGGCCCCAACAGGGAAGGTTGTGCATTAGAAGAAATAAGACAAGATGTGACAATTATTTTGTGGGTTCCAGTATTTGCCATGACAATTATCAAATTTTAGGTGGATGGGGATTCAAAGGGGAAAAGATCCAATATTTCCAGGGATCTATTATGTTTGCGGAAATAGGGCTTATTATAGGTTGCCGGACCATTGGTATGGGTCATGTTACTTAGGCCTGGTCTTTCCAAAGATTTTTCATATGGATAGAAAAGAAAAAGGAACACACAAAATGATAAATACCTTTACACGTAGAAAAAGGGAAAGTTTTTCAGAAATAGTAGGTGATATTTTTGGTGCATTGATACCAGCAGTGGGAATATCTTTGAATGCATTTAGAATTCGGAAATTATCCACAGTGGTAGATCATTTATCTACAGATACTGCTGGAGGGTTCTTGATGGTAAATACCGAGATGGTTGCCATGAGAGCTATGGTGATGCAAAATAGACTTGCCCTTGACATTCTTTTGGCAAAAGAGGGCGGAGTCTGTGGAATGCTGAAAGTCCAACATTGTTGCACTTACATTCCAGATAAAAGCGAAAATATACAGAAGTATATAACAAATATTACAAATTTGCACAAAGAACTTGTTCCACTGGAGGTTGAAAGTGCTTTTGGAAAACTTGGTAAAGGGTTTTCTTCAGTAATAAATTGGTTAACAAGAATGAGTGGATTAATAATAGGGAAAGTTATAATAATAGCAACCGTGATAATAATAATAATATTAGTACTGAAGCTTGTAATTACATGTGTAAAGAGAAGAAGAAGGCAGAATAAAATAGAAAAAGAAAACATGATAAACAAGGAGAGAGAGAGAGAGAAATGGGTGAAATCGAGTTAGAAGAAATGAAAGAGAACATGTACAAGAAAACGAAGAGACAAGTTGAAAGGGATACAGTTGTGTAAACTAACAAAAGCAAATGGATAAAAGATATATGCTGTCTGAGAAAATTGTATAACTTGGGTTTTGTGGTGATATTAAAAATCACCAAAGGGGGAATTGATGGAGCAGGGTAAATGAAAAAATTTTAACCTCCTAATATTTTCGTAAAATAATTAATAAACATGTTCGTTTAAGTAAATAACCAACAATGTATGTTACATGTTAAGGGTTAAAGGTAACACGCTATTCCGTGTGCAAATTAATCAACTTATAATTGTTTACGTGTCTAACATAACATAATATTTGCGTACTAATTAAATAATAAACGCATGATCCGTGCTTTTAAATAAAACGTATAGTTGCAAAATAAAGCGATGGTAAGTAAGGGACAGCTTTATATGTTGCTTTTTGCTAGGTAATACCTAATTGGGGTACGTAGAAAGACGGGAGGGAAACGAAAGGGTTTATATTTCTTTGTTTTAACAATATTTTGTTTATCTTTGAAAATAGTGCGCTTAGGCCTGATCGAGCAGCGATATAAAATGGCCGCCAGTTGCTAGAGCACGCATGAGCAGGGAACCATGTGATAGAGGAGAGAGGCTGTGGAAAGGGATGATCACGTGCTGGTGCTGAGAGGCTAAGATGGAAGTATGGTCAAGGCTATTGTGACCTTTCTGAGCAGATGTGTGCCAAGATGATCAGCAAGAAGCGTGAGAAGTCCAACTGAATCAATGGACGGAACTGTTGAATCTAAAATGTAGCAGAAAAAGATACAAATTGGACTGATCGAAACGGATGAGCAATGACAAACTGTGGGAAACGATGCAAGTATGGACATTCCACAAGGAACTGGTTAAGACCAGGAAGTTTGATTAAAATGTATATGGGCCTGAGTTTTGACCAATGAGAAAGAATCACGCCATGAAGATGCAACATTTGATTCAGTAAGCTAGATTTAGGGTATAAGAAGACCTACTCTTGGTGGGAGGGGTTAGTTGCTGGAGAGTTAGTTGCTGGAGAGTTAGTTGCTGGAGAGCAGATGCTGGAGAAGTTAGATGCTGTAGATGGGTGAAGTTGCGGTTGCTGATGCTGACGAGCTGATGCTGCTGCTATTTTTATTTTCCAGTTGAGTACAAGATGCTGCTTTAGGAGAATTTTCCTGATAGATTTTTATTTAGAACTATTAGATTTTCCCCAGACAGATAGATTGATCTTTTAGAGTTCTTACTATGACAACCTTATTTTTCCGTCTAATAGATATGTATTGCAATTTCAATTTATTCTTATATTGATGATAAATATAATGATCTGAATAATAAGATTAACCTCATTTCTTGCATAAAAACTTTATATAAATGTTATTATTCTTTAAACAAATGACTCCGTGATTCTTTAGCTCAATGATTAAAATGAAATGTTAAAGAGTTTATTGTGATTGAGCTGGTCTTAATCACCATCAACTGATTCCTACTAGTTGGTCCATCGACCAATGAGCGGAATACCTTAAAGCAAATGAGAAACATTATGTCAAGTTAAAAGAGGTATCCCGTCTCCTTCCAGCGAATCGTTTTTCTCCTAGGTTATTGACGGAGGAAATCCAGGGAATAAATGAGTAAGTGAATGTATATGCGGTGTTATGGGCCCCACCGTCATATGGATATAGTGTGTGTGATGAAGGAGTAATTGCACCTGGATGACCGAAGTATATAGGAGAATAATTTTTATTGTTAGCGCTGGATCAGATTTCTTGGTAGCAGAGTTATGGTTACTGTTAGAATTGGGGGTCTCTAGTTGGCACGGGTAGGTACTTGTGACAAATAGGGACCCTCGCCTCTAGTCAGGGTAAAGGGGTACACTCCTAAAATAACCCCTGCTCACCCCCTTGGTAGCTTGGCACGAGCAGACAGGCTTATCTCAGAGGCAGTGTGTAAAGCATTTGTGAACACATACAGTAATCTAGTGACGCACTACAGATGGACACCACACAAGGTTTATATCAAAAATAAGTATTCTTTATATAGTTTTAACACAAGACCATAACGACAAAAATCCACAATACTGTACTTAAAAGGGTAGGTTTAGCTTAGTTCAGTTCAGTTCTTAAGATGCGACACTTTAAGTCAATGTACCTTACGATGCGGGACGCTTCCACAACAAGCAATGTTGCAGCGATGGAAATGCGACAAAGTTCTGGTGCAAAGAAATAAAGACGTCAAGTTCTTCTTGAGGCGGCACGCTTCTCCGAGGTTGCGAGAAGTCTCGACTCGATGCGTCAGCTACAGCGGCGACACCCTTGTTCAGCGATGCGACGACAGCGGCTTTGGCGGCGACCCTCTTCTCCGACGTTGCGAGACGCTTCCGCTCGATGCGACAACTGCAGCGGCGACACCCTTGTTTCGTGATGCGACGGCAGCAGCTCCGACGGCGGCACGCTTCTCCGTGGATGCGAGGCGCTTCTCTTGATGCGGTGCAATGCGACAGCTACAGCGGCGACACCCTCCTTCGGAGTTGCGACGGCAGCAGCAGCGACGGCGACACGCTTCCTCTTCGTTGCGGGACGCTTCTCTCGATGCGGTGCAATACGACAGCTACAGCGGCGACACCCTCCTTCGGAGTTGCGACGGCAGCAGCAGCGACGGCGACACGCTTCTTCCTCTTGAGTCGCGCTTCCAGCTCCTTGCGACACGCAGTCCCTTCAGAAGGCCCAAAACAGCAGCAGGCACTTCCAAAGGATTCTTGGGGAGCTGGTGGTTGAAGTCTGTTGTCCCTGAGACTTCAGCAGGAGGCAAGCTCTTTTCTCAAGCCCTTGGAGATACTTTACAAGTTGAATAAAAGTGCACACAAAGTCCTTTCTCCTCCCTTTGGCAGTCAGGCAACCACTGCAGGCAGATCCCTCTAGCTTAGGGATAGTCTTCTCCTCAGTTCCTTCTTGGTTCCGCTCCTCAGCAAAGGTTTCTTCTTGTTTTCCCAAAGTGATCTAATTTCCTAGGGGTCTGGGTCCCCTTTTTATACACCGTTTTCCTTTGTTCTCTGAAGGCAGAGAGGCCTCTGCCCAGCCCAAAACCAGTTCTGGTCAGTCCTGGAGCACTTTGTTTTTCTGTCTCCTTCTTTCCTTTCAGAATGTGGGGCAGGGTGCTCAGCCGCCCGGCAGGAGGTGGAGCCAGCATTGTGGAAGGCAGGCACAGCCCTATTCAGACCCAGGTGCAACTCCTCCCTCCACTCTGGATGCAGATCTTTCTATTCAGCCCTGTGCTGACTCACCCTGTCTCCTGTAGCCACCCCCAGCCCCTGTCACTCAATCTCCAGACAAGGAATACACAACCTAGCAGAGGCAGGCTTGGAAGTTTAGGCAAGAAAATACCCACTTTCTAAAAGTGGTATTTTCAAACACAGAATGTTAAAACCAACTTCACTAAAAGATGTATTTTATCATTCTGAGTTCAGGCATACTAAATTCGTTTTTCTACCATGTTCCCTGGGTCAGTTCTGACTATAAGGTGTAATAGTCAGTCTGCCCATTCTGGCCTATGGGGAGCAGGTAGCCTTGCAATAGTGAAAAACGAAAATGGCTGTAATTCACTATTAGGACATGCCACACACACCAGGGCATGTCCTACCTTGTACCTACAATGCACCCTGCCCTAGGGCCTACTTTAGGGGTGACCAACATGCAGCAAAGGGAAGGTTTAGGGACTGGTAAGTGGGTGTACTCACCAAGTCGACATGGCAGCCCTAGGCTGCACACAGGCTCTGCAATGGCAGGCCTGAGGCATATTTGACAAGCCGCTTCTGTGGGTGGCACAACCAGTGCTGCAAGCCCACCAGCGGCATTGGATTTACAAGCCCTGGTCACACTCCGTGCACTGTACTAGGGACTAACAAGTAACCCAATCATCCAATCATGGAGTCACTAATACATAACGCAATTTATCATAGGGAGCACTTGCACTGTGGCACTGAATAGCAGTGGCACAGTGCCCAAAGCATCTAACGCCAGCAAAAATGGATCGGTAACATAGGAGGCATCATAAAAAATGGAAGGAGACCCACGCCAAGGATGCCAGGTCTAACACGTGTCCCCTCCAGCTGAAATGTGGGGAGAACTACCCTACCTCAGGGAGCTCTCTTCACTAAGGCGGAAAAATCTGGACAGACCATCAGCATTGGCGTGTTCTGTACCAGGGCGGTGTTCCACCGTGAAATCCATCCCCTGTAGGGAAATGGACCACCTCAACAGCTTTGGATTCTCACCCCTCATCTGCATCAACCATCTGAGGGGCCTGTGGTCTGTCTGAACCCGGAAGTGAGTCCCAAACAGGTATGGTCTCAGCTTCTTCAGTGCCCAGACCACAGCAAATGCCTCACGCTCAATAGCACTCCACCTCTGTTCCCGTGGTAGTAACCTCCTACTGATGAAGGCTACGGGTTGATCTAGGCCCTCCTCATTCATCTGTGACAGAACAGCCCCCACACCATGCTCTGAAGCGTCTGTTTGTACTACGAACTCTTTGGAGAAGTTGGGTGCCAGGAGCACGGGCGCCGTGCACATGGCAGTTTTCAGGGCCTCAAAAGCGGTCTGACAGGTGTCAGTCCAAATCACTTTCCTGGGCTGCTTCCTGGAAGTCAGCCCTGTCAGGGGTGCAACTATGCTGCCATACCCCTTGACAAACCTCCTGTAGTAACCCGTGAGTCCTAAGAAGGCCCTCACCTCTGTCTGGGTTTTGGGGGTTCCCAATTCAGGATGGTTTCAATTTTGGGTTGTAGGGGCGCCACCTGGCCGCTCCCCACCTGGTGTCCCAAGTACACCACGGAACCCTGCCCGATCTGGCACTTACTCGCCTTGATCGTGAGGCCTGCTCTCCGCAGCGCCATCAACACTTCCCAGAGGTGGCGCAGATGTTCTTCCCAACTGGCGCTGAACACTGCGATGTCATCCAGGTAGGCGGCACTGAGCGAGTCCAGTCCAGCCAACACCTGGTTGACCAACCTCTGAAAAGTGGCAGGGGCATTCTTCATCCCAAAGGGCATAACCCTGAACTGATAGTGCCCATCTGGTGTGGAGAATGCTGACCTCTCTCTGGCCCCATCAGTCAAGGCGATCTGCCAGTACCCAGACGTCAAGTCAAACGTGCTGAGGTACCGTGCAGCCCCTAGCCGATCTATGAGCTCATCAGCTCTGGGGATGGGGTGCGCGTCAGTCCTGGTGACTGAATTGAGCCCTCGGTAGTCCACACAGAACCGGAGTTCTGGTGTGGCACCCGGTGCGGCAGCCTTTGGGACCAAGACCACTGGGCTGGCCCAAGGACTGTTAGAGGACTCAATCACCCCTAACGCAAGCATTTTGGAGACCTCCTCCTTGATGCAAGCTCTCACCCTGTCAGTCACCCTGTAAGATTTGTGCTTCACAGGTGTACTGTCCCCAGTGTCCACATCATGGGTGCACCAATCTGTGACACCGGGAACCAGGGAGAACAGATCAGAAAACTGTCCCAGCAACTGGCGGCAGTCATTCTGTTGTTCAGGGGTCAGGGTGGAAGAGAGGTTGACACCATCCACTGACCCATCTTGCTCTGTTGCTGACAGGAGGTCAGGAAGAGGCTCGGTCTCCTCCTCCATCCCAGCATCTGTCGCTAAGAGCATGCCCACTTGGGACCTCTCCAAGTGGGGCTTCAGGCGGTTGACATGCAGGACCCTCAAGGGGTTCCTGGGAGACCGCAAGTCCACCAAGTAGGTAACCGGACTTTTGCGCTCGACAACCTCAAAGGGTCCGGTCCACTTATCCTGGAGCGCGCAGGGCTCCACTGGGGCCATGACCCACACTTTCTGACCAGGCTGAAGCTCTACCAGAGTGGCATTCTGGTCGTACCACCGCTTCATCTCCTCCTGGCTGGCTTCCAGATTCGCCTCAGCGAGTTGCCTGAAACGCCTAGTTTGGTTCCTAAAGGCCAGCATGTAACTGTATACATCCTGGGGAGGTTTCCTGGGAGATTGCTCCCAGCCTTCTTTGACCAAACTTAGAGGTCCTCTTACTGGGTGCCCATAGAGAAGCTCAAAGGGACTGAACCCTAGAGATTTCTGTGGCACCTCACGGTAAGCAAAGAGCAGGCATGGTAAGAGGACGTCCCACTTACGCCTCATAGGTTCCTCAAGACCCATAATCATGCCTTTGAGGGTTCGGTTGAACCTTTCAACCAATCCATTTCCTTGGGGGTGGTAAGGAGTGGTAAACTTGTAGGTTACCCCACACTCCTGCCACAGGGACTTCATATACTTGGAAATGAAGTTGGTCCCACGGTCAGACACCACCTCGCTAGGGAATCCCACTCGGGAGAAAATTCCCATCAGTGCTCGTCCCACCACGGGGGCCGTCACTGTCCTCAGAGGTATGGCTTCCGGGTACCGGGTGGCATGGTCCACCAAGACCAGGATGAACCTGTTGCCCATGGCTGTCTTGGGGTCCAGTGGCCCCACAATGTCAATACCCACCCGTTCAAAGGGGGTGCTGACTACAGGGAATGGCTGGAGAGGAGCCTTGCGCTTCCTCCCACTCTTTCCACTTGCCTGGCAAGTCTGACACGTGCTGCAGTGAGTGTCTGAACTCCTGCGCATTTGGGGCCAATAAAAGTGGGTGACAAGCCTATCAAAGGTCTTGTCCTGCCCCAAATGTCCTGCCAATGGAACATCATGAGCCAGCCCCAGTAGGAAGGCTCTGAAGCACTGGGGTACCACCAGCACACGGGCTGACCCAGGCTCAGCAACCTTAGGCTCAGTATACAGGAGATCATTCTCCCAATAGACCCAATGTGACCCAGACTGATCACCTGTTGCCTGGTCTGCAGCCTGTTGCCGCAGACCCACCAGAGAAGGGCATTCTTTCTGCTCCTTGCAGAATTCCTCCCTGGAGGGTCCTCCTTCCTGCTGCCAATGGGTCAGCTCAGGCAGGTCCCCCAGTTCAGCTACCTGTTCCCCTGTAGGCTCCAGGGCATCCCCCTCAGGGTCTGCCTCCTCCTGGACCGTGGGAACTTCGGGGGCCGGTTTCCCGCGCCCCCTGCCTCTTCTCGTGACGGCAGGTACCTGGGCCTCCCCCTCAGGCTCCAGGTCCTCTTGAGCACCTTTACTTGCTGCCATGGACCGGGTGGTCACACACGCCCAGTCAGGCAGACCCAACATCTCCAAATGAGCACTTCGCTCCACCTTCGCCCAAGGTGAGCTCTCCAAGTCATTCCCTAACAAACAGTCAACAGGCATGGCGGGCCTCACAGCTACCTGAAGAGTACCAGAGACCCCCCACTCAAAGGGAACCTGAGCCACTTTGCAGTGACTCTCTGTGTTGTCAGCGGCAACAACTGGATAGAATGCATGGGGGACAACCTGCTCTTGAGACACCAGGTGACACTTGACAGCTGTCACACTGGCTCCTGTATCTCTAAGAGCCTCCACCCTATGGCCATTGATGGTCACCCACTGCCTGTATTTCTTAGTGTTATCAGGCAGCTGGGTCTTGGGGACCATCTCACAGTCTCCTAATGAGACAAGGGACATCTGTGCGGGGCCCCACCCCTCTGGGGCATCCATCTCCTCCCCCAGGGCTACACTAGCCATCTGCCGGGGGCTGCACCAGGGGGTGCGGTTTTTCCAAACTGGCGGCACTTGGGATCACTCGCTATGTGACCCAGGTCCCCACATTTGTAGCATCTCAGGGGTCCCCTTTGAACAGGTGGACCTGTCTGGGCCCCTGCGGGTTTCTGGGCGGGAGGCTGGGAACCTTTCCCTTGGTTCCCTTGGGGACTACTTTGGGGCCTTCTTTGGAACTCCCTCTGTTTACCCTTGTCCCCCACTCTTCTGCTGGGGACCCTGCCCACCCTTGGCTGAGTCTCCCACGTGACCCTTGTGGACCCTGGTACTGACCCAGCGGTCCGCCTCCTCAACAAGCTTCCTAGGGATAGTCAGCTTGCTATCTATCAGGTGCTGGCGTAGCTCTGGAAAACAGTTACTTGACAAGTGCTCCCATGCAATCAAATCAAGGAGCCCCTGAAAATCATCAACTTTGCTACCCTTCACCCAACCATCCAATGCTCTGCAGAAAAAAGTGACATATTCAACCCAGGTACTGTTCTCTATCTTTGTGCAACCCCTGAACCTCTGCCTATACAATTCAGGAGTTAACCCATACCTAGACATTAAAGCATCCTTCATGTGGCGATATGAATTATGGACATCAGAAGGCAAATCTAGCAGTGTGTCCCGCCCCTCACTAAGGAACCGTCCCCACAACCCCGCTCCCCAATCCTTCTCAGGGACCCGGTGGGAAGACATGGCTACCTCATAGGCCTTGAACCACTGCCCAATGTCATCATTTTTAAAAAACTCCCTGACCACATCTTTAGGAATATATACTCTAGATTCCACAGGTATTGACGGTGTGCTGCCACCAGAGGGAGTAATTTCTAAGCTCCTAGCTTTCAAATCCAACTCCCTCAAACTTCTATCATGCTCAAGCTGCATTTTCTTTTCTTCTAGGGCCAGTTTCTTAATTTCCAATTGCCCATTCATTTTGGCCAGCTCCAACTCATGCATCCTATTTCTCTCCCTGTCCTCCAGCTCTCCTGGGGACAGGCCTTTGGCAGAAACACTGCTACCTGCTGGGGAAGGTGCCTTCCTTTCCCCTGGACCCAATGGCCCTTCCAGCTGCACATCTGCATCATTATCCCCTTCCTCATTCTCAGGGGTTTTCCTTGCTTCTACCCAGGCCCTCAGCGCCTTGTAGAACTCCTCCCTCCTGGTGAGCCCGGTAATTGCAACATTAAACTTTTTGCAGAAGTGCTTCAGCTGCCTCACTTTGTAGCATTCCAGTTTCTCCTCTTCCCACTCAGAACCAACAGATGCTATGGATGCTGTGTCTTCCATGATGGTTAAACTTGGCAAAAATGGAACGTCCTAGAAAAACAAATCTACCAACAGTATGTGGTCGCGTTTTGGTCTGCACTCACTAGTAGTGTTCACCAATCACTGTACATGAGTCACAAATGCAAGTCCAGAATCCTCACCGCTGACCACCAATGTTAGAATTGGGGGTCTCTAGTTGGCACAGGTAGGTACTTGTGACAAATAGGGACCCTCGCCTCTAGTCAGGGTAAAGGGGTACACTCCTAAAATAACCCCTGCTCACCCCCTTGGTAGCTTGGCACGAGCAGACAGGCTTATCTCAGAGGCAGTGTGTAAAGCATTTGTGAACACATACAGTAATCTAGTGACGCACTACAGATGGACACCACACAAGGTTTATATCAAAAATAAGTATTCTTTATATAGTTTTAACACAAGACCATAACGACAAAAATCCACAATACTGTACTTAAAAGGGTAGGTTTAGCTTAGTTCAGTTCAGTTCTTAAGATGCGACACTTTAAGTCAATGTACCTTACGATGCGGGACGCTTCCACAACAAGCAATGTTGCAGCGATGGAAATGCGACAAAGTTCTGGTGCAAAGAAATAAAGACGTCAAGTTCTTCTTGAGGCGGCACGCTTCTCCGAGGTTGCGAGAAGTCTCGACTCGATGCGTCAGCTACAGCGGCGACACCCTTGTTCAGCGATGCGACGACAGCGGCTTTGGCGGCGACCCTCTTCTCCGACGTTGCGAGACGCTTCCGCTCGATGCGACAACTGCAGCGGCGACACCCTTGTTTCGTGATGCGACGGCAGCAGCTCCGACGGCGGCACGCTTCTCCGTGGATGCGAGGCGCTTCTCTTGATGCGGTGCAATGCGACAGCTACAGCGGCGACACCCTCCTTCGGAGTTGCGACGGCAGCAGCAGCGACGGCGACACGCTTCCTCTTCGTTGCGGGACGCTTCTCTCGATGCGGTGCAATACGACAGCTACAGCGGCGACACCCTCCTTCGGAGTTGCGACGGCAGCAGCAGCGACGGCGACACGCTTCTTCCTCTTGAGTCGCGCTTCCAGCTCCTTGCGACACGCAGTCCCTTCAGAAGGCCCAAAACAGCAGCAGGCACTTCCAAAGGATTCTTGGGGAGCTGGTGGTTGAAGTCTGTTGTCCCTGAGACTTCAGCAGGAGGCAAGCTCTTTTCTCAAGCCCTTGGAGATACTTTACAAGTTGAATAAAAGTGCACACAAAGTCCTTTCTCCTCCCTTTGGCAGTCAGGCAACCACTGCAGGCAGATCCCTCTAGCTTAGGGATAGTCTTCTCCTCAGTTCCTTCTTGGTTCCGCTCCTCAGCAAAGGTTTCTTCTTGTTTTCCCAAAGTGATCTAATTTCCTAGGGGTCTGGGTCCCCTTTTTATACACCGTTTTCCTTTGTTCTCTGAAGGCAGAGAGGCCTCTGCCCAGCCCAAAACCAGTTCTGGTCAGTCCTGGAGCACTTTGTTTTTCTGTCTCCTTCTTTCCTTTCAGAATGTGGGGCAGGGTGCTCAGCCGCCCGGCAGGAGGTGGAGCCAGCATTGTGGAAGGCAGGCACAGCCCTATTCAGACCCAGGTGCAACTCCTCCCTCCACTCTGGATGCAGATCTTTCTATTCAGCCCTGTGCTGACTCACCCTGTCTCCTGTAGCCACCCCAGCCCCTGTCACTCAATCTCCAGACAAGGAATACACAACCTAGCAGAGGCAGGCTTGGAAGTTTAGGCAAGAAAATACCCACTTTCTAAAAGTGGTATTTTCAAACACAGAATGTTAAAACCAACTTCACTAAAAGATGTATTTTATCATTCTGAGTTCAGGCATACTAAATTCGTTTTTCTACCATGTTCCCTGGGTCAGTTCTGACTATAAGGTGTAATAGTCAGTCTGCCCATTCTGGCCTATGGGGAGCAGGTAGCCTTGCAATAGTGAAAAACGAAAATGGCTGTAATTCACTATTAGGACATGCCACACACACCAGGGCATGTCCTACCTTGTACTTACAATGCACCCTGCCCTAGGGCCTACTTTAGGGGTGACCAACATGCAGCAAAGGGAAGGTTTAGGGACTGGTAAGTGGGTGTACTCACCAAGTCGACATGGCAGCCCTAGGCTGCACACAGGCTCTGCAATGGCAGGCCTGAGGCATATTTGACAAGCCGCTTCTGTGGGTGGCACAACCAGTGCTGCAAGCCCACCAGCGGCATTGGATTTACAAGCCCTGGTCACACTCCGTGCACTGTACTAGGGACTAACAAGTAACCCAATCATCCAATCATGGAGTCACTAATACATAACGCAATTTATCATAGGGAGCACTTGCACTGTGGCACTGAATAGCAGTGGCACAGTGCCCAAAGCATCTAACGCCAGCAAAAATGGATCGGTAACATAGGAGGCATCATAAAAAATGGAAGGGAGACCCACGCCAAGGATGCCAGGTCTAACAGTTACTATAGATTAGTTTGGTGATTATTGATAAGTTCATGTCTAACACTTTTTGTTGAGTCGCGTTATGTTATATGTAAGTTTTCACGCTTCCGGGAAGTAGGAAGTGGAACACGTGTGGCAAGAGAAGTCACATGGAATGGTGCATTGTCTGAGTTCATATTGGTGATAACACAGGTTGTGTTATAATAGGGACATTTTCCGTATAAAAGGTGTGTAAGTGAAATAGTGATCGGTTTTCTTGTGAAACTTTGGCCTTAATTCTCAGGAGCAGTATAGTCTCCACATGTGTTTTATCCCCAGAGAAACGGGTTTACCGCTTGCTTGAAAGAAGGGTAAGGTAGAGGGAAGTGTTACTTTATCGGCGAAAAAGAAAATTCTGTGGTAGGGTAGAGGTAAGCGCTGCCTACTGGAAAATACAGAGTTCTTGTGTAAATGGTCAAAGCTATCTCTTTGGTTTAGCGAATCAGACAATGGAAACGTGTTTTAAATGTTGTAACTAACGAAGAATTGTTGAAAAAGAAATTGCCGATAAATTTTGTAAAGGAGGGGTCAAGAGCAGAAGTGACGTAGACAAGAGTCGCGCTGGGATTGGACAGTGCGCTAGTCACATGGAAACAGGAGCAGAACTGACGTAGACAGAAGCCGTGCTGGGATTGGACAGTGCGCGGTAGACAGAAATCGCTCTGATTGGAGCATTGGTGTGAGTCGCGCTAGTATTGGTTGGAATAACGCATAGAGAACAGTGTTGAATTGCGGATCATTTAAGGAGAAAAGAGGTTGTGAATCATGTCGTACTATGAGTATGGTAGAGAGAAAACGTCATGGATGACGAAAGTTAAGAACTTCTTTAAGAAAGACAAAAAGGTAGTGACTAGAGAGGGTCAAAGGCGGCGGACAGGTCGAGCAGGACGAGAATGGCCGACTGATGTTTGTCCAAGGCCAGCCTGATGTTATCTGTTACCTCGACCAATGCTGTCTCTGTGCTGTGCGCCGTCCTAAAACCGGACTGAAAAAGAACCCATTGCGTAGTAGGGTTGCAAAGGGGGTTTGCAGGCACACTTCTCTCCAAAGCCTTGTGCTCCTGCCCAAGAATTGTGAGGAAGAACCTTGTCTGGAGTACGTAACACTAGGTCCTTGTGAACCAGGGCTTTGCCAAACTAAGTCCATCAGAGCAGGGAAGCCATCAAGGGCTGCTGACCAAGGGACTGTCTTAAACGTAATTCACATTTAGGGTTGTATTCACAAACAACGTACACCTGTAGTACTCTTTTAACTACTTGTCAGACCATGTTTGGGGGGCAGGTAGGGGCTACTGTGTCTCAGGTATGATGGTTAAAGTCATTCGCCAATGGGTTCGGCCTAATGTGGCTCTGCATACTAGGGAAAATATAACCCCTTTAGCACTTGGCTGTCTGTGTTAGAGTTGAGGAGCAGTTGTAGGCTCTTCAGGGATGTAGTGTGGGGGTGTTCAAGCTCAGCACTCATCATATATGGAAAACAGCCTTTACAACGCAGCTCGAACCACGCTGTGCCTTTACAACACAGTCCGGACCAAAAATGCGTCTTTACAGCACATTCCTTTACCATGCAAATCGTTACAACAACTTGCCTTAGGGAAAGCATTGTTGGACTGATGTTGGACTTTACGTCCAACACTTTCCCTACTGTTGCACGGACTGGAGTTAGAATAGTAAATTATACTATTCCAAAGTCCAGCGCTTTCCCTAAGGCAAGTCGTTTAACGACTTGCATGGTAAAGGAATGGGTTGTAAAGACACATTTGTGGTTCAGACTGCGTTGTAAAGGCATGCGTGGTAAATGCATGCGTGGCTCGGCCATACAATCATCATACACACATCTGTATAATAGAGGATTGTCAAGCCAGTACTTCACTTTCAAAAATATGTTTAGACTAAATACTACACACAGACATATTCAGGTTCCAAGATAGTGTCCTAGTGCTGGATTCCGTTGGTGCCTCCTACCTTCAAGGCCTGTGTCCCCACCCTCCCGTCTGACTCAGATGGATACACCCTTCCTCCTTCCCCTTCCTGTTTTGGGCACGATGTAGCAAGATTCAGCTCAGGTGCAGCTTTACCCAATACACTTAATAGCGCACGGCCTCATATTTTTCAAAAAGGTCTTAACTAAAACTTGTGAGACTCCTGATTGGCTCAAATCCGGCATCCCCCCTGCTTCCTGGTGGTTTTGCCGCTCCTGCACTTCTAGGGCTGAGCGCAAGCCAGTTGCTCCAGTCGGGCCTTCCTCATGGTCGCGTCTGCCACTACACAGTTGGTCAAAGGTTTTTCTGGATGGCACTGGGTCTCCGCAGTCCTGGATGTACACCTTGCACGCCTCCATGGCTGCGCAGGTCTGTACGGTTGCAGCCACTGGTCCGCTAGGTTCTTCGCAGCAAGTGAGGTGACAGGTGACCCTCAGTAGAGGGTGGGATGTCCACAGCTAAGGTCATGCCACAGTCACATCGCACTTGACCTCTTGGCACAGCAGTTCGGGTCAAACCATGCTTGATTACTTGGCACAGAAGCTTAGCAGCTTCTGACTAGAAATCACAGGAGAGTCTGTAGCCAAACAACATCGGGGCGCAAAGACAGCTCTGTGTAATCCTCTGCTCCTGCAGACCCACCACACCAAGGTGCCACTGCGCCTTGCTCCTCTGGGAATGCCACTCCTGCAGAGATGGCAGGCTCTTCCCCCTCTCAGCTGGCATCTAGGCGCTCAGTACAGCTGATCACCTATTGCATCAAGGGATAGACTTGAGGTGATGTCACTTCACCTCTGGGAAGCTGGCAGTAAGGCAGACACCAGCTTTGGTTGCACAGCAGTACTCTGCGGAGCACTGCCTTTCCTACTCAAAAGAACTTGGAAATGGAGTAGGTCGAGTTGCAGGTCTCACGCCACTTACTGGAGTCACGCGCTTACTTCCCTGAGCATTCACTACCCATCTTACTACAGACTTAACAGCGGTTCCTGCAACTTTTTTACGTACCTTTGCATGTTCTCAACACAATATTCTGTTCTTTTGCTGGACATACATGTGCGGATGCTAACATATGAACTGCATTTCTTTTTACGTTTTGAAATAACATGTTAAAAATTGTGCATACTAATTATTACGTGTACGCCATTTTGAATATTTACGGATTCCTTCTACAATCAATGTTCATACGTATTCATATGCATAACCAGTGAGTTGTTGAAATCTTCATTTATTGGGCAAGGTCGGATGTTATATTCCCCTCCGTCTTAAATTCAGTTACCTCTGAACAAACGTGTTATACATTCATAAAAGAAATCCTTTGACAGCCCCATGTGTATAATAATATACACGATGCTGGGCACATTTTAGTCTCAATGGTACGCTTAAACACATTTATATACTGGCCCCGAATCATTCAAATCTCTGTTAGTAAAAGTGCATAGAGGGCCAACGTCATTTCTCTTTGTACTATCTGTATATGAATATTCCCTTAACATTCCTATTACATTGTAATTTTAGAGATTCTGGGGTTAATTAAAAAATGCATTGAAAGTATGGAAAAGAGTACTACAGGGGTACCTTTCTACCTACTCCAAAATGCCTTTGTGAATAGGCCTCCAAGTGTTTAAGCAAGTTAACTTTTTTACAAAGACATAATTCACACATTTTTCTATTTCACTTGTACCCTGGCCATCATCCGTTCAATATTACACCCGCTAAGTTATTCCGGCTAGTTTTTCTAGTTTTTGCTTTTCACTTTATGCAGTGAAGAATTCTTAGTTTGTATTTTTATCTCTTTCTAGTTTAAACTGAATTACATGACACCTTTCAAGCTCAATGTACCCCCAGAGCATACAAATGACACCAACAGATGACCTCTTGCCCCTCTGTGATTGATGATCATAAGATATGGCTGTCGCTTTTAACTATTATCCACATTTCAGAGTTCATGGCTTTTGAATTTTTTTTCCAGGACTTTACGAACAAAAACGGTTGGTGTTTGGTAATTTGTAACTTCAGTCGAGCCTATCTTTCCGTATCATTGACTTCATTTATAATAAAACCCTTTGGCTAAACACCTTGAGACAAGTGCTGCTGTCAATACTATAAAACCAGGACACCTGATGTTTATAATCCTGCTTTCTGTTAATTATCAAATTGTGTGATCTTCATTTTGCTGTCTATAGGGATCCTAACAAACGGATCGATCGATGTTCCCATGGAAATGCACTGCATTTATATTGCATAGTGATAGAGCTCAGACGAGGTTCCTTGAATTGGGCACAAAACCGGTTTTTAAGGGGCAATACAGAAAATGACATGACAAATAGTCCAGCTTTAACCCTCGAAAATTGGACAAATAGGAAGAACAAGTTTCAGCTTTTTTTGTGATATTTTGCTTTTTCATGAAATGGCTAAGTTTGCTTGCTCGTTTTTTGTGAAGAATATGCTAGTTTATAAATGTTTATGGCATTGCCTTCTTTATAAAACACAGTGTACACCTTTACAACAGCAAACAAGTTGTTTTTGCTACACTGTGCAGCAATACCTGATAAAAACGTAAATGGCAAGACAACTGAACTACTATTATTAATAATCTTATTAGTGCACTGCCATACAGAGCACGAAGCCCTACAGGGTGCCCTTTAACATGCAAAGCTTTAATTCACCGCGCATCACTCACCTTATTCGGGGGCTTCGGGGAGATTTCGTGTCTGGTTTTCATAGTGATTTTCTTGCTGTGTGTCTTTTATGAAGGGGGAGGGGAGGTGGTGATTAATCCCCTGGTTAGAATCCCCCGGGGTAGCCAGATCCGCAGCCTTCCATGTATGATCTATTATCGCATCCTTTGCAGCCTGGTCTGTGGAGCAGGCGCACGGGCCCCAAAGCCCTCCATTGAAGATTTACAGAATACAATGCTCCCCTGCCTTCTGAGGCTGCTCCGAGCCTCTGACACTACTCCCCCAGACTCCTACTCAGAGCTGGGGGCCGTCAGAGCAGAAAAGGGCAGCCTACGGATTGATGTCAACGGGCAAAGAGGTTCTCAGTCCTGGATTTACAAGTCAACAAACCAATGCATTCTGGGAGTTGTAGTCTTACTTTTCATCGCTTGACTAAGTTATATGGTAGAAGAGAGACGTGCAATATATTCATTATCTGCTAGAATGGGTATTGTGAAGCGTTATAATACAAACGTTAAAGCATTGTATTTATGTTTTACAATTACATGTAAAAGAAAAGACAGAGGCGGGAAACTTACCAGTCGGAGAGGTAAACTAGTACTAAACTGGCAGCGACGAAGGTAAATAAGTTTCACAACCAGCGTTGACAGAATGCAAGTTGCGAAACGTAAAATTTCCCCCCCCAATATCTCTTTTCCAGCTTTCTGATGTGGAAAAAGCTGTTCTAAGTGTCCTAATAGGGCGGCCATCTTGGAATTGCAATGGTTTCCGTTTTATCTGATTAAACGATTGGGGGGGGAGAGTGGTGTTTATATGTCTTCTTTCTGTAACAATTGTTTTCGTATCTCCTTTTCAATTTTATTTCTCCTGCTGTTTGTAGAAAATATCTCCCCAGATAGTGAAATTTAAAACGGCTAGTTACTTTATCAGACGTGAAGTTACCAGACAGTTAAGTACCATATACATCCACCATATGTATAATCAATAAGGCACTTCAGATCGTTTTACAATATATTGTGTTGTCTTGGATACTGTCATTAACGTACCTTGGTGGTTTGGAACCCTGTTGATAAATCTTAGAGACCCTCTTACAACCATAGTTCAATTGAACCCTGTTGTTGTGGTCTTTCTTTCCTTTCCAATGAAGTTACTTTTTGACCATGTATAGCAGATTTAAGCCACCTGGTTTGGTGTTCTGTGCGCACGATGAGTGACATTAAAAACTAGGTCTTAAAACACAGACAATTTTTAGGCAGATGAATTTTAAGCATTAGCAAAGCCAATTGGTCTTGTCTTTTAATGTTCTTTCCCCATATTTTTACTTTGCCAACCGCTTTTGCTCATGCTGTTCCACATTGGCAAAAAGGAAAAAAAAATGTGTTTGCTGGTGTCGAACACCATCTGTAAAATACAACAAACATTAGCAAAACACTAGATCTTGGTTTAATGTGCATGCAACATGCAACAAAAGCACATTGGAGTAGGACACTCAAGAGGGGCCCAGCAGGACTTTGTGCTTCTAGGTCAATGCAAGCACCAAAGTGGAAGTAGATGGATAGCCTCAACTGCCAATAACAGAAGGTGAGAAATACAAACACGAATGGGCTGATCCATGACATGATTGACTAAATCTCTAGCTATCTATCTATGGCTGAAAGAGGTTTGTTGAAGATAGCCAATGGTTGAAAAGGGTGTACCAAAGCCCACTCTATGTATATTGTTAACAGTAGAGCTGTATGACATCTGTGCTGTCAAAACCCAGACCTAGGAAGCCACAATTATGACTCTACACGTGTCATCACACATTCACACGTATACATTATGACACCTCAATGGCCCCAGCAATTTGATGTATACGTGTGCGTATGACACCATGGATGTGCAGTGATGATTCAGCTGTCATATGGATTTTATACAGGGATATCTGAAAGAGACAGTTAGTTGTAGATTCCTTACCTTAGAATTTTTCCTAGGCGTCAGACTGGATCCGAAGATTTTTCTCAGCAATACCCCTGCGCGTCGGTAGGTGGTGTCGGTCGACCTCACGTCCATTGTCCGCGTCGTGGTCGCCTGGATGACGTTGCGGTGCCTACTTAGATGCCGCCCCTGGGCGCTGACGCCAGTTCTTTCTTTTTCCGCGCCAGCCTAGGGCAGATCCGGAGAGAGCTTCTCCTTAGCTGTTTTTTGGCTAGCTTTTTTTGACGTTTTGTCAATGTCTTTTTCGAGTCTTCGACTCCTGGTGTGCAAGGGATATACCAACGTTGGACCGGTTTCAAGCCTTGCGGCGCGTGTCACAGAATGATGTCTGTGACGGACCCGCACCTCATGTGCCTGTGGTGTCTGGAGAGCGACCACGACCCGAAGTCGTGCTCCGACTGCCGGGCCATGAATCTGAAGACTTAGCGGGAGCGGTCCCGAAAGTTACTGGAGGCCCGGCGGTCTGCTCTGCATCGTTCATGGTCTCGTTCGATAGGAACGTCTCGAGGCCATTCGCAGAGCCCCCACTCCTCATCGCACTCTAAGTCGTCGAGGTCTTTGAGTAAGTCCAAACACAAGAAGAAGCCCAAGTGCTCTTCACCTTCTCCCCGTTGGTCGGCTGACGCGACGCGGGATTCGGGGCATCAGCACTTAAAGGCTCCGTCTCCGGTGCCTGATTCAGGGACGACTACGGGCCTCCTCCCATTTACGGGAGCCGGAGCATCCCCTGCCCAACTCTGCCAATTTTATGAGGCCTTGCACCTCGTCTTTGTGCAGCCCGACTCTGCCGGCGCGCCTTGGGCCCCCGCGGAGCGGATCGGGAGTCCTGGGCCTTTGATGCCGGCAACTCCGGCCCCGGCGCCAGAGGGCCGCGCGGATCCAGATCGACGCCGGTCGATCTCATTCGACCTTCCCTGGCGCCGATCCCGGTGACGATGCCCCCTGCGCCGGCCGTGCCCCCGGCAGGTGCCGCCCCCATCCTCTTCCCCAAGTTGGACCCGGAGCCGGACCGATGTCGGCCAACATCAGAACCGACGCTGGAGGGTACTTTTGTTCCCATGTTCATCCCTGGTGTTCCCTAACAACCAGAGGGTGGTGATGAGGACTGGGAGGGGTCGATGGACCCTTTAACTGACCAGTTGGAAGAACCAGACTGGCGAGAGGACCTGGGTGATGCCAGTGGTCTGGACACTTCTCCAGACACTGGCTTCCTTTCTCCCCCTACCGTGGCTACGGAGGAGGGAGCACCTGATGAGGCGGTAATTTCACGGTAATTTCTCAATGCAAAACCTCATTTACCTTCTAATTTACCGCTGCAAAGGTACTGGACCCTTGCCACTGTATATTACCTTCAGGAGACTTTACATAAACATGAAAAATCAAAAATGCAATTAATATTTAAGCCAATAAAGAGAGTTGTGAGTATTTTAAAGGGTTTTATTTTCTAGTTAAAAGTTAAAGTTCTCTGACCCTTTATTCATTAGTCAAATATCAATCAGGTTACAGAATTGAAAATAGGAAAAATAGAATTAATACAGAACATATTATAGGTTGCATACAAAACATTCCATAAAGGAAGGGAATGAGGCAATCAAATGTCAATCAGAATTCTCCAAAGAAAGTTCAGGAAAATATGATTCAAGAGTGAGTTTTTGCAAGGCTAATCAATAATTAATAATTGGCAAAAATCTCCCATAAAGAGAAATAAATGCATAAGACAAATAAATCTTTTCAAAACTAATTAATTTAGTCAAAGCATAAACTTATAGTTTTAGCATCTAAATCTACCTGTTCTATCCAGCTCCACACTCTGCACTGGTCTGTTCAGTCTGTCCTCTCTGTGTTCACATGGAGACGCTGCTCCTGAAAAGGCCCCTCCTTCACAGACCACAAAGGAATGTGATCTGCCTTGCCAAAAATATGACGTGCAAGGCTAGCCTATGCCCCCCACCTTTCTCTATCTCTCCTCGGACGCAATCTGCTCTCAGACTGCACTCGCGACGTTCGCGTACCTAACCCATATGTCTGATCTCATCTGCTTCTTCTCCTCTCTGTCTCTCAGACTAAGGCCCTAAAGCTTAAGGCTTAAAAAGTGAGCCCCCACGCCCCCTAAGAGGTCATTATTTATACTCTAATTCTTGGCTGACTATTCTAATAATGTTGCAAATTTTCAGTAAAGCTTGTACCCTGATTGGATAGCTTAGATGACGAGGGTCTCACCATCCTGTTCTCATTGGCAAATCCAACCCACACCAGTTTTAACAAAAGAAGCGTTAATGATTAATACAATTATATGTTTTAGCAACATTTACTAGGAAAAATGTTTCAGTCTATTTCCTCCTTCCTGTCACATTGCACGCAGGAAGGACACATTCCACAAACACTGATACATTGGCAGGGTAACAAGAATGTACAGTCCATGGTGGCCTTGAACCAGGTCTTCACTTGAGGCACTTGGCAGTATGTAGCTGGTATAATCTGCGCATGCGTTTTTCAGCACGATTCTCAGCCATGCTGGATTCTTAGGCAGCCATTTAATGGTGGGCCCATAAACAAAACAAACACAAAAATAGTATTAATTTATGAAATAAAACCCATTATGTTTTACCTCCCCATACTAATACCCTGTATAAATGATTACCTAGCAAAAGCTATTAGTTTAAAGCAGCTTTTCTTATTATTTGTGCACAACATGCAAAAATGTGCAATGTACAACATAGCATAAAACATGCACTAGTGTAAATTTTGAAAGCGCACACAGTTAATACATACTCATAGCAACATGCTCTAATGTTTTAGATAGCTTTTCATGCAAAATGCGTTTGCCCCATGTGTAGTGTTGGTGCATGGTTGATTAATTAATACACATTATAAAAAGATGTGTTATGAACTGAATATGCATTGTCTAAATATGCAACAAAGCCAAAGTCTCTTGAGACAGGAACAGGGAGTGTAAATTATAAGGGAAAGGAAACTGGGAAGAGAGAACACATTCCATGATTCAAAGCTAAAGAGGCCACTGAAATCACGAGTTTTCTCTACACTGCAAAAACACATGTTAATTCAGCACAAGCATTTCAGACTGAAAGCATTTACCAGGCCTCATTTCATGTCTCATGTGCAATGTGTTTTTCACTTGCCCCAAAATCTGCGTGCCATTTTAAATGCAATCTGTCTGAAACATAAAAATAAAGCAATGCTTAATTTGATGAAATCTAGCTCTATCAACTCACCCTTTGATGATAACAAATCATGATACCTCAAATGATTTGTAGATCATCACACTTATTTATTTTCACAAGTGACATTTTTATTGCAAAAGCTGAGCATATAACAATTTTACTTCTATTTCTAAGGCAAACACAAGTCTTGTCTGTAATCAGATCATATATAGCCAAGCTCAAATGTTTAGTGCAGAGTTCTGTAATTAGCTTCTTGGAACTGTTAGTCTTCTCTAAAATAAGTAACTCAAATAATAAAAGGAGAATTCAACAGGACAGTTCTCTTTTCTATTTTCTTTTCTTCTTTTCTTCTTTTTCTTTCATCATTCAAATATTCTTTTCTCTTCAGCTCTTGACAATTCTCAGTTATTGTTTCAGCATTTCTTTGGCTCTCCATCAGCTTGCCATCAGGGCGGCTCATACAGTCGTGGCATTCTGTACTTTTTCCATGCAATTTGACCACTCAGGTGCTGAGAAACTCTGACAGAGCACCATCAATTCTTTGCACTTTTTCAATCCAAGCCTTTCACTTTTATTTTCACTTTGATCAGATTCAGATGTTTCAGCTATGGGTGCAAATGATTCTTCAAAGGACCACTCCAGACATTTTGGATACCCTTTCAGCCAGCTTTTTCCTACCTCCACTCGTAGGCCCACAGCACTAATTTCTTCTTCAGAGGCTGCATCTGACTCTTTCACCCTTTGGACACCGCTTTCATCTGAGTCAGTTTCCACTTTTTGCTTTTCCAGTGCCACTTCAGTTTTCTCTAGTGCTGCTTCAGACTCTGTGTGTTCCCTTACAGCTTGACTGACCCTCTTCTGTGGACTTTTGACCACTGCTGGCATCTCTTCTTGAAGAGGAGCTGTTTTATCAGGGGGACACAGGACCATACGTGTGTGAGAGGCATACACCCAATTTGGAAGGCCACCACATTTCACAACAGTCTTTGCCAGGATCATTTGGAACAGGCCTTTCCATTTCACAGCATCTCTCAGATCAAAGTCATTGGCACCATCCATTATGCAGATCTTGTGTAGCAGCTGCAATCTGGTGAGAAACTGCACGCTCCACATCAGTCAGACCTTCACAGCAATGGCTAGTCTTTTCATCTGTGTTTTTCACAAGTGCATTTGCATGTTCATTTTCAAGCCACTTTGGTGATGCTGAAACACAGTCTTTTGCAAAGTGTAACTCTGTGCTGTCTTTGTGTTGCTTTATTATGCTTGAAACTTCAGGCTGATGGCTACAATCGAATCTTTGTCCAATCTGTGGTTCTGCACACATCATCTTTGAGACCTCATTATGATCTGATTTCAGAGAAACTGGCAATCTATACCTGGGCATCAGTTTTTGCAATAACACATTTGCTACTATGCAGTTGTCACTTTTCTCAAAAACAGTTCTGATACAACCCTGTTGTTCTGCTTCTGAAACAATTTCTTGAGCCTCTATTAATTCACCTGTGAAGATTCCATTGAATGTATATGCTAACAGAATACAATTTTGTGCAACTGAATTAGCATTTCTTTCTCCCATGACAACAGTGACTCCCATTTGAGCAGATATACTGCATGTTATGGTAAGGGCAATAAATTTCGAATTTTGGGCTGAGGTAACTACTGAAAGCCATGAAGCTTTGACAACATAATGTATAGGAAGCACAGCATGTGCTGCTCTTAATGTGTCATTATTACCTTTCAAATATGGGCCATCTACAAAATGGACATTGTTGGGCTGAATCAGACGTTCATCCTTAAAGTCTGATCTTGGCTTTATGCATATTTTCATGACATCTAGACACTCATATTCAGTTTCATTGATGTTGGGATCAAAGGTCATTGGGAAATACATCACAGACCCTTGAACACATTCATGTTTTTGAACAGGCACTGAGAGAGCGCAGCCCTCCCTCTCACTGCAAATTGGTGTATTTTCTTTTAAATAAACTTTCATTCCTAGTGCTGGGGCGCGACACTTTTTCTCTTTCAACTCTAGGAATGCTTTGGTGCAATTGTTGTCCAATGGAAGCGGATCAGACACATCCTTGTGTGTCAGCCTCAGTAAAGGCTTAGCCACTAGGGAAAGGTTTAGTAACCACTCTCTACAGCAGCCAACCATTCCCAAAAATTTCCTGACTTCTTTCTGAATTTGAGGTGGATTTATCTGGTGAATTATTTCCACTCTCTCTGGTGACACCTTTCTAGCTCCCTTTCCAATTATGTGTCCCAGACATTCATTTTCTTTTGACAGTACTCCTGACTATTCTCATGCAATGGCACTGTGACATGAACTTGACCAAAATCAATAACAGTAAGCCATTCTTCACCACATGGAATGTGAAAAAATATATTGGCTGGATTCGGTACCACAGGACAACATGGAAAAGTTATGCTATTAATCTCCTGCACTAATCTGTTCTTTTCATTTAGTTTCTGTGAACCTGTGATCAGAAAGTTACATAAACTTCCAATCAATTCCATCAAAAATACTTTACTCACTTTATCTCCAATTATGGGTAAAATTTCTGCAACTGATGGTGTTCTTGAATACATGTCATCTGGTTCTAATTTGAATAAGACATGTTCTGCACATTTTATTAATCTGACATCCTTCTCTGTGAACTCTCTTATTTCTGTGTTTATTATTTCTTTCAAATCAGAAGGTAATTTTTCAACTGTCTTTTCTGAAAACAATGCTACAGCTGTCTCTTGTTGGGCCATTTTAAAATGTACATCCTCATCAGGAATCTGAAAATTAACATTATCTGGTGTACAGTAACCTGTGCTGTTTAATTTGTAAAATAATTGTTTTCCTGCTAGGCCTGAGTCACAAACAACAACTTGGTAATTTTCCTCAAATGGGCCTATTTTTGGTGCAAATTCTTCTAAAACTGGGTTTGTAATTTCTCCTTTTAAAAGTCCTACAACTAAGTCTGGATCTTCCACTGCTTTCACAATGGACTTGGTAAATTCAGAATTGTTAGGGTTAAAACTCTCATTTTCAAATATAGCAACCTGTTGAACTGGGTTCTGATTTTGTTTCTGAAAATAATTCACATTTGCTCTGGACAACTTATTTAAATTAATTTTAGCATTTTCCATATTTAGTGGGACCATCTGTGCTTGAAAAATTCCTGCCATTGGTACCTGTTTCTGAACTGACATTTGCATTTGCTTAACTGGCATACTTTGCATCTGCATTTTTCTATGTGTTTGTGCATCATGTTTAAATTTATTTTTCTTCTTCCAATGCTCAAATCTGTTATAAAGATGGCAAAAGGACACCTTTTCCAGCAGTACAACATCCATACCTGAATTTGCACAGACCAAAACACCTTTACTTCCATCCTGTGTTCTTTTAATCTGTACCCAATCAACATCCTTTGCTGGCACTCTGCCCTTCAGGAAAGTAATCACTGCTACGTTTTTCTCCATAACAACAGAAAATGATGGTGCATTCATGCAAACCCTTATCATTGTCTCCTCACCTGGCCTTTGCACAACAACTTTAGATTCTAACCACAATTCAGTCTGCATGGCAATGTCAAAGAACATTTCCAAATTAATGCACAACTCTTTTAAAATTTCAACAAATCCATCTACTTGTGGGTACCACAGCATAAGTTTGTCTCTCAATTGTGGGAATGTGTTCAGAAATGCTGCAAGTTCACCTTTGTTCCGTGGCACATGAACATGCACTTCTCCCACCTATTTCTCTCAATGAGTAAGCAAAAGCTTCTCCTCATTCTGCTTATTATTTTTCTCAACTAGATCTGGTGGTTTCTTTTCTTATCCAGTTTCCTTGCTAGGTCTGGTGGTTTCTTTTTCTTCTCATGTTTTCTTGCCCACTTGTCTCCTAATTTCTCAAACCCATTGCATTTGAAAATATATTTCATTATTTCTGCAAGGTGCAACTGCATTCCTGAAGAACACATTGTCTCATTTGCCTCATCATTCATATGTACCCTGAAGCTTTTCTGAAATGGAAAACTTCCTGAAACATCAATTTCATATTTTTGAGCCAAATCGGTCAGTCTATCATGTGTAGTTACTGCACATGTATTTGTTTCCTTACTCAGGGAAATTAATTCTTTTCCTGACACTGGTTCACATTTTCATGATTTGAACAGCAGGGACTGTTAATTTCTTCATGTTCAAATGTTGATTTTAAAACACTAAGGGGCCGATTCCGATCTCGGTCGGAGGCGCACCCAATACCATTCGGTCAGGAAAAAAGCCATGCGAATGCCTGTTTCCCGACCGATCCGTACAGCATACCGAACGAGTAAGTACGATGCGCACAACAGCACAGAATCCGGCCGAGTCGTACTCACCCAATCCAGGTCCTGTCCTCCGACCGAGGCGAATCCGGAAACGCAGAAACGAGCCGCACGGAAGGGAAAATGCAGCCCCGTCCGGCCGAACAAGTACGATGCGCTTTCCGTACGCGCCGAACCCGTCGCTACGCACGGCACGTCAAAGCATCCGGGAGAGGCGCACATAAGCTCCGATTCGCGCCACAACACGATCCACGGCTACGAGGCGAACACGCCAGCGACGAGGACGACGCGAAGCGACGAGGACGACGCGAAGCAACGAGAAAGACGAACGACACGAACCAACCATGAATCCCTTCGTCCCGATCATACCAATATTCTACATTTACTACCGGAACAGGCACGGACGCGTACGGCGCAGAAGGTAAGTCAGACACCAACCACAAAACACATACAACACGTACACGACACATCACACACACACAGAGGGATGCAGAATTTACTTACACCAGCAACAGCAGCACCATAGGGGCGGGATGCCCATCACCAATGCCACATATGCACACAGGGGCCTGAATGCGCACCACCACCACCACTACCCAGGGGGCCGGATGCCAACCACTACTACCACCCTTAGCCAGGGGGTGCCAGATGCCCACCACCACTACCACCCTTACCCAGGGGGCTGGATGCCTACCACTACCACCACCCTTAGCCATGGGGGTGCCAGATGCCCACCACTACTACCACCCTTACCCAGGGGGCTGGATGCCTACCACTACTACCACCCTTACCCAGGGGGGCTGGATGCCCACCACTACTACCACCCTTAGCCATGGGGGTGCCAGATGCCTACCACTACTACCACCCTTAGCCAGGGGGCTGGATGCCTACCACCACTACCACCCTTAGCCAGGGGGTGCCAGATGCCTACCACTACTACCACCCTTACCCAGGGGGGCTGGATGCCTACCACTACTACCACCCTTAGCCATAGGGGTGCCAGATGCCTACCACTACTACCACCCTAAGCCAGGGGGCTGGATGCCTACCACTACTACCACCCTTAGCCAGGGGGTGCCAGATGCCTACCACCACTACCACCCTTACCCAGGGGGGCTGGATGCCTACCACTACTACCACCCTTACCCAGGGGTGCCAGATGCCTACCACTACTACCACCCTTACCCAGGGGGCTGGATGCCTACCACTACTACCACCCTTAGCCATGGGGGTGCCAGATGCCTACCACTACTACCACCCTTACCCAGGGGGGGCTGGATGCCTACCACTACTACCACCCTTAGCCATGGGGGTGCCAGATGCCCACCACCACTACCACCCTTACCCAGGGGGTGCCAGATGCCTACCACTACTACCACCCTTACCCAGGGGGGGCTGGATGCCTACCACTACTACCACCCTTAGCCATGGGGGTGCCTGATGCCTACCACTACTACCACCCTTACCCAGGGGGCTGGATGCCTACCACTACTACCACCCTTAGCCATGGGGGTGCCAGATGCCCACCACCACTACCACCCTTACCCAGGGGGCTGGATGCCTACCACTACTACCACCCTTACCCAGGGGGTGCCAGATGCCTACCACTACTACCACCCTTAGCCAGGGGGTGCCAGATGCCTACCACCACTACCACCCTTACCCAGGGGGCTGGATGCCTACCACTACTACCACCCTTACCCAGGGGGCTGGATGCCTACCACTACTACCACCCTTAGCCATGGGGGTGCCAGATGCCTACCACTACTACCACCCTTACCCAGGGGGCTGGATGCCTACCACTACTACCACCCTTAGCCATGGGGGTGCCAGATGCCCACCACCACTACCACCCTTACCCAGGGGGGGCTGGATGCCTACCACTACTACCACCCTTACCCAGGTGGTGCCAGATGCCTACCACTACTACCACCCTTACCCAGGGGGGGCTGGATGCCTACCACTACTACCACCCTTAGCCATGGGGGTGCCAGATGCCTACCACTACTACCACCCTTACCCAGGGGGGGCTGGATGCCTACCACTACTACCACCCTTAGCCATGGGGTGCCAGATGCCCACCACCACTACCACCCTTACCCAGGGGGGGCTGGATGCCTACCACTACTACCACCCTTACCCAGGTGGTGCCAGATGCCTACCACTACTACCACCCTTACCCAGGGGGCTGGATGCCTACCACTACTACCACCCTTAGCCATGGGGGTGCCAGATGCCTACCACTACTACCACCCTTACCCAGGGGGCTGGATGCCTACCACTACTACCACCCTTACCCAGGGGGGCTGGATGCCTACCACTACTACCACCCTAAGCCAGGGGGCTGGATGCCTACCACTACTACCACCCTAAGCCAGGGGGCTGGATGCCTACCACTACTACCACCCTTAGCCAGGGGGGCTGGATGCCTACCACTACTACCACCCTTAGCCAGGGGGTGCCAGATGCCCACCACTACTACCACCCTTACCCAGGGGGGCTGGATGCCTACCACTACTACCACCCTTACCCAGGGGTGCCAGATGCCTACCACTACTACCACCCTTACCCAGGGGGCTGGATGCCTACCACTACTACCACCCTTAGCCAGGGGGTGCCAGATGCCTACCACTACTACCACCCTTACCCAGGGGGCTGGATGCCTGTCACTACTACCACCTCTACCCATGGGGGCTGGATGCCTACCACCAACACCACCCCCACTCATAGGATGGACAATGCATGACACAACCAGCACACCACAACCTAGGGAATGCAAGAAAAAGACATCCCCCAACACCATGACAAGCGTGTGTAGACTGTGTCAAATGCCTACAACACTGAACATGACTTTGAACATACAATGTGACCCCCTATCACATGTGCCACACATATATGTGTGTGGCCCCCACAATGCAAGCAGGCCATGACCATTGTGGCAATGGGGTCCAAACCCCCATCATCACAGTGACCAAAATGTAAGTGTGGGGTCCATAGCTGAAGCACATTTTGAACAGTGTGGCAATGGGGTCCAAACCCCCATCATCACAGTGACCAAAAGGTAAGTGTGGGGTCCATAGCTGAAGCACATTTTGAACAGTGTGGCAATGGGGTCCAAACCCCATCATCACAGTGACCAAAATGTAAGTGTGGGGTCCATAGCTGAAGCACATTTTGAACATTGTGGCAATGGGGTCCAAACCCCCATTATCACAGTGACCAAAATGTAAGTGTGGGGTCCATAGCTGAAGCACATTTTGAACATTGTGGCAATGGGGTCCAAACCCCCATCATCACAGTGACCAAAATGTAAGTGTGGGGTCCATAGCTGAAGCACATTTTGAACATTGTGGCAATGGGGTCCAAACCCCCATCATCACAGTGACCAAAATGTAAGTGTGGGGCCCATAGCTGAAGCACATTTTGAACATTGTGGCAATGGGGTCCAAACCCCCATCATCACAGTGACCAAAATGTAAGTGTGGGGTCCATAGCTGAAGCACATTTTGAACATTGTGGCAATGGGGTCCAAACCCCCATCATCACAGTGACCAAAATGTAAGTGTTGACAAAGAAAAAGCTGCAACTGCCAAACTGCATGGATGATTCCTGGTCACAGAACATAAAACACATCAGTGGCAAAGTAGTGCATGTGTCCCATTGCAACATAAATTGGGGGAGGCAAATACTGCAGTGCAAATAACACATACCTTTGGCCATGTGCAGACAAACAACACCCATGGGGGCTGACACTGTCAACATTCATCAATGACACAATGACAGAAGTGACCATCAGAATGCAGACCCACATATTTGCACCAATGGGCACACAAATGCAGATACCCTGTGGAGACTGTAGATGTGAGGTGAACAGATACCATACCATGGCAGCAATGGGACACACAAACCATGATCATTGTGCTGACCGATGACCTAGGAGTCCCAGGGACAGCAGGGGAAACCCACCAAACTACATACAGCCAATGGCACACCCAAGATATGCCAATGCAGTGGTGCAGATGCACAAACACAAACAGGCAGACCCACACTGCACATCATACACAACAGGTGAGGGGGGTGCCAGTGTCCCCAGGCAACCACACAACACATGAGGAGACCTGAATACCAATCATACAGATGTGCATACAGTGCCACACAAAGGTAACTCATGGATCCAAATCCCCTATGTGGGCAAGCAGGCATTGTCAGATGAGAGGGAGCACAAATCACACATGTCACACAGGCACGTAGGAACAGCAACTGACACAGCAAGACACAGACACACCACAGCACTCACCCCCAGGGCCCCCACAATGTGGTGACCCTGGGCTGCATTACAATCCCACTGTGATGACAAAGCTAAATGTCGTTCACACTGTGAACCACAGTCATGTGTCCTGAGCAACAAACTACCATCACACCTACACAAGCACAAATCAATCAGCACGGCCAGTAAGCCAAGGCCAACATGGAGGCAGGGGTCTAGCCGGGCAACAACTCTCATCTGCACACACTCAACACCACACACCTCGACCTCCAACAATGTGCAGCAGTGAAGCACACATGCACTGGTGACATTGCACATGCACCCATGACTATTCCAGGGTGGTGGGTGGGAACCAAGGTGCAGAAACACATCACACATGGCCACTCAACAAGACTCCTGAATGTCTGACACACTGCACACTACGCTGTACATGGACATGACGGCAATACCACACCAACCAATGGGATCCCAGCCACAGTCACACACCAATGAAGAAGCCAAGGTCACCCACAAAGAACACACATAGACAACAACCAACATTGCAGCCCGGACCCTGAGGAGTGCCAGCAGTCACACACACAACGTGTCACAATCACTGAAAGATAACACAAACTGGAAATCACATGACAGGTGCAAACAACAAGTGCCAAGGGGAAACCTGACTGTGACCCATCTGCGTCTGCACACAAACTCAGCCCTGACAGCAAACACACCTATGGGTGACACCCTGATGATCAGTAATGTGCCATGCACCCACATCACAGAGAACCCAGGGAGAAGTCTTTGGGGGAACATAGGTCAACTCAGCAAGCATCACAAACAGGTACAACACTAGGGATCACAGCATGCACAGCAAAACGGAAGTGAACACACAGACATGCTCATACAACACACACCTTGGGCGCAGGCAATGTCACAGGAGTACACACTGCCATGAGGGGACTCCACTCCTGTGTGAGGAAAGATGTGCCATATGTTGCCTCAGTAGGGCCCCATCATGTCAGCTGAGCACTTGGTCACACAATCAACAATTAGCACCAAATGAAGGCTCCTGTCACATCAGCCTGGTCATGGAAGTGCCAACGAAATCATCAGCACAGATCCAACACACTTGTATAGCAATGTTGCACTGACAACACAGTTGAGTCCTTCCCCATTGATGCCCAAACCTGCATGTCCAGTGGAGATGGCCACACGGTCAGGGAAGTAGACGAATTGAACAATGGCAGGCACAACAGATGTGCAGGGGTGGAAGCCACAGATGTGAAATTGCTAATGTAAGTAGGAAATCCCATTGCCAAATACTGAACACATGACACCCTCAGATGCTGCTATGGATGACATGGATACACCACAGGATAGGACACATTCCCCTGGACCACATGGGTTCCTGCACAGTAACACTTCATTATCATGAGACCAAATATCACCATCACTGCAGCAAGGGCATGGTTAGCATCATCAACAACATGTACATCAGAAGCATAAGCACTAGAGAACAGAAAGGTGCTTTATTCAGCATATGTGTGTATTAAAAGTGAAAGTCCAGAATAAACACAAAGGCCAATGGCCAGTCCATTGTCAAAGTCCAAACAGGGTGACAGTGGCAGATGTCACCCTACGCATGCCTGCACTGCACAAAACCAGGGACAATCCACTAGGAGGGGCAACCGGGGGCAGGCCTGGCACCGCAGGGACAGGATCAGGGTCTCACCAGGAGGAAGCAGGGAAGGGGTGGTGGGTGCTGGCGAGCCACTGACAACTGCAGTGGAGGTGTCTGACATGGTGTGTGCCGGCACAACTGGGGGCATGACTCAGATGTTGTGGGTGCCGGCACGACTGCAGTGGACCCTGCAGATGGAGTGGACAGGTCCGCCACTGCAGTGCCCAAGTCAGACAGGGTGGTAGTGGACTCCACTGCAGTGCCTACCACCAGGGGAGGAGAATGGGGAACAGGCAAGGTGGGCTGGACAGAGGGGGAGGACACCCTCACCCCATCAGTGGCACAGACAAGCGCAGCGGGGGTGTGGTGCCGGGAGAGCAAGTGGCAGGGGAGAAGGCCGGATCCTCTTGGGGATGGTATATCTGTGGGTGGGGGAACCTGGGGCAGGGTGTGGTGGGGGCACCTGTGGAGTGGGGGCCTGAGGGATGGAGGAAGGAGACCTGGTGCCTAGAGCTGCAGGGGCGGCGGCGGGGTCTTGCTCTTACGACTCCGGGGGACTTGCGGGTGGGGGCCTCAGTCTGTCTGCGCCTGGGGGAGGGTGTCCGGGGGCGAGGGGCACTCTGCTCCGTGTGGGTGGGCTTCCTCTTCCCCCTGAATGCTGTATCAGCTGGATCGGAGGGGAAGAGGCCGAGGTCACTGAGGAAGAGCCGCTGGGTCTTTGGGGTTGCAGGTGAGGCAAGGGAGGGTGCTTTGGAGGGAGAGGCAACTGAGGACTGCGCAGTGCTCGTGGATGCGTGTGTGTGTTCCAGGGCCCCATCCCCTGTGAGTCTGGTTTCAGTCCCCTGACTGTGCGTGCGTGTGCGTTTTGTTTGTGGCGTGTGTGTCTGTGTGCTGGACGTGTGTGTGCTGGTGTGTGCCTGTGCCGGTGTGTGTGTGCTTGGGACGGGTAAGGTGCTGGGGAGTGTGGATGGAGCAGAGGCAGGAGGGGTGAGGGACTGTCTGAGGAGGGACACTGCTGCCGTCAGGGAGGAGTCCATGGACCTATTGCCCCTCTGTAGGTCAGACATGCCCGATGAGATGCCCTCCATGAACGACACCAGCTGAGTCAACAGAGCGGTGTGCGCATGGAGGACACTCAGCATGGCTGTCTGCCCTACATGGAGCTGGCGAAGGAGGTACACAGACTCCTCACTCAGGGCAGCAGGGGACACAGGGGCAGGGGGTGCGGTGCCTGGCCCAAAGGAGACACGCTCCCGAACATGGGAGCCTCCACGGACCTGGGGAATTGGAGCCGATGGGAGGGCGGTGGTGGTGCTGGTGGTGGCGGGGACAGCAACACTAGCTGGGGTGTGGTGGCTGCTGACACCCGCCTCCATAAGGGAGTCATCCTCCGAGCTGCTCTGGTCCTCAGCTGAGGTGGATGGTGCTGAGGACTCCTCGGTGTGGCTCCCTCGCCCTCCATGCCACTGGGTCCCTCCGACCACTCCTCGGCTGCTGACCCAGCCTGGCTCTCCGGCTCCTCCTGGTCCGTGGAGCTGTCCCCTTCCGTGGCCGTGGATGTATCTGCAAACAATGGGGAAACAGACAGACATCAGTCACCTGCACCAAACACAAACACCACTGTGAGCACAGCACATTACAGAGCAAGCCCTGGCATCATTAGTTGAACATTGCTAAAAGTGCCCTAACTGAACAGGAGAAGCCAATTGTCAGTCTGATGCCAACCATGGCACTCACATCCCACATGGCCTTGCACCCATCTGTCTGGTGTCTGTTGGATAGCAACACCCCAGTGTGGACACATGCACCACCTACACAGTAGTTGGACAGTGCAGAGGACACGGTGTAGCATGTGGACATGCACACATCACAACTCTTGCCACTGAGTCAGTACAGGTTTCCGGATGAAAGGGATGCCCAGAGTCAAATAGGAAATGCATGTGATGCATACCAGCGACAGACACCATGATGCACCCATGTCCTGATAGCCATCGCCACAATGGTGTGCATGTAGCACATGTCACTCCCCTGCAGGATCACCAATAAGTAGACACATGCCATGGCAGAGGCATGACTGCTAAGTCATACATCACTGTCTCAGTGATGTATGACTTGGCAGCCAGACAACAACACTCTGCACTGTGTCACAATAGTAGGTCATGGGGAATGCAAGTCCTGGAGCTGCACAAGTGCACATGTACATCCCCCACACAACACATCATCTTAACCCTCATCTGTCCAGGTCATACCGATTGGACATATGGGAGACCTGTGACACTACCCTCTGAACCTGAGCCCCTCACAATCTGCTGTGAATGGGAAACAGCTGCCTGAACTTCACATTCGCATACCCCAGTCTGCACGGGCAGCTGATCAAACACCTATGTGACACACAAGTATCGTCTCCTATGGTCACATCTCCAGTGGCATGCTGAGCCCCTACCGAGAAACACCCCAGCAGTCCTGGCAACAAATCCACAGCACACTGACACAGAGGCAGACACCTGAGGGGTCAAATCACTGCGCACAATGTGTCAGCTGATACCCGGGAGTGGGAGTACAGAGTGTATTGCATGGCCTGGAGTAGGCATGACTGTCCTGCCCCACATGAATGAGGGATGAGCCCTGGACAGTGGATAGCTGGCTATGTATGTGTCACACACGTAATCTGCACACTCCTGGGGCCCAAACACTGTTCCCACCCGCTGCATGGGTGTGTGCCACATACCCCAGGCACATGTGGTGGCTCAGCTCAGCAAGTGGACCGCATATCAAAGCAACACGCAGATTACATGTCCAAACACAGGCGTTGTGTGAACAATGGACCCACCCATGATGCCCACAACAGAGTTAGGGAAACAGATGCTGTCCCCCACCTTGAGTGAAGCAAACTGCAAGGACACAGTCCCAAGTGACACAATTCCCTGAATGTAAGGGCCACACCTGGGTATCAGATGAGGAGTGGGCAGTGCACAATAGAGGGACATGGCTCCTGGACAACATGACTGCTGTACTGTGGCAGTTTAACCAGGCCAGAGGAGGGCACATAGCATGTAATACAGAGTTCACAGTGCAGTCTTTGACTCACCCCTCCTTGCTGCTGTCTGGTCTTCAGCTGCCCATCCAGGTCTGGAAACACCACCGCCAGGATCTGGAGCATGTGGGGGTCAGGGTCCGTGTTCCGCCCCTCCTGCGAGGAGGCGACAGCTTCAGCTGGACCCGTGCAATCCTCCGGGTCCAGCCCCGAAGGTCCTGCCACCTCTTCTGGCAGTTGCGGATCCGGCGCTTGTAGACCCCCACGGACCGGACAGCCCGGACGATGTCCTTCCAGATCTCCTGCTTCCGATGGGCATTAACCTGTCAGGATGACAAAGTGAAAAGGCCATTACTACACATGCAACATATCCGTGCATGACACAGTTGTATATACATGTCTCAATCACAGGGGCACATGATGTACACAGGCAGTGCAACGCTGCCCATGGACAGTTTGCCAGAAGTCACTACATGGTATCATTGCATGGGAAGTAAAACCTTGTTCAAATGCACTGTCACTGCACCATACCTGTCCAGTGCATGTCACTACACACTATGGGGGGTGACAACTACTCAGTGAGCCTGCTAGCCAGTGGCGTGCAGACTTTCAGCCTTGCTAGTCAGACAAAATGCACATTCAGAAAGGCAGTGCACAGAACACTCACCTGCTCCCCTGGTGTCCCATACAGCTTGCTGTACTGTGGAAGTAGGCTGTCCAGCAGGGCCTGGTTCTCCTCAAGGCTGAAGGCTGGGGCTCTCTCCACAGTACGTGCCATTGCAGGGTCCAGAGGGGGCAGAGACAGCAGCAGTGCAGTGGCAGATGTCCTCCTGGAGCATGTAGTGCAGGCAAGTGAGCTCTCAGGGGAACAGCCAGCAATATATATGTGCTGCAGAGGCAGATACTGTCCCATGTGTCCAAAGTGATAGGCCCAAGTCGTTTGCATCTTCTGAATCTGGCCAATCCATGGAATAGCAGCACCAATACACGCCCACAGCATCCTTCAAATCTTCAACTTCATGACATACATGATTTTGCAACATTGTTGTGGGTGACCAACTGAATTTCCAGCAACCGACTCGTTCGAATTTCGAAAACGCGTCCGTTGCCAGGCTAGGCCATTGTCAATGGGTGCGCACCGATCGGTCCATTGCTGATTGTTGGAAATGGCCCTTTTTGCAGGGTCACCCCTAAACTTTTTGCCTGCCTCCTGTATTTTTGCTGACCTGTTTCTGTTGGTTTTATGACTCTGGGCACTTTACCACTGCTGTTCAGTGCTAAAGTGCATATGCTCTCCTTTGTAAATATGACTATGTGAATTGGTATATCCCTGATTGGCTTATTTGGTTTACCTGTTAGTCCCCAGTAGTGTGGCCTGTGTGTGCCCAGGCTGGTAAACCAAATGCTGCTGGTGGGCCTGCAGCACTGATGTGTGCCACCCACAGAAGCAGCTTGTAAAGTGTGTCTCAGACCTGCCACTGCAGTGTCTGTGTGCAGTCCAGAACTGCCATCTTGGCTGTGAAGTGCACCCACTTCCCAGCCCCTGAACCTTCCCTTGGCATATTGTAAGTCACCCCCATGGTAGGGTGCATTGTATGTGAAGGCAGGACATGCCTTGGTGTGTGTAGCATGTCCTGGTAGTGAATTATGCCCCATTTCGTTTTTCACTACTGTAAGGCTACCTGTTCCTCATAGGCTAGAATGGGCAGTTTGACTATTACATTCTATAGTCCTAACTGACCCCAGGAACATGGTAGAAAAACGAATTTAGTATGCCTGAGCTCAGAATATTAAAATACATCTTTTAGTGAAGTTTATTTTTATATTCTGTGTTTGAAAATACCACTTTTAGAAAGTAGGTATTTTCTTGGCCTAAGCCTTCCAGTGTGCTCTGCTGTTATGTGTATTGGCTGTCTGGTTTTAGAGGGGCAGGACAGGCTGAGTCAGACCTGGGTTGAATAGAGAGATCTGCATTTAGAGTGTGTGGGGAGGGGTGGCTCTTTGATCTGAATAGGGCTGTGCCTGGCAAGGTGAAGGCTGGCTCCACCCTCCCACTGTGTGTCTGCTAGCAGACCCCCTCTTTCTGAAAGGAAGGATGCAGCCTGGTAAACAAAGTGCTCCAGGCCTGAGCAGAACTGGTTCTGGCTAGGTTCAGTGACTGGTAGCTTCAAGGATCAAAGGCTTTTGGGGTATAAATATCTGTGCCCAAGCCCCTACATTTTTGTATTGCTTTTGGATCTGGAGAGGAAACTTCTGTCCGTGCCACTGGAGGAATCTGCAGGAAGTGACTGTTCTTGTGCTTGTGTGTTGTTTCTTGCACTGGCCTGCAGCAGTGACCACTGGACCTTGAAGAAGAGGAAAAGGAACTTTTGAGAGAACTTTTATTTTTGTTACAGCAATTACCCAAGGGCTAGGAAAAGAGCTAGCCTCCTGCTGGAGTCTCAGGCACATCAGACTCCACCACCAACCTCCTGCTTCCTCCCTGCGAGGATTGCTATCTGCTGATGAGGCTCCTGTGAGTTCCAGGGCCTCTAGTCTAGCTTCAGAGAAAAGAGTGCTGGAAATCGTCGCTAACGCACGTTTGCGAGCCGCTGCAGCCGAGAGCGCTGGAAAAATCATCGCGCTGCTGCCGCTGGAGTGCTCGCAACACGAAACCATCGCTAACGCCCCTTTGCGAGCCGCTGCAGCTGAGACGCGCTGGAAAAATCATCGCTGCTGTCGCCGAGCGCTCGCAACCCCCAAAGAAATCATCGCTTCAAGACATCGCTGTCGGACGCCGTGCGTCCGCCATTTTGATCGCATCGCACCGGATTTCGTCGCTCCTCGCGAGCGCTCATTTCTTCGCATCGCAACACAATCGCACACGCAACAGGATCGTCGCATCGTCTTCGCCCTCGCGGCAAGGCCTCAGCGCATCGGCGGCCTAAGCGTGAAAGAAGTTTGTCGCATCAGTCTCCGCACGCATCAGCAGATCGGCGCATCATCCTCCCTTGCGGCAAGGATTTTAACGCATCGCCGGCCTCGCGTGAGGAAATTCATCGCTAACACTTCTTTGCGACATGTTGTTGGTTTTGCTACTGAATACAGGTACTTTGTGAGAGAAAGGGTCGCAGAGACCACTGCTTTGAATTTGAACCTTATTTTTGCAACCTCTGAATGAGAAAGGGTCGCAGAGACCCCTGCTTTCAATTTGAACCTTATTTTTGCAATCTCTGAACGAGACAGGGTCGCAGAGAACCCTGCTTTGAATTTGAACCTTATTGTTGCAACCTCTGAATGAGAAAGGGTCGCAGAGACCCCTGCTTTGAATTTGAACCTTATTCTTGCAACCTTTGAACTATTTTTCACAGTCCTTCAACAGCTATCCTATTTTTGACAGTATTGTGGCTTTTACAGTTATTGGTCTTGTGATAAATCTGCCTTTATATAAAGATACTTATTTTTTATAACTACTTGTGTGGTGTCCCTTTGTAGTGTTCCTCACTGTGTTACTGTGTATGGTCATAAATGCTTCACACACTGCCTCTGAGATAAGCCTACCTGCTCGTGCTACGTTACCACAGGGTTGAGCAGGGGTATTAAAGAGGGTAGCCCTCTCACTCTGACTTAGGAGGAAGGGTCCCTACTTGGACAGTGGCCAGCCATTGCCAACTAGAGACCCCCATTTCTAACATTGGTGGGCAGCGGTGAGGATCTGGACTTGCATTTATGATCGCATACAATAATTATAGTGTACACTACTAGTCAGTGCAGACCATAACGTACCGCATACATTCTTTGAGAATTTTTTTTTTTTTGCTCCTATATTGTGATTGATATTGCCGGTGATTTTTCACCCGCGCACATTTCTGAGAGTTTTGGGATCCTATATTGTGATTGATATTGCTGGTGATTTTCACCGCGCCCATTTATTGAAAGTTTTTGATCCCCTATTGTGATTGATATTGCTGGTGATTTTTCACCCACGCACATTTTTGAGAATTGTTGGATCCTATATTGTAATTGATATTGCCGGTGATTTTTTACCAGCATACATTTTCTTGAGAAGTTTTCTTCTATCTTTTATTGATATTGCCCGTGATTGTTACAATGGGCAAGCCTATGTTTTATTGATATTGCCAGGTGATAGTACCCGCATACATTTTTGAGAATTGTTGGATCCTATATTGTAATTGATACTGCCGGTGATTTTTACCCGCATACATTTTCTTGAGAAGTTTTCTTCTATCTGTATTGATATTGCCCGTGATTGTTACAACGGGCAAGCCTATTTTTTTTTTTATTATTGATATTGCCAGATATTGCTACAATGGGTCTTGCTGAAATGAGACCTACCTTTTATATAGATGATCTGTTGATCTACAGTCTAGAGGAGCTAAGGATGTTCTGTGAGGAGAGGGGCTTAGCAGTGAGTAGGAAGGAGACTCAGCTATCCCTGCAGACATCCCTGAGACATTTGGCAACAAGACAGATGGAGATTCTTGGAGTCCCAGTACACCTACCAAGAGGGTAGTTGGTCTGAGGAGTGGCTCTGGAGAGTCTGAAGAAGAGGAAGAAAGTGTTATGGATTATCTCATAGGTGGGGAGTTCCTTGATGAGTCTAGTGCCTATGGTAGTGCCAGGTTCCCCTCAGGGTCCCCAGAGGAGTTGGTGGACAGGCGGGAAGGTCCCATAGGTAGGGAGTCCCTTGCTGGATCTAGTGCACAGGGTAGCACCCAATCCCCTTCATGGTCCCCAGAGGAGTTGGGCCGACAGAGGGAGAGGGAGTACCAGTTGGAATTGGAGAGGCTCCAAATAGAGATTGCCCAGCTGGAGGCGCACCTAGCGCAGATAGCAGAAAAGGAGAAGTTAGCTCAAGAGGGTAGGTTACCCCTGGAGCGCAGTTTTAATTGTCTGGATTCCCCAGAGAGGTGGGGTCCAGTGGTGGCAGCAAAATTGAAGTATATAGTGATGACAGTGTAGTACCCCCACCCAGAGATGTAGCACCTGACTTGAAGGAGGGGTTGATCTACACCAGGGGATTCAAGGATATGAGGTAGCTCCATTAATATGCAGTGGCCCTGAGGTGGATTGGGGAACTAGCGCAGGGGCCCATAGTCCTAGTGGAAGGAGGGATACTCTACCGACTCTGGATGAGAGGTGCAGGGAGAGGGGTTCCCCCGTGGTTGAAGTCCTGGTGTATGAGTGTGAGGACCGCCCAGAAGAGTGTGGGTTGAGTGATCGAGACAGTCAGTTAATGTCTCGCCCACTTCAAGAGAGTGGTGTGGGGTACATGTGTGAGACACTGGATTGTGAGGTAAAGGTTAGCACCTGCGTGGAACTGTGTAATCCAATTGTGGGAGAGCATATTGTGAGTTCCTATTTTCCAGAGCTAAACCAACATGTGTTAGAGTGCGAGTTCTCTGATCCTAGGGAACTTGTGCAGGAGGCAGACCTCTGGGTGAGTACCAGAGGCTCTGTAGAGGCATTAGGGAATGACCCTAAGAGAAGTGGTTCAGAAGTTTTCCAACCCAGAGTGCTGGGAAAGGTTAGGAGTGTTGCAGCTGGGTCCCCTTGTTGTGAGGAGGTTGTAGGGCCTCACATCCTGTCTCGTGGGAGCAGGAGTGAGACTGGGATAGGTCCCGAAGTGCCCCAGCCTCAGTCCCCAGGACTGGATGGTTCCATGAGGGAACACCAGGTGGGGAGCCTAGTCTGTCTGGATGGACCGTCCATTGTGGGGGTACCCCAGTGTTAGGTGAGCTGGGAGTGCCTGTAGTCAGGCCTCCATCAGTTCTTGTGCCTGGCAGTGCCACTCCTAGGGGAGGGTACGGAAGTCCAGCCTGAGGGATGAAAGGGGGAAGGAGTCCCCAGTGGAAGAGCCAGTGGGTCAGGGGCCAGTCAGAAGGGCTGAGCCCCCTAGGAGTGACCATGGTGACACCACTTCAGTCCTGGTTGGCCAGGCAGTTGTTCAGCCACAGGGGTTGGTCCCTGGGTTGGTAAGTCAGATCCAGGAGTTGTCTGCCCTGGAGGGAGGGACAACTGTAAGCAGTGTCCCGACCATTTTTCTAAGAGCACCTCTCCAGGTGGGAGGGTGCAGTATGCTGGAAGGGGGTGCAGAGGGAGGGAGTCCTCGCCTCTGACCCCGGTGCAACCTGCGGGTTTTTCAGGTTGGTAGGTCAGTTGCAGGGTCCGGGCCCTGAACTGGTGGAGGGGTGTGTTTCCCTTGAGGGGGCCTGTGTGCTCCCCAGGAAGTCCTGGTTGGCCAGGCAGTTGTTCAAGCACAGGGGTCGGTCCCTGGGATGGTAAGTCAGGTCCAGGTGTTGTCTGACCTGGAGGGAGGGACAACTGTAAGCAGTGTCCCGACCATTTTCTTTTCTAAAAGCACCACTCCAGGTGGGAGGGTGCAGTATGCTGGAAGGGGTGCAGAGGAGGGAGTCCTCGCCTCTGACCCCAGTACCACCTGAGGGTTTTTCCAGGTTGATGGATCAGTTGCAGGGACAAGGCCCTGAACTAGTGGAAGAGTGTATTTTCCTTGGGGGAATTGGTGTACGCCCCAGAAGTCCTGGGTTGCCAGGCACAGGCCCAGCGCAAGGGTACAGACCCTAGGTTGGGGGCCAGGTTCAGGGTGTCCCCCTGATCTGGAGGAAGGGGCAACTGCTAACAGTGCCCCTCCCGGTTTGTGTTATGGAGGCACCTCTCCAGGTGGGAGGGTGCCGGGCCCCAGTAAAGGGGGCGGGGAGAGGGCAGCCTCACCCCTGACCTCCGCCCAGTCTAAGGGTACAGACCCTATGCTGGGCTACCAGTTGCAGGATAGAACCCCTGAACTGGTGGGCGAATTATGCAGGACACCTGCCTCAGGTGCCCTGACAATTCTGAAAGGGGTATCGCTCCAGGTGGGAGGGTACCGAGCCCCAAAGAGGAGGACCGGGTGTGGGAGAGCCCACCCCAGTCTCTGGCCCAGCCGCTGGGTACAGGCCCAGGGCTGGTGGGTCAGTGTCCGGGTGCTTTGCCTGACCTGACAGGAGGGAGAGTGTACAAAAGGTGCCAGGCACCTGGGGTTACTGCCCCTCACTCTCTGATGCCACAAAAGTTTGAGAGCCATGAGAGGTATAGGGCTTGGATTTCATCACTGACTACTGTCAGTGATTACTGGGGCTTGTTGTTTATCTGTTGGGACACACCTGGGGGCCAGTTAAGGTTAGATGCTGCACAGGTGGTGTCCACAGGTAAGGGGAAGAGTTCCCCATTGGTTGTCTTAGTGAGCCCCGAGAGGTATAAGGCCTGGGTCTCATCCCTGACTACTGTCAGGGGCTACTGTGGCTTATTGTTTATCTGTTGGGACACACCTGGGGGCCAGTTAAGGTTAGGTGCTGCACAGGTGGTGTCCACGGGTGAGGGGCAGAGTTCCCCATTGGTTATCTTAGTGGGCCCTGGGAGTGTGGACAGAGGGATCCACCAGGGTTCAGATTGGAGTAGAGCTGGCATATGCCCCTGCAGTTGCGGGCCAGTTCCGTGTTCTATCGCCCGAAGCAGGAAGCCCATCAAAGTAGTGATTGGTCTACCCTGCGTTTTGGCTGGAAGGGGGTTGTGTTGGAAATGGCCCTTTTGCAGGGTCACCCCTAAACTTTTTGCCTGCCTCCTGTATTTTTGCTGACCTGTTTCTGTTGGTTTTATGACTCTGGGCACTTTACCACTGCTGTTCAGTGCTAAAGTGCATATGCTCTCCCTTTGTAAATATGACTATGTGAATTGGTATATCCCTGATTGGCTTATTTGGTTTACCTGTTAGTCCCTAGTAGTGTGGCCTGTGTGTGCCCAGGGCTGGTAAACCAAATGCTGCTGGTGGGCCTGCAGCACTGATGTGTGCCACCCACAGAAGCAGCTTGTAAAGTGTGTCTCAGACCTGCCACTGCAGTGTCTGTGTGCAGTCCAGAACTGCCATCTTGGCTGTGAAGTGCACCCACTTCCCAGCCCCTGAACCTTCCCTTGGCATATTGTAAGTCACCCCTATGGTAGGGTGCATTGTATGTGAAGGTAGGACATGCCTTGGTGTGTGTAGCATGTCCTGGTAGTGAATTATGCCCCATTTCGTTTTTCACTACTGTAAGGCTACCTGTTCCTCATAGGCTAGAATGGGCAGTTTGACTATTACATTCTATAGTCCTAACTGACCCCAGGAACATGGTAGAAAAACGAATTTAGTATGCCTGAGCTCAGAATATTAAAATACATCTTTTAGTGAAGTTTATTTTTATATTCTGTGTTTGAAAATACCACTTTTTAGAAAGTAGGTATTTTCTTGCCTAAGCCTTCCAGTGTGCTCTGCTGTTATGTGTATTGGCTGTCTGGTTTTAGAGGGGCAGGACAGGCTGAGTCAGACCTGGGTTGAATAGAGAGATCTGCATTTAGAGTGTGGGGAGGGGTGGCTCTTTGATCTGAATAGGGCTGTGCCTGGCAAGGTGAAGGCTGGCTCCACCTCCCACTGTGTGTCTGCTAGCAGACCCCTCTTTCTGAAAGGAAGGATGCAGCCTGGTAAACAAAGTGCTCCAGGCCTGAGCAGAACTGGTTCTGGCTAGGTTCAGTGACTGGTAGCTTCAAGGATCAAAGGCTTTGGGGTATAAATATCTGTGCCCAAGCCCCTACATTTTTGTATTGCTTTTGGATCTGGAGAGGAAACTCTGTCCGTGCCACTGGAGGAATCTGCAGGAAGTGACTGTTCTTGTGCTTGTGTGTTGTTTCTTGCACTGGCCTGCAGCAGTGACCACTGGACCTTGAAGAAGAGGAAAAGGAACTTTTGAGAGAACTTTTATTTTTGTTACAGCAATTACCCAAGGGCTAGGAAAAGAGCTAGCCTCCTGCTGGAGTCTACGGCACATCAGACTCCACCACCAACCTCCTGCTTCCTCCCTGCGAGGATTGCTATCTGCTGATGAGGTTCCTGTGAGTTCCAGGGCCTCTAGTTTGCTTCAGAGAAAAGAGTGCTGGAAATCGTCGCTAACGCACGCTTGCGAGCCGCTGCAGCCGAGCGCTGGAAAAATCATCGCGCTGCTGCCGCTGGGTGCTCGCAACACGAAACCATCGCTAACGCCCCTTTGCGAGCCGCTGCAGCTGAGACGCGCTGGAAAAATCATCGCGCTGCTGTCGCCTGAGCGCCGCAACCCCCAAAGAAATCATCGCTTCAAGACATCGCTTTGCGGACGCCGTGCGTCCGCCATTTTGATCCGCATCGCACCGGATTTCGTCGCTCCTCGCGGGCGCCATTTCTTCAGCATCGCAACACAATCGCACACGCAACAGGATCGTCGCATCGTCTTCGCCCTCGCGGCAAGGCCTCAGCGCATCGGCGGCCTAGCGTGAAGAAGTTTGTCGCATCGTCTCCGCACGCATCAGCAGATCGGCGCATCATCCTCCCTTGCGGCAAGGATTTTAACGCATCGCCGGCCTCGCGTGAGGAAATTCATCGCTAACACTTCTTTGCGACATGTTGTTGGTTTTGCTACTGAATACAGGTACTTTGTGAGAGAAAGGGTCGCAGAGACCACTGCTTTGAATTTGAACCTTATTTTTGCAACCTCTGAATGAGAAAGGGTCGCAGAGACCCCTGCTTTCAATTTGAACCTTATTTTTGCAATCTCTGAACGAGACAGGGTCGCAGAGAACCCTGCTTTGAATTTGAACCTTATTGTTGCAACCTCTGAATGAGAAAGGGTCGCAGAGACCCCTGCTTTGAATTTGAACCTTATTCTTGCAACCTTTGAACTATTTTTCACAGTCCTTCAACAGCTATCCTATTTTTGACAGTATTGTGGCTTTTACAGTTATTGGTCTTGTGATAAATCTGCCTTTATATAAAGATACTTATTTTTTATAACTACTTTGTGTGGTGTCCCTTTGTAGTGTTCCTCACTGTGTTACTGTGTATGGTCATAAATGCTTCACACACTGCCTCTGAGATAAGCCTACCTGCTCGTGCTACGTTACCACAGGGTTGAGCAGGGGTATTAAAGAGGGTAGCCTCTCTCACTCTGACTTAGGAAGAAGGGTCCCTACTTGGACAGTGGCCAGCCATTGCCAACTAGAGACCCCCATTTCTAACACTGATCAACGCGTACAGGGGTACAACGCGTACCCGCACACATTGAATGCAATGGGCCGGCCGGGGCACCGATCGGTCCATTGCGGTGCAATGCGTACAGGGGTACAACGCTGCACTCGCGCACACATTGAATGCAATGGGCCGGCCGGGGGCACCGAGTCGGTCCATTGTGGTACTAACGCGCATAGGGTACAACGGCGTACCGCGACACATTGAATGCAATGGGCCGGCCAGGGCACACGATCGGTCCATTAAGCTGATCAACGCGATACAGGGTACTAACGCGCACTCCGCATCACATTGAATGCAATGGGCCGCCGGGAGCACCGATCGTCCATTGCGGCACAACGCTGATACAGGGGTACGAACGCCGTACCTGCACACATTGAATGCAATGGGCCGGCCGGGGGCACCGATCGGTCCATTGCTGATCAACGCCGCATACAGGGGTACAACGCGCACTCTGCAGACATTGAATGCAATGGGTCGGGCCGGGTGCACCGATCGGTCCATTGCGGTACAACGCGTACTACGGGTACAACGCAGTACCTGCACACATTGAATGCAATGGGCCGGCCGGGGCACCGATCGGTCCATTGCTGATCAACGCCGTACAGAGGTACAACGCGCACCTGCACACTATTGAATGCAATGGGCGGCCGGGGCACCGATCGTCCATTGCTGTTCAACGCATCCCTGTACAAGTGACTGGCATATGTCACCATGCCTGTCTCAGATGAACATATGCCAGCCACAGATAGCTCCCCAGGGAGTGAGGGGCACACCTACAACACGACAGCCTGTCCAAACTGTATCATAAGGCATGTAAGGCTGCATTTCCTATTGTGTGTATGTTGGTGTACATGTTGTCCTGTGGGTGTCACCTGGGGGCAGCCACCCCAGGCTGTGCACGTGTTCATGGGGACAGGATCCTGGGTGTTACGTGTACATGATCACTGTGATGTGCAACTGTTCATATCTGTCCATGTGCCATGGTCACATTTCACGGTGGTGTATGTGTATGTCATGTCACATACCCCGTGAGGCCCATGTGGGACGGTATGTTTGAGCCAGGGTGTCCCAGTGGCACAATAGTGATGGTCCTCCACAGTCTGTGTGCATGTAGTGTTTACAATGTCTCTGATTTCATGTGCACAATGGGAGACAGTCTCCACATCCACGTTGTGTGTGCATGGACTTTGATGTTGTGCGTGTGTGTGTCACAGACGTCCATGTCTGTCCTGCAGTGGCAAGTGGGACCACTATCTGTGGGGGTCATGGTTGTTTTGCTCTGGTGTATACCTGATACTCCATGTAATGCCAGTGTCCATTTGGCAATACAGGGTCCCTGGGAATGTACCTGTCGTTGAGCTGTGATGCCTGGGGCACATCTGTCCTCACATGTCACTGTGGGGGGTGATTGTGACACGGCAGCAGGAGATGGGAACTGTGACACGCCCTCATGATATCCAATGGGCCAACCTGGGACTTATTGATGCCACTTGTTGAACCGTGATGACAGATGTTGGCCATGTATGTACCATACATGTCCTTACGGAACTGCACACTTCATGTAGTTGTGCCTCATAATGATGTATGTTGTGATATTGAGTGTGTTCAATGCCGCATATGTGGGGTGACTGACAATCTTGCTTTCTTCTCCTCTGCACTGCAGGGCTCCTGCTGTCCATCGACCATTCCCAGACCTGGCAACGATGGTGGAACGGGACAGCATCCGACGGTACCGCTTCACCAGGCAGCTGATTGAGGATTTGGCAGTGCAGTTGGCCCCACATTTGCAGCCTGGCCGGCCGTATCCTACAGCGCTGACCCCCAAGGTGAAGGTGATGGCAGCCCTACACTTCTTTGCCACCGGTACCTTCCAACATACTGTGGCGACTGCTGGTGGGATGTCACAGACCATGTTGAGCCGTGTGCTCCGCGATGTTTTGGAGGCAATGTTGCTATTCCTGAACCGGTACATCTATTTCCCTAGACTGCAACGACTCACTGACGTGAAGAGTGACTTCTATGCCCTGGGGAGGATGCCGCATGTCATTGGCTCCATTGATGGGACACATGTGGCTTTGGTACCACCACAGGCCCAGGAGCAGGCCTACCATAACCGCAAGCACTACCACTCGGTCAATGCACTGGTGGTGTGTCTTGCAGATATGACCATCACACACGTGTGTGCCCGTTTCCCTGGTTCAGCACACGATGCCTTTGTGATGAGGAGTAGTCGCATCCCCAGGATGATGGCACAGATGCAGAACCAGCGTGCCTGGCTTGTCGGTGTGTACTGACTTTGTGCCATTGTGTGTGATCTGATCTGTAGTATTCCGCCCACTTTTCCAAGTCAGCTAATGTGCACTTGTCTGTCCGTAGGTGACTCGGGATACCCCAACATGCCGTGGTTGCTGACACCCCTCAGGAACCCTGTGACACCAGCCCAGATGCGCTACAATGAGGCACATGGTCGGAGCAGGAGAGTGATTGAGCGGACATTTGGTCTCCTGAAGAGCCGCTTCCGCTGCCTGGACAAGACAGGAGGGTCCCTCCCATATGCCCCTGCGAAGTGTGCAAGATTATCATCGTCTGCTGCATGCTCCACAACCTGGCAGTGCGGAAGGAGTTGCCTCTCATCCAGGATGACAATGACCAACATCCGCCACCTGTGGAGGATCCTGGCCTGGACCACGATGCCAGTGATGATGATGATGATGAGGGTGATGTCCGCACACAGCTCATCACCAACTTCTTTAGCTGAATGTGAGTATCCTGAGGTGTCATGTCAATGATGTGAGTTGGCATGATATGTGTAGGTTGTGCTCTGGTGCTGTTGGAGTGTGTCCATGGGCTACTTGACTGGATGTGTGTAGCGATGTGTGCTTACAGGTGGTCTGTGCTCCCCAACAGTGTTGACATGCTAACTTGGTTCTGGGTGGGTATCTTGTAACATGTATTGTGCATGAGTTTTGCTGTTCTGTCCTGTTCTCCATTGCTTTTGACTGTGTGTCATTTCTGTCCTTCACAGGGTACTTTCAGATTCGTTTGGTCAACTGTGTCCACCGACGACGTGATTGTACTTCCAGGGTGGTAGCTGTTGTGTCCCTACAGGTGATGTGCGCAACACCCATGGACTTCCTTCCTTCTACAGTTGTTGACTGTGTGCCCGCTGCCAGGTGGGATTACCTTGCATCTGTAGTGGTTACGACATGTTGCAACTGTGTAATAAACCTGTGCTTCACTTTGTGATGTGCGTTGTCTGTGGTCACACATTTGACTGCCATTTGATTACTGCACCTGTGGGCTACTTGACTACAACTGGGAATAGGTGTGGTGTCTGTGCATTGCACCGTCTTCCCTGGCAACATCAGTGTAGGCAATGAGTCAGATGGCCTAGGTGTGTATGTGTTGTGTAGCCCTGGTGGTGTGTCTCCCTCATATGTGTCACGTTGCCTTTACTCACATGCCTGTGTTGTACTTGCTGTTGCAGTTCGCATACACAGTGTAATTTTGCAGTTCATCATCCCCATGACAGCACCCACGTTGGAATCACAACAGAGGCAAGTATGGTGTATTAGTGTGTTTATTGTGATACATTTGTGTGCATAGGATGGTTAGTGCTGTACATATATCTTGCAATCAGAAGTTCCTAGGTGAATTGAAAGTCCTGGTAGACAAAATCCCCAGTATCGGGGCCTCAGTTGTCTGAGACATTGGTCCAACTTGTACTCCCCATGCAATGTGTGGGAGTTGTGTTGCCGTCAACAGGGTGAACAGTTTGTGCACAAAGGTGAACATCCAGAACAGGTTCAGGCTTCCTGGGAGTTGCACTTGGCCATCGGCCTCTCACTTGCCCCTCCTCGGACGACCCCTCTTCTTTGGGGGGGCCCTCAAGTACAGGCTGCTGCGGTTCAGGGACTCTCCGCCAGAGTCATCCTCCCTCCCTGTGGCAGTTGCAGTTTGTTCAGCACCAGATGTTGTTGGCACACAGGGAGGTGTAGACTGGTTGCTGTTCATCTGGCGGAGGCATTGTAAAATGTCCCTGTGCACCGCCGTCATCTCTTGCAGTGCGTCCCACTTGGACTCCACGCGGGACATGTGTGAGTCCAAGCGGGCATGATGGGCAGCCTGCTGCTGTTTCATGTCTCTGAGGAGCCCCACTACCTGGCTGAGATCTCCGGTGCTGGACTGGTACGCATCGGCTATGCGTACCAGTTGTGGGTCATCATGCACACCAGCAACCTCTGCAAGCAGCGACCTCTGTCTCCCACTCCTCCCACCACCCCTGCCGACATGTGCAGTGCGTGCAGTGGCACGCACAGATGACCCTGGTCCACCTTGGGGGTTGGTGGTGGTGGTGGTGTCCATGGCCCCACGTTGGTCCAGGGTCACTGTGCTGGTGTTGCTCCTTGTTCTGTCCATGTCGGCAGGGATGGTATTTGTGGTGACAGTCGTTGGAGGGGTGGGTGCAGGGGTGCAGCTGGTGGTCCTGCTGGTGCTGCAGCTGGTGGTCCTGCTGGTGCTGCATGTTGACTTGCACCGGATGTGCCAGGTTGGTCTTCTTCGTCCGAGGAGGGCAGAGGCTGTACGACACCAGTGAGCTCCACATCCTCTTGAGCCTGGGACTGGGACTCCTCAGCGTCTGCTGCTGTGTCCCCATCATCACCTGTTTTTGGGAGACACACACAATGTATGTTATGTTTCTGCAGGCATCAATGGTTGACACACCTGACAGTTGTGACTGTGCCTCTGGGTGCGGGCCTGTACGTTGCATTGTCCTAAGTCATCACAGTCAGGGGTTGATATTGGTGTGGCACATTGTCCTGCATTATTTGGGCATTTCTATGTATTTGTTGGGGTGTGAACATGGTCTGCATTGGTTGTATTTGGTTGACAGCCGGCCCTCCTTCCCACCCACCCAGCCAGTCAGTTATCCCACCATGGACTGTGCTTGCATTGCAGGGAGTGGAAGTTGTCTTTCAGGATGTCAGGCAGTGGTGTTATGCTGTTTGTTGGTGCACAGTTCCCAGCAGGGCCTTGTGCTCCCCACAGCAGTAGCCAGTGTCAGCCATCTTGTCAGTCCTTATCCACTCCCTGTGATGTGAGCATGGTTCAGGGTGGTGTTGATGGGACAGTTGTGGGGGTGAGCTATGATCTGTGACTATGACTCCCATCATGCTATTGCCTCCACCCCACTTCCCAGCATTCCCATACTTACTTGCTTTTGTGGGGAGTTCATGTGTGGTGGGTGTGAGAGCAATGGCAAGATGGCTGACAGTGGTGTCCTGCTGTTGGTTGGTGTGCAGTTCCCAGCATGCCCTTGTGCTCCCCACAGCAGTAGCCAGTGTCAGCCATCTTGTCAGTCCTTATCCACTCCCTGTGATGTGAGCATGGTTCAGGGTGGTGTTGATGGGACAGTTGTGGGGGTGAGCTATGTCTGTGACTATGACTCCCATCATGCTATTGCCTCCACCCCACTTCCCAGCATTCCCATACTTACTTGCTTTTGTGGGGAGTTCAGTGTGTGTGGGTGTGAGAGCAATGGCAAGATGGCTGACAGTGGTGTCCTGCTGTTGGTTGGTGCAGTTCCCAGCATGCCCTTGTGCTCCCCACAGCAGTAGCCAGTGTCAGCCATCTTGTCAGTCCTTATCCACTCCCTGTGATGTGAGCATGGTTCAGGGTGGTGTTGATGGGACAGTTGTGGGGGTGAGCTATGTCTGTGACTATGACTCCCATCATGCTATTGCCTCCACCCCACTTCCCAGCATTCCCATACTTACTTGCTTTTGTGGGGAGTTCAGTGTGTGTGGGTGTGAGAGCAATGGCAAGATGGCTGACAGTGGTGTCCTGCTGTTGGTTGGTGTGCAGTTCCCAGCATGCCCTTGTGCTCCCCACGACACAGCAACAGTGTCAGACATCTTTGATGGGCCTTTCCACTCTCTGTGGGATGTGCATGCGTGAGTGTGAGCTTGCTGGGCCATGTGTGTGGGGATGTAGAGCTGTGCCTATGACTCCCATCATGCTATTGCCTCCACCCCCTTCCCAGCATGCCCATGCTTCCTTCCTTTTGACTCTGCTTCCCTGTGGGGTGGGCTGCCTGTGCTGACAGGATGGCTGGGAGTGTTGTCCTGGCAGTTGTTTGGCTAAAAGTCCCAAGAGTGTCCCTGTGCTTCACACAACATTACCCAGGGTGGAGGTTCTTTGTGGGATCTTGAGTTAGGATGTGAGGCATTGCATTCTCCCAGGTGGGTTCTGTGGAGTTTGTGTTGAGGGGGTGTGAGGGGAGGTGCTTGTGACTATGGTCAGTGCTGCGAGTCCTCCTTCCCACCCAGCCAGCCAGATATCCCACCATGGAACGTGCTTGCATTGCAGGGAGTGGAAGTTGTCCCTCAGGATGTCAGTCAGTGGTGTCCTGCTGTTTGTTGGTGCACAGTTGCCAGCAGGGCCTTGTGCTCCCCACAGCAGTAGCCAGTGTCAGCCATCTTGTGAGTCCTTATCCACTCCCTGTGATGTGAGCATGGTTCAGGGTGGTGTTGATGGGCCAGTTGTGAGGCTGAGCAATATCTGTGCCTACTACTCCCATCATGCTATTGCCTCCACCCCCTTCCCAGCATGCCCATGCTTCCTTCCTTTGACTCTGCTTCCCTGTGGGGTGGGCTGCCTGTGCTGACAGGATGGCTGGGAGTGTTGTCCTGGCAGTTGTTTGGCTAAAAGTCCCAAGAGTGTCCCTGTGCTTCACACAACATTACCCAGGGTGGAGGTTCTTTGTGGGATCTTGAGTTAGGATGTGAGGCATTGCATTCTCCCAGGTGGGTTCTGTGGAGTTTGTGTTTGGGGGGTGTGAGGGGAGGTGCTTGTGACTATGGTCAGTGCTGCAAGTCCTCCTTCCCACCCAGCCAGCCAGATATCCCACCATGGAACGTGCTTGCCATTGCAGGGAGTGGAAGTTGTCTCTCAGGATGTCAGTCAGTGGTGTCCTGCTGTTGGTTGTTGCACAGTTGCCAGCAGGGCCTTGTGCTCCCCACAGCAGTAGCCAGTGTCAGCCATCTTGTGAGTCCTTCTCCACTCCCTGTGATGTGCGCATGGTTCATGGTGGTGTTGATGGGACAGTTGTGGGGTGAGCAATATCTGTGACTACGACTCCCATGATGCTATTGGCTACACTGACTTGCCCAGTATACACAGAATTCCTTCCTTTGAGTGGTCTTCACTGTGTGTTGGTGTTGTAGTGGTGGCTACATGTCTGGATGTGTTTGTTAGTTCTATTTGTGCCACTGCCTAGCTGTAGTTGTAGTTGTGTTTGTACATGTGATGGCACGGTTAAATGTAACTTTGAGATGGCATGTGTTGTGTTTATCTGACTGACATACACATTTTGGGATGATTCTGTTCTGGTTGCTGTGTAATTGCTATGAGTGCATGGTTTGACTCTCCCTTGACAGTGATGTGTGTGTGTGTTTGTGGCAGAATATTGTGTACATTTGTTGTGTACTCACCAGGCTCTGGGATATTCTCTAGTCCATAGACGCTCACTGGCGGAAGGATGGCCCGCACCTTCTCCTCCCAGGGCCTGAGGTATACTGGCTTGGCAGGAGGGCCACTGCCGGTGTATTGGCTCAGGAGGTAGTCCTTCTTGAGCAGCTCCTCGGACCATCCTGCGCACGTCATACCACCTGTTCTGGATGTCAGTCTTTGTGCGCAGACATGGTGATTGTGCGTTCACCCTGTTGATGATCCTCTCCCACATCTTGGTTTTCTGGGAGATGGGGGTCTGTTGGACCAGTGTGCCAAACAGCTGTGGCTCTACCCTGAGGATCTCGTCTACCAGGACTTCCAATTCACAATCTAGGAACTTGTGATTCTTCTTGGGGGGCATGGTGATGGGTGGTGATGGTGAGTGATGTGTGTGTTGGTGTGCAGGTGAGGGTGTGTGAGTGTGTGTTTTGCTGGGTGTATGTGAGGTAGCTATTTGTTGGTGTGCTGATGGTGTGTGGCTTGTGTGAGGGATGAGCTGTGGGTGTGTGGTTGCTGTCTGTTGAGTGCTGGCAGTAGAATGGCATTTGCAAAGGATCATGGTTGGGATTTGTGTCCTTTATATGGGTGGAGTTGTGGGTGTGTCTTTGTTCTCTGTCCCCACCCCCCAGTATTTATTGGCTTTGTAATTGCTTGTTTGGCCTTTTTTGGTGTATTTTTCCTTAGTACTTTTTGTGCATGTTGGAAACGTTCTTGTGACCGAGTCGGACCCTGCATTTGTCTCGTACGGTCTTCTCCGTTTCGTTCACGCTGTGTTTGTGCAGTTTTCTATGCTGCGTACGCGTCGGTCGCGGTGTTTTGTGTTACTTCGGCTCGGTTTTGTATGCGTGTCGGTCGTACGGCTTGTCCTCCGTTCGACTCGGTCGTGGTTTTCGCGCCTTGCATCGTACTTTGCGGTTTGGAGTTCGCGTGTACGCTTTCGGTTGGATTTGTTCCGGGTGCGTGTCGGTCGGTTCGATTCGCGTGTTTTTCCGGCCGGATTGCTGTTTTTCGTGCGGCTCGGTCGTTCGGCTTGGGTTCAGTACGTGTCGGTCGGATTTTGCACGCCTTGCATCGTACTTGGCGTGTCGGGCGCCACAGGTACGTGTCGGTCGGAATAAATTCCGGCTCCGAGTCGGTCGGTGCTTTTTCCGGCCCGAATCGGAATCGACCCCTTAGCTGTTTCTCTTTTCCATGGTCTGGGTTAATTTGGTCCCCCATGCTCTCTATCTTTTTAAGCACTGCTGCTTCCTCACAGCAGGTTTGAGAAATCCCATCTTCAAATATATTCATTTTTCCCTGGGCTATTGGTGTTGTAAAGACTATTTCTCCCCCACCTTTCAGTGCTTGGACTGTCTGGGGTAATTTCTGTTCAATAATCTGTGAATTCTGAGTTTCTGAAATAAACCCTGACATAATTACTCCTTCTGCAGCTCTTTGAACTTTTTGAGTAGGGACCATAATAATTGGGACAGTCACAATTTTTCTAAGCATTGCCTGTGCATCTGAAGTTTGTGATATCTGGACTGAATCAGTCACATTTAAAGCAGTAACACCTGGAGGTATCACTGTCAGTGCTGAATCAACAAGTAGTGGGTCAATCTGAAATGTCTGCACAGTTCTTTCAATCTGTGTTTCTCTCTGTTTAACAGAAGCAGCAGCCACTGTAGTACTTACTGGTACACTATGTTTTTAATGGGAACCACATAAAGTGGCGGACACTCAGTTAACAATGCATCCATTATTTCATCCCCTGAATCATTATTTATTTGAAGCTTTTTATCATCATTAATTCCCTTCTCCTGCATCTGGTGCTTTACCTTTTTATCCTCACTTGCTTTGTCTCTTGCTGTCTTTTCCCACATGCTTAAGGCCTCAAATTGTGCAGCTCTAGATGGTGTCTTTATTTCACATAACACTTCCCTTAATTTGTCAATAATTTGCAATTCAAAAGTACCATCTTTTGGAAACCTCAAAGGACCTTCTTTTTCAGTAATCTTGCACCATTGGTGAACCCACATACATGAATTTTGTCCTAAATTGGTAGACATAAAATGCACGGGTGTTCCTTCAGGAGCATCACCAATTAAAAACGAATTTTTCACTTTACCTCCCAACAGTTTCTTTAAACCTTCAAACATTTTCATTTCTGCAATAGTTCAATGCAATTTCTTTTCTCCAATCCTGCCACAATTAACAGTTTCAGTCAGTTTAACTCCTACTACTGACCCTCCACAAAATCTTACGGCAATATTTTTCTGAGTTTTCTTAATCAAAATTCTGTTAATAACAACATAAAAACATTCGCTACTCTGTCTGCTCCACTAAACAAAGGATAGATGTCTTTTCACTGCAAGTAACACATTCCGCTTACTCTTCACAAAGTAAGAACTTCTGTTTACTCTTCAAACACTGCGAGTAAATCCCTTCCGCTTACCCTTCACTCAAGCTCAGAAGAACCTGCTACTCCTTTGGTGTTACCCTTTCTAGGTGATATAACACCAAAGTTTCACCAGCGAACTCTTTTGCTATCAATCACTCTCACTTTTACACAGAAAATAGTCCCTAATTTAACACTGCCAGTCCTACCTAGCTTCTCAGTGTTATTCCAACAGACGAGTAACCTCACTGCAGTGTGGCTTCCATTTACCACCCGCTATTCCTTTCCCGGGAATTTCCACAGGTGTACATACCTGTTTTTCCAAACAACATAGAACAAGACACTAACTCACTTAACATGAAGAGTTAAAACGTGTAATCAATAACCAATAAATCCTGTCCTATGAAATTACCAATATAATCAATAAAACCATCAATTCAAAATGAGCAAAATTTCACCAACAGTCAAAACCCTTACTATTTTCAACACTTCAAAAATACATCCTAGCACATAAACAACATTTCACAACCCTATTGATACTCACACCACTCCAGCAATCGCCTTCTTGCATCACCTTCCAGTACTGCTTTGCCAGTCTTCAGCTTCTGAGCATTGGAATCAGGACTTTCTTTTGAGAATCTGGACATTTATCTAACTTGGGCAATTATTTTACTTCCCTCCTAAGGTCAATGATCCATTAGTCGAATAGTTGATGGTGATATTAATAATCCTTAATCACCAAACTAATCAATAATGACCTTTCTCTTGCTACCAGAAACTGATGCAGCGGTAATTTCACAGTAATTTCTCAATGCAAAACCTCATTTACCTTCTAATTTACCGCTGCAAAGGTACTAGACCCTTGCCACTGTATATTACCTTCAGGAGACTTTACATAAACATGAAAAATCAAAAATGCAATTAATATTTAAGCCAATAAAGAGAGTTGTGAGTATTTTAAAGGGTTTCATTTTCTAGTTAAAAGTTAAAGTTCTCTGACCCTTTATTCATTAGTCAAAAATCAATCAGGTTACAGAATTGAAAATAGGAAAAATAGAATTAATACAGAACATATTATAGGTTGCATACAAAATATTCCATAAAGGAAGGGAATGAGGCAATCAAATGTCAATCAGAATTCTCCAAAGAAAGTTCAGGAAAATATGATTCAAGAGTGAGTTTTTGCAAGGCTAATCAATAATTAATAATTGGCAAAAATCTCCCATAAAGAGAAATAAATGCATAAGACAAATCTTTTCAAAACTAATTAATTTAGTCAAAGCATAAACTTATAGTTTTAGCATCTAAATCTACCTGTTCTATCCAGCTCCACTCTCTGCACTGGTCTGTTCAATCTGTCCTCTCTGTGTTCACAGAGAGACGCTGCTCCTGAAAAGGCCCCTCCTTCACAGACCACAGAGGAATGTGATCTGCCTTACCAAAAATATGACGTGCAAGGCTAGCCTATGCCCCCACCTTTCTCTATCTCTCCTCGGACGCAATCTGCTCTCAGACTGCACCCGCGACGTTCGCGTGCACCTAACCCATATGTCTGATCTCATCTGCTTCTTCTCCTCTCCTGTCTCTCAGACTAAGGCCCTAAAGCTTAAGGCTTAAAAAGTGAGCCCCCACGCCCCTAAGAGGTCATTATTTATACTCTAATTCTTGGCTGACTATTCTAAAAATGTTGCAAATTTTCAGTAAAGCTTGTACCCTGATTGGATAGCTTAGATGACGAGGGTCTCACCATCCTGTTCTCATTGGCAAATCCAACCCACACCAGTTTTAACAAAAGAAGCGTTAATGATTAATACAATTATATGTTTTAGCAACATTTACTAGGAAAACATTTTCAGTCTATTTCCTCCTTCCTGTCACATCGCACGCAGGAAGGACACATTCCACAAACACTGGTACATTGGCAGGGTAACAGGAATGTACAGTTCATGGTGGCCTTGAACCAGGTCTTCACTTGAGGCACTTGGCAATATGTAGCTGGTATAATCTGCGCATGCGTTTTTCAGCACGATTCTCAGCCATGCTGGATTCTTAGGCAGCCATTTAATGGTGGGCCCATAAACAAAACAAACACAAAAATAGTATTAATTTATGAAATAAAACCCATTATGTTTTACCTCCCCCATACTAATACCCTGTATAAATGATTACCTAGCAAAAGCTATTAGTTTAAAGCAGCTTTTTCTTATTATTTGTGCACAACATGCAAAAATGTGCAATGTACAACATAGCATAAAACATGCACTAGTGTAAATTTTGAAAGCGCACACAGTTAATACATGCTCATAGCAACATGCTCTAATGTTTTAGATAGCTTTTCATGCAAAATGCGTTTGCCCCATGTGTAGTGTTGGTGCATGGTTGATTAATTAATACACATTATAAAAAGATGTGTTATGACCTGAATATGCATTGTCTAAATATGCAACAAAGCCAAAGTCTCTTGAGACAGGAACAGGGAGTGTAGATTATGAGGGAAAGGAAACTGGGAAGAGAGAACACATTCCATGATTCAAAGCTAAAGAGGCCACTGAAATCACGAGTTTTATCTACACTGCAAAAACACATGTTAATTCAGCACAAGCATTTCAGACTGAAAGCATTTACCAGGCCTCATTTCATGTCTCATGTGCCATGTGTTTTTCACTTGCACCAAAATCTGCGTGCCATTTTAAATGCAATCTGTCTGAAACATAAAAATAAAGCAATGCTTAATCTTGATGAAATCTAGCTCTATCACACTCTATGCTGTGGTGGTGCGAAGGGCGGCCGAGGTCTTGGGCCTTGAGCTCCCTTCAGTGGCAGTCAGGACTAACCTCCTGACGGAGGTGCTTCAGCCTGCGGCGTCCACTTCTGAACCCCTATTGCCATTTAACGAAGCCCTCACCGACGTCCTCCTGGGCACCTGGTCCAAGCCCAGCACAGGGGCTCCTGTGGAGAGGACGATTGCCCGCTGCCACCGCCCAGACCCGGGAGACTCAGTGTTCTTAACCCAACACCCTTCCCCGAGAGTTTGGTGGTCCAAGCCTCTTCTTCAAAGGGTGCATTCCCTTCTGCCCCTCCAGACAGGGTATCCAGACAGGGACCATCTTGGGAAGCGCATGTTCTGTTCCTCCAGCTTGGCACTGCGGTCCGTGAATACCGCGTGCCTCTTGGGCCGATACTCCCATACCATCAGGGATATGGTTGCGCAGGTGCTGCCTCAGTGCCCGGAGGAGGCCAGGGCCGTTCTCTCCCAGGCAGTGGTGGATGGGAGAGATGCAGCCAAATTCACAATAAGATGTGGACTGGAATCCACTGACTCACCGGGCAGAACGATAGCCACGTCGGTAGCCTTTAGGCGCAACGCCTGGTTGAGGACATCTGGCTTTTCTGGGGATGTCCAGCCAAGTTTGGTGGACATGCCCTTTGATGGCCATCATCTTTTTGGCGACAAAACAGACTCGGCGCTGGAGCGCTTTAAAGATTTTCGGGCTACGGCCAGATTTTTGGGCCTCTCTGCGCCTTCTCGCCAACTCCAGTCTGCTTTTTGTCCCTTTTGTGGCTACAGAAGGGGCGCCCAACCACGCCCAGCCTAGCCACCGGTTCACGCAAGCTGCCCAGCCTCTGCATGGCCGAGCACGTGGGACCCAGCGATCTTGCGGGTCTGGGAGCCATCGGGCGGGCCAGTCCACCCTTCCCCCCCTGCTGCAGCCTTCAAACCTTCCTAGTCCGATGTTTCAGGCCCATCAACGGCCAGTGGGCAATCACGTTGGACATGTGGGTTTTGCAAATTGTCCGAAAGGGGTACTCTCTCCCGTTCCAGACTCCCCCTCCCTCCATGCCACCATCTTTTGATCGCATGTCGGAGGATCATTTGGCGCTTCTCCGCCAGGAAGTCTCAGCTCTCTTGGCCAAGGGGGCTATAGAGAGAGTCCCTGTGCCAGAAGTAGGTTGTGGTTCCTGCCACTTTCTGGTGCCCAAGAAGGACAAAGGCCTGCGGCCTATTCTACAACTCAGGGCCCTCAACCGCTTCCTCCGGAAGGAGAAGTTCAAAATGCTCACGTTGGCTCATGTACTGTCTGCCCTCGACCCCAGAGACTGGATGGTGGCACTGGACTTGCAGGATGCCTATTTCCATATTCCTGTGCCAGCCCACAGATGCTATCTACGGTTCACGGTGGGCCACGAGCACTTTCAGTTCACTGTGCTCCCCTTTGGCCTTTCCAGCGCCCCTCGGGTGTTCACGAAAGTGAAGGCGGTGGTCACAGCTCATCTGCGCAGATCAGGGGTTCCAGTCTTCCCCTATCTCGACGACTGGCTGTTGAAGGCGGGCTCGCCCCAGGCTGTCGTCTCCCACCTCCAGACTACGGAGGACCTCCTGCATTCGCTGGGGTTCACAATCAACGTGCCGAAGTCGCACCTGATTCCCTCTCAGAACCTCCTCTTCATCGGAGCGGTTCTGGATACAGCGCAGTTTCGGGCTTATCCTCCCGAGCAGCGAGTCCGAGATATTCGGGCTATGATTCCGATTTTTCAGCCTCTATCCCGGGTTACGGTGAGAATGACCCTGAGGCTACTGGGCCTCATGGCCTCCTGCATCCTGCTGGTGGATCATGCAAGGTGGCACATGCGGGCTCTGCAGTGCGACCTGAAGTTCCAGTGGGTGCAGCATCAGGGGAATCTTTCCGACTACGTTCAGATCTCAGAGGGAACTGCACAACAACTGCAGTGGTGGCTAACAAACCAAGCTTGGGTCAGAGGCAGATCCCTCTCCCTTCCCCAACCAGATCTAATGGTGGTGACAGATGCGTCACTCCTGGGATGGGGCGGCCATCTGTGAGAGAGGGAGATCAGACAGGCGTCACACCACCCTACTGCAATTTCTAAATGTAAATAACCGACAACGGGGAAACAGCTGCCCTCATCCTCTTGGACCTCTCTGCGGCGTTCGACACCGTCTGCCACCGCACCCCTAGTGAAGCGCCTCAGCAACATCGGAATCCGAGAGAAAGCACTGGAATGGATCATCTTGTTCCTCGCCGGAAGAACCCAGAGAGTCCGCCTCCCCCCCCGTTCAGATCCGAAGCCACCGAAGTCATCTGCGGCGTTCCACAAGGATCCTCACTCAGCCCAACCCTCTTCAACGTCTACATGAGCCCCCTCGCAGCCATCGCACGCCGACACAACTCTCAACATCATCTCCTACGCCGACGACACCCAGCTGATCCTCTCCCTCACCAACGACCCCACCACCGCCAGAGCCAACCTACACGACGGGATGAGAGACGTCGCCGACTGGATGAGGAACAGCCACCTTAAACTGAACTCAGATAAGACGGAAGTCCTCATCCTGGGCTCATCACCCTCCGCCTGGGACGACTCCTGGTGGCCCCCGGCCCTGGGCACCGCGCCCAAGCCAACGGACCACGCACGCAACCTGGGCTTCATCCTGGACTCCTCCCTGTCGATGACCAGACAAGTCAACGCCCGTCTCATCTTCATGCTTCAACACCCTGCGCATGCTCCGCAAGATCTTCAGATGGATCCCCACTGAAACCAGGAAGACCGTCACCCAGGCACTCGTCACCAGCCGACTGGACTATGGGAACACCCTCTACGCCGGAACCACAGCCAAACTTCAAAAGAGACTCCAGCGCATCCAGAACGCCTCCGCACGACTCATCCTGGACATCCCCCGACACAGCCACATCACCGTGCACCTGAAAGACCTGCACTGGCTCCCCGTCAGCAAGAGAATCACGTTCAGACTCCTCACCCACGCACACAAGGCCCTCCACGACCTGGGCCCAAAGTACCTCAACGACCGCATGACCTTCTACACGCCCACACGCCAGCTACGATCAACCAGCCACGCCCTCGCCACCGTACCACGCATCCGCAGAACCACCGCCGGAGGAAGATCCTTCTCCTACCTGGCAGCCAAGACCTGGAACTCCCTCCCCACTCACCTTCGGCGAACCCAGGACCATCTCTCCTTCAGGAAGCAGCTCAAGACCTGGCTGTTCGAGCAGTAACTTACCCCCTCCCCCAGCGCCTTGAGACCCTCCCGGGTGAGTAGCGCGCTCTATAAATGCCGTGATTGATTGATTGATTGAATAACAGATGTTACCATTACCCAATTTATGGTATTTAATTAACAAAAGACTAAGGGCCAGATATACGACCCTTTCATTTAGCGCCTCGCAATTTGCGACTCATTGCGTGTCGCAAATTGCGAGGTGCTAAATGAAATGTACAACAGTGTTATTACACTGTTTTTGCGATTCCCAATGGGCTCGCAAATGCGAGGCTCATTAATATTAATGAGCCTCTCGCAATTTGCGAGCCCATTGGGAATGCCAGCCCTCCCAGGGATGGTGGCCTGCTGGGCTCAGCAGACCACCATGTCTGGGACGACTTTTTAATAAAGCACCTTTATTTAAAAAAATGCAGCCCGTTTTCCTTAAAGGAAAACGGGATGCATTTAAAAAAAATTAAACTAAACGTTTTCGTTTCAAGGCAGCGGTCCCTGGGACCACTGCCTGCCTTTAAAAAATATTTTTAGAGACAGTCACAAAGTGGAAGGGGTCCCCCTGGGGACCCCTTCCAAATTGCGACTGCATTACCACCCTCTTGAAGAGGGTGGTAATTTGCAAGTGTTTTGCGACCGCAATTGCGGTCACAAAACATTCACACATAGCATTGCGGACGCAATTAGGAAGGGAACGCCTTCCTAATTGCGACTCGCAATTCTTAAATAGCGAGTTGCAAATAAATTGCGACTCGCTCTTTAGGAATTGTACATGGTCAACAGTGATTTTGCATGTACAAACGGGTTCACAAACCCATTTGCGCATGCAAAATCACGTCGAACATCTGGCCCTTAGGGCCTGATTATGATCTTGGCGAATGGGATACTCTGTAACAAACATGCCCGATTTCCCGTCTGCCGTATTACAAGCTCCATTATATCCTATGGAACTTGGAAGGCTCAGGCCCTAAGTCTACATCGGTGGGAATAAATTCAGGACCTCCAAAACCTATTTTGTCAGAAGTGAGAATCCAGTAAACTTAGCCACCCCTCAGCCTAGTTTGCACCTTCATTTTTGTAAATAGGCTAGCTGTTTGGAAGTTTGTTTAGGTCATTTTTTAATTAACGAAAAAAATTCATATAAATTCCGCATGTAATGCACAATAACAAGGTAAATGACATAGTACCTCATTCAAACAAATGTTTAATGTCACAGTATAACTCTTAGCTACCTGACTTTTTAGAGTTAGAGACACGCATCTATGGCAGGGGTCTATCCATGCTGCATAGAAAGATGGGCAAACTTACAGCACAAAAACAAACACAATGCCAAACATGATCCTTGCACACAGTAACATCAAGATTCATTTTGGACCTGACCCTCTGCAGAGTCACCCCCAAACATTTTGCTTTTTTCTCTCCACTTCTTGCTGAATTCTTTTGAGCTTAGGACTCTGCACTTTGTTACTGCTAACCAGTGCTAAAGTGCTTGTCTCCCTAAAACATGGTTACATTAGCTTATACCCAATTGCCATATTTAATATACTTGTAAGTCCCTTGTAGGGTGGTATACCATATACCCAGGGTCTGTAACTTAAATGCTACCAGTGGGCCTGCAGTACTGATTGTGCCACCCACTTGAGTATCACCTTAAAACCTGTCCCAGGCCTACCATTGCAGCCTGAGTTCAGTTTAAACTGCCATGTCAACTTAGCATTTAAACCCCCTTGTCAAGCCTTAAACTCCCCATTTATTATATCTAACACACCCCTAAGCTAGGCCCTAGGTAGCCCATAGGCAATGTGCTGTGTAACTAAAAGGTTGGACATGTACTTTTAAGTTTTACATGTCCTGGTACTGAAAAACTCCTACACTCATTTTTCACCACTATGAGGACTACCCGTCCCATAGGATAACAATGGGGATTCCTTATTACATTTAATAAGCTGTAATTATTATTTGAAAGCAGGTAACTATCTCATGTTTGGTACCTATGAAATTGTAATGATAAACCCTTTTTAAGGGTAAGGTCGGATCTTTCATTACAATTTTGAAAGTGCCACTTTTAGAAAGTTTGCATTTTCCTATCCCCAGCCCTTTTGTGCCTATAACCTGTCTTGGGTCACATGACTGGGTGTAACTGACAGACTCTGTGAATTACTCCCAGACTGTAACACAATAGAGGGATCAGGTGTGCCTGAGTGGGCCATCTGTTGCCAGGATGGGGGAAGGGGGGTGGAGTTGAGCACAACCCCACTTACAGCCTGTGAATAGCCTGTGCTCTGCCTTCACACATAGGCCTAATGACCCTGCACTGTCACTCAAGTCAGCTTGGAGCCAGAGCAGGGGTGGTAGGAGATTCCATGCACTTCAAAGCCACTGTCTGGAAGCTTCTCCCACCTTCCAGAACCAGGGCACCAGGGTATAAAAATGAGACCTCAGAATCCAACTCTTCAGTACACTTCTGGACCTGTGGATACTCTGCCAGGAAGACGGACTGCTGTGCTACCGAAAGGACTGCCACTCTGCTGGACTTCCACTCTGAAGGAACTGCTGCTCTGCTGCTGCATTGCTGTGTTGCTGCCTTTCTGCACTGCTGCCCTTTTGCCTGGGGAAGGAGAACTGGACCTGCAACTTCATTTTGAACCAAGGGCTACCAGAGAGACACCGAGGGCTAGTGTACTGGCCTCCTGATCTGAGCCTCAGGGACACAAAAGGCTCCCCAACATCCTACACCAGCACCTGGATCCAACAGAAGTGAGTTCCTGACCCCCAAGTGGTGCCCCTCAGGTCCTGGACCGTTGGTGTGGCTCAGACAGCTGAAACCAAGCTTTTGGGCTCTTCATGATTGCGAATGGGCCCTTTCGTACCGAGACCTTGCCGCTCGCTCCGCTGTTCAATGTGAAACTCTGTCAGCCTGACTCTTCTAACTGCAGCATCGACCGCTCGTGGGAACGGCCAACGCGAGCCTTTAGGAATGCTCTCCCATGAGGCTCTCCCTGCTCCTCGCAGCCCCCTGTAATGTGAACGGTACTCTTTTTGCAGGCTTTGAGAAGGTAAACCTCAGCGGGCATAACCTTATTACTGTATCCGACCTGCGTTCCATCACTGTTGGACTGAAAGTGTGACGTTGGCATGGTCCAGCTCAAGCAGATATCGAGAGTTGGCGCTTTGTGTTTTTTTTAGCATATTTTCATTAAAAAAGTTTAAAATTCATAACTCCAGTTCTACTGATTGGAGTTTTGTCATATTGCTGTCAAATAATTTATTAAAATATACTCTATTTTTCGAAATTTGTTTTGTGATTTTTCTTGTGTTGTTTTCATTTTATTACTGTTTTTGTGCTGCATAAATAATTTACACATGGCCTCTAAGTTACACCTGACTGCTTTTTGTGCCAAGCTACCTAGAGTTAAGCCAAGGTTAATTTAGTGACTTTTTGTGGTTTACCCTGCAAGGGATTGTGGCTGTTGCCTGATTAAGGCGCACACCCCAGTCAACCAACAAACACATTTCTCACATTGGTGTTCAGCGGTGTGGATCAGGACTTGTGTTTGTGCAGTACCATACAGTGATTTGTGTTACACAAAAATCCAAAGTAAATAATTTGCCATCAGAGTGAATCCTTTTTAAATCCTTCCTTAGTTTTCCATTGGCTACGTTCTCCCTTTTCTAAAATTAAGTGCCCTACCTTCCTTTTGAACCCTGGAGATGGAGCTGTACAACTTTGACACCCTCAAGAAGGTTGAGCTGCTGAAACTATGCATCAGAGGGGACTGAAAGCAGACAAGAGAGCTAGCAAACTGGAACTCCAGGTAGCTTTTAGGGCCTTTCAAGAGGTGCATATATGGCAGGCCACCTCAGAGGAGGATGATGTGAATGACAATGAGGAGGACGGAGCACAAACAGAGGATGAAGAGAGAGAGGACCCAGGCCAGGGACCTGAGCTGCCAGGAGAGCCCAACTCTATCCCACCAGATGACCAGGATGGAGCAGGGAGCATTGTGTCTGCCAGGAGCCAGACCCCACCCTGTAGTGTAGTTCCTATTTCCCTAATAGGCTCTGCGCATTGGAATAATATATCCTATAGGTTTGACATAGGACTAAGGTCAGTATGTCCCTATCGAGTATATTAAACTTAATTACTTGTGCCAGCTAGCTCAGAGGCCACTAGAAACTCCTTGACAAACAAGAAGGGAGTAGTTTCTGGCAGCCGCAAAACATGACCACTTTGTTTCCTTTAGAATCAGAACGTGTCCCAGAGTCGTGGACACAATAGATAACTATTTCACTCAGCTCAATCGTGCATGCTTAGTTTTCTCCGAGTTACACAGAAAGAACAGACGGGCGTTTCAATAAAAGATTTATTGAACAGTCTTGTTTCTGGTGTAAGTAAAATGTGCTGTTACGATCACAAGACAGTATGCGAGATAAATAATGTACAGTGTGAGCAGTAGAAATAAATAATACTGCGATAGCATTATCTTTTAGTACATATGCCTTTACATAAATAACACAGACTAAAAATGCGAGTACTCATACGATGCGTTTCTAATCTAGTTCTACCCCAATGTTCCTAACCTAACCTAGGTGTAGGGAGAGGTATGAAGTAGGTGAAGTAGTCCTTACTATGGTATACTAAGAGTATGTTAAGCCTAGTATGCCTAGTATGCCAAGAGTCCCTCTAGGTTCTTGTCAGCTCCATACCTGAAGAATGAGAGAGGTAGGAATCTCTTTGCCAGACTCGAACTCCAACACCCCGCAAGGGAAGTCAGATCACTGGAAGCTGGACTCTCTGCGTGCAGGGATGACAGCGTCTTCTCAGTGCGTCAGGCCGGGAAACGGGCTCCTCTGAAGTCGAGGTCTCCTCTAGTTTACAAGGGCTAGGGAAGGTATATTTATACCTGAGAGGTACCTCATAATGTTAGCATTGACGTGAATCGGACAGCGGAAGACGTCATGAATGAACCCCTAAGGAATAATGGTTCATGCATAATATATGAGTCCTTGAAGAAATCAATAGTCCTGGGCTAGGGAAACTCCCGCAGCCTAAGGGTCTGTTCTTCATGAACTCGTTGTGACGTTAGGGTGGACGGATGTCGGAGACCATGCCTGTATTTGGAGTGCACGGTTTAATGCCTAAATAAGGCCTGAGAATTTATGCCTATATAAGGGCAGGGCGAATTGTGCCTATATAAGGACATGATACTGGAAAGCCCATTATGGACACCCTAAGAGGAATGCAACACCCACTCCACTTTCGTGTGTACGAGAATACTAAAATGCTAAACATTTAAAATGCTAAACATTAAATGGAGCACCGCATATTTAAAAATATTTCTTAAAAGCATTAAAAAACATAATATAAAATGCAAAAAGGTACTGTACATTTGAAGCAAATGCTTATCATTTCAGGCATAAAGTTCGAAAATAAATGCAATTGGAATGAAATAAGCAGTAGTATTTACATGTGACAGAAAATGATCGATAAGTTGTTCAGAAATCAAAGTCATTTCATGTCATGAAAATTAATGAACTGTTTTAGACACATAAGATGACTAAGTGTCCTGTGGAAGTACCGTGAAGTCTGTACTATAAGGCTAGTTCTACTTTAAGCAGATTGAAGTGTCATTTTCGTTCGAAAAATGGGAAAAAGTTCAATTTTGGCAGAGTTCCAAGTTTTTGTAGAATGAAGGCCAAATTGTTACTGCATCTCTGGAACACTGTATGCTGAATCAGAGTCAGTTTACGGGTCTGGTGTAAACATGAGATCATCTATTTCTATAGACAAAACATCATCCACTGAAGTTGGTGTCAGTTGGAACACCTCGTGAAGTAGATTAATCGCACAGAGATGTGAAGCATCGCTTTCAGCAGTGGTCGCCGCAGCAATGTTCGCGTCCGTTGTTACCTGTGTGCCTGTAGATCTTTCTCGTACCTCAGCAGCAGCCGGAAGCGTCTGTGAGATCTCAATGAATGCTGACATCAGGATTGGTAGCCTCTGGGGACAACACAGAGCATGGGCCGTTATCGGGTCCAGCAGAGTATCGATATCCGTTGGCGTATCCGATGGATATGTTAGACAGGTGTCCAACACGCATTCTACACCGCATAGCAGGCATCGTAGAACAGGTAAGATGCAATCTTGCCAGATTGGTCTGAATGACAGGAACCACGTGGTATTAAGGTCCCGTAGACGATTTATGCCCAAAAGCTGTACTATTTGCTCACGGCACTTTCGTTCAAGGAGAGCTTTCTCCATTTCGCTCGGAGTGATGTCGGCGAATAGGCTGGCCATAGCGCAATAGCAGGAAGAGAAATAGAATTCCGGCAACAAGTGCTAGAATTAATGGTATGCCACCAAACACCGAATGTGCAAAGTTCGGGATGATTCTGAGTATTGCCTGGAAAGGTGCTAACAGACCGGAGCAGATGCTCTTAAATACATGTACAATTCCGGTTGTATCAGACATATTGAAGATACGTCCTATCATTTCTACGAAATGTATAGGGCAGTTTGTACGTATTAAAGTCTGTATCTCAGCCGAAGTCCTTGCTACTTGTAGATCATAGGTTTCTTTGGCTGAGGTCAAAGGCACTGTTTGCTGTAGAAGCATGGCTTTCATTCTGCTCAAAGTATCAAATCTTATAAAAGAGACGTTCAGCGAAGGCCATAGAGGCGACTCCCTGACTGTGTCTATTGGGGCAAACAATACTTGCATACAGCAAGTGACCCTGGAGTTGACCGTTACTAGATATGGGATGCCTGGCAACATGCCACAGCAACTTTGATCATTCAACATGAGGTAACTCCCATTAGAAAGTTGTCCAAACGTTGGATTAATCACAGCAGCTGGTGTACCCTGTTGATGGCAAGACAAATTTGCCACAGAACCATTGCAAGCCTCGTGTAAGGAAATGTCCTGACATATAAGCGAACCGCTTAGTGCACGTTTACAGTTTGTACCGCTCAAAAACACTTCACGATCCCCACTCCAACATCTATATGTATACGGTAAATCCCAAGATGTCTTAATGTATTCCTTACCCAACCTTTCATATTTGCCTGCTTGCATTTGTTTGAGGCAATACTGAAACTGAAAAGTAGTCACAGGTAGTGTGATTTTGCCATGAATAAGCCATTCTGTAGCTGGTTTTTCTGCCACTGTGAATGGTAACTTTTCCAGTTTTTCAATGCTCAGCACTGTATACCTTGCTCCTCTTTGTGCCAGTTCGATCTGTTTATCAGTGAGATTGTATTCTGCAAACAGAGCCGTTGTTTTGATAAAACGCCAAGACACATAGACCGCTCGCAAAGATTGCAGCGTCCAGCTTAATAACACAATAGAACGAAATTGAGACTGGCCTTGTTGTAACATCGCCAAATCTTGTTCTAGTATGTCGATAGCATAGGATACAATGCCGTCCAGTGAATATATTCTGGAGGACAAAGTTGTTAACCCATTGTCGACCACAGAGAGTGTTTTCTCTAAATTAATATGATCAAGTTCACGTATTCGTTCTGCGGCCTCCATCTGTGATACTTTCCATGCTTCATTATAGGCAGCATAAATGCCGGCATATATGAAACGTTTTTGACGCGGTTTTCTTGTTTCCAAGCAAAAATTCCCTAAGGTCTGCGTCCTTTTTAAGTAAGGTTATGTGTTGTTTCACATCCTGTAGTGTAGACTTATGCAGCCAATCGAGGCATAATTTACCTACACTGTATGTTGTTACTACCCCCGGATGTTGTCTTTGGACATATCTTGGGTCTGGCCTATTAATAGTAAAGCCCTGAGTTTTATTCAGGAATCTTTCCTGACAGTTGTTCGTGTCTGTGGGCCAGATCAACCATTTTTTCCAATCAGGATTAGATCTGTTGAGTTGTAGTATATTGTCAACTGTAACCGCTGCCTGTGTATTGTTATCACTTGTAGGTGTTGGTACAGAAGGATTTTTCATCTCTTTGATCTTGGCTAATCCAAGACAAGACGTTTGTTGGATGGTTTCATTCAAAAACATTATTTGTTCAGGGATGATACAGGCTCTAAATAAAGCTTCTATCCCCTGCACTTGCCAATCTTTAGTACCCCAGACAGTTTTTGTTTCTATTGTATCTTTCCAATAAGTCGAAACCTTGTCTAGACAGTTGGGCAATAAAGGCTGCAGAGTAAATCTGTTTTGTATTAGTTAACATAATTTTCAGTCCTGTATTGTTTACATTTCTAAAGTAAAATGTTTCTGGGTCAGATGTATTGTAACCTGAAAAATATGGAAATTTACTAGCAAATGTTTTTGAACTACCTTTAGGTGGTGTAGGACAATGTTCCCATTGGTTAAACATAAACACATTTCTTGGATATGCAGATTTATGCAAATAATGATGACCATAGTGGTTATAACAATACAGTTTTTCATAATCCGATGAACCCTCTAAATATTCATTTTTAGAAAATGCAGCAGATTTTTCTAGGTCAAACATTATATTATTAACAGTCTCAAAGTCCCAATCATCAGAATAGGTACTGGACGAAATTAGATCACTTAGTGAAATTTTAAACAAATGTGGAATGTTCAATTGTTCCGTCGGACCGAAGATATCAAAATCTGTTTTGTCCCACACTATACCATCCTGTATAGGAACAGCTGTGATGTTCACTGATGACAAGTCTCTTGTTTCACGATGGGAAGATTTATGAGGTTTCAAAAGTACGTTCACGTCTTTTCCTTCAGTGTTCACATGGATGTATCTGCCACTTATAAGCACGCTCACAGTTGTAACCAAGGCTAGCCAGAGCAGGAAAACAAAAAGTCCAGATATAATCCAGAGTTCAATCCATGGAGAAACCAAATAAGTCTTTTTCAGAAAGTGAAGAAAGTCTTGTACTTGCTGCTTGAGTTTGAATGATGCTGGCGTCGTTTCAGGTTCACTCGGATCCTCTGAGAACGTATCAAAGTTAATGAAATAGCCAGAAGCAGTTCTATCAATTGTTGGAATTGCATCAGGATCTGTAGAAATCACTGGAACCAGTCGATCACTTGCTACGTTGGTGTAGACAGGTGTATTTGGATGAACTGTTACTTGGTGTTCAAGAGGGATGAGTTCCATAGTATTGTTGCTTAGTCCTTCATCTGTTACTGCTGAATTCTCAATGGTTATCAGTCTTTCAGTCTGAACCTCTTGGATAGTAGCAAGAGGAGTGCGTCTGCTACTAGGTCGGAGTCCACGAGGCCTACTATTTAGTATTGGCCACATACTGTGGTTTGATGAGGTCGATGGACACAAATCTTTTCTCCTTTCTTCCAGCAAGGGGCGGCAGAAGTACTGTTCTTGTTCCTTGAACTGCTAGGACAGGTACTGGTTGTCTGTAAGAAGGTCCAAATTCCTTCTTGTCCGCAATCTTTTCTCTGACTAGATCCCCAACTTTTGGAATCCAGACAGGCCTTGCTGGGACCGCCGATTTTTCCCCAGTGGTGGTTGGCTGTAGGAATACGTTGCTTTGTTTCAGTTCTTAACTCATTTAGTTCCTGTAAAACAGCCAAACGATCTTTGATATCAAACGGTTTATTTTCCACCACTGTGCCTACGTGTTCAAGGTCTGGTACCCACATTCTTGTCCCAAATAGGACCTCATATGGAGTGACCCCCCTAGAGAACTTCTTGGCAGATTGTTCAATGAGCGTTGGACCCCATTAAGGTGTTTGACCCACCCATCACCCGAACCTAATACCCTAGCTGTTATAGACTGCTTTATGTCCCGGTTTTTCCTTTCCACAATCGAATTTTCCTCTGGATGGAATGGAGAGGAGTACCGCAATGCAACGCCCAGACTGGCCATGGCTTCTTTGTAAGCCTGAGAGCTAAACGCAGGACCCTGGTCAGAATGTAGCGTGCCTATTGCGTATGTGCCGATAAAGACTCGCAAATCTTTTATAACAGTTCGAGCGTCAGCCGAGCGCTGAGGCCATATCCATAGGAACCTTGATTCATTATTTGTGGGAATGCCTTTGTCCAGTAGGACGCAGGTGCGTAGATAGTCTAATGCTGTCTAACAGTGGTGTCTGTACTGGGTTACTGCATTCGCAATATTGGTGTCTGGTGGCTGTCTCGCTGTAATTTACAGTCTAAGCAGTTGTTGATGAATATGTGAATTTCTATATTCATTCCAGGCCACCAGTACATCTCTTTTAACGTCAAAATTGTTTTAGAGATCCCTTGATGTGACAGACCCTCCCCCAAATGTGTTTCATAAATCAAGGCTGCTCTACATTCCATGTTTGGGATTACCCTATCCCCCACTCCAGGAATTCGAGCAAAAGGAACGTTGTTCGCATCAATTACATAAGAGTACTTGAGTGGATACTTTTTAGTTAACGCTGCACTGCTGCCTTTGCTTGAAGCATTGACAGCCAACATTATCTCACCGTCTATTTTTGTTTTTGAACGAGTGATCGCAGCTACGGAAGCCGTCTGCACAGCCCCCTTTGCGGCTTCATCAGCCAATGAATTCCCTGCGACGTGAATGCCATTACGTTGATGACTCAGTGTGTGGATCACGTGAGCCTTTGGTAGTTCATTTTTCAACTGAACTACTTGTTCCCAAAGCATTTTGTGCTTTATTGTGCCACCTTTCGCATCTTTGAAACCATTTTCAAGCCAGTTTTGTATATATTCATTATACGACTGAACACAGTAAAAGGAATCGCACACTATTAGTGTGGGGAATTCTCGATCTGTACTTTCAAGTGCCAGTTTGAATGCTTGTAGTTCAGCTCGCTGAGCTGTACAATCTCCTAGAGACTGGGTCTTTGTGACCATAGGTCTGAAGATGCCATTTCGCATGCGACCTTTAACGATTGCACACGCTGCACTGTAAGCTTGCTTACTCCCTGTTGCTGGTTGAGCCGATCCGTCAGTGTAAATTATGAATTCGTACTGATCGAGAGGCAGAATTTCAGTAGGCAGAGGACATTCTTGTTCATATTGCAGGAATGCTTGTGTTTTTAAATCTGGATCAAAAACATATTCAACATCTGTTGCAGCAAGAGAATTAACCCATTGTATCCATCTTGGATGTAATGCTTTAGCATTTGGAATGCTTGCTTTTGTAACCGCTTCCAAAGCTGGTACCGGGGTTACGACAATAATGCGTTTCCCTTGGGCTAAGGCTCTTTCTTTTGCTACAGCGGTTTGAACTGCTGTTAGAATTTTTTCAGTTGAACTGAAGGGCATTTCCGCTTGTGTGTACAAATGAGATTTGTATGCGATTGGTATTTTCTCACCCTCATTGAAGGTTTAAGTATGTGAATCCACATTGACCCGAAATTATTCGGATCACCAAATTGCGTTGACTTACGCGTGTTTGTAAGTGATTTGTTGCTAACATGTTAGCTTGTAGTGAACGCAAGATTTCTGTCTGTTCTTGTGTCCAATATCTGATCGAATTATCAGGTTTGATTAATGCGTAGAGAGGTTTACCCTTTCTGCGTAATTTAGAATGTATGTTCTTCCAAAATTTAGGAAACCCAGGATGGATTGTAAGTTTTTTAGCGTTTTTGGAGGTTGGAGCAGCGCACACTTTTCTAAAAAGTTAGCTGCCAAGCTCTTGCCTTCACTTGAAAGCTCATATCCTAGAAATAGGACATTGAGATGGGCAATTCTGGACTTTTTAAAGTTGAATTTGTAGCCCTCAGAGGCGAAGCCCAGTATAATGGTGCTCACCCTGTTCAAGTGTTTGTCCAGGTCATCGTCTGTCAGATAAATGTCATCGACATAGGACAATGCCTCATTGTCATACATTTGTAGTAACTCCGTTACCCTCGTTGAGAATAAACCTGGGCTATTCTTGAACCCTTGTGGGAGTCGACAAAAGTGACGCTGGGTCCCCATTATGGAGAATGCTGTTAAGTACCTGCTTTCAGGTGCTATGTTTTGACAAAAGAAACCATTTGAGATGTCTAATGTTGTTTTATATTTTTTACGCACAATGTTATTCATTAATGCTGTGCTATGTGCATTTTGCACTGCAAAAGTTTTAGAACAAGTGTTTAGGTGTCTGTAGTCCAAAACTAGACGATATGTATTGTCTGGTTTGGAGACAGGAAACAAAGGATTGTTCATTGAGGAGGTGCATGTTTCAATCACCCCTTGGTATTCAAGTTGATCTAAGATCTCCCTGACCTGTTTTTTAGCTTCTTGCTTTATTGGGTACTGCCGTTGTGCAGTTGTTTCATGTTTCAGATGTATTTTGTGGTGAGGCGAGTCCTCATCCCATCCTACATGATTTTTATATAATGCTGGGGCCTGGGCCACTGCCCATTTCCTGGCATATATATATTTTAGGTGAATTGGAATATGGTTGGAGAAGGCAGGCATAATAATGTCCTCGCCATGTGGGCACTCCCTGACAAATTGTGGTGGCCAGTCTTTTTCTGCTAGAAGTATGTCATAGCCCTTTGATAGTCTTTCCCAAAAAAGTGCTTTCACCTGTCTAGGTTTGTCTCCCTTCATCCGGAGAGTTATTTCATATAACTTTTGGGGAGTACTAACCCTGGTGTCTACAGTCTCTACTGTGATGTACTCATTCAAGTCCACTATCTCCAGAAGTTCCTTCAGGTTCTGGCGAGCTATTGTGACTTCTGCTGCACTGTCCAGCATTGTCTGAGCCCATTCTCCGTTCTTGAGTTGTGTTCTCAGTATTCTCGGCATGTCTAATCTTTAGACCTGCTACTTTCTTTTTGGAGAATTGAGGTTTAGCTTTAGTTTTTGGAGCGTGTTTGTCGTCTTTTGATTTCACGCATTTTTCTCTATGTTCCGATCGTCCTCTTCTTTCCGAAGTCTGTGATGAGATCTGAAAGGGACGAGAGGAACGTGTATCAGTATCTTGATACCTGTCAGGCTTTCTTAAATTATCCCTATTCTTGAGGTTATACCTCCTTTCAGAGGGCTCCTTTGAGGAGACCTACCTCGGGATTGAGAACGTTTCTCATTTGAATTTTGTTTATTAGTCTCCCACTTCTTTTTAGAAGATGTAGGAGTTTGTTTAATAGAGTCCTTCTCAGGACTTTCAGATAGCTTCGGCTTCACTGGTCTTCCACCCAAACTATCTCTGCTTAATTCTGCATAAGATTGTTCAATTATTCTGGTAGCTCAGTTTGATGTTCTGTAACATCAAATTCCCTTAATTTTTGGCGGATCGCCACTGCTGCTGCCTCCCCTTTAATATTAGATAATATTATTGTTGAGACCTGGTCGAAATTCTTCAGTAACTTCATACCTAAATTTAGAGCAGGCTCTGCCCCGTATTCGTTTTGAATTTGTTTGAGGACATCAGGTATTACCGCAATTGACGGAATGCCATGTGTTTTAGTATAGATGGCAGCAAAGACTGAGCCCCATGTGGTACAGTCTTCCAGTTGTGGTGTGATCCCCATTGGTAAACTGATTGTTAGGATTCTGTGTTTCTCATACGGGCTAGTATTTGGAAATACTGCTTCGATTTGAGTAATTTTTTGAGCTATCCAGAATGGAATTTGCTCACGTTTTGTGGGCATTTTACCCATGACTGCGTAGAGAGTCTGTGGTGTAATTTTTAGTGTATTCCCCTGTTGAGGAGTTTGATTTTGAAGTGTCAATGGTTGTTGGACTGTGAAAGTCTGCATGACATATTGAACCAATTGTCTGTAGATTTTTATTAACTCTTGTAGTTGAACAAGTAGTTCCTCGTCTGACATTTCTTCAATGTCAGGATGAGGTGTATAGCCGGCTAGAATCGGCCATGTTGCTCCTGGTCTGCCTAGTGGACCGAGCCTGGTAATGTTTCTGTGATGTTTTAGGGCGCCTTTGAACCAGAGCTGATGCTCCTGGTATGTTAATGGAATGTCAATATCCTCGAAAGGAATATATTCCTCTGGTGGATCATCTTCTTTGTAGAAGTGAAACGTGTGTGTTACTGAATTTGATTCAGGAAATATTACCCATGAATAGAATACCTCTGTCTGAAAGGATTCATGTGCCTCTATCACGAAAACTGCTCTACCTCCTCTTGGTGGTAGGCCATGTTTTATGAGTTTTAGCGTGATGGCTCTTCTTAAGTTTTGAGGGATGTCTATAACACCCTCCTCGGTGTGATATTATAAGCTGCTGCTTGGGCTGGATCAGCCGCAGCTCCACCGTTTCCAGTGTCATTGTCGGAGTCAGGCATTTTGTTGTTTGAAAAATGTAGAACAAGTTTCAAGGAAACAAAGATAAGGTGCACAATATTTTGGAACACTGTATCCTTCAACGTTGAGCAAACCAAACAGCTAATATATAGGGTGTTTCCCTATGTAGCCGTGGCGGATACTTAACCCTGCCCACTCCAGACATCTTTTGGAGTATATGGGTAGGGGTCTCTGAGAGAAAAAGCACGGCTGAGTTACTCAGTATCTAACGTTGAATTACCGCCTTACCAAACCGTTGGGCGCCATGTAGTGTAGCTCCTATTTCCCTAATAGGCTCTGCGCATTGGAATAATATATCCTATAGGTTTGACATAGGACTAAGGTCAGTATGTCCCTATCAAGTATATTAAACTTAATTACTTGTGCCAGCTAGCTCAGAGGCCACTAGAAACTCCTTGACAAACAAGAAGGGAGTAGTTACTGGCAGCCGCAAAACATGACCACTTTGTTTCCCTTTAGAATCAGAACGTGTCCCAGAGTCGTGGAAACAATAGATAACTATTTCACTCAGCTCAATCGTGCATGCTTAGTTTTCTCCGAGTTACACAGAAAGAACAGACGGGCGTTTCAATAAAAGGATTTATTGAACAGTCTTGTTTCTGGTGTAAGTAAAATGTGCTGTTACGATCACAAGACAGTATGCGAGATAAATAATGTACAGTGTGAGCAGTAGAAATAAATAATACTGCGATAGCATTATCTTTTAGTACATATGCCTTTACATAAATAACACAGACTAAAAATGCGAGTACTCATACGATGCGTTTCTAAGCTAGTTCTACCCCAATGTACCTAACCTAACCTAGGTGTAGGGAGAGGTATGAAGTAGGTGAAGAATTCCTTACTATGGTATACTAAGAGTATGTTAAGCCTAGTATGCCTAGTATGCCAAGAGTCCCTCTAGGTTCTTGTCAGCTCCATACCTGAAGAATGAGAGAGGTAGGAATCTCTTTGCCAGACTCGAACTCCAACACCCCGCAAGGGAAGTCAGATCACTGGAAGCTGGACTCTCTGCATGCAGGGATGACAGCGTCTTCTCAGTGCGTCAGGCCGGGAAACGGGCTCCTCTGAAGTCGAGGTCTCCTCTATTTTACAAGGGCTAGGGAAGGTATATTTATACCTGAGAGGTACCTCATAATGTTAGCATTGACGTGAATCGGACAGCGGAAGACGTCATGAATGAACCCCTAAGGAATAATGGTTCATGCATAATATATGAGTCCTTGAAGAAATCAATAGTCCTGGGCTAGGGAAACTCCCGCAGCCTAAGGGTCTGTTCTTCATGAACTCGTTGTGACGTTAGGGTGGACGGATGTCGGAGACCATGCCTGTATTTGGAGTGCACGGTTTAATGCCTAAATAAGGGCTGGGAATTTATGCCTATATAAGGGCAGGGCGAATTGTGCCTATATAAGGACATGGTACTGGAAAGCCCGTTATGGACACCCTAAGAGGAATACAACAACCCCCAGGAGCTGGAGGACAGGAAAGAGGAAAGGAAGCTCAAACTGGAGCTAGCCAAGTTGAAACTAGAGAAGGTAGAGGCTGAAAGGGTCATGGAAGAAAGTAGACTGGCCATGGAGGAGAGGAGGATGGCCCATGAGCACATTCTCAGAGGGCTGGACCTAAGAGCAAAACAGATGGAGTCCAGAAATATTGGTGGCAGTGTACTAGCAGTGCCCACTGGAGAAGTGAGGATCCATATACCCAAGAACCTGGTGCCCAGTTATGTGGTGGGAGATGATATAGGTAAATGGTTCTCTGCATATGAGGTAGCTCTGAGGGTACACAAGGTACCAGAGGAGTACTGGGGGTAGCTTGTGGAGGTAAATGCCCATGGTGTGCAGGGACACACTTCTCACACTTGAGGTAGAGGACCAAACAATATTTTGCCCCCATGAAGGCCATTCTTCGGACCAAACTTTGGCTGACCACTGAGAAATACCAACAGATGTTCAGAGACAGCCACAAACTTCTTAGATTAGTTCAGCAAGACACTTAAGGGCTGGGTGAGAGGCAGCAAAGTGGATGATTTTGTTGGGCTGAACAACCAGATTCTGAGGGAGCACATGCTCAATACCTGTTTTACAGAGCTGTGCCAACATCTGGTAGATAGCAAGCTTGCTGACCCCAGGAAGCTTGCTGCGGAGGCGGACCTCTGGGTCAGCACCAGGGTGACCTAAAAGGTACCTGTGAGTTACCCCAAGAAGGGTGGTTCAGGTTCTCACATGCAGAGTGAGGGGGAGGTCAAGGGAGGCACAGACAAGTATCAGGCCAAGGGGGAAGGAAAATGTTCCCATTCTCCTTCTGAGAAGAAAGAGAGAGGTTCTGGTGGGCGATGGCCCAGGGGACCCCATTTCTACCCCGCTACTTTGATTGTTCCTAGCTAGTGTAGGAGAGTAGGATCTGCTTCTTATAGTTACCCCCACTTTTTGCTGATGTCTCACTGTTTTTGGCCTAGTCTGACTGGGATCCTGCTATTCAGGACCCCAGTCTATCTGCTTTCTCCTGTAAATTGCAACACATGTACTTTAGGTACACTCCAGATTGGATACTGGGGTACCCTTATAAGTCCCTAGTATATGGTACACCATGTACCCAGGGCATAGGTACTCCAGAGGCCTCCCATGGGCTGAAGCATGTATTATGCCACCCCTGAGAGACCATCCAAATTGACACGACCAGCCTGCTACAGCAGACTGTGTAAGCTGGTGCTTGCACCACTTACTTAAGATATAGGTTCACTATATCTCTCTAAATCACTACACATCCAAACCTATCAGTCACCCCTATGGCAGGCCTTATCAATCCTGAAGGCAGGGTGCTGGGTTTTATGTGAGAGGGTGCCCCTGCATGAGTAGGGCCCCTCTGCAGCCTTAGGAGACCATTCTCCGGGGTTGTCTGTGATGCAGCCAACCATATATGTTTAAGTGCATTATAACCTCGCGGTAAATGCTAACTTTAAAATGGCTGCTTAGAAACATGTCGTTTTTGGTGTCAAACACCTTGGAATCATATCTCCACACCAGTAACTGGTGTGGGAGGTATGATTCCACCCTTCTAGAACCACTACTGTGGGTCACCGGTCTACCCGGTACCAGCTTTCTCGACCTGGGCAGCACAAAATGGATGCTGCCAGCCACAGACACGAGTCTGCCCTCCTGCTGCTGAGCCAAGCTCGAGCAGAGGAAGGCCTGACAATAGGTTTCCTGTCACAGAGAGGTGTGACCACCTCCCAGACAGGGCTTAGTGTATTGGGGCTGGGTGGGTGCACTCTTAGAGTGCCAGAAAGTCTGCACTGGGGGCACATTTGGTGTCCCCATGCATAGTCCAGCTCAAACCAGTTCTGGGAGCCATTGGCTCCTGCTCTGGCACGAAACTAGACAAAGGACATGGGTGTAGTCACCCCTCTGTCCTGCCCCTCCCCTAGGAGGGTCCCCAGAGTCAGTCCAACCCCTTCCCTGGGTATAAAGTGGGAAACCTGATCACAGGACTTTAGATTATACCTGGACAAGACTCTGCAAAGAAACCAAGTACTTCGACGGTCTACACTTCGCTGGACGACAGAAGAATCTCCCTTGGAGTAAAGGAGTTACTCCCCTGCAGCAGCAGGCACCTAAGCGCATCTGACCGGCTTGCATCTCCAGAGCTCCTGCGGACTCCGAAGATTTCTGCAACACAGGAAGTGGGTTCCTGAAGGTCCCGAGGTAGATCTGACCTCTCAGCAATTCTGAGACCAGTATCCCTTGTGGGGGCCGTGCAACCCGTACCCCTGTGCACTGCATCTATTTGCAAGTGCATATGCTTGTTGGCAATCCCTGAGCTTGTGCATTGGACTACGTATAGTCCTGACTCTGAGCACCATTTGCACTGAAGATATCCAGCCTCCACTCCACGAGTACTCTGGGGGCTGGTGCTTTGTAAATTCGCTCGAGGTCTCCTCGCGATCCCTGGTCCGTTGGCCTGTGGGTCCTGGCGAGGGTCATCTCGTTTGTTCTTGGGCTTCCCTGGTTGCTCCAGACGTGCCCTGACTCTCCATTGCTTGGAGAGTCCCCTGGACCTTGCTGGTCCACACCGTAACCTGTTTCCTCTACCTGCGTGGGCTGCCGCTGCCAAGGCTTGTTGGTGCTCCAGCCGGACACTGACCCCTCAGCTCTCGACATCCTTCGTGGGACAGCTCACCTCCGGACCCTGGTCATCGTCGACGTCTCCTGGTCCCCGTGGCTGCAGAGACAAACACCCTTTCTCTTCACCTGAAGCACCCGACATCGGTGGGCATTTGACTACCGAGCCCCTGGTCACCTGAAGTGACCCAGACTCTGTCCCCTCTGCTTTCAGGTTCCTCTCACCTAGAATCCAGGCTTGGATTCCACCGGACACTCTTCGCCGTCCTGGCAGCAGTACTTTCTTGCAGCTCTCCATTGAAAACGACGGAGGTTTCCGACACCACTTGACCCCTATGCACCCGGCTCCTCTGGGATAGGTAACACGGGTACCTCGGTACTCACAAGGGTGCTGGCCTTAGAACCTCTTATGTTCCAAAGGGTTTGCTTGAAGTCCTCCTCGAAGTGTCCTTAAACTGTAATTTTCTAACCGCGACTTTCCCATAGAGTTGCACGGAGCACGTGTCGTGTTTCCTCACTGCACCCGTCCTCCGTGGGTGCACTGTGTCACTGCCTTGGGTGGTTCCTTGGGGTCCCAGCGATTCTACGTGCTCTAGGCCCTGTGTCTATTGAAGTCGTTGTTGTTATACCATTTTTTTAGTATATGGTTCGGTCTCCCCCTGGAGCCCGTTGTACATTTTGCTACTTACGTATGTTCTATTGATTAAGTATTGTGTGCTTTGTGTTCTAATCTCGTGTAGAGGTTAGTAGAGAGTGTTTTAGTAATAAATACATATTTTTACATAACACTTGTGTGGTTCTCCTTTCATTTAGTCATTCAGGAGGTGATATTCTGGTAAAACAAGCTGCTTTACATTCCTTCAAGATTAAGCCTGAAGGCTGCTCTCCACAGCTACCACTAGGATAGCTTTCTAAAGGTTATCTTTGACCTCAGACATCATAAGGGTCGTTTGGACTGGTGCAAGGTGCCCACTTTAATTAGTGGACAGCATATACCAGGCCAACTTCTCACATTGGTGTGCAGCGGTTGGGATTCAAGCTTGCTATTGTTTTACCAGATAAATCTCATTGAGTGATTAACTGAAAACCACTGAGTATTAGGCACATATAATACATCAAGATTGAATAAGTAAGTTCTACTGAACTTGGAGTTGGGTAAGTCAAGGGTCTAGCACACCCTTTCTCCAACTCAAGAGAGTTTAGTCTCCACTAGGTTAGGTAGGTGCCTACACCACATAACACTAGTATGTCTTCTAGAGGAGAAGCCAGTGGCTCTCTGCCAACTAGGTATGACCATCTCTCATTCCAAGAATTGAGAAACATGTGTACATATAGGAAGCTGAGGACAGGGAGAAGTGCAAGCACCAAAAGTCTCATAGAGATGTTGCTCTTGAATGACCTCAGAAAGACCCCAGGGTCTGATGAAGTAGAAAGAGTGGGTGGGACAGGGAATGAGGAAGGGCCAGGTAGTGACACCTTCTTTGATCTGGACTCAAACCCTGGCCAGGAGGATCAAAATGATTCTAACCTGGAAAACACAGAACTTCCTTTAGGTGGGGGAGAAGGCCCCAGTGGCCCTCTCTTTACTCCACCAGGAAGAGTACAGAGTTTGCCTAGGAGATCCAGAACTCCCTCTGTGGAGTCTAATCACTCAGGTACTTCTGTAGGGACTTCCATATCACATAAGAGGGAATCCTCTTATGATAGACAGTGCCATCTTCTGGAGCTTGAGAAAATCAAGCTTAGGCTCAAGAAGGAGCAGTTGGCCCTAGACATGGAATCCCTAGAGCTCCAGAGAGCTACAAAGAGATTGGGACTAGAGTCCCATGGTGGCAGCAACAGTGTTCCTAGAAGTAGGGAGTATACTCATGAACATAGGAACCTGAACAAGATAGTCCCTCCCTACCAGAGTGGGGATGACATCCACAAATGGATAACTGCACTAGAGAGGGCCTGTAAGGTACAGAGGGTCCCTCATGAGCAGTGGGCAGCTATCTTGTGGCTCTCCTTTGCTGACAAAGGTAGAGATAAGCTCCTCACTGTTAGAGAAGAGGATGCTGACAATTACTCAGTCTTGAAGAGTGCTCTCATTGATGGGTTTGGCTTAACCACTGAACAATACAGGATTAAGTTCAGAGACACCCAGAAGGCACAGACTCAGGACTGGGTAGACTTTGTAGATTGTGCTACTAAGGCTCTGGAAGGCTGGTTACTTGGCAGTAAAGTGAATGATTTTAAAGGATTGTACAATTTAATTATGAGGGAGCAGATCCTTAATAATTGCCAAAATCAGTTGTTGCATCAGTACGTGGTGGACTCTGATCTGACCTCTCCCCAAGAATTGGGAAAGAAGGCAGACAAATGGGTCAGAACCAGGGTGAAGCAGAAAGCTCAGAACCAAGGTGGTGACTCTAAGAAGCAAGATGCCAAGACCTCAGATAAGGGTAGGGAGAAGGGTAAAGACCAGAAGTCTTCACAAGGGCCCCAAAAACCTGCATATGGGGGGGAGTCACAATCAAACAAGGGTAAAGGCAAAAAGAAACCTTGGTGTCATATCTGTGAAGAGAAGACCCATTGGACAAAGGATGCCACTTGTCCAAAGACCAAGGATTCTACTTCTACCACCACTGCCCCTAAGGCAACTGTTCCCCCTAGCTCAGTTCCAAGTGGTGGTACACAGAACAAGGGTATAGTAGGGTTAACCTTGGGATCTGAGATGGATTCTGGCCTAGTCAGAATTCCAACTCAGGCTGTGTTAGTCTGTGATGGAGGCATGGATATTGCCTCCTTATTTGTAAGTCCCAGTAACTTGGGCAAGTACAGACCACAGCCTTTGATCAATGGTAAGGAGGCCATGGCATACAGGGACACAGGTGCAAGTGTCACAATGGTGACAAAAGAACTTGTGGGCCCTGACCAGATCATACTTGGTGAGATGTACCAAGTGACCAATGCAAGCAATGTCAGGACAGACCATTCCTTGGCAGTTGTGAATTTCACCTGGGGAGGGGTAACTGGCCCTAAGAAGGTTGTGGTAAGTTCAGACCTCCCTGTAGAATGCTTATTGGGCAATGATTTGGAAACTTCAGCTTGGGCTGAAGTGGAACTCAGGACACATGCAGAAATGCTGGGCATCCCTGCAGATGTGTTTGCCATGACTAGGTCACAGGCAAAAATGTCTTCCACTGAACAGGCCCTGGATCCTGGAATAATGGACCAGGTGCCTCCCAAGAGAAGGAGCAGTAGGGGTAAGGCAGTGTCTTCCCCCCTGCCTCAGAGTGAGGATCAGACTCTTGAGGGAGCTGATCTAAGACCTGAAGAAGGAACTGTCTCCGAGGAACTTGAACCAGACCAGGTTGAGTTCTTGGGGACAGGGGAGATCTGAGTCAGGAGCAGCTGAACTGCCCCTCTCTTGAACCCCTCAGACAGCAAGCTGCTGCTGAGGCTGCTGGGAGTGCCAGTGGGTCCCATAGGATCTACTGGGATGATGGACTTTTATACTCAGAGGGTAGAGACTCCAAGCCTGTTGCTACCAGGAGGTTAGTTATACCTCTGAAGTTTAGAGGCTTCCTATTAACACTGGCACGTGATATCCCATTGGCAGGACACTTAGGCCAAAACAAGACCTGGGACAGAATTGTCCCTCACTTTCATTGGCCTCACATGTCAGAGGACACAAAGGAGTTTTGTCGCTCCTGTATCACTTGCCAAGCCAGTGGTAAGGCAGGTGGTACTACAAAGGCCCCCCTGATACCACTACCTGTGGTGGGGGTTCCCTTTGAGAGGGTTGGGATTGACATTGTTGGTCCCATGGATCCTCAAACTGCATCTGGGTGCAGATTCATACTAGTGGTGGTGGACCATGCCACTAGGTATCCAGAAGCAATACCCCTAAGGACTACCACAGCTCCTGTTGTGGCTAGAGCCCTCCTGGGAATCTTTTCCAGAGTGGGTTTCCCTAAGGAGGTAGTATCAGACAGAGGTGCAAACTTTATGTCTGGTTGCTTGACTGCAATGTGGAAGGAGTGTGGTGTGAATTACAAACTCACCACCCCTTATCACCCACAATGCAATGGGTTAGTTGAGAGGTTCAACAAAACCCTCAAGGGCATGATAAAAGGTCTCCCTGAAAAGCTTAGGCGCAGATGGGACATCCTTTTGCCCTGCCTTCTCTTTGCCTACAGAGAGGTTCCTCAGAAGGGGGTTGGTTACAGCCCTTTTGAACTTCTGTTTGGACATCCAGTTAGGGGTCCTTTATGTCTAGTGAAGGAGGGATGGGAGTTACCTCTCAAACCCCCTAAACAGGATATTGTGGACTATGTACTTGGTCTCCGCTCCAGGATGGCTGAATACATGAAGAAGGCATCCAAAAACCTTGAGGCTAGCCAGGAATTGCAAAAGGCCTGGCATGACCAAAAGGCTGTTTTGACTGTGTATCAGCCAGGACAGAAAGTATGGGTGTTGGAGCCTGTGGCCCCAGCAGCTCTCCAGGACAAGTGGAATGGGCCCCATACTATACTTGAGCAGAAGGGAGAGGTTACCTACCTGGTGGACCTTGGAACTCCCAGGAGCCCCCACAGGGTGCTCCATGTGAACAGGCTCAAGCCATATGTGGACAGGGCAGACATGGGCTTGCTCATGGCTACTGATGAGGGACAGGAGGAAGAGAGTGACCCACTCCCTGACCTGCTCTCACAGAACCCTGATGATGGTTCAGTTGATGGTGTAGCCTTGGCAGGCAGCCTCACTGACCAGCAGCAAACTGATTGCAGGAAAGTCCTCAATCAGTACAGACACATGTTTTCACTGACTCCAAGTCAGACTACCTGGTGTACCCATGAGGTGGACACAGGTGACAGTCTGCCTGTTAAAAATAAGATTTACAGGCAACCTGACCATGTCAGGGACTGTATCAGGACTGAAGTCCAGAAAATGTTGGAGCTGGGAGTAATTGAACCCTCAGATAGCCCTTGGGCTAGTCCAGTAGTCCTGGTACCAAAACCTCACACCCAGGGTGGTAAGAGAGAGATGAGGTTCTGTGTGGACTACAGGGGTCTCAATGCAGTCACTAGGACTGATGCCCATCCAATACCCAGGGCAGATGAACTTATAGATACTTTGGCCTCTGCCAAGTTTCTGAGTACATTTGACCTGACAGCTGGTTACTGGCAAATCAGATTAGCTGAGGATGCAAAACCAAAAACAGCATTATCAACCCCTAGTACGCACTACCAATTTGTGGTGATGCCCTTTGGCTTGAAGAATGCACCTGACACTTTTCAAAGGTTGGTGAACAAAGTCCTTACAGGTCTGGAAGCCTATAGTGCAGCTTATCTAGATGATATTGCTGTCTTTAGCTCCACCTGGGAGGATCACCTGGTCCACCTGAGAAATGTTTTAGAGGCTCTGCAAAAGCAGGCCTCACTATCAAGGCCACCAAGTGCCAGATAGGGCAGAGTAAGGTTGTGTACCTAGGCCACCTTGTGGGTGGAGGTCAGGTTTAACCATTGCGGAGCAAATTCCAGACCATCATGGACTGGGTTGCTCCAACCACCCAGACTCAGGTCAGAGCTTTCGTGGGCCTGACTGGGTACTACAGGAGGTTTGTCAAAGGATATGGATCCATAGTGACCCCTTTAAATGACTTAAATTCCAAAAGAATGCCTAAGAAAGTTCAGTGGACAGTTAGCTGTCAAAAGGCATTTGATGACCTGAAGCAGGCCATGTGCACTGCTCCCATTCTGCAAAGTCCTGATTATTCCAAACAATTCATTGTTCAAACTGATGCATCTGAATTGGGGGTAGGGGCTGTGTTATCACAATTGAATGAAGAGGGTCAGGATCAGCCAGTAGCTTTCATAAGCAGAAGGCTGACCCCCAGAGAGAAACGTTGGTCAGCTATTGAGAGGGAAGCCTTTGCTGTGGTTTGGGCCTTGAAGAAGCTGAGGCCATACTTGTTTGGCACTCACTTCATTGTTCAGACAGACCATAAGCCCCTCTTATGGCTAAAACAGATGAAGGGTGAAAACCCCAAAATTTTGAGGTGGTCCATTTCCCTACAGGGGATGGACTATACAGTGGAACATAGACCTGGGAGTAACCATGCCAATGCAGATGGACTCTCCAGATATTTCCACTTGGAACATGAAGACTCAACTGGTCAAGGTTAGTTTATTGTCCTTACGTTGGGGGGTGTGTGTAGGAGAGTAGGATCTGCTTCTTATAGTTACCCCCACTTTTTGCTGATGTCTCACTGTTTTTGGCCTAGTCTGACTGGGATCCTGCTATTCAGGACCCCAGTCTATCTGTTTTCTCCTGTAAATTGCAACACATGTACTTTAGGTACACTCCAGATTGGATACTGGGGTACCCTTATAAGTCCCTAGTATATGGTACACCATGTACCCAAGGCATAGGTACTCCAGAGGCCTCCCATGGGCTGAAGCATATATTATGCCACCCCAGAGAGGCCATCCAAATTAACACGACCAGCCTGCTCCAGCAGACTGTGTAAGCTCGTGCTTGCACCACTTACTTAAGATATAGGTTCACTATATCTCTCTAAATCACTACACATCCAAACCTATCAGTCACCCCTATGGCAGGCCTTATCAATCCTGAAGGCAGGGTGCTGGGTTTTATGTGAGAGGGTGCCCCTGCATGAGTAGGGTCCCTCTGCAGCCTTCGGAGACCATTCTCCGGGGTTGTCTGTGATGCAGCCAACCATATATGTTTAAGTGCATTATAACCTCACTGTAAATGCTAACTTTAAAACGGCTGCTTAGAAACATGTCGTGTTTGGTGTCAAACACCTTGGAATCATACCTCCACACCAGTAACTGGTGTGGGAGGTATGATTCCACCCTTGTAGAACCACTACTGTGGGTCACCGGTCTACCCGGTACCAGCTTTCTCGACCTGGGCAGCACAAAATGGATGCTGCCAGCCACAGACACGAGTCTGCCCTCCTGCTGCTGAGCCAAGCTCGAGCAGAGGAAGGCCTGACAATAGGTTTCCTGTCACAGGGAGGTGTGACCACCTCCCAGACAGGGCTTAGTGTATTGGGGCTGGGTGGGTGCACTCTTAGAGTGCCAGAAAGTCTGCACTGGGGGCACAGTTGGTGTCCCCATGCATAGTCCAGCTCAAACCAGTTCTGGGAGCCATTGGCTCCTGCTCTGGCGCGAAACTAGACAAAGGACATGGGTGTAGCCACCCCTCTGTCCTGCCCCTCCCCTAGGAGGGTCCCCAGAGTCAATCTAACCCCTTCCCTGGGTATAAAGTGGGAAACCTGATCACAGGACTTTAGATTATACCTGGACAAGACTCTGCAAAGAAACCAAGTACTTTGACGGTCTACACTTCGCTGGACGACAGAAGAATCTCCCTTGGAGTAAAGGAGTTACTCCCCTGCAGCAGCAGGCACCTAAGCGCATCTGACCGGCTTGCATCTCCAGAGCTCCTGCGGACTCCGAAGATTTCTGCAACACAGGAGGTGGGTTCCCGAAGGTCCCCGAGGTAGATCTGACCTCTCAGTGACTCTGAGACCAGTATCCCTCGTGGGGGCCGTGCAACCCGTACCCCTGTGCACCGCGTCTATTTGCAAGTGCATATGCTTGTTGGCGATCCCTGAGCTTTTGCATTGGACTACGTATAGTCTTGACTCCGAGCACCATTTCCACCAAAGACATCTGGCCTCCACTCCACAAGTGCTCTGTGGGCTGGTGCTTTGTAAATTCGCTCGAGGTCTCCTCGCGATCCCTGGTCCGTTGGCCTGTGGGTCCTGGCGAGAGTCATCTCGTTTGTTCTTGGGCTTCCCTGGTTGCTCCAGACGTGCCCTGACTCTCCATTGCTTGGAGAGTCCCCTGGACCTTGCTGGTCCACACCGTAACCTGTTTCTTCTACCTGCGTGGGTTGCCGCTGCCTAGGCTTGTTGGTGCTCCAGCCGGACACTGACCCCTCAGCTCTCGACATCCTTTGTGGGACAGCTCACCTCCGGACCCTGGTCGTCGTCGACGTCTCCTGGTCTCCGTGGCTGCAGAGACAAACACCCTTTCTCTTCACCTGAAGCACCCGACATCGGTGGGCATTCGACTACCAAGCCCCCGGTCACCTGAAGTGACCCAGACTCTGTCCCCTCTGCTTTCAGGTTCTTCTCACCTAGGATCCAGGCTTGGATTCCACCGGACACTCTTCGCCGTCCTGGCAGCAGTACTTTCTTGCAGCTCTCCATTGAAAACAACGGAGTTTTCCGACACCACTTGACCCCTATGCACCCGGCTCCTCTGGGATAGGTAACACGGGTACCTCGGTACTCACAAGGGTGCTGGCCTTAGAACCTCTTATGTTCCAAAGGGTTTGCTTGAAGTCCTCAGTGAAGTGTCCTTAAACTGTAATTTTCTAACCGCGACTTTCCCATAGAGTTGCACGGAGCACGCGGTCGTGTTTCCTCCCTGCACCTGTCCTCCGTGGGTGCCCTGTGTCACTGCCTTGGGTGGTTCCTTGGGGTCCCAGCGATTCTACGTGCTCTAGGCCCTGTGTCTATTGAAGTCGTTGTTGTTATACCATTTCTTTAGTATATGGTTCGGTCTCCCCCTGGAGCCCGTTGTATATTTTGCTACTTACGTATGTTCTATTGATTAAGCATTGTGTGCTTTGTGTTCTAATCTCGTGTAGAGGTTAGTAGAGAGTGTTTTAGTAATAAATACATATTTTTACATAACACTTGTGTGGTTCTCCTTTCATTTAGTCATTCAGGAGGTGATATTCTGGTAAAACAAGCTGCTTTACATTCCTTCAAGATTAAGCCTGAAGGCTGCTCTCCACAGCTACCACTAGGATAGCTTTCTAAAGGTTATCTTTGACCTCAGACATCATAAGGGTCGTTTGGACTGGTGCAAGGTGCCCACTTTAATTAGTGGACAGCATATACCAGGCCAACTTCTCACAGCTAGGACACAAGCAAGGGGACTCTGTCTATCCAAAGAAACCACCCACAGGTGGTACCTCTACAGGGGTGGCCAATATGGTGTTAGGGGTAGGTAGTCTCCAGGGGCAGGAGGTAGATCATACCACCAATGTTAGAAATGGGGGTCTCTAGTTGGCAGAGTTATGCACCCTGTCCAATTAGGGACCACCACTGTAGCCAGGGTAAGTCAGATACACACTAAAAGATAACCTGTTCTCACCCTCTGGTAGCTTGGCACAGAGTAGTCAGGCTTATGTAAAGAGGCAATGTGTAAAGTATTTGTGCAACACAAACACACACAGTAACACAATGAAACCATCACACAGGTTTAGAAAAATAGACAATAATGTTATAAATAAATCAAAACCAAAATGGCAAAAAAACAATTAGTAGAAGTTGAGTTATGAATTTTTAAAGAGTTCTAGAGCTTAGAAACAATAAGCGCCTATGGGGAAATCTGGTTGCCCTGGACTGGGGCAAAGTCAACAGTTTAGGTCGACCGCGATGGAGCGCAGGCCAGAGATAAGAGCCACGCAGGCCTGGTGAACAGAGTATGTTGATCCTGGACCCCACAGCGAGATGAGGGTTCCAGATGAGCGATGCGTCAATGCCGAGCCCACAGTCGAGGTGATGCGTTGATTATCTTCACACAGTGGCGGCAATGCATTGGGTGTGTTGAGCGAAGCACCTGTTCCGAGTGCGGCGGTTTAAACGCGATGTGCCGGGTTAATCCACGCTGAAAGGGCGATGTGTCAATCTTCTCCACACAGTGGCAGCGATGCGTTGGTTCCGAAGTAGCGGTTCAGGATACGATGCGGCGGTTCTGAGTGTGATGTATCGATTCTACTCCCGCAACAGGGTTCATGCACCGGTTCTGCTACATGCAGACTAGAGATGCATCAATTTCTCTGGTTCAAGTATCTGGGTCCACTTCCGGTGAACTAGGCATTGGAGCAGGGTTAGAGGCTTTGATAGCCCTCAGCCTTAAGCAAAAGGAGGCAAGCCAACAAGCCCTTGGAGATCACTTCAGTTACGAGTCCAGCTCTCCTCAGCAGAGTCAGAGAGCAGCAAGCAGCAGGGCAGCACAAGAGAAAAGCAGGTTTTCCAGGTCAGAATTCCAGCAGAGTGTCAGTCTTTGATGCAGCACAGCATTTCTTCTGACAGAGTCCAGTTGTAGGTTCAGAAGTGTCTGATGTGTTGGGGTCAGAGCCTCAGGACTTATACCCAGTGTACCTTTGAAGTGGGAGTGACTTCAAAGAAGGGTCTTTGAAGTGCACAGAAGCCTTTTCTTTCCAGCCCTGGCTCCAGACTATGAGTAGGGGTACAGGATACTACCTATTCAAGTGCAAGTGTCAGCTCCTCCCTCCTCTCCTGCCCAGGAAGGGCCATAGGAATGAATATGAGTGCTCAGACACACCTAACTGTACTGTGTTTATGGCTGTCTAGAGGGAATGCACAAAGTGAAGCTGTCACCCACCCCAGACGTGTATTGAAGTCAGGCTGCAGGCACACAGAGCAGTGAGAGCAGAGAAATGTCCAATTTCTAAAAGTGCCATTTCTAACATTGTATTGTTAAATCCAACTTTACCAGGAAAGAGGATTTATCATTACCATTCCTAAGATGTACAACATGACAAAGATACTCCTGTCCAATCAGGAATTACAACCTAATAGTGTATTAAGGAATTCCCAATGTTAACCTATGAGAGGAGTAGGCCTCACAGTAGTAAAAACAAATTTGGGTGTTAGTCACTACCAGGACATGCAAAATTTTAAAACTTAAAAGTACATGTCCTACCTTTTACTTCCACAGCACCCTGCCCTATGGGCTACCAAGGGCCTACCTTAAGGGTGACTCATGTGTAGTAAAGGGGAGTTTAAGGCTTTGCAAAGGGTTTTAAATGTCAAGTCGAAGTAGCAGTAAACTGCACACACTGGCCCTACAATAGCAGGCCTGAGGCAGGTTTGAAAGGCTACGTGTGTGGGAGGCACAATCAGTGCTGCAGGCCCGCTAGTAGAATTTAATTTACAGGCCCTGGGTATATAGTATACTACTTCACAAGGGCCTTATAAGTAAATTAAATATGCCAATTGTGTATACACCAATGTTACCATGTTTAGGGGAGAAGCACATGCACTTTAGCCCTGGTCAGCAGTGGTAAAGTGCTCAGAGCCCTAAAGCCAACAAAAAAAGGTCAGAAAATAGGAGAAGGAAAGCAAAATGTTTGGGGTGACCCTTCAAAGCCAGCCTTTTTCCAACAATGTCCTAATCTCCCTTAGTTGGGGGTGAACACAGAACGTAGGATGGTGATCCGTGAGGTGGGGGTCATGACTTCCATCAGGTCAAGGTGAATGGGATCCTGTCACTGCTCTCAGAGACACCAGGTCCAGCCAGACCATGGTAGTGGAAAGGCTGGTTTTCCAAGAGCAGTCCAGTGGTCAATTGTCTAGGGTAACTCAGGCCCAGAGGCAGGTCTTTGTCCGTCCCATGGCCCTGGTATCCCTGGAGTGGGGTGGGGAGGTGATCCAGAGAAGGTTCATAGTTAGTTCCCAGATGCCCATTGACTGTATTCTGGGGAATGAGTTGCCATGAGTGATAGAAGAACTAGGTGGGGTGGCCGCCCAGGGCATCTTGAAAGCTCAGACATCTGTTCATACCACTCCCAAATGTAGAGTGCAGAGGCCCAGATGGAGAGATAGGGGGAGAGAGGACTCATCCTTGTCTCCAGTTCAGCCTCAGGGCACAGATCCTGGGCTGAGTGACCATTTTCAGGATACTACCCTTGGCCTGGTGAGAAGGAGAGTGGAAACAGGGTCCTTAACACCTGGGGCTGTTACCCATACTCTGAGAGACCACAGAGGACAGAGAGCCCTGGGTGGCCTGTGGCCTGGTTCTTGACACTGACAGCTGTCAGTGGCTGCTGTTGGTTGTTGTCCTTATGGGCACAGTTTTCCTTGGGTTGGGGTCTGATCCAAGGTATGTAATGGGCTACATCACTTTGTTGGCCATGGTGATACTGTCGGCCTACTGTGATGCATCTGTGAGCAACTTAAGGTTAGGTGCCCAAAAGAAACAAGTGTGACCCTCAAGTGGACCCACAGGCCGGAGGCACTGGAGTCATGAGAGGACCTCAAGCAGGTCACCAAAAGATGCAGGCCCCGATGCACACGATGTGGTGTGGCTGAAGATTCTGGTCATTGGAGGTGCTCAAGGTTGGGGCTACTTGGAGCCTGACGATCTTCTTGCAAGCCAACAAGCCTTTGCAACTGCAAGTTGGACATGGTGCACAGGGGTTCGGTTATTGCAACCCCCACGAGGGATACTGGCCTCAAACTTGGTGAGAGGGCAGGGCAGGCCTCGGGAGCTGTGAAAAACCACCACCTGTGTTGCAGAGCCCACAGAGTCTGGAGGAGCTCAGGATCTGCAGACCAGTCGACTTAGTTGCGGTGCCTGCAAATGCAGGGGAGAGACTCCTTCACTCCAAGAGAGATTTCTTCAGGTGTCTTTGATGCTTCACAGGCTTTGGAAGGTTCCTGTATGGTGCACAGGCACAGACGATGCAGCAGACTGGAAGAGAGATGAAGTCAGGCCCAAACAAAGTCCAGCGAAGTCCAGAGTGCCCAGACGGTAGAAGTGCAGTGGTGTCTGATCTGAATCTTATCCCACGACGAATCTAGGGACCTACACCCAGGTAAGCCATTAAGTACCCTAGGGAAAGGGTTGGGAAGATTCAGGGGACCCTCCCAGGGGAGGGTCTGGACAGGGGGGAGGTTACTCAGACGTCCTTTGTCCAGTTTCACGCCAGAGCGGGAGCCAACGACTCCCAGAACTGGTTTGAACTGGACTATGCATGGAGACACCAAGTGTGCCCCTCATGCAGACTTTCTGGCGCTGGCAAGGTCACCCACCCGGTCACCAATACACTAAATCCTGTCTGGGAGGTGGTCACACCTCCCTGTGACAGGTTGCCTATTGTTCCACCTTCCTCTGCTCAAGCTTGGCTCAGCAGCAGGAGGGTAGAACCGTGTCTCGGGGTGGCAGCATTCATTTTGTGATGTCTGGGTCTAGAAGATTGGCACTGGGAACACTGAGAGCCTAACGGAGGGCTCTTCCAGTGCTTGGAATCATACCTCCCACACTGTTTACGGTGTGGGGGTATGATTCCAACATGTTTCATACCAAACATGATAGGATTCCTTGCAGCCGTTTTCGAGATGGTCATCGCACAATTACGTGGTGCCCCTCTATATAGTATATGGCTGCTTCACTGACAACCCGGGAGAATGGACCCCGTAGGCTGCAGGGGTGTCCTGCTCATGGAGGGGCACCCTCTCACTTAGAACCAAGCACCCTGCCTTCAGGATTGCAAAGGCCTGTTATAGGGGTGACTTATAGGTTTTAAGTGCAGTGACCATTAGATATAGGGAACCTATATCTTAAGTAAGTGGTGCAAGCAGCAACTTACACAGGCTGCAATGGCAGGCCTGTAGTTCAATTTTTCATGGTCTCTCATGGGTGGTATAATGCATGCTTCAGCCCATGAGAGACCTCTGGGGTACCTATGCCCTGGGTACCTTAGTACCATATACTAGGGACTGATAAGGGTACCCCAGTATTCAATCTGGAATGTACCTAAGTACTCAACACAACAATTTAGGGAGACAGCAGATAGACTGGGGTCCTGATCAGCACGATCCCAGTCAGACTAGTCATAAACAGCATCACATCAAGCAAAAAGTGGGGGTAACCATAGAAGCAGATCCTACTTTCCTACAAAAGGAATTCTAAAGGAGAGTATCTGTTATTGTAATATGAGAGCACCAGGCATTGTAAATCATAACACACTTGATAGTCCAGTCTTTAAATTCTTTCTTGAACGTTTTCTTGTTTGGCCTGTGATAAGGAAAAAGTTTGCTACCTGTTCTGTGGAGTCCCTTTTAATTGTATGTATTTTATCTTAATGCAGGTGAATAAAGAAGCTCGTTCACCACTTGCTGCCTTGTGTGGGGACCGGAAGGCTAGAACTCCAAGCACCAGCCTCCTTTGCGGCTCGTTGCCGCCTACGCCATCGCTTTGCGCCCGGAGGTGCTACAAAATCACCTGGGGGCTCCCTCACCGCGGGACGCCCGTTCACCACTTGCTGTCTTGTGTGGGGACCGGGAGGCTAGAACTCCAAGCACCAGCCTCCTTTGTGGCTCCTTGCCACCTACGCCATCGCTTTGCGCCCGGAGGCGCTACAAAATCACCTGGGGGCTCCCGCACCGCGGGATGCCCGTTCACCACTTGCTGCCTTGTGTGGGGATCGGGAGGCTAGAACTTCAAGCACCAGCCTCTTTTGCGGCTCATTGCCATCACTTTGCGCCCAGAGGCGCTACAAAATCACCTGGGGACTCCCGCACCAGGGGACGCGCACGGGAGTGCCCGGGCACAGCCCGGGCCAAGGACGGGCCCATCTGCACCCGTCAGAGCCCAGAGGAGACTGGGCTGAGCCCCCCCTCTTGGTTCTACCAGCCCACACTTTGGGTTAAGGGAGTCAAGCCCTAGCCGGGAGAAGTGGCGATACGGTAAAAAAAATAAAAAAATTTTTTTTCTTTCTCAACGTTTTATTCAGTGTGTATACAAGACTCCTTTTATCATGGGGAAACAGAAAGCCACACCTGCTACTAAAAGTTCCGATGCCACCCTGAATGGCTTTCTGCAAAAAGCGGTGGGGGCTATTAATATGGAAATAGAACTTGCAGAACGCAGACTTTCACTAGCCCCACTAGCCCCACCCGCTGATTTGACCGCCCAACCCGTCCCTGCCACTGGGGTCCTTAACGAAGCTACAGCTGAAACAATTACTGAACTAGTGGCACAACCCCCACTTTCAAAAGACACACAATTGATGGACGGAATGCAGAACAAATCAAAACATTCACCCCCAGTCAAGAGATCTGGGTTAAATCCATCATTCTTTTGCTCAACATGCCACCCCAGTTTAAACCTGTCCAATTGCAAATCAGTCTTGACCCTGTGCCTCATGGGAACAGTCCAGCCCGAACTGCCAAGCCAGGTCCTCACTGAACCGGAAGTAAGCATCTTAGGACCGGTTTCGGGGTTTCACCCCTCATCAGCCAGGATAGCTTGAATCCAGTGGCACATTGAGCCCGGGACCCACGTCTGGGCCACCCCCACTTTCACCCACTGTTATAATTTTGAGTCAGGGTGACCTAGGCACAGCGCATAAGGGAGAGGATGTGGCCACGCGATCATTCACGGGGAAATCAGGGCTCCAGAGCACAACTGGGGGAAAAAGGAAGCGCATTGAACCGGCAGGGATTGACCATCGAGCTAGGGGCCAATCTCCAAGGGTCAAGAGAACCAAGCAAGCTCACTCACCAGGAAATGTTGGTGGATCCCGTAGTGGAGGAGGAAACATTATTTCACAGACTGAAATGGACATACTGACAGACAAAATTAGTAAAGTGGTGTTAGAGGCTTTGGAACCTATTTTAAATCGCCTAGGCTGTATAGAGGAGCATCTTGAACGACTATTGCAGGCCACAGAGAAATCAGCGGTGCAAAAAAAGCAAAATGGCTTGACCATTTCAGCTAGTGACATGGGTGAAAGGGTAGTCGATGCTTTTTCTAGCGTCCTTGAGGGTGGGTCGGCCGCAACAAGCAGGCCATCAAACACACACAATGCGATTATAAATCATGAGTTTCCTTCAACCTCTGATAATTTCACTAATTACTTAACGGCACCGCCAGCAAGGGCACCTGGTCCAGATGAGATTTCAAACGGGGAGCGAGGGGCCACCAACCAGTTAAGATTTGATCTCCATAGTGGGGGGAACCAGTTGAAAGAAAATACGCACACAAATGGCCTCGTGCCTGGTCCTTTATTCGGGCAGGGTGTAAATAACATCTTAAATTTACCCCCGGAGTGTACACCTTATAATCTGATCCTGACAGGGGTCCCTAATCTCCCACCTGGCCAACAGGAAAGCTGCCAGAGCCTCTTTAATAAATCAGCCCATCGGTGCACCAGGAACATCCAGTCTCAGATAATTTGGCCCGAACACATTATCATGGCAAGGCGGGTGAGCTGGTTGGGTAAAACAACTAAAAATAGAGAGGGGGATTGTGTAGTGCCGAATTTTAACAATAGGATGTGCACACACCTTGCCTTGAAACATCTTAGAGATTCCCCCACTGAGCAGATACAGGCTCGCCCTTTGTTTTTTTTTTACCCCCGCCAACAGGGGACTTTTAAGAGACAACAGACCTAGCAGCCACCCCAGAATAGATACTCCTGCCCTCAGCCTCTTTCTTTTAATCACCCTAACCGCTTCGAGGCGCTCTCTGATTTAACAGAAATAGATTGACTACCAATGCGACCGGGCAGATCAGTCGATCTGGAAAAAACAAGCGTCCAAGGTGTCGACCCTGGGAGAGACTCCAATGTAGTTGCTAGTATAATTAGGAGTAGGTTTGTCTCTAACTTCTTGGGTCCTTCTTGGCAAAACACCACTAATATGGGCGATAACACAAATGAAACTGAGACTGGTATCTGCCCGTCTATTTGACCACCCGTCCATAATCTAGGAAGAGTGGGGTCTGATCCCGTTGCCACGCCTGCTAGACCTTCTACCAACTGTATTAGGGTGGACACAGTGACCCAGGATCATAAAATGTGTCCATTTAGAATTATCTCCTGGAACATTGCAGGCATCCGCCCGAAATTATTGGACGAGGTGTGGCTAGATTATGTTAAGGTTTTCGATATTATTTGTATTTATGAAACATGGTATAAGGATGACTTTGTGTTGGACAGTTATTGTTCTTTTAACGTCCACCAACCCCTTCACCGGAAGGGAGGGCAAAAGGAGGGCTGGTGATATTGATCAATTAGAAAACCACCATTTCTACATCGACCTTGGTTTAAAAAATAGAACAATCCATAACAATCCATGATATTCATTTTACAAAAATTAAGCACTGGTTACACGTTAAATTAACATTTACTCTGTCTATGTTAATTTCTATTATAAAATTACTGACTCTGCACCAAAAAAATAAACATAAAATAATAAACCCCACGTGCCTACCTACTGTAATTTTATCCCTTCCCTGCCCCATAATTCTTTTCCCATCCCATCACCCTGCCCACTTACACTCTTGACTCACTCAACTAGACACATAAATAGTATCCCTCATTCCTACATAGACAGAGTAAATGTTAATTTAATGTGTAACCAGTGCTTAATTTTTGTAAAATGAATATCATGGATTGTTATGGATTGTTCTATTTTTTAAACCAAGGTCGATGTAGTAATGGTGGTTTTCTAATTGATATTTACAGTGACCCCTGAAGAAGTGCTTGTGAAGCACGAAATGCATTGGGTTGAAATAAAATTCACTGTTTTGGACGAATCATGCGTTCTTATCGTGTTCTAGAAAGAGGTCTGGATGGGCACATCTTGAGCACTTGAAGCTTTGAAATAGCATGATAACCTACATGTGGTTGAAACATGAAAGAGCAAGAAAAATTGGGATTAATAATGGAGGAAATTGAGCTACAAGAATGATGTTATTGGAGAATTATGGTAAACCTACTGTGGCTGTGCGACTGGGTTTGGGGTGTTATATCGCTCCACACAGCATGGTTAATTATCAGTGTGCCACCGGGGCAAGGCACATGCCTAGTGAGCACGCACTCTTTGATGAAAAGAAGAAATTGAATAATAGCGAGAAAGAATGGTGTGCATACCATCACCCTTTGATGGACATCATAAATGCAGCCAATTACAATTCTTAGAAAATAAATTCATAAAAGAGACTATTGAAGACCCCAAAAAGTGTCCCCACAGTTTTTTGTCACTCCGAGGTAGGGCTGGATTACATAGAGGACTGAATTAATATTGCCCCATTGCTTCTCTGGGTTAAAATTTGATCATCTGAGGACCTAATGTTCTCAAGGGAAGTTATCAAGGATTGCATTAACCTTGACAATGCCTTGGCGATCCCATGGCTTCGATTTGTTAGAGAGAAATTCAATGCGATTGGTCTGGGGCACTACTATGACAACCCTGCTAGCATCCACACAAATATGATAACTATTATAAAAGAAGCACATCACGCTGAGGTAAATATGCGCCACCGGCATTTGGGAACGCAATGTCACTCAGGCCTGTCCCCCATACAACAGCAATTTTATCTATCTTTTACTAATAATGCACAGACTCGTTTTTTATGACCAGACTTCGCCTATGCACTTTGCATTTTCTAGTGGCTTTCCCCAAACAGTCAGGTTGGAGCGATAAACTCCCCGCTTGTCCATGCGACAATTTGGCAGCGCAGAACACTTTGCACTTTATTCTGTTTTGCACACTTTACAAAGAGCTGAGGGCACGATTTTTAATCCCACTCTTAAGAGAAATCCGCCCCTGTACCTACATGGATGGTTTTAATTTTTTAGACTCACTGTCTACCGTTCCTATTTTACTGCAGTTTCTAACTATAACAGAATGGCATTGTCAATAAGAAAACGCTATGAGTCACAAAAGATAAATGGGTGTTTTTAATTAGTTTTTAATTTTTATACCAGAAGTACTGATATAATGGAATTTGATAATGGGTATTAAAGCCTGTAGTTCAGGGCACAGAGTATGTGGGTCTAGTTTTTTTTTTTTAGTAATTTTATTCAAATTATTGTATAAACCGGACTTGAAATTCCTTTTAAAGTTTTATGTATGTATGTTAACACTTTTATGGTCCACTGAACCGAATAAAGTTATTCTGACTGACTGAGAAGCTAAAAAATCATGAATTCTTCCTCCATTTCTGACGCAGCTAACAAACCTCGTGAGCTTTTCAAAATTGTTAATTCTTTCCTCTCTCCCATCGCCAAAGAAAATGTTCCCTCTCCTTTGGTAGAGCTATGTCAAGAGCTGTCCGAATTCTTCTTCAAGAAAATCCAGAACATTTATAAGCAATTCATTATGCAGGTCCCTCTGTAGTGTAGTTCCTATTTCCCTAATAGGCTCTGCGCATTGGAATAATATACCCTATAGATTTGACATAGGACTGAGGTCAGTATGTCCCTATCGAGTATATTAAACTTAATTACTTTGTGCCAGCTAACTCAGAGGCCACTAGAAACTCCTTGTAAACAAGAAGGGAGTAGTTTCTGGCAACCGCATAAACATGACAACTTTGTTTCCCTTTAGAATCGGAACACTCTCAGAATCGTGGAAACAATAGATAACAGTTTCACTCAGCTAATCGTGCATGCTTAGTTTCTTCAGAGTTACACAGAAAGAATAGACGGGCGTTTCAATAAAAGGATTTATTGAACAGTCTTGTTTCTTGTGTAAGAGATATGAGCTGTTATGATCACAAGACAGTATGCGAGATATATAATGTACAGCGTAAGCAGTAGAAAGAAATAATACTGCGCCAGCATTATCTTTTAGCTATGACACATATATTCATATACATAAATAACATAAGCTAAAATTGCGAGTACTCATAAGATGCTTCTCTAAGCTAGTTCTACCCCAGTGTACCTAACCTAACCGAAGTGTAGTGCAAGGTGAGAAGTAGGTGAAGTATTCTATAGTATGGTATGCTATAGTCTAGTATGCCAAGAGTCTGGTATGCCAAGAGTCCCTCTAGGTTCTAGTCAGCTCCATACCTTGAGAATGAGAGAGGTGGGAATCTCCTTCCGGATCTCGAACTCTAAGACCCCTCGAAGGAAGTCAGAACACTGGAAGCTGGATTCTCTGCGAGCAGGGAGGACAGCGTCTCTTGTCAGTGCGTCAGGCCGGGACACGGGCTCCTCTAAAGTCGAGGTCTCCTCCTACTTGCTTGGGCAAGGGAAGGTATATTTATACCCGGTAGGTGCCTTGGAATGTTAGCATTGACGTAAAGTCGGGCAGAGCAAGACGTCAGGAATGAACCCTTAAGGTATAGCGGTTCATGCATAATAAATGAGTTCTTGGAGAAATCAATAATCCAAGAGCTTAAGGGTCTGGTTTCTAAGAACTCGTTGTGACGTTGGGGTGGACGGATGTAAGTGACCATGCCTGTATTTGGATAGCATGGCTAATGCCTAAATAAGGACTGGGATCTTATGCCTATATAAGGGCAATGCGAATTGTGCCTATATAAGGACATGTTTCTGGAAAACCTACATACGGACACCTAAAGCGGAATACAACACCCACTCCACTTTCGAATGAACGATAATACTAAATGCTAAACATTAAACTGAGTTAGCATTGACGTAAAGTCGGGCAGAGCAAGACGTCAGGAATGAACCCTTAAGGTATAGCGGTTCATGCATAATAAATGAGTTCTTGGAGAAATCAATAATCCTGTGCTAGGGGAACTCCCAAGAGCTTAAGGGTCTGGTTTCTAAGAACTCGTTGTGACGTTGGGGCGGACGGATGTAAGTGACCATGCCTGTATTTGGATAGCATGGCTAATGCCTAAATAAGGACTGGGATCTTATGCCTATATAAGGGCAATGCGAATTGTGCCTATATAAGGACATGTTTCTGGAAAACCTATATACGGACACCTAAAGTGGAATACAACACCCACTCCACTTTCGAATGAACGATAATACTAAATGCTAAACATTAAATGCTAAACATTAAACTGAGTACCACATGTTGCTAAAAACATTTCTAAAAGCATATTAAAAGAAGTTTAAAATAAACTGTTGAATGCAATAGGTACTGTACATTTTAAAGCATTATTTCATTCTAAGCATATATTGAAAAATGCAACATGAATGAATAAACAGAAATATATACATATGACGAAATGGGTGACAAGTTTTCAAAAATCAAAGCCATTTCATAACATGGTGCTAAAATGAAATTATAGAAGAATAAGGTGACAATGTGTCCCTGGAAGTATTCAAAGAAGTCCATTTTATATGAATAGTTCTACTGTAAGCAGATTGAGTTGCCATGTGTTCTCAAAAAATAGAGAAAAGAAAAAGTTCAATTTTTAGGAAGAGTTCCAAGTTTTGTTCTGTTTTGAAAATATGGAGGCCAAATTCATTGCTTCCCTGGTACACTGTGAGCCGAATCAAAGTCAGTGTATGGGTCTGGTGTAAACATGAAATCATCTATTTCTGTAGACAAAAGATCGTCTACCGATGTCGGTGACAGTTGGAATACCTCATTTAGAAGGTTAACTGCACAGATATGTGATGCATCGCCTTCAGCATAGGATGCCGCAGCAATGTTCGCGTCAGTTGTTACCTGTGTGCCTGTTGATCCATCTCTTACCTCAGCAGCAGCAGGAAGCATCTGTGAGATCTCAAGGAATGCCGTCATCAGGATTGGAAGCCTCTGGGGACAACACAGAGCATGGGCCGTTATCGGGTCCAGCAGAGTATCGATATCCATTGACATGACTGATGGGAGTGTTAGACAGGTGTCTAGCACGCATTCTTTACCGCAAAGCAGGCAGCGTAGAACAGGTAAGATGCAATCTTGCCAGATTGGTCTAAATGACAGAAACCATGTTGTATTAAGTTCCCGTAGACGAGGTATGCCCAAAAGTTGCACTATGCGCTCACGGCACTTCCGTTCTAGGAGAGCTTTCTCCAAATTGCTGGGAGTGACGCCGGTTGATAGGCTTGCCATAGCGTAGTAGTAGGAATAAAAACAGGATTCCCGCAACCAGTGCTAGAATTAATGGCACACCACCAAACACTGAATGTGAGAAGTTTGGAATGATTCCGAGGACTGCCTGAAAAGGTGTTAACAGTCCTGAACAGATGGTCTTAAATACATGTACAATCCCGCTCGTATCAGACATGTTTAAGATACGTCCCATCATTTCTACGAAATGTATAGGGCAGTTTGTACGAATTAAAGCCTGTATCTCAGCCGAAGTCCTTGCAATTTGTAAATCATAGATTTCTTTGGCCAAGTGTCAAAGGCACGGTCTGTTGCAAAAGCATGGCTTTCATTCTGCTTAGAGTATCAAAACATATAAAAGAAACATTCAATGAAGGCCATAGAGGCGACTCCCTGACTGTGTCTATTTGGGGGAACAATACTTGCATACAACAAGTAACCCTGGAGTCAACCGTTACCAGATATGGGATTCCTGGTAACATGCCACAGCAACTCTGATCATTCAACATGAGGTAACTGTAGTGGTTTCTATAGTTGCATCTGGCTTCTCCAGCATCTGTAGCTGGAATCTTTGTTATGCTGCCTTCTATATTCTGTTTTAGAATGTGGAATGTGTTTTAAGTGATGCTGGAGTCGTGAACTGCTGTGTCTGCTGCGCAGTACCCCCTGTAATGAATAAATCTTATATTCCTTTGAATTTGCCTTCCGAATTCACTACAATTATGTTGGCGACGAGCTGAGGGAGGTACTGCCGAACCCACGAAGGACTTTGTGAGCAGAGCGCATCTATTTATCGAGATCTTACCTGCTCTCAAGGCTGCAGCAATCACGGAGGGAGGAAGCGCAGGAATACTGAGGCATCGGTTACTGCCGAAACGAAAGATAAGTGGCGCATGCTCGTAGCGAGTAACAAGGAGGAAGCACCTTCTTGACTGTTGCCGGAGTCAACGGCGGCCGTGGTTGGCAAAGGGTGGTTGGCTGATCTGATCAAGCGAAGCATTGGTTGGCAGTGGTTGGTGTCTGCTACGTGCCGTGCGTGTCGGCCATTTTGGAGTGGTTGGCAGTGGTTGGCAAGTGCTACGTGCCTTGCGTGTCGGCCATTTTAACGTGGTTGGCAAGCGTATATCAGCCACGGGACTCTGATCAACACTGCCTCAGCGTTAATCACTTTTAATGCTGTCAAGCTTATTTTTACCACGTCAGCGTGAATCACCTTTACCTTTGGCAAGCCATTTTGTCAGCGCTATTCCACCGTGGACTACTTTTGTTTCCCTCGTTTTTTTCTTTAGAAGTCCGGATGCTGCACATGGTTAACACACGCCTTCTGCAGAGACATTCACGTCTAGTTACGTTTTAACCAGCCATAAGCTTATTGTGAGTTTTTTTAAATTGTTTTTCACTCTGCTACGGTGACACACTCTCCTTGTGTGTAAAAAAAATAAAAAAATAAAAACATATACTACGCTTCCGGATTTAAAAAGAAAAAGAAAAGTGACACTTTAAAAGTCAATCTAGTTCACAACATCTTGCTTTTTAGTGTATAATCGTCGGCATGCAAACTGTATCTGCACCTCCGTCTTTTCTTGAGACACCTGGCAACCCACCTATTGTGTGGAAAAAATGGTATGACGCATTCGTTACTTACCTGGGGGCCATTGGTGCTTCCAGATACCGTCCTGAAAGGAAGAAATACTTGCTCCTGCACTGTTTAGGCTTCGAAGGAGGTCGATTTTCAAGCATTTGCCACCTTTGGTAAGAGGTCAGGATGAAGAAGACATTGACGAATATATGGAAACTGTTAGGAAGCTTGAGTTGCGATTTGACGTACAGCCAAGTTTAGTTGTTATTCGTCACAAATTCTTTAAAAGAGAACAGTTGCATGGTGAAGATGTTGACGCTTTCGTATCTGCGCTCAGGCAATTGAGTGCGGATTGTCAATTCGAGAATTTTACCGAACAATTGATTAGAGATCAATACATCTGCAAGTGTGCTGACAAGTCCATACAACAAAAGCTCCTTTCTATGGGAAATCCCTCTTTAGAGGAAACGGTCCACACGGCGAAAAGCATCGAACTCTCGAAAGTTTGTCAAAGAATTGGAGAAAAAGACTGAGGAAACTGTTGCGGCTGTCAGAGTCAAAGACTCCAGGAACACTCTAGTGTCCCGTTCTGATAAAAGACCGATTTTCAAACAATCTGACCTATGCTATAGATGTGCGAATTCTTCCCACTATAAAGGGAACAAGTTTTGTCCTGCTAAGAATGCTTTGTGCAAAAACTGTGGGAAATATGGCCATTTTGTGAAAATTTGTCAAAGTACAAGGAATGCTAGTAATGGTCAACAGAACAAAAGTACAGGCAGTTCTGTAGGTGTGGCAAATGTTTCAGACACGGTCAATGAATGTGAAAGTATTCAAAACATTCAAGAGGACTTGAGGGACATGGTTATGGTCGTAAATGATGAACAGGTTGTCATTGGAGATGCGTCCGAGTGTGTGGATCCCTATGTTGAAATTGGTGTGGGTGATAAGAAATTACAGTTGTTGGTTGATTCTGGTGCTAGAATAACCATGATTACCCAAGAGTTATTCACTGAAACATGGTATGGTCGACCTTTAGAGCCCCCCGACAGAGCGCCAGTCTCCTATGAAGGGCGAAAGATCGAGCTGGTTGGTTACTTTGAAGACATTCTTGAATTCAAAGGCAGGAAAATCCAAGGCAAGGTTTACGTGGCTATCAAAGGGTTGTCTATTTTAGGGTGGTTCCACCAGGGTCTATTTCAAATGGTTCTCAGGCCTGGTACCAAAGAACAAGTCAGCGTTGTGGACTCTTTGGATTACAATCAGAAATTGTCGCTTGATTTCCCTTCTGTGTTTGGAGGGGGTTTGGGTGAAATCAAGGGGTTTACTCATGAAATAAGGGTCAAAGTCTGTGCCATCCCTGTGAAGCACAAGTTGAGAAGTGTACCATTTAGTGTGAGGGATGGGTTGGAGAAAGAGCTCAATGAGTTGTGTTCTAAAGGGATTATAGAACCTATAGAATCTTCATTGTGGCTTTCACCTTTGGTTGTGGCTAGAAAAAATGGTGACTTGCGTGTGTGTGTGGATTTGCGCAGTTTAAACAAGAACATTTGGATTGACTCACATCCCTTACCAAAAATAACTGAGTTACTGGCGTTGACCAAAGGTGCTAAATGGTTCACGAAGTTGGATCTTGCTTCCGCATACCACCAGGTCGTTCTAGATCCCTCTTCGAGACATTTGACAGCTTTTGTTTCTCCTTGTGGTACTTACCAGTACCGCAGAATGCCTTTCGGCTTAGCGTCAGCAGCAGCTGTCTTCCAGAGGTTGATGAGTCAAATGTTGAAAGGTGTTCCTGGTGTTGCTGTATTCCAGGATGATGTATTGATCTTTGGTGAATCCAGAGCCGGTCACGACAAGTCTCTTAGGCAGGTCTTAAGAATCATGCAGGACAAAGGTGTTGTTCTCAAGAGCGAAAAGTGTCTGTTCCTCAAAGAGAAGGTGGAATATCTAGGTCATGTAGTATCGCAAAATGGAGTTGAACCTAGACCAGGTTTGGTTAAGGCCATTGTGGATGCCTGTCCTCCCACTGATAAAACTGGTTTGAAGTCTTTCATTGGACTTTGTGAATTTTATTCTAGGTTCCTCAAAGATTACGCATCCAAAGTCCAACCTTTAACCAACATGTTAAAAAAAAAAAATATGTTCCTTTTTGTTTGGGACGACAAGTGTCAAGGCGTTTTTGATTGGATCAAATCTCAGTTGGTGGGTGATAGGATCCTTAAGCCATTTGATCCCAACAAAAAATGTACTATCACTGTTGACGCAAGTGGTTTCGGTTTGGGTGCCATCCTCACTCAAAACAATGGTGACACTGAAAACACGTTGGGTTATGCCTCCAGAGTACTGAGGGGAGCAGAAATTAATTTCTCAGTGATTGAGAAAGAGTTGCTAGCTTGTTGGTGGGCCATCAGGAAATTTAGTCCTTTTGTGTGGGGAAACCATTTTGTTTTGAGAACGGACCATAGTCCTTTGGTTTCTATTCTATCAGGTGAAAAATAAAAGAGCACACACCTAGAATTGCAAGATTTTCTCCCAAACTGTTACAGTACAATTTTGATATTGTATACTTACCCGGATCAAGAAATGTCAGAGCTGATTTTCTCTCCCGTTTTCCGGTGACAGAGTCCGATTCTGATATGGAAAAGGATGACGATCAGGATGATTGTTTTGTTGCTGCTGTTGATGTTGAAGATATGTGTGCTGTGAGTGAGTCTGAGTGGAGGAGAGAGTTGGCTCGAGATGATATCCTTGTGGAAGTCATGAACTTTGTCAAGAAAGGATGGCCAAGAGAAAAAAACGTTTCTCATCAGTTCCAAACTTTTGTAAAGGTTTCTATTGAGCTCACTGTAGAGGTTGGTATCCTTTTGCGTGGGGAGAGGTTGGTACCTCCGGAAAATTTAAGAACACGTTTGATTAATGGTGCGCACGAAGGGCATTTAGGAAAAACTCTTACTAAACGCAGATTGAGAGAGGTGTTCTGGTGGCCACAAATGGACAAGAGTGTTGATGAGATAGTTGATAAATGTGTGGTCTGCGGATGTGCGGAAAAAGGTTTCGTAGTGAGGTCTCCCCCCATGCAGCCTGTTGAGTTTCCGAGTCGGCCATGGGAAAAAATTGGTATTGATCTGGTTGGTCCATTCAACTTACTCCCTGTGTCATCGAGGTTTGCTGTGGTCGCCATTGATTATTACTCCAAATGGCCCGAAATTCGGTTCATGAGTGAGCCAACTTCCAAGAATATAATTCATTTTCTAAAAGACGTCTTTTTAAGAGAAGGTTTTCCTTCATCTATTGTGTCAGATAATGGCGTACAATTCGTCAGTTCTGAGTTTGAAAGTTTTCTATTGCAAGGGGGAATCACGCGCCACAAGAGTGCGCTCTACCATCCCCAAGCCAACGGGTTGGTTGAGCGCATGACTAGAGTGTTGAATAATTGCGTCCAATGGGCCATTGCCAGTAAATGTGTGGTTCAAAATGCTGTTCGCTCGATGTTATGGTTTTACCGTACTACTCCTCATTCTTCAACTGGTATTTCGCCTTTTGAACTTTTGAGGGAAGGAAGCCATCATCCAAAATTTGCCCTGGTTGGATGTCCAAATGGGTCAAGATGAATGTCATGGATGATGTGGATGAGTTTGTTAGATCAAATGTTAAAAAGGCTCAGGAACACCAGAAAACCTATTTTGATGAGAGGAAAAAAAGTGTCTCCCTTAAAATCAGTGTGGGTGATGTGGTGCGCATCAAGAGTCCCATTCACACGACCAAGGGACGATTCAAATTTTCAGATCCTTTTATTGTCGACAAGGTGTGTGGCAATGCCATTAGGGTTAACAACAAGAACTGGTGGAACATTGCCAGAGTGGTCAAGATGAAGAATCAACAGACTTTCGTCTGTAGTGCAGGTGTAAAAAGAAACACTGTCAAGAATGGGCACTCATCTTCTGCTTCCAATGGAGGGAGTGAGAATCTCTCTTCTTCTCTCCGCAGGAGCAAGCGTCATTGCAATGTCCCTTTGAGATTCCGATGAAGGGATTTATTGTATATTGTTTTCTTGTGTTTTTCGCTTATTTACTGTTGCTAAAAGTTGCATGGTTCAAAGTTGTTTTTGCATTGTTTTTATTGTTTTGTTTTATTTTATTTATATTTTAGTTTTCTGTCTAGCTTCTGGAGGGAGAAGATAATGTAGTGGTTTCTATAGTTGCCTCTGGCTTCTCCAGCATCTGTAGCTGGAATCTTTGTTATGCTGCCTTCTATATTCTGTTTTAGAATGTGGAATGTGTTTTAAGTGATGCTGGAGTCGTGAACTGCTGTGTCTGCTGCGCAGTACCTCCTGTAATGAATAAATCTTATATTCATTTGAATTTGCCTTCCGAATTCACTACAGTAACTCCCATTAGAAAGTTGGCCAAACGTTGGATTAATGACAGCAGCTGGTGTACCCTGCAGGTGGCAGGACAAGTTTGCCACAGAACCATTACAAGCCCCGTGTAAAGAAATGTCCTGACATGTGGGCGAACCGCGCAGTGCCTTTGCACAGTGTGTACCGCTTAGAAACACTTCACGATCCCCACTCCAACATCTGTATTCGTAAGGTAAATCCCAGGATGTCTTAATGTATTCTTTACCCAACCTTTCATACTTGCCTGCTTGCATTTGTTTGAGGCAATACTGAAAATGAAAAGTAGTGACAGGCAGAGTTATTTTGCCATGAATAATCCATTCTGTAGCCGGTTTTTCTGCTACCGTAAATGGTAATTTTTCCAGTTTTTCAATGCTCAGCACTGTATACTTTGCTCCCCTTTGTGCCAGTTTGATCTGTTTATCTGTTAGATTGTATTCTGAAAACAGAGACGACGTGTTGATAAAACGCCAAGGCACATAGCCTGCACACAAGGATTGCAGCGTCCAGCCTAATAACATAATAGAACGAAACTGAGATTGGCCTTATTGTAACATGGCTAAATCTTGTTCCAGTATGTCTATAGCAGAGGATACAATGTTGTCCAATGAATAAAATCTAGATGACAAAGTTGTTAACCCATTGTCGACCACAGTGAGAGATTTCTCTAAGTTAATACGATCAAGTTCACGTATTCTTTCTGCGGCCTCTGCCTGTGAAACCTTCCATATTTCATTATAGGCAGCATAAATGCCGGCATATATGAAACGTTTTTGACGCGGTTTTCTTGGTCCTTGCAAGAAATCCCTAAGGTCTGCGTCTTCTTTAAGTAAAGATAAGTGTTGTTTCACATCCTCGAGTGTAGATTTTTGTAACCAGTCGAGGCACAATTTCCCTACACTGTATGTTGTTACTACCCCTGGATGTTGTCGTTAAACATAACGTGGGTCTGGCCTATTGATAGTAAAGCCCTGTATTCTATTCAGGAATCTTTCTTGACAGATGTTTGTGTCTGTGGGCCAGAGTAACCATTTTTTCCAATCAGGATCTGATCTGTTGTTTTGTAGTATTGTGTCTACTGTGACCGCTCCCTGTGTAGTGCTATTACTTGCAGGTGTTGGTACAGAAGGTGTGTTCATGTCTTTGATCTTGGCTAAACCAAGGCAAGACGTTTGTTGCACAGTGTCATTCAAAAACATTATTTGATGTGGTATGATACAGGCTCTAAAGAAAGCTTCTATCCCCTGCACTTGCCAATCTTTAGAACCCCAGACAGATTTTGTGTGAATTGTGTCTTTCCAAAAGTCAAATCCTTGTCTAGACAGTTGGGTAATAAAGGCTGCAGAATAAATCTGTTTTGTATTAGTTAACATAATTTTCTGTCCTGTTTTGTTTACATTTTTATAATAAAATGTTTCTGGATCAGATGTATTGTACCCTGAAAAATATGGAAACTTATTTGCAAACGTTTTTGAACTACCCTTTGGTGGTGTAGGACAATATTCCCATTGGTTAAACATAAACACATTTCTAGGTGTTGCAGATTTATGCAAGAAATGATGACCATAGTGGTTGTAACAATAAAGCTGTTCATAGTCTGATGAACCCTCTAAGTATTTATTGTTAGAGAATGCAGCAGACCTTTCTAGATCAGACATCATATCATTAACAGTTTCAAAGTCCCAATCATCAGAATAGGTACTGGTGGTAATAAAGTCACTGTTGCAGGGCTGGTGCTCCTGGGGACGCAGTAATACGGACAATGGACTGGTGGGAGGCGCAACCTGACCAATCGCCCTTTCTTTCCACACAGTATGAAGACTGGATGCCAAATTCGCCTGAGGATTGCGAGACTGCCGCAGGAACGGGTTACTGTGCCTCTAACTCGAGCGACCTGGAACGCGACTCTGCCCCCTGTTGTGACGCAGCAGACAGCGCTCCAACAAGAGACAACGGATCCCGGAAGAGTGTGTGTTTTTTCACCGGAGGACGAGAGGAGCGAGGAGTATGAAGGAGTGAAGCAGTCGGAGGTCGAGGCGGAGAGAGAGAGGAAGGAGCACGAAGAGGGACGCGAACACCATCTGGCGGAGGAGAGGACGTCCAGAATCCGAAGACGTCGGGAAAGCCGAGGGGCTACGAGGACCACGCTTCGCCCAGCCACGCTCCAGGTACGCAAGCGCTTCACGGGCTGGGTAGGGCGGCGGGAGGAATCCGACGCCTAAGGGAAACAGTCCTTTGCTTGCTTCACTACCCTACCCTCGCACTACCACTCCCCTGGTTACACCATCGTCACTCGTTTGGAGGTGCTCCTTCACCCCCCCTCCCCACAGCACCTGATATAGAGCGTGACACTCATCCAGTTTCCTCTTTTCCTTTCATTTGTTTACCGCGAGCAACCCCACGCCGTCTACCAGACCCAGAGTCCAGGAAGACCCCAGAGAGACGCATTGAAGACGCCGCTAACAGGGGGCAGGATACCGGGAGGCCCTAAACCATTGTTCCTTTCTTTGACTTGTTTTGCCTGTATACTGGCTTCCAGGAGGAAACGAGTGCTCCATAGAATAAAACCTATTCTTAATACACAAGGAGTCGTGCCCGTTCTTACAGACCCGCTAACACTGGTGGAGAATGCAGGCATAACACAACCCATCTGTACACCGAAGATGGATGCCCTGATACAGCACCTGGTGAAGGGGCAGGACAAGCTCGGATGGGCCGTGGAACGGCAGATGATATCAGCACAGGCTGACCGGGACATCTTTAAAGACACCATCGCGGCCCAGATGGAAGGGATACAGAAAATGATAACCGAGCACTCCCGGCAGGCCCAGCACGAGGCACCACCCATACCCCTTCAGGCATCTCCCTGCAGAAATATGTGTCCGGTGAGGATCCGGATGCCTTCCTCTTGAACTTCGAGAGGGCAGCAAGGGCGTGTGGCTGGCCTGTGAATAGGTGGCCGTTCTTCCTGGCGCCTCTCTTGACGGGCGAAGCGCAGGCCGCATACCAGGTTGCTAACGCCGGCGGAGACACCCCGTATGCAGATATAAAGAATATAATCCTGGACCACTTGGGACTTGACGCTGAAGCTTACAGGGTGCAGTTTAGGAAAGAGAAGGCTGCCCCGGGGGAAAACCCTAAGACATTGTTTTTTCGGTTGAAGATGGCAGCCGATAAGTGGTTAACTCCGGCCGTCAGCTCCAAGGAAGAGATCATGGAAAAGATCTACTTGGAGCAATATCTAGAAGCCCTCCCCTTTAGCACCCAGAAGTGGTTGCGGCAACATACACGCCTTACCGTGGAACAGGCCATTGATATGGCCACCACCTACTCTCGCGCCCAGCCCAAGCTGCCCATTTGGGAGACAGATAAAACAAGCCGTCTACCCGTTGTGAAGTACGACAAAAAGAACAAGGCCACTCCAGACGATGGGAGACCCCGAACACCAAGACCAGAACTTCCGCCCTTTAGAGGTCCTCAATGTTATGACTGCGGAGACTGGGGCCACATTGCCCGCCTCTGCCCCAGAAAAAAACCAGCGGAGGAGCCGATGGAAGTGGGATATATACCCAAATCCATCCTATATACAGCGGAACTGGGGAGCGCCTTCCATGTAAGTGCCAGGGTGAATGGGAGACAGGTAAAGGCCCTCTTAGATTCAGGGTGCAAGCAGTCAGTGATACAGGGAGGTCTTGTACAGCCAAGCCAAGTTCTGCCTGATGCCACTGTGTATATAGGGTGTGTGCATGGGGATGTCAAACCATATCCTCTGGCAGCGATAAGCCTCACTCCTGAGAACGGGGTAACATACTCCATCAAGGTGGGGGTTCTGGAAGGTCTGCCTGAGGAATTAATCATAGGGACTGACAACCCTGAGTTTTTAGATCTTTCTTCAGGTAGTGAGGACACAGGACAAGAAGACCGGTTCAGGGAGAATCCCAGACAGCCGTTTGTCAGCTCTAACCACACCCGAACCTTCGTTACACGATAAGAGTTTCAAATTCGCCCAGGCGAACGGTGCGACATTGTTCAATGCCTGGGAGCAAGCGCATGCATCACAAGACACCATGGTACCCCTACCTTTCCCTGGTTCCTTATCCAGGAGGGGCTGTTATACAGACAGGGCTCCCAGACCGACCATCCCCAACTGCTGGTCCCACTGTCCTTTCGGGATCAGCTGTTGTTTTTCTCACATTCACACCTCACAGCGGGACACATTGGGGCGGAGAAAACAACCCAAAACCTACTCAGGCACTTTTATTGGCCCGGGGTGTATAGGGATGTTAAAGGGTATTGCCAATCCTGTACAGTTTGTCAGAAAAAGAATACACATCGACCCCCAGCGGTGCCCTTACAACCAATGCCCATCATAGGGACTCCATTCGAGAGGGTAGGGATGGACCTGATCGGACACCTTCCTCGCACAAAAAGGGGAAACCTGTACGCCTAGTGATAGTGGATTACGCCACCCGTTATCCCAAGGCTTTTCCGCTCCCACCAGTCGCAACATCTCAGAGAAATTCCTGGAACTCTTTTCCCGGGTCGGATTCCCCAAGGAAATCCTGACCGACCAAGGTACTCCGTTTGTCTCACGCTTGATGAAGGAGGTCTGTCAGATACTGGACCTGCGGCACATTAAGACGTCGGTATACCACCCCCAAACCGACGGGCTGGTTGAACGATATAATGGGACTCTGAAGACCACCCTGAAGAAGATGTTATCTGCGAATGGGAGGGACCAGCTGCTACCCTTGGCATTATACGTCATCAGAGGGCAGGTTCAAAGCAGTTTAGGCTGTTCATCCTTTGAAATGCTTTATGGACGACAGCCCCGGAGCCTACTTGAGATGACGAAGGAGGCCTGGGAAAAAGAAGAGGTGGTGGAAACCCGAGACATGTTAGACTACGCTCAACGACTCAAAGCCAAGATAGGGAAACTCCGCGACTTGGCTTACTCCCACCTAGAGAAGAAACATAAACGACAGAAAGCCACATACGACAAGGGGAAAAAGTTGAGGAAGCTGTGTCTTGATGACTGGGCTTTGGTGCTGCTACCATCGTCTACAAAGAAGTTCCAAGCAGAATGGAAGGGGCCATATAAAATCATCAAGGTGATCGGAAACACCACTTACAGGCTACAGCTCTCCCCCGGCCGTAGCCAGACCTTCCATATAAACATGCTGAAGAAATGGATAGGACCGCTGCCCACCAATGCCCACCTTACCTTACCGACCAGAGCAGATGACCACAGCACCCTGGAACACCTGGTCATAAACGAAGACCTCAGCCCTGAAGAGAGAACCTCCCTCAGAACGGCTCTGGCCCCATTCGCGGCTGTTTTTTCTGACAGACCGGGAAAAACTCACCTGGCCGAACACCGGATCGATACCACCCCGGGACGGATAATCAAACAGCGGCCCTATCGGATACCCGCCGCCCGAAGGATTGCCGTACAGAAAGAGGTGCAAGACATGCTAAAGCGGGGGGTAATCCAACCCTCGAGAAGCGAATGGTCCTCACCAATCGTGATGGTGCCCAAACCAGATGGCAGCACCCGTTTTTGCATGGACTTCAGGGGTCTCAACGAAATTTCGTCTTTTGATGCCTACCCCATCCTGCGCATCGACGAACTGATTGAGAAGTTGGGAGACGCCAGTTACATCACTACCCTGGACCTGACCAAGGGGTATTGGCAGGTGCCATTACGTAACGAAGATCAAAAGAAAACCGCCTTCTCAACTCCAGATGGGCTCTATGAGTTTACGGTGCTCCCATTTGGATTACATGGAGCCCCGGCGACATTCCAAAGACTGATGAACACGGTTTTACATGATTTCAACGGGTTTTCATCAGCTTACCTTGATGACATAGTGGTATTCAGCCCGGACTGGACCACCCACCTACAACACCTACAAACGATTCTCCGGGCCCTACAAGAAGCCGGGCTACACGTGAATGCTAAGAAATCCCGAGCAGGGTATCGGAAAGTGAAGTACCTGGGTTATGTCCTGGGACACGGGGTTATCGCGCCCCAAATAGAAAAGGTCAGGGCCATCTCTGAGACCCCGTTCCCCACCACAAAACGGGAAATGAGAGCCTTCCTTGGTTTAATAGGATATTACAGACGTTTCATACCCCAGTTCTCAGACACAGCAGCGCCTCTGACCGACACCCTTCGTAGGGAAGTAAAAGCCCAAGTCATATCACACCCCACACCATCGATGCTGGAGGCATTCCACACCTTAAAAAGGGCTATAACCACCTCCCCTGTGTTGTCCTCCCCTGACTTCTCAAAACCTTTTGTCCTTCACACTGACGCCTCAAATCACGGGATAGGGGCGGTACTATCACAGCTCTCAGCAGACTGGGCAGATCACCCTATTGTATACATCAGCCGAAAGCTATTCCCCAGGGAGAAGAAGTATCCCACCATTGAGAGGGAGTGCCTAGCGGTTAAATGGGCCATAGACAGGCTACGGTACTACCTAGAGGGTCACCCATTCACCCTGTACACCGACCATGCACCTCTCCAGTGGATGAGCCGCAATTATGCTCATAACCCCGTGTACTCCGGTGGTTTCTGTCTCTCCAGCCTTTTAAATTCAATGTGAAACACCGCAAAGGTGTGGAGAACAGCAGCGCCGACTTCCTGTCCAGAGTTTTTCCTCTCCCCGATCGGGAGAATCCAGGGGAGGAGGTGTGTCGCAGGGCTGGTGCTCCTGGGGACGCAGTAATACGGACAATGGACTGGTGGGAGGCGCAACCTGACCAATCGCCCTTTCTTTCCACACAGTATGAAGACTGGATGCCAAATTCGCCTGAGGATTGCGAGACTGCCGCAGGAACGGGTTACTGTGCCTCTAACTCGAGCGACCTGGAACGCGACTCTGCCCCCTGTTGTGACGCAGCAGACAGCGCTCCAACAAGAGACAACGGATCCCGGAAGAGTGTGTGTTTTTTCACCGGAGGACGAGAGGAGCGAGGAGTACGAAGGAGTGAAGCAGTCGGAGGTCGAGGCGGAGAGAGAGAGGAAGGAGCACGAAGAGGGACGCGAACACCATCTGGCGGAGGAGAGGACGTCCAGAATCCGAAGACGTCGGGAAAGCCGAGGGGCTACGAGGACCACGCTTCGCCCAGCCACGCTCCAGGTACGCAAGCGCTTCACGGGCTGGGTAGGGCGGCGGGAGGAATCCGACGCCTAAGGGAAACAGTCCTTTTGCTTGCTTCACTACCCTACCCTCGCACTACCACTCCCCCTGGTTACACCATCGTCACTCGTTTGGAGGTGCTCCTTCACCCCCCCTCCCCACAGCACCTGATATAGAGCGTGACACTCATCCAGTTTCCTCTTTTCCTTTCATTTGTTTACCGCAAGCAACCCCACGCCGTGGACCAGACCCAGAGTCCAGGAAGACCCCAGAGAGACGCATTGAAGACGCCGCTAACAGGGGGCAGGATACCGGGAGGCCCTAAACCATTGTTCCTTTCTTTGACTTGTTTTGCCTGTATACTGGCTTCCAGGAGGAAACGAGTGCTCCATAGAATAAAACCTATTCGTAATACACAAGGAGTCGTGCCCGTTCTTACAGACCCGCTAACAGTCACTTAATGAAATTTTAAATAAATGTGGAATCTTCAAAAGTTCCGTGGGGCCGAATATGTCGCAATCGGTTTTGTCCCAAACTATACCATCCTGTATAGGAACGGCTGTGATGTTCACTGCTGACAAGTCCCTTGTTTCACGATGGGAAGATTTGTGTGGTTTTAAAAGTAAGTTCACATTTTTACTTTCAGTGTCCATACGGATGTATCTGCCATTTATAAGCACGCTAAGAGTCATAACCAAAGCTAGCCAAAACAGAAAGAAAAATAATCCATAGTTCAATCCATGGTGAAACCAGATAAGTCTCCTTCAGGAAATGAAAAAGGTCTTTTACTTGTTGCTTGAAAGTTTTTGATGCTGGCGTCGTTTCAGGCTCACTCGGATACTCAGAAAACGTATCAAAGTTAATGAAATAGCCAGAAGCAGTTCGGTCAATTGTTGAAATTGCATCAGGATTCGTTGAAATCGCTGGAACCAGTTGATCACGTGTTACGTTGGTGTAGACGGGTGTATCTGGACGAACTGTTACTTGAGTTTCAAGAGGGATGAGTTCCATAGCATTGTTGCTTAGTCCTTCATCTGTTACTGCTGAATTCTCGATGGTTATGAGTCTTTCAGTCTGAACCCCTTGGATAGTAGCGAGAGGAGTGCGTCTGCTACTAGGTCGGAGTCCACGAGGCCTACTATTTAGTATTGGCCACATACTGTGGTTTGATGAGGTCGATTGACACAAATCTTTTCTCCTTTTTTCCAGCAAGGGGCGGCAGAAGTACTGTTCTTGTTCCGTGGACGGCTAGGACAGGTACTGGTTGTCTGTAAGAAGGTCCAAATTCCTTCTTGTCTGCAATCTTCTCTCTGACTAGATCCCCAACTTTTGGGATCCAGACAGGCCTTGCTGGGACTACCGGTGTTTCCCCAGTGGTGGTTGGCTTCAGGAACACATTGCTTTGTTTCGATCTTAGTTCATTTAGATCCTGTAAAACAGCCAAACGATCTTTGATATCAAAGGGTTTATTTTCCACCACTGTGCCTTTACATTCGAGATCAGGAACCCACATTCTTGTCCCAAATAGGACCTCATATGGAGTGACCCCCTAGAGAACTTCTTGGCAAATTATTTAATGAGCGTTGGACCCCATAAAGATGTTTGACCCACCCATCACCCGAACCTAATACTCTAGCTGTTATAGACTGCTTTATGTCCCGGTTTTTCCTTTCCACAACAGAATTTCCCTCAGGATGAAACGGAGAGGAGTACCGCAATGCAACGCCCAAACTGGCCATGGCTTCTTAGTAAGCCCGAGAGCTAAACGCAGGGCCCTGGTCAGAATGTAGTGTGCCTATTGCGTATGTGCCGATAAAGACTCGCAAATCTTTTATAACAGTTCGAGCGTCAGCCGAGCGCTGAGGCCATATCCATAGGAACCTTGAGCACGAAGCCACTGCGACCATTATATATTTATAGTTACCGTCCCTTTGCAAGGGACCGCAGTGGTCCAGGTAAACACAAGCTAATGGTTTGTCTGAAATCAACAGGGGTGTCTGCGCAGGACGTTTCACTGTGGAGACTCATCTGTTGGCATATTTCACATTCCAAAACATAGTTCTTGGTCTGTTTCCTAATGCCAGGCCACCAATATCTTTGTTTAAGTAAAGATACTGTTGCAGAAACACCTGCATGGGCAGAGGCTATCCCTTCATGTGCTGCTAGGATTAGTCCTAATCTACGTTCCATGTTTGGAATTACCCTATCCCCCACTCCAGGGATTCGAGCAAAAGGAACGTTGTTCACATCAATTACATAAGAGTACTTGAGTGGAAATTTCTTTGGTAACGCTGCTCCTCTGCCTTTGCTTGAAGCATTGACTGCCAACAATATCTCACTGTCTATTCTCGTTTTTGAACGAGTGATCGCAGTTACGGAAGCCGTCTGAACAGCCCCCTTTGCGGCTTCATCAGCCAATGAATTCCCTGCAACGTGAACGCCATCACGTTGATGACTCAGCGTGTGTATCACGTGAGCTTTTGGTAGTTCGTTTTTCAACTGAACTACTTGTTCCCAAAGCGTTTTATGCTTTATTGTGCCACCTTTTGCATCTTTGAACCCGTTTTCAAGCCAATTTTGTATATATTCATTGTATGACTGAACACAGTAAAAAGAATCGCACACTATAAGTGTGGGGAATTTGCGATCTGTATTTTCAAGTGCCAGTTTGAATGCTTGTAGTTCAGCTCGCTGAGCTGTACAATCTCCTAGAGATTGAGTTTTAGTGACCATTGGTCTGAAGTTACCATCTTGCATGCGACCTTTAACGATTGCGCACGCTGCACTGTAAGCTTGCTTACTCTCTGTAGCGGGTTGTGCTGATCCGTCAGTATAAATTATAAATTCGTACTGATCTAGAGGCAAAATTTCAGTGGGCAGAGGACATTCATGTTCATATTGCAGGAACGCTTGTGTTTTTAAATCAGGATCAAAAACATATTCAACATCTGTTGCAGCAAGAGAATTAACCCATTGTATCCATCTAGGATGTAAAGCTTTTGCATTTGGAATGCTCGCTTTTGTAACCGCCTCTAAGGCTGGTACTGGGGTCACGACAATAATGCGTTTTCCTTGAGCTAGAGCTCTTTCTTTTGCTACAGCGGTTTGAACTGCTGTCAGTATTTTTTCTGTTGAAGTGAAGCGCATTTCTGCTTGTGTATACAAATGTGATTTGTATGCTATTGGTACTTTTTCACCCTCATTAAATGTTAAATAGGTGAATCCGCATTGACCCGAAATTATTCGGATCACCAAATTGCGTTGATTTACGCGTGTTTGTAAGTGATTTGTTGCTAACATGTTAGCTTGGAGTGAACGCAGGATTTCTGTGTGTTCCTGTGTCCAATGTTTTGTTGAAAAATCATGTTTGATTAATTCGTAGAGAGGTTTAACCCTTTCCGTGTAATTTAGAATGTAAGTTCTTCCAAAATTTAGGAAACCCAAGATGGATTGTACATTTTTCAGCGTTTTTGGAGGTTGGAGCAGCGCGCACTTTTCTAAAAAGTTAGCTGCCAGGCTCTTGCCTTCACTTGAAAGCTCATATCCCAGGAAAAAGACATTGAGATGGGCAATTCTGGATTTTTTAAAGTTGAATTTATAGCCTTCAGAGGCGAAGCCCAATATAATGGTACTCACCCTGTTCAAGTGCCTATCCAGGTCATCGTCTGTCAGATAGATGTCATCGACATATGACAATGCCTCATTATCATAAATTTGTAGTAACTCTGTTACTCTCGCTGAGAATAACCCCGGGCTGTTTTTGAACCCTTGTGGGAGTCTACAAAATTGACGCTGAGTCCCCATTATTGAGAAAGCTGTTAAGTACCTGCTTTCAGGTGCTATGTTTTGACAAAAGAAACCATTTGAAATATCAAATGTGGTTTTATATTTTTTACGCACAATGTTATTCATTAATGCTGTACTATGTGCATTTTGCACTGCAAATGTTTTGGAACAAGTGTTCAAGTGTCTGTAATCCAAAACTAGACGATATGTATTGTCTGGTTTGGATACAGGAAACAAAGGATTGTTCATTGAGGAGGTGCATGTTTCAATCACCCCTTGGTATTCAAGTTGATCTAAGATCTCCCTGACCTGTTTTTTAGCTTCTTGCTTTATTGGGTTATGCCTTTGTGCAGTAGGTTCATTTTTTAGCTGTATTTTCTGGTGAGGTGAGTCCTCATCCCATCCTACATGATTTTTATATAATGCTGGGGCCTGGGCAACTGCCCATTTCCTGGCATAAGTATATTTTAGGTGAATTGGAATATGGTTGGAGAAGGCAGGCATAATAATGTCCTCGCCATGTGGGCACTCCCTGACAAAGTGCGGTGGCCAGTCTTTTTCTGCTAGAAGTATATCATACCCCCTTGAAAATTTCTCCCAAAAGAGTATTTTCACTTTTCTTGGTATGTCTCCCTCCATTCGGAGTGTTATTTCATATAACTTTTGTGGAGTACTAACCCTGGTGTCTACAGTTTCTACTGTGATGTACTCATTCAAGTCCACTATCTCCAGAAGTTCCTTCAGGTTCTGGCGAGCTATTGTGACTTCTGCTGCACTGTCCAGCATTGTCTGAGCCCATTCTCCGTTCTTGAGCTGTGTTCTCAGTAGTCTCGGCATGTCTGATCTTCAGACCTGCTACCTTCTTTTTTGTGAATTGAGGTTTTGATTTATTTTTCTGAACGTGTTTGTTGTCTTTGGATTTCACGCGTTCTTCTCTATGTTCTGACTGTCCTCTTCTTTCCGATGTCTGTGACGATATCTGAAAGGTACGAGAGGAACGTGTATCAGTATCTTGATACCTGTCAGGTTTTCTTAAATTATCCCTATTCCTGAGGTTATACCTCCATTCAGAGGGCTCCTTTTGAGGAGACCTACCTCGGTATTGAGAACGTGTCTCGTTTGAATTTTGTTTATTAGTTTCCCACTTCTTTTTAGAAGATGTAGGAGTTTGTTTAATAGAGTCCTTCTCAGGACTTTCAGATAGTTTTGGCTTTAAAGGTTTTCCACCCAAACTATCTCTGCCTAATTCTGCATAAGATTGTTCTATTATTCTGGGCAGTTCATGTTGATGTTCTGTTACATCAAATTCACTTAAGCGTTGGCGGATCGCCACTGATGCTGCCTCCCTTTAATATTAGATAATATTATTGTTGAGACCTGGTCAAAGTTTTTCAGTAATTTCATACCTAAATTCAGAGCAGGTTCTGCCCCGTATTCGTTTTGAATTTGTTTCAGGACATCTGGTATTACTGCAATTGACGGAACACCATGTGTTTTAGTATAGATGGCAGCAAAGACTGCGCCCCAAGTGGTGCAATCTTCCAGTTGTGGTGTGATCCCCATTGGTAAACAGATTGTTAGGATTCTGTGTTTCTCATAAGGGCTAGTATTAGGAAATACTGCTTCGATTTGAGTCATTTTTTGAGCTATCCAGAATGGAATTTGCTCACGTTTTGTGGGCATTTTACCCATGACTGCGTGTAAAGTCTGTGGAGTAATTTTTTGTGTATTCCCCTGTTGAGGTGTTTGATTTGGAATGGTCATTGGTGGTTGGACTGTGAAAGTCCGCATGACATATTGGACTAATTGTCTGTAAATTTTTATTAACTCTTGTAGTTGAGTAAGTAATTCCTCGTCTGACATTACATCGGTCAGGATGAGGTGTGTAGCCGGCTAGAATCGGCCATCTTGCTCCTGGTCTACCTAGTGGACCGAGCCTGGTAATGTTTTTGTGATGTTTTAGGGCGCCTTAAAACCAGAGATTATGCTCCTGGTATGTGAGTGGAATTTCAATATCCTCGAAAGGAATATATTCCTCTGGTGGTTCATCTTCTTTAAAGAAGTGAAACACTTTTGTTACTGGATTTGATTCTGGGAATACTATCCATGAATAGAATACCTCTGTCTGAAAGGATTCGTGTGCCTCTATCACGAAAACTGCTCTACCACCTCTTGGTGTTAGGCCGTGTTTTATACGTTTTAGAGTGATGGCTCTCCTTAAGTTTGGAGGGATGTTTATAACACCCTCATCGGTTTTATTTAAACCTGCAAAGTTAAAAACTGTTACGACTGGATCAGCCGCAGCTACACCGTTCTCGGTGTCAGACATTGTTTTTTGAAAAATGTAGAACAAGTTTCAAGGAAACAAAAGATAAGGTGCACAATATTTTGGAACACTGTATCCTTCAACGTTGAACAAACCAAACAGCTAATATATAGGATTTTTGTCCTATTTAGCTTTGGCGGATATTTAACCCTACCCACTCCAGACGTCTTATGGAGTATGTGAGTAGGGGTCTCTGAGAGAAAAGCACGACTGAGTTACTCAGTATCTAGCAGTAAATTAGTGCCTTACCAAACCATTGGGCGCCATGTAGTGTAGCTCCTATTTCCCTAATTGGCTCTGCGCATTGGAATAATATACCCTATAGATTTGACATAGGACTGAGGTCGGTATGTCCCTATCGAGTATATTAAACTTAATTACTTTGTGCCAGCTAACTCAGAGGCCACTAGAAACTCCTTGTAAACAAGAAGGGAGTAGTTTCTGGCAACCGCATAAACATGACCACTTTGTTTCCCTTTAGAATCGGAACACTCTCAGAATCGTGGAAACAATAGATAACAGTTTCACTCACGTAATCGTGCATGCTTAGTTTCTTCAGAGTTACACAGAAAGAATGGACGGGCGTTTCAATAAAAGGATTTATTGAACAGTCTTGTTTCTCGTGTAAGAGATATGAGCTGTTATGATCACAAGACATTATGCGAGATATATAATGTACAGCGTAAGCAGTAGAAAGAAATAATACTGCGCTAGCATTATCTTTTAGCTATGACACATATATTCATATACATAAATAACATAAGCTAAAAATGCGAGTACTCATAAGATGCTTCTCTAAGCTAGTTCTACCCCAGTGTACCTAACCTAACCGAAGTGTAGTGCAAGGTGAGAAGTAGGTGAAGTATTCTTTAGTATGGTATGCTATAGTCTAGTATGCCAAGAGTCCCTCTAGGTTCTAGTCAGCTCCATACCTTGAGAATGAGAGAGGTGGGAATCTCCTTCCGGGTCTCGAACTCTAACACCCCGCGAAGGGAGTCAGAACACTGGAAGCTGGATTCTCTGCGAGCAGGGATGACAGCGTCTCTTGTCAGTGCGTCAGGCCAGGACACGGGCTCCTTTAAAGTCGAGGTCTTCTCCTACTTGCTTGGGCAAGGGAAGGTATATTTATACCCCGTAGGTGCCTTGGAATGTTAGCATTGACGTAAAGTCGGGCAGAGGAAGACATCAGGAATGAACCCTTAAGGTATAGCGGTTCATGCATAATAAATGAGTTCTTGGAGAAATCAATAATCCTGTGCTAGGGGAACTCCCAAGAGCTTAAGGGTCTGGTTTCTAAGAACTCGTTGTGACGTTGGGGTGGACGGATGTAAGTGACCATACCTGTATTTGGATAGCATGGCTAATGCCTAAATAAGGACTGGGATCTTATGCCTATATAAGGGCAATGCGAATTGTGCCTATATAAGGACATGTTTCTGGAAAACCTATATACGGACACCTAAAGCGGAATACAACACCTCCGGTCTTAGGGATTAAGTTTCTATTCAACCCAATTCTCACGAGGTTTGACCCAATTTCTCTGAAAGACTCAGCAGCAGAACTTGCACTATGCAAATCTTGCTCCTCTTTGGATCTCTGCCCTCCTGCAATTTTAGATCTTGCCACTGCTGTGGTCAAGCCCGTCCTTAATAAACTGATGAATACGTCTGTTGAATCAGGAGTGGTTCCTAAAAATTGGAAAGAAGCGCTATTGCTCCCGCTGTTAAAAAAGCCATCTTCCGACCCAAAAGAGTTGTATAATGGAACCACGCATGCCTAAACCACACGTGGCTTAACAATGCACTCACTACCATGACTGCGTCATTACCACGCGTTCCTTTAGCATGCAAGTCATTACAACAACTTCCTTTAGGGAAGCGCTGGACTTTGGAATATTATAAATTATTATTCCAACCCCAGTAGGTGTATCAGTAGGGAAGGTGTTGGATTTAATATCCAACACCAGTCCAACACTGCGTTCCCTAAAGCAAGTCGTTGTAATGACTTGCGTGCTAAAGGAACGCGTGGTAACGTCGTGGTAGTGACTGCATTGGAAAGGCACTGCGAGTTTTTGACTGCGTGGTAAAGTAGGTTCCCCACCCAAAAGTCTTAAGCAACTTCAGTTCGATTTCTCTTCTCCCCACAATTGCTAAAGTTTCGGAGAAAAGGGTCAACAGCAAGTTATCTAATTTTCTAGAGTCTAACCTGCTTCTGCAGAACTCTCAATTGGGTTTTCATACGGGTTACAGTACCGAGTCTGCCCTACTCGAGGTTTCAGAATTCATTAAGGAAAATCTCGACCAGAGCATGCCAGTTATGATCATGCTTTTGGATTTGTTCCCGGCGTTCGATACTGTTTTCCATGCCATCTTGTTAGACAGACTTGAGAAGATTGGACTTAGAGACCAGGCTTTGCTCTGGCTCAACTCCTTCTTGAAAAATCGCTCTCAAGCAGTCTTCTTGCCTCCTTTCACTTATTCATTTAAGCCTTGAGTGCGGAGTGTCCCACGGTTTGGCGCTCAGCCCCACTGTTTTTACCATCTACCTGGAGCCTCTGGCTAAACTTGCTGAGTCCTGGAGGGTGCGGGTAGTCTAATATGCGGATGACACCCAGCTCCTCCTGGCTTTTCATGAAAAACGCGCCAGCAACCTTGTGCTCTTTCAAGCCCTGCTTGAAGGCAATTGTAGAATGGATTAATGGAAGCTGTCTGAAACGTAATTCTGAAAAAACTGAGATCCTCGTTTTTGGCACCAAGTCCTCTCTGGATGCTAACATTTGGTGGCCATCTGAATTAGGTGCTCTTCCCTACCCGGCTCTGGTTGTGAGGCACCATGGGATAAAACTTTTACTCCAATCTCTCCTTCGAGCCTCAAATTAAGTCTCTTTTTGCCACTTGCTTTGCCACCTTGAGGACTGTCTGGAGGATGCTCCACCTGATTCCGGAAGATTGTCGGAAAAAGATTGTCCATGCATTGGTCACTTCCAGACTAGACTACGCCAATAGCCTGTACTTGGGCCTGCCTGCTTTCCTGATTCAATGGCTCCGAATTATCCAAAACCCACCTGCACACCTAATCCTGAAGATTCCCCCGCGTTCGCCAGTTTCTCATCACCTCCAGCATCTTCATTGGCTCCCTGTCATTAAGAGGATTCAAATCAAGGCTCTCACCTTTGCCTATATGGACTTTACTCATAAAGGTCCTCTTCACCTCTGGAGAAGAGTGAAGCTCTGTTTGCAAACCAGATCCTTAAGATCCAATAATCTGAAACTGTTCCAAGACCCTCGCATTTATAAAGTAAGAAGAGGTGGGAGTTCTTTCACACACTGGGCTCCCAAACTTTGGAATGCACTGCCAGTTAGTCTGCACTGCAGCCCTTCTGAATCCTGCTTCAGTCAGAGTCTCAAGACCCTGCTTTTTGACTCCTGCCTGGTAGACTAATTGGTCTTGACCCTTTGTTAGGCGCTTCCTTTTACCTAAGCTTGCCGCTAGTGCCGGGACGCCTGTTCAGAGGCAGCTGCACGCTCTAGAAATGCCATGAATTGAATTGAATTTACTTTAATTTAATTGAATGGGAATGCTGGTGGGGGAAGGAATAAATATAATTTTTTTGTATTTCTATTTTATTAATGGTAAGGTTGTGTTTGATTGTAACATTTGTAAAAAAACAATCATGATAAAGATTTTTTAAAGTGTAACATTTCTACTGGCATATCAATTCAAAAATAGATTACTTCCTGGTGCAGTAGTAGCTCTGGGTATTGAAAACACAAGACATATAATTCTGCAGTATCAATAAAGCTGAACCCATAGTACACACAGTTCTCTGATTGGCTTGTAAATGCCTTGTGAAAACAGACAAATAATGCTCCTGTTTACTGTGGCAGACTGTGAATTACTTCAGTATTTCATAGGTTCATGTTCAGAACTTCCTATAAATGCTTTTGTCTTTTGACTCATATATTTTGATAACTGTGCTGAAAAAAATGTACCACTTAACCTAAATCCTTTTCCCATCTTTTATTTTTGATAGAGCTATACAATTTGCTGCATTCTTTAGTTATGTCTGTAAAACTGGCACTCTATTCTGAACTTTTGTCCTTTAAATTGGTCATTTGTCAAAACATTTCTCAGTGACTACCCAGAATTTGACTTGATGAATGGTAGTCATACGGCTTACCTGATACTGTGAGATGTGTGTTTTTTATTCACCACCCTGCCCTTTCCAATGAGATTGTTAGTTATACCTTATAAAAGAGAAGCTATGTGGAAAAGGTGTGATGGAAAAATAAAATGAAATTGAATGTAGACCAATAGATTGATATTATGGTAAATGATAGGCCACGTATAATTTAATTTCTTTCACTAACTGTTTCAGTTATTGCTTAGGGATGGATGAGTAGATGCTTATTTTATCCTTGACTTGGCTACTCAAAGGTATGTTTGACCACTTCCTAACACACACAAAAGTCGATGGGAGGAATGCTTGCAATAAGTCTAACCACTGGCAATTGCTTGGGTAGCATTCCATCCCATCGTTCTCTTGCCCACCATGCCACCTCAGATTAGACCCAGCCATAGGCAAATCAGTCTTGGGCCTGCCCCAGTGGGAGCCCGTGGACAGTGAGTGGTAGTGGCCCTTGTGTGTCGGAGGAGGTCACTGGAGCACCAAGGACTGTGACTTGTTCTACCCCATTGGAGAAGTGAGGATGATGAAAAAGCACTGTCACCCAAGTGTGGAACCCAGAATAGGATCGTCGTAGCCACCCCCCATCAGGAGTGAGTGAACACTTACTCCGCAGGAGAAGCCACAGAGCCAAAGGAAACCTCCAATTGCTTCAGGAGTGCGACAGCGAGTGAGAGAACCTGCACCCACCGAGTGCAGTTGTTGAGTCCACATGCAGCCAACTCACTTGACTTGGGCTAGAGCTGCTGTGACGGCGGCGGATGGGGCGCACTCCAAGACTTCACACGCTAGTAAGACTTGTTTCAGGCCTGACAGCCCCGGGGGAACTTGCTGCCAATCCCATATCGAATGCGCTGGAACACTATTGACTTTAAATCAGTCATGGTGGACTCTTGAGCCCTGGGTGAACTTGCTGCTAATTCAAGGGTGAGTGTGCTGGAAGATTATTGACTCTAAATCAGAGTTGTAGTGGACTCTTGAGACTCAGACCAATACCAATAGTGGTACCACGATCACTAACACAAAGATTGAGTGGGACAGGGGATCGCCAAGTAGACACAAGAGCCCTGACCTCAGGGGAGGACTGTGTAATTGCTTGTGAATGTTGTGTTCTTCCTTTGTGTAGGCAGCTTTAGAAATGCAATACTTCTCTATTGTCATAAATGTGAGTATTTGGCTGGACAAAGAGTTATGGCTGCTGCGGCTTGCATTTTGAGTTGCGAGCCTGCGTTCACTAATCTGTATCCACACCTCCCCACTACTGGGCTGAGGGAGTCTTGGGCTGCCCAAACCACGCAACCCTGAGAATCAAGTGCAGAAGGGGTACTTGGCCCAGTTACTCAGAATTCATGGTAAGCTGGGCCCTGGGCCCAGAATCCCTGCGTGCCCCGTGGCCCTCCAAAAGGAGTTCTGATACTGGCTTTCCCACTTTACCTAAATATGCTAGAAAAAAAGTTAATCATAAAACGTGGCAGAGCCCACAGTACAGTGACATTTACCTGGAAACTTTGTTCTTTGGCCTTTTTATCTGAATCATTGCCACCCCAAGTGTGCTCTACTGGGCTACCTGGAAACTGTGTGATGAGGAGAAATGGTATTTAGTCCCAGCCTTCCCATTTGGCTAAATGATGTGCTCTTGAAATCACCTTTTGAGCATCCTCCTCCTTTCCAATTTTTGATCCAAGAATGGGAGTATCTGAAACCAGTCTAAAAGATGTTGGTAAGTCTGTGGAAAAAAAAAACGCCGGACTGGAGATTACCTCGGAGGAGGTTGTGTTGACAGTGACCACTTTCGCGATCTATTCTCCAAAATGTTATATGGTGGCAAAGTAATAAACTTTGGAGCAGGCAGTCCTGCGTTATAATCTTGGGTCATTAATATTTACAAATTGTTTGATCTTATGCAAAGCATACTTTCTGTATGTCCTCAGATCTGAAATATGTGTGAACCTTAAAGGCGACTTAATAGGACAAATAAATACCAAGTTTGTATTCCCAGCATATTTTTCATTCACACATTCAGTGTTGTTTAACCATAGTGTCCATATTTGCTGTTGCATCTCTAAGCGTGACCTTGACCCTGAAGATGCATTCTGCACAACCTACAGCTGCAGCTCCTCCATCCAACCCACAGCTCATGGATGTCTGTAATACTGGGATGTGGACACCGTGCCAGGCGGCTTCAAGTGTTCTGTCAGGCAACTAACTGCATTCATGCAAACAGACCCAATTAAGGCAGGAGACCCCTGGTTTTTAAAGCCAAAAATGTCCTTATTTTATCTGTTTCATGCTTAAAATTTTCACTACCTCCCTCTTTCCTGTTTCGTAATGTTGGCATGTATGTAACTGTGAGCAGCAAAAAGCAAATGATTTGGTGTCTCAGGCTAGTAGAGTGCGGGCACTAGGACAGACCCCCTAAATATGAGACAAAGCTGCAAAAACCGGGATGGTTGACCAGCCTTCATCAGGACAGTCATTATGAAATTAATGCAATGTTTTATTTTTTACGAATTCATGTTACGGAAAATTACAAATATATTAAGGGACAAGCATGTATAAATGTTATCCAACCCACCACTTACATAAACAGCCCACAATGATCTGTGCACCTTGTTCTGTTAGAGGTAGAAGCGTCACTGAAGGCTCAAGCGTAATGCCTGGCTCTGGCTCAGCTCGAGGTTCTATTGGACCCTCAACCCCCAAAAGAATCAAGCTTTTGCCGGCCACCCACACTCTAACCTCATGTGCCTTAATTCAAAGATAAAGCATTAACTTTTGATGTAAAACAGGAGCGAGAAATATACACCCATTTAGTGGCTGAATTGTACCATTTAAAATCATAAAACCTGGGAACAATCCCAGCTTCCTAGCCTTGACCAATTTGTGTGATCCCAGGTAATAATTTTTAACATGGCCTTTCTATCGTTGTTTACTGTAATTAGTAGCCAGGGGTCATTAGCGCTGCTATAGAACACATTTGAAAGTGTTTTCTTAGATTTACTCTTTAAAATAAGTACTGATAAGAGGAAAAAATATCGGCTTTAGGTGATTTTCATAATTGTTTTACCCACAGGGACATTAAAATACTGGTCCTGCCACTATGATACCAGTAGGGTTGCAACCTTTACAAGAGAAAAATACTGCCATTTTTTTAAAGAGTCTACAAAGGCCCGGTCATGTTACTAAGTGGGACTTTGAAGCAGCGTAATTTTGTTTCCATCTTGAGATACTGTAGGAGTGCATTATACTCATGCGTAGTCAGCACTCGAATATATTCTGTGTGATTAATGTTACTAAGAAAAGATGGGGTATTGTATATTTAAAGTACACCACGTGAAAACTAAGGAGACATAAATTAAGTGCATAGAAATGTGACTAATAAAAGGTCTTTCCAACATTTACATATTAATAGTCTAGAAGAAATTAAAGTTTAGACGTGTCTCATTGTGTACTTAATGAAATAAAGTGTATGTGTAGAATAATGTTTAGGCATTTATATGTATAAAATGAAATTATATTCATATTGGTGTATTTGAAACAACATCATATTCGTAATCTTTGCAATTTATTCATGCATTAAGAAAATGCATTTGCTATGTGTGTAGAAATGTGCACATATTTGTAACCCTATGCACTATTAAGTTGACATGATTTTTGGGCCTCGAAAAATGTTTCAGTACAAGCTCACGTTTAAATTCTAACATGGAATTTGTATTTAACCCTCAATGTAGAATGTTTTTGTTTGTATTTTTGTTTCTACTGCAAGTGCAGACAAAGCCTTATTAGTTACAAAAGAAGGGTTTTTGTTTTACTTAGATAGCAAGGTATGAGAAGATGGATCTTGGCAAGGAGAAACGCGGTATCGAGCAAGGAGGCGAGTTCCCATTGAGGAGGAGAAGAATGGAAGAATGGCCAAGGATGAATGAAGTAGCAACTTATCGATGTGGGAAAGGTGGTGCCAGTAACCAATTTGTGCTGGAATCGTGAAAAGTCACTGGAGATGAGCACATGACTTACCTTAAGTGCAACTAATGTCTTAGCTGTAACGTAGTGAGCGTTAGCGAGACATCTTAGGACTTTATGAGGTACAGACCTCTGCTTCTGCTTTGTGTGGCTTCATGCTACTTGACCTTTGGTTGGAGTTTCTTTTACTGAAGACTCTGACAGCTGACACCTTTCTATTATTCATACTTACTCAATGCTTCTTAGTGTAAGGTTGCCACTTTTAAGGCAGTGTAGGGAGAGATTGCTTGCTCATGTTTACCTTTGAGAATCATTTGATGCAATTTAATGCTCAATTCTTTTCCTGATTACTTGTATCGTCATAACTGAATTAGTCATATACTTCTTGTTATATAGAGTATCTTCTCTTCAGGAGATTTGGATTCATTCTTTTTGTTCTGTATTTCTATACTATGATGCTGAGATTGATTTATATCAATCTATTTTTGAATTTATAATTAAACCTTACTAATCTTAGATTTAGTTGTCGAGTGAATCATTGTGTAACCAAATTGGTTATACTGTAATAAGATTTCATTGTGATTGTTTCCTCCCTCCTACCTCGCAAGCAGCTAAAAAGACCATCTGGTTGAGTAGGGATGTTTAGGTGGGCCCCAGCTCTCTTAACTTTAAACAAAATTGAAAGTATTTATTTTGTAACATTACTTTTCTTCCCCTGTTTGCTTTAATTATTAGTCAGGGGTCGCTAATACAGCTCCAGAACACATTTAAAATTGTCTTCTATTTATATTTGCTGTTTGAAGTATGTACAGCTAAGGGCTAAAAATACCAGCTCTAGGTGATTTTGCTTCGGTTTGTACCAGCCGGGCCATTAACATACCCAGGGCTTTAGGTGGGCCGGGACCTGCTGGTGCTCAGCACCGGCATTTCTAAAAAGCAGGTGCTGAGACGCAGGGCCGGTCCTAGAACTTCTGGGGCCCCGGGCGAGAGGGAAGATGTGAGTCCCCTCTAATTTGCATGTAATATCACAAAAAGTGACATCACAGAAAGTGACATCGCAGGACTATTGATCTTATTTGGCATCACTGAAGAGACCTAACGTGGATATCAGTAACATGGACAAAAAGATAAATATGCAAGTGAAATAAGTCCATATATTTGAAGACTGTATTAAATGGATTACATTTGTCACATTGGATGGAAAAGCTAGGTGCAGGTCTCAAAAAGATGGATATTTTTTACTTCATGTTTCCAGATTCCATGATTTTTTTCAGATGAGTGCATGATAAAAATTCCAGTTCTGGCTCATAAAGGGGAGAGATCCTGTTGAGGTAATGAGGGGCGGGATCATTCAAAATATAAAATTAAACAAGACAAAAACCCTCACACCATGGATATAATCGCAAATTTCAAAAGGCTCGCAAATTTCAAAAGGCTCCGTTATCTTTCCGTGCCATTATTGTGCCACCTTAGTATGACATTAATACTTAGTAAGTTGTTTTAACGTAAATCCTCTCACCAGTATCCCATACGCACATGCTAAGACTCGTAGGACAGTCTTTTTTGTGTGTGGGCTCTTTACTTGCAGAATTATGTTAAGTGCAAAAACACAACACATATATTACAAAAATACAAGACGCCATTGCAAACAAATAAAGATTGTACATAAATTTAAAAAAATACAGAGACCACTTATATACATTGACTTGAAGGTATGCTGCAGATTCAAGGGATTTTCAAATCAATGTTTTTTGATTTAGTGTTGGAACTGTAGGAAGTGGTAGAGGCCAGCTTTAGTGCTGGTGGAGCTCTGTGCAACAATGTTTCTTGGTGCCCCCCAATGACTCCCTCTGCCACAGATTCCCTCAACAGTGCCCATCAAGCCTCCGCAACCACATTCTCGCTCAGATGCATTTAATTTGATCTACAGCGCCAGTGTAGGGTGTCAGACCACTTTACATCACACACACATTACACAGAGACAATCAATCATACGTATGTAAAACACTGTATAGGAAATGTTAGATAAGACAAAGGACTACAAGGTGTAGGAGTCGACAATCATACTAGTAGGCAGAATAATTTAATAGTGATTGGTCTGGAGAAACACAAACTATGAATTTAGAACGTAATATCATGGTTGGGGGTTCTCTTTAATAACCAGAATTGATTTCTATCCAAATGAACCCTTTTTGCAACATTAGGATAATCAAAGACTGGGGAAATAACCATAATGCTCTAATTTATACCTTTCAGTTTGCATGCAGCTCTAAGATGACAGTTAATAGCTCACTGTTCTATGTTAAGATTTTTGACTTCTAAACTGCAAGTAACAAAAGGATCTCACTGACAAAAGCAGTAACACGCTGACCTATTTACATTATGTGCACTTTGTGATCTGCGTGGTACATGTTCTATGCAGCAAGCACATCAACCCTCTGAGCTTACTTTTCAGGAGTCAAAACTTCCACTTGACAAAACTCCATCTCTCTCTAAGAAGAACATTAATCAATGGAGTTTTCATGACATTTTTATTGTTGCCGAAAATTGCTGGAGGCCAGGAAGGAGGCAGCAAGTGCTTTTAAAAACATAATATACTTGCAAACATGACGCCCCCACCCGAAGTCAGCGGCCGGTGCGATCGCACCGGTTGCACTGCCCTAGAGCCAGCCCTTCTCAAGGGTCCTGTGACCTCAGTGGCAGGGTCACTGCTGCTCTAAGGTGTGCTGTTTCATAGGCCTGCCTGCAAGACTGGAGGTGAACTTCAGTATGGATTGTGGTGGACAGGCCTTCAAGGTTAACCCACACTTGCCACCACTATGGTCCACCTGCTGGTGCTAAGACACCAGGGCTTCTATAGTCTAGAAGGACCTTCTAAGGTCTAGCGCAGGAATGTGCTCCCTCAAGAGAGTGGTCTGGGAGACTGGTCATGACGGCTGAACATGGTTCCCCAGTCCCATATTCGTCAGCTCTGATGATAGTGCCACATCCTTTCCCCCCCCTGAACACCATACTGCCCCACTGAGAGAAACTCGCACTGCCTTCAACTACAACCCAATTGTGCCTCGCTATAAACACCTGGATGTGACACAATTCAAAATTACAATTAATTAAGAGTAATATGCTGCCTAAAAAAATAAAGTAACAACATCCTGGAAAAAGCAAACACTCATAGGGAATGCAAGATTAAGTAACACATGTTAAATGTTAGAAGGAACAACATGGTTACCTTTTTCTTTTTACACTCATTATTCAGAAATTAGTGAGTGCTTTTGCCTGAAAAGTTAAGGCCATGTCTACAGGGCCGGAAGGGACCAGTTTCAATGTCCATTGCTTATATCCTTACAAATCATAAGCAGTATGGTTTAAAAAGACCACATCCGTGAACACAGAGCCGCGGTACGCATTTTATTTTCCAATCAACCAGGTATTGCAGTACCTCCAGGAATGGTGCACTTCCCCACCCGGGGAAAACAATGTTGTTCAAAGAAAGAAGAGAAAATAAAAGTAGCGCTTCACTGGCAAACTCTGTAAAGTAGCGCTAATGTGTTTTGGGTGTGAATAAAATAAATCTGGCCACTTTGCGACCCACTCTGTCTTGCTTTATTTAGTTATTTTTCACATTTTGAAACTTTTATTTCTCTCCACCCCGTGGCTGCACTTTGCAATAGAAAAATTTCCCCAAAAGACATTTCCAGGAAAGTGTTTTTTCTTTTTTGGTCAATTTCACGGAGGACCAAATAAATGAGAGGAAAGAGGGAGTAATGGCTACAAGGCCCAGGAAAGGGCCACCACACCTAGACCTTACAGCTGGCTCCAGTGCTTTGAGGCCCAGGAAAGGGGGGCCCCCCTCCCCTGGGCCTTGAAGCAGTACGAGACATTTTGCACAACACTGCCCTAGCACCGGCAGTTCTACATACATTTTAAATGCGCATTCACATCAAAGCAATCTTTGCTATGTGTGATGCAAAGATTACAAAAGCCAGTTGATCTGGCTGTTCCCTCCTCCCCTCACCCACCTCTCCTTACCTGTGTCCGGCTGGTCCTGGAAACAAAGGGGCCTTCGGTCACCTAGCAACAAAATGCCGAAAGGGCGCCCAGAATGGCCGGTACTTAACAGAGGTGCTGCCTCGCCCCTGACACTGAGCCAACATAATTGCTGGCCCAGCTGCTGTACCAGCCCCATTCTGTTTGCTCCTTCCCCCTCAGGAATGCCACCACGCTTGGGCTTACTGTGAAAGTGTGGCCTTTCACAGTGAAGCGGGGCCCCCTGTTTCTCAGCTAAGCGCGAGGCCCTGGGCAGCTGCCCACACTGCCCATGCCTAGCGCCGGCCCTGCTGAGACGGGTCCCTATGAGGCTCTCCATTTTTGCCCTCACCCTCAGGGTGAAAAACAAATCTTAACTAAGCAGCAGTACCACCCTTCCCTGCCTTTGAGGTATAGTCAAAGAGACTCATAGTTCTTTCACAGTCTCATAATGTCAGAACGGAAGCATTTTCAATATTATATACATCTGATAGAGACTTCTAGCTGCAGATTCCTTACTTTTAAATTTCCCAGACATCAGGCTGGATCCAGAAACTTTTGCTCGAGCAATACCCCTTGCGCGTGCCGTCGGGCGTCTCCATTCTGCTCCGCCTGATGTCGTCAGCGTCGTTAGCGTCAGTTATGATGTAGTAGTCACCTATATAGGCGCCACCTAGCGCCCGGATGTCAGTTCTTTTCTTTCCGCGCCAGTTAAGAACTGATCCGGAGAAGAGCTACCCCTCTGTTGCTTTTTGACAGACCTTTTTCGACTTTTGTCGACTTTGTTCATTTTTTCTATCGTGTGCGAGGATGTCTTTGAGGAAGACAGGGTTTAAGCCGTGCTGTGCCTGTCCCCGCATGATGTCGGAGACCGACCCCCATCTCATCTGTCTCTGGTGTCTCGAGCGCGACCACGAGTCGGGCTAGGGCTCTGAAGGCCTTGCAGGAGTGGGCTATGAGGCTTCTTGCGGCCCGGCAGTCGATACCAGCCAGCGAGACTCCCCCGAGGTTCCAGTCTCGTTCGAAGAAGAGGAGGTTGCGAGACCGCTCCCAGAGCCCCAAGTCCTCTTCGTCCCACTCAAGGTCATCGAGACACTCGGGGAAGAAGCATAAGAAAAAGATGAAGTCCAAGCGGACTTCATCTTCGCCTCGACTGTCGTCCATTGACGAATGAGGTAAGGAGCACCAATGCTCTAGGCACGGTTCTGTGGAGCCGGAGCCACGGTCGACTTCACGCCTCCCTCCCTTTCCGGGAGCCGGAGCGACCCCCGCTCAAATTAAAGATTTTTACGAGGCCATGTGCCGCGTGTTTGAGCGGGCCGACCTCTCTGGTGAGCCCTCGGGCCCGCGGGTCAGAAGGGGCCACATCGGATTCTACGCCGTCTGCTCTGGCCACAGCAACGGTGGAGCCTCAGGGATCCGATCAGGTAGGGCGCCGGTCGTGCCATCGCGACCTTCCCTGGCATCAGACCTGAAGTCGGTGCCTCCGGGGCTGCCGGTGCCCACCAGCGGGTTCAAGCTCCATCCTTATCCCCGACAACACGGAGTCGGAACGGCATCGCTTGACGTCGATTCCGACGTCTATAAAACCCAGGGGTGCCATGTTGTCGCCTGAACATTTTGATGATGTTTTAGACACAGGAGAGGATTGGGAGGGGTCTATGGACCCTTTAGAACACCAGGATGTTTCTGCAGAGCAGATGTACTGGTATGGGGAACTTGGGGAGGCCGGTGGACTGGACACTTCCCCATATACTGACATGCTCTCTCCGCCAACTGTGGCTATGGAGGAGGGGGCATCTTATGCCATGGTGGTCAAGAGAGCAGTCGAGGCCCTCGGACAGGTGTTTCCCTCTTTGCAGGTCAGGACTAATCCCCTTACCGAAGTGCTTCAGCCTGGAGCTTCCACCTCTGAACCCCTTTCGCCCTTCAATGAGGCACTTACTGATATCCTTCTAGGCACATGGTCCAAGCCTAGCACAGGGGCACCTGTAAATAGTACAACTGCACGCTGCCATCGCCTGGCTCCAGGCGACCCAAAGTTCCTCCGCGAACACCCCACCCCTGAAAGCTTGGCGGTGCAGGCTTATACCTCCCAGGACGCGTTCCCTTCAGCCTCTCTGGCTAGGGAATCCAAGAGTCTGGAATCACTTGGGAAGAAGATGTTTTTTTCCTCCAGCCTGGCATTGCGGTCGGTGAATACTGCATGTTTATTGGGCCGTTTCTCCCACTCCCTTTGGGAGTGTTATGTAGTTTCTACAGATCTGCAGGATCTGCGCATTGTTCGGATAACATAAACTAAGGGCTTGGTGTCTAGACTGATTCCGGACACCCCCACAGGATATGTTAGCCTGTAGACCAGTTAGCTTACAGTGCCACTATAAGCCCCCGAACATTACCAAGGAGCAAATAGTTTCTGGCAACCATTGAACATGACAACCCTGGACCCTTCAGGGATTGTGGAAACAGTACAGTACTTTTTGCTCAGTCATTTGTGCTGGCTTAGTCTCAGAGAGATACACAGAATAAACGTTGGTGACGTTTTCAATAAACATTTATTGAACCAGCGTCATTCTAGTATAAAACGTGTTTGCTGCGACAATCATTAGATAGAAGCAAATGTAAAAGATTACAAGCACCAACAGAGTAAATAAAACAGTGAATATATGCAGGCATATAAACATGACAGTAACCAAGCGTACTCCTATGATGCTAACCCTACCTAAGTGTACCTAAGCGTACCTAGCATGTATGTGGGTGTAAAGCCAAGAATCCCATAGGATACAGCCAACCCCATTACCTGATGGGAGAGAATGAAGGACCCCATCTTGGTCTCGAGTTGGACACCCCACAAGTGATGTCAGACTGCTGTGTGCAGAAGCTTCAGCATGCAGGACCTCAGTGTCAGTGTGGAAGCGTCTCCTCTCTTCTTCTAGTGGAGGTGAGGTTCTTTTATACCAAAAGCTAGCCTCGGGTTCTACCACAATCGATATGTTGTGAGTACGATTATGTAAATGAGCCTAAATCAATAATTGCGATTATGCAAAGTAGGCCTGTCTCTCGAGGATGAATAGCGATGACTTTTGTACAGAGTATATTAATCCTGTTATGTACATCATGTGCAGGGGATTAAGATAAGGTACTAGGAATCCTTATGAATAATAAATGAGGGAAGTTCCAAGGAAACCAATCGATATTTTATTTAGCACATAACTGAGTAAAAGTTCATTGCTAGAACCGTTATGTAGAGCAAGGTATGATGAATGTAGGTAAATGGTCGCTGTGCTACTTGGGCCTAGGTTAAAGGACATAACAGGATACGGTTGTGCAAGTGCTGCCACAAGTCCCAGAGGAGGCCGGGCTGTGCTCTCTCAGGCGATTAGGGACGGGAGAGATGCAGCAAAATTCACCATAAGGTGTGGCCTTGACACGACTGATTCGCTGGGCAGAGCGATTTCGTCGACAGTGGCCTTGCGGCGCCATGCCTGGCTTAGAACGTCTCGCTTCTCGGGTGATGTCCAGGCAAACTTGATGGATATGCCATTTGATAGATCCCGTCTTTTTGGGGAGAAGGCAGTGTGCCCTAGTGTGGTTCAAGGACTCTCGAGCTACAGCCAGATCCTTGGACCTCTCTTCTACACCACGTGGCCAGTCTAGCTTTCACCCCTTGCGTGGCAACCGAAGGGGGTTCCAGCCATGTCAGCCCTATCCCAGCCACCGTCCTGCGCAGACTTACGAAGTTGTGCGGGGAAGTGGACGCAGTTCATTCCGTCCAAGGAATGGAAGCCAGAAGTCATCTGCCACACTGCCCTCGGAAGCCGCAGCCTCCAAGCACTCCTAGCTTGACTCTGCAAGACCACACCAGTTGGTGGGAGAATCCATCATCATCATCTTCCCCACTGGAGGTCCATAACATAGGACTAGTGGGTCTTGCAGATCATTCAGGAGGGTTATTCTCTGCCTTTCCTTTCTTTTCCTCCTCCAATTCTGCCAAGTTAAGAACAGCTGGCGGAGGATCATTTAAAATTGTTCCAAGAGGAAGTTACAGCTCTCCTGGCCAAGGTAGCTATAGAAGTAGGCAGTGGCTGTTATTCCCGCTACTTTCGGATTCCGAAAAAGAACAAAGGGTTGCAGCCCATTTTAGATCTTCGAACCGTCAAACGCTTCCTCAAGAAGGAGAAGTTCAAGATGCTTACTTTAGCTCAGGTCTTGTCTGCCCTAGACCAAGAAGACTGGATGGTAGCGTTGGACCTGCAGGATGCGTATTTTCACATCCCCATCCTGCCGGGCCACAGGCGTTACCTACGGTTCAAGGTAGGGTACGAGCACTTCAGTTTACAGTGCTCTCCTTCGGTCTTACCAGTGCCCCTAGGGTGTTCACCAAGGTGATGGCGTTGGTCGCAGTTCATCCGCGCAGATTAGGGGTGTCAGTCTTCCCCTTACCTCGATGACTGGCTGTTGAAGGCGTCCTCGCCCCAGGATGTCGTCTCCCGCCTTCAGACTACGGTGAACCTCTTGCTTTCGCTGGGGTTCTCTATAAACGTGCCAAAGTCACACCTGACTCCTCTGCAGTGGGACCTGAAGGTACCAGGGGGCACAGCATCGGGGAAATCTCACTGACGTGGTCCAGATCTCAGAAGGAACTGCAAGAGATGTGCAGTGGTGGATGACGAACCGCGATTGGGTCAACAGCACACCCCTCTCCCTTCCCCAACCAGATCTCACAGTCGTGACAGATGCGTCACTTCTGGGATGGGGCGGCCATCTGGGAGAGTTGGAGATCAGGTGACACTGGTCTCCCACGGAGTCAGGACTACACATCAATTTGTTGGAGCTTCGAGCGATTCGGTTGGCATTGAAGGCATTTCTTCCCTCTGTCAAGGGGAAGTTAGTGCAGGTGTTCACGGACAACACCACTGCCATGTGGTACTGCAACAAGCAGGGTGGGTGGGGTCGTGGACTCTTTGTCGCGAGGCCCTGCGTCTCTGGACATGGCTGGAACAGCAGGGCATAACCCTGGTGGTTCAACACCTGGCAGGTTCTCTGAACGCCAGGGCGGACAAACTCAGCCCGTCGATGCCTAGAAGGTCATGAATGGCGTCTCCAGTTGGAGATGGTGCAAGGTCTCTTTCAGCACTGGGGAGATCCTTGGTTAGATCTGTTTGCCTCCGAAGAGAAAGCGCAGTGTTAGCAATATTGCGTGCTGGAGTTTCCAAGGCATCTATCACTCAGGGACGCCTTTCGTCGTGTGTGGAGCTCAGGCCTGCTGTACGCCTTTCAGCCCATAACACTCCTGCCCAGGGTTCTGAAGAAGATCAGGAACGACCAGGCCCAAGTCATTCTTGTGGCTCCGGACTGGGTTTGGAGAGTCTGGTATCTAGAGCTTCTGAAAATGAGCATCGATCCTTCGATCAGGCTGCCCCTTCGGGAGGATCTTCTGTTGCAGCAGCAGGGGGGGGGGGTCCTCCACCGGAACCTGTCAACTCTTCACCTCAATGCGTGGAGATTGAGCAGCGGCAGTTGATGGCTTTTGACCTTCCTCCCGAAGTATGCAACGGTATTTTGGCGGCTCTCCACTTAGACGGTATACCCCTGCCATTGGCAGAAGTTTGTATTACACTGTACAATAAGGTCTATTGACCCTTTTTCTGCTTCTCTTTCCAATGTTCTTCTATTCATTCTATCCCTTGCCCAGCAGGGCTCTGCTTTGGGTACTTTTAAGGGTTATTGTTGTACTTAGTATGTTGTATTTGCATTTTCAATGCTTGTTATCTCCTCCTTTCCCCTGTTTCCTTGTTTTACTGTATTGTGCATTTTACAATGTGTGTTCCAATTCCACCTGGAACCTTGTGGCTGCTGCCAGTCCAATGAGTCAGTTGCACTGTTCCTCTTTACTGGCCAGTCGTGTGCTATTGCTGTGCTGCATCTTTGGAATAAATACTTGGAAAAACCAGCTGGATTGCTTTTCATTTTAACAAGTGGCGACGAGCTAAGGAAAGGAACACCCCTGCCAATTTTTTTTCGCAGCAGCACAGGAGCGGTGTGTTCCTGAACCCCTGTTGGACTTTCTTCACGCAATCTCCAGCGTTTAACTGCAAGGAAAGAATTGTACACCTGCCTGAAGTCATCCCGTCAAAACCCCCTCCTCGGGTGAGTTTTCTGCAAAAAGTTACTGAATTTTAAACTTTTAAAGCCTCTTAGCTTCACTGGCGTCAGCGACGAGTGAACGTTAAGACTCTTCAAAAGAAAATACCTGCTGCTGAGCGAGGCACCGGACGTGCGGGAGCAGGTCTGACGCAGGATTCCAGTTCTGCTCCACCGCACTGTTCCATTTGCCTTGTTTCAGAGCCCATGCACGTCACGCACGTTACGCGGTGACGCAACACGCTACGTGGAGGCCATTTTGGATTCCATTGTGTACCAGTTACCATAGCAACGGGATTCACGGAGCGCAACGATCAGTGAAAACTTTTCGATAAAGCGTTAACGCGCTGGGGAATAAATCGAAATTTAAGCAGATATGAGTTAAATCTCCTATCACGTACATCTGGCACGCAAGTAAGTGGTTTACTTTGGGCTGCAAGTATATTTAAACAAGTTGTGTTTTTGTAGTGCATATTTTCTTGAAGATTACAATTTACAAAGTCAAGGAAAGCAAGTACTTTCATTCTCTTTTACAGTCGTTTTATACATAAACATGCAATTTAATCCGCCTGATAAATTTCTTCAAACCAAAGGCGATCCCCCAATTCCCTGGACACGTTGGAAGGAAGAATTTTTAAATTACATGAAAGCAATTGATGGGGAGCGCATGGGGGCAGAAAGAAAAAAAAGCATATTTGTACATTGTTTGGGCTCGGAAGGCCAAGTTGTTTTTAGGGCCTTGCCTCAAATACTTTCTGCGCAGGGTGATGTTGATGCTAATGTATATAAAGAAGCCTCACAAAGAATGGAACAAAGGTCTAAACCCGTCACCAACATTGCTCTTAATAGATACAAGTTTTATACTTGGGCTCAAAACGAAAACAAATCTTTTTATGAATTTTTAACTGCGCTAAGATCCTTGAGCTTACGGTGCAATTTTGGGAATATGTGCGAGGAGATGATCAGGGATCAAATAATTGTTCATGTGAAAAATAAAAAACACAGGAACAACTATGGGTTTTGGGAGATCCAAAACTTTCTGAAGCTATATCTACAGCCAAGGCTTTAGAGCAGTCTGAGAAATGGATGCATACCGTGAGGAATGTAAATAATAAGACTGAACAAAGTGAAGAGGTGTGTGCCATTAAACAACAGGACGTCCAGCGAAATGAATCTTCAGCTTCAGGATTGAACACATATCGTTCCAATAATTATGGGGGTTTAAAAGATTTGATAGAAATGAAAGATCTGGTGCATGCTATAGGTGTGGTAGCAAAACACATATGGCATCCTATGGAGGGTGTCCTGCGATAAACATAGAGTGTAGGAAATGTGGGAGAATAGGTCATTTTTCCTCCGTATGTAAGGATCAAAGAAGAAATATAGTTCCTACACACGGTAAGGTATCTTGCATGTCAGAGACATGTGACAGAGTACATAAGTGTGAATGCTGTGTGGGTACTGAAGAGAATAAAGGTTTTGTTGTTTCACTCTCACAAAGGATTTCAAACGTCAATGATCCTGAGCCCAAGCTTTTTAAGAAACCCCCTTTGTGTACTGTTGAAGTTTCAGGTGTAGATCCAGAACTCATGGCAGATTCTGGTTCGCCATGGACGATTATTTCTAAAAAATATTTTATGGAAAAACTAAGTGATGTGTTGAATTTTAAGAAGATATATCCGTCTGACATTATAGCAGAGAGTTACAATGGTTCCAAGATAGACATGGAAGGTTATTTTGATACTAACTTGCGATTCAAAACCAGGGTGACATCTATTAAACTTTATGTTGCTGTTAAGGGTGTAAATGTTCTAGGATGCAGGGACCAATGGAAATTGGGCATTATCCTCAATCCCCGTTCAAAAGAACCTGTAATGTTGAATGAAAATACTGATGTTGAAAATATTGCTGTCATTTCTTGTGAAGACAAAGAAACCTTTATGCATGAAAAATTTAAGGATGTGTTTTCTGACGAATTAGGTAAACTAAAAGACTATTCGCACAAAATTAAACTCAAAAATGACATCATACCTGTCAAACAAAAACTGAGGGGTGTACCGATAAATGTCAGAGAAGAGTTTAAAAATATGCTCGATGAGTTGGTCAATGAAGGCATCATTGAACCTATTGATTCAGCTGAATGGGTTTCTCCCATTGTTCTAGTTCGCAAACCTGACAAAAAATTGAGAGTCTGTGTGGATCTTAGAGCATTGAATGCTGGGATTGTGGTGAATTGTCACCCTCTCCCAAACATTAATGAAGTGGTGTCAATGCTAGAAGTTGCGAAAGTGTTTTCAACCTTAGATTTGATATCAGCATATCACCAAATCACTTTGACTGAGGAATCCAAGATGTTAATGGCATTTATCACCCCGCAGGGGTTATATCAATATACAAGGATGCCGTTTTGGGTTAGCATCTGCAGCCTCAGTCTTTCAAAGAGTCATGTTCAACATTTTTAGGGATGCAGACAAGTTTGTGAGATGCTTTCAAGATGACATTTTGATTTTTTCTAAAAATGAGGAGGAACATTTGAAGCATTTAGTGGAGGTATGCGAAAGATTAAGGAAAAGTGGTTTGACTCTTAAAGCCAGTAAATGTAAAATGTTCAAAAGCACTGTAGAATAATTGGGACACACGTTGACAGGTAATGGTGTAGTTCCTAAAAAATCCAATGTAGATGGAATCGTCAATGCACCTTCCCCCACCAACAAGGAGCAATTGTTGTCTTTTGCAGGTATGTGCGAATACTATAGTAAGTTTGTGAGCAATTTCGCATCTAAAATGGAGCCTTTGAGGAAACTATTGAGACAAAAAACTGCCTTTGAATGGAAAGAAGAACAACAACATGCTTATGAATCTATCAAAAAAGACATTCTTGAAGCTCCCACTCTTCAACCTTTCTGTATGAACAAGGAATGTGTTATTACGGTGGATGCAAGTTTGTATGGGATTGGAGGGGTTTTGTCACAAAGGTGTGGAAAAGAGGAGTGGAATGTGTGATTCGCTTCCCGCACCTTAAATGAGACAGAACACAGAAATGCTGTGATTGAAAAAGAACTATTGGCCTGTGTTTGGGCGATAGAGCATTATCGAAATTATGTCTGGGGAAGTAAATTCACTTTGAGAACGGACCACAAACCCCTTGTTAACATTTTATCCCCAGGTGGTGGATGGAATTCTACGGCGCGCATAGCGAGACTTACATCCAGACTACAAGAGTATTGTTTTAAGACAGAGTTTGTGCCTGGGAAGAAAAATGTTATAGCTGATTTCATGTCTCGCCTTCCTTGTCTAGAAAGTGTTTGTGACAATCTTGATGATGCTGAGGTGGTTACCACCATACAGGATGTTGTTTCTGGTGAGTTCGAGGGCATTTCTGAGGATATGTGGAGACTGAGTGAAAAAGAGGACCTCTTATGGCAGACCATTAAGGAGTACATTCTGAAGGGTTGGCCTGAAAAAAAGAATTTGTGTGCTGAGGTCATGCCCATGTTTAAGGTTGCCGATGAGCTAGAATTAGAGGGTGAACTTATGTACAAAAGTGGGAAATGTGTGCCTCCCTTTGGTGTGCAAAAGGTGATTTTGGAACTGGCACACAAAACTCCTCCTGGCATGTCCTCCATGAAACGCCTTGTCAGGAATTATTTTTGGTGGCCAGGTATGGATCGCATGGTCGATCGCACGGTCAGGGAGTGTGTCGTATGCATGTCTAGTGAAGGAATGTTAAAACTTAATGTGCCACCTTTAAAAAATTCTGAGTGGCCTGATGAACCCTGGAAAAAGTTGGCTTTTGACATTTCGGGTCCTTTCATGTGTTTACCACATGATTCACGTTTTGCCTTGGTACTGGTGGATTACCATTTAAAGTGGCCAGAAGTGAAATTTGTGTCACATTCTACTACTAACATTGTTATGGAATTTTTTAAGGAAGTTTTCGCCAGAGAAGGTTGCCCTTCAGTCCTGGTCACTGATAATGGAGTGCAGCTTACCTCCTTAGAAATGGAAAAATTCCTAAAATGCCACAATATTAAACATGTTACAACATCTGTATATGAACCACATGAGAATGGCTTACTCGAACGCTTTAACAGAGTGTTAAAGGGTTATGTTGCCGATGTCATCAAATTGGGAGGAGATTGGAGAAATTTAATAAGAGAAAGGTTGTGGTTATATCGCATCACGCCCCATACCACCACTGAAGTCAGTCCCTTCCGCCTGTTGAAAGGTAGGGATCCCTCTTCCAAGATTTGTCCCTGGTGGTTCAAGGAGAAGTGTAAAAAAAATGCCTTTTCTGAAAAATTGGTGAACTGTGCTGCTCAAAGAGTGGAAGCCAAGCAGCTTAAAACGAAAATGTGGTACGACTGTAAGTGGAGAACTAAATCCCATTGTCTTAGAGTTGGTGATTGGGTTAGAATTAGAAAACCTGGTTTCACCAGCAAATGCTCAGATAGATTTAGCAAGGCTATGAAGATTGTTAAGGTCTTTGATAATAGTGTCATCACTCAAGAAGTAAGTTGTGGAACGTTAAGCTTGTTGCCAAATGTCCTTTTGGATCAAACATTGCTGATGTTGAGGATGACACGTCTGATTATTCATTGATCAAAATTGCTGATTCTGGTTTTAGACCCTATCAAGAATGCAGGCCAAACTCACGCTCTGTATCTCACAATTGTTCTGAAGACACAGTTGCTTTTAGGGTCAAAGACTCAAATCGTATCAGACGTTTTCCCAGAAGGTTGTCTGATTTTGTTAGGTGACCTTACCAGCCTTACACTCTTTTCCTTGTTCATTGGTAAAGGGAGGTATGTTGTATTTAGTATGTTGTATTTGCATTTTCAATGCTTGTTATCTCCTCCTTTCCCCTGTTTCCTTGTTTTACTGTATTGTGCATTTTACAATGTGTGTTCCAATTCCACCTGGAACCTTGTGGCTGCTGCCAGTCCAATGAGTCAGTTGCACTGTTCCTCATTACTGGCCAGTCGTGTGCTATTGCTGTGCTGCATCTTTAGTATAAATACTTGGAAAAACCAGCTGGATTGCTTTTCATTTTAACAGTTATCTTTCTGCTCTATCTGCTTTTTTGTGGCTGCCAGACCAACCCTCACTCTTTAGGTCTCCAATTGTAAATAGGTTTTTGAAGGGGCTGGCTCACTTGTTTCCGCCCATGCACTTTGTTATGCCGCAGTGGGACCTTAATTTGGTCCTCACTTTTCTTATGTGTGCTCCCTTTGAGCGTTTGCACAACTGTCCCCTCCGGCTGCGTACCATCAAGACAGCCTTTCTAGTGGCGATAACATCTGCCCAGAGGGTGAGTGAGTTGCAGGTGCTATCTTGTACGCCTTCCTACATGATGTCTTTTCCAGATAAAGTGGTGCTTCGCACCTGTGCTTCATTCTTGCCGAAGGTGGTGACCCCATTCCATCTGGGTCAGTCTATCACACTGTCCACCTTCTTTGCTCCCCCGCCTCCCTCTAAGGAAGAGGAGCGTCTCCACCGTCTGGACCCAAATAGAAAATTGCCGTTCTACCTTGACCGCACAAAAGAGTTCTGGGTGGACGACTAACTCTTTGTGGGGTACGTGGGAGCTAAGAAGGGGTGACAGGTGCAGAAAAGGACCCTCTCTCGCTGGGTCATTCTCTGCATTAAGATCTGCTAAGCCCTGGCTAAGAAGCAGCCCCCTGAGCGATTAAGGGCCCATTCCACCAGGGGAAAGGCTGCATCTACGGCCTTGGCTTGGGTTGTCCCAGTCCTCGACACCTGTCAGGCAGCAACGTGGACATCTTTGCACACGTTTGCCAAGCACTACTGCCTGCACAGTCCGGTCCGAAGGGTGGACATTTTGCTTGTTCGGTCCTGCAGGACTTCCTAGTGTGAGGAATTGGTCCTCAACTCACTGCCGGGAGAGTATGGCTTGGGTATCTAATTCAAAGGTAAGGAATCTGCAGCTAGAAGTCTCTATCAGATGAACAAGTTACTTACCTTCGGTAACACATTATCTGGTAGAGACTCTATCTAGCTGCAGATTCCTTACAGGCCCACCCACGCCTCCCCGCTTTGCGGACTGATTTTGTTAGGGCTAAGGTTACTCCCTTTTTCAGGGCCCTAGTTTGTACACGTTTACAGCTACTTCGTTGCTCTGCGCTTCTGGTGTGGAAAAAAATGAAAAGTACTGACGTCCGCGTGCCTGGGTGGAGCCTGTATAGGTGACCGCGATGTCACAACCGACGCTAACGACTCTGACGACATCACGTGGAGCCGAATGGAGCCACCCGATTGCGCGCCAAGGGTATTGCTCGAGTAAAAACTTCCGGATCCAGCCTGACACCTGGGTAATTCAAAGGTAAGGAATCTGCAGCTAGATAGAGTAACTTGTTCAACGAAGCCATAGTTGTGGCTTATTTACCTTATGCAACTAACAACCATTGATGAAGCGAATAGTCCTGCCTTCTTGTAGGTGTAATGTTACGTGCAACCCTAAAGGTAGCAACACTAAACGTCTACGATACACATGACAACTGACTTGCCTCTCATTTCACTAATGGGATTGTCGTAAGGGTGGTGGTGAAATGCACTTTTTTAGTTTTGAAGAGACTTTATCATATGTTTGCATGAACAACATGCCAAACATTTTCACGCTTGGTTCCTACACAAGCTCTTAGAGGCAACCCAGACACTTCACTCGGCGTCGACTCGCCGATGTTTAAGTCCTACATATTTTTGTAGGTTAAAGTGAACTACACTTCATGCAGGGAATGTTTGGGGTACGAGTGGGCGCGCCTGCTCATGCGCACAACGTGTCGTCATTCATGTCGCGCGTGCCCCCACGATCACCCTTCCCTCCCGCCGAGCTCCAGAGCGTGCTCCGTCTGGAGCGCTCTCACTGCGCCTGCGCCGGGAAGCAGTGTAACCACGCAGCGCGCATGCGCACCCTCTCCGGGCCAGGTGGGGGCCGCTTAACTGCAGTATTGTTGGGATTTGTGCACCAGGAGGGGAAAGAGTAGGGAGTTGGGGCAGCGATCTGTTGGGGGGTCCCGAACCCGCACCCACATCTTAGCTCCGGCTGCTTCCACCTGTGCACTCCATTAATTCATGCAGCAATGTCCCGCTGCTATTTGGATAAGGTGAGCCATGCCCTGCCCCGTGCATTCCATATCCAGGGTGGGCTTTATTTACATTATGTACACCAATTAATTGCAATCAATAATTGTATTTTGAAATTAGCGAACTGATATTGTAACAATATTTTGTCGCTCGTGCTGTCTCAAATAAAGTGTTGTAGCCCTGGTACAGTCAGGTTTGGTACCTCTATAATTATTATGCATTATTATTTTAGTGATTTCGTTAAGGCATTTTGATAATCGCCATGTTTTGTCATGTTCGTCGTATTGCAAATACTAATAGTTTTATGGGATTGGAAAAGAATCTGACGGTGCCAGGCTGTACTGTAAGCTGCCCTGTATGATATAATGTAGGTGCATGTGGTGAGATCTGCAGACAGAACACCGTCTTGTAGACTGATTTTTTGAGGTCTTGGAGAATAGAGGAAAGTGATGTTTCTGGAGTTTTTTTTATGATAAATGTTATCACCTTACTTCTTACTCACCACGGATGTTTTTTTGAAGCGCTGTAAACAAATTACATTTAGCCAAGCCAATGGTAAATTATATCACCAATTGCATTAATACCTTAGTAGTTAGTTAGCTTAATCTTCATTTCGGTTCTTTAGACCATAAAAGCATATGAAGACATTATACACAAACAATTGCATTATCAAATGAGAATTTAGTTCAGTAAAATAATTAAAATCATAAAACAATTTTTACCAATAAGAAATCAGTTAGTATTAATACCTTATTGATTGCATGCGGCTCATTGCCACCTCTTCCCGGCTTCGAACATATGAATACATCAGAGGTCTCTATTTATTCCATCTCATTCTTAACCACTGTCTTGATTTTTTTCCTTTGTACTGTCATAGTTATAAACGTGTACTCCCAAATGAAAAAATATATAAGTAGAACGCAAAGTACAGGATGAATTACTGGTAACTGACAGGTAGTTACTGAAGATCTGTTATCACTTCTCCACTTTATCATGTAAACAAACTGCAGTGCAGGTATTTGGAACTATTAACTCCATGAAATTCTTGAAAGTGCCTGGACGGATGATAAGTATTTAAATGTGTCATGAACAGACATTTCTGTTATAGCGTTTTTGCTCCTGTGTTGCTACTTCAAAGCGCTGCTGACAACAAGTTGTACTCTTACCCAAATATGTGGTATCAGTTGGAAGGCCTAACAGTTTGGGTCAAAACTCTGATCTGCAAACGTTTTTACAGCAGATGCATTAATGCACCAATCACTTGGAAATAAACACATTTCTTAAAGCGAAAAGATTTGAAAATCTCTTGACTTTAACAAAAGCTGGGTATTTCTCCCCCCCACCCACCCCCGGGCTTCAGGGATGCCACTGTTAAGGACAGCTGCTGAACATGCTCCTAGCCAGGTTTGCTCCAGACAGGTCAGAGGGAACATTTACCTCTCTGTCCCAGTTGGTGTTCACTCAGCAAAACAGCCTTTTAATGCAAAATGCTACAAATGTGTTTTTAAAGAGATTGTAAAAGTGCCACGGAATAGAAATAACTCTCAACTCTGATTAAGTTAGAGGATATTTTAGGAAGGCCCGCTTGTTATTTGTCTTGGTGCTGAAGTGTGCTCTTGATATTTCACTATCCTGTCTTTCTGGCAGTGTCTTTAGATTTGCCTCGAGTATTAGATTTCGATCACTGGCTTCTTTGTAGAATTTTAAAACCTATATTAATTATACCAGGACCTGAGTTTTCAAATGATGATACTTTCGACAGGTGGAACTACTCTGGAGCAGATGATGATCATGTCTATGACAGTGGAGAAATCCTGTCCCTAATAGAGACTTGTTTATATGAAAAAGAGGGTTTGGTCTAGTTTGGTCTATCTTCATTTATTTATTGAGAGTATTATAAAGCGCGAACAGGACCCGAGAGTGCCGAAGCGCTGTACAGAATAAGGTAACATACAGATTACAGAGCAGGCCTCGAAAAATCTACTCGCCCACTCACTATCTGGTTGGAATTTATCAGGTCAAGCTATTTTAGACCCTACTCGTCCATTCTAGTGAGAGAACTTAAGCTAGAATGAACAGGTGTTCAGTTCATTCCGAAAGTGACCGTGCAGTAAAGATTCCTTTAAATCTTGTTTTTATCTTGACACATTTGCTGTCTGTTCAAGGACAGAGATCAAATGTAAGTTTGTCTTTTTACTAATTCTTTCTTATCTTAACCTGGAAAATGGTGTTTGCTTTTCTTTCTCTTTACAGTTAGAGGTTTTTGTCAAGTGAGCCTTCTGACCATCATTGTGAAACAAAAGGCTGTAAGATGCCAGTTTTTCCCCCTAACCCACAACATTTAAACAGCTTGTAAATGTATAGTACAAGTATTGCATAATATATCAGGAATTACGAAATATTTTTGTTTTGTAATTCAGAAGTGTGATGCAAACAAAGATTTAAATAGGAGCAAAACAATCAGAACACTACTTGGTGATGTGCAAATGGCAAATATTTGCAGAAACGCAATTTTATAACCACATGTCAGTGGGAAATGTTGTGGTCATTTCAATGGAAAATCTGCTGTTGTGGTACCACTTAATGTTTCAGGTATGTATTTATTAAAAGTGATCGTTTTTAAACATGATTTGAGAAACATTCCTGCCCCCGCCCTGATGACAATGCGATTAATGAACTAAGAGGCAGGTCAGTGTTGTGTGTATCCTATATGTATCCTATATGTGGCTAGATTTGTATTATATATGGAGTAAAAGTTTAGTGTTTTAAATCAACAAAAGTGTTTTTCTACAGTAGACATGCTGAACTCTTATATTCGAAGGTGCTCACATATGTGGTAAAATAGAAAATGGCGGCTCATTGAATAAAAAAAAGTGTGACCAGGATCACATGGTTTGAAACCAGTTTATGGGTCAAGAGCATTCTAATTACGTCAAGTAGATTATTTAAGTCAATAGATCTGCAGATCTAGACGTTTTTTTATGATTTTTCGAGGCCTGCAGAGTACCAAATATTTACTGTTAACTTGCAGTTTGAGAATGCTGGTTGCAATTTATGCAGAAAAGTTACGGTGTAGGTAACAGATTAATCAAGTTGGTTACAATATATTACGATATATGCTAGTAGGTAACTGTAGCCTGAAACGTAAAGGTGTTGCAACAGTTACATAGGATGCGTCTAATCAGTCTACCTCCGGCTACAGTTAGTATGGCTGATTAGGCCAAGCTTTACAATATAAACAGGCAGGTAACAATATAGGCAGAGATTCCGAGATAATGTTAGATTAGCGTCTGAAGCGTCAAGCAGTTAACAGTGGTAGGTTACAAGTAGCATCAAACTAAGTATAGATATAGCCGACCATCGCATGATCCAATCTATCACAGCAATAAGTACGTTTTAAAAAGAAGTTATTTCACTCTCTTCTTGAAAGTCAGAGAGGAGGCATTCGTGTGGATCACTGGTGGTAAGGACTTCCATATCCTGAACGCACGCAAGTTCGAGCTTCTCAGTGTGCAGCTTCCACCAAATAAGGTTAGTTTCTGTGGCAAATATTTTGAGGTTCAGTGGCGTACAGCTTTGTGTGTGATACAAGCTATCTTTAAAATGCATTGTGCTTTGATAGGTAGCCACTTTAGAACGATCATTAAGAGAGTGATTTGCTCATAGCACCTTGTTCCGGTTACTAGTCTTCAAGCTGCGCTGAGCATAGCCCTTACTGGTGCTATTTGAGATTTGGGTGTGTCGGTAGGCACTGCATTACCCCAATATAGTCTGGAGATTACGAGGGTTTGTCCCACATTTCAGAAATCGGGTAACGGAATGAATGACTTGATTTTCCTAATAAGCCTGAGTTTGTATATTGGACCTTTGGTGGTGGAGTTGATGTAGGTGATCGGTTTAGGCGTTTGTCAAGGGAGATTCCAAGAGATTGCGTGCAGTAGACGGGAAAGGATTACATGTAATGGTACTGTAATTTGGCTTGGTGGAAAATTGAAGTTAGAAGTTCCATGTATAAGTTAAAGAGAATCGGGACAAGTATGAAGCCTCGAAGAACTCCTTGATTTAAATGGGTTGGATTAGATATGAAGTCCTTTAATTTTCTGGGAGGCGATTGTTGAGGTAGGAGGAGAACCATTTAAGGACTTGTCCTCCTCAGATCCATTTGAGGTGTTTAGTAGAATGTTGTGGTTAACAGTGTCAGAGGTCAAGGAGAGATCAAGGAGTATAATAAGCAGACCGGATTCTCCTTTGTCCAGTATTGCAAGGGCATCATCCATGATGTTGAATATGGTCGTCTCCATGCTGCAGCCACCTCTGAAGCCCAAAGCTATAGTAGTAACTTTGTTCATACAACGCTTGCAACCTGAGTTTTGCCATTTTGTAGTGCTGTAAGTAACAGATGTCTCTGTTGTCCATTGCATAGCTATTTTTTTATTTTGTAAGTATAAAACTGCAGACTTGGACCTTCAGGATTTGAAGCTGTGACCTAGTTTGCTACCACCTCAACTGAGAGCACTTGAGTCACAGAGGTATTTTAACGCTCTGTACTTACTGTCCGATCTCAGTCTTTGGGTCTCATTATGAGACCCCTGATGTGGAGTGCTTTTTCCGCAATCCCAAAGTTAGCTATACTGGGGGTGCTTATAACTTTGGGTATGTGGAATTAAGGGGGATTCAGGATTGAACCCTGAGGCTTCCCTAAACAATGAGGATTTCAGGAGGAATTGCTTATTCCTCATTCTCCCCCACAGTTTCCTATGGGATATTTTGGCTCCTTTTAGCCACGTTGTTTAGATGGGAATCCTATTTAACCAAACGCTGAATTTAATTGTGACCTGTTCTTAAGTATTTGTTTTATTTGACCAAATAATACACTTCTTCATGTATGCACTACTTACATAGTGCCAAAAAAGAGCCGGCAACACCAGAAAAGGGGAGAAGTAATTGCATGTGAGAAATATGTGTTTAAGTGTGAAAGTTGCGTTGCTGCCAGTTAGGACTAATTTGTAAGGCCCACTAATTTGGGCAGTTACTTCTACTTCAACTGGAAACCATAGTATGGTTTTTGCTTCCTTACCTAGCAACAAAAGCTACACCCACGCCTTATCCATAGCAGCAAATGCCTTGTACTCTGAGAACCCGAATTAATCATGTTGTATGCAGGTTATGCCTTTATATATTAACAAACTTCGGTTTAGTTATCTTCAGCAAGAAGGGATGGGGAACACTACTGATGGAGTCTTGTTCTTTGACGTCACCTGGTTTCGGTTGTAAGGTGGGCTGGTGTGTCTTTGTAGACAGATTGACGAACAGGCCACTGCAATTTTTTTTTAAAGCATAACAAGGCTCCCTTTCATTTCTCATGCCTACGTGGAATTGTAAAATCGCCTTTCTAACAAGAAGGTCACTTAACTTGGACTGGAGTGGGACACAGGTAAATCTCAATATCAACCCCCCAACAGGACCATGGTGATGTCTCAGAATGCTGTGGGTCAGGGAGGGGCAGGGCTTCTGAGGCTGGCCAGATTGCTACCACTGAAGATAAATTCCTCAAAACCTTGTGACTCTGAAAAGTAGAGGCCTCAAACTCTGCTGAGCAGACAGGCTGCCAAAAAGGATAAACTCTTGTGTCAGTGTCGCACGTCACTGTCGCAACACTGAATATATTACCCGGAAGCTACCCTGAATATTGCAATGATTTTATATTCATCAGCTATTTTTGAGCAAATAAAGTGAGCCGTAACATGACTTTACATTTCTATTCCAGGCACCGGTTACGTTCCGTGATGTTGCTGCTTATTTTTCTGAAGAGGAATGGACGCTTTTACGCAATTGGCAGAAAGAGCTGTACAAAAACGCCATGAGAGAAATTCACCAGGCTATGATCTCACTGGGTATAGTCGCCCTGCCTACCTTTTTTTATACACTTTAAACACTCCTGTATTATTTTAGAGATTTTGTTTATATGTACATAGCGACTACTTCAAATTGAACCTCCTCTAAGCACATGGATACATTATGGTGTGTATCAAGTGTTCCAGAAAGGTGCTGGAAGCAGAAAACCGGGGCCCACGGTCTTCCAAGGCAGTGTGAGCAACAATGGGCCCCTAAGTAAAAGAGTCATGTAGCATTGTGCCTCAGAGTTGAATAGGGCCTAAATTTTGTGTAAACGATTGTGAAGGTTTATGTGATCATGAACCTTTTCCGTGTGGGCGGTTAAGCATTTGATATGATGTGGTACCAAAATATCACAGAGAGAATATTGCTTCATGTAAATATTGGATCGTTAATATTGTTTCCAAAAATAATACCCCATTGCAGTTAATAAAAAAATATATAGTCCATGGTATGTTAGTTTTGCAAATGCTATTTAAAACAGGATATTTATGTAGTATGATATTTCTGTATTTGATATTTTAATATACAACCTTTTTCCAGGGAAGCGGACACGTTCCCCTCCTCCGTTTTGCATTGTGCTTTCCTTACTTGCTGTATCACACTTAAAAAGCCTTCTGTGAATTAAATGATGCCAGTCGTAGTGAAGAGGAGGCCATGAACGCCATAGGTTTGTTGTGCATTTTTCACTTCTTAGCTCACAGGGTTCCCAAGCCCAACACTTGATGCTTCCTCTGAAAAAGCAACAAGATTTTAAACATAAAACTGAATTTCTTTAGGAAGGAATGAAAACCTGTTGGGGTGTAAAGTCTGGAAATGGTGTATAGCTAGCAGTTTTGCGATCTACAAGAGGAACAAGCATTTGCAATGCAATCGGTCTCGCCTTTGGGACCTTATATGTATTTAGCTATGCAGCACATTAGCCTGGGTGCTGAAACATCTACTGTTCTTTAACATGGAGGGAAAGTAAGCACCAAACTGCGTGACACGCCAGGTATGGGAACACATGGAGAGAAATATTGCCTTTCAGCGGGAAATGGTATAGTCCAAAGCTCTGTTTTTAATATAATATCAGGGCCTTCGGTGGTCATATCACTGAAAATACAAGATTTGAAAAAAATATTATTGTCTACGGGTGCTCGTGGAAGACAATTTCTATGGACTGGAATCTAGAGAATGCTGAAGTGATTCTGTTATTTTACTGACCTCTGCTGGTCGTTTTCTATCAAGAAAGTTAAATAGAGTCAGTTGCCATAAAAATAAAAAAAATAAAGTCCCTAAGCAAAAAGCAATTCTGGTATTTTTGCGTCTGCTGGTCGTTTTCTATCAAGACAGTTAAATAGAGGCAGTTGAACAGAAAAAAAAGTCCCTAAGCGGAAGCAGACAAGTCCTAGGGCTGATCTCCAGGGCCCACAAAGTACATATACATATAAGTATATAATAAGTATGTACTAAAGTATATACAAGAGGTCTCGAATGCTCGACCTAATAAATAGCAGGAATTGATTGGTACTCAATTTGTAGATCTCTCAGTTATTGATAGGTATGTCAGCTTTGCTAGGATTCAAACTTATGCAGGACAAAGAATGTTCTGACAAGGAGCCTGTAGAGGTTTCAGTGCCTTGATTTGGTGGTTTACTAGACTTGTGACCTTCAATGATTCTGATGACTCTCCTGTCGGTGTGCTACCTGCTGTTTCGGACATCGGTATTACACAGTTTGTGTATTTCATCTGATAGATTTTAAGACATTTGAAATAATGGGGCGGTTTTGAGCTGTAAAGAAGGAAAGGGTGCATCGACGGAGCTCTAGTTAGTGGTGGCGCTGCTATTACTGCATCTGTAAGGATGGATATGGTCATACTGGTGTGCACTTTGTGACTGGGGCTTCTGCATTTTGGAATTTGGATAAATTAATTGAACATGAGGGATATCGCAAAAGTTGTGTAGTTTTCTTAGCAGTTGAGGCATGATACCTCTGTCTTGGCCAATTGAGCTTGAGGAAACACTTGTCATCCAACCTTTTATGTTTTGCAGGCCTAGGATTTCCCACTGATCTGCATGCAGGATTGCATTAATGACTACTAGGTGGCTATGCCAGTTAGTTACCAGAGCTACCAAAAGGAATAGATATGATGTAAACTGTAGCTCTACAATAATTCTTTCAACTAGACAGTGTATATGGAGATCAACAGTGTTTGATTCAGCAAGGTGGGCTTGGGGAAACTGAGCAGGCACTGTTGGCGAGGCAAGAGCTTGCTGAATATTGCCATCCGGAGTTCTTCAGCTTAACATATTCATTTCCAAGAACATTCTCAATTTCTCAGCTTATTTCAAGTCCATCTCTACCATTGTGCACTGGAGTGTTTATTCTCAACCTGTGCCAATAAGACAAAATATTCCTATTCCGGTGCAATTCTTGTTGTACATGCACTCACAGCTGATTAGTCTTATGTTCTTAAATTCCAGTTTTGCTGTCAGATTAAGATTGTTAGTTCCACAAAGTTTTAGTTCCCGCAACCTAGGAGTTTCTTGTCAGTTGTCAGAAGCATGTGCAGTAACTTTGGTACTCCTGTCATGATCAAGTGCAGTAGACTCCTCTTGTCTCCTGAAAACACTGCCAAAGATACTCTAAAATGTTCTCCTACTGGAAGGCAGCAGTGATCCAAGAACAATAGTTGCCATACCTTTTGAGGTGCTCCAATCCAAATCTAAACCTCACTGACGAGCACTGATTGGCCTGCTAGCTCTCTTTTAGCAGTGGTGTCATGCCCTATTTAGGTTGCTAAATCTCGTGGGAGTACTGAACAATACTTACTCATTCATGTGAGATCTTTCGTTTGTATTTGGTGGCCTGTTTGCCACATGCCACAGGAAAGTGCATCTTTGTGTTGATCCCATGCATATTGTGGGATTGTGTATCGTTGATGGTACTAGCCACCTTATCTTTGTCAGTGCACATGCATCATTACATAGGCTGGGTTCCACCACATAACTAGGCTTACACCTGCAAGCGCACTCTCGTCAAATGCCACCTTGAGATTTTCTGCAGTGTCTCTGAGCACTGGGCTTCTTGGACGATCAGGGAACCTCGAACAATGTTGGTTCTTTTCTCCATGGTCAAGGGCTCACTGATCCTAAGCAGAGCGCCTTAGTTTAGGAGTAGTTAGTTGCTAAACTTGTAAAGGCAATTACTTGATAACTGGTAATTGAAGGTAGATGGTTCCAAAGGTTCCCTTGTTCAGCATGACTGGGTTTGCACATAGAAACTGTAGGCATCCGGGAAACTGCGCTGTTGCTCTTGGACTGGAACACTGTTGATACCGCGTGAGGTTCTGCCTCAATATTCGTGCATTCATGGATCTTCTTTTTAGTCTTTTAAGAGAAGGTGTCTCTGTACTAAAATGTGTTCAAGTTGGATGAAATGGAACAAGGGGTTGAAGGAAAGGGATATAAAAGAGTGAGTGAAGAATGAACAAAAACAACAAGTGAAGAGAAAACTGGATTTTAATGAAAGACACTGACCAATGTCAAGATTTGGGTGATTGTGTTAAGGTGAAGGCACCTGTGGGATGACAGGAATGGTTGAAGTATACTAAAGCAATGAAGGTAACAACAGTTTTCAAATGTACAATGAAGACATGTGATAGGTGAATTTGGAATAAAACTCGGATAGAGAAAGTTTCTCCTCTGGCAAGGAATGTGCAGAGTAACAAGCAAAGGGTGGTACAGGAAAGAAAGGATAGGGAAGTTGATGATCCTTATGATAAGGGGGATGTGACAATTGGGAGGAGAAGGAGTGAAAGAGTACTGAGATCTCCTGGATATTTCAGTGATTATCTTAAACATTCACGTGTTCATAAGTAGGAAATTAAGGTCTTATAATGTTTTTTCTTTCTTTGACATCAAATACCTGTGGGGTGTGTTAGAGTATTTTATATTGTAAATTTATACCCTACAGTTTTCTTTCTGTTGATAGTATTTTATTGAATATTTATTAACTTTAGTACGTTTTTATTTTTTGTGCTGACAAATTAGTTTAATATTTTTATTCTAATAAGGGAGAAGTGTGGGGTTCTCTGCCTTGATATTCATGTATTTATTGAGTGTTCTATGTCAGAATGGAATATTGGTATACGGTTGGCAGCGGCAGTTTATGCAGTAGCAGCTTGGATGAGGTTCCATCATAAAGCGTGCTGACACAAGATCCATTGTCTGTATTTTGTGGGGAAGCTTTAGCGCTGCATACAGGTATACAGGCAGCTGGTCAGGGGCTGCTCCTCACTTCGAGGGTTAGTCCAGCTCCCTCCCTTCAGGAAGGAACTCCTTCTGGCCCCAGACTTCTGTCCCAGCCTGGAGGAGAACAGCAGGGGAGTGTTCTTCTCTAGCATAAAATTGTCTGTGCAGATGCAGTAGTTACTCCAGTAGTCCAAAACGAGTATGCAGTATTGGCTCCTCAGAGTCTTTTCTTCTAGAAGATTGGGTCACTCAGTGGCCTCCCACCTTCAAGTTAAGACTCCCACCTAGTCAGTACAGCATTCTAAATCAGAAGAAGGAGGGATCAGCAAGCGGACACTGGAATTTGTGGCAGGAGCCACATTGGTGGTGGGCACAACTAGTCACCCTCTGTTTCAGACAGCTGAATCTGTTCTGGTCGTGGTTTTGGGCGCATCTTGGGGCTGAACAAGGATTTCAGCGCAGCAAACAGACATGGGTGAAACCATTACCGAATCTCTGAGGATCAGGCCACTGGGCATTATGAGACTGAGAAGCTGGGACAGAGTCTGTACTAAGTCATCAAACCTCAGTCTTGAGCCATGTGTGATGTGCCCTGGATGAGGGCAACATTTACATAGCACAGTCTCCATATGAACTGCACTTAATAATATAGACATTCTCTTTTTTTTACATGTTCTTTATTGTTTTACAAGGCAACAAGGTCAGTCAATACAGATCATTCAGTGCAGAGGAATATTACTAAAGCAGCCAAGAATATACACATGTCCCAAATTGACGAAGCATGTGCGAGAGTTTAAGCTATTGGCATTGGAAGTGACAATGCCTTTTATTTATCTGTTTTGATAATTAACATATAAATAAAAGGCATTGTCATGTACAATGCCAACAGCTCAAACTCTTGTAAATGCGAGACCTATTCAAAGAAGCGGCCGCCATTGTCCCGGGCTGCTTAGAAAGTGAATGCGCGCATGGCACGCTGAATGTTGCAGGAAAGCATGTCGTGCCTGCAGCAGGAGAAACTATTTAAAGAAAATAGTGCTTACAGACTAAAAAAGACTCACTGTGTAACAACGAAGTAAAAGGGCCAGTCCTCATCAGAGGTTACGAATGAATACAAGACGGTACTAAGGAGGGACTAACAAGCTTTTTAACAAATCAGAAGCCAGCATTTACGAAGGACAATGACACAAGCCAATGACAAATATGGGCGGAGAGTGGGCGGGGCTTCTAATCCATACTTCAATACAACATGGCTCGCAGAACAACACATGCGCTGCCCAGGCTCGACCTAAAAATGATCTCCATATCTCGCAGGTATCATGAGGAGGCCACGACCACAGATCACATACAAACAATAAACGAATAAGCGAACACATTTACATTCTAGTAAGTGTATCAGTAGACCCCTCCAAAGGTGTCTAAATAAAAGGAACTCTGTTCCATTATACAGGACGGTGCCTACCAACCGTAACTTCTCCCATAGCCTTAAGAGAGGGCAGTTTCTAACATGTCGCTGTGTGCTGTGAGAGAAGCAGTTTAAAGAGTGGGGAACACTATCAGAGCAATGCTAAGGCCACTGGGGAAAATCAGACACCATCAGCCAGAAGAGTAGAGGGCAGGAAGGGAACGGCATCCTTGACAGTACTAGGAATTTTGGGCCGTATGCACAAAAATTAGGAATACCGATTTCCTCTTTGCGATTATCTCCGAATTGCAAATAGGAAATCGGTATTCCTAATGTATGAAGTACTTTTATTTCCAAATAGCAATTCCTAATAGGTTGCAAATCGACCTACCTCATGAATATTTTTGAGGTAGGTCGCAATTTGCGACCCATTAGGAATCACAGCCTTCCCAGGGATGGTGGCCTGCTGAGGTCAGCAGACCACCATGTCTGGGATTGCTTTTTAACAAAGCAATCTTTTTCTTTGAAATGCAGCTGTACTGCACGATTCGGCGAATCGGGCCATTTGAGACAGGAAAAATGCTTTGTACATCTAGCCCTTTGTCCCTACGATGACTAATATAATGGTTTGTGGGATCTGATGATTTCCATTAATACCAAACACAGTTACTTTTTTAGGTCTCATCTACCAGGCAGTGTTTAGCTTTCAGTTTGTGAAAGACCTCTTGTGGAACATACCATAACATTACAATGGGCTTAGAGCCCACCCATTGCTTACCATTTTTTGGCTTTAATGTCACTCTGATTTGCTTGTTTATTATTCCATGGCCTCTTTGCCACCTCTTTGATTCATTGACATGTATCCTACCACTGCTCACATTCGAGTAATTAATTTTTTCTTTTTCATTCAGTACTCCATTACAGTTGATGTGTTGTCTTGCTCTCTCCCGTGTGTGCAGCTGACACCCCAAACACCCACCCTGCGCTGTTATAGTGTTGCTTCCCACCCTTCCCAGTTTGTTTGTAAAAGCACAGCAACAGGCATATTTTTGCCAGGCTACAATTGAAGAGCAGACTTTAAGGGTTGCTTTTGTTGTAGCTCTTGCTTTCCACATATTTCATGAAAGCACTCATGGTGGCTAACCAAGACTTTTATGGCACTGAGAGAAGAGGCAGCTGCTGCACTCACTCAGCTGGCATTTGAGGCAGAAGGTGTACTTAGTATAGCAAGAAAGGAGATGTTTCTTCTCACGGTGGTCCATGAATCTTCTTCCAGGGCTACTGCAGACAACCAATTGGATGAAACATGTTTCATTTCGGAGTCCTGCTTAAAGTAAGTTAGGTCTAGACAAGGATTTTTCTTTAAATTCTGACACTCCTTATCTTTTTAAATTCTGTTCAGTTTCCTGAGTGAAAACGTGTGAAAGATTAACCATGCCATTTAGAAAGCTTGACATTTTTAATTTCAATCTACAGTTTTGAAATACCTTCAGGTACGTTTGCTTTGCCTCCTGCATTTCAAAATGTTTTTTTTTTTTAAACCATCAGTTTTGGCACTTGCATTATTAATGTGAGAACTATTAACTTTCAATCAATCTATCAATCATTCAGTGAGGGTTTGTAAAGCACGGCTACTTACCCGTGAGGGTCTCAAGGTGCTGGGGTGGGGGGCTACTGATCGGTCTGAGCGCTGGGGTTCAGTCGAAGAGCCAGATCTTGAGATCCTTCCTGAATTGGGTCAGCGACAGGGATTTTCTGAGGTGGAGAGGCAGGGTGTTCCAGGTCTTGGCAACGAGGTGGGAGAAAGATCTTCCACCGGTTCTAGTCTTGTGGATCCGAGGGACGGTGGCGGAGCGGAGGTGTCTGGTGGGTACATTGAATAAGAGGCAGTGGTTCAGGTAGCTGGTCCTACGTCCTGGAGGGCTTTGTAGACGTGCACGAGGAGCTTGAAGGTGATTCTTTTGTGGAGTGGGAGCCAGCGGAGTTCTCGGAGGTGTTTGGTTATATGGCTGTGGCGGGGGGTGTCGAGGACCAGTCTGGCTGCGACATTTTGGACGTTCTGTAGTTTCCTGAGGAGTTCTTGGGTGATGCTGGCGTAGAGTGCGTTGCTGTAGTCCAGAGATTTTCTGGATTCAGTGGGGATCCATCTGAATGTCTTTCGAACAGGTGAGGTATGTGGAAGCATAATGAGGAGACAGCATTGATCTGGTGGTTCATTGTGAGCGAAGAGTTCAGTATGATGCTGAGGTTTCGTGCGTGGTCTGTGGGATTGGACGGGGTTCCCAATGCGGAGGGCCACCAGGAGTCGTCCCAAGCTGAGGGGGTGGATCCCAGGATGAGGACTTCGTTTTTGTCCAAGTTGAGTTTCAGGCAACTGGTTTTCATCCAGGTGGCAATGGCATTCATCCCGCTGTGGAAGTTGTTTCTGGCGGTTGTGGGTTCGTTGATGAGGGAGACGATGTTGAGTCCGTAGTTCCTGACAATGGCTGAGAGAGGGGCCATGTAGACGTTGAAGAAAGTGGGGCTCATGGAGGAGCCCTGAGGGACTCCGCAGCTGATCTCCGTGGGTTCGGAGAGGAATGTAAAATAAATCCAGTATTTGTAAAGCGCCAACAGCTACCCGAAGGCATCCCGGCGCTGGGGGCCGTCGGGAAGATTAAGCAAGCTATTGCCCAGAGTCACATGGTGCTGGGCTGACCTGCCCCCGGTGCCGGGGATCGAACCGTGAGCCCCAGATTCCAGCGTCAGTCGCCCTGGCCGCGGCGCCACACCTCTTCCACATGGAGGTAGTCTGACTCGCTGTGTCTGACCGGTGAGGAAGGAGTGGATCCAGTCCAGGGCCTTGTTGCGGATGCCGGCGTCATGGAGTCTCGTGATTAGGGAGCCGTGGGAGACAATGTCGAAGGCGGCCGAGAGGTCCAGAAGGACGAGGGCTTCGGTTTCGCTCCGGTCGAAGAGGGAGTGGATGTCGTTGGTGACGGCGAAAAGTGCGGTCTCGATGCTGTGGTTGCTTCTGAAGTCGGATTGGGAGATGTCCAGGACGTGGTTTGCTTCAATGAACTTGGAGAGTTGGGCGTTGATGGCCTTCTCAATGACTTCGGCTGGGAAGGGGAGCAGGGAGATGGGTCTGAAGTTCTTGAGGTCTGTCGGGTCGGCTGATGGTTTCTTTAGCAGAAGGTTAATCTCGGCGTGTTTCCAGTCGTCTGGGAAGGTGGCGGTCTCGATGAAGCAGTTGATGGTGCGACGGAGCTCTAGGGCGATGGCTGCTCTATGAAAGATGTGGTGCGGGCATAGGTCCAAGGGGGCTCCGGAGCGGATGTTTTTCATGGTCTTGAGAGTGTCGTCTGTGGTGAGTAGGGTCAAGTTGAGCAGGATCTATTGGGGTGTGGTGTGGTTGGGTGCAGTGGTGTCAGGGTTGGTGGGAGGGTCTTGGATGTCAAAGCTGTCGTAGATCTGCCTGATATTCTGGTGGAAGAAGGCACCGAGTTTGTCGCAGAGGTCTTAGGAGGGTGGGACGTTTGTAGTCTCGCTGTTGGGCCTGGCAAACTCCTTAACGATGATGAAGAGATTTCTTTATTGTTGTGTGCGTTGACGTTTATTCTGTCCTGAAGGGCAGTTTTCTTTGTGGTTTTGAGTAGGAGGTGGTGTGCGGTGATTGCGGCTTTGAAGGTTGTGTGGGTTTCTGTGGTTTTGTTGTTCCTCCATTTCTTCTCTAGTCGTCTGCAAGTGCGTCTGGACTCATGGAGGACGGGAGTGAACCAGGTGGCTTTCTTGGAGTTTTGCTTGCTGGGTGCCTTCTTGAGGGATGCCAGAGTGTCGGAGCAGTTGGAGATCCATCGGTGGAGGTTGCATGCTGTAGTATTGGCATCGGCAGCTGTCGGCGGTGTGGTAATGCTGAGAGAGGCAGTCAACTGTTCTTCGGTGACCTTGTTCCAGCTACGGGTGAGGGCATTGATGTACGGTGGGTTTGGTGAAGGAGAAGTGCACGCAGTGGTGGTCGGTCCAGAGGAGTTCGGTGGTTTGGCTGTAGGTGACGTTTCCGCTGGTGGAGAAGACGGGGTTTCGCGTGTGTCCTGCCGCGTGGGTTTAGAGCGGTGACTAGCTGCTTGAGTCCTACATTGGTGAGGTTCTCCAGAAGGGATGCGGTGTTCTGGTCGTTGTGGTTGTCAAGGTGAAAGTTGAGGTTGCTGAGTAGGATGTAATCGGTGGATGCGAGAGCCTGGGTGGCGATGACGTTGATGATGGCTTCGGTGAAGGGTGGGCAGGGGCCGGTGGTCTGTAGACGAGGGTGCCGCGGAAGGTGGTGTTGGGGTTGATCTGGATCTGGAAGTGGAGGTGTTCCATTGTTGTCGTTGGGTCGTCTGAGTGCGTGGTCAGTCGGCGGGTGTTTTTGTGGAAGATGGCGATACCTCTTCCTGGTTGGTGCTTTCCTTGCAGGTGATCTTGTATCCATCGGGGATGATGGTGGCGATATCCGGGCCAGAGCTGGGGTTTGTCCAGGTTTCCGTGAGGAAGGCGATGTCGGGAGAGACGGAGTTGAGGAGGTCCCAGATTTCTGTGGCGTGTTTGTGGAGGGAGCGCACGTCGAGAATGCAGCTGAGCCAGTCGGGTCCGCTGTTGGTCGGTTGGGCGGCGGGAGGAGCTCGAGTGTGGTGGTGGGACAGGGTGCCGCTGCAGTTTTGGCAGGAGAAGGGGTCTTGGGTGTCCTTTGGTGATGCGAGGTAGCAGGCGGCGTGGCGTCCGGAGTTGAGGGCGAGAAGGGTGCTGGCAACATAGTGGTAGAAGGTCTGAGGGTCCGTGGCGCTGGGCACGGTCCAGGCGCAGGCAGGCTTGCCTTTAGAGTGCCAGCGGTGCAGCCGTAGAGCGGCCACCATTAAGTAGTGGGTGGGGGGCTGGGCAGCTGGGAGGTGGGAAAGAGGCACTGGCGGGGGCGGAGCTGCACGGGTATCGCAGGGGCAAGCAAAGAAAACAAGGAAAAAGTGCAAAGAAGTGCAAGAAGGGTGAAAGGGACAGAAAGAAACATCAGAAAAAGACGTAAAAAGCAGAAAAAAAGAGAGACAGAGGGCAGTCCAGCAGCAGAGAAGTGACGCTCTACCACTAGACCACCAGGGATGAGGGGAAAAAAAGCAGTAAAGGCAGATGAAAGCAGAGAGAAAGGCTGAAAGAAAAGCAGAAAAAAAGAGACAGAGGGCAGTCCAGCTGCACAAAGCAGTGACATTCTACGACTAGACCACCAGGGATGAGGTGCAGGCTGGTGCCTGCGTGTGGAGGAGGGCCTCAAACCACTCACCCGAGGGTCAGTAGATCAGCAGCAGGGACCTGGGGTGCAGCAGCTACAGGCGGAGCTGCACAACGAAGGGAGCAATCTACTAAAGGCCAGGGAATTGCACCTTCACCATGCAGCAGCAGCCGCCATTAAGTAGTGGGCGGGGTGGGGATTTGGGGAGCGGGAAAGTGGCACTGGAGGGGGCTGGGGCCGCAGGGGATCTCAACGGCAGGGGCAACCGCGGCAAAGGGTACAAAGAAGGAAACGATGAAAAAGTGCAAAGAAGTGCAAGAAGGGTGAAAGGGACAGAAAGAAATGACAGAACAAGCTGGAAAAAGTAGAAAAAAGAAAGACAGGGGGCAGTCCAGCAGCAAAGCTTTGCCAATGCTTGTTTTACATAGTCCTTGCTGATGTAGTTTTTGCTGTTTTGAAGCGCTGAAAATAAGAAGTGTCACTCTGAAAGGGGGAAAGGATGAGTTGGCTAACAGCATGTGTTAAAATGGAGACGTGATAATGGTTAGGCATGCAGGAATCCTCAGGTAATGTGTGTTGAACTGTAGGTGAATTGTTTTTGGTTTTTGGGAGTGTTGGTGAAGATAAACTACAGTAGTAGTGCTGTTTTTCAAATTATCAGTGACAAGTTTTAGGTCTGGGTTTTGGCAATGCAGTTACCAAACAGACCTGTTGTCTCTAATATACTTACAGTGGGCTTTAAGTCCTCCTGCTTGAACCATTGGCTGTTTTTACCCGCCTTTTTCAGCCATTTGCTTGAGAATTTTCTTATTATTTTTTTGGCGTTGCCTACTTTAAATCCAAATCTGATGGCTTTGCCAATGCTTGTTCTTTGTTTAATTTATATTGTGCCACTCGTAAATGAATGTGACTGTAGGGTGCTTTATAGGCACTAGAAAAATGATGAACAATTGAGTGCCTAAAATGTAACTAGACTTCTTGGAATTAAGCTCAACGGTGAATCAATAATCTGCTTTCATGGAGGCAGATTTACCCAGTACACCTACAATTTTTACACTTCTATTTATTTGAGGAATGCGATTAGTATTCAGAAAATGTGCCAGTTACCCGCAATCCAACTAATAAATATAAAACAGAATGGATGGACAAGATAAGCATACGCTCTGGTAATTGTGGCATAAGATGTGTGGACAGTGTAAAGGTGACTTTGTTCTGAGATATACACTCCAAAATACTGCAGATTATATTTGACTCTACTGTGGATGTTTGGTTTTTCTTTGTCTGATAATCTATGATGGCGAGCTCGTTGAAAGTAGCGATTTACTTTTAGCTGACTTTTGCGGTTTTGTGACAGTTTCTTCTTTTTGGAGAGATGTTTTTGAAATAATTGAAATGATCCTTGTACACAATATTCCCAGATTATAGGCAACTGTTACTTTTAATGATATTGGGTTTCATAGCCATTTGTCATCAGGGCAGTGTGCATGGGTTAGTAGAAGCATGATCATGCCAAAAAGAAAAAACAGAAAAATACAAATTTATGATAAAACCAAAAATAGAGGACTAGGTTTGGAGTTTGATGTCCACTTCTTTTTAACAAGAAAAATATTTATTTGTAAAAGAGGAAGTCATAAGTATATAATATAACGTAAGTCTTTTAGCTAATGATATGGTTCCCAAAAAGTACATCACTACATGTCGTGGCATCCAATATCGTTTTTGCCCTCTTTTCCTACATCCTTTAGTGTGTATTTTAGGTTTCCAAAAGTACTAAAAAAGTGAAGATACCTTATAATGAAGATTGAATATTAGGGATCTTTTCATCTTGTACATACTGGTAATCCTTACAAAAGTATAACTTTATGTGAACTTAATTATCTTGTTGTAATTAATTTCAATTCGTACAACCTGCATACATCTTTTTAATACAAATTGTTTACAAAAACAATTGCAGCTTAAAAATGCAGCCATACCAAATTTTATAGATATATGCAAGTCTGAAACTAAACCACACACTTAGTTGTTTCAAATAATCCTCGTCTAGTTGAATGTCCACTGATCGGCTGCTCACAGCTGGACTTTGGCATTTGTGATGTTCTTCCGTAGCCTTGATACTAGAATGTTGGGACATTGTAAGTGGACGATCTCTAGCTGGCCGATGAGGGTTAATTTGATCTGACAAGGACCCATGACTGTCTATGTGTGCAGAGGTATGAACTCGCATTCGTGGTTTATTGGCAACCAGTGTCCAATCCCAGTAATGATTGGATGTGAGATTTGTGTCCGGCCAAACACCCTTCAACAGATCTTGTGCTGGAAGCCCTTGGTAAATTACATCTCAGTAATGTGCTTACTCATCCAAACATGCGTACCCATATAAGGTTTAATATAGATATTATTCAAGAATCCCAACTGTTACTGTTTGTGAAGGAGCAATATGGGGGAATACCACGAGTAGATGGGAAGTTTGCTACGAGTTATAGTTACTGGGTTTGCCGTGATCGACTTTTCAAGCGGGGGAATAATGATTGGTTATTTCAAGGGGGGATTAAGCATATAAGGTACAAAGTTAGCAGCGTGGTACAGCTGATTTCTAATTGGCAATACATTCACGTTCTTTTAATAGTTTGTTGGGTTTCCATGGTCTCGCTGCGTTTGTCAGTAGAGTTGACGGTCATTTGAGAGAGGTTGTGTGAAGGAGAACTTGATGTTTGTGGTGTTCTGTTCTTGGACATTGTCCAATTTAGGATACATGTCTCCTGGACTATATGATTTGGGTGGATGTCCCTGTTGATTTTCATTTTTTTCAGGGAATAATTTGATTTGTGAGTGGTGGTTGCATGCTTGTGATAAGCATGACATAGATGTAATCGAGGTATTTGTTTGGGACACTAATCTGATTTATTTTTAGGACATGGCTGTGTTGTCAATGTTGGGATTTTTTGTAGTCCATTAACCTTGTTTCTAAGTAGGATTCCCTCTAGTTTGATAGTTCTTAATAGCTTTATGTTTGCTATTGAGCCGCTAAACCTGCTGTAGTTCCTCTCACTCAGAAGATTTGTTTAGGGGATTGGATGAGAGGGAAACATGCGTGGAAAGTCAAAAGCATTGATAGCTAAGGCTTTTCTTCTGTAGCTTATGATCACTTAAGACTTGTGCCCTCGCACTGTATCTGTTTCTGATAGATTAGTGTCAAATGAATCGTAGGGAGTACAGGATCTGCAGTGACATTTTAAGGTCCACACATCGCGAAAAATATCTTGCACCGGTGAACGATGCAATAGTGTTATGGCAGAAAAAAGTATTGGTGTCTACGGGGATGTCAACAAGTCTCTGTTACTTCGGTACACATCACTAATGAGTATTGTGACCAGATCTTAAGATCACATCTCTCAAAGGATAAATATAGAATTGAGGGTGTTCAAAAAAGAGTCATTAAAGTAATGCACGTCACATTTTAAACCACGAGGAGAGGCTGAAGAATTAAAATTCTCTAGAACAAAGGAGGGGTAGGAGATGTAATGAAGACACTTGCATTCATAATCAGAATCAAAGCTGTACCAGAGGCTGTGTTTGTTCATGAATGGCTCCTGAAGCAAGATGTTGCAATAGGGAATTTGTGGGTGAAGAATGTAGGAGACTACGGTTTAACATCATAGCATGTTTTCACTGTAAAGTTAGTGAATTTTTCATCAACTTTCTAGCAGAAGTGGTGGAAACAAAAAGTATAAACACATTTACAAAGGTCTGTGGGCACAAAGGAAGAATACGTATGTATAAACAAGTAAAAGCTGTAGATAACGTAGCTAGCTGTCAAGGGTAGGCATGTAGTGGGCAGGCAGGATGGGCATACATCTTTGCTGCTTTTGAATTCCCTGTTTATTTGCCTGATTGCTTTACATTGAAGATCTGCCAGATTGAGAGCTACAAGGCTCTGATTCTAATACCACCTTTTCCTCTTAAGGCTACAACATTGCCAACCCTGACACTTTGCTGCGAGTTGAGAAACGGGACCGGGCGCAGGTACGGGACCCCCATGATCCAAAGAGAAGAGTGGACATTAATGATCCCACTTCATGTAAGTAGGAGTTTGAAAAAATCCCTGTGACTAGAAGGGCAGCCTGCCTCTTGCCTCTGTTACTCCCCAGAGACACTTCTCTAACACACTCTTCATTTTTGTAGCTTTTTATCCAGATAGTAGCCCTGACATATTGATGAGGATCGTACACAAGGAAAATCGCCACAGGCCAGAGGAAACAGGAATCCTGCACAGCCCAAACACTGGTAACTTGAAGGCTTTTTTGAGATTCAGTGTGCACACCTCTCCACTCATACCCTTCTCTGTAGCATTGCATGCTGGACCGCTAGAACTACTATTGTCTCTGTGTAAAATGTGCCATAAAATCCTTCTCTCTCTGGCTCTGTCTACTTCTCTCTCCTCTCTCTGGCAATCTCTCCTTCACCCCGTCATTCCCTCTCTTTTGCTTGCCCTCGGTTATGGCCTGTGGTGTACCTGATCTCTGCCGATCTCTGCTATGCTGCCTAGTGTTTTTGTGCTTCTTCCTGCATTCGAGGCCCACTATGTGGTTGGGCATGAAAATCTCCCAAGGCAAGTTGGCAGCTGTTAAACAAATTGAGTAGGTTACAGCTGATATACATTTTTAAAAAATTGTTTTATTTAACGCTTTTACAGTATTACATTAGTACTTGACAATATACAAGAATGATGGCTGTCTGTCGCATATACTCATAGCAGGTGTTGAAACAGCATACATATAACGATCAGAGTGATGATACATCATAGGGAATTAATAATATGCATCATGGGTACAAATATGATATATGCTTCACAATAACCTACACAGACCACATCCCACTGTGTCCCTCTCCATAGCATCATTCACTGAGAAGGAAAACAAATGGACGGTTAGCAAAACTAATCGGCGTCATTACCTTCCGTTTCCCCAGTTTCCTTACCCACCAAATACTGTTGATATAGTCCCCAGAAACTTTTAGGGCGACTCTGAGGGGGTAAAAGCTCATTAAAAATTTCGGACTGCATATTGCAGTATAACAAATCTCTAGACCATCCGCTATTTTTGGAGCTGGGCCCTTAGCCCAACAATAGCTATTCTACGCTTGGCAAGCAGTAGACCCATTGCTACCAGACATCTGATGTCTTTCTTTAACTTTTTCGTATAACCCAGTAAAGCGAGTAACAGGTCCAATGCAAGTGTGAGCTTAGTGACCTCATCAAGCGTATTGAAAACCTCATCCCAAAAACCAGCAATCTTTGGGCATTGCCAGGCCACATGCAGGAACCCGGCCTCTCCCATCTTACAGCGATAGCATGCTGCCGAATCGCGGCGGCCATGTCGATATAGCCTCTCCGGAGTATAATAAACCCTATTCAGGAATTTGAAATGGATATGGCGATGTCTGCCGTTTAGGGAGACTTGTTTAGTCGCTTCACAACAGCTGATATACATAATGGGATTCTGTTCATATGATAACAAAACATCAGGGCTGAATTAAAATGACATTGTCCTTTCCTGTTTTTCTACTTTTCAGTATAAATTGATGTTATGGAACTACACGGCTCTCTCAAATATCACTGTCTGCTTACGCGGGACATTAGTCATAAATACAATGAAATGCTGGGACCTCTGACAGCTAGGTTGCCCTAAGGAGTTGTTTTCTCTTGCATTTCAAACTGTGTTGCTAGTATCCTGTTGCACTAGAGGAGAAGCAAACTAATTTCTGAGAAGGCTGTTGCCTGGGGTCTAGGGCAGAAAATCAGAGCATATCGAAGTTTTGGTGGGTATTGTAAGATGCTTCTCTTTAAACGAGTATTTGTTAACCTTGTATTATCTTGAAGGGAGAGGGTATGGGGCAGATCAGACACTTGGCGTTTGTCCAGTTTAGTTCATCCTATTCATGCCCTCTATCTGCTCCCAAGTTCTCCGATAGAGTTGCTTATATAGTGCTACTTGTGCTCAGGTAACAGTGAAACTCTTTTAGAGAAGGACATGCATTCTATTGTAGCATTTCTGTAGTGGTTTCTTACCCTTTAATGAGCTTTTCGATTTGTCAAGTAAGTAGATATTACATTTGTTGTGTTTGGTTAGAAGCAGATGGTGGTTGAGGTATTAAACCTCGCCCTTGCTCCTCCACTGCCCCACTCACCCGCTGCTCTCGCTCCTTGACGACATTGACTTTCTTCCCCCACCCACTCCTTTGCTACTCCCCACCTCTTGCTGTTGTTTTTTTTTTTTTTACCTGTTTTTATTGATTTTGATTTATGTGTTTGTTAGAGCACCGGTAGATGCTCTTTTGCGCACACTTTATTATTTTTTTTAATTTACTACTCCAAGATAAGTGACCACCTTCTTGGAAAAGCAAATTAAAAAAATGGCGGTTGCGTCATGCTTACTGTGCCCTTATGCTTGGTGATGCATGTCTGTGTACACATCATCAGGCTTGGCTGCTCTCTCTTGACACATATATGTGCATGTGTGATAGCCCATGTGCTTGTATACAACAATCAATCAATCAAATTGGATTTGTAGAGCGCAGCTAATCACCCGAGACGGTATCCAGATGCTAGGTTCTTGCTGGGAACAGTTGAAAAGCCAGGTCTTGAGACCCTTTCTAAACTCCAGGAGCGAGGGTGATGTTTAGAGGTAAAGGTCGTTCCAGGACTTGGTGGCGAGGTAGGAGAAGGATCGTCCTCCATTGTAGCTTCGGCAGATGCAGGGAATGTGTACAAAGCGAGGAAAGCTGGGTGCAGGTGTCTGGCGGTTGGTGGAAGTTCAGGCGATGGTTAATATATGCTGGTCCTTGGGTGTGGAGGGCCTTGTAGGCGTGTGTCAGCATCTTGATTTGGCATCTATTCTGGATGGCGAGCCAGTGAAGGTTCGTGAGGTGGTGGGTGCTGTAGGTCAGTTTGGGGAGGTCGAAGATGAGCCTGACAGCAGAGTTCTGAATCTTCTGGGGACTCTTCAGGAGTTGGGTGGTGATTCCAGCATAGTGCGCATGGCCATAGTCCAGCCGGTTGGTGACGAGGGCTTGAGCCATCTGAAGATTTTTCAGAGGATGTGGAGGGTGTAGAAGCAGGCTGAGGAGTCTGCGATTTTCTGGCGTTTCATGGTGAGTTTGCTGTCCAGGATGATGCCAAGGTTGTGGACGTGGTCTGTTGGTGTGGGTCCAAGTTCATAGGGCCACCAGATGTCGTTCCACGGGGATGTGCTTTTCCCAAAAATCAGCACTTCTGACTTGTCCGTGTTGAGCTTTAGGCAGTTGGTCATCATCCAGTTGGCGACACTCATCATGCTGTTTTAGAAGTTGTTCCTAGTAGTGGAGGGGTCTTCAGAGAGCGAGAGGATGAGCTGGGTGTCGTTGTTGTAGGATATGATGTTGAGGCCGTTTGTTCGGATGATGTTGGCCAGGGGCTTCATATAAGTGTTGAACAGGGTGGGTGTAGGGAGCTGGGTTCCTGTTGTAATGAAGCCCTACCTCCCCCAATTTTTGCCTGGTGTTAAGGTTTAAATCTGTTTTTATTTATTTAACTGTAAAGATCAGTACAATACTACCCACCTACATACGCTCAGCTGGTGGTGATCGGGTAATGGGGAGGCAGGGCTAGTATGCACAGAGGGTACAGCGTAGTGTACAGTGAACCGGAGGAATGAAAAGGAGAAACAGGGAGCTAGGAAAGATAGAAAGGTGCCCAATAGTAGAGCAGTCTGCGGGGGAGTTTTCAGGTGACCTGGTGTTCTACCGACGCCTCTGCTGGAATTAATCGCAGGACGCGAAGATAGCGAGGACAGGACAATTCCCAGAATTCATTAGAATGTATGTCAGGGCGGGCTGCCACATTTTGTCAAATAGAGGAAGGCATTGCGTTGCCACTGCAGTTAATTTCTCCATACCTATTATGTCCAATAGTTTGTGTAACCAGTCCAGGTGCGACGGAATGGCTGTGGTGTTCCATTTACTAAGAAGGAGGTGTTTAGCTGCTCCAAGCGCAAGGGTGATGGCTCTACCTTTGGGTGACCGTAACAGGTAGGTGATAGGGTTTGGGAGGCCTAGTACTATATAACTAGGGAACCTCCAAAAGTCCGTCTTGTAAATGGCGTTTATGGCTTCTAACAGACCCTCCCAGAAGGGCTGAAGCTTGGGGAAGTGCCAGAGCAGGTGGGTGAGTGTGCCCTGCTGTCCACAGTCCCGCCAGCAACGGTCGCTCCCGTTCGGGTTCCAAACTGCCATTTTAGCTGGTGTACGATACCAGTAATGGGCGATTCTTAGGAACATTTCCTTGATGGCGGTGTTTAAAGCGGACGTTTGGGCTCAGTGTAGTATGTCGCTCCATTCCCTGTCTGTGAAGGGCCGCTCACATTCCCTTTCCCATCTGTCCCGCCCTGGTCATCGCAGCAGTGAGTGCATTGTGTTTAAAAGCGTGTAAATGTCAGAGTATTTTCTTGTCCGAATATCTTGTGAGAAGCCATTTCTCGAAAAGCGCCAGGGTTCTGCTAGCATGCGGTCGGATCCACGGTTACATCACCCAGTGCGCAACTGTCAAATATTGCCATTTCGTGGTCTGAGGCAGACCAGAGGATTCCTGAAGCGTAGGAAAGCCCATAAGGCCCCTGGGGTCGAACAGGTCCCCGATACGTTTGCAGTTGGCGTCTTGCCAGGCTTGAAATGCCCCCCCAGATGCTGCAGGCAGAAAGTCGGGGTTGCCTGTCGGGGGTTTGGGGTGATATGGGTGTTGAGAGCCCACACTGTAGTTGGACATGGTCGCACACACCAACTGTGGCACGCGTCACTGGTGAAACATAGACACTTGGCGGCCTGTGAGTGTTCGGAAGCCAGGTTACCTTCCAGATATGCATGCCTGCGATAGCCTGGTCTATGAAACACCAGTGCTTTTCCGTTAAGGTGCGTGACCACTCCACCATGTAGTGCAGCTGCGCAGCTTGGTAAAAGCAGCGTAAGTTTGGAATTTCCAGGCCTCCTGCTTGTACAGGCAAGTAGGCACGGGTCTTGGCCATCCTCACTCGCTTGCCTGCCCATATGAAGTTTATCTACAAAAGTCAGGGGAGGCTGAAGCGGTAGAGTCTGCATCACATAAAGAATCTTGGGTAGTAGCGTCATTTTAACGGTGGCTATGCGCCCAAGCCAGGACAGGTTATGAGCCTTCCAAGCAGTGAGGGTCGAGCGCATGGTGGTTAGGAGAAGACCATAGTTTTGGGCAGCTATGGACGGAAGTGTGGTGTGAATCTGAAGTCCCAGATACGGAATCCCGCCCTCAGACCATTGGAAAGGCGTGAGGGGTGCCAAACGAGCCCTCTCTGTTGCGGTGATGGCGATATCAAGAGCTAATGACGTTTGCAAGCTGGTTTTATAGCCTGACACAGCTGTGAAGTCAGCCAACTCGGCCACGACGGCCTTTAATGATTGTTCAGGATCGGTAAGGGTCAAAAGCACATAGTCGGCATAGAGCATAATCTTATGCTCCCTCCCAGCCATCCGGACACCAGCAATGTCAGGGTTATTTCGTATGCGCTCCGCTAGGGGCTCCATATAAAGCGCGAAAAGCAGAGGCGACAGGGGCAACCCTGTTGCGTCCCATGTGCGCTGGGGAAGGTGGTGGATTTCACTCCATTAACCTGTACCCTTGCCCTAGGGGCCTGATAGCATGCTTGGACCCACCTACAGAACCGGGCGCCCAAACCCACCACTTGCAGTACCGTACGCAGGAATGACCTTTGCACCTGATCAAAGGCCTTGTCTGCATCAATTGATAGGAGAACTGTGGGTGTCTGGGTGCGTTGCACTTTGACCACCAGGTGACACAAGTGTTTGGTGTTGTCACTGCAACCCCGTTCTGGGATGAATCCGGCTTGGTTAGCATCCACTAGGCCCTGCACATAAGGAGCTAACCTACGGGCAAGAACGCTGGTAAAGAGTTTAGCATCAACATTCAAGAGTGAGATCGGGCGGTAGGAGGCACAGTATTTAGGGTCCTTGCCCATTTTGGGGATTACCGTAATTGTGGCCATACACATTGAATCAGGCAGGGTGCCCGTGTCGCTTAGGGTATTAAATAAATGGGTCATGAGGGGGGCGAGTTGTGAGGCAAAGGTCTTGTAGAATTCCGCACTATAGCCGTCCGGACCTGGTGCCTTACCAGGCTGCAAGTGTTGGATGGCAGGGGTCTGCTGTATATAAGGACTCGTAGAATGCACAAAAAGCTTCAGCTATCTCTACGTCTCAATGGAGAAGGACTCCATCTGCTCCTACTATCTCGGGAACACTGCGCACTATGGCCTGCGCTCGGAGGCGGTGTGCAAGCATCCGCCCTGTTCTGTTACCCCCTGCATAATATTTTTGGCGGATGTGGAGCAGGGCGTACTCCGCCCTACCCATGTCCACTTCCCGGAGTAGCTTCCAAGCTGCAGTCAGCTGTCTACATATTGCCACCGACCTAGAGCGCACACGCTTAGCTTCCATTTCTTTAACATGCTTGTCCAGCTGAGCGCGTTTCGTCCGCCTCTCCCTGTTATGGGCCGTTGCTATAGTGATAAAGTGTCCCTTAAGCACTACCTTAATTGTTTCCCACAATGTGGCTGGGGTGGTCGGTGGCATATCGTTTATGTCTAAAAAGGTGGTTAACGCGGTCAGTATGTCCCGCTGTGTCTGGTCATATGTGAGAAGTCTCATATTAAGTTGCCAGTGTGGTGTGGCTTGTGTCTGTCCCGGTAGATCAAGGTAAAGGAGGATGGGCAAGTGGTCAGAGAGGGCTGCTGCCCCAATGCTCACTGAGTTCAGGTGTTGTGAGGAAATAGTCAATGCGCGCATATGTTTGGTGAGCGGCCGAAAAAAAGGTGTATTCCAGCGCTGTGGGATGTCTGTGCCACCAAATGTCAGTCAGGCCCACCTCCTCCATCCAGAGCCTTGTGGCCGTAGAAAGTCCCCGGGAGTGCCCCGCTCTAGGTGTAGTGCGATCTCTGCGAGAGTCCATTACAATGTTGAAGTCTTCCCCGACTAGTATCCCTTTGTCTGCCTTCAACAAAAGTTGGCTCAGGGAGTCTCTAATAAAGGCTTCTTGGCCGTTGTTTGGGGCATAGATCGTGGCGATTGTGTAGGTGGTACCCGCAAAGAGAATCTGCAACGCTAACAGTCTATCTGGGATGTCTAGTAGAGTGTTCTCGACCCTCCCTGCAAAGTGTGTGGCAAGCAGGACAGCCACCCCGCTCTCTTGAAGCCCCCTGAGGAGAAAAACTGGTGGTCAAACCATCGGGAACGGAGCCTACGCCAGTCACTTTGCACTAGATGCGTTTCCTACAGCATGCATATGTCGCATTTGGAGTCCCGCAAGTAGGAAAGGAGTGCCAGGCGTTTAGACGGTGCATTAAGGCCTCGCACATTGAGGTTAAGGATGTTCAGCACCGCACCATTATTTGAGAGTGGTTGTGAAAGAGTGTGACCCCCCCTCCCTCCTGGGAAAAGCGCCACAGACTCAGAAGAGCGCATATTAGGGCAACAATAGGGAAGGGGTAGAGAAAAGGACCACAGAAGGCAAAAGGAATAAGATCCCAAGAGGAGAGGGAACAATAACAGAAACAATCCGCCCACGTGGGGTCAAACCATTGGTATGCGATAGGGTCCATGTCGCCGGCGTGATCACAAACAAAGTAGCAGTTGGGGTGCGGAGCCCCACCGGGAGATAATGTCAACGACCAAGGGCTAGCACCAGATAATGACACATTTCCCTCAGCGATTGGGGCGTAGTGAGCGTGCTGGAGAGAGTTGTTTGCCTGGTGTTTGATGCAGCTTTGACTGAAGTGTACCATGTCCCCAGTGCCAGTATTCTTTCTCTAAAACTGTACAATTGTTTCCCCAATTGGCAAAACCTTTAGTACCCTCCGCTTGAGGTACTGAAGAGGGTCCCTATTGGCAGCAGCACAAATTGTGCCTCCCTAAGAGACCCCTCACCAAGCACATGCAAGGCTGCCATTGCAGACTGCGTGTCTTGGTGCAGACAAAAGCGAAAACATGACATGTCACAGAATCCCTGCATGTCATGTAACCTAACACTGCATGTAATATTTGAGAGTCACCCCTACAGCAGGCCTGACATCCCTAAGGCTGGGTTCTGAATATAACATGTGAGGGCATACCTGCCTGTGCTGGTCAGTTGTATTGCTGCCAGTGCAAGTGACCAGGGAAGCCATTCTAAAACGTGCTGGACACTGGTGAAAACTAGTTCCCCAGCTACATGATGGCTTCACTGAAATAGGGATGTTTGGTATCAAACATCTCGTATTGATAAACCTACACTGATTCTAGTGATGAATTTACCAATACATGCACCTAGAGGGCACCTTAGAGGTGCCCCCTGAAAACCTACCAGCCTGACTGGTTACTGCCAGCCTGCCACTCGAAACACTGTTCAGACCTCCTAGGGTGAGAGCCTCTGCCCTCAGGAGACGCAAAAACAAAAGCCTGTCCGGGAAGAGGGTGTAAAACCCCCTCCCACAGGATGACCTGCTGATTAGTCTTCCTTGGCCGGCAAGCTTCAAAGAGCTGCCGCCTTTGAAATGCAAATATGGCTCCCTCTGTCAGGATAGGAAACCAACCCCCTTGTCCAGAGCCCCTTTGGCACCTGGACTGTTGGTAAAATTAGCTAGTCAGGTAGGCGTGCCACCCAAGGGCTAGTACCACCCCTAAGGTGTGCTAAACTGAGCTTGACACAATTTTTCATAAGTAGCCATCTTCGTGATGATATACTTGGGAATTCTGGAACAGGGTTATGCCCACTTCCAACAGGAAATTGTCATATAGGGGGCGTAGTGACCCCAAGGGGCAGTAGCCCATTGGCTACTACCCTACACTGGCCTAATGCCCCTAAATTAAGTATTATGGGGAGCCCCTGGCATCAGAAGAGCAGATCCTGACGACCTGAAGAAAGAAAACGGACGAGAAGAGTCGCACAGCAAGAACAGAAGACCCAGCAACTGACTTGGCACCAACCCTACTGGCCCACCTGCTGACTTCACCTGTTAAAGAGTCCCCAAAGACCGGAAGACCTACCAGCCTTTGCCTGGTAACTAAGACCTGCTGAGGGACAGTGGAACTATCCCCTGCTTCTTGCAGACAGCAAAAGAAAGACCAAGAAGCCTCTGGCCCGCCACCGCCAAGCACCACTGCATCCGAACCCCCCAGTCCGTCTCGAAGTGGCCCAACGATGTCAGCGTGGTCCCCAACCCCTCAAGGTACCGAGTCCTCTGTGGAGTGACCTCTCATGGCCTCCCCGACGTCGCCTGCAGCCTCTGTTGGCAGGCTTCCTCAACCGCGAGTGTTGCCGGACAGAGAAACCCGACACCCCAAAGACCTTCTGCACCCGGGCGCCCCGTCCTGAGGAGAAGAGGACCGAAGGTGTCCCTAGGTCCCCCACATCGCAAGAACCTTGTGGTGTTCTGCTGCTGCTGCCTTAGGCCTTGCCCACCACTCACCTTAACTCCTAGAGAAGGGCCCCGTAAGTCGCTGACAAGGACCCATAAACCACATATAATTTTCCTCCCATAGGTTAACATTACAGACCTCGAAAATTGCACTGTCGACTTTTTGAATTGAAAAATAGTCCTATTTAAAAATGTACTTACCTGAATGATTTTCTTCTGATGCCCAAACATACATAAAGATACTTGCTATTTTTATAAATTGGTGTGGATCTCCTTTTTGAGTCGTGTGTCTCTTTTTTTTACCATTGTGTGTATTTTCAGATGTCTTGCAATCCTCTGTGTTAAGCCTAAGGCTGCTTGACCACACTACCCCCTAACAGAGCACCTTGGGATTGCCGTAGCAAGCCCCCTGTCCACTCACAAGGGAACCCCTGGACTCTTACACGGCATATCAGATTTTTTATATATCTCATAAAGAGCCAGCTTCCTACTGTGGGGCTGAGGGATGAGCCTTGCGGGACGATGCAGATGGTGCTCTTGGGTTCAGAAGTGAAGGGTTGTGGGCAGATTCTCGGTGTTTGTCCTATGAGGAAGGATCCAATCCATTTAAGGGCATCTCCCTGGATCCCGAAGTGGTGGAGTCTCTTGATGAGTGTGTGGTGGGATACGGTGTTGAACGCTGCTGAGAGGTCGAGGAGGATCAGGGCTGCTGTTTCCCCCCAGTCAGGGAGTGTTCTGATGTCATCGGTGGCAGCGATCAGGGCGGTCTCGGTGCTGTGGTTGGCGTGGAAGCCGGATTAGGAGGTGTAATGTATTTTTTTCTATTTACAGCTGACCTTTAAGACAGCTTTAGCTGCCTTGCCAGACTATTGTTTTTCTAAAAAATAAATACATAGTATATGTACAGAGAGGGGATTTTGGTCAGCCGAATACATCCATTGGTCAGTTTAACTCTCATATTTTGTTTCTGCCTGCCACAGCATACAGCAGGGGGCTATGGGACGGCACATTTTGCCTATTGACTTCTTTCACTTTGAGTGACTGCTGAAAACCTGCAAATTGTTCACTTCCATCTAAAAATAGTTCCTTTCTCTTCAGTGACTAAGCTGGTTCTAGATGTGCGTTTTGTATTTACACATTAGAAGATCAGCTATTTATTTTGCCTCCTCTTCGCCTGCCCAGTTCGATAGGGATTTATTGTCCGTCTGCGTTTTTTAAGTTGGTGTTGAGTGATGTAATATGATAGCTGCCTGCAATGTGAGTGCTCAGTTAGGTTGTGATTTATTATTGTCTCTGTGACAGACAATTATACTAAAAGAATACAAAAAAAAAGTCCACGGATCAGCTGCAAGGCTTGCTATTTAAATTTATCACCAGTAAAACACCACATCTTTGAATGTTTTTTAAATGTAAAATTGTTATTGCAAGAACATCTCTGTTAAGGTGGCAGTACATTTTTTTATTTTTGTGAATACTTGTTTTTATTAGGTCAAACTACAGCGCGCATGCGCTGCTGCAAGACCTGCAGTAATCAATACTATGACTTTTTTCCAACCTGCTACTTCCCATTGGTTGACTCCACTGTCCTTCTTCTTTGCCGCCTTCTAATTTGTTGGCTTTGCCGGAACGTCACTTCCCTTCAAGGGTGAGGCGCACCGGTAAAGTACAGTTTCTCTACGCTTTGCTTCTTCAGCTGTTGTGTTGGAGAACTATTTTCTTTTAATGCTTTACTTTACCCCGTCGCTTGTCAGTGCTTGCTATTGGGTGGCGCACTTATGTGTAATTGTTCCGCTGCTGGTCAGTGCTTCACCCTGATGCCAGTAAGCGTTATACAAGTTTACCCCTAAAAGCATTTTGTAAATTAAGTGTCCGCTTTTTCCCCATCGCCGCCGCTGATCAGTGCTTGCTCTTGGGTGTGCTTATGTGTAATTGTTCCGCTGCTGGTCAATGCTTGCTCTTGTGACTTGCACCCTGATGCCAGTAAGCGTTATATAAGTTTACTCATAAAAGCACTTTGTTACTTAAGTGCCCGCTTTATAAAGTAGTACTATTGTCAAGTCAGATCAGATTGCTTTGAAGCCACAAATTAATGCATACAGACTTTGTGTTGTTTTACTTGCATAGGACTTGAATTATGCATTGGTAGAAGGCTTGCATTGGGAAAGGACAAGAGCAGGTTGGTTTTCACTGCTGTCTCCTGGTGAAGGGCATTAGGATGGTTTCCACTCCTGCCTTGGATGGGAGAGAGGAGAGAGGCTTCCTCTGCTCTTTTAGGTGGGGGAACGTGCAATACTTGCGTTGCTCTCCTGTGTCGCATGCAGAGTGGTATGGATTGGACTGCATGTGATAAAGAGTAATTGGGCTTCTACTATTCTATCGCAGGTGTCGGGAAGTAGGATGCCCCACTGCTCTCTCCTGGGCTGAAGGAGAGCAGTAAGGCTCCCTGGGCTGGAACAGAGTGGGATGGCTTTGTTGCGCTCTCCTGTGTAGGGGGAAAGTAGTTTGGCTTTCCTGCTCTCTCCTGAGCTGGAGGAGAGTTGTGTGGCTCCATGGAGAAAGAGAAATATCGCTCTACCGCAATCTCCAGAACTGCGGAAGTAGTAAGACTCCAAAACTCTCTAATGGGATGTAATAGAATTGTTGACTCTACTGATCTCTCCTCTGCTAGTGAAGCATTTTATGGCTCCGCTGCTCGTCGTGTAGGTCCTCTGCTTTGTGCTGGGCTGGAGGAGAGCTATATTTCTTCTCTGCTCTCTCCTGCGCGGGGAAGAGTAGTTTGGCTTCACTGCTGTCTCCTGGACTTTCACTGCTTTTCCGAGGTGCTTCTCTCCCACATACACTGCTGTGTCTGTGGGAGAGAAGAGTAGTATGGCTTTCATGGCTGGACTGCAGCAAGAGAGTTGTATGGCTTGGCTGCTCTCCTGGGCGCAGCGAGAGTGGTATGGCTAAAAACATATCTCCTGGAATGGAGTACAGTACTGAGGCTACAAAGGCCTCTCTGTAGTTGAGTGATTGAGGAAGTGGTATTCCTTTATATACAGGGTGCTGGAGAGTTGCTAGGACTCCAGTGCTCTCCGTTTGTTATAATCCCATCACCTGAATAGCTTGTAGTACATGGCCTGGTGGTGTCCTGGTGTTTCTTTTTGCCTTTGGAGATTTTAGTATCCAACACAATGCACACAATGCTAGTTTCACTCTCCACTCGTGTTCCATTCTGCATGTCATTCTGCTAACATTGTGGATGGTGGTAGCCCTGAGCTACAAAATGTGTGAAGAACATCAACAATTGTAGATATGTTTTCTTGGCAGGTAACGCTCACACAGATTTTGACGCTCCCTTCAGATTGCAAAGGAAGACAAAATTGCACTGGAGAGATCCAGTGGTGTCGGAAAGAAGCAAAGTTGAGGATGATCTTGACGCAGGTGAGAAACAGCTAATAGAATGTTTCCTGATTACAAAAAAAAATTTATTTCCCCAAACTCACACCTGTTAACTCTCAACCCAAAAACAATGGGCAAACTTGAATGAGCCGCTACCTTCTGGTCCCGGCTAGGGGGCTGCTGCAGGCAGGCGCATCTGATATTTATGGATTGCCGTAACTGTGGTGGCTATTGTGCATCCACCCTTCACTTGTAACCTACTGACCCACCAACGGTCAAGTAGACTGTAAACCAAGGCAGAAGCCGAACAGAAGCATAACTATGAGCTGAACCCTCAGATGAAACTTTGTGGTGGTTGCCGAACAGGTGCAATGAGGTAGTCAGGCATCCTCCCTCCTACCCCCTTCTTCCTAGTGAGTATTTGTGGTATGTGTCGCCCCACCAAGAGAATTATGAAAAAATGGAACCAGTAGGTTGCTTTTTACGGAACAGTTTTGAAACACATTTCATAACAGGTTTTGCAAGCAATTCATATAAACTAGGGTTACAGTTTAGCATGGCCTCATGTCACTTTCCAAAGTGTAGCATTTTCCTTCAGTGCTAGCTCCAACTCATTTAATTTTCCAAATCTTTTCCTCCCATATAGATTCACAGTCACATCATATGACTGAGAATCTATTTGGAAAGGTTGGAACGGAACATCAACATCATAAGGTGTCTAACACAGCATTAACAAAACACTCAGATGTCAGCTACAGGTTTCAGAAAATAAACGTATTACCCCCAAAACTAAAAAAATGTATTCTAATCATATGCTTGTGACAATTTTGACAGATTCATGTCAACATAATATGGAATTATATAAAACGGCAGGCAAGTGTTTAAAAGAGGCGAGGTTTTACAATTTAAGATTTCTCAATGTCCAGCAAATAATTTCTAACTCATATAGGAAACCATAGAACAATGTATTGCATAAACCTAGCTGGAAAAAGATCCCATGTTAGACTTTCTTGCCTTTTCAGCAAACAGCACTAAGGAGGCAATGTCTCGAGGGTCATTTAGATCTGATGTCCATTGGAATGCCTCTTGTATACTATACATGTTCTAAAGGTCCTTGAATCAGCCCCCCTTAGCCATTGATTCAGGAACTGTCAGCCATTGGCTTGATGACACTGTTAATGCCATTTTGGACCAGCCCAACAAATATGTTTAGATTTCATTCTTCTTAGGTTTATTCTTCTGCCTGCATTGAAATGTATGAGGGGCTATTTTAGGTCTAAAAGTGCACTCAGCCATGAGACATTTAATACTTTATCTAATCCCTGCATTGTATGCATAAAGGAATCTTTTTTTTTTTAAAAGTGCTTTGTACTGCAGCAGGCATTTTGTTTTATTTGGGTGTGACCGTCAAACTTATTGGCTTTGCCAATGCTTTTTATAATGGGTAAGGGAAAGTAGAAGTCTCAATGCATATTGCTGTTTATTGAAAACTTTGTAGTGTCTGAAAGTAAATGTTCCCTCTGTAATGACCAGTCAATCTGCAACAAGACCTACATCACTCAATATTTTGATGAACGCTGCCCCCTTATACATTTTACGGCCATCATTGAAACATGGATTGATCCAAAACACTGCTACACCTGCTGCTCTCTACAAAACTATACTTTTTTCTCCTATACCCAAAGACAACATCATAAAGGGGAGGAGTTGCCAATCTCAACAAATCATTCAAGACTGCCCAGTGTCACACCCATGCCTCTCTCTCACCCTCTTTTGAATACTGGTGATCCAGCGCGATATTAGCAAACAGCATTCATACACCAGATACTCACTTGGGCCCATACATTCATACTACGCTAATACTTACGCTGGGTTTTATCAGTTGTTACTCTTTATCAAAATCCCTGCTACCAATTACCTTCCGAATGAAGAGTAATGACTTACCAATGAATACTTTGCTAATTTTGAAATTTAAAATGAGTGACATTCATTATAGTACATAATCCTGAAATAACCACTGAGTCAGGAAGTTTTAAAATGTTTATCTAAAGATTTAGCAGAGTAAAATACAGAACCACACAGTACTTAATCGCAATACCCAAGATGAAGCATAGAATAACTATTGCTAATCAATGACGGTTCCTCAGAAAAGGAGAGGATAGAGACAGCAGCGCAACTAAAGGTTGCATTATATTTACCTAAGTGCGAGAACCAAACCCCTTGGCAAAGGAGTTGGAAAGAATAGGACCCAAGAAGGATGAAGAGCAAAGACTTCTTCCAGGATCAGGACAGGACCGGTGACCTCTCTACAACGACGCCTGCGTCATTCCCCTCTCTGATACTCGACTTCTCCTCGATTCGCCCATGTCTTCCTTCTAATGGACTCCGCCGCCCCCTCCTCAGGACCTCTCTGGACAGCGATTCAATCTGCAATCGATCAGCTTGGCAGTCTGGAGCTAAGAGCGCTAACTAATTAGCTAATTCTATATCTATTATACCCTTCTACGCCCAAGTACCTCCCCTTAATGTTGCTAAAATATGGGACCACTACTTCTGATTGGACAGGGACAGGGGGTGGATTCTCACACCATATTGATTTGTCTTGTATTTCTGAAGCCTATTGTTTTTAAACTACCGCCCCTTCAATTTAATACATTTGCTTTATTTCCCACCCGTCTCATGACAAAATTTACAATTTATTCATATAAAATGTATCTTTTCGACGAGAACATCTTGGTATGTAGTGGTGTCGGCCAGCAGGTCATGGCCTTGGATGATGTCCAAGTTTACTTCATCTCTTCCTTCCTCGTCAGCCTCTCAGGGCGCATGTGCAGAATCTTTGTCACACGAGTGTTCAGTTCACCAAACCCAGGCCCAAGTTTACGAACTAATAAAAGTCAAAGAAGAAAACATTAAAATCACAAATAAAATGTTTCACTGTATGCCCACTCTTTCTACTCTATTCCCATTTAATTATAAATTCTATCCCGCATTAGTAGGGTTAGAGAAACGACAGTTAAATAATGACATGAGAGCAAGCTGAAGCATGTGAAAACATCAAGCAGCCATTTTAATGCACACTGCGCAGAAGCAGAAATTTCCCACCAAGCAAGAAGAGACGTCACACCATGTGATATGGATGAGACATGCGCAGTAAGGTTCCCGCGCTTTAGCGGCCATTTTGGATTACAGACAAGCGTTATTCATTAATAAAACACATAGGCAAGCATCCTTACTATTCGTGTAGTGTATGCAAGGATTAATAGAGACAATACAAATTTAATAAGTTAATACTATGAGGAGATTGCGTACGAGCAAGTTTCATTTATGAGTCCTTGCTCCATCAATCCCCTCTCTGATGGCGTTTCTGAGCCATCAAAATACTACCCACAATCAGATGCCAACTTCTAGCAAATAGTTTCATTCTCATTTTTACATTTTCTATTTTTACCATCCCCTTTCAATTTCTTGTATAATTCACTTCTCCATTCTTCAAGTTCTATTTCATCTAATTTTCTCTTCTTTCCTTTTCCTGTCACATTATATGTTCCATTCTTTCTACAACATTTGCACCATATTGTTATTGACAGTACTATTATTGCTATCCCTGCTAAGGGTACTAATATTTGACCTATAAGTCCTTTTCCTACATTAGTAACCCAGGTACCAATTGACGCAATACTACTTGTCAATCTTTCCCATACACTATCAACTTCCAGTGGTTTTAGTTCCTTCTCAAGTTTAGTTATATTCTGTATATACGTTCCAATTTCTGCACTTTTATCAGGAATATAAGTGCAACAGTGTTTTGTCTTCAATAATTTACAGACTCCGCCCTCTTTTGCCAATATAATATCAAGAGCAAGTCGATTTTGCATCACCATAGATCTAATTGCAACCATCTCCGCATTAATCATTAGAAATCCTCCAGCAGTATCCGTTGATAAACGATCAACCACCGTAGACAATTTACATATTTTCCTTGAGTTCAGAATTATTCCCACCGAAGGTATCAATGCACCAAATATATCACCTACAATTTCAGAAAAACTAGCTCTTTTACTACGTATTAATTCACTATTGTTTTCATTGCTCCCAGTGTTTCTTTTTACGTGGTATATCTTTGGAAATACTATTCCAAAATAACAACTTCCATACCACCGTGCAGGAAGCCTAAAGTAAGCCTTATTCCCACACACATAATAGATTCCAGGAAAAACTGAATCTGTTCCTCCTTTGATTCCCCAACCTCCAAGAATTAAGAAATTGTGTTCACATTCACTGGTACCGATGAAAACATTGTTATAATCAGTTTTTAACCTATGTAGACAAATTTTCCCTGTCTTTACAAAATCCAAAGCCATAGCAGCTTGAGCCTTGCCAGGTGTGTAACTCCCTTCTTTCTCAGCCCAAGGTGGCAAATGAGCCTTATGCTCAGAAGCTTTCTTTTGAAAATCTTGTCTTCTATCTTCTACTAAATTCAGAAATATCTTTTCTTCTTCCTGTAGAGACCATGTTAGATTGTGTCTATGTGCATGTGTTATGTCTATTGATTTCATTGTTAAGAAAAATTCTCCCATAAACTGTGCGTCTTGATTACTAAGCACTGGGTTCATACTCTTTCGAATCGGAACCTCAGAAAATATCACATCTATGTTTGAATAATAATACTGAAGTCTCCCTGTTCTATAAAATAAACTAGACAAAACACTACATGATATGCCATATGTCAGTGGTAAGTGATGATATGTTAATCCTTCTGCTACTGATTCAGGTAACTTCATACAGACATAACAATTACTAACTTCCATGGTATCTACATACTGAAATAATAACTTTGTGAAAACATTTAAACTAGTGTCGTTATCAGTTATTTCATGATGAAATTCTGGTTCATTTTCTGCCATTAGTTCTACTCTATTGCCCTTCATGTTTGCTGTCCTCTCCTTAGTTTCATTATTAATTCTTTTATCCATTATCATAAGGTAAGGAACTGCTACAATCAGGACTAACCATACTATAAGCACCATTACTAGACTACATATGCATATTGCACAGCATCTTCTACAACATCTCTGTTTTGGTCTCCCAGCAACTCTATCGTCAGGCATTTTCGACAAGGAAGATCGCTCTTCTTATCTATTTCCTTTTTTCTTTATATGACTCTTTTGCTTAGTCAAGGTGGTCTTGTTTCTTTCTCGTACGTTAGTTCTGCACTTGTTCCTTCGTCACCACTTTCACTTGACTCTGAACTTTCGTAATCTTCAAGAATGATGTAAGTCCAATCAGGACCCTTGAATTTGTTATTCACAAGTTTCAATCTTTTACTTCTTCTTTTCTCAGTTTTATTCTGTTGTTCAGTTTGGCTTGTTACTTCATTTACTTGATCTGGATCATCACTTCTGGTTTTTATGTGGTATTTTACTCTTTTAACGACACTCGGCCAATGATCTCCTTTTCTTGTTTTCTTTGTTTGCACTGTTTCTTTATCTTTCTCTTCAGAAATCTCTTTATTTTCACTTTCTGACCCTTTTTCGTCTTCTGCAATTACTGTTTTACCTTCTTTCTCTTTTTCAGGTCTGATTTGTTTTTCTTCAGCAGCTCCACTGTGAGTTTCCAATAATTGACCTTGTGCTTGATTTATTTCTTCATTTTCATTTTTCTCGAGATCTTTTTCTTCTGTGTGATTTTCCTAATCTAACTGGTTCTGATCAGGGCTTATTGCACTTTGTACTTCTGCAGCCTGACCGGATTCTTCTAAACCTGTCTGTTCCTGCTCAAAACTTCTTTGTTCTTCGTTATTTTGAGCCCAGTTTCCTTTCCCTATCTGGTCCTGCTCAGGTTCTTTCATTGTATGTTCTTCGTTCTCCTGAGCTGCTTCTTCTTCACCTATCTGATCTTCTTCGATTTCCTCAAATCTTGTTTGACTTCTTGTTCTGTGGTAAACTTCAGGAATTTCTACCACCGGTATCCAGTCCTGACTTGTGCTCGGTTGTTCTTCTTCAGCTTCTCTTGAATCTCGAGCCTGAGATTGCTCAGCTGGGCAACCTTCAGCTTCCTCAGTAATTGATGCTGACTGAGGATTTTCTTCTTCGGATCTGGTACTCTTTTGGTGTGGCTTACGTGAATCCAATTAGGAAATCCTGCACACTTCACTGCTGTATTTGTGGTCAGTATGACTTGACAAGGTTTTCCCCATCTGGGTGCTAGACACGTCTCTCTGGTGTGATTCTTCACTACCACCCAGTCACCAGAATTCAGATCATGTTCTTGTTCAGGCTGCCTGGAAACTGCGTCTTCTCCAACCTGGTGAGAGACAGAACGCACTAGGTCAGCCAGTCTTTTACAATAGTCCAGAACCATATCATCAGATATATTCAGCAGTTTGTTTGTGGGAACATGTGTTTGTCTCTTTGCTCTTCCCATCATTATCTCGTGGGGGCTCAATCCTGTATTTCTGTCAGGTACGCTTCTGAGTCCCATTAAAACAAGTGGCAATGCATCTGGCCATTCTAATGATGTTGATGCACACATTTTTCCCAATCTTGACTTTATAGTGCCATTCAATTGTTCAACCACTCCAGAAGCTTCTGGACGATATGCACAGTGCAGTTTCTGTTTAATTTGGAATGCTTCACAGATTATTTGGATCACTTCGCTGTTAAAATGTTTTCCTCTATCTGATTCCAAAGTTACTGGGAAACCAAACCTAGGGATGAGCTCTCGTAGCAACAGTTTTGCGACTGTAATGCTATCATTTCTCCTGGTAGGGTAAGCCTCCACCCACTTTGAAAACAGACACACTATGACTAGTACATATTTCAGCCCTCTGCATGGTGGTAACTGTATGAAATCGAACTGGAGTCTTATAAAAGGACCCTCTGCCTTTCCAATTTTCCCAAACCCAATTATTGTCTTCCGCCCTGGATTATGCATCTGGCAAGTTAGACATCTCTGGCAAAGACTCTCTGCAACAGCCCTGAATTTGGGATTGTACCAATTTTGTCTGAACAACCTAATCATTGCATCTCTCCCTATGTGTGTGTCTCCATGATACATTCTGGCCATTTGTGAGAGTAAACAGTCTGGCATGACTGGTCTGCCATCAGCACTGATCCACACTTCATCATCTCCTCTTTGGGAACAACCCACTTTGATCCACAGATTCTTTTCATTTTCATCAACATCATCTTGTAATCTCTTTACATCATTCCAAGTTTCAGGTGGCATATACAGCATAAGTTGGCAGCTGATTCCCATTCTTTCCACCCTCTTATTGACTGACAATCTATTTTTGGCACAATGTTGGGCCACCAGATCTGCATATCTGTTGCCGACTACCACCCAGTCATCTCCTGACTGGTGTGTGGCACACTTCACCCCAGCCAATTCTTTTGGTGATTGTATTGCTTCCAGCAATTCCCTTACAAACTGTCCATTTTTAATGTGGGATCCTGAAGAAGTCAGGAAATCCCTCTGCATCCATAGTTGGCCAAAATCATGCACAACCCAGTAACCATATTGGCTATCTGTAAATATAGTTACTTTTTGATTCCTCCCAATTTTGCAGGCATTTATCAATGCAATCAATTCTGCTACTTGTGCAGATTTGACTCCTGGTAAATAGGATGCTTCGACTATTCCAGTTAATTCACATACCGCATAGGCAGCAGTTAATTTACCATCTTCATGTCTTTGACATGATCCATCAACAAATAGCTCCCTGTCTGGCTTTCTGAGGGGCTGTTCTTCTATATCTGGGCGAGGTTTCGTACATAACTCTGTAATCTGTAAACAATCATGTTCATTTTCTTCGTCATCTTTAATTTTCTCATGATATGGGTCTGGTAGTAAGGTTGCTGGATTTATTATAGTACACCTTACCATGGTCTAATTTTCAGCACCCATTATTATTCGTTCATATTTAGTCAGCCGACTAGGAGTAAGATGTTGTGTTCTGGTTCTTGTCAATAGAATCACAACAGCATGTGGAACAAACACCTTTACAGGATGTCCCATCACAATTGACTCACTTTGTTCAATGCTCAAACAAGTAGCTGCCACTGCTTTTAAGCATCCTGGCAACACGGCTGCCACTGGGTCCAATGTAGCAGAAAAATATGCTATAGGACGTCTGTCTAAACCGTGTCTCTGGGTTAGGACAGAAAGTGCACAATTTTCTCTTTCATGACAGAATAATGCGAATTCTCTTTTATAATCTGGCATGCCTAAGGCAGGTGCTGAACATAGTGCATTCCTTAATTTTACAAAAGCTCCTACACTTTCATCATCCCATTCAACAGGATCCTTTGCTTTCTTTCTTGTCATTTGAATTAGGGGCTTCGCTAACAAGGAAAATCCTAGTATCCATTGTCGACAGTAACCTACTATTCCTAGGAACATTCTCACTTCTCTTTGGGTTACAGGCATTTGCATTTTCTTTATTAATTTTACTCTTTCCGATGTTATTCTCCTTTTTCCCCTCTCAATTTGGTGTCCCAGATATTTAACAGCTGTTGTACAAAACTGCAATTTTTCAGGTGAGACTTTATGCCCTTCTTCGGCCAAAAGATTCAATAGTGCTATGGAATCAACAACACAGTCCTCTCTGGTGTTCGATGCCACCAATAAGTCGTCGATATATTGCACTAGGACTGAGCTTCCTGGCATCACTAGTTTCTCAAGGCACTTTTTCAATATCTGATTGAAAATGGAAGGACTTTCCGTGTACCCCTGAGGAGCACGATTCCATACATAGACTTTGTTCTCAAATTTAAATGAGAAAAGATACTGGCTATCTGGATGCAATGGTATTGAAAAGAACGCTTGACATAGATCAATTACTGTGAACCATCCTGCACTCCAAGGAATTTGGTATAGAATTACTGCAGGATTTGGCACTATAGGACAACATGGTTCCACTAATTTATTTATTTTTTGCAGGTCCTGAACAATCCTATATTCTCCACTAGGTTTCTTTAGTACCATGATTGGTGAGTTACATGGGCTACTCATTACTTCTTTTAGTATGTTTTGCTCAACCATTCGATTAATTTCTTCAATGACTCCTGCTTTTACTTCTGCACTCATTTTGTACTGTCTGGTATTTGGGAAAATTGCACCTTCTTTTACAGTAATTTTAACTGGGTCTATTTTAGCCATAAGTCCTACTTCTTTTCCTGTGAAATCCCATACTATGGGGTTTACTGTACCTTTTAATTCTTCTGGCAACTCGTCTTTTGTTAATACCGAAAACATCTCATCTACTTCTGTACCCTGTTTTGCAATCATAATTTTATATACATGGTCTTCATCTGGTGTCTGAACTGCCACACCATCCGGTGTGCAAAATATTGTGCAGTTCATTTTGCACAACAAATCCCTGCCTAATAAGTTTACTGGGCTAGAATCGCATACTACAGATTGATGCATTTCTCTGAAGTTTCCGATTTTAACTTCCATTGGTTCGGTAAGAGGTGTTCTAATCCTTTGATTAGCTACTCCCACTACTTGGATATTTTCACCAGAAAGAGGAAGGTCTGGAATGTCTGCTGTTCTTACAGTAGACCGGGTAGCACCAGTATCCAACAGAAAAGTAATATCATTACCTTTCACATTTCCTTCAACATATGGACCTGACTGATCTACCGATAATGATGCGCCAAGTACGCACTCCTTCTCCCCCTCTCCTAGGCACCGTCATGAACTGTATTGACAGAAATCGTCCTGTAAAAGAAATTGTGAGGTTATATAATCATTCTTACCACTTCCTCCTTGATATCCGATGTCTGTACCGTGCTTTGCTCTGCTTACATTACCCTGAATAGGTGCAGGTGGCAACTGACTCTGAGGATTTACACCCTGCTGTGAGTCATTCTGCGTCTGTTGATTTAAATTTTGATTTGGGACATTATTATTCCGAATCTTTTTTCATTCATCCTTCCAATGCCCCAATTTTCCGCATCCATGACAAGGAAATTTCTTTTTAGCTTCTTCTCTACTCATTCGTCCTCTCACTTTTCCACCATTCCCAGTATCACCACTCGTTCCAGAATACTTTCCCTGACTTTCACTCGGATTTTCCAAATTAATTCCCTGTTTCTCGGCCATTTTCACCTGTGCCCACATTACCTTCTCCTGTAATTTCTTATGCCTATCCTCAATATCATCTCCACAATATTTTGCATATTTCAAAATCTCGTCGATAGGTTTCCCTTGCCAACACAGCATGTGTTGTTTAATCATCTGACAAATCTCCGGCTTCAAACCGTAAACAAATCGATACACAAACTGACTCATGTTTTTGTCTCCAATGTCCTCAAATCCACTATACTGTTTAAATACCTGCAATAAACGCTCATAGTAGGAATGTACTGATTCATTAGCTTCTTGTGTAGTTCGGTCTATTTTCACCCAATCTGTTTCTTTCGGTGGTATTTTCCCTTTCAGGTAAGTTATCACCTGCTGATACTTTTTCATCACATCATTTGACGGGGCACCTGTTTTCGGATCTCTAGGATACTCGTCACTTGGCCAATCAACTGTAATTTTACAATCTGTCCACAAATCGGCAGGTACCACTATGTCAAACAAACCATCTAAGTCCTTCAACAATACCTTTGACACCTTCACAAACCTTTCAGCCTGCTTGTACCATTCAATTGGTTTTTCTCTCAACTTTGGAAAATCATTCGTAAATGACAAAATATCCTGTCTGCTCCATGGGACATGTATATATCCTCCTCCCGCAACTTCTCGCATTGGGTACATTTGGTCAGCTTTCCCTGTTTCTTTCATCACATATTCCGATGCTGATCTACTGGATCGTGCTTCTTCCTTTTTCTTGGCCCATCTAGTTCTCCATCTATCTAGGTCTCCCCATTTTTGTAGAACTATCATTAATTCCCTTACTTGTAATTTTCTTCCAGAGGCATTCATGTTTTCTAAATCTTTTTCTGAAAATTCTGCTCTATAGGGTTTCTGCAACACCTTTGATCTCCCTATTTCTATTCCCATCTGTAGTGCTAAATTGGATAATTTTTCATGGAATAATCTTACATTTCTTGGGATACTCCTGCACATAAATAATAATTCTTCATCATCATAGGTATTTAATCGATCTAGTCCTATATTTCCTGCTATTAATTCTTCTAATTCGACTTTCAATTTATGAATGTCTATTATTTTTGGAGGTGTGCACTGTTTATCTGATTCTTGTGCCCACCTTTCTAAATCTTCAGGGGTGACTATTGTGGCACTTTTCGCTCCTAATGAAGTTACTAGACTTATATCTTTTGAACACCCAGGTGTAGTTCTCTTGGGAGTAATATTGACAGAATCTCGAATGGATAAATCCATCAATGATATTGTGGATTCGCTGTCACTAAAGTGATCTTCAACCATTACTACTGCTTCAGGTTTTGTAGCGTTTACAGGAGTAGGTGCAAGTATCGGTGGAGGACAGTTTCCTGAGTACCATATAATGGAACTACTGGACCAATTGTTACAGGTATGGTCAATGAATCAGGATGTACTTTTATCTGTGTTATTTTCTGTATTAATTCTGCTCTGGTCTTCTCTAGGGCTTCCCTTTCTTTGTCATGAAGTATTCTACTAGGGGTGAATTCATGCATTACCTGTGGTACTAATGGAGTTTTTAACAGTGGTGCACTTAGGGTGCATCCACTTGTCCCTTCCTGATATGGTGGGGGTTCCTTAGCATTTCTTCCATAAATTCGTCTTCAGAATCGTCACTTCTCATTAAATGTTTTGTCTTTTCTGTGCATTTACTTCCTAATTTTTCCTCTGCTGTTAACAATGGATATAGTCCTTCTGTAATCATTGCCCTTCTCCATTGTTTCATCTGACCGTCCCTAGACTCATGTTGGTATCTAGGGAAAAATCCTCGATAACCTCTATTACTCCTGGATCGGTCACGCTCAAATTCCTCGGTTTCCCATTCCTCTAAGGCTTCGTATTGAGTTAATCTAGGTCTGGGTTCTAGGTCATTCATCCTTAATCTCAAATTTTGAAGAATTCTTCCATTGAAGGTACCATTCTCGGGAAATGCTAGTATTCCATCATTTTTGGTATATTCTATCCAATTCTCTATCCATACACAAGTATGATAACCTCTCTCCATCATCATAAATGAAGCGGCGTTTTAGCTGGTGGAATGATAATTCCTTCCCTAGTTTTGATTGGTTTATCCTTTTTAAAATAGTTCTTAATCTTTTGCAGAAAGGACATTTTTCTCTTCTCTCCGTACATTCTATCTAATCTTCGGTGTATAAAATTATATTCTGCAAAACCTAGGAATCTCCTATCCGGACGAGTTCCTATTAAAGTCGGATCGCGTTTTAACATGCAATCTCTACCCACTAAGATTTTAGCTTCTAGAATATCAACCAATCAAGTGTCTGCTATCTTTTATTCCCGAGCCAATCCTTGCGCGGCCTTTTGGTGACGTTTGTCTGTCAACCCCTCCTTTACAATCTGCTTTTTCCTGTCCCTCGCTGGTTCAACCAATCCCAGCGCGGCACCTGTGACGTCAGTACTACTCCTGACTATCAACCCCTCCTTTACAAGAGTCGTTTCACACCCGCTGATTCAACCAATCCCAGCGCTGCGTTTGTGACGTCAGCTCCCTCTCCGGCAGCTGACCCTCCCTTTACAAAATCTTACGCAAACTTATTTTCTCTATAAATCTTAATTAAATTTCAGTAACAACATAAAACATTCGCTATCGTGTCAGTTTCTCTAATTTAGAAAAGATAGTTTTCTCTCACACTTAGTAAAACCTTTCCGTTTACTAAACATACACTACGAGTAAAACCCTTCCGTTTACTCTTCACACAAGCTCCAGAAGTACCTGTTACTTCTTCAATGTTACCCTTTCTAGGTGATATAACATCAAATTTTCACCAGCGTACTCTTTTGCTATTACTCACACGCATAGATTCCCTAACCAGTACTGATAGTCCTGCTTAACTTTTCAGTACTTTTTCTGCCTGACAGATAACCTCACTGCAGTATGGCTTCCACTTACCAACCGCTATTCAATTTTCCCCGGGATTCTGGACAACATAAAACAAACTTTGAATACACGGTTGTTAGTTCATAAAAATAAAATTCTCATTACCCAATTAACAAAGAGTAACCATCCTCTGATTACCAGAAAACTGATCCAGCGCGATATTAGCAAACAGCATTCATACACCAGATACTCACTTGGGCCCATACATTCATACTACGCTAATACTTACGCTGGGTTTTATCAGTTGTTACTCTTTATCAAAATCCCTGCTACCAATTACCTTCCGAATGAAGAGTAATGACTTACCAATGAATCCTTTGCTAATTGGGAAATTTAAAATGAGTGACATTCATTATAGTACATAATCCTGAAATAACCACTGAGTCAGGAAGTTTTAAAATGTTTATCTAAAGATTTAGCAGAGTAAAATACAGAACCACACAGTACTTAATCGCAATACCCAAGATGAAGCATAGAATAACTATTGCTAATCAATGACGGTCCCTCAGAAAAGGAGAGGATAGAGACAGCAGCGCAACTAAAGGTTGCATTATATTTACCTAAGTGCGAGAACCAAACCCCTTGGCGAAGGAGTTGTAAAGAATAGGACCCAAGAAGGATGAAGAGCAAAGACTTCTTCCAGGATCAGGACAGGACCGGTGACCTCTCTACAACGACGCCTGCGTCATTCCCCTCTCTGATACTCGACTTCTCCTCGATTCGCCCGTGTCTTCCTTCTAATGGACTCCGCCGCCCCCTCCTCTGGACCTCTCTGGACAGCGATTCAGTCTGCAATCGATCAGCTTGGCAGTCTGGAGCTAAGAGCGCTAACTAATTAGCTAATTCTATATCTATTATACCCTTCTACGCCCAAGTACCTCCCCTTAATGTTGCTAAAATATGGGACCACTACTTCTGATTGGACAGGGACAGGGGGTGGATTCTCACACCATATTGATTTGTCTTGTATTTCTGAAGCCTATTGTTTTTAAACTACCGCCCCTTCAATTTAATACATTTGCTTTATTTCCCACCCGTCTCACGACAAAATTTACAATTTATTCATATAAAATGTTTCTTTTCGACGAGAACATCTTGGTATGTAGTGGTGTCGGCCAGCAGGTCATGGTCTTGGATGATGTCCAAGTTGACTTCATCTCTTCCTTCCTCGTCAGCCTCTCAGGGCGCATGTGCAGAATCTTTGTCACACGAGTTTTCAGTTCACCAAACCCAGGCCCAAGTTTACGAACTAATAAAAGTCAAAGAAGAAAACATTAAAATCACAAATAAAATGTTTCACTGTATGCCCACTCTTTCTACTCTATTCCCATTTAATTATAAATTCTATCCCGCATTAGTAGGGTTAGAGAAACGACAGTTAAATAATGACATGAGAGCAAGCTGAAGCATGTGAAAACATCAAGCAGCCATTTTAATGCACACTGCGCAGAAGCAGAAATTTCCCACCAAGCAAGAAGAGACGTCACACCATGTGATATGGATGAGACATGCGCAGTAAGGTTCCCGCGCTTTAGCGGCCATTTTGGATTACAGACAAGCGTTATTCATTAATAAAACACATAGGCAAGCATCCTTACTATTCGTGTAGTGTATGCAAGGATTAATAGAGACAATACAAATTTAATAAGTTAATACTATGAGGAGATTGCGTACGAGCAAGTCTCATTTATGAGTCCTTGCTCCATCACTGGTTAACATCAATCCTCTCCCCTTCTGGGGTGACTGTCCTAACTCTTTACCACCCTCCAAGGAGCATAGACTCTTCCTTTAACAGCTGGACAATGTCCTGGAATCAATAACACCCAACACTTCCTCATTGTTATGTGAATACTTTCACATAGACTTCACCAGTCTACTGCAACACCTCTTCTTCACGCAGCTTTTTCCAGAGGACTCAGTGCTACATCCACATATAGCCAGAGCAAACTATTAGACATAATACTCATCTGTAACTCACTGCCATATTCCCTACTCACCTTTAATCCTATTCCTCTGGTCACACCATCATTCAGATATCAACCACCATTCCTACTGCTCCACCCACACTACTCTCTTCTTGTTTAAAAGAAAACTCTCTATCGCCTCTCTCCTTGTGTTTCTCAACCAAAGACACAACATCCTTCCTCCATTACTACGGAATGCATCATTCACAAAAATCAGTCTGACACTTCTTCACACCTTTTGACTATCACGATCCTATGAGCATATTCCCAAAAACATCTATTCCTCTTAAACATTGATGGGCACACTCCTCCATAAGTGGTGCAAAAACAAGGTGACAGAAAACCTTTGTCCATGCAGCCAAAACGCTTTCCACAGCACTTGACTATGCTAATACTGACTACTCTCAAAACCTCATCTCCTCTCTTCAGCCACACTGTAAATACCTGCCACACAGTTACCACTCTTCACCCCCCTGGCACAGCTCTCTGCATCCTCTCTTTCTCATTCAAACTTTGCTACCAACTTCTCTTAAAAAATTACAACGATTAGGCAAACAATTGCCTCACTAATTTATCCTTCGCTTCTCTCATCCTACTTCCCTACCAATCCACAAACCATAACACAGCTTATTCTAGCCTTGGTACTTTGCCACTCACTGCAAACTGGTTGGTGTTCCTCTTGCTTTAAAACTACTATGGATCTATCCTTAATAAAGAAACCTAAAGCTGACTTTACCAGGCCTTAAAAACCAGAAAAATGTTACTAAGCCTGTGGCTCTAGTGATTTCAATAATCTATTCGACCTAAGTGTAATGCTCTGGACCCATAAACTGGCTTCAAGTTATGTGATCGTGGGCAAATATTTTAACTCATGAGCCGGGATTTTCTTCATTATCACATATGAAAGTACCTTCAAATATGTGAGTTCAGCATGTCTGCTGTACAAAAAACTCTTGTTTGGTTCAATAGACTAAACTTTTGCTCCATATGTAATACAAATCTAACCACAATATAGGATACACATGACCCCTGTCTTGCCTCTTAGTTCATTAACAGCAATGTCATCAGGTAGGGACAGGAATGTTTGTTAAATCATGTTTAAAAAATACGTAACTAAAGCAAGAGGTGGTAGCATACTGTCATTTGCAATCAGCAAATTTGACATTGAAAAGGCCACACAATTTCCCACTGACATGCAGTTTTACTGATAAAACTTTATAGTGTACAAACAATAATGTTTGGAAATAGAGTGTTCAAGGCATGTGTGCTGTAGATACACATGCTTTGCATACTCCTGCCATGTAGTGTTGGGTCCGGATGTATGCAAGTTGTTTTTCTTCGAAGAAGTCTTTCCAGTCACGAGGTAATGTGCCTCCTCCTTTTGGTGATAGTGTGCATGGGCATCGACTCCATTGTTAGATTGTTTTTTTCTGCCATCTGGTTCGGGCGTGTATTGCTGCGCTCCGGTTCAAAACTGTATTTTGAGTTCCCTTCGGTGCGCAATCCACTCTACCCTCGACGGTATTGATTTCGTATGTGTTTCCGTGTTCTCCGCATATCGAATCGGTCAACAAATTCTCCATCATCGATGGAAAATTTAGTGGGCGCCCCTCGGGCCTAGCTGCGGCGGTCCAGCCTTCTGCCGATGGAACGGACTCTGTTTCAATTTTGTCCTCGGTGCCACGCTAAGTACCCTCGCACCGACCTACATCAAGTTTGTAACTTGTGCCTATCTCCGGAGCACAAGGAGGAAGACTGCGACGCCAGTAAATCGTTTGGGTCTAAGAAAACTCTACGCGATCGTCTGGCTTGACGGCGAGAAATGCAACACCAAAGCATTCCGTACACTCCGGATATCTTTGGCGAATAATCCGAGCATGAAGCGGTTGAAGTGTCGTGGCAGAAGAAGAAGAGGCCTTCTCTATTCCAGAGCCGGATTCTGAACGCAAGATCGGTTTGGAGTCTGAAGACGTGCCTCCGGGACAGGGTGCCGTGAGTACCGAAGACCCCATGCCCCCCAAAACCTTTTCCAAAAAACATAAGGCTACGGCACCACCTCTGCCTTCTTGCCAAGGTTGGCACCGAGACAATGTTTCCGACGCCCTGCCTCCTGGCTCGGCACCGAAACAAATCGTCAAGCCATCCGGGTCGGGACCGAGTCAGCCAAAATCATCTTCAGCTCCGAAACCCTCCAGTTTGAAGGACAAATCTGGTTCGGAGCCGAAAACCTCCGCTCCAAAACAAAAACATGCTTCGGAGCCGAAACCTTCCGCTCCCAAAAGCAAATCTATCTCGGCGTCAAAATTGAAGGAGAGCCTCTACAAGCCTCCCGATCCAATTTTAGACCTTCTTAAAGCTAAATTGGATCCTAAACAAAAGAACATTTATATCAGTCCTGATACGGGACATATTTCTGCTAAAACACCAGCCAAACACAAACTTCCTTCAGAGGACCCTGCATATAAAATCCCTCTGAAAAAGAAAAAGGACATGGCTACCAGCCCTGCTTATCCTGCCCCCAATCCCCTCCACCTTCTCCACAGTTACCAATTCTAGATCCTTTACACATAACACCTCAGGGATTTCCACATACACAGCCTGAAGGGGATGATATTGATGAAGAAGACACTCATTTGCCTGTAGACCCATGGAATGATTACACCATTGACCCTCCATTAGATACTGACCCAGACCTTTACCCTGCAAAGCCATCACCACCGGACGATAATGTGGCTTATCAAGAACTTATTGCTAGAGCAGCAGAGTATCATGGGGTGGGCTTACATAAAGAGTCCTTAGAACAAGACTTTTTATTTAAAACACTTGGGTCCACACACAGGTCTAGTCAAACTCTCCCTATGTATGCTAAAGGGCATGATGAGGCATGCAGATGACATCTTCAAAGACCCTGTGCGAGCACGTATTTTAACTCCCAGAGTCGATAAAAAATATAAACCTTCTCAATCTGATCCTGTGTTTATCAAAGGACAATTACCTCTCGATTCCTTAGTGGTGTCAATGCTTGCAAAAGAGCAAATTTGCGAACCTCTGGTGATGCACCTCCCCCAGACAAGGAATCTAAACTTACAGATGCCTCGGGGAAACGAGTGGCTGCTCAAGATGCTAACCACTGGTGCATCGCAAACACACAGGGCCTACTAGCTAGGTACGACAGGGCACACTGGGAGGAGATGGAACAACTGCTCCAATATCTCCCAGACGAACACAAAGCCAAGGCACAATAGTTAGTTCAAGAGGGGAAACTCTTTAATCACATGTGCTCTAGATGCTGCTGACACCACGGCTAGGGAGATCAATGCCAGCATTCTCCTTAGAAGGCATATATGGCTTCGGATTTCGGGGTCCAATTAAACACCCCTTTTGACAAAGAACACCCGTTTGGTCCTGAAGTCGATCAGTCTTTAGAAAAAATGAAAAAAGACACTGAAGTCGCAAAGTCCATGGGAGCGCTCCAGTCCCCATCAATTAGGGGCTCCTTTCGCCGCTCCTTTTCCAGAGCAGAGCATTGTCAGACCCAAATGTTTTCTCTTATAAAAGCAACACACAATCCTCCCCATTAAGAGGTTTCTATAGAGGAAACAATTCCAAAGGTAGAGGTAAAGGCGCCACACCGCGTAACACCCCTTTTCCTAACAAACAGTGACTTGCCCACACTTCCCTCCGATTACTTAACACCTGTCGGGGGAAGACTTCAACTGTTTCTCCCCATTTGCAATCCATAACATCCGACAAATGGGTGATCGACCTTATCCGACATGTTTATTGCCTGGAGCTTACCACCAATCCTCCAAACATTGCACCTCGCATTCACAAACTGTCATCAGACCACTTACAGTTAATCAAACAAGAGGTGCAATCTCTCTTAGAAAACGGAGCCATAGAACCAGTTCCAGTACAGTACCAAGGTTCAGGGGTTTATTCTCTCTATTTTCTAATCCCCAAAAAGGACGGCTCCTTAAGACCAATTTTTTATCTCGGAGTACTAAACCAGTACATACTGTCAGAACATTTTCATATGGTAACACTTCAACAGGTCCTTCCACTTCTACAGCAAGGCGATTTTATGTCCACACTAGACTTAAAAGACGCATACTTTTACATTCCGATCCATCCATCTCATCGCAAATATCTCAGATTTCGGATAGCAGACAAACACTATCAGTTCAAAGTACTCCCATTCGGAGTAACTACTGCTCCCAGAGTGTTTGCCAAATGTCTAGCAGTAGTAACAGTTCATCTCAGAAGACAATAAATTCACATCTTCCCCTACCTAGACGACTGGCTCATCAAAGCCAGCACACATCAGAAGTGTCTAGAACACACTCAGACCACGCTACACCTACTCCACCAATTAGGTTTCACGGTCAACATGCAAAAGTCTCACCTACAGTCTTCACAGATACAATCTTATCTAGGAGCCACTCTCAATACTCTTACGGCTCTAGCCTCTCCCAATGAAGCCAGAATTCGCAATATCCAAACTCTTCTTGCTACAATTCCAGGCCGACCAAACCTTACCAGCCAGAACTTTCATGCAACTACTAGAAAGTGTGGCGTCATGCATCGCAATAGTGCCTCATGCAAGACTACACATGCGTCCTCTACAAGAATGTTTAGCACGTCAGTGGAATCAATCACAGGGTCAATTAACAGATCTAGTGTTGGTGGACAGCTGCACCCATCGCTCTCTGCAGTGGTGGAACCCACAAAATTTATCAAAAGGGCAGCCCTTCATTGACCCTGTTCCACAGATCGTGCTAACAGCAGACGCATCTCTCACAGGGTGGGGTGCACATCTCCACCATTACACAATCCAGTGTCTTTGGGACAACAATCACAAACGTCTCCACATCAACTATCTAGAGCTCCTATCAGTATTTCTAGCGCTGAAAGCTTTTTCAGTCTCATCTCAAAGACAAAGTTGACCTAGTCCGCACGGACAACATGACAACCATGTACAAAAACAGGGGGACACACACTCTCTCCAACTGTCGCGCCTCTCTCAGACCATTTGGTACTGGGCAATCCATCACAGGATTCATCATCTGGCAGAACACCTTCCAGGAGTGAACAATCAAATTGCAGAAGGAGGGAGCAAATACATGAGTGGGAACTTCATCCCCAAGTTCTCCTTCCATACTTTCAACAATGGGAATACCCACAAATAGATCTGTTCGCCTCAGCAGACAACGCACAATGCCCAAACTTCGCCTCTAGGTTCCCACACCCTCGCTCCAAAAGCAATGCCCTATGGATGAATTGGTCAGGGATATTTGCTTATGCTTTTCCGCCTCTCCCACTCCTTCCGTTATTGGTTCGCAAACTCAAGCAATCATCACTCACACTGATTTTGGTAGCTCCCACATGAGCCCGTCAACCATGGTACACCACCCTGTTAGAGCTATCAGTAGTTCCACATCAAAAACTACATCTCACCTCCAGTCTTCTCACTCAGAACCATGGAGAAATCAAGCATCCAAATCCCAAGGAGCTCAACTTAGCGATTTGGCTCCTGAAGTCATAGAGTTTGGATATATAATTTGCCACCAGACTGTATGACTATTCTGAAAGACGCAAGAAAGCCTACTACCAGAGCTTGTTATGCAGCAAAGTGCTGTCTATTGTAACAACAACAAAATTATTCCTGTAGATGCTTCTGTTCAAAACATTATTTGTTACCTTTTACACCTACAGCAATTATGACTAGCTTACACATCTATTCGATTGCAAATACGCAGCTACTGCTACTGATTGCACTACTGCTGCAACAGGGAAGAGATGCCAGCATTGCAGATGTTTCCAACAGCAGCATCTTCAATCACAGTAAAACACCATTCATTACATTCAGCAGTAGCTGCGTATTTGCAAAACAGACAGCATTTATCTTTGTTCAAAGTTCCTATCATTAAAGCCTTTATGAAGGGCTCAAAGAGAGTAATACCACCAAGAATCCCTCCAGCACCAGTGTGGAATCTTAACATTGTACTTACAAGACTTATGGGTCCACCCTTTGACCCATTACACAATTGTCCTTTACAGTTCCTTTCATGGAATTTTGCCTTCCTTATTTCATCACTTCATTAAGGAGAGTTGGTGAGCTACAGGCATTAACCTTAGAAGAACACTTCTTTCAGCTTCATAAAGATGGGGTAGTTATTCACACCAACCCAAAATTCTTCCCAAAGTAGTTTCTGTTTTTCATCTTAACCAATCAGTTGAGTTACCTGTGTTCTTCCCTCAACCTGATTCTGTAGCAGAATGAGCTCTTCACACCTTTGATGTCAAAAGAGTGTTATTGTATTATATCGAAAGGACAAAGGATTTTCGTAAAACAAAGGAAATGTTTGTTGCATTTGCTCCACCTCACAAAGGGAATACTATCTCTAAATCTGGCATTTCAAGAAGGATTGTTAAATGCATTCAAACTTGCTATGCAAAAGCGAAAAGAACTTTATCTATACCCCCTAGAGCGCATTCCACTCATAAAATAGGGGCATCTATTGCCTTTTTAGGTAACATTCCTGTAGCTGACATCCGTAAACTCCACACACATTTACCAAACACTATTGTGTGGATGTGTTGGCATGCCAACAAGCCAATGTAGGGCAAGCCGTGCTAGAGACACTTTTTCAGACAACTGCAACATCTGCTGGTTAGCCACTGCTTGGGGGAATACTGCTATATAGTCTATGCAAAGCATGTGTATCTACAGCACACATGCCTCGAACGGATTATGTTACTTACCCAGTAAGCATCCGTTCTTGGCATGTAGAGCTGTAGATTCACATGTGCCGTCCCACCTTCCCGGTCACCTGTAGTTTATGCAGTTCTCATTATTTACAAGACATACTTGTGAGAAGTTGGCCTGGCTTATGCTGTCCACTAATTGTAGTGGGCACCTTGCACCAGTCCAAACAACCCCTTATTGGAGATAGGTTAAAGACAACCTTTATTGAAAGCTATCCTAGTGGTAGCTATGGAGAGCAGCCTTCAGGCTAAGTCTTGAAGGAATGTAAAGCAGCTTGTTTTACCAGTCTATAATCTCTTGAGTGACCAAATGAAAGAGCACCACACCAGGTATATATTCAAAATATATGTATTTATTGCTAAACACACCCCTCTAGTCTCTTTATGAGGCTAGAGTTCGAAGTACATAAGTTATAAGATATTAAATCACAGTAATAGCACAAATACACGTTTGGGCCCTAGGGGCGTACCAAACCATATACCAATAAAGTGGTATGCGAACCACGACTGAACTAGACACTAGGCCTAGAGCCTCTAGAAGTGCTTGGACCACAAGGAACCACCCAAGGTAGTGACACAGGGGACCCACGGGAGACGCGTGCAGTGTAAATACACAACCGCGATACGCCGTTAACTTCTATGGAGAAAGTCGGGATCGGGAAAATAGAGAAAAGGGACACTTAAAAGAGGACTAGGACAAAACCCTTTGAGATCTAGGACTTTGAAGAGTCTCTACCCACGGGAGCACCGGAGTACTCGTGTTACCTCACCCAGGGATGCCGGGTGCATAGGTGCCTTTCGGGGTCGGGTTTCGTCGTCGATTCGAATGGCGATCTGCTGCAAAGTGCTGCTGGCGGCCAAGAGAAAAGTGTCCGGGTGGATCCAAGAGTGGATCGGAGTTCTGAAGAACCTGAAAGCAGAGGGGACAGAGTCTGGGTCACTAGCCAGTGACCAGGAAGGCGATGGACAGATGCCCACCGATGTCGAGTGCTTCAGGTGCGTTGACGGTCGTCTTGACTCTTCAGCCACGAGGTCCAGGAGGCGTTGTCGGCGACCAGGAGCAGGATTCGGGCTGGTACACGATGTCTGTCGAGTGCTGAGGTGTCGGCGACCGGATTGGACCCAACAAGCCTTGGCAACGGCAAGTCTCGGTGAAGATGTAGATCGTCGATGGTGCAGACCAGCAAGGTCTGTGGAACTCACCCAGCGAGGGTAAGTGAGGGCAGGCCTGGAGCAACCAGGATGCCAAGTTAGAAAAGGATTGGCCTTCGTTATGGGCTACTAGCCAACGGGCTAGCGACCGCGAAGGAGCCTCGTGACGCCGCACGTGGAGCTGGCTTACAGGACACTCGTGGAGTGGGGGCCAGTGATCTTCGGTGCAGGTGGTGCTGGAGGCTAGGGCTACTCGGAGCCCAAAGCACGACTTCTTGGGAGACCCAGAAGAGGATGCACTTGCAAATGTGCTCGGTGTCCAGGGGTCACGGTCTCAAGTCACCCACGATAGCCACGGGCCTCAGCTTTGCTGGGGACTCAGGGTAGCCTCGGGGAAGTCTGAGAATCCACCTCTGGTGATGCGATGACTTCGGCGTCCGACGGGAGCTTCAGAAATGCGAACCGGACAGATGCTTCTTTGGTGCCTGCCAAGCAGGGGAGTCACTCCTTGACCCCAAGGGAGATTCTTCAGTCCTCTAATCTTGTCGTAGAGCGTCGAAGGTCCAGGATTCAGTTTCAGAGTTTCGTCCAGGTATAATCTAATCTTGCTGTGGCAAGGGTTCCCCATTTTAACCAGTAAAACAGGGAGGGACTAACTCTATGACCCCACCTATGGGAGGGTCAAGGGAGGGGTGGCTACACCCACTTCCCTTTGTCCAGTTTCGCGCCAGAGCAGGGGCAGGTAGCCCCTGAGCTGGTTTGAACTGGCATATGCACAGAGGAGCCTTTGCTCCCCCAGTGCAGGACTTCAAAGCACTCTAAGAGTGCACCCACCCAGCCCCAATACACATTATCCTGTCTGGGGAGGTGGTCACACCTCCCTGCAACAGGAAACCTATTGTCCAGGCCTCCCCTGCCGGAGTTTCGTCCAGCAGCAGGAGGCCAGACTTGTGTCTGTGGCAGCAGCATCCATTTTGTGATGCCAGGGCTTCAGAAAGAAGTTACCGGGTAAGCCAGAGTTAACATGTCTTTCCCTCTAGAAGGGTGGAGTGCTACCCCCGCCGCCAGGATTGGCGGGGGTAGTATTCCAAGATGTTTGACACCAAACACGACATGTTTAGGTGCAGCCATTCCAAAGTTAGCATTTTACCGCGAGGATATAATGCGCTTAAGAGTATATGGTCAGGCTGCACTACAAACAGCATCAGAGATGGTCTCCGAACGCTGCAGAGGGGCCCTGCTCATGCAGGGGCACCCTCTCACATAGGAACCATGCACTCTGCCTTTAGGATTGATAAGGCCTGCCTTAGGAGTGACTTATAGGTTTATATGTGTGTATGTATTTAGTGATATAGGTAACCTATATCACAGTAAGGGGTGCATGCACCACCTTACCCAGACTGCAGTAGCAGACCTGGGGTGTCAGTTTGGATGGCCTTCCAGGGGTGGCATAATACATGCTGCAGCCCCTGGCAGGCCTCTGAGGTACCTATGCCCTTGATACATAGTATACCATATACTAGGGACTTATAAGGGCACTCCAGATTCCAATCAGAGATGTGCCTAAGGCACATGGAAACCTTTTACAGAGAAAGCAGATAGACTGGGGCCCTGAATAGCAGGATCCCAGTCCAACTAAGTCATAAACCAGCAAAACACCATAAAAAAAGTGGGGGCAACCATATAGTCAGATTCCACCTTCCTACATAACCCCCCCAAACGAAAGGAGATAAGGCTAACCTTGGCCAGTTGAGCCTTCATTGACTAAGTGGTCATATAAGGAAGCACCTGCACTAGCATGGTTGCCCCCTGTCTTATGGTCCACTAAGCAATCCCTCACCCTAAGGGTATGAGAGGGTCTCCACCATGGGGAATCACTACCTGTGGTGTGCTTAGGTAAAGTACAAGGCTGGTGAGGTGGCTGAGTAGGGAAGTGAGGCCCTAGGAATGTTGGCCTCAGCTTCCTCAGATCACTGGTCACCATGTATGCCTGTCTTTCCATGACTGAGTTGCACTTTGCTCTAAGGGTCAACCTTTGGCTGCCTACAGCTGGGGGTTGGGTCCCTTTGGATGGACTACTGGAGGGACAGGGCAGGTTTGGAACCTTCAGGTCCCAGGTTTGCCCTTGCCTACCAGAGTCCTTCTGGGGAGGTCCCTACATAAAGGCATGGGGGATCCCTCAGTGTGTAGAGGAGTTTTCACCTGGCTAGGGCTACTAGTCTGGGTGCCCCTAATCTGCTGATGGGGGGGTTCCTCTGGACAGGGGGCCCTGGGGGGTCCACTGACCTCCCTGACCTCTGCAGCCCTGGGCTGTTTGAGGCAGGGTAGAGAGGGGCAGGTTACCTGCTCCAGACTGGGTACCACCTTGGAAGGGTCCTCTGCCATCAGGGGTTTGGCCAGGCCAGGCCTGACTACCTCTGGGGCAGTTCCTTCACTAGGGGTAGGGTCAGTTCCCTGAGGAGGCTGACCCTTACCTACTGTCTGGAGGGAAGAAGACTTGTCTTCAACCCTTGTGCTCTCTTTTGGGGGAGAGTGGGCCATTCTTTCAGGCTCCATCTCTCCAAATTCTTGGGCTGGGGCTGTGGCCATCACAGCCTCACTAACCTTTGCAGGGACGCCCAACATCCTAAGATGGGTTTGGTGTTCAACTTCAGCCCAGGCTGAAATTTCCAAATCATTGCCCATCAGGCAATCTACAGGTAGGGTTGGGGACACTGCCACTCTTTTTGGGCCTGTGACCCCCTCCCAGCTGAGATTGACTATGGCCATGGGGTGATCTGTTCTGACACCATCAATGTTGGTCACCTGGTATTTAAACTCAGGTAAAAGCTGGTGAGGGGGACTAGTTTCCTTGCCACCATGGTGACACTAGCCCCTGTGTCCCTAAATGCCACAGCTTTCTGACCATTAATTATTAGCTCCAATCTGTACCTGCCCAATGCTATGGGACCCATGGTAAAGGTGGCAAATCCTATACCACCATCAGAGTCAGAGGAGTCTGTTGAGGGGTCCCTGTCTAAACTAGGGCCCACCTCTGTTCCTCTTGCAAAAGCACCTAACTTTTTGGGTGCACTACTCCCAACTGGAGGATTACTACTGGTAGTACCAGGAGGGGTGGTAGTAGTTGTGGGAGGAACATTTTCTTTATTGCCAATCCTGGGGCAACTGGGATCAGTTTTCCAGTGCCCAGGCTTTTTACAGACATGGCAATATGGTTTCTTTTCGGGAGAGGAAGGAGTTTGGGACCCACCCCCAGAAGAGGAATTTTGGGGCCCTGTAGGGGACTTATCCTTAGATTTATCCCCACCTTTCTCTTGGGACTTAGCAGAATCTTTCTTCTGGTCACCACCCTGATTTCTAGTTTTTACTCTGGTTCTGACCCATTTGTCTGCCTTCTTTCCCAATTCTTGGGGAGAGGTCAGATCAGAGTCCACCAGATACTGGTGCAAAAGCTGGTTTTGACAATTATTAAGGATCTGCTCCCTCATAATCAAATTGTACAATCCTAAAAAGTCATGCACTTTGTTGCCATGTATCCAACCTTCCAGAGCCTTTGTAGCACAATCTACAAAATCAACCCAGTCTTGAGTCTGAGCTTTTGGGTGTCTCTGAACTTCAACCTATACTGTTCAGTGGTTAGGCCAAACCCATCTATCAGAGCACTCTTCAAGACTGTGTAATTGTCAGCATCCTCTTCTCTTACAGTGAGGAGCTTGTCTCTACCTTTGTCTGCAAAGGAGAGCACAAGATTGCTGCCCACTGCCTCTGGGGGACCTTCTGAACTTTACAGGCCCTCTCCAGTGCAGTTATCCATTTGTGGATGTCATCCCCACTCTGGTAGGGAGGGACAATCTTGTTTAGGTTTCTATGGTCATAAGACCTGTCCCTATCTCTAGGGATATTGTTGCCACCATGGGACTCTAGTCCCAACTTTCTTCTCTCTCTAAGGAGATCTAGGGATTCCCTATCTAAAGCCAATTGCTTTTTTCTGATTTCCAGCTGAGTTTCCTCATACTGGACCAGCCTCTTTCTTCTCTCATGAGAGGATTCCCTCCTATGAGATGAGACAGAGCTCCCTATGGAGGTGCCAGAGTGGTTAGACTCCTGAGAAGGAGACCTAGACCTTCTGGGCACACTCTTAATCCTTCCTGGGGGACAAAGAGGGCATCATCTTGATCATCCTCATCATCATCCACAGGAGGGATTGGGTTTTCCAGGTCAGGGTCATTGTCACCCTCCTGGCCAGTTTCAGAGGGGGGGCTGGGGGTACTGGTACCCCTGGCCTCGTCCTCTTCGTCTGCCCCACCCTCAGCTCCTACCCCTTCAGTCCCTACAGGCTTACTAAGGTCATAAGCCACCAACAACTCCTTGAGGTGTTGGGTGGTGGGGCTTTGGCATGTCCTTATTTTTCTCAAGTTACATAAAGCTCTCAATTCCAAGAATGGGAGTGTATCATACTTGGAGGGTGGAAGCTCAATGGCTTCCTGCAAGGATTCTTTGGATCCTGCCCTTAAAGACATTACTAGTGTGGTGTGGTGTATGCACTACCTACTCTAGTGTGGCCTACTAAACTCTCTTGAGTTGTAGAAAGGGTTGTGCTATCCCTTAACACACAACTCTAAGTTCAGTAGAACTTACTGTATTCTAAGCTTAAATTATATGTACCTTAGGTACCTTTAGTGGTTTTCAGTTGATCAATTCAATTGAGATTATCTGGTAAAACAATAGCAAGCTGGAATCCCACACGCTGCACACCAATGTGAGAAGTTGGCCTGGCATATGCTGTCCACTAATTGTAGTGGGCACCTTGCACCAGTCCAAACAACCCCTTATTGGAGATAGGTTAAAGACAACCTTTATTGAAAGCTATCCTAGTGGTAGCTATGGAGAGCAGCCTTCAGGCTAAGTCTTGAAGGAATGTAAAGCAGCTTGTTTTACCAGTCTATAATCTCTTGAGTGACCAAATGAAAGAGCACCACACCAGGTATATATTCAAAATATATGTATTTATTGCTAAACACACCCCTCTAGTCTCTTTATGAGGCTAGAGTTCAAGTACATAAGTTATAAGATATTAAATCACAGTAATAGCACAAATACACGTTTGGGCCCTAGGGGCGTACCAAACCATATACCAATAAAGTGGTATGCGAACCACGACTGAACTAGACACTAGGCCTAGAGCCTCTAGAAGTGCTTGGACCACAAGGAACCACACAAGGTAGTGACACAGGGGACCCACGGGAGACGCGTGCAGTGTAAATACACAACCGCGATACGCCGTTAACTTCTATGGAGAAAGTCGGGATCGGGAAAATAGAGAAAAGGGACACTTAAAAGAGGACTAGGACAAAACCCTTTGAGATCTAGGACTTTGAAGAGTCTCTACCCACGGGAGCACCGGAGTACTCGTGTTACCTCACCCAGGGAAGCCGGGTGCATAGGTGCCTTTCGGGGTCGGGTTTCGTCGTCGATTCGAATGGCGATCTGCTGCAAAGTGCTGCTGGCGGCCAAGAGAAAAGTGTCCGGGTGGATCCAAGAGTGGATCGGAGTTCTGAAGAACCTGGAAAGCAGAGGGGACAGAGTCTGGGTCACTAGCCAGTGACCAGGAAGGCGATGGACAGATGCCCACCGATGTCGAGTGCTTCAGGTGCGTTGACGGTCGTCTTGACTCTTCAGCCACGAGGTCCAGGAGGCGTTGTCGGCGACCAGGAGCAGGATTCGGGCTGGTACACGATGTCTGTCGAGTGCTGAGGTGTCGGCGACCGGATTGGACCCAACAAGCCTTGGCAACGGCAAGTCTCGGTGAAGATGTAGATCGTCGATGGTGCAGACCAGCAAGGTCTGTGGAACTCACCCAGCGAGGGTAAGTGAGGGCAGGCCTGGAGCAACCAGGATGCCAAGTTAGAAAAGGATTGGCCTTCGTTAAGGGCTACTAGCCAACGGGCTAGCGACCGCGAAGGAGCCTCGTGACGCCGCACGTGGAGCTGGCTTACAGGACACTCGTGGAGTGGGGGCCAGTGATCTTCGGTGCAGGTGGTGCTGGAGGCTAGGGCTACTCGGAGCCCAAAGCACGACTTCTTGGGAGACCCAGAAGAGGATGCACTTGCAAATGTGCTCGGTGTCCAGGGGTCACGGTCTCAAGTCACCCACGATAGCCACGGGCCTCAGCTTTGCTGGGGACTCAGGGTAGCCTCGGGAAGTCTGAGAATCCACCTCTGGTGATGCGATGACTTCGGCGTCCGACGGGAGCTTCAGAAATGCGAACCGGACAGATGCTTCTTTGGTGCCTGCCAAGCAGGGGAGTCACTCCTTGACCCCAAGGGAGATTCTTCAGTCCTCTAATCTTGTCGTAGAGCGTCGAAGGTCCAGGATTCAGTTTCAGAGTTTCGTCCAGGTATAATCTAATCTTGCTGTGGCAAGGGTTCCCCATTTTAACCAGTAAAACAGGGAGGGACTAACTCTATGACCCCACCTATGGGAGGGTCAAGGGAGGGGTGGCTACACCCACTTCCCTTTGTCCAGTTTCGCGCCAGAGCAGGGGCAGGTAGCCCCTGAGCTGGTTTGAACTGGCATATGCACAGAGGAGCCTTTTGCTCCCCCAGTGCAGGACTTCAAAGCACTCTAAGAGTGCACCCACCCAGCCCCAATACACATTATCCTGTCTGGGGAGGTGGTCACACCTCCCTGCAACAGGAAACCTATTGTCCAGGCCTCCCCTGCCGGAGTTTCGTCCAGCAGCAGGAGGCCAGACTTGTGTCTGTGGCAGCAGCATCCATTTTGTGATGCCAGGGCTTCAGAAAGAAGTTACCGGGTAAGCCAGAGTTAACATGTCTTTCCCTCTAGAAGGGTGGAATGCTACTCCCGCCGCCAGGATTGGCGGGGGGGTAGTATTCCAAGATGTTTGACACCAAACACGACATGTTTAGGTGCAGCCATTCCAAAGTTAGCATTTTACCGCGAGGATATAATGCGCTTAAGAGTATATGGTCAGGCTGCACTACAAACAGCATCAGAGATGGTCTCCGAACGCTGCAGAGGGGCCCTGCTCATGCAGGGGCACCCTCTCACATAGGAACCATGCACTCTGCCTTTAGGATTGATAAGGCCTGCCTTAGGAGTGACTTATAGGTTTATATGTGTGTATGTATTTAGTGATATAGGTAACCTATATCACAGTAAGGGGTGCATGCACCACCTTACCCAGGCTGCAGTAGCAGACCTGGGGTGTCAGTTTGGATGGCCTTCCAGGGGTGGCATAATACATGCTGCAGCCCCTGGCAGGCCTCTGAGGTACCTATGCCCTTGGTACATAGTATACCATATACTAGGGACTTATAAGGGCACTCCAGATTCCAATCAGAGATGTGCCTAAGGCACATGGAAACCTTTTACAGAGAAAGCAGATAGACTGGGGCCCTGAATAGCAGGATCCCAGTCCAACTAAGTCATAAACCAGCAAAACACCATAAAAAAAAAAATGTGGGGGCAACCATATAGTCAGATTCCACCTTCCTACAATACGCATGGACATCTCTATACTACACTCACTTACTCCATTCTCACCCTCTTGCTGGAAAACAATCTAACAATGGAGTAGATGCCCATGCGCACTATCACCGAAAGGAGGAGTCACCTTACCTCGTGACTGGAAAGACTTCTTTGAAGAAAAACAACTTGCAAACATCCGAACCCAACACTAGATGGCAGGAGTATGCAACGCATATGAATCTACAGCTCTACATGCCAAGAACTGATGCATACTGGTAAGTAACATAATCCTCCTGAAAATAGGTGTCATTTGCACATCACCAAGTCGTTTTCTGATTTGTTTTGCTCATCTTTAACTCTTTGCATCACACTTCTTAATTACAAAACAAATGTGCTTTCGTAATTCCTGATATATTTTGAAATATTTGTAATATTCATTTACAGGCTATTTATTTAAATGTTATGTGTTAGAGAAAAAAACCTGACATCTTCAGACAGCTCACTTGACAAAAATCTCTAACTGTAGTAAGAGAAAGAAAAATAAACTCAATTTTCCAAGCAGCAATTAGTAATAAGACAAACTGATATTTGACCTCTTTCCTTGAACAGACAGCAAATGTTTCAAGAAAAAAACAAGATTTAATGGCATCTTTATTGCTCATTCACTTTCTGAATGAACAGAACACCTCCTCCTTTGCAGCTTAAGTTCACTTTCCAGTTGGGACTAGTAGGTGCTAAAAATTGCTCGACCTGATAAAATTTCACTCGCAATTGTGAGTGGGCAAGTAGATTTTTCGAGGCCTGCCTCTCCTCTCGTAACTATCACTCAGTTTTGTTGAGCTCTCGTTTTCAACTTCCTGACTCTACATCTCAGTGCCAACAATCTGCTCAACCTACGCCACTCTTAACTTCTGTGCCTTCCACCTCGATGTAACTGTTCTTGCGTACCTGATTTCATCAACTCAGCCCACCATGACCAGCTCTCATTCTTCTGTATACTCCTGTAGCTTTCTTCCACTTTGGACTCAGTCGATCACCTTACGTTACGTGGCACCCTTACGAACATTGGCGTTACAGGCTCTGCTTTCAACTGGTTCTTCTCCTATCTCTTTAACAGGACTTTCACTGTGGACAGGCAATCTGTAAGATCTCCTTTCTCTCATACCAGTCATTATCCACCAAGTCTCTGTACTGGGGACCCTCCTCTTCTTAATCTAAGCCACCTCCCTTGGGTATATCATTTGCTCATTTGGGATTACCGACTACCTGAATGCTATTGCCGCCCACGGTTTGTTCTCCTGGGTCAGACCTGACAGCCCTTGGGGTAGTCTTCCCCCAAACCTTTTGTTTTCTCCCCCTCTGTCTGCTGAAATTCGTTTTTGGTGGTATTAAAACTCTGTTCACTTTATCGCTGCTAACCAGTGCTAAAATGTTTGTGCTCACTCCTCTAAACATGGTAAAATTGGCTTAAACCCAATTCGAAAATTTAGTTTATTTATAAGTCCCTAGTAAAGTGGTACAACGTGTTATAAGTCCCTAGTAAAGTGGTACAACGTGTACCCAGGGCCTGTAAATTTAATGCTACTAGTGGGCTTGCATTAATTATTGTGCCACTCACTTAAATAGCCCTTTAAAACATTTCTCAGGACTGCCATTGCAGCCTATGTGCAGTTTGAAACTGTCAGGTCAACCTGGCAAAATAAATCTTTTGCCAGGCCAGAACCCCTCTTTTTAATACCTATCAGTCACCCCTAGGGTAGTTCCTTAACATCCCATAGGGCAGGGTGCTTTGTATTTAAAATGTTGAACATGTACTTGTAAGTTGTACATGTCCTGGTAGTGAACAACTCCTAAATTTGTTTTTCCCTATTGTGAGGCCTACCTCTCCCATAGATAGCATTGGGTACCAAGTATAAGTAATAACGTTTGATTGAGAACAGGTTGAAATAGCATGTTTGGTCTCAAAAGAAATGTAATTTAATATTCTCTTTAGTGGCAAAGTCTGATTTTAAGTCACAATTCTGAAAATCCCACTTTTAGTTTCCCTGAAACCGGTCCCAGGATGCTTGTTTTCCGGGCCAGGGAGGACCTGGCCTGGCAGTTCAGGCTGGACTGTTCCCATGGGGAGCAGGGTCAAGACTGATTTGCATAAGTCTGGGTCCAAACTAGGGTGGCATTGTGAGCAAAGAAACAATGGATTTAACCCAGATCTGTGACTGGGGGTGAATATTTGACAATGTTCAGCATTGCGTCCATCATCTTTTTGTGTTACTTTTAGAAAGTTGGCATTTTCTTGTACTAACCATTTTGTGCCTGCAGTCTATGTCCTGGGTCACATGATCGTGATTATTGCGGCAGTTGGCCTTTGTGTATTCCTCCCAGACAATGAGACAAAGGGGACGAGGTGTTGACAGGATGGGCCATTCTGCCAGGATGGGAGGGGCAGAGCTGTTCCCTGCTCCACCTGCATTTCAAAGGAGCTGCCTCAGCACACTCACAAAAATGTGCACACTAGCCTTTTGTCACCCCAGACCCTTTGGAGCCTGCGAAGGTAGGAGGAAAATTTCAGAACCATCTGTGGGGGCAAAACACTAGAGGTTTCTTCCACTTCAAAGCTGGCACCAGTTATAAAAATAAGACCCTCCGACCCACTCCTCAGTACACACCTGTTCCTGCGGCAGACTACAAAAGGACTGCCTTGTACTCCAGAGACTGCTCTGCTGCTTGAGGCCTGCTTTCTTTCTCAGAGAACTGCCCTGCTGCTTGAGGCATGCCTTGTTGCTTGATGGAAACAGGACCATCTCCTTGAACCTAGGCCTGCCAGAGTGACTCCAAGAGTCGGGGAAGTTCGAAATAAAAATTAAGTGAATGATTGCCTAGGTAGTTATAATTATTTTTGTGTTGAGAGGATCCTGATCCCAGTTTGGACAGAGGGATTGATTCCAATTCCTCAACTGATTTTGAAAAGAAGTTTTTTTCGCTCCATCCTAGGCGTTGGTCTGCGTCAGGATGTTGATGCGCGCCCTATGATGAAGCATGACATTATCTAGTGTGTGAGGGCAGTATTTAAAACAAGTGGTATATCCCAGTGCTGATTGTTAAGCAGCTCCCCGGGACGGAATAGTCCACCTGACTACCCTTTCTCTTCCTAGTCTGTGTGTATGATTGGTGGACTCCCTGAAAAACTCAGAAGGAGATGGTTTGTCCTACTTCCATGCCTGATTTTTGCCTACAGGAAAGTGCCACAGAAGGGAGTGGGGTTCTCACCCTTTGAACGTCTGTTTGGGCACCTGTGAGAGGTCCTGAGTCTTGTAAGAGTACATGGAAAAAGCAAGCCAGACCTTCAGGCCAACCAAGAACTTCAAAAGCAGTAGTATGGCCAGAAGGCTGCTTTGGTAGAATTGAAACCAGAGCAGAAGGTATGGGTATTAGAGCCTGTGGCCCCCAGGGGCCTCCAAGATAAGTGGAGTGGGCCCTACTCTGTCCTTGAAAGAAAAGGGGAGGGAGATCACCTATCTGGTGGACCTTGGCAGTTGCAAGCATCCCAAAAGGGTGATACATGTCAACCACCTGAAGCCCTATTATGACAGAGCTGATGTGATTGTGGATGAGTAAGTAAAGAGAGTAAACTCCCTTGCCCTGATAGTGAGGGGCACTGGTTCTGTGGCTCCTTTTTGAAGGAGTACTTGTACCTCCTCCTGCAGAAGCTTGACTTGTTCTCTGCTGAGGATGTGGGTGCAGAGTGAGATGTTGGGGGGTGAGAAGTTCTAGGCAGTAACAGTGACCAAGCGCAACTAACACCTACCGGTCTGACGTGAATTTCTCCCAGGGTGGAGGAAATCCTGCAGTCTTTACTACACAGGTGTTGTGTGATCTTGGGGAGGCGGGGCGAGCCAGCATTTGAAGGTGGATGACCCCTTGCTGGACCTGCCTCTAACTGTGAGTTTTTTGTTGTTGCCCCTTTAGGCCCCCTGGTGCACCCTTAAACTGGCTGCTGGCTGAATCAGTGTTATTGCCTCGGCATGGGGGGTGGAATCATGGTAGATGGCCTTGGAGCCTCCCTTACCTGCTGCCTTCAAAAGGAGCCTCCGGCCGATGGGGTCTGAGAGGCGCCCATGGACTTGGCAATGTCAGTGTCCTCCTTTAGCCCTTCATTTTCGTCAACCTGTGCCCAAATAGATATTCCCTATCGAAGGACAGACTGAGGAGATGTTGTTAGTCCTCCTGCTTGAAACCTGAAATGCAGAGCCAGGTGTGGCATCTAATAAGGACATTGATATTGACACCCTCTCCCCCCTCCTCTCTCCCCCAGGAAGCTGTGCCTGCAATGTCAAGGGCACAGTAAATAGAGGCATTAGAGATACTCTATGCCCTCTGAAGCTATCTCCTCTTCCTGAATTCCTCCAAAGATGCTTCACTAGGTAGCTCAAGCATCTCATCCCAAAATTCCCTGTTCACAGCGGGAGAGGGGATCCACGGAGTTGGATATCCTCCAATGGGTGGTAGCTCCTACAGTCAGATGACCATCTGTGCAGTGGTGCCTTTCGATGTGTGAGTCTTCTTACCGGAGCCGACCGCAGTCGGGGGAGCCTCTGGATTCACAGTGGCTTTAGAGACACTCTGTGCCCTCTGAAGCTATTTCCTCTTACCTCTTTCTGAATTCCTCTGAAGATGCTTGACTAGCTAGCTCATGCATCTCTTCCCACAAGGCCCTGTCATAGCGGGAGAGGGGACCCACGGAGTTGGCTATCCTCCAATGGGTGGTAGCTCCTACAGTCACAAGACATGTCTGCAGGGGTGCCTTTTGACATCAGAGTCTTCTTACTGGAGCAGGTCGCGCTCAGGGGAGCCTCTGGATTCACACTGCAGACATCGTCGTGGAGATCAGGAGAGGTCAGCCAGTGCTGGACTCGAGGTCAGGTTCGCTTGGGAGACATCACTAGACAGGTGAGCTACTCAGGCGGAGGGCATCGGGTGCAGAGTGGACTGGAGTCATGGTTCCAGTTGGATCCGGAGCCCTTGGAGTAGTTTTCTTCTGGACAGGTCTGCTGTTCATGGGAGATTGGAGACTTTTTCGAAGGCAGCATGGTTTTCAGAGGTTGCTGGTTTCAAGACAGGTCGCAGGTTCGTCGAAGCTGAAGACAGGCCGGTAAGGCTGGGGCCAGGGCAGTCATCATCTTCAGTCTTCTCTGCCGGCATGTCTTCTTTCTTCTTAGGTCATCGCAGATCTAGTTTCCAGGTCTGGGGGAGCCACCTAAATACTAAATTTAGGGGAGTAGCAGCTAGAGCCAATGGGCACCTTACTTGGGGTTACTACACCCTTTATTATGCCACCCTCCTGTGGGAGAGGGCATAGACCTATCCCTGATTGGAGGGGTCCCCTCGTCTTCAAGATGGCAGAGACTGAAAGATGTGCTTCACCTCGCCTCCCCCATCTTAGGGGTGGCATTGGCATAGGTGGGCACACCTATTCTAGGTTTCCCCCACCAGTTTTCCAGCCCAAAGTGGGGGTGTAAACCGGGGGCTGCCATCTGCTGCTAGCAGCAGAGGCTTGGGGTGGCATTGCAAAGGAGGCAGGCCTTTGAAGCTTCCTCTTCAAGCACTGGCCCATCCGGTGGGAGGAGGTGTGACACCTCTGCCCAAGATGTGCATTGTTTCTGGTCCCAGAGAGCAGAGGCTCTCCAGCCAGGGGTCCAGAAACATGTCTGTGTGTGGCAGGCTGCCTAAAGCCAGTCAGTGACCACACCAGGGTCGGTAGGTTTTCAGGGGGCACCTTTGAGGGCAGAATTACGAATTGGGGGTATGTTTTAGGGAAGGAGCACTTTCACAGAGGAGCTGGTTGGCAGGGACCCTGTGCACTACAATCGAAACCACATCAAAACCAGGCAAAAAGTGGGGGCTAACCATTTAAAAAGAAGCACTTTCTCATACTTTTTAAGCCTACAGTCCAGCGTTTTATCCTTTAGTTACAGAAATTAGGCCTTACATACACTTCAATACGGCTCTGCTTAGCAGCCATAGCAGCTTACATGCATAAAAGGGAACAATTCCTTATTTTTTTCATCCCTCTAGCTAAAGCTTTCACAGAGGGCCTCACAAGGATTAAACCTCCCAGAGTTCTTCCTGCTCCGATGTGGAATCTCAGTGTGGTCCTTACCAGGCTCATGGGACCCCCCCACCCGCCTTTGAACCTTACATTCTTGCCCTCTCCAGTTCCTCTCTTGGAAACTAGCTTTCCTCATAGCCATAACATCTCTCAGATGCATTAGTGAGTTGCAGGGCCTCAAGGTACAAGAACCCTTAGTTCAGGTTCACAAGGACAAGGTGGTACTCAAAACCAACCCAAAGTTCCTCCCCAAACCTGTTTCCCCTTTTCACCTCTACTAAACAATAGAGCGCTGAGTCTTTTCTCCTCAACTCGGTAGCAAAAAAAAATTCATGAAACTGTAGATGTGAAGCAAGCTCTCATTTACTACATTGACAGTGTAGGAAATGATCATTTTTGCATGGTGTACCCCCAGATTTTAGCTCTGTTTTTTTGCTGGCCATAGAACTCTGTGTACTGTACTGTACCCCTGCTAACAAGTGCCTATGTTCCCCCTTTTTAAACATTGTAGAAATGGCTTAACCCTAATTGGCATATTAACTTACCTATTAGTCCCTAGTATATGGTACAAAGTGTACCTAGGGCCTGTAAATTAAATGCCCCTAGTGGACTGCAGCACCAATGGCACTACAAACATGGTTTAAGGCCTACCATTGTAGCATGACTAAAGCAGCTTTTAAACTTCAATTTTGACCATTGTAGCATGACTAAAGCAGCTTTTAAACTTCAATTTTGACCATTTTTACAGGTCTAAACCTTCCTTTTACATAAATAAGTCACCCATAAGTAGGCCATATTGTCCATAATGTTAGCTGTAGCAAGGCTGGCTGTTCCATAGGAAAAATCTATGATGCAATATTGTATTTATTAATGCTATATCCATCTAGGAAACAGCTAGAAATGTCATGCTTGGACTCTTTGTAATATTTATTAAAAGCCCAAATTCATTGGTGACGTAAGACTTTTAATAAATATGCAGGAAAAGGGACTTTTAGAATGTTACCTTTCCCTGCCTAAACTCTCTGGAATCTACTTTACATTTTTTTTTCTCTTAGTTTTATATAGCGCAAACTTGACCCGAAGGTATCGGGTATCAGAGCGCTTTACATGAGCACCAGTTGTGTTACACAAGGACACATTCATTTTTGTTAGGCACGGGGAGATTAAGTGATTTGCCCAGAATCACAGGATGTTGAGTGTCATTGCTGAGACTTTAATCCGGTTCCCCAGATTTGAGATCGACCGCCCTAGCTGTTAGGCTAAATCTTCTCCCCTGAGCCTCATTAGCCTCCAGCTGCAACCCTCTGCGTGCTCAACCCTAATTGAAGTGTGAAAACTGCTTCCAAAAGCAGAAGACAAAAGCCTGAGTCTGGGGAAGTGTTTCTATTCCTTTGGCATGATGACCATTTGGGCAATGCCCAGAAAGTTAGTTAACTTCAAAGGGTCACCCCCGTCTCAGGCTGATGTCAGATGACAAATGCACAGGCCCTTTTTTTGTTCAGCAAGCCAGCCAAGCTCTAATCACAGTGGGGAGAGGACCACCCCATAGAGCTGGTTTCACGTTACCACAGAGGTGGGACTGTTCATTTCTCTGGCCACACCTCTGTGGCGGGCACAAAGGTTCCCTACAAGAGGAGAAGAATTTCACTATCTTGGATTTAGGCAGAGAGGGGCACTGTGGGATTGTTGACAGGACGGCATACAGAAAATCCTGCAAAAGTGGGTGTGGTTAACCCTGGGAACTTTTACCCCATTGGTTAGAGAGGGGCCATGAGTCACCCCACCGACAGGAAAAAATTTGGCATCCCCAGTATCCTCCTGAAAACTTTTCCTGGACCTTAGGAATACGAGAAGAGGACTGTACCTGATGTCTGAGAGCTGAGAAGAGCCCTGAAGGACTGGAACTACTCTTCCTCTTGTACCCAGGACAAAGATGTGGAGTCCAAGGGTCATAAGGGTAGTCTTCTATTCAAGCTACAGGGACACAGTAAGTTCCAAGAGGCCTTTTCGGCAACTACCCAGCTGACTGTTTCAAGTGGACCTTCCCTGGACACTGCTGGAGCCTTCTGCTGCAGTGAGTCTTGACCTCCAAAAAATGTACATTGGTTCCATTGGTCTGTAGCAGAAGTGTCCTTCATACATCTGGGCCTCACTCCCTGCTCGTGCTTCATCAACAGTGGTGTTGACAGCAGTGGATAATGACAAATGTTGGCATGCTCTTAGTACCTACGAAAGTATTTCAGCAAAATATTTCATTCACAACAATGTGATATTGTCCGGCCAGATATCACAAAGTACTTTTAACGTCACATATTGTGACATTGAGATTGGGGGCGGGGGGTTGAGTCTGCTTCACAAGAAACATCCCTTGGTACGAAGGTTTGTTGTTGCAGATGTGAGTTGCTTGGACTGTGAGAACATTTTTCCTGAGGACGATCTCTTGATTACCTAACTCCATGCTTCCTTTGAAGCTGAGAAATGAACTAGGGATTACTGGTGTCTGCCAACAGCCTAGGTATCAAATCTGCCTAAACCCATTAGCGCCCATATTTCAACAGGGTATGCATGTACGTTTATCATCTTGACCACACATGCGCTTTACCTGGTTAGCTTCTATATGAAGTACACTTTTTAACTTGGACCTAAACTATGTAGCCAGTATTAGAGCCAGATATTGTGAGTACAGGCACCTTTAATTCCAGTCTGTGTCCCAGATACCTGAAACTTAAAGCAACCCTTAGCTGTGAGAGCTACCCATAACAGATAACATCAGTATTTGAACAGAGTTTACATGTAAAATCAGAAAGGCTACACTTTTCAAAAGAAGTAAGAAAATCGATGTTAATTTGATGTTGGATTGAGATAAATGATTTCATTGTCTATGTAGAGGCAGTCTAAGTGTCTATTTGGATGCTGCAGAGGATACGGTCATATTAAAATGGTGGTTTGAGATGGAGTGGAATTCCTCTTAGAAACTAAGTTGTCTTAATAGGAACTAAAATAATAATTTCTAAAGCAAAATTAAAATATTAAGGTTCCATGTGGGCATTTCAAGAACTTGGAAGTAGGGTTTTTGCACTTTCATAGAGACTGTTTTCATCTTTTTTTAAGCAGTATTCCCATCAGGATGCAGTTGCTACTTCACGATTAACTATTCTTTTTGTGTTTGTTTTCTAAATAACAGATTATCCAGTTATTACATCTGTGTTTTCGTTAAGTCAAACGCCTGAGCAAGGACCACACTACCGCAAGCTGGAGCATAAAGGAAAAAACTCAGGTAACTTTGCAATAATAACATTGCCTGTTTCATACAGAACACGTGGTTAAATTGCATCATGTGCCTAAAATAGTTGTTGCTCTTATTGCTCATCTCATTGATGCTTAGTAGTTCATGCTACCAAGGTTGATAAAATTGAGACAACCCTCAGAGTATTAGATCATGGGACCTGCAAGTCACTCAGGTGGGTGGAACCAATACATAACAATTTGAGTCATCTTAACTGGGTGGCAAAGGATAATGTTACTTACCCAGTAAGCATCTGTTCTTGGCATGTAGAACTGTAGATTCACATGCTTTGCATACTCCTGCCATCTAGTGTTGGGTCTGGATGTTTGCAAGTTGTTTTTGTCTTTGAAGAAGTCTTTCCAGTCACGAGGTAAGGTGACTACTCCTTTTGGTGATAGCGCATGGTCATCAACTCCATTGTTAGATTATTTTCCCGCAAGAGGGAGAGAATGGAGTGCGTAAGTGTAGAATAGAGATGCCATGCGTATGTATGTAATTAGGAAAAACTGCAACAACTACAGGTGCCTGGGGAGGTGGGTGGGCGCATGTGAATCTACAGCTCTACATGCCAAGAAAATATGCTTACTGGGTAAGTAACATTATCCGTTCAAGGCATGTGTGCTGTAGATACACATGCTTTGCATAGACTATAAAGCAGTATGCTCCCCAAGCGGTGGCTAACTTGTAGGTGTAGTAGTTGTTTGAAATAGTGTTTTAAGCACTGCCTGGCCTACATTAGCTTGTTGTCTTGCTAACACATCTACACAGTAATGTTTAGTAAATGTGTGTGGTGTAGACCATGTAGCTGCCTTACAAATGTTAGCTAAAGGAATGTTGCCTAAAAAGGCCATACTAGCGCCTATCTTGCGTGTATAATGCGCTCTAGGGGGTATGGACAAAGTTCTTATGGCTTTTGCATAGCATATTTGTATGCATTCCACAATCCATCTTGAGATGCCTGATTTAGAGATGGGATTGCCTTTGTGAGGTGGCGCAAATGCAACAAATACTTGTTTGCGAAAATCTTTGGTCCTGTCTATGTAATATAATAAAGCTCTTCTAACGTCTAGCGTGTGTAGAGCTCTTTCTGCCACTGAATCAGGTTGAGGAAAAAACACAGGTAACTCAACTGATTGGTTAATATGAAAAGCAGATACCACTTTGGGAAGGAATTTTGGATTGGTGTGAAGAACAACTCTATCTTTGTGGGGTCGAAAAAAAGGTTCTTCCAGGGTTAAAGCCTGTAGTTTACCAACTCTCCTCAATGAAGTGATAGCAATGAGGAAAGCCACTTTCCATGAGAGAAACTGTAGAGGCCATTTATGTAAGGGTTCAAAGGGTGGACCCATAAGTCTTGTAAGGAAAATATTAAGATTCCACACTGGCGTGGGTGGAACTCTTGGTGGTATAACTCTTTTCAAACCTTCCTTGAAAGCTTTGATTACTGGAATCCTGAAAAGATATAAGTGTTGTCTGTTTTGCAAATATGCAGCCACTGCTGCAAGGTGTAAACGAATAGATGTGTAAGCCATCCCTGTTTGCTGTAAATGCAACAGGTAACAGATAATGTTTTGTAAAGAAGCATCTAGAGGATTGATCTTGTTGTTATTACAGTATATAACAAATATTTTCCCCTTTGCTGCATAGCAAGCTCTGGTAGTAGGCTTTCTTGCTTCTTTTAAAATAGTCATACATTGAGTTGGTAGATTTAAATAACCAAACTCTATGACTTCAGGAGCCAAATCGCTAGGTTGAGCTCCTTGGGATTTGGATGTCTGATTTCTCCATGGCTCTGAGTGAGGAGACTGGAGATGAGATGTAGTTTTTAATGTGGAACCACTGACAGTTCTAACAGGGTGGTGTACCAAGGTTGGGGGCTACTAGAATCAGTGTGAGTGATGTTTGCCTGAGCTTCCAAACTAGAAATGGAAGTAGTAGGAGAGGCGGGAAAGCATAGGCAAATATCCCTGACCAACTCATCCATAGGGCATTGCCTTTGGATAGAGGGTGTGGGAACCCGGATGCAAAGTTTGGGCATTTTGTATTGTTTACTGTGGCAAACAGATCTATTTGTGGAAATCCCCTGTGTTGGAAGTAGGGAAGAAGAACTAGGGGATGAAGTTCCTATTCGTGAACTTGCTGCCTTTGTCTGCTGAGGAGGTCGGCAATCTGATTGTTTACTCCTGGAAGGTGTTCTGCCAGGAGATAGATCTTGTGATGAATTGCCCATTTCCAAATGATTTGAGAGAGGCGTGACAGTTGGAGAGAGTGTGTTCCTCCTTGTTTTTGCACATAGTACATTGCTGTCATGTTGTCTGTGCGGACTAGGACAACTTTGCCTATAAGGTGAGTTTGAAAAGCCTTGAGTGCTAGGAACACTGCTAGAAGTTCTAGGTAGTTGATGTGGAGACTTTTTTGTGATTGTCGCTCCACAGACCCTGGATTGTGTAATGTTGGAGATGGGCACCCCAACCAGTGAGAGATGCGTCTGCTGTTAGCACAGTCTGTGGAATAGAGTCTGTGAAAGGCTGCCCTTTTGATACATTTTGTGGGTTCCACCACTGCAGAAAGCGATGGGTGCGGCCGCTTACCAACACTAGATCGAATTGACCCTCTGATTGAATCCACTGATTCGCTAGACATTCTTGTAGGGGACGCATGCGAAGCCTTGCATGAGGTACGATTGCGATGCAAGATGCCATCATTCCCAGTAGTTGCATGAAAGCTGGTAATGTTTGGGTTGAAACTGCATTGCCAAAGACTGAATCTTGTGAATTCTGGCTACATTGGGAGAGGCTAGAGCTTTGAGAGTGTTGATAGTAGCTCCTAGATAAGACTGCATCTGTGCATGACACAGGTGAGATTTTTGTGCATTGATGGTGAAGCCCAATTGATGAAGTAAGTGTATTGTTGCCCGAGTGTGTTGCAAACACAAGGAGATGATGGACGGAGTGCTAAAACTTTTCAAACACTCACCCCCAGTCACAGATCTGGGTTGAATCCATCATCGTTCTTTAGCTCACTTCGCCACCCCAGTTCAGACACAGCTATATGCAAATCAGTCTTGACCCTGTACCTCATGGGAACAGTCCAGCCCAAACTGCCAAGCCATGTCTTCCCTGGACCGGAAACAAGCATCCTGGGACCGGTTTCGGGGTAACACCCCTCATCAGCCAGGCTAGCTTGAATCCAGTGGCAAAGTGAGCAAGGGACCCACGTCTGGGCATACCCTGCCAACTTAGGGCGAACAAAGCAAACACAAGGAGATGATGGACGGAGTGCTGAAACTTTTCAAACACTCACCCCCAGTCACAGATCTGGGTTGAATCCATCATCGTTCTTTAGCTCACTTCGCCACCCCAGTTCAGACACAGCTATATGCAAATCAGTCTTGACCCTGTACCTCATGGGAACAGTCCAGCCCGAACTGCCAAGCCATGTCTTCCCTGGACCGGAAACAAGCATCCTGGGACCGGTTTCGGGGTAACACCCTCATCAGCCAGGCTAGCTTGAATCCAGTAGCAAAGTGAGCAAGGGACCCACGTCTGGGCATACCCTGCCAACTTAGGGCGAACAAAGCAAACACAAGGAGATGATGGACGGAGTGCTGAAACTTTTCAAACACTCACCCCCAGTCACAGATCTGGGTTGAATCCATCATCGTTCTTTAGCTCACTTCGCCACCCCAGTTCAGACACAGCTATATGCAAATCAGTCTTGACCCTGTACCTCATGGGAACAGTCCAGCCCGAACTGCCAAGCCATGTCTTCCCTGGACCGGAAACAAGCATCCTGGGACCGGTTTCGGGGTAACACCCCTCATCAGCCAGGCTAGCTTGAATCCAGTGGCAAAGTGAGCAAGGGACCCACGTCTGGGCATACCCTGCCAACTTAGGGCGAACAAAGCAAACACAAGGAGATGATGGACGGAGTGCTGAAACTTTTCAAACACTCACCCCCAGTCACAGATCTGGGTTGAATCCATCATCGTTCTTTAGCTCACTTCGCCACCCCAGTTCAGACACAGCTATATGCAAATCAGTCTTGACCCTGTACCTCATGGGAACAGTCCAGCCCGAACTGCCAAGCCATGTCTTCCCTGGACCGGAAACAAGCATCCTGGGACCGGTTTCGGGGTAACACCCCTCATCAGCCAGGCTAGCTTGAATCCAGTGGCAAAGTGAGCAAGGGACCCACGTCTGGGCATACCCTGCCAACTTAGGGCGAACAAAGCAAACACAAGGAGATGATGGACGGAGTGTGATGACGAACCCTCAGTCGACTGAGCAGGGTAATACGGGGGGTCTGACATCCTGCCCCAACCAAACTTCCTCCGGGCCTTCTAGCGGGTTGGCGGATAAAATTTCCACGCGTGAGTGTGCTTCCACTTTTTAGCTTGTCCCTACTGAGCGGATACTGGGGTGTTAGACTACCTGACAGACGGACTCTGTCTTTCCACGGGAGTTCCCATGGGTGAGCGACATGCCTGAGGGGAGGGATAGGAGGGGGGGAGAGTTGCGGGAAAGGGAGGGAGACTGCGAGGGTGGGTGGATGGGTATTGTTTTTGCATTTCTTACTGCGTTTCCTGTTGGCCTCACCGGAGTTGGCTTGAAGGATGTGAAATATTTATTGCGGGGACGTGGGATATGATTTATTAGCAGATTCTGGTTGAGTTGACAGACATTACCACCAATGTTTGCTATTTATGTGGGCTGCCCAAAATAGAGGTAAATGAGGCACGCACGGCAAAAGCCGACGTATAGGGGTGGATGGCTTACTGTCTGAACGTTGACATCCAGTGTGCAGTTATCAATGTATGCTCACTGTCCCCGTACAGTGATTGTTTGAGTTGTAACGTCAACTGAATAAAATTTGTTTACAAAAAAAATGATGGACGGAGTGCTGAAACTTTTCAAACACTCACCCCCAGTCACAGATCTGGGTTGAATCCATCATCGTTCTTTAGCTTACTTCGCCACCCCAGTTCAGACACAGCTATATGCAAATCAGTCTTGACCCTGTACCTCATGGGAACAGTCCAGCCCGAACTGCCAAGCCATGTCTTCCCTGGACCGGAAACAAGCATCCTGGGACCGGTTTCGGGGTAACACCCCTCATCAGCCAGGCTAGCTTGAATCCAGTGGCAAAGTGAGCAAGGGACCCACGTCTGGGCATACCCTGCCAACTTAGGGCGAACAAAGCAAACACAAGGAGATGATGGACGGAGTGCTGAAACTTTTCAAACACTCACCCCCAGTCACAGATCTGGGTTGAATCCATCTTCGTTCTTTAGCTCACTTCGCCACCCCAGTTCAGACACAGCTATATGCAAATCAGTCTTGACCCTGTACCTCCTGGGAACAGTCCCGCCCGAACTGCAGACAGCTTTGGTAAGTGCTGGCTTTGATGAGCCAGTCATCTAGGTAGGGAAAGACATGAATACATTGTCTTCTGAGATAAGCGGCTACTACTGCTAGACACTCTGGGAGCAGTGGTGACTCCAAACGGAAGTACTTTGAACTGGTTATGTTTGCCTGCTATGACAAATCTGAGGTATTTGCGATGAGCTGGATGAATTGGAATATGAAAGTATGCATCTTTTAAGTCTAGAGTAGACCCTCCTCGGTAAAAGGAGTGCTGAAACAAACCTCTGTTTGAAGGAGACTGAAGTGCTCCCATAGATTTGGCAACTTCAGTGTCCTTTTTCATTTTTTCGAGTGCTAGATCAACTTCGGGCCAAAAAGATGTTGCTTTTCAAAAGGTGTATTTAAAATGAATTGTTGGACTTCAGGTTTAAACCCGGAAATCCGTAACCAGGCATGCCTTCTGGTTAAAATGCTAGTATTTATCTCTCTAGATGCGGTGTCAGCAGCATCTAGAGCACACCTTATGGAAGTGTTGGAAATGAATTTCCCTTCCTGGACTAAGTCTTGAGCTTTGGCTTTATGCTCCTCTGGGAGATATTGTAGTAATTGCTCCATTTCATCCCAGTGCGCTCTATCGTATCTGGCTAGAAAGCCCCGCGTGTTAGCAATGAGCCAGTGATTGGCCGCTCGTGCCGCTATAGATTTGCCGGAAGCATCAAAGAGTTTTGATTCTTTGTCTGGGGGAGGAGCATCCCCTGAAGTTTGAGAATAAGCTTGCTTGCGAGCATTAGATACTACCAAAGAATCAAGTGGTAACTGGCCTTTAATAAATACTGGATCTGTTGGGGAAGATTTATATTTCTTGTCTACTCTAGGAGTGAGGATTCATGCACGTACATGGTCTTTCAAAATTTCGTCTGCGTGCCTCATGATACCTTTTAGCATAGGCAGTGTCTGACTGGACCTGTGTGTGGATCTGAGAGTCTCAAATATAAAATCCTCCTCTAAGGATTCTTTGTGGAGCTCCATCCCATGGTATTGTGCAGCCCTGGCAATGAGATCTTCATAAGAGAAATTGTCATCAGGTGGAGATGGCTTTGCAGGGTAAAGGTAAGGGTCATTATTCATTGGAGGGTCAATTGTGTAATCCGTCCATGGATCCACTGGTGTGCGTCTCCCTCATCAGTATTGTCTCCGCCATGGTGAGATAATGGAGAGTGATGAGGTGTGATGTGTAAAGGATGTAGAGTTGGGGAGGAGGGAGGAGATGATGGTAGTGGATGGAAAGGGCTAGTACCAACATTTTTCAAAGGGATTTTATAATGACTGTCGTCATCGGGAAGCTTGTGCTTGGATGGCACCTAGGAGTGAATATGTCCTGTGTCAGGATTAATATAGAGTTTCTTTTGCTTGGGGTCCAATTTGGATGGTACAATGTCTATTTTCGGATCCGAAGGTGCTGAAGGGACTTCTTTGGTTTTCGGCACCGAAGGTTTCGCAGCCGAGATGGAATGACTTTTCGGCGCTAAAGATTTTGGCTCCGAAGGTTGTTTGCTGCTTTTCAGTGTTGAAAGTTTCGGCTCTGAACCAACTTTGTGCTTGGAACCGCAAAGTTTCGGTTCCGAAATGGTTTTGGGCCGACTCGGTTCCGAGTCGGAAGGCTTGACAGTATGTTTCAGTGCCGAGCTTTAGGCGGAGCGTCAGAAACATCGTCTCAGTGCCGACCTTGGCCAGAAGGCGTAGGTGGTGCCGAAGCCTTAGATTTTTTAGGGATGGGTTGACGGGGCAGGGGGTCTTCTGTACTCTAGTCACCCTGTCCCTGCGGCACATCGTCGACGTCGAGGTCTATCTCCAACTCGGATTCGGAGTCCGACACAGTATTCCTGTTCTTCCTCGGCCGCTGTTGGCTCGGGGTCATCTTGCTCGGAGTCTTCACCGAAGATATCCGGCATATCTTCTATCTGCTGGCTCTTCATCTCTCGACGTCGAGCCCGACCATCACGGAGAGTTTTCTTTGATCTAAACGAATTGCACACGTCGCAGTCTTGTAATCTATGCTCTGGAGGCAAGCACAAATTACACACTTGGTGCAAGCCGGTACAGGGGTACTTGGCGTGGCACCGAAGGCAGAATTTTAATGGAGTCCGGTCCATCGACGAAGAGCCGGACCGACGTGCCTAGGCCCGAAGGCCCCCCATGAAACTTTCCGATCGGAAATGGAGATTTCGTTGACTGAATCGAGACGCGGAGAAGTGGGAAACGCTATCGAAACAATACCGTCGAGGGCATAGTGGATTGCGCACCAAGGTGAACCCGAGGAACAACTCTGAACCTGAGCGCAGCAATACACGTCCGAACCCGATGGCAGAAAAAAACAATGGAGTCGATGACCATGTGCATTATCACCGAAAGGAGGAGTCACCTTACCTTGTGACTGGAAAGACTTCTTTGAAGACAAAAACAACTTGCAAACATCCAGACCCAACACTAGATGGCAGGAGTATGCAAAGCTTGTGTATCTACAGCACGCATGCCTCGATGATGTTTTTGCAAACCATGGTGGACACCCTACTGAGTTGGTTGGTCCTGCTTCTACCAGAAGGTCTCTAAAATCTTAATTATTCTTCTCTGCATCCACCATGGAAAAATCAGTAGGCCGTTGGACAAAACATGTGATCAATCAGTAGCGTGAAAAAACATCTCTATTGCTGTACACATACCCTAACCTTCAGAAATGAAAAAGAACTTAACATCTGGGGGAATAGAGGGATGGAAACAATGACTCAATTAAGTTAAAATCCAGGGACTACCAGGCTGCTTTCAAAGCTCTGGAGGAGATTTGTTTTTCCTTGTCGATGCCAAGTGGTTAACGCAATCCATGGATCCCAGTTGTGTAATGCAAGCCTTGCATCCACAGGCCAGATCAGTCAGCTAAGTTTGCTCTTTTCCATCTCCAGTTTCTCTCTCGAGCACGCAAAGGTGGTGGCGCTATAGCTACACTGCCCAAATGCATTTTCTGAGGACTATAATTTAAGCTCTCTTTGTAAAATACCCTCTTGAGTACTGTGTGTAACCAGGTAAAATGAGCATCTGCCTGTGGGGGCCTTTTGACCCTTGTCCCGCATCCCTGCCTCCCCTTTGTGTTGCCAGTATCTTCGCCCCTTGTGAGACTTATCCGTTATCTATGCAGCATATAGACTGAATATCCCCTGAGTCACTGGAAGGCAAACAAAAGAAGTCTGAATTAGGATGGTTGAATGGAGCTGCTGCTACCCTTTCATTGTTTATCCTCATCTGTACTTCCCCTCCGGCCTTAAACAGTCCAGTTATTTAGATTTCAGCTATTTGGCCTGGGACAGTCTACTCCCATGTGATGTCATTTTATTTGTTTGCAAAGTGCAGTGAGGGAGGCTTGTATTTTGTCATTAGTTGCACACATGGGGTATTGCTGGTTAGAGATAGAGTGAGCCGACTCTACTCGTGCATTGTGCAGATGCGCCATTGTTGTTCCAGGAACATTGGTGGTGTCAGCACAAGTAACTTCAAACAAACCCTTAGAGGTTATCGCAATTTTTTCCCTCAAAATATGTGAGCAAGCAGGAGAGTTTGCTGTCAATTGAGATGGATTTGGGGTCAGCTTACTTGAATATTTCAGAGGCTGTGATTTTGGATTTGGCTATGGTCATACATTTCAGGCCTGACCGCAGTGTGTGAAGCAATCCTGCAGTTTGGTTCTGACACAGAATTAAGACCTAGGAGCAGGTTTGTAGGCGACGTGGGATTACAACCCATGTGCAGATTGTACACATCACAGGGTTTTGATGTTATATTTGCCACAAAATGGGCACGCAAATAGCACACATGCCAATTGCACAGGTGGATTGTGGTCTGACATAAGCTGCTAGCATGCTAATTGCCATTCTGCCATGCACAAAGAAACAGAGCACTTAATAAATACTAAGCCCCACACAGTCACTATAGAGTATCCTTGGAACAGCATAATTTACAGTTCAACAGGAATCTAGAACCAAGTAATTCACTTTGTAAAAAACACTATGGACAGCATGTATTGTGCAGGTCCCAGGGCAGGAACGATTGGGTCTCATATCTTAGTGCAGCTCAGATATCTTCCTCCTTGTTCTCATTTCTCATTGACTCTATAAAACATTTTTATATCCTTTTTTTTGTACTCATTATTTTTTGTGCAGTGACAAAAATGGGGCTCAGAAACAATCTGTACAGTTGGTAGTCATCTGAAAAATGTCAGCTGCTTTCTACATAGTCTGAAAGCTTTGATTTGTTGGTGATATTGATAGTAGCTTGTTAAGTCAAGAGCCTGCAGTAAAAGTGGCAACAACAGCATGCGCACAAACCCGTGACATCACATGATACATATTTATGAATCAGCAGGCAAGTCTTCTGTAGTGGATGTACTTAATCGGCATGAGATTTCTTCTGTGTGTCTCTGCTGGAGAGCAGGTGATGCAGCTTTCTTTTCTTTTAAAGCCTGGAGTACTTTCCTGATTAAAATGTATTTATTCTGCTGAACTCAGCTCAAGATCCTCAGGCCAGAAAAGGGAAGGCTAGAAGAAAGAAACCTGTGGGCGAAAGTTCACCTTATAAATTTTGCAATCAAATAATAAAAGCAAACATACCTCCTGTAACAATCACAAGCCATTAAACAAATAACAGTTAATAAATGAAACAACCATTCCGCTTGTAAGAGTCGTGGGTGATTTGGTGTACTCGCATAGTATTCAATGCATAATTGCTTGCACATTTATCAAAGCTGATCTTGTTCTCTTGTCTGTTGACAGCTTTTCAACATAAGGAAAAACCACGCTATTATCAGGATCTCAAGAAAAAAGCTGCCAAAGGTGAGTTAGATCTACTAGTTAAAAGGATCGAAATTTCCAAAGATTGACTCATATTTTTGCTAGTGATTCATCTGCCTCAAAATTGCAAAATACATATATTCGCTGATTACATAGGGGAGCGAATGTGATTATTGGTCATGCTCAGTCATAGACCACTTGCATCTAGAAACCATTAGTACTTGTTTTGTAGGAGAACTCTTGTAAATTTTCATAAAATAGGCAGACTTTACTTCTGCAGATATGACGACCAAATGACGCAAAGGAATAAAACTCTTGTCTAGACTCCTGATCTCAATGTCAACCTCACGCACCTGCTGTACTGCCATGATATTTTAGCCATTGGGTCCCAAATTCCTAAAATCTGACTACAAATGTATTCACTTCACCAAAGACACAGCATTTTGGATGAAAAAAGAAAAACAGTAATATGAAAAGTGCAAGCATTTAAAGGTAGCAACAAAACTAACTTCAAGTAAACTCAGTTAAACAAGTTAATGTGGAATTGCCAAAGAGGGCCCTCTGTCCCATGCCTCCTGCACTACAAGTGGTGCTTTTTGTGCCATTGAAAAGGCACTACATAGTTACGACCTTTTCCTGGAACTCAAGCATTCAATGAAGATCACAGCTGAAACATCATAATCCACTCCTGTTCTTGCAATATTTTTCAGAACCTTGAACAAGCCTAGGAGCATTTATGCACATCTTACACTTTGGTAAGTTAAGTAAATCAGCTTAGGAATCATTTATCACTTAATCAGCCACCATACGCAGATGCCCGCCAACATTCAAAGAATGTCCTCCAATGTCAACCACTTAAAATGAAAACTTGTTTTGCAGACTGACCGACAAGAATACTGGGTGATGAGATTTCTAATCTGCTCACCAGAAGATATCCCTTTGCTGTCCTGCTTTTTCTACTATATAATTTACTACTTGGGCAATGAAGATAATTACTCAAAAAGTTTGAGCAAAAAAGGACTGGAATCCCACAAAACCGAGTCGTTACTTCAAACATTGAGACTGTTTATGAAATAAAGTAGATAAAGGATGCTAATGCTTTTTATTGGTTAGAAAAAAGACCAGAGGAGAGTTATAGGATTGCGTTCTCCCCTGACTGTTGTACGCATTGGATCATTGACTGTGTGCAAGAAACAAGGAGGAGACTGAGCACGGTTAGATATATAAAAAAATATAAGTAACTAGGAAAATTGACAGCACAGAAATTAGATTGCTGCACATTAAAACTCAATTCAACCAAGACTGAATTAATCCCGTCCAAAAATGAACCTAACAACATCATGGCTTGTGATTGGTTCTCACCTGCCCTCACCAGTTGACAATATGATTTAACTTCTACATTGACTCTCGGCTATCTTTTGAAAACTGTCATAACTTTAAAAAAAAACTCAGATTGGTTTTTATCAACTAAATATTTTCCATAAATTCAAGCTCTAATATGAAGACTGAATCCTTTAAGCATCGATACATACATGCATTCTCATTTCTCATTCTGCGTATTTATGATGGTCACTGTAGGAAATTTCCATGTTCACCCCAGATCATTCACATTTGATAGACCCTATTATTTTTATTGTCTTTAAAACTGTGCACATAACCCCTGCTAGCCAGTAGTAAACTGCCTGTGCTCCCCCTTTAAACTTGCCCGAGTTGGCATATTCCTAATTGGTATATTTAACTTACCTATAAGTCAATAGTATATGGTACTAGGTGTACCCAGGGCGTGGAAATTAAATGCCACTAGTGGACTGCTGCCCCAATTGTGCCACCCATTACAGTGGCAGTGCAAACATAGCTTCAGGTGTACCACTGTAGCATGACTGCTGTAGTTTTAATCCTGCAGCTCAACCTTTCATAAAAACCTTTTTGACAGGAGAAAAGCTCCCTTTTAAATATTAGTAAGTGGCCTATATGGAGGCCTTGTAGGCCACAACATAGGGTGCATGATATTTAAAAAGGGGACATGTAAACAAATAATATTACCTTGTCCCTCTAGTGACAAGGCCCAGAAAGCTATATCACTGTGGCATACTGTTCTGGCCTATATAGAAAAAGAGAATACAGATTATCATGCTAATATTGTATCTTGCAAACACAAGTGAGCTAAAGTACGATGATGGATTCAACCCAGATCTGTGACTGGGGGTGAGTGTCTGAAAAGTTTCAGCGCTCCATCCATCATCTCCTTGTGTTTGCTTTGTTCGCCCTAAGTTGGCAGGGAATGCCCAGACGTGGGTCCCTTGCTCACTTTGCCACTGGATCCAAGCTAGCCTGGCTGATATGGGGTGTTACCCCGAAACCGGTCCCAGGATGCTTGTTTCCGTTTCAGGCAAGACCTGGCTTGGCAGTTCGGGCTGGACTGTTCCCATGAGGCACAGGGTCAAGACTGATTTGCCTATGGCTGGGTCTGAACTGAGGTGGCGAAATGAGCTAAAGAACGATGATGGATTCAACCCAGATCTGTGACTGGGGGTGAGTGTCTGAAAAGTTTCAGTGCTCCGTCCATCATCTCCTTGTGTTTTCAATATTGTATCTTGGGCATGGGAGCAGCTAGAAAAAGAAAAGTCAGATTTTTAATAATTATTAAGGAAAAGTAACTTTTAGGAAATTACCCGTTCCTTTCTTGAAATGTCAGAAGGCTAAATAACATAGGCCTCTGGCAGCTCTCAGCCTATGCTTAAGCCTTGAAAAGGTGTGAAAAAGGTGGGAAATGCCTCCCTGGAGCAAACAATAGACTCACCCATATGGACAGAGAGGACTCCTCCAAGTTCAACAGCATTTGCAGGGTGGGTGCTGTGGGCCTCCGTTAGACAGCACAGTGTCAAATCCTGCTTGACATTTAACACTTGGGACACACCTGAAAGGGAGAGAACAGGATGCCAAGAGAATTCCTGTGGATCCCGCTCTGGTTACTGAAGGACCCTTCTTTTGTCTTATCAGACTTCTGTCTCATGTTATTTTGGGAACAGTGTCTGCTTCAAACTGGATTTTAATGTTAGATGTGGAAGGGCACTAGGATTACCATAGAACACTCCCCAGCCCTCAGAGCTCAGGTTTAGTGTGAATAAAAACTTTTACCATCTTGGATTTGGGACATTCCATTTTGGGCCTGTTTGCAGTGAGGTAAACAAGAACTACTGCGAAAATAGGGCCTGGTAACATTTACCCTATTGACTAGTAAGGACTAATCCTCACCCACTAGCTAGTGCCAGGCACAAATGTGGCATCTCCAGGCACCCACTTCAGAACACTGTCTGGACCTGTGAAAGATCAAAAGAGGATTGGAACTGCTGTCTGTGACCTGGAAGGAGCCCTGAATGACTAACCTGCTCCCTCCTATTCTCAGGACAAGTATTAGACTCCAGGGGTCAGGGAGACAACAAGCTGCCAGAGGCCTTTTCCTGGATGTACCCAGCTGAGCAGTGGCAGCTGGACTCTGCTATTGGTGTCTGTGTTACACCCTGTGAGTCTCTCAGTGCTTCACCTGAGATACTGGAGGCCTTAGAAGGGTTTTCCTGTGGTTGGTTGGGACTTAAAAGACTAATTCAGAAGGTAAAGCCTTTGACAAGGGCAAACCTGGTATTGTGTCCGACCCGTGCTTCATCGCGGGTGGCCTGAAATCGCGCTCAGGGACCCGATCTACCACAACAATTAGCTATCATTGGGGGTTGTGCTTTTTGGTGCTATTTTTACTTAAAAAATGATATCTCCTGCTCCCCTTATTGGATTTTTGCCATTTTGCCAAATCTTACTCTGTTTTTCTAATTCAGTTTGGGTTTTGCATTTTGACTTTACTGATGTTTTGGTACTGCATAAATAATTTACACATTGCCCTAAGTTAAGCCACCAAGGGGGTGCGCTCGGGTTAATTTAGTGACTTTGAGGGTTCATCCTGACAATAGTTGTGATTATTGTTTGAAGTGGGCAGCCACCTACCCAATAATAATCCTATTTCTTACACTCACACCCTAATTTATGGCCTACAGGGATGCTACCTCCCTCTCCGCATGCCTTGCAGCTGGGACCCAGTAATCTTACCAGATCGAATTCAACCTACACTGCGTCAAACTACATGTCTGAATTAATTTTAAATCAGTAAGCATAGTCCACAAGCCCATGACACCCCAGCACTCTGTATGTGGGTGAACACTACATTGCAGGTCATATTTCTAACTCTCAGTAAAGAACTGAAAACTGCTGTTCTATCAACTCTCCCCTCTAGGTCTTATTCATTGGTCTGTCTCTCCTTATTCACTGGAGTGTGAGGTCATTACACCCCTTTTGGTCGTTGCATTGAAATGCTCTTGCATCAGTGTTTATACCTCATTCTTCCCTATGATTGTCATGTGGTGTTTTTGTATGTTCAGTCCTACCAAAATAATCTGACAATAGCATTGAAAACTATCATTTTTGCTCACTTCCTTGGCCTTACAACCATAAAACAAATAGTGTAAAATAGAAGGCAATGAATTTGGAGTAATGTTTCTGTAAACTTTACTCCAAATTTGGCTCTCCCATCTGAAGCAGCCCATGGAAACCTACAAGATGTGGCTGATTGAAGACAACATTCATGGGTCTACAATTATGGAAATGACTTTGAAGCTTTTCTTATTTGCCTCCTTTTCCACCCTCTGACAAGACATCAGAGATATTTATTCTCTTGTTGCATTCATAAAGGCATATGGAAGATCTTAATAGATCTGTGAAACTGTTCCATTTCAGCCTGTCTGGACAATTCACAATAACAATATAAAATGCATATTGCTACTAATATATGTTGGTTGTAGCAGGCGGATGGCTGTGCTACCATGAATCAAATCCATTAGTTGATATAAAAGATTAAACAGGGTTTTCCAGCAGTGACAGCAGGCTGAACCCACCCATATTGGCAGAGGAGAAAACTCCAACCACAGTCAAAGGGAGGTTAAGCCAACACAGGGCAACATGCACAGCTCACCAAAAGCATGAATAATGTATTGTTCACAGTTTGCACTTCTGTAGATAAGCAGATTTTGGTTTCAAGATGGTTTTGACCCATCCCTGAATCCCACAATGCTCCTGGACACAGGTGCTACCTTAGATAGTTTTTTTTTTGCCATCATATTCGGATGTGCTTTTTTCTGAGCTCTAGTATCATCACGCTACAGAAGCCAGTTGTTTGATTCCAAAGTCTAGAACTGCCTGCTACGAGACAGAGAGACACCATACAGCCATTGACTGCTTCAGAATTGACCAAGACTAGACTATTTCGAGGCAAGGTCATTTTAGAATTACTTTCGGGTGAGAGAGGGTGGCTTCTGGAGAACATGCCCTTCCAGTTCTGCCCTAAACGCAATACCAAGTTCCCACGCTCAGATGAACATGTGGTTCGTAATCTTTGTCTACTAAATTACCACGAGGAATCAAATTGTTCAACTTGCTAGGCCTTTAAAAATAATCTCAACCTTCTTTACAAGAGGAAACATTTGTATGCCATTACAACGCGGTCTTTACAAAGACCGCGTTGTTGCATCTCAAACCATTACAACGACTTGCTGTAGGGGCAGAAGGTGTTGGATTTAAAATCCAACACCTTCCCTACTGTTGCACAGACTGGAGTTGGAATAGTAAATTATACTTTTCCAAAATTCAGCGCGGCCCCTACAGCAAGTCGTTGTAACGACTTGCGTTGTAATGGTATGCGATGTAACAACGCGGTCGTTATAATGACTGCGTTGTAATGGCATGCGATGTATCACATGTGTTGTAACGTGGCCTATTTTTTGTAGATGCAGTACTTGATGCAACGATGAAGCTCTTCCGAGCCATCAAAGACAACTGTGGGGCATACTTCGACAGAGAGAGAGGAGGCCCATCCGGTTTCCTTGGAGGAATATGTGTTCAGAGAGGAAGCCGTCTTCTGACAGCAATCATCTCCAAGTCCCTCTGTGATACTCAAACCCAGGACATAGACTGCACCTGAACCGTTCAACCTTAACAGCATTCTCGACTTCAGGGTAAACAACGACATCAAGAGAGCTGTGCTTCCAGCTCTGAGTTGGCTCTAGAAAGGCCTCCCCAATCGGCACAAACCACTGTCCCCAAAAACCAATCTTGTCCCAGAATATCCGCTACACCATTAACTTTAGCCTCATCACCGAGAAACCCCTTCTTGCAACTGAGCTCCCAAGGACCCTGCTCGAAGTTAAAGTCAACACTGAAGTCTGCTTTAAAATCCTGCCTTGACACCAGGTGCACTTACATTAAAAAGAACAGGAGCAGCCTAATTTCAGACAGAGAAAAACCTACATCCATCCTGTCACAGGAAATATACCGCCACATCCCCCTCAGCAGACAACAGCTTGACTAGCACAACCTAAAAAGAGAAAAATGATGTGCGAGGAGGCCATATTTGTGTAACTCAGATCATTCTTATACCAAAAAGAAACAGGCCTAGAGACCCTAGCCTGCCACCACTGCTGCTGTCACCTGAGAACTCTCACCAGCACATTCCTGATCTATGAAGAAGGCCAGCCCTACGGGCGATGAAGTTGACCCCTCCCTGGCCCGATAATTGCATAGACCCCAGGAAGACCCATCTTTAGAGCCCTATCCACTAACTTTTCCCTCCACATGATACACGGCTTACCATCTGGTCATCCAAAGAGCAGTTAACTACCACGAAGTTGAACTACACATGGTGGAGGAGAGCTTCCTGGTGGAGATGCTCCCAAAGAAGGAAGGCTCTGTTCATTTATTTCCCATGCTGAAAAGCATAATGGAAGTCTGCAGCACACAATTTTAAGAAGGGTTGTTACCCTGAAAGCGGAAAAGTAGTACAAGAAGTATTGTTCACCAGGGACCGTGTGCCACCGGATTCCCTAGTTGTTGATACAGCTAGAAAAAGTGCCATCTCTCAGGATGTCCCCACCACTGGGCAAGAAAAGATGTAAAATCCATGTGCTGCTAAGATTGTAGCTATGAGAACAGCTAGACAACGGTGCATCCAAGTTCGGTGGGTCTGTTGTCCAAAGATGATGGGTACCACTGGGGAGAAATGGAACAGCTGGTCAAAGACCTGCAAGATGCATAACAGAAAAGAGGCGATAAATTGGTTCAAAATGATATTCAATACCAGAGTCCAGGGAAACAAACGCCAACATCCTGCTCTGAACGTGTGCCCGGCTCGAGATCTCTGACTTTCCCCCAAAGACCAACAACATCTGCTAAATGTCCCTGGAGAATAACTGTTTAGACCACAGGTGGAAATGGCGTTTGGAAAAAAATCTAAACAGATACAGACACAGCCAAGGCAGGTCTGGTTTTCAGCAGCACCAATAGGTGAATGGAGGAGGAGCAAAAGCTGTAGCCACACTGGAATACCCGACTGCAATAGCAGCAGTCCTTTCAGGAAGGAAACTTTTCCAAGTCCTATTATAAAGAAAGATTGCCGGGCAACAGCTTAGGAGCCCAAGGCGAGGGGCCCTCTGGCTAAAGGAAGCGACTTACTCTCCATTCCCCCCGATAACACACCACCTGTTGGGGGAATGATAAGGTTGTATCTTCCTCCAATAGGAAGATATAACTTTAGACAAGTGGGTCTTGTTTATCGTCACCTATGGGCACTTCCTGGAATTTCATACTGCACCAGCACACATGCCACCTTGCAGGCACAACAACAGGCAAGACCATTAAAGGCTGCTGCAAGAGAAGATGAAGTCATTGCTCCTAAAGGGGGCAAAACAACTTAATATACCACAGTAGAGAGGACAAAGAGTCTACTCCCCATACTTCGTAATCCCCAAAAAGGATGCAACATTTGGACCAGTACTCTACCTCAGGCCACTGAACTACAAGCATTGTGTCAGAGCACTTCAAAATGACAACTCTGCAAGATGTATTTCTGCTGCTCTGCATCGGGGATTACATGATGACCCTCGATTTCAGGATGCCTATTTCCAAATAGCCATCCACCCACTGGTAATGCAGGTTTGTGGTACGTGGACAACACTATCAGTTCAAAGTACTACTTTTTGGGGTGCAACAGCTTTACCCAATGTCTAGGGGTATCGCAGCGCACCTCCTTCACAGAACCATTCATGCCTTTCTATATTTGGACAACTGGCTGATGAAGAGCAGCAGCCAACACACACTCAGCTAATAATGTGGCTTCTCCACAAATTAGCTTCACACTATATGTCAAAAAACCACACTTCTAGCCCCAACGAACACCTACATCAACAACGAGAGTGAAGGCATTTCAAAGGCTGCTTCCCCTTTACCAGACATCACATCTTGTGACAGGGAGAATAGTCACGAAGCTGCTGAGGATGATGACATCTTGCATTGCAGTAGTTCAAAATGCTCATTTACGCTTGCGCCCACTGCAAGAGTGTTTGGTCACAAGCACTGGTCGGTGGGAGGATCTACTGTTGAGCCCAGAGTCCAGCACAAATTTAAATGGTAGAACAGTGTCACCTTGCTTTGGGAGAGGTCATTTCTTGAGTATTTATTATGGCCTCATGGACTGGAATGATATGTGGACAGCATTGGTTGTTGTGGATTATATGCTGTGCAGCTTGTTTACTTCCCAATTTAACTTTCTGTTTCGAGAATGACTCGTAATCATGTAGCAGAAACCCACAATGCATCAACATGCAGACTTCACATGAGATATTTCTTTTCTGCCTTTGAGCTCCCTCTAAGGTTTTGCGCTTCCTCTTTGTTGTTGCACAGCAACCGAAAAAAACTGTTTATTTTATGTACAGCATCAGCAGGTAAAAGGCCACCGGAGGATATCCACCGTGGCAACTTCAGAGCTACAACAGCGCATCAGGCTCTGACTATTGACTCCTGAAGAGCTCTTAATTGCCCTCTAAGTCATATAGAAAAGATTCCTGGGGCAGGGCATCTAATATAAAGTATTTGGGTTAAGTCAACATCATGTATGTAATCTGTTCCTTCCTCGGTATCATAACAAAGAAAGCTGTTCGGCGTGTTAGCTTATGAGGCGCAAAAGAACTGTCCATATCTCCTGATCGAAGGTGGGCTTACTATGCTGCTATCGATTCCAAAGATACAGAGGCCTCAGGAGTGTAAGATGACATTGGTGGCGATGAGGACTCCTAAAGACCTTCAGAGGTAACAACCTGGAGAAGGAACTCAATTTTAAGACAACCGCTCATCCCTAGATGAATTTCTAAGCACACCAAAACAGAACTGCAGAAGTACTGAGACTCGCCTTAGGTGAAAAAATGCTTGCCACCAATACGACAGTCACTCTACATATACGCCACTCAGGTCAAGCAAATTTGCTCCAAGTGTCATCTCCGGCCACCTGAAGGTATGTGAAAGACTGCCTCAAAATACAATTAAGTGCAGCCCCAAAAAGGGATTTTGCAGCCTTGAAAGACCGTATCTGAAAGCCCACTATCTTCAGCTGCTTTGGAGCCAACTGACTAGACTCCTAAAACATCTTCAACCCAGAAGACATTCAGAGGATACAAATGTCAATTCCTTAATGCCCTCACAAGATAAACCAGGTGGTCAGAAATGGAGGATGTGTTTAAGCCCACACACACATGGCCAAATCATTAGTCTACCACCGTCTGGCATGACTGGTAGCAGCTGAAAAATTAAATTCAAAGTCCCTGTTTTGTGCAGTGCACCCCATTATCATATTCATAAACATCCTGAGGCACTGAATCAGACTGACAAGCAGCCAAGTGCATCACAGGGCCCAGCACCGTAGTCACTATTTATGCCACATGCAGACACAGATCAAGAGGAGGGCCAGGACCATCTATGTGAAGACGTCTTCCCATTTTCTGAGGATGCATGCAACAAATAATGTATTCATTCAGATAATGAGTAAAACCTCCCTCTAGTGCACTACTCTATTAAGATTTCATCGTCAGACGAAGCTTCAACATGCCCTGAAGTTCTTCAACAGACTGCATTTTATCATGGTGTCACATGGCTATAGATGAGGAGGAAAATTATTTTCTCATTGAAACGGTATTCAAAACTGAGAGACTAGTCCAAAAATAAAAAATCTCATAAAGACCTGCTGTATAACACTTAGAGGAGGGTGCATATATTGAAGCGCTTCAGGGTCCTCTTTATAGTCAAGGCCATGTTTTTGCAGACTCTATGCTGGCTCACTCAGCCAGAAGTAAGTCTGTTAATCAGGGCCACCTCCAGACAGTTAAAGCAGAAAGCTTGAAGCAGCAGGGACGATAGTTGTAGTGGGAGAGGCAACCCTGTGGCACTTTGCTGACTCTAAGGCACTGCTCAGCTGGTATGCCCCATTCCAATGAGAGGAAATGGAGAAATGTTTCCAAACCTTCCAGAAAAATATTGGAAGAAGAGAGAAGATGTGGCATGCCACCAAATGAACACAAACGCTGCTTCTGTATTGCCTGTTCTTCCCTGAGGTGCAGCAATTACTCCTAGATTTGCTGTTGGTCAGCCTGCATGTTGATGAGATTAAAATGGAGGACTGATACTGCAGTTCACGGGTGCCCTTCAACAGCAGTGGCCATTCCAGCATTGTCCACAAGCACACGAGTCACACTCCAGACGAGCCTTTCAAGGTACACACGGTTTTTGACAACAAGTACAACGTCAGCAAATTCACCAAATCCAGTCCCTAGGATTTTTAAAGAAAGCAACATAGGCCACAGCATTGGCTCCCCTTCACGAGGCGCTTCCACTGCATATAAGCAGCGACTCCATGTGCATTTCACTGATAACAAAACCCCGGTCTGGGGAAGGCTGAGGGACTAACTTGAGAAGTGGTGAAAACAAAAGGGAATTAGCCACAGTACTTCGTCTACTCCATAAAGTTCACAAACGAACCCCAAAAATGCTGCTACAAAAAAACACAAGATCAAGAGATCATCATATGCCACTGTTGGTAGATGAGATTCATTCTGGGCAGTAGAGGAAGGGCTGTTAAGGTTAGGGAGAGTACGTGACATACTTTCTGATACCAGAAAAGGACAACACACTGCATCCCACCTAGATTTGTGAGTCCTGAATAACTTCCTGCAATCAATTAATTTCAAGATAACAGTGTTACAGGAAGTGGTCCCACTCCTGCAAGAAGGACTTCCTGTGACACTTTCCCTCCAGGCCTACTTTCATATTCTGATTCTCCTGGGTTTTTGCAAGCACCCTCGATTTATTTAAGGTGCAAAGCATTATCAGTTCACATTGTTTTCTGCCAACATAAAGTTTTCACCGAGAGTTTTTGATAAATATCTTTATCAGCAAAGCCAAAAAAGTCATATCTACAGCCACTGTAGACCCCAAATTATCTGGGAGCAACACTGAATGCCTCACTAGTTCAAGCTTTCCCAACACTGCAGAGATTACAGGCATCTCAGCACTCATCCCAATTTTCGAAATAGTACATTCTCTAACAGAATGGCAGCAGCGGCTCCTCCACTAGCAGAGGAGCGTCGCCCCACTGCTCTGCGAGCAGTGTAAAAAGGAAAACTAAAACGATAATCAATAACGTTATTATCGTTTTCGTTTTCCTTCCTGCTCGGGTGCGGGGCGGGGCTGGTGGCCTAGGCTGACCAGTGCAGGGGGAGGACTGTAAAACACACACTAAAGTGGGCATGACCGTTTGGCCGGCTCAAGAGGGCCGGTCAAGCCATCATGCGCACTTTACATTTTCCCCACCGGGCTGAATCACAAGCCTCCAAGCCCCTGTCTAAGTGCCGATCCACAGCGCTCAGAGCAATCACAACGCTGCTTAAGACAGTGTTGTGATTGGACAGGGGATGCTGGGAGCTTCCTGTTGCAGTGCGGAAGAGACTGAGCAGAGGCAGCAGCACCTGGCGGCACCCAGGTAAGTCCATTTAATTTTATTTTTTGTATTCCCCCGCCGTGCTTAGTAGCTGCCTCTAGTGCAGAATGGTGAAGAAGTTGTAAGGCATGATAGCATATAGTTAGTTCCCAATGCACGTCACCAAATGTGTCCTTTAAGTGAGTGGGCACAAGCATCTAGGAATTGGGAATATTTAAAGTTGTCACCTAAAATCAAGCTCAGGCTACTATGGTGGAACTTACAATGTCACACTAGGGCGACACTTTTTAGATGACCGGCCATTCAGAATACTCAATATAGATGCCTCTCTTTGGGGCTGGGAAATGTGTATATCCCATTTAACAGCCCATGGAAAATGAACCAAAGATTAATAACTGCTTCACATTAATCTTAGCATTGAAGGCAGTGTTTCTAGCACTGGAAGCTTTCCAGGCACACTTGTGGGGCAAATATGTATTGAAAGGCACAGGCAGTATGGCAGCTTGTATTGCATTCAGAAAGGGACACACTCCCCACTACAGTGTGAAACTGTATAGAGATGTGGTACTCAGCTCTCAAATGTCACATTCCGCTCTTACCGGAACACATTCCGGGGGTAGACAACTCCTTTGTAGACTTGTTCAGCAGGCACAATAAAGACACACACAAGTTGGACCTGAATCCCAAGAGTCTCAAGTCTACCACCAGATGTGGGGCAAACTATTTCCATATCCTTTCCCATCTCTTCCACTAATTATGGCAGTGGTAGGTAAAAAGTGGCAGTCGTCCATGACCTTGATGTAAGTTGCACTCACATGGGCTAGACAAGTATGCTACTCGAATTTACTCAATATGGCCATAAAGCCACTCTGCAAGCTCTGGGTTTGCCCAGACATGTTAACAATACAAAATGGCCAATTTACCATCCTAATCCATAGTTACTCAAACTGGCTCCTGAAGTCTTAGAATTTGGATTACTTAATTTACCATCAGAGTATATGTCTGATCTTATGAAAGCAAGCTGCCTCACATCTTTATTCATCACTGTGCCCGACCTCTGTACATCCACTCGCTTCAACTCAATCACACATAGTACACTACCTTTATTTCCTTATGGAAGCAGACCTACCCTAAACTTCTGTTCGACTACATTTGGAAGCAGTAGCATCCTAATTGACAAAAACAGACAACTAATCTCTGATTGGAAAGTCCATGTTATTAAAGCCCTTCAGGAAGAGTTAAGAGCCATCCCTCCTAGGGCACCCCTTGTGCTCGCTTGAAATCTGAACATTGTTTTAACAGGACTTGTGTGAAGGTTTTGAGTCACTCTGCTCATGCTCACTTCTCACATTAACATTGAAATTTGACTTTCTGAAAGCAGTAATAGGAAAGTTAGCAAACTTGAAGCGCTATCAGTAGACGCTCTTTCATTCAGGTACATGGAGACAAAGTCATCGTAAGCACACAACGTCAATTCTTTCCAAAGATGATATTCCCTTTCCCCTAAATCAAACCTTTCAACATTCGTTCAAAATCCTGCAAGCTGAAAGGACACTGCAAAGGGAGCCTGGCTAGATGAATTGTGCAATATGCATTCAGGTGTGTTGGGCGTGTGCAGACTGACAACTCATAGACCTTATGCTTGTTCAACATTTAAAAAAAGGAGCCACCATGGCTTTCCTTAGCAACATCCCACTTAATATTTTCAAAGCAGCAACATGATCATCTGCTCTTAAATAGGCAAATCATAACTCTGTGGACACTCGTGCAAAACAATAAAACAAGAGTGGGTCAAACAGTCTTAAAAAAGCTTATGTGCTGCAACTACCTCTCCTTTCCATTCACCTTAGCATTAAGGAAAAGGCACAATGATTTGAAGTTGGTGCAGAGCATATGATCTACAATGACACATGCTGCAAATGTAAAATGTCACTTACTGGTTACCATCTGTGTGTTGCTCGTCATGTTGTAGAATCACACACCATCCCCCACCCCTATGGAAGGTGTTGGGGTGACATTTGATGGTTAGCTTCACTAACCGCAATAGCTTACATTCTGTACTTAGCACACACAAGCAGACACACCTATTTGATGGGAATAAAAATACTATAATTTAAGGTGGCGTCTGCTTGATCATGTTTCAATCTCAAAATGGAAACTTACATTTTTAAGCAAACATTTTGTAATATCCCAAACCCAAAACTAGATGGCAGGGTACTGCATAGCATGTGTGACTACACAACACACCACAAACATCTGGTTATAGGTAAGTAACATTTTCATATTGCAGCTAATGATGGAAAAAGGGAGTGTGCAATTTTATTGTTAGGTCAGCAGTTTCCCTCCTTGAAAGTGACCCCAGAAACCACTTTTAATAATTGAACTACATGTCAAGGTTTAATTAGGATATTTTATATAGCACCAGCATAGGTACTTGTGGTCTCAAAAGAGTGTGTCTAAAATTGTACCGTTTTTGCCAGGAATGACTTCTATTAGAGTCCATGTTTCCTAGATTGTGTAAAAAAAAAAAAAAAAAATCGAAATACCTTAGAGTTATGAAGAATAGGCTAATTTTGTGATTATTCAGAAGTTACAAAAAATTTTCTCTTTGTTGATGAACCTGGTCCAGGCAATTTTAGGCAAAAGTAGGGTAGCACAGTGGTAAAAAAAAAAAAGTATTGGGTACACAATAAGTGTTGTACAAACATTAATATGATTTGAAACAGTCGATATATTTACACATCTAAACAAAACATGAGCAGTAGCCATGCTGGCAAGGTGAAGTGCAAATAGTACAAGTCTGGTTTAGATGAACCCAGTGGTCACCAACACCCTAGAACCCCGAGGAAAATTGTGCATAACATGCATGACCAATCTTTTCCATACATGTTACTCATTGTAAACCATTTGAGAGACCGTGGGGGGAAAACTGCGAAACTGAACAAACTAAATTGTATTGTTCTAAAACTAACATGCACTAATTAAAAAGTTGTTGTGCATCTGTGCTTATGCATATAACAAGTGTATGCATGTATGTTATTCAGCAATCTGTGCCCACTCAGTTTTGTTGTGGTTGGACAGATGCAACTCCTGAGAACCATTGCTCAAAAGATAGAAAAAAATACCTTGAGGGTCAAATTGGTTCTCAAGTTTTTATCTTGCCACATAGTTAATTTTCCTTTCTAATTGTGATTCTTCGGTTTGTGTACTTGTAACCCTAATACATTTTTTTTTTACAGGTCCACTTGTTCCTCCCTTGATTATTCTACTTGATGAAGAAACCCCTTCTGAGAAGGAAAAAGAGTCAGAAAGAGCACCAGCTGGTGAGTAAAATCCACCAAGTATGGATTGTAGGAAGACGTTTTGGGTTCTCTTTAGATGTTAAAATGTTCTGCTTCGCAAATTATGAGTCCTCTGTCGATCGCAGAGGGGCATGTCAATAACATATGGTGCAAGTCTTGAAGAGCCATGTTGCGTTTTGGACAAGTGTCCGGTATCCTCTGTAATATGTGGTTTAAGCATTTTGATGTCAGGTATGTTGTATCCGTTTAAGTCCTACATTTATGGAGACCTTGGCAGGGAAACTCAGGGTACAGAATATTCAATTTCTGTCATCTGTCTACTCAGGCCCGCTCTTTGCTTGTTCCTGAATAGTTCCAGCCAAGTCATGTTCATGATCCCATACCCTGAATAGCAAGAATGCTAGAATGACTTTCATAGCTCCTCCCACCTTGAAGAGTAGACTCACAACATTATGTATTTGGGGTTCTGGTACGCCGCATCCCCAGGCTGGTCTGGTTGCCTTCCCAAGACAACATATGTTAAGTATTGACTACTGCTGATTGAATATTGTTGCCTAAAACTAGTGAATGTTTGAAGCGACGTGTTCATACTAGCAACCCACCCTGGAAACTCCTGCTTCAGATACTAGCTTTGTAAGCTGACGTTGCTGCCTCCCTAAACCTGGGGTAACATCACAGCAGTACATCTGGGGCACATGCATCGTCCATGATCGTTTGATGCAGCACCTCCAGCAGAGTCTAACAGTGTTCATTAGACACTTGAAGGCATTGTTTGCCAACCAGAGCTAGTGCAGGAAGCACAGCTTGAGGAAATATTATGCCTCAAGTTGTGCACCTCACATGATTAAATTACTCCTCAACTCAGCGAACCATTTAGCTGGGTTTTAAGTTGTTCGAGGCATGTGTGCTGTAGATCACATGCTTTGCATACTCCTACCATCTAGTGTTGGGTCCGGATGTTTGTAAGTTGTTTTTCTTCGAAGAAGTCCTTCCAGTCACGAGGTAAGGTGACTCTTCCTTTCGGTAACAACATGCATGGGCATCGACTCCATTGTTAGATTGTTTTTTTCCGCCATCGGGTTCAGACGTGAATTGCTGCGCTGCGCTTCGGTTCGAAGCCGGTCTTCTGGTTCCCCTCGGTGCGCAATCCACTCTACCCTCGACGGTATTGTGTTTGTACGCGTATCCCACTTCTCCGCGTATCGTATTGGTCAAAGAAAAACTTCAATTTCGATCGTGGAAGGCCGTCGGGCCTAACCACGTCGGTCCACCTCGCAGTCGATGGAACGGACTCCATTCAAATTATGTCCTTGGTGCCACGCGAAGTACCCGCGAACCGACTCGCACGAAGTGTGCAACTTGTGCTTGTCCCCCGAGCACAACGAACAGGACTGCGACGCGTGCAGATCGTTTCGATCCAAAAAGACTCTCTGCGATCGTCGGGCTCGACGTCGTGAAAGGCAGAGCCAGAATGTCGAATATACGCCGGACATCTTCGGCGAAGGGTCTGAGCAGGAGGAATTATACGCACAAGGTGCCGAAGAGGAGATGGAGGAGCAGCCCATCTCAGTGCCTGAAACTGACACGGAGATAGAAGAGAACTTACCATTGGGCCAAGGTCAAGGTCGCGTGAGTACAGAGCACCCCTTGCCCCACAATCCAAATCCTATCAAACATAAGGCTTCAGTGCCACCCCTACCTTCTGGTCATGGTCGGCACCAAGACGATGTTTCTAACGCCCCGCCTTCGGGTCCAGCACCGAAACAAGTAGTCAAGCCTTCCGGCTCGGGACCGAGTCGACCTAAAACGGGGTTGGAGCCGAAACCAGGTAGCTCGAAGCCGAAACAAGCTTCGGAGCCGAAACATTCGAAAGTGTCTTTGGAGCTGAAATCTTCCGCACCGCAAGGGCAATATATTCCAGTACCGAAGTGGTCAGTGCCGAAATCCAAAGACGTTCCTCATAGAACACAGGATCAGATTTTTGACTTTCCACCTCCCAAAACAGATCCTAAACAAAAAGAACTGTACATCAATCCAGATACAGGACGTCTGCTCACTAAACTGCCTCAAAAGCATAAACCAGAGTCTGAGGACATTCCATATACAATTCCACTGAAGAAGAAGAATACTGGGACTAATCCTTCTCCTCCTCCTCTTCCAATACGTTCCCGTACACCACCACCACCACCTTCTCCTACACTAGAGCCACTGCCTACTACACCGCAGGACTCTCCACCCTCACAGCCTGATGATTATCATGAAGATAATTTATGATTTAACTCTTTTTTATTGTAGGTTGCCAATGATAAAAACATTACAGTAAGGCCACTCCGGGCCTGATTGTATTGAGGGCAACAGTATGATGATTCAATAGAAACAATAAACAACCCCCCCTATGCCCCCCCGAAAATGAAAAAGGGAATAAGAAAATGAAAACTACCCGCCCCCCTCCCACCCCTGGTCCAGGCTGGTGGCAAGGTGATAAGGCAGACGACTCAGTAGAGCTAGTGATCGCTCTGCGTCGTGGAAGACTCCGGTGCAGTGAGACGTAAGAGGCGTAGATAGCGCGGACAAGTCAGCTCACGGAAGTCCTGTGTAAGAAGAGCAATGAAGGGTTGCCATAGCTCACTGAATGAAGCGCCCTCATGAAGATAATTTAGATGAGGAAGATAATCCATTACCAGTAGACCCCTGGAGGGATTCTGATTTTGATCAGCCGGCAGATAATGACACAGATCTTTACCCTGCGAAGCCTTCCCCTCCTGATGATAATGTAGGGTATTTAGAACTGTTGGCTAGAGCTGCACAGTACCATGGAGTACAATTACACAAAGAATCGCTTAAGGAAGATTTCTTATTTGAAACATTAGGCAGCACACACAAGTCTACCCAGTCTCTCCCCATGCTTAAGGGCATGATGAGACATGTAGATGATATATTTAAAGACCCTGTGGGAGCTCGAATTCTCACTCCTAGAATAGACAAAGAGTACAAACCGGCTCCATCTGATCCAGTATACATTAAAGGACAGTTGCCTTTAGACTCCCTAGTGGTTTCTTACGCTCATAAAAGGGCTAATTCACAAACCTCTGGAGATGCTCCCCCTCCAGACAAAGAATCTAAGCTGCTAACACCCAAGCCCATTTAGCCAGATATGATAGAGCTCACTGGGATGTAATGGAGCAACTGCTCCAATATCTCCCAGATGAACACAAGGCTAAAGTACAAGATTTAGTCCAAGAAGGGAAGCTCATCTCTAATTCATCAATTAGATGCGCCTTAGACGCGGCTGACACTGCAAACAGAGAAATTAATACCAGTGTGTTACTCAGGAGACACGCTTGGTTAAGAATTTCTGGTTTAAACCAGAAGTTCAACAGTTTACTCTAAATACACCATTTGATAAGCAACACCTTTTTGGACCTGAAGTAGATCAGGTCTTAGAAAAGATGAAAAAAGATATGGAGGTAGCCAAATCTACGGGAGCATTACAGTCTTATTCTAACCTTGGTTCTTTTCGTCGTTCCTTTTACCTTGGTGGCTCCAAAAATACATCTTCCAACGCCAATACTTCCTTGTATAAAGGAAACAATCCTCCTCCACAAGAGGTTTCTTCAGAGGAGGATATAGAGGAAACAATGGTAAAGGCAGAGGCAGAGGTTCCGCTCCACGTAGCTCCCCCTCCTCCAGTGAACAGTGACTTACCCGTCACCCCCCCGATCATTCAACACCTGTCGGGGGACGTCTTCAACAGTTGCTTCCCATTTGGCAGTCAAGAACAACAGACAAATGGGTGTTAGGAATTATCCAAAATAGTTATTGCCTGGAGCTTATCAACAATCCTCCAAACATTGCAAACAATTTACAAAGGAGGTCTTGGATAGAATACCGCACCTATTATTACAGTGGGAAATTATTTTTGCGTGGTGCAAAGATCAAGAGAGACAAGACCTCTTAGTTTCTCAAACGTGAAATAAATTCACACAAACAATTCGCCAGGAGTTGATCAGCACACACTAGGTCAGTTAGGTCAAAATTGCAATCAGACATTTACGATGGAATTTTTTAAGAAATCCTTTATTCTTTTAGTCTCCACAAGGTAGCCAACGCATTTCGTCCTTTTATAGGACTTCTTCAGGGCTCAAGCAGGTGTCATTCATATATTCAGGTGTATGAACTTCAGAATATTTTTGAGGCAAGAAGTCTTTATTCTGCATAAGGGGTGAGATATTTCAGTTGCTCCAATTGTTTAAAAGCACCGTATTGCACTAGTCCAATTTTTTCAATTTCCGGCCAATGTAGGCCACCGCATCTATTAGACGCGGTCACGGCGACAAAACGCCCTCCTCCAAATTTTCTCTGTCCGAAACGCGTTGGCTACCTTGTGGAGACTAAAAGAATAAAGGATTTCTTAAAAAATTCCATCGTAAATGTCTGATTGCAATTTTGACCTAACTGACCTAGTTTGTGCTGATCAACTCCTGGCGAATCCTCCAAACATTACACCTCGTGTTCACAAAATGTCACCAGAACATATACACCTACTCAAACAGGAAGTACAGTCTCTACTGCTCAAAGAAGCCATATAACCAGTCCCACTAAAATATCAAGGGTCAGGGGTTTACTCCCTGTACTTTTTAAATCCCCAAGAAGGATGGCTCTTTGAGGCCTATTCTAGACCTCAGAGAACTTAATCAGTACATACTGTCAGATCATTTCCACATGCTGACACTTCAGCAAGTGCTCCCACTTCTACATCAATGCGACTTTATGGCTACTCTAGAATTGAAGGACGCATATTTCCTATTTCCAATTCCCCCCCCCGCTCATCGCAAGTATCTCAGGTTTGTGATAGCGGGACACCACTACCAATTCAAAATACTACCGTTTGGAGTCACCACTGCTCCCAGAGTGTTTACCAAATGCCTGGCAGTAGTTGCAGCCCATCTGAGAAGACAGCAGATCCATGTCTTTCCCTATCTCGACGATTGGCTCATCAAAGCCAACAGTTACCAGAAGCGTCTCCGACACATTGAAAATATCAATTCACCTGCTCCATCAACTGGGGTTTACGGTGAATGTGTTGAAGTCTCATCTTCAACCTTTAAACATACAATCCTATCTGGGAGCTACTATAGATACTCAAAAAGCTCTAGCAGCTCCCAATGCAGCCAGAATTCGCAACATTCAGTCTCTTCTCAATCAGTTTCAGGCCAACCACTCATTACAAGCCAAGTTTTCATGCAACTGCTGGGAATGATGGCGTCTTGCATAACAATTGTACCTCATGCAAGGCTTCACAAGCATCCCCTTCAGCAGTGTTTAGCGGGTCAGTGGAACCAATCACAGGGTCGTCTAACCGATCTAGTGTTGGTGGGCGGCCACACCCATCGCTCTCTGCAGTGGTGGAACCCACAAAATCTGTCCAAAGGGCGGCCTTTTATCGACCCTGTTCCACAGACAATACTAATGACAGACGCATCAATGACTGGTTGGGGTGCTCACCTACAATATCACACAATACAAGGCTTGTGGAGTCAACAGCAAAAAGATCTCCACATAAACCAATTAGAGCTACTAGCAGTCTTTCTAGCGCTCAAAGCTTTCCAAATTCACCTAATAGGCAAAGCTGTTTGCACAGACAACATGACAGCAATGTATTACATACAAAAACAGGGGAAGAACCCTTCTTTCAGCTTCACAGAGACAAAGTGGTTTTTCGTACTAACCCTAAGTTTCTACCTAAAGTGGTGTCTGCCTTTCACATCAATCAATCAGTTGAGTTGCCTGTGTTCTTTCCTCAACCTGATTCAGTGGCAGATCGAGCTCTACACACCCTTGATATTAGAAGAGCTTTACTTTATTATATAGAAAGAACAAAAGACTTTCGCAAAACAAAGCAACTCTTTGTTGCTTTTGCCCCACCACACAAGGGCAATCCCATATCTAAATCAAGCATTTCTAGATGGATTGTCAAATGTATACAAACATGCTATGCGAAAGCAAAGAGAACTTTAACAGTACCCCAGAGCACATTCCACTCGCAAAATAGGGGCTACTATGGCCTTCTTGGGGAATATTCCCATAGCCGACATCTGTAAGGCAGCAACATGGTCTACACCACACACATTCACCAAACACTATTGTGTAGATGTGTTAGCAAGGCAGCAAGCTAATTAAGGCCAGGCCGTACTCAAAACACTGTTTCAAATAACTACAACAGCTACTAGTTAGCCACCGCTTTGGGAGCATACTGCTTTATAGTCTAGGCAAAGCATGTGATCTACAGCACACATGCCTCAAACGGATAATGTTACTTGCCCAGTAAGCATCTGTTCTTGGCATATAGAGCTGTAGATTCACATGCGCCCACCCGGTCACTTCTAGCTGTTGTAGTTCTCACTTTATATACATTTGCATGGACATCTCTATTCTACACTCACTTACTCCTTTCTCACCCTCTGTGGCAAAACAATCTAACAATGGAGTCGATGCCCATGTGCGTTGTTACCGAAAGGAGGAGTCACCTTACCCCGTGACTGGAAGTACTTCTTCGAAGAAAAACAACTTGCAAACATCCGGACCCAACACTAGATGCCAGGACTATGCAAAGCATGTGAATCTACAGCTCTACATGCCAAGAACAGATGCTTACTGGGTAAATAACATTATCCTTTTGTCATTCATTTGCTTTTTAAAAGATAGATGAAACATTTAAAGCAGATGATGCCTTCTCAGTTCACATTTGATTTACTGGCAGAATTTTGTGTTCTCCCTTTTAAAGTGTTCAAAAATCCTGCACACAGGCGGGACTATTCTGTGCTTATAAATTTGATGAATATACCCTTGTCTGAGAACTGGTGTTACGTGATAGTCATGTTTTCTTCCTTTGACTGATTTCTAATTTCAATGCTGAATTTTGATTTGCTAAACAATCCTGTCTAAGGCCTGGTTTTCATAAGCTTTTTTCCACTAGTCCGTCTGGTTTTGAACATGCAAATTCAGGAGTAAATTATGCTTCGAGACTCTTCTTTGTGAATCAGGTCTTAAGATATTAGTTTCATTGCTAATGATACTCTTAGTAATGATATTTTTTAATGCATAGCTTTTCCAGGCTCACTCCCAAAAATTATACAGTACCAAAATCATCATGATCTCCTGTATATTAACTCAGCTGGACACTGCCTTCAATTCCCACCTCCTAGTGGCACAAGGGCAAAGGGGGGGACTGCCTCACACTTATACCGCTTTAGAAAAGAGGTGCATAGCGCTAGGCCTTTTTTTTTTTTTTAAAGATATTTTTATTATTTTATAGAACTGAGCGGTCACCATTAGTTCAGTATCATTTATCATATAAACACCTCTACATATGAAGCAATTACAGTTTTCGTATATTAATACATCCACATACATTTGTTCATATAAGTCCGTTCCTATGTTGTTCTCGCAACTCCATCTCCACAGTGGGAGAGACACATATCTCCCCCCGGTAAGTGTTCCATTTGCCCCATTTTTTGTTGTCCCACTTCTTGGGGCATCCTCTGGATTTAAACACCTCTTTTTCAGCGATCATGCATTTGTCTAGCTCTTTCGCCCATCCCCCCCGCAGTCGGCTCCTCAGCAGCCCCCCAATGCTGGGCAATTGCACGTTTCACCAATGTATAACCCAAGGTGACCCATTGCTGTTCCACTTCAGTGAGGTCTGTTGCCTCCCAGATGTTCAGTAGCCCCAGTCTTGGTGTCAGTTGGATATCCTTCCCAATTGCCCTGTGCATTTGAAGGTGTGGCTCCCTTCCAAAGAACCTTAATGCGTGAGCACTCCCAGAGAGTGTGATATAGGGTAGCCTCCTCAAGGCACTGTCTCAGGCAAAACGCATCTTCCCTTCGCCCAATTTTCAGGAGTGTGGCCCCGGTGAAATACGACCTGTGCAGTACCTTCAGCTGGATAAGTCGGAACTTAAGAGGAATGGCTGCCTCTCTCGGAGACATAAGTGCTGCTTGCCAATCCTCGTCTTCTATTGGGCCTATGCCAGCCTGCCATTGTTCGCGAAGGCTCTGAAGTGGGTCTGGCAGATTGTTGCATAATTTACGATGGGTCAGTGATATTGCTTTTTTCGGCAGCGGTTCCGAGAGTAACCTATCCTCCAGGCCTCCGGTATCTCCCCAATCTCGGAGAGTGCAGCAGTAAGGGCATGACGGGTTTGTAGATAACGGAAAACCTCCCCTCCAGCTAAGTCATAGTCTTTTTCTAATTGTGCGAATTACACCATTTTCCCTTTTTTCCAAAGGTGACCGATGTTAGAGATACCAATGGCATCCCATCTGTCAAAGCCAGGTTGGTGACATAGTATCCCAAGTCTTTGGGTCGACCACAGCGGGGTGGACTGAGTCAGAGTATCCAGCCAGCCAAGTTTCCTGTTGGCTTGCCTCCAAATATGGTTTGAGCCATAGGTCCAAAGAACCGGCCCCTCTTGGCCTTAGAATAGAGAGCCCCTAGGTATCCCTCCCTCCCCATCTGGTATTTATCCAGAAGATAAGCCGGGTCTATCAGGGGCGATATATCCAGTGGTTCACTACCACCAGCTGTGAAGCCCAGTAGTAGAGGCGTACATCTGGGAGAGCGATACCTCCGTCGTACCAACTCCTAGTCAATTTATGCAAGGCTTTCCCATCCCATAGCAGGTATCTCACTTTGCTCTTGACGCTCCTAAAATAGGACTCTGGTATTTCATTCGGGCAGTTCTGTAGTATATATAAGAACCGGGAAAGCGCTAGCAATTTGAAAAGGGCAGCTCGGCCCAATAGGGAGAGGAGCAGAGCCCTCCAATGTTTAACATCATTCCTCAGCCTGACCAAGGGGGCTACTAGATTTTTAGTGTGGAAAATGTTAGGATCTGGAGTGATGTAGATTCCCAAATAGCAGAACCCATTATCCGCCACCTCCACCTCAGACCCCGGCGGGAGCCTCGGAACCGACCCGTGTAGTGAGAAAAGCACGGATTTAGACCAATTAATCGTGATTTCGTGGGGGCTGCTAAATAGAGCAGGATATCGTCCGCGTAGAGGGATATCCTGTCTTCTTGTCCCTCGGCCCATTTAAGTCCTCTTAATAAAACTTCCCCTCTGACCCATGTCACCAATGGCTCTAGTATCAGGGAAAAAATCAACGGAGACAAGGGGCATCCCTGTCTGGTGCCCCTCTTCAATGGAAACACTCGGGATGTGCGACTGTTGACTTTAATTTGTCCTGTAAGATCTGTATATAATAGCCTAATCCAGCCCAAGAACTTTGGTCCGAATCCCAAACGTTGTATCACCTCGAAGAGGTATGGCCACTCAATTGAATCGAACACCATTTTGGCGTCTAGTGATAAGACTATGGCATCTTCCTCTATGACGTGTTGACGGCCGATCACATTATGGAGCCTGCGGAGGTTAAGGGCCGTGCTACGGCCCGGCATAAAGCCGGACTGATCCGCATGTACAAGCTATGTGAGGATTGGCGTCAACCGGGAAGCCAGTAATTTCGCAAGGATTTTGGCCTCAGCATTGATCAATGAAATCGGCCTATAGGAACCACATTTGTCCCCGGGTTTCCCCGGCTTAAGGATGACTGCAATAGACACGAGCCTCTGATCCTCCGGCAAAAACCCCTTCTCATAGCTCTCCTTGTACATGTCTCTTAGGTAGGGCACTATGACGAGCTGGTGGATTTGGGGAGTTCAATAGGGATCCCGTTAGGGCCCATCGCTTTCCCGGATTGTATGTCTCCTATCGCCTTCCAGGCCTCCTCATCAGTAATATCGTCCTCCAGCGAGTCTCTTTCGCTGGGGGACAGGGCAGGCAAAGGTAAGTCCGCCAAGAATCGACCGGAATCTTCAGCGGTAGTGGTAACTGAGGAAGTATAAATTTGTTCAAAATAATCTGCGAATGCCTCTGCTATCTCTTGTGGGTCCGATATAGTCAGTGTACTGTTAATAGTTAACTGGGGGACCCATCGCTCTGCCACCTCCATCCGCTCCAACCATGCAAGCAGCTTCCCGGCCCTGTCCCCGAACTCATACAGTCTGTGCTGGGTTGCCAGCAGCTTGGCCCCAGCCTGTTTACGAGCCATAGCTTTATATTCCAGCTGCTTGACCTGTAATTTATGCCGAGTATCCTCGCTAGGGGATTGTATATGCTCCGCCTCGAGAGTCTGGAGATCGGCTTCCACTTGTTCTATCTGTGCCCGTTGTTTCTTAATGTACCCCCACCTTAAGGGATAGTGCCTGTCCCCTCACCACCGCTTTATAAGCCTCCCATATTGCCTGAGCTGAATCGACAGAGCCGACATTTTCCTTAAAATAGTTTTCTGAGAGCTCTTGCAGGCGTTCTTTTATATCCGGTACTGTAAGTAGCCATGGATTAATGGATATTGTGGATCTCTGGTGCTGTTTATTGTAAGAGAGTTCAGCCCTTACCAGGGAGTGATCCGAGATGCCCCGTGGAAGACAGCGCGGATCCCGGAAGCTCCCAATATTTGCCGAGTGGGTCAAGAGGTAATCTATAAGGGAGAGGCTGTGATGCGCATTAGAATAATATGTGAATCGTGCCAAATCAGGATGAAAGTGACGCCATATATCAGTAAGGCCCATAGCAGCCAAAAACTCCGACATGTGCCCGCTGAGCCTCGTCGAGGGGCACGCAGGCTGACGGTCTAGTTGGTCATTTAGCATCATATTATAATCCCCCCAGGATCAACGTACCAAGTGGGAGGTCAAGCATGACCTTACCATGGTCCGCCAGCGTTTCCTTACCCAGAGCCGGAGGGGTGTAAACTGAAATGATATTGACCAACCTCCCCTCCCATCTAGCCTCCAAAACCGCAAACCTACCCTGGGAGTCTGCCCATGTGTGGTTTTCCTGACTAGAATGCCCGTGCCTCTAGACCCTGAAGTGTATCCCGCATGGACCATGAGTTTGTACCCCCATCTGGTCAGAGCTTTGCAGTTGTTGCCCACCAGGTGCGTTTCTTGTAAGAGGACTATATCGGGAGCATGGCGTTTGAGGTACTGCAGCACAATCCCCCGTTTTATTTTATCACCCAACCCGTTAACGTTCCAGGTTAGGATCGCCAATGATGTGTCTATGAGCTGTGTAGCCATCCTGTCTTCTTATGGGAGAGAGCAGAGCAGAAAGCCCCGACCGCCATGATCATTATAGACAACGTGGGCCCTCTACCATCCTCAGGAGGCGAGGAGTGGGGTATGGTTACGCCATCTATCCTTGTATTTGCTGGGCCATGTAGGCCTTGGGTGGGGATGTACGAGATACCTGGTGTATGTGAATGATATAATGTGACCTGTGTGAAAAAACAGAACAAACCCCCCCCCCAACAACTGATCCCCCTCCCTGCCCCCCTGCCAGTGGATTTTGAACTACCCACTCCCCAACGCGGCAGAGTGCCCGTCGCTCCTCCACCCCGTATAGAAAGGTGCATGGGAAGCAGCCTCTTTTCCCTCCCCGCCCGTCCCTGACCTGATCAACCGATCTAGAATTATAATCATTTTACATGTGTACCACAGCCCGAACCTACCAAGGCGTCCCTGACATATAATCATTAAAGCACCCCGCTTCGGATAACAAGGAAGTGTCACAGCCGGGGTCCCATGGGGCGACCCCCCCAGGTATAGTAGCGTCCCCCTAGTACACAGAAGCCCCGCCCCCCCACTTATCTGTATGACAAGTCCTTCACTGGTGAGTATACCGCTTTGTCAGTTCAGCTGCCATGAGTTGTGCCCGTTCCTCCACTAGTTGATTTGTTACTTGACCCTCAAGAGTTGTCGGGTCTGGTCCCTCTCCCGGCGACATTTCTGTCTTTGCCAGGTTTTCCCGCTTGTCGCCAGCCCTCCAGCCAGTTCCAGGCCTCCTTGGGGGAGGGGAAGAACCAGTTTTTCCCGGCTTCGATACGCAGTTTGGCCGGAAAGAGCATGGCGTACTTTATGTTTTTTTCTCTGAGCGCCCTCTTCACCTCCAGGAAGCTTCGTCGTTGATTCTCGACTTTCATTGTAAAATCAGGGAAAAAGGATATCTTACTATTTTCCAGCTATATTGGTGGGGTGTTCCGCGCTGCCTGGAGTATCGCGTCCTGGTCTTGGAAATTAAAGATCCTAGCAATTAACGAATGGGGCGGAGCCCCCGATCTCGGACGCCCCTCAGGGACCCGGTGGGCCCGTTCAATTGAAAAATAATTCGAGAGGTGTTTTGGTCGCAAATGTTTCGTGATCAACTCCTCGACAAAGAGGGCCGCGTCCGGCCCCTCCGCTCGCTCCGGCACCCCCAGAATGCGCTCGTTATTTCGGCGTGCTCTGCCTTCATATTCATCAAGCTGCACCTCCATTCTGTCCTGTTTTTAGGTCAGTTGCGGTACCTGTCGTTAAAGTTGGGAGGTGTCCGTAGTGATCTGCTTGGTGGCGTCCTCCACCTCCTTAACTCTCGTGTCCATCTTCCGGAGGTCAGCCTGTATGAGGGAGACCTCAATGTTCACGGAGTCCAGCCAGGACTCCAGGGAGGACCGTACACCAGTGATGGCGGCCATGATGTCCTGTAGCGTTAGATCAGGCTGCTTAGGGGGTGGCTGCTCTTTGTCCTGTTCAGTGGCTTTGACTGCCTCGGAGTCCTCGCCGGTTTTATTCCAGGCATATTTATCTAGTTTTGTCTGTAGCGACGATTTGGCTCCTTTCCCCCCAGCCATCGTGGGGTGCTTGCCGTTGAAGCGGGGGAGAACTTACAGGTGAAGGATAAGGCTCGGTACTCCCCGCCGCCTGCCTAGGGGCCACGTGCCGCCAGCGGCCTGTCGGGTTTCCTGGGATAGAGTCCGCTGAACAGAATACTCTTGGCGTGAAGTAGGGGATCTGTACAGCTCCCTCTGATGATTTGACACTCTCCCAAGCAGAGCCTGCCTCCCATCTATATTGCCTGAGTGACACTCGCCTCCTTCTTTTCACCCCTATTACTATCGCGTGGGCGCCCCCCGGTGTGGGAGCGTCCAGCTGACTGGCAAGAGTTGCAGTGGATGGCCCCCCCGAGCGAAAAACACACAGTGTCCAGGGCCTACAATATTGTGCTATAAGCTGGGACCACCTCTGTTGGTGCAGGTCCGTTGTGAGAGCCGTCCCCTCCTACCTCCTCTGGGGAAGAGTCCAGGCTCCCTGCAATACCATTTAGTGGGGCCTTTCCGTTGGGCTCAGCCAGCCAGTTCAAAAGTCTAGCCCACTATTGAAGCGGGTCTTCTTCAGGGGCCTCAGTTCCCCACACTGCACCGGGTCTTCTTGTCGTCGGTGCCCGCCTCTGCTGTTTCCCCTGCACCACCGGCAGGGCAGGGACACAATCTGGGGCCCAGCTGGTGGTCAGCCCGTGGGTGTGGTCTCCCCCACTCACCGCTGTGGTCTGGATGTCTCCACAGGTCCCCTCCCGCCCCCCCCCCTCCACAGCTCTGCGTCTCCGCCAGGAAATCTTCTTTGTTCACGAAGCCGCAGACTGGAATCAGGCCGCACGAGTGAAGGCTCGCCCCCGGTCCTCCATTCCAGGAGCCACGCAGTATGCTCTATCCTGAGCGGCTGCCGGTCTCCGATGCTTTATACTCCGCACCACAGATCTGCTGGTGCTCCCCAGGCCGTCCGGTCAAGCCGACCTGCAGTGCAGCCACTCCCTGGGACTACGCCAGTCCCACCACCGCCATTTTGCGTCTCCGCACCGCCGCTGAGCCGGGGTCGGAGGTGCCGCTCCTCGGCCACCACGGGTGAATCTAGCCGGTGTGCGGGTGCCCCCGGATGTGAGGGCTGTGGTCCCGCTGTTCACTGTGTCTGTGCTGCAGTACTATTCAGGATTATTAACGGATGGCGGGCGAGGGCTCCGGAGCCGCGCTAGTAAGCAGCCATTCCCGTCGGCTGCTGGCCACGCCCCTGCGCTAGGCCTTCTTAAACCCAGGCCCAGGAGCATTATGAGCATGTTTGGAGCTGCACCCCAATTTCCTTGACTGGAATCCGACTGAGCATTTTTTTAAGAGATGCTGAGCATCTCCAGGAGGGAAATGCTATGCACAAGGTCTGAAACCACGCCGCTTTAGGCTCTGCTCTAGACCATGAAGTGGTGAATTTGTGGGGTAAATGACTTCAAACCATGGCTTGGTAAAAAGGGAGGGTCTGTACTTTTTGCCTGCTGAGCCAAGCTGAAGTGTATGCCCTGTGTGATTTGGGATCAGGAGTGCAATGTCCAGGTCCTAAGTACAGGACTTTGCAAAAGCCAGGCCATGTTTTGTGTGGGCAGAGTTGGCAGTAGGCTAGGTACCACTTCACCTGCGTTGCATGGCCGATCACGCCTGAGGGACTATTGTTAAGGATGATAGCATATTTAACACCTCTTGAAAATTTTATTTTTATGCATATTTGAGATATCCTATTTTCTATTGTTTGCTATGTTTCTTTACGTGACAGCTATGTACTAAATGTCATAATTAATGATTTGCTTTCAAAGATTATGTAGAACTTACATTATCAGTAGCTGTAGTTGCTTATCTCAAACCATACAGACAATGAATTCTGAAAAATAGAGGAATCCTAAAGGTGCAAAAATTAAAATCCAAAGCAACATTTAGTACTGAACAGTGATTTTCCAATCTGTGAGTTGAATTGGCCACATAAAAAGTATACTGAAATTTAAAAAATGTAAAACTAAGGGGCGATTTAAAATTTGGGGGACATGATACCCCATTGCAAATGCAACAGATTACTCTGACTGCCAAACCTTGAGTCCGCCTACTTCATTTAGAAACTTGCAAAAAGTTTTTTATCAAAGGAACTGCAGTTGGTTCCGTTGACAGAAAACTTCCTTTGACAGCCTGCGCAGTAGGGTCTTTCAGAGGAAGGACATTACACCGTCCCAGTCGCCTCACCCGCATTTAGGGTAAACTGTCCAGTCTTTATTTTCCTGTCACCGCCAAGCAAAACCTGCCTGTGAGGGACAGGAATTAAAAAATAAACCCCCCCCCCCTCAGCTCCCTCGGAGAAAAGCCCCAAGGTGTGGGGGGTTCTTAGTTGTTTGTTTTTTCTGGAACAAACTCCCGCTTTGGAAGTTAGTTTCTGAAAAATATATTTTTTTTTTAAGTTTGGTGAATGGCCTCCTAAACGTACAGCAGTTATCCCCCAAACTTCTTGTACATTGAAATGAATCCCAGAGACAGCGTTCCAGTCGATGAATAGAGATAACTGCTGGGCCAACGCTTATCTCTAACATTGGTTGCCGGCATTTCGTCAGGTTGGCGGAGGCAACGTCTTCAAACACCCTGACACACTGTGCTCCACCAAAACTTAAAGCACACCCAAAGTATTTATTTTCATCAGAAGGACTGATTTTGTGAACTAAAGTGATCCGCTGTTATTGTATCACTTCAAGAGCCTCTGTCATGCCTGCATCTACGTCCGTGGCATGTTTTTACTAAAACTGTGGATGTTAAGTTATAATTTGCTCATCTGTGTTTCCTCTTGGGATAATGGAGGAAATCAATCGTTGGCTACTAGTATGTTAAAAAGTACTTTGAATTCATATTCATAAATTAACTTTTATTTATTTGGCAGGAAATGGAACCAAGGCCAGAAAAGGAAAAAGAAAAGATGCAATAAATTCTACGAAAAAACCAACTCTGTATGAAACTTCAACTGGAAAACTTAAGCTGAAGGTGCTGCAAAAAACTGAGAAAAGAGCAAATTCAGGACGAAAACGGCGATGGTCAGTAAATAAAGAGGACCCTGTAAGAGAGCAATCTCCTGCATTTGAAAACGGTTTCAAACAGTCAACACATTCCACTTCATATGACGGAATCTCTAAACTAGATAGTTCAGATAACTATGAAGAATCTGAAAGTAGTCAGAAAAGCTCAAAGACTCCTGATTATCCTCCAAAAACACAGCAAACGGTTGGACCCTACGACTGTGATGAATGTGAAAAGAGTTTCAGGCATAACATTGATCTAATTCAACATAAAATGATACATTTGGGGCCGGGTAGCGGGTTTGAAAAGGTAAAAAGGTAAACAAACCAGGCCTTTATCCATGTAATAGGTGTGATAAAAGCTTTACGTATAAAACAAATCTTAGTAGACACCAAAGAAAGAATACCAAATGCCGTGAAACCATTAGTCGTAAGATGGGCTTCCATAGGCCCCAGAGGAGAAAACGTGGTGGCAAAAGACCTCACAAGTGTTCTGACTGCGAAAAAAGGTTCAGTACAAAGGGGAATCTTTTTCGGCACCAGAGAACACACACAGGAGAAAAACCTTATGAGTGTGACGATTGTGACAAAAGCTTTGGTAGAAAGGAGCATCTTGCTACACATCAGAAAACACATACAGAAGAAATGCAGGCAAACGTGGAGCCAGAAATTCCAGAAATACCAGAACCTGTATATTATCAATGCACTGAATGTGGGGAAATTTTCACTGACAAGATAGTCCTTCTTAAACACAAGATAAGACACAGGGCAGAGAAACCCTTCCAGTGTACTGAGTGTGGTAAAAGTTTCGGCCTTAAGGGAACTCTAGTCAAACACAGGAAGACACACTTACATAAAAAGACTTTATTGGAGACCATGATCCCAATAGAGGCACCTGATGCGGAACCACTGCCGCCTCTGACAGACCAATCCCATGCATCTATTGATCTGAGTGATAGCCTCAATTTCTCATTGGGACTGATGGGCCAGCCTCAAAAATACACAGGGGATAAGTACCACACATGCGGCCAGTGTGGAAAGAGTTTTAGCTCTGCGTCATACTTGCTGAAACATCAGCAGATGCACACAGGAGAAAACCTCCACACATGTCCTTATTGTGGTAAAGGCTTCCTCAGCTCGTCAAGTTTGATCACACACAAGCGAATACACACAGGAGAGCGACCTTATCAGTGTAGAGAATGTGACAAAAGTTTCAGTCAGAAAGGGAATCTTAATGTGCACCAGAGAACACACACTGAAGAGTATGCAGCTATGATGAAATTGCAAGAAAGGCCGCAATCTCGGAATACCATGGATCAGTTTTAAAAAGGCATTTCATAGTATCATACACTTACTAATTTCCCAATGCCTGGAAATGTGCAAAATTCACTTAGGTTTGATGAAATTACCTAAATGTAATGGTAAAAATGTCAAACCACACTGAACTGTGAGAAAGGACAGATAATCAGATAATCCAACTAAAGATTATTTCAGGGAAGATTATTTGTATCCACTTTTATTCTACCTTCTACGTAAACAAAAATTAGTTATTTTGTGTTTAGTTTACGCTGTTAAGAACTTTATACATTTACTGTGTGTTGCTGACCAAAACATTACAGTGTATTTCAACTGAAGGAAGAGATTCACACAGTAAAATATTTTGATACTGTGTTACGAGTTGGCAAAATTGTAAATGCCAAATTTGCCAATAGAAAACCACATTACACACGAAACCTCAAAATATATGAAGAATACAACAAATACAAGTGCAAAAGGAAATGTTTAAAAAATAGTTCAGTCTAAACAAGCAAAGAATACCGCAGAGTATTAAAGCCAATGCTGAAATATTCCCTAAGAGTATACACAAATTAAGATGTCCATTACCACGTCATTCCTATCAACCTACAGCATTGGAATCAATGCCGATATCAAAGTGATTTAAATCAAGTGGTCAAAAAACATTCATTATTCCAGGATTATCAGCTACACTCCGTGCCCAGCAAATAGTACTTTCTCACAAATAACAAAAGAAAATGTGACCTAAAGTGTCCTTGGTTTTAGGTCTAGGTCATTATGGCCTTCTTGCCAGACTTGAAAAACCTCAAAACAATCCGAAATTCTCATATGGTATAGTATTAAAAGTACTTAAGCAACTGCTTTAATGATCAAAAACAATCATTTTTGTGTTGGGATGAAGGGTTGAATAAAAATCTCTGGAAAGGACGAATCTGTAAAAGAGGAACTGAATACATTGAAAATAGAACCAGAACAGAAAATATTTTGTGGTAAAAGTTAATAGTCCTCATGCATGTCTTCAAGAAGAAGACAAGTTTGTAGGCCTGAACCCAAAGAGCAGTCCTATTTGAACAAAAACACTATAGTTGGATATCCTACATATGAAGAATCTTTGTACATATTATAATGAAAAATTTACTTCCAGTCACAAATCTCATTCTCACAGACCTAAAATCACACTAGAGAGGAAAGCCAATAATTTTTATTTGAGCAAGGCTTTTGTCTGATTTGAATTCAGACCTGAATAAAGCCCTACACAGAGACATTTTGAATATTGAATTGTACGCACTCCAAAATAGCACTTCGATAATGGGAAGAACACTTGCATCAAGTCTGAAAAAATAGTACTGAAGAGTGTATGTATTCAAGAATCTAAAGACAGACTGCAACCGTTAATCCAGGAGTAGTGAAAAGGAGATATGCATGACTGTGGTGTCAGATTAATAATGAAAGCCCAGAATAATGAACTGTGTTCATACTGGTACACAGGTGCATCCTGTGCTATTCCGCCTATTAATTGAGCACTACGAGGATGTATGTGTAAATACAAAAATACAAACCAAAACAGCAGAAACTACACGCCGCAGTATTCTTGAAACGAAGAGAGAAATATATCAAAGGACACGCTAGCGATGACACCTGCTTGCAACTTACAGAGATAGTTGTTAAAAAGGTTACTAGACAGAAAGAAAGAAATTTATGTGGCAACGATTACATCAGTGAAACTGCCTATGTACTGTGCTTTCTTTTTTGCTTAATTAATCAGTATATTATTGTATACCTACTAAAAAAATGCCTCTGGAGCAAGCCACAAAACCGAAATAGCTCCGACTATTTATATGGCAAATGGTGTGCAGAAAAAATTACAGTCCTCTCAGTGTTGCTGCTCACAAGTATTGAAAACTATATATATATATATATATATATATATATATATATATATATATATATATATATATATATATATATATATATATATATATATATATATATATATATATATATATATATATACTTTGTGATTCCAGTAATGCAGACCTTTAGGATGTAAAACCAGGTGTAAATTGTGCTATGACAGACAAGTTAAGAAGGGACCTCTCTCAGAGCACTACTCCAAGAGTGTATGTGTATTTTTACACTTACTGTGAGTAACGCTTCACGCAGACAGCGGTCTCCAGTTTGGCACCGCAGAAAGCACTTCTCAAAAGAGGCAATTTCAATATACCTCTGTAAATGCCAGCATTATTTTAAATGGAATTGCTGTATTTTCAACCGTTTTGGTACGGGTATCTCAAACAGAAATCAGTTTTAAAGACACTAGCCTCTTGTTGAATTGATGATTGTAATGAATATAAGGCACTTTTTGGAAAAATCACACCACATAATCACCACTAGAAGAACACTCAGAAGCCGCATATCCTCATGAGAAATGCATTAGACAGAAAAGATTGGAATTATGGAGATAAAAGATAAGCCTGTGCCCACAATCACCATTCCAATCACTTTGTTGTGAATGGAGAAACCCAAACCATGAGCAAAAGTGATGTTGACGACCACTATAGATGCAAAGGAAAACACTCCTCGGTGTAGTTTGTGCTCGGACAATCCATGTATGTGGTTCTATCCTAGCAGCCAAAGAAGAAAGACCATGCACCTCAACACATTGTGCTTGGGAACAAAGCTCCAGGCTGTTCTATCAGATGTTATTAAAGTATATTCAGGGCAAGGTTCATACCGGCCGAGATGTAAAAACAATCCTCTGCGCTTGGCAGCAATGACTGTGAAAAAACTCCTTCTCTGGTGACTACGACTCCAAAAAGTATGTCCTGGAAGACTCCAGAGTACAGTACATTTCAAATATAAAATATGGTTAACATTTCAGCTTTGCAGAAATGCCAGTGCCAGAAAAGTATTGGTAGGTCTAATCTTGTCCTCGTCAATGCTATTGACGAAACAACAGGCCGGCTCCACAGGGGTTACGCATATCACAGGTAACACTTCTATAGTGATGTCATTCCAGATAGTAGCACGTGCCGGTGGGCCTGTGTGTATTTGAAGATAGGTGATGTCCTAGAGCATTCAAGTGAATCTAATGAAGAAAACGTTTGACTTTATTGTGGCTTTGAGCTACTGATTTGCTGTTGGGACATTCTTTTGCCCCCTGAGGTCTTGCTTTCACAGATGCACGTTTCAAGAGAAAATTATTGTGCACTTGTACTCTAACACTCTGCCGCTCTTCACTGTGCTTCCACTCCAGTTGCTCTTCTGCACATGCACACTGACTCCCAGAAGCGCAGTTCACAGGAGAAAGCCAGTGTGGTAGTCTTATTTTGTATAGAAATGTTCACAATATCATCCTTTGTTGATTTTTTTCGTTTTTTTCCTGTAAAAATGTTTTACTTGTATTTTTTTAAATTCCTAGTGGTTACATCTTTTCATACCATTTTATCGTGCACAGATTTTGCCACTGCTGTAAATACCAGCGTATTCAGACTTTTTGAACATGTCTAAAATCATGTTAACATAAGACTGTTAATCCTGCAGACCTGCCTGTTTTTTTTCTTTTAGTCCTTTCTTAGTCAAGAGGATACATTACCAAAATCTTGGTTATCGGAAGAGGACTGCACAGGTGTCCCCGTGGGGCACTCTTGAGTAATAATGCTTTACCTGCTCGTTGCACAACAGCACCTCTTCATCATGAGTAGCGGTTGAGGACACCTACCCTATGATTTTAAGTTTGAATTTTAAAATGATGCATATATTACTTTATTTTAACTAAGCAGAGAGTCTGCTGAAATTAAGTTGTGTGCTGTTATATTTTCCAGTTAATGCAGCAACATTTTAGAATACCTGTTGGTATAGGTGGGAGGGGAGGGCTTGCGGGTAGGTTTCTGTCTTTCATTTACAAGAGATGTAATAAAGCATTATAGAGCAAATCCTTTCCACTGGTCCTGCTGAATCTCTCTTGAGCACTGACTGAATTGTTTTCTTTAAAGGCCTTCCCTTTGTTGCTGTTGTGGGATGGGCAGTCAATGCCCTCCTCATCTGGTAAAGTGTGAACACATCAAGTTGTGAATTTTGTTGTTGTTGATATAATAGCTTAAAACGATGCACTGCATAGTTACATTTTGTTGCTACTTTTTGTGTTATTGTGCTGAGTTCTGTTTAGTGAAATTGTTAGGATTGTGTTTAGTAGGAGAAGATCTTTTCTCACTTTAGTTATCTGTTGGCCGGTAACTGTATGTTTACAGTAGCAGGCATTTTGTTTTCTGTTGATTTGATTGGGTTAAAGTGGCATCCTTGATGGGATCCTGAGAAGGCACTCTGATTCCTTCACTCCTTCGGTGCCATTTTGATTCTGTGGCTAATGTGTCAGAGCCATGAAAGACATTACTGTCCTTCAAACGATGGTGGATTAAAGAATTGAAATATATTGTTGAAGACAATGAAAAAGAGAGGGTCGACATCAACTTCATTGCAGCTTGTGAGCGGAATTAAAAACCCAAGAAGCTGCATTACTCGAGGGGTGTAACTGTATTAAGGTGAGTGTCTTACAACTTCACAGAATTTGTTAAATACTTTGCCACCTTCAAATCAAATCAAATAAATCTTCATTGGATTATACAAATTTAAACGTTAAAGAATAAAAGATACAACAAAATTTTATGCAATAATTCCGTGTTAACCATGGAAGACTCCAGCATGTCAATCAGTTGTCTTAAAAATGCCAAATTAAAACGCTAGGCGCAATAAAATGCTCCCAAAGATAAGTAGGCTTAAATCGATAAAGAATACATTTATATGTAAAACTTTGGATCAAGCTGTAACTTTCTGAGTTTGAAATATCCACCACCGAGATCATGGGTTTAACAGGAAATTGCGAGTTAGTAAATAAAATGCACATGTGCATTAAGACACATCATTGGATCTCCATTAATTTTCTGTTGGGCAGAACATTTTTCAGGAATCGTGCCACTGCATAACACGCATGTGGATCAGAAAGCATGCAAAGAAAATAAAAAAGAGGTCTATATCGGTAAAATCCATGAAGTTTTAAGACAGGTGCCAGGTATTTACTCCTGGCCGTCAGATAAAATGTACAAAAATAAAAAGAAATGAATCAGTGTTTTAAGGGGAGGATTCATTACAGGGACAGATCAGAATAGATTTTGTATTGCACTGACCTAGCGGGAAACAAAGGTGGTATCTAATGCTGCCCAGGCAAATTTGGTCAGAAGTGCCCCCTTCATAAATTGCATAGCCATCACAGGTTTTTAAATTTCATTTAAAAAAACAGTAGGCATAAAAGAGACGTGGTGACAGTGGAAAACATTTCTATTCTTCTTGTGGCTGCTGTTTGGCAGCTGCACGTTTGTTTTTCTCCATTTTCAGCTGTCCACATTGTGGGTGGGACTTAGGTGGGAAGGAGTTACCCAAGCAGTGGTATTTTAGCTGCTGTTGCTCAGGGCTGAAGATAGTCCTGAACTGCAGCATGTATAAATACCTCCGATGGTTACTCCCTGAGTTGGATGTCCTGCCCTTCTTGTGCTGGATCTGTAGCTAGAGAGACTGAAAAGAGTAAAACTTCAAGACCGGTGAGGTTTGGAGAACGTAGTAGAAAGATTCTCAACTTACAGAGCTCTAATTGGAATGGCAGGTCAGAATGTGAGATATCTACCATCCTTGCTTGAAAAAGTGAGCTGGCAAAGAATGGGAGAATGGGGTGGCAGAGCAAGGTACTGTAATCTCAGAATGAAGAGGAGGTTATGTAGCTCTAAGTGGCATAGGGTGCATGATGCCATTGAATAACATGAGGATGAATAATCGTGTTGGGATTTAGATGCTCTTTGGTACTCTTTTCCACTGAAGCTTCAAAAAGCTTTATTCGACAATATTGTCATAAAAGCAAGTACAACATAGTAAACATAATTTAACTATTAAATAGATCTTACAAGTCAATATGTATCAATGAGTACAGATATTAAGAACAGACATTAATCCTTTCCTCATAAAAACTTTTTGTTAAAAATCGACAGTCTCATCATTAATACCACCATAGAATCACGTAACATACGCTATATACAGTAGTAGCTTGATTTACAATGTGATAAAATAACACAACACAAGAAAGTAGCATAAACCGCAAAGGACAAAATTAACCGACTAGTTGGTAACCAATAAAATATCAGGTCGATAAAATCAGACGTATAATAAAACTCCAAACATAAATGAATGGGAATAAAAAGTTATTAACACACTATAAAGTGCAAATAATAAAAGTTTCACACAGTGGGATTCAGTTAGTACCATGTGGAGATCTAATTGGTATTTCAGCAAAGGGAAGCCCTGGTAGCAGAGATACTTGATTATTCTCTGTTGATAGAATTTTTGATCTGATGCACCAAGCCCACTTTAGAAATTTGGCTAGTGGAACAGCAAAACGAAGCGAGGAATCGGTCCTCAAAATTCTTAAAGCTTCGCTGCTTTGCCAAGTGCCCAAATTCGTACTAATAGGCACTAGCCAGATCTTTCGCGGGATAGCATAGGCAGGACATACAAAGAGAATATGTGGGTATGTTTCTGTATGCTCATCACAATGTGGGCACTTACTATCTCACGAATCTGACCATTTCGAAGTAAAGGATTTTAAGGTTAGGGTACCGACTCTAAATTGAAAATAGAGTTTTTGATCGAAGGGCTTGGAGATAGTATCCCAATATGATTCAAGGTGGGGGCGAGGTTTAGCTAACAAGAACCTCCAAGTCAACGTAGTGCTATCACTCAGTCTGCTAATGTTTTGACCCACCATGTCCCAGTATTTGCTCTTCAGTACAGCTTTGGGCACAGACGATAAGTTACACGGGTTCTCCCATAAATTGTTCAAGCCCATTGAGGTCAATGGCCCCTTGATATCATTGAGCCACCTTATTTTATGGTGGCGATCTGCATCTAGGACATCCCTGAGTCCACTAGCAAAGGTGGTTAACTCCGGTGTGACCCAGATTCGACGCCAATATAATAAGGGACAAGCCTTGCTATGTCTGCCAGTGGATACCTTCCCATGTCATTAAGCAATGAGAGTGAGGGAGTGCTTTTAGGCAGACTGGAGATCCCATGGAGGAACTTGTTTTCAGCTATGGTCAGCTGTGTAAGATTTCCATCACCCCATAGTTCTGAGCCGTATAGAACTGAACTAATTACCTTGGCATTATATATCTGTAATACAGGACTGACGGGTTTAGTCAGGGACAAGCTAAATTCTTTATTTAAAGCACCCGCTATCTGTCTGTGTTTTAATGCCATTTTTTCAATATGGGATCTCCATCTCATCCTTTTCTCCATAGTGACACCTAGGTACGTAAATGCATCTACTTCCTCTAGTGCCACACCCTCCATGGTAATTTTCCCCCTGTATCAACGGTGTTTTTTGAAAGTCATGAGTTTTGTTTTGTCTGCATTGATTTTGAGCCCTCTGAGGAACAAGGCCAACGCACGCTGTAATCCACTAGGGGTCTTGGAAATGATAAGGGTGTCGTCCGCGAACATAAGAATTGGGACCTTAGAGCCAGCAAGGGACAGGGCATCAGTGGGTGTTGAGGCTAGAAATTTGGCGGCCTCATTAATAAAAAGGGAGAACAACGTGGGTGGCAAGACGCACCCTTGGCGCACTCCCTTATCAATCCGGAACAGATCCGTATCTTCTCCCTGAGCACCCCAGCGTATGTGAGCAAAATTGCTCTTGTGAAGGCGCACTAGAAAAGTTAATAAGTTATCCGGCATGCCTAGATCCCGCAGCACCTCCCATAGTTTGCTACGAGACACTACATCACAAGCCGATTTTAAATCGACAAAAACTGCGTATATACTGCCTTCACCAAGGACCACTATCCGCCAGTATATCAGAATAAATCTAAAAACTTGGTCTATTTACTGCTAATGTGGGCCCGGAAACCAGCCTGATGAGGAGTTAAAATGCTGTTATCATCAATCCATTCCTGAACCTTTCCCAAGACAAGGCGAGCCGCCGCCTTTTGAATGGAATTGATGAGGCTAATGGGCCTGTAATTCGCTGGCTGCGATCTGTCCCCTTCTAGTAAACTGGTATAATCTCGGCCCCCTTCCACGAATCGGGAATGAGGGCACCTTGGGATAGACCATTTGCTAGCAGTGTTATGTATCTGCACTACTTTTCCCTATCATGTAGAAAACATTTGCGGGAATGCTGTCAATACCCGGAGCTCTTCCCCCCGTGATTGCATTTAAGGCAACCATTACTTACGAGGGTTCAAATACCAGTCACATACTCTGACTAGGTACCTTTAGTAGAGGTTCAGAGGTCCCTGCGTCATCTGTTGAGTACTGCTGAGAAAAATGTTTTACCCATTGATCAGGGGCTACATGATTTTCCGGTGGGGGAGGATGTGCCCCACTGCCCCATTTTACAAGAGCCCAAAAGTGTTGGAGATTACTTCTTGTGCAAGCTGCCTTCAATTCCTGCCACCTTCTCTCATCCCACTCTCTTTTGTCTTTACTCTGCAGTTCTGTAAGCATTCCTGGCTTCCCTAACAGAGTCCGGGTTTCTTGTTCTAATAGCTACCCCTAGGGATTTACGAGCTCTACTGCATTCTTTGTTGTACCAGGTTTGCCTCTTTTGTTTAAAAGAGCCTTTTTTACTGTAAGGTTTCTGAAAGTGGGTCCGTACTTTATCAAATAGTGAGGCATGGATAGTAGTAATTAGGCCTATTGGTTGAGCACTAGCACAAAGGGCCTCAACAGCAACAATTGCCTCATCAACATCCCTGCCGATAATGGACAATGCCTCCGGATCACTAATTATTTTGGACCATTTGAGTCTCCTCATGTCATTACTGACCAATAAGTCCCTAGTGGTCGCCAAGCTAGCTGGACAGACATGATCATCCGATGGCAAAAGAGTGAGAGTTGCGGAGAGTGGATTATGGTCACTCTCAACCCGTTCTATAACGGCCATGTCAATTAGGGTGTGCCATAGAGTTAAATCAATGAGAAGATAATCAATACGACTAGTATGGAGCCCGTTGTTAAATGTATTGGCCCCTTTTCTGTCAGAAATGGTTCTGCCATTAGCCGCCCTAAGGCCTCTTTCTAAACAAAGTGCCTTCAATTGTATTCCTGCTTCAGTCCAGCGTTTTATTGGGACTAACTCCAGTTTAGGAATGCCCCAAGCTGTGTCCTCATCCTCTTAAAGGTCGCTGTCGTCCCTGTCCAGCGGCTCAAAGGTGGTATTAAAATCACCTGCTATTATAACAGAGGGTTCCCCGATCTTGCGCCCAGGAGCTCATCTAGGGCCCCTACGGTAGTGGATTTCCTCCCTCCTCTAGCCCCTCTCGCGTATATATTATAAATGTCAAGGATGCTGGAGGGACTACACATCAGTCGGATGGCAAGGATGTCAGGGTTACCTGAGGGGAGCTCTTGAACAGAAAGGCACGTACCTTGACGTATCCTGGTCGTTAGACCTCCTGAAGGGCGCCCCTTGCTACCAATGATAGCAGGAGCGTAGAAATTAAAATAACCTGGACAAAAGATCGGAGCAACAGACCACGTTTCCTGAAACAAACAGATATCATACTGCGCTATAAAATTGTTCCAGGACTCGGAGACAGTTTTGGACCTAAGCCCTGCTATATTCCATGACATAAATGACGTTTGGTGTAATACAGGTGGGAGTGCAAATTGTGTACCAACCCCATTAGTTAGTTTCCCCAATAAGGTTCTCTCCTCTAGGTGTCCACAAGGGCTATGCGCTGGAAAATAAGATACATATTCATAGTCAGGGGCTGTGCTTTCTGGTTGGAAGGTGTAGTTCGTTTCCTGGGCCAAAGAGGGTGCTTGTTTCCCTACACAAGGGCAGGAATGCGGTAGTCAATCAATTTCCCGAAGAGGGGATGATCTAGTGTCAGAGAGAGAGACAGAAAGAGGGGGAGCTGATGGAATTGCCTTGGGGGGTGAGTGTTTAATACGGATGTTGGAATTAGTTAGATGGTGGATACGTAGATCGAATGCTACCAAATTTCCAGCTAATTCTTGGTGGTAGAATGTAAGTGCTATAGCATCCATAGGCCCTCCCTTGGTTAGGCATCTATATGCCCCTTTAATGTCCTCCCTAATGATAGACCGACACACTGTTACATGCCGGGATCCATTGGATACTGTTGTTAATTAGGGAGGTCTCATCTTCTCTTCCCGAGTTAGCTGAAAGTTTAGGGACACCCGTCAAATATACCACCTTTGCCTTTGTGTTTTTGGTGGCGCTAGCCGTGTTTATTGTGAGATTAGGTGTTTTTGCCCAAGAAACAGAGGGTATGACTAAGGGTGCAATGGCTATATCAAAGTTGGGATGATGTCGCAGACCTGCTCCCCTATTCACAGCGTCTCTCGTGTGTGCTGTTTTTGACAGCCCAATTTGACAACATGGTTGTGGATGGAATCTCCCCCCCTCCCTTCCTGCCAGGACCAGCGGACCCCTCTAACGGCTCCTCAGACAGCACTCTAGCCAGTCTCACACCGTCTGCTCCCCCCCGAGTCTACTGCTGGACTAGATAAAGGAAAGCTCATCTGTTTTTTCATATTATGTATCTCAAAAAGGGCCGTAGATAAGGAGTCAGAGAGACTACTGACCAGGTCTTTTAGGTCCTTTACTACCTGGGACAAGTCCAATATCTGCAGCTCGAGAGGCTTACCGGGAAAATCCATGCCAGTGGTAACATCAGTCACTGGGCTGGGAGACCTGCCATGGATTAAAGGGATGACTGGAGTAATGAGTGGGGGCTCCGAGCTTGGTATAAACACTGGGGTATCACTCAATAGGCCAGTTGACCTGCTGTCATTTGCTACACAGCTGACCAAGTTATTGGAAGGGTCATCTGGGACGGGGTGAATCTGGGCCTGCAACACTGTAAACCTATTGTTAACATGGGAAATCCTTTAAGAGCGACATGGCAGTATTATCGCAAGAGGTTTGATTAGAAGGAGGCACAGATATAATTGGCTGCTGGGTGCCTGAACTTGAGCTTAGGGCCTTCTTAAACATAGTAGGAATACGCCTGGATTCAACATGGTTACAGATATCAGACTGGTCAATTGGTGTTAGAGGCTTGCTCAGGCCCGCTGGGTCTAGTATGACCTCACAATCTAATAATAGGCTGTCGATACGCTCAAGTACCCCTTTTTTACCAACTGGGCTGCATCTCGCAGCATTCTTTTTCACTTTCCTTTTGTGGGCTACTCCCAACCCTCCATCGGCTGCTTTCCGTTTTCCCATAATGATATCCCAGCCCCCACACAATTAATACCTTAAGGTTGTGGAATCCAGCAATCTCCACTTAGGCTGCTCTTTTCAAGGGAGGCAAGGATGATTAAAATGATCAGGTTCCAAGGTCCCTGGCGATGCGGCAGGTAGAATCCAAAGGAAGCGTCCCGCGCTGCGGGAGGGCTGAGATGGATTTAAAGCGCCTCCAGGCGCAGCTGTGGCTCGTTGGCGGCAGGCAGGGAGCCGCAAAGGATGCTGGGACCCGTAGTCCTGGTCCCTGGTGATGCGGCAGGTAGAATCCAAAGAAAGCGTCCTACTGAAGCATCAGACCTCAATGTCTGCCTCTGAGTGAAAGCATCATCTTGCTCTCTTTATGGAGGCTACAACTAAACCTTTCTTGATGAATAACGGGCCACAAATATTAGTAGAGTGGTTTTTTGCAGTAACAACGACAAAAGACAGTAAATAATGCGCAAAAATATTATCGCTGAAAGCTTGTACTACAAGAATACAAACAAGAAGCAAAATGAACTGTAAACTAACACTGAGGCAGTGTCTTTATTTTCATTATAAGTCCTAATTGCCTTCAGATGGTTATGAATATATTTCCTGTCTCTCTGTGCCAATTCTAGGTATAATTGCATTTTTAACTTACATACTGTGCGTAATTATGGCAGCTGAGTCCACATACTTCAACAGCTGTATGAGTGTAATCATTGGACTATTTACAAGCCTCTGCTTCATTTTGGGACCAAATTTGTTAATATCTTCAATCTTAGACTTCTCATACTTGGAGCAGTAGCTGTGCCACTTGTATAGTGTGGCTACTCCTCTCAGCCCATCTGAAATTAAAGGTCTATTAGATGAAATCCATTATTTACAAATCTCGTTGCGAGCCAGTAGTATTAAATAAAACTCCAATCCTTCATTGTGTTATCTTAGAATTTGTTTCTCAAATCTCTTGGTTCAATACCAAATAAAATAAAGCTTGCTCTTACCTTAACTGCATGTTGAAAAAAAATTCTGAGTACCAAACTTTTTCCTCCCAGTAAGACTTCAATTGCTGGCAGTTTACAAACATACAGATTATCAGCCGAAAGGGTGCCACACTTTTCACAGATAACTTCGTAAGTTTCTGCAGTTTGCTTAGCCTCTGTTGTGTCCAGTGTATCCTGTTGAGTTTAAAGAAATGGTTCTTTTTCAGTGAAGCGGAATTCACAGATGCATAAAGAAAGCATTTCCCAGCTCGTGTCCTGGCAAGCATCTTTCCCAAATTGCGTATGGTGGTTTTATTTTTGTCTTGTCTGATGGACACAGTGCTTCTTACACTTTCGCCACCTCCTCCTTCTGTATTCTAATTTTGAGGTTTTCGTTTCCATACTCATGTGATTCTGTTGACCCCAATTTTGTTTTGGGTAGCAATGCCTAAAGCACCTTAAGACTCACCTTCTTAGAAGTTTAGATGCACCCTATTCCTATTAGAACGCTCCTTCCTAACATCCATCTTTTAGTAAGGATTCTAACATCTTCCCTCTACTAGATTGATCAGGAAAAGCTATGAACATTCTGCTGTTTTTGAACTTGAAACCCCAACAATAAAATAAGAGGTCTGATAGCTACACACCCTCTTTTTCAAATTTTTGTATCTGTTTTTTTCAGGACAGCCTAATACCCTTAGAGGCCCACCTAAAGCTTGAATATGTTCCCTGTATTTTAGAGATTTAATTCCTATCAAACTCTAATGGAACAGGAAGGTCAATGTTGGTAGAATAGACATCTTAATTAAATTGATCCTTCCATGTATGGTTAATGGAAGATCTGGCTGTTTTTTACAATTCGATATTTCTTTCTTTAGATACCTTGATAAAATGTGTAGATGGGGTACTAAATCGTGAGGTATCATTATTATAAAGTAGCTATGTCCTTCACTTTGACACTGATGCTAACCTCTAAGGCTATGTCCAATTCATAGCCTCTGTCTTCTCTTCGTTCAACATCAGATACCCTCAGAGATCACCAAACTCATGCACCAACTTTTCTAACTTTTTTTGTCCTATATGGCACCTATATGTATATGATCAAAGCTGTTTAAATGGGGAAGTATAACCGTCTTGTCTAATTATCTGTGTAAAAGTCTTTATATACAAATTATAGTGCAAAAGTAACAGAGAGCAACCTTGTTGTTTCCCTCATTCTGAAAATAAAAAAATACATTAAAAAGAAATTGCTGACAGTTTGCCCGTGAACACCCACTGCATCGGTCAAATAGTTTCAATATTGAGCAGTAGTGTATTACAATATATTCGCAAGTCAGTGTTTGATGTTGACTGACAATTTATCTGGATAGAAAAACTGCAAAAGTGTTAGTTGGGAGTTCATTGAGGGGTTGAGATTAGATTATATGGGTCCTGCGGAAAAGATCTGTTTGGAGAAATTAAAAATTGATGAAGGCTCCGGCAAGGGTGGTTACACTTTAACAGAAAAGCAAAATAAAAAGGAGAGTGGTATGGCATTTGTAGGTCGAAGCCTACCAGATAGCACAGCTGCCTGGTTTGCTAAAAACATCTTGGGGACAATTCAGAAAGCTTCCATGGGAATGCACTTCCTTCCATTGCTTACCATTGGCTTTGTGGTTTGTAACTTACATTTGCTTGGTTTGTATTTGCTGGCTTTATTTGTTTTAGGCTGTCCAGCTTGATTTTGTCCCTCCACTAGAGCATCCCTTGTTTACTGTATCCTTCCGAGTACTTGCTTTCTGTAAACAGGCCTTAAATCTTGTTCTTATATTGTCACATTTGCTGTGCATTCAAAGACAAGGTCAAATGTCAGGCTCTGTCTTCTGAGGGAGCTTGGTATTTACCTTTTTCTCTGACTTTAAAGAGAGAGGGTTTATGTGACAATCATGCTAGCTACTGTGGGTGTGCTGGAGAAAGGCTGTAGGATGTTATTTTTTTCTAGCACGCTAAAAAATGTAAATGTCTGTAAATGAATTGTTTCCAAAGGATCTCTGTCCACACTGTTGAATGCCTTCTCATAGTCGAGAAGTTGAAATAGAGGGGTGGAGTTCCATTTCATCGACTGCTCAATGATTATGCGCTGTGTTTCAATCTGGTCTGTACAGGATCTATCTTTGCGGAAGTCAGCTTGCTGATCTCTCAACTAGGTATCCCTCTGTAGTTTGACCAGTTAATCAGGTGACCTTTCTTGTGGATCATGATGAGATATCCCTCCTTCCAGTCTGACAGCACCTTTTCCTCTCCCCATAATCTTCCAAACATGGGGTAGAGCATGTCTACTGATGTTTCAATGTTGCTTTCAGTGCCTCTGCAGGAGCGTTGTCGTGTCTGTCTGCCTTCCCATTTCTCAGATGTTTGGTGGCTTGCTGTATTTCTTCCTCGGTTGTCTGCTGCAGTAGATTCACAAGTCCTTGTCAGCTGGCTGTATGTCTGGTGGAAACAGCGGCACGGGCTGTTTCAGTATTTATTCAAATATGCTCCATCTATCTTCGTTGTTGGCCTTTGTTACCCATGATTGTCTTCCCAGCTTTGTCTATAACAGGTCTTTCTGGCTTGCTGTATGTGCTGGAGAGTTTCCTTGTTATGTTGCAGAGTGCTTTCAAGTTTCCATGGCTTGGTGCTTCCTGAGTTTCTGTGGCAAGACCATCGATGAACCTTTGTCTGCTAATAAGCTTCTCTTTGCTTCCTTGTTGGTTTTAGTGTATTTGCCTGAGCTTTGGCCTTTTCTGCTCGTTTGGTCGGTGTTGATTGCAGCTTTCTTTTCCTTTCTCTCTTGGATTGTGCGAAGAGTCTCGGTGGAGGTCCATTTTTTATGCTTGTGTTTCTTGGGACCTAGTACATCCTGGCAGGTTGCTGTCACATATTTCTTTGATGTTCTCCCACTCACTTTCTACTGGGTCTCTGTCGTCCTCTAGTTCTTGCAAGACTTGAAATGTGTATCTGAGGGTGATTGAGTAATCACTCCATTTCTGTGCATCTTTGAGAAGGGTGTATCGCTGGCATTGGTTTGTCGGTTCCATCCATACTTCAGCTTTAGCCTGGCCACGAAAAGGTGATGGTCTGGTGCCACGTCCACTCCTCTCATCACTCTCACATCCTGCAGGAGCAGAAATTCGGAGGACAGCAGTGACCACCACTTACAAAGTCCAGACCTTCATCACACTTGCCTGAGGAAAATCCTCCAAATCTGCTGGCCAAACACCATCTGCAACAACCTATGGCAGTAGACTTTCCAACTCACTGCTCATAAAGAAATCATGGAAAGAATCTGGGGCTGCATCGGTCACACCCTCCACAAGCTTGCATCAAACACCACCAGCCAAGGCCTCACCTGGAATCCTCAAGGGAAAAAGAAAAGAGGAGAACAAAGAAACACCTAGTGTCAAGGCTTCGAGGCTGACTGCAAGGAGATGGGTTACAGCTGGAGTCAGATTGAAAGAAAAGCTCAGGACAGAGATGGCTGGAGAGTCCTGGTTGATGGCCTACACCTCACGAGGGGTAGTAGGCATATGTAAGTAAATAAGTAAATGAAATGTGCAGATATTTCAGAATATACCTGAATTAGGAAAGCACAAATTAAGCATGTTTTTTGGTAATTCTGAAGTGTGGTGGAAACCATTATCTTAATACGATCAAAACAAATTAATATATTAGATGATGACATTTCCATACATTATTGTTTGTGCACTGTATATTTTTATCAGTAAAACTGTATGAGTGTGCAAATGTAATGTCCATTTCAGTTGAAAATGTGTTATCTGTAATAGCAGTGCGCTGCCACACCTTGCATACTCCACTTTACGCCACTCAACTCTACTCTGTGCAGCTATATGCCACTGCACTCTACTCGGCACCACTCCACTCTACGCCACTCCACTCAATGCCTCTCTACTCTGCACCACTCTATGGCAATGCACTCTACGCACCTCTACTCTACTCTACTCTTCTCCACTGCACTCTTCCCTGCTGCACTCTACATCACTGCACTATACACCACTCCAGTCTACTCTGCACTACTCCACTATACGCCACTCCATTCTGCAACACTGCACTCTAGACCACTGCACTCTACTCCAATCTGCACTTCACGCCACTTCATTCTACTGTAACACAATCTACTCTACACCAACGCACTCGACGCCCTGCGCTCTACTCCACTCTTCACCACTCCACTCTACACCACTCTACTCTTTGCCACTGCACTCTACATTGCACCACTCCAACACACTCTGTACCACTCTACACTACGCCACTGCACTCTGTGCCACTCTACTCTAACCACTGCACTCAAAACCAATGCACTCTACGCCAATCTACCCTGCACCACTCTACGCCATTTCATTCTATGTCACTGAACTCTATACACATCTACTTTGCACCATTGCACTCAATGCCACTGTACCCTTCACCACTGCACTCTACTCTACAGCACTCTGCTCTACGCCACTCTATGCAAGTGCACTGTACGCCACTACACTCTACACCACTCTACTCTGCATCACTCCACTCTATGCCACTGCATTTCAAGCCACTCTAATCTACTCTGCACCACTGCACTCTATGCCACTCTACTCTACACCACGGCACTTTACACCACTCTGCTCTATGCCAGTACACTCTGCCCTGCACCACTCCACTCAACACCACTTCACACTACTTGAAACAATCTACTCTACGACACTGCATTCCACGCTACTGTACCCCACCACAGCAGTGTACCCTGCACCACTCCAATTTACCATGCGCCACTCTACGCCACTGCACTCTAAGCCACTTTACTCAAAACCAATGCACTCTATGCCACTTTAATCTGCACCACTGCACTCTACACCAATACATTCTTCGCCACTGCACTCTACACCACTCTACACTACGCCACTCTACTCTGCACCACTACACTCTAGCCAGTGCACTCTACGCCACTGTACTCTACACCACTGCACTGTACGACACTACTCTACAACACTGCACTCTACTCTGCACCACTCTATTCTACACCCCTCTACTGCACTCTGTGCCAATGCACCTGATGCCCCTTCACTCTACACCACTGCACTCTACGCCACTCTAATCTACTGTGCACTACTGCACTCTGACACTGTCCTCTACACCATTCTACTGTATGCCACTGGACTTTACACCACTCTACTCTATGCCACTCTACTCTCCGCTGCTGCATTCCACACAACTCTACTCTAAACCACTGCACTCTACGCCAATGCACTCTACACCACTTTACTCTAAACCAATGCACTCTACGCCAATCTCCTCTACTGCACTCTATGACACTATACTCTACGCCACTCTACACCATTGAACTCTACTTCACTGCACTCTACGCCACTCTATTCTACTCTGCACCACTATATTTCATGCCACTGCTCTCTGCGCCACTCTACACCACTGCACTCTACAACTCTCTACTCTGCAACACTGAACTCTCCGGCACTGAACTCTACGTCACTCTACTCTGCACCACTGCATTCTATACCATTGCACTCTGCTCTGCACCACTTAATCCTACTCTACTCTACACCAATGCGATCTACACCACAACACTCTATGCCAGTCTACTCTGCACCACTTCAGCCTATGCCACTGTCCTTTATGCCACTTTTATCTACTCTGCACCACTATCCTCTACGCTACTCTACTCTACACTACTGCACTCTACTCTACACCACCATACTCTACCCTGCAGCACTCCACTCTATCCTCCACCACTCCACTGTACGCCACTTCACTCTACTCAGAAACAAACTACTCTATACCACTGCACTCTATGCCTCACTACTCCACTCTGCGCCACTGTACTCTACGCTACTGCACTCTACGCTGCGCCACTCCACTCTGCACCACTCTATGCTACTGCACTCTACTCTAAACCACTGCACTCTATGCCAATGCACTCTAAACCACTTCACTCAAAACCAATGCACTCTATGCCAATCTACTCTAGACCACTGTACTAGAGTAGGTCACTGTAGGCCACTCTACCCACTCTTAAGACATTCTAGTCGAGGACATTACACTCCACGATACTCCACTCTATGCCACTCTACTCCACTCTGAAACGCTCTACGCAACTCCCTCTACACACTCCATGACAATTTACTCCACTCTATGCCACTCCACTCTACTCCACTCTACTCTATGCCACTCTTCAACATTCTACTCCACTGTATGCCATTCCTCTCTACTCTACTACTCCACTCTACAACAACCTACTCTGCTGTATGCCACTCTACTCCACTCTTTACAGCTCCCTCTACGCCACTCCACATTACTTTAGTCTAGTCTATTCCACTCTAAGCTGTTCTACGCAACTGCACTCTATGATACTCTATGCCACTCCACTCTATGACACTCTACTCCACGCCCTTCCACTGTATGACACTCTACTCCCCCTACTTCTCTCTACAACACTCTACACCACACTAGGCCACTCTACGACATTCTATGCCACTTTAGGCCACTCTCCTTTATGCTATTAACTTTTAGCGATGCTGAACAGCAGCCATGCTGGTGTACAACACGGCTAAAACACATTGGCAAAGACAATAGCTCTTGCATAGGTGTGACCTATTGGCTTTGCCAATGCTTGCTAGTATTGGCCAGTTGACTCCCTGATTATATCACCATTGGGTGTGTGCCAAATAAAGCTGTAGAGTTTCACCCGTTCACCTCTTGTACGGCCTGACAGTTGAATGATTTGATCCTGGAGGAACACAGCAGAGTGTATTATGTGAGTGAGGATGATGCGATTCAGATGGAATGAAAAACGACTTTATTGTGTAGTTAGTTAAAACCATTACAGTTTTAGCGTAAAATGCACCAAATATGACAAAGTAATTATTTACACTTTGGAATTGCGCTTACTTGGCATCGCATGAGGCAATATTTCCTTATGTAGGGGTTTTCCACACCATTACAAAATTTAAAATGCCGGATAGTGTTGACCAGGCTGGTACTAAAATATTGTCAGGCAAAAAATCTCAAATAAAGTGTTATACATGTTACGTCTAAAGCAATGAAGTGGGGTCTGTGTGCAAACAAATCCGGAATCACCACTATCGTCGCTTTAGGTGGGTATGTATGTACACTGTGCCATTTGTAGCTGCATCAAGACAAGGGTTTGATGTGCAAAATTGCAAATTCATTCGACCTTCTTAAAATAGGACGTTAAACATGTTACATCTAAAAACCAAAACGACGCATTTGTGTCCAAAATGTGCAAAGTGTCCGCTGACCACATTTAAGGGGATTGTACGGATGCTCTGTTCAATTTGGGTCTGCCGCTGGGCTAGCATTTCATGTGCAAAAATTGCCTTTTTGGTTTTAAAAGCGTCCCTGCTAATAAATAATTTCATTTTCAAGCACACATCTTAACATAAGGCATTATACATCTAAAAGCAGTGGAGAACAAACTATGTACAGGTGCATACCAAGTGTCCACTGTCCTCCATTCCAATTATTTGTAAACCTGTGCTGTGCAATTTATGGCTGCCGCAAGATTGAGATTGATATGCGAGAGTGCGAATTCATGTAGCGATCTTAAAATTAGGAGTGGAGCATATATTTACATCTAAAACAATAGAGTTGGATCTGTGTACAAAATATGCTAGATATCCACTGTCCTCTTTTTCAATGATTATGGGTTTGTACTTAGCAGTGTGGGGCAGCCGCAAGGCTACGGTCTATATATTCAGGAAAGAGGGTTCGATGTTGTTTGTAACAGTTTGCTGACTTGTTGCAAAAACTTAGTTGTCCTGCATGAAAGCTGTAGCGACTGGCAATTTAGTAATGCTATTACGGCGGGTCGACATCATCGTATCCGAAGAGAATGGAGGACTGGAAGTAGAAAGTCCCGTCTCCATATGCTGACGGCTGTTCAAATGCACAAGAACTGTAAAACTGACTCTTCCGCATTTTCACAGAGTCGGCACAGACTAGTCGGCCATGTTTGTTTCAATGTTGGGATTTGATCTTTTGAGCAAAAGGCTCCCAGTCGAATCAAGAGCAGTAAGTGCTGTATTGTTGGGGATATGTGCTGTACGAGATACGGCTGCGGCAACCGGACCCCATACGAGGATAAAACCATCCATCCGTGTTTCTTCTTAGCAAGCGCTGCTTTATCCAGTAGCTAGGCTTTGTGTTTAGCAGCGTTATTTACTATTTTTTTTTATACGGGAAAGCTGTTGTTTGTGCTCCATACTTCGTGCATATTGAGGGTGGTTAATGCTTGCTCAAGCACGGTAGGCCAGTCTTTCTTACTTTTAGGCTGGTTCTTTAATTCCGTCCAGCAGAGACCTAACAAGGATTCTTCTTGGGCTGCTCTCATCTTCCAGAACTGTTTGAGTATTGCTGCTGACCTTACCGGGAGTTGGTTGAATAAACCGAATTCCAAGTGAACCTGCGTCTGGGAGGTAAGTAGCGGAACACGAAAAATTTGTTTAAAAAGACAGGATTGTTGTAAATTCAAAAAATGTGCAACTTTGCCTTTAAATAGTTCGGAGCTGTAGGTAAGCATTGAAAGAAACTTAGCAGCAATTACCTGTAGAAGATGGGAATTAGATGGGCACATTAATTTCAATCTTAGTATGTTTAGTGCGAAACGCAGTTTGTACGCCTGGGCTCGTCTTTTGGTTAGATGCTCTTTGAGTGTGAATTTGAAGTCTACCACCACTCCTAGATATTTGTATGAGCCAATCTGCTCTATGCTGTTCTCTGCTGCGAACCATTTGTGTTTGTTATTGTGGATGCTGGTGTTTGCAGAGAAACAGATGACCTTTGTTTTGTTGTAGTTTAGCGATAATCCAAGCGCCTCTGTGTATTCCAGCAGTTTCGTAATCAAACGTTGTAGGCCAATCGGGGTCTGGCTGCATAGAACAATGTTGTCAGCGTATTGCAGACTTCTAAGTTGGTGGTTAGCTAGCTTTGGGGGGTCGCTTTGGACTTCTGTCAGCCTGGTGTCTAGATCTGCTGTAAAGATCTTAAATAAGCTGGCAGCTAGCACCCACCCTTGTTTTAAGCCTCTATACGTTGGTATCTTCGCTGTGGTTCTCTCTCCATTTCCTAGCTTTACCTGTACCCAAGTGGCTGAGTACAAGTTTATTATGGCTCTTAGTAAATTTGGCAGAATGCCTCATTTTTCCATCTTTTGCCATAGGAGCTCTCTAGGTACCAAGTCGAAGATTCAAGGCCAAGACGTGACTCATTGTGCTTGTGCCTGGTCTGAAGCCCGTTTGTGAGATTGGGAGGATCTTGCTGAAAGTGACCCAATCTTCGAAATCTACAAGAAGGTTCGAGACATACACTTTGGCTTCTACATCAATGAGCGCGATTAATCTGTAGTTTGCTGGGGCTGCTCTGCTGCCAGCTTTGAATATCGCGAGTAGTATACTACCTCTCCATGATGCTTGTATACTATTTGATTGAAACGCATGGTTAAACAGCAGAGTGAAAAGATCGGCCCAGAAACGTTGGTCAGACTTAAATAGTGCGTTCGGCAAGCCAGTTGGGCCCGGGGCTCCGCTAGACCGGATTTATTTAGGACTTTCTCAACTTGGCTTGTTTGAATCCAATATCCTTCAGACAGATTTTCTAAAGGCTCACTTTTCGGTTGATTCAGAGCTTGATGACATTCGTCCACTATTGCATATTTGTTGATCTTGTTCAGGTGTGCTATCCAATCGGCCTCAGGAATGTTTGCATTGTGGTGTCGAAAAGAGCCATTTGCTATGCTGTTTATTTCTGCTCAAAACTTCTTGTTGTTGTTTGATTTACTTGTTTGCAACAGCATTAACCAGGTATTTGTTTGGTGTAATTTTCTTTTCTGTCCATACTTCCTTTTTGTATTGGTACCTTAACCGGTTGATTTGAAGATTCACATCTTCTCCAGTTGTTAATGCGTTTCTCTGAAGTCTTCTTATCTCCCTGTGGAGCATCCTTTTTTTCCAAGTTAACGTGTTGACGAGCTCAGGTGTTTCTTTCCTGGTTCTGTTTTCGTATTGCATATTGTCTGAAGAGAATTTGAAGATGAGAGTTGTTGTCATGTTTTCCCAAATTTGCCATGATACCTGCCGGTTTGAGACTGGCTCGGTTGCCATCAACTTTTTTATACAATTCATTAATTCAGGTGCGTTTTTGCCTTTCCATGCTAGCCTTTTTAAGTTGTAGGGGCTTGGGACTTCCAGCAGGTTATTACTTGAAGCGGCTCTTGGGGGATAAATGAGAAGGTCAATAAGCTGGGGACTGTGGTCACTCTCTACTCGAGGGGTGATTTGGTAACTGGTGGTCATTTGGAATAGCTCTGTATCAACTATTGTATAATCTAGAATGGAGTTAGTGTGCTTCGATATTCTGGTCAGTGCCGCTGGTTGATCTTGTGGTAAACGGCCGTTTAGAGTAAACATCCCTATATTGGATAATGATGAGACACAAGATTTACCATGACAATCAGTTCTGCGATGATTAGTGATTGCTGAGAGAATGTTCATGCCATTAGAGTTGAGTTGTTGTTTTTCTTGAAATGTGTCAGATTGTAGTAAGAACATATTGAAATCACCTGACAACAAGATGCAGGCTTGCGGGTAAGTGAATTGCAATGATTTTAATAGGGCTATTAGGGACTCGATTTTCTCTGGTTTTTCCTTTGATGCCAGGTGGATGTACACGTTACAAATTAATAATGAGTCTTTCTGGTATTTGCGCAGATTCTCTATTAGGATCTTGTGGTGAGGAAATTTTAATACATTGGATCCAGGTTTGACCTAGGTCAATCGATTCAGATTTCCACCGTAAGTCGGTGGCAAGGTAAGTTGTTAGTCCACCAGACGCTCTGCCTGATTTTTTTCTCTTGGCGGCTTTTTGGTGATACTCTTTGAAGCCGGTAATCGGCGTTGGTGCAATAGCCCAAGTTTCCTGGAATAACAAAATGTCAAAGTCTTGGATGAAGGTTGTGAGGTCAACCTCCTCCATCTTGCTGCCGAAGCTGTTAATATTCCAAGAGCAGAGTTTTAGATAACTTTTTTTCCTGGGGCGCGGGATCACTTACTCATGCCTCACTCTTTGAGGTTGCAGCACCCCAAGCTGTCTGGATGGGAACTTGTCTTTTTTGGCTGGCTGCTCCAGATGCGGCATAATGGGTGATGCGTAAGTTGGACAGGCTCTCCAGGGCGCTATCAGCAGACCCTGTGGCCCACCGGAGTAACCCGCTGGCAGTTGTCGTTCTGGCTTTTGCTGTTGGACATAAGGGACCTGGGTACTGTTCTGTTTCAAATATTTTTATTTCGATTCCCCATTTTAAGAAGAGATCCCTGTGGTGCCAGACTTCCATTGTAATTTTTGGGATGCTCCAGGTTACCACAGTAATTTCTTTTCCTTTTGCTTCTGTGTCCGGTTTAAATTTTACGCTGTCAATGTGATTTGTATTAAGAAACTTTGTTTCGATAGAGCTAGCAAGTTTTAATATTACACTACGGTTGAGTATGTCATGGCGACCTCTTGAGTTGTAACGGGGAATCAATTCTAATGTTAATGGCCCTTCTGGTGATGTATGTACTTCATTGCTTGATTGCATATCTGCGCTGTGAGAGTATGGGCTAGCAGAGTTTCCGTTAAATTTGTTTTCTTCTATGGGAGGTTTGATTTCAAATGAGTTTTGGGCCAAAATAGTTACTGACTGCGATGGTATTTTTGCCTGGCTTTCAACTTGTTCACTAGTTGTTGTGCTCGGAGCTGTTTGAGTTGACAGATTGTGAAACATTTTAGCTTGTGGCCGCACTTCATCCGTGCCTTTTCTGTTGTGTAGGTTTAGTTGTTTTGGAAAATATTGAAATATAGTTGGCTGTTCTAACTGGGGATTGTTCGATGGATTTCCATAATCTGTTTGACCTGATTCTGTGGGATGTACAGTAGGAATTAATGGGGAGGTAGCTTTACAGCCGCTGGCCTTGGAAGTTATTGAAGCTGAAGGGACTAAGTACTTCCCATAGTGTTCTGTTTGTGGTATAAGTTTGAACATGTTTTTTTGGGGGGTTAATGTTGATTTTGTTCCCCAAGTCCCTGTTTCCGGGATCTGCCGGTATGGAGGGTTTTGTAGGTGACTTGTTTGGCGGCACGTGCGGTCCGCATGGATCAGTCGGCGTTCGGAGTGTCTCTTTACCTGATTTGTTGGATTTCGGGGCAACTGGACTATTTCTTGCTGCTTAATCAATTTGTTATTCCTTGATTTCCTCAAACACTTTTGTTTTAGTGTGATGCTGTATTTCTGCATCTGTGAATTTGTGTCTCTTACGTGAAACGACTGGCCGCCACATTGTTGGTTTGTTTGAGTGAGTGAGTGCAATGTTCAGGTTGTCGTTTGGTGATTGGGTTTTGTCTGTATTTCTCGTGTTGCAATCACTTTCATTCTCACTTTCCAATTTGCCTGTAGAAAAGGAGGAGTCAAGTTTACTTGGGCTTAAATTTGATGGGAAGCTGGGTGGCGAGTTGATATTCCGTGGTTTTACTTCTGCCAGGATGTCTGTCAAAATAGAAGGAATGGATATTAGATGGTTCTTGGTGCTGGTGCATTGACATTCGTGATACGTCGTTTGGGGATCTTTTTGCATTTTAGGGAATTTAGGTCTTGAAGTTCTTCTCGATGCCAGAAACATGAGACGCTAGGACTTGCAGGAGGTCAACTTGCAGCTCTAGTTTTTCTGAATGCAGAGAAAGTGCAGTTGAGATGGTCTCCATTGTGTTGATAAAAGGAGACCATAACGGGGCTGCGAGAGGTGAAAAATGTTCTGTGTGTTGTGCATCAATACACTGATTTAGATGGATGCAGTCACTTGGTTTACTCAAGTTATCCTCTGTAACATTCCGAACCGGACGGCTGCTCGATTGGATAATGCTGCCATGCCCCAGCTGTGCCTTTATTGGAGAGAGTAGGGTATTATAATCGTGGGAGGGTCCAGAGTTTATTTTGAATTTGGGTGACACACTTGCTTCTTTGTGTGCTTCCTGTGATAGCTCAAAAACGGACTGAGTAAGAATTCCTGCATTTCCAATACGTCCTTTGGCAGGTTCCCCGTTGTGTCATCTTCTTCAATGACATATATGTCCTGGCTATCCGCGGTCAGGATAGGTGAACGACTTTCGCCTGCTGAGGCCCCCGGGATAAACGGAGACGGTGACGTTTGACTCCCAATTTGCTGTTGTTGTTGTACTTCCCTTGCATTTATTTGTGCATTCACAACTACTTGGTTACTGGTCGTATTCCGAATAATGGAGTTGCTGAGGCTGTCCTTTGGGAAATTGCTGGTCTGCACGAGCTGCATGTTAGATGAAGGACTTGCAGTGAAGGCCAGAAAGTCCGTGATTATAGTCTTCCTAACTGGTAGCTGTTTAATTAGCGCTGGAGACAATGCTGTTAATGATTCGGAGTTTGATTCCAATTGTATCTCTTCCGTGGTTGGGGCTATGGCTCTCTTGTTGTTCTTCCTCATGCTTGAGCAGGTTTTTTTCCCTGGTATGATTTCCAATCTTGTCCTGCCGGATCTCATAATGGCCGCTGTTTCCTTTGTTGCAGTCTCGACTTTCTTTGTTTTGTCCGGCTCTGTTTGACTATTCAGCTCGATTCCAACTCTGACACCAGCTGTGTTGTTATTACTCTTGGACCTTCTTGCTCCCATCAGTGACCCCTTCCCCCAAGCGCCCCCGCTTATAGGGCTATAGGGCTGTTGACCGCTACCACTCCCCAGACCAGCAACGGGTTGAGACTAACTATAGTTTGCTTGGAGTCTTGGAACTACTCTGTGTGGTCGGCTTATAGTCAGCTCCTACGCCATCCACCACCACTCCTGGCTCAGCCTTTAATTTGGTCTTTTTGACCTTTAGTTCTTTGGTCCTTTTATCCTTCCGGAGCCCTGTGGCAGGCTCTATGCAGAGTTGGGAGCGTAAGAAACCCTGTAGATTTCTCTCCTCCCTGTGGATTTCCCCGTGGATTTCCCTCCTGCGAGTGGGGCGCACTGTGCTGTCTGCAGGTGCTCCCAGTCCTAGCTGGGCCGCCTCTGCAGACTGCGCGGGGCTCACACTTCCACGGGGGCCGAATGCTGCCCCCGCACTCGCCGCGGAGTGCGCACAACTTTTTGGCAGCCGGCGCGGGAGCTGACTTTGTGCTTTGTGCTCAGCACTAGCTCTTTGCCGGTTGGGAGCCGGCTGTGTGCCCCCGCGCGACTCACCACACCACACACCTCCTTACCCCCATGCCGCGGTCACAACTTCGGCCTCGGTCACAACTTCGGCCTCTGCCTCGGTCCTCAGGACGGCCTTGGATGCGGGCGGGTGGGGGGGCTATGGGGCTGTGTGGCTGGAGTTAGAGACGCCCGGAACACTCCCGGCACTTCGCGCTCCTTCCCACTCAGTTCCGCACAAAAATCCAGGCTCAACCAGTCGAAAGACACCCTTGTTACACTATGGGGCTAATTACCACCTGGACGTGAGAGGCAGGATGAGCTAGGCGATTCAGATGGTTTGAAAAGGGGGGCAGAGATTGCAAAGCGCAACATTTTGTCTATTTTTGTGGCAAGGTGTTACCCTCGGCGGCTCTGTGTCTAGTGCATTCTTTTTTTTTATTAATTTGGTTTTTCTGGTAACAATAATGGCAAAACTGTTTGGTGTCTAGTGCATTGTTTAGACACTTAGGGGCATATTTATGACTTCTGTGGCACAGGGCAGCACAGCTAGTCACCTTGCTGTGCTGCCCTACATCACAGGGAAAGGGCAGAAATGCGCCGTGTTTATCCAATACGGCGCATCCCTGTCCTTTTCCATCACGATGGTGCCGTTTTGAATTCTAGCGCCAACGCTGGCACCCTTGACCGTGGTGCAAGGGTGCCTGTGTTGTAGGCAGGATTGCTTTTGTACAGGAAGGTACACCTTCCTGCACAAAAACAATCCTGAGAGGCCTTTTCCTCTTTACATAGAAAGAGGAAAAAACTAGGAGAAATAAAGATATTTCATCTCGTTTCGCCTCTCCTCGAGCGCATTCCCAGGTTTACCTGTTGTAAATCTGGGAATGCCTCAAAATAATGGATGTTGCGTAGGAACACCTATACCACCCATGGAAACGCCTCATTGGTGCAGAGTAACGCAACGCAGCGATTTGCGCTGCGTTACATTACAAGATTTATGAAGCCACGCAGGGGAGGCCTTGTGTGGCTTCATAAATCTCATTTTACATTTGCGTCGAGGGGCTCATAAATATGCCCACTAGTTCTTTTTGCAGCGAGTGTTCTCTGCACCCACCAGTGTGGAGACCTTCAGGCGCTAGAACTGGATAACTTCTTTTTTACCACTGAATAGAAAGGTGGTAACTACGGTAGGGCTTTAGTGAATTTTGACTGGTTTATGAAGGAGTTTGGGGTTGCTTTGGGACGGCAACTGGAGAGTATTTTACAGACGCAATCGGTATTTTAATATCGATGTCAATTAAAAAAAAAAGGAAAAAGTGCGAAATCTGGTATTTTTCCCCTTTATAATGCAAACAGCAAATACTATGAAAAATCAAGTTTTTTCGCTCTGTTTATACTAGTCCAATATAAAGACGGAATTGCAATCCTAAACAAGCATTTGCAATGCAATAGGTCTCGCATATACGCGAGTTTGAGCTATTGGCATTGTAAATGACAATGCCTTTATTTATGTTTTGGTTTTAAAACATAAATAAAAGGCATTGTCATTTACAATGCCAATGGCTTAAACTCTCGTAATTCCGAGACCTATTGCATTGCAAATGCTTGTTGTGACTGTGGCCCACACATTTGGTGCATTGTAGTTTAATTCAAAAGTGCACGCCTCCCTCTGCTGGGATTAAAGCTTGTCTTTTAGTCAAGTCACAACAGTTACAACCTGGGATTGCTGCGTAGTGCATAGAAGGTGAATAGATCGCTGTACAAGAAAAAGTGCAAACCACACTTCACATGAAGCAGGTGAAAGAGAATAACTCACATCGTTCACACTAGGGATGTAAACGGTACAGGAGTTGCTATTCTTTGCATTATATTAGCAAAGCTACTACCCTTCAAGCTTTTCAAATTCTCAAGGAACTGACTTTCAGGGTTTTGGGGTGACCGGTTCGGAAAAATGTCATCTCAGCCTCTGCCCGGATCAAGAAGATGGTGCCGGAGAGCGCGCGCCACGACACCTTAGTGACTGCTGTTCTCCCAGCAGCCGGTGTAAACTGGTTGGAGCCTGTGAGGAGCAGCGCAAACGCCTTATTGTTTGTTGAAAAGCCTGGGACAGATGGAGACATTTATTGGGGGTGGGGTGCATAGCCCAAGCAAAAGAGCAAAATGTTTTTTATATATGTGCGATGGCACAGGCTTCTATTAATCCCGTGAGAAAATAGTTTTATTACCATCTGTGATCTAATGTTACTGTTTCAAACTTTTCCGACCTTTTTCTCTTGAATCCAGATTCTCTTTACCCATGCTAGTTGTTAAACGTGTCTGTGCACGTGGGAAGCTTAGGGGCTCAGATTACAGCTGCCTTTCAAACAAGGAGTATGGAGGGAGACATGACGTAAGAAAACTGACCCGGCTGCCGCGCTAAAGAGTTTTAAGTTCTTTCCAAAAAACATGGAGGTGCGCGAGCCCTGCCCTGCAAAAATAAAATAGGGAGACATGACGGGTGGGAACACACGGATTATGGAGGGAGATATGACGTTAAACCCGGCCGATGATTAACTCGTTAACCGGCAGCGGGGATGGGTGGAGAATTAAACAGGCAGCCTGTTTTTTTGTGGTGGGAGGGAGGGCCCCCTACGGGGAGATGGAGTTTTGAAGACGAAAGCACAGCGCTCATGAAATGGGCGCCGCGCTGAATAGTTTAAAGTGATAAAAAAAAATGAAGTTGGGCAAGCCGCACCGTGCAAAAAGAAAAGAAAATGAAGTACTGCCGAAGAATACCCCGAAGCATGTCGTGCATGTCGGCGCCGTAAACAAACAAGCGCAGCCAAAGCGGACGGCCAGCGGAAATGGGTGAAGAATTAAACAGGCAGCCTGTTTTTTGTGGTGGGAGGGAGGGCCCCCTACGGGGAGATGGAGTTTTGAAGATGAAAGCAGGGCGCTCATGAAATGGGCGCCGCACTGAATAGTTTAAAGTGATTAAAAAAAATGAAGTTGGGCAAGCCGCACCGTGCAAAACGAAAAGAAAATGAAGTGCTGCTGAAGAATACCCCCTTTCTCTCGTGCGCCGTGGAGAGCCCCTGCTCCGAAGCATGTTGTGCATGTCGGCGCCGTAAACAAACAAGCGCAGCCAAAGCGGACGGCCAGCGGGGATGGGTGCAGAATTAAACAGGCAGCCTGTTTTTTGTGGTGGGAGGGAGGGCCCCCTACGGGGAGATGGAGTTTTGAAGATGAAAGCACGGCGCTCATGAAATGGGTGCCGCGCTGAATAGTTTAAAGTGATAAAAAAAAATGAAGTTGGGCAAGCCGCACCGTGCAAAAAGAAAAGAAAATGAAGTGCTGCCGAAGAATACCCCCATTCTGTCGTGCGCCGTGGAGAGCCCCTGCTCCGACGTATGTCGTGCATGTCGGCGCCGTAAACAAACAAGCGCAACCAAAGCGGACGGCGCTGACAATGTAAAGAAAAGAGTGCTTACTGTCTTTTAAAGGACAGCGTGTAAAGCCGCCAGTAAAAGATCCAGTCCACGTGGGCGGGGAAAAAGTGGACAGGGTGGTAACCAGGAGGGACTAAACAGCCTCCGGGACAATGACAACACCCCGTTTAGCATAATTGGTGACGCGCACCAATGGAAAACACGGGCGGAGCAGAAAGCGAACTTCTGAAATCGTATTGATTCCAAGAAGCCCTCGCCAGGCAAGACCTAAAAATAACGGACAGGATGTTACACGATTTCATTTTCAATTACCAGACCCGTTTGGAATCCAAAATCATGAACAAATTGACTGTTTTTAGGTCTTGCCTGGCGCTGGAGCGCACATGCGCTCCTCACCCTGCGAGGGCTATGGTGAACACTCTAAGAAGGGGAACTTTAATCCACGCCCCTGTGTCTCGACCGTTTCCAATTGGCTTAGGTCGTGATTAATGTTTTTTCCGTGCTTTTGGTTTGCTGGCTGTCACTTTTGTTGACGCCCTTGCAGTTTTGTGATGCCGCCAATCCTGACAAGCGCATCTGTTTTCACTCAGCCCAGATATAAATACAAGCGGCTGAATGAAAACAGATGCTCCCACCGCGCGCTTTCACTTTTGCCCGCTCGAGCTCACGGCGTCTCTATCAGCTTGCCTCCGACAGCAGATGGGCACGCGCACGGAGTCTCTTCAGTCTTCACTTTCACTTAGCACGATCCAAATCTGTATGTTGTAAGTCCGTATGATGTACTTTGATGTTTAAAACGATTCTGGGGAGCGATGAGGAAGGGAGGCACTGGAAGGGTTCAATACCAGTTACATGGGTGCTTGCTTTCTAGTATTATGTTTTGTTGTTTCCTAATAGTTATATGTATCTTTATGCTTATTTCTCTCCGCAGCCATTTCTGACACCGGGGTTGTATTGTTGCATTTGCATTTGTTTATTTATGTAATTATTTTGGAGCGTGGTCCGCTAACTTTAGCGGCCGCGCTTCAGGTCAGCAGATCTGCTTTAGAGGGAGAGAACCAGGTCAGCAGAGCTGCTTTAGAGCCAGAGAATCAGGTCAGCAGAGCTGTTGTAGAGCCAGAGAACCAGGTCAGCAGAACTGCTGTAGAGCCAGAGAACCAGGTCAGCAGAGCTGCTGTAGAGCCAGAGAACCAGGTCAGCAGAGCTGCTGTAGAGCCATAGAACCAGGTCAGCAGAGCTGCTGTAGAGCCAGAGAACCAGGTCAGCAGAGCTACTCTAGAGCCAGAGAACCAGGTCAGCAGAGCTGCTGTAGAGCCATAGAACCAGGTCAGCACAGCTGCTTTAGAGCCGGAGAACCAGGTCAGCAGAGCTACTCTAGAGCCAGAGAACCAGGTCAGCAGAGCTGCTCTAGAGGCAGAGAACCAGGTCAGCAGAGCTGCTGTAGAGCCAGAGAACCAGGTCAGCAGAGCTCCTGTAGAGCCAGAGAACCAGGTCAGCAGAGCTACTCTAGAGCCAGAGAACCAGGTCAGCAGAGCTGCTGTAGAGCCATAGAACCAGGTCAGCACAGCTGCTTTAGAGCCATAGAACCAGGTCAGCAGAGCTACTCTAGAGCCAGAGAACCAGGTCAGCAGAGCTGCTGTAGAGCCATAGAACCAGGTCAGCAGAGCTACTCTAGAGCCAGAGAACCAGGTCAGCAGAGCTGCTTTAGAGCCAGAGAACCAGGTCAGCAGAGCTGCTTTGGAGCCAGAGAACCAGGTCAGCAGAGCTGCTCTAGAGGCAGAGAACCAGGTCAGCAGAGCTGCTGTAGAGCCAGAGAACCAGGTCAGCAGAGCTACTCTAGAGCCAGAGAACCAGGTCAGCAGAGCTGCTGTAGAGCCATAGAACCAGGTCAGCAGAGCTGCTTTAGAGCCAGAGAACCAGGTCAGCAGAGCTGCTTTAGAGCCAGAGAACCAGGTCAGCAGAGCTACTCTAGAGCCAGAGAACCAGGTCAGCAGAGCTGCTGTAGAGCCATAGAACCAGGTCAGCAGAGCTACTCTAGAGCCAGAGAACCAGGTCAGCAGAGCTGCTGTAGAGCCATAGAACCAGGTCAGCAGAGCTGCTTTAGAGCCAGAGAACCAGGTCAGCAGAGCTGCTCTAGAGGCAGAGAACCAGGTCAGCAGAGCTGCTGTAGAGCCAGAGAACCAGGTCAGCAGAGCTACTCTAGAGCCAGAGAACCAGGTCAGCAGAGCTGCTGTAGAGCCAGAGAACCAGGTCAGCAGAGCTGCTGTAGAGCCATAGAACCAGGTCAGCAGAGATGCTTTAGAGCCAGAGAACCAGGTCAGCAGAGCTGCTCTAGAGGCAGAGAACCAGGTCAGCAGAGCTGCTGTAGAGCCAGAGAACCAGGTCAGCAGAGCTGCTGTAGAGCCATAGAACCAGGTCAGCAGAGCTGCTTTAGAACCAGAGAACCAGGTCAGCAGAGCTACTCTAGAGCCAGAGAACCAGGTCAGAGGAGCTGCTGTAGAGCCATAGAACCAGGTCAGCAGAGCTGCTTTAGAGCCAGAGAACCAGGTCAGCAGAGCTGCTGTAGAGCCATAGAACCAGGTCGGCAGAGCTGCTTTAGAGCCAGAGAACCAGGTCAGCAGAGCTGCTCTAGAGGCAGAGAACGAGGTCAGCAGAGCTGCTGTAGAGCCAGAGAACCAGGTCAGCAGAGCTACTCTAGAGCCAGAGAACCAGGTCAACAGACCTGCTGTAGAGCCATAGAACCAGGTCAGCAGAGCTACTCTAGAGCCAGAGAACCAGGTCAGCAGAGCTGCTGTAGAGCCATAGAACCAGGTCAGCAGAGCTGCTTTAGAGCCAGAGAATCAGGTTAGCAGAGCTGCTCTAGAGGCAGAGAACCAGGTCAGCAGAGCTGCTGTAGAGCCAGAGAACCAGGTCATCAGAGCTACTCTAGAGCCAGAGAACCAGGTCAGCAGAGCTGCTGTAGAGCCATAGAACCAGGTCAGCACAGCTGCTTTAGAGCCAGAGAACCAGGTCAGCAGAGCTACTCTACAGCCAGAGAACCAGGTCAGCAGAGCTGCTGTAGAGCCATAGAACCAGGTCAGCAGAGCTACTCTAGAGGCAGAGAACCAGGTCAGCAGAGCTGCTGTAGAGCCATAGAACCAGGTCAGCAGAGCTGCTTTAGAGCCAGAGACCCAGGTCAGCAGAGCTGCTCTAGAGGCAGAGAACCAGGTCAGCAGAGCTGCTGTAGAGCCAGAGACCCAGGTCAGCAGAGCTGCTCTAGAGGCAGAGAACCAGGTCAGCAGAGCTGCTGTAGAGCCATAGAACCAGGTCAGCAGAGCTGCTTTAGAGCCAGAGAACCAGGTCAGCAGAGCTGCTGTAGTGCCAGAGAACCAGGTCAGCAGAGCTGCTCTAGAGCCTAAGAACCAGGTCAGCAGAGCTGCTCTAGAGCCTAAGAACCAGGTCAGTAGAGCTGCTCTAGAGCCTAAGAACCAGGTCAGCAGAACTTCTCTAGAGCCAGAGAACCAGGTCAGCAGAGCTGCTGTAGAGCCATAGAACTAGGTCAGCAGAGCTGCTTTAGAGCCAGAGAAACCAGGTCAGCAGAGCTGCTTTAGAGGGAGAGAACCAGGTCAGCAGAGCTGCTTTAGAGCCAGAGAACCAGGTCAGCAGAGCCGTTGTAGAGCCAGAGAACCCAGTCAGCAGAGCTGCTCTAGAGCCAGAGAACCAGGTCAGCAGAGCTTCTCTAGAGCCAGAGAACCAGGTCAGCAGAGCTGCTGTAGAGCCATAGAACTAGGTCAGCAGAGCTGCTCTAGAGCCATAGAAACCAGGTCAGCAGAGCTGCTTTAGAGCCAGAGCACCAGGTCAGCAGAGCCGTTGTAGAGCCAGAGAACCAGGTCAGCAGAGCTGCTCTAGAGGCAGAGAACCAGGTCAGCAGACCTGCTTTAGAGCCAGAGAACCAGGTCAGCAGAGCTCCTGTAGAGCCAGAGAACCAGGTCAGCAGAGCTACTCTAGAGCCAGAGAACCAGGTCAGCAGAGCTGCTGTAGAGCCATAGAACCAGGTCAGCACAGCTGCTTTAGAGCCATAGAACCAGGTCAGCAGAGCTACTCTAGAGCCAGAGAACCAGGTCAGCAGAGCTGCTGTAGAGCCATAGAACCAGGTCAGCAGAGCTACTCTAGAGCCAGAGAACCAGGTCAGCAGAGCTGCTTTAGAGCCAGAGAACCAGGTCAGCAGAGCTGCTTTGGAGCCAGAGAACCAGGTCAGCAGAGCTGCTCTAGAGGCAGAGAACCAGGTCAGCAGAGCTGCTGTAGAGCCAGAGAACCAGGTCAGCAGAGCTACTCTAGAGCCAGAGAACCAGGTCAGCAGAGCTGCTGTAGAGCCATAGAACCAGGTCAGCAGAGCTGCTTTAGAGCCAGAGAACCAGGTCAGCAGAGCTGCTTTAGAGCCAGAGAACCAGGTCAGCAGAGCTACTCTAGAGCCAGAGAACCAGGTCAGCAGAGCTGCTGTAGAGCCATAGAACCAGGTCAGCAGAGCTACTCTAGAGCCAGAGAACCAGGTCAGCAGAGCTGCTGTAGAGCCATAGAACCAGGTCAGCAGAGCTGCTTTAGAGCCAGAGAACCAGGTCAGCAGAGCTGCTCTAGAGGCAGAGAACCAGGTCAGCAGAGCTGCTGTAGAGCCAGAGAACCAGGTCAGCAGAGCTACTCTAGAGCCAGAGAACCAGGTCAGCAGAGCTGCTGTAGAGCCAGAGAACCAGGTCAGCAGAGCTGCTGTAGAGCCATAGAACCAGGTCAGCAGAGATGCTTTAGAGCCAGAGAACCAGGTCAGCAGAGCTGCTCTAGAGGCAGAGAACCAGGTCAGCAGAGCTGCTGTAGAGCCAGAGAACCAGGTCAGCAGAGCTGCTGTAGAGCCATAGAACCAGGTCAGCAGAGCTGCTTTAGAACCAGAGAACCAGGTCAGCAGAGCTACTCTAGAGCCAGAGAACCAGGTCAGAGGAGCTGCTGTAGAGCCATAGAACCAGGTCAGCAGAGCTGCTTTAGAGCCAGAGAACCAGGTCAGCAGAGCTGCTGTAGAGCCATAGAACCAGGTCGGCAGAGCTGCTTTAGAGCCAGAGAACCAGGTCAGCAGAGCTGCTCTAGAGGCAGAGAACGAGGTCAGCAGAGCTGCTGTAGAGCCAGAGAACCAGGTCAGCAGAGCTACTCTAGAGCCAGAGAACCAGGTCAACAGACCTGCTGTAGAGCCATAGAACCAGGTCAGCAGAGCTACTCTAGAGCCAGAGAACCAGGTCAGCAGAGCTGCTGTAGAGCCATAGAACCAGGTCAGCAGAGCTGCTTTAGAGCCAGAGAATCAGGTTAGCAGAGCTGCTCTAGAGGCAGAGAACCAGGTCAGCAGAGCTGCTGTAGAGCCAGAGAACCAGGTCATCAGAGCTACTCTAGAGCCAGAGAACCAGGTCAGCAGAGCTGCTGTAGAGCCATAGAACCAGGTCAGCACAGCTGCTTTAGAGCCAGAGAACCAGGTCAGCAGAGCTACTCTACAGCCAGAGAACCAGGTCAGCAGAGCTGCTGTAGAGCCATAGAACCAGGTCAGCAGAGCTACTCTAGAGGCAGAGAACCAGGTCAGCAGAGCTGCTGTAGAGCCATAGAACCAGGTCAGCAGAGCTGCTTTAGAGCCAGAGACCCAGGTCAGCAGAGCTGCTCTAGAGGCAGAGAACCAGGTCAGCAGAGCTGCTGTAGAGCCAGAGACCCAGGTCAGCAGAGCTGCTCTAGAGGCAGAGAACCAGGTCAGCAGAGCTGCTGTAGAGCCATAGAACCAGGTCAGCAGAGCTGCTTTAGAGCCAGAGAACCAGGTCAGCAGAGCTGCTGTAGTGCCAGAGAACCAGGTCAGCAGAGCTGCTCTAGAGCCTAAGAACCAGGTCAGCAGAGCTGCTCTAGAGCCTAAGAACCAGGTCAGTAGAGCTGCTCTAGAGCCTAAGAACCAGGTCAGCAGAACTTCTCTAGAGCCAGAGAACCAGGTCAGCAGAGCTGCTGTAGAGCCATAGAACTAGGTCAGCAGAGCTGCTTTAGAGCCAGAGAAACCAGGTCAGCAGAGCTGCTTTAGAGGGAGAGAACCAGGTCAGCAGAGCTGCTTTAGAGCCAGAGAACCAGGTCAGCAGAGCCGTTGTAGAGCCAGAGAACCCAGTCAGCAGAGCTGCTCTAGAGCCAGAGAACCAGGTCAGCAGAGCTTCTCTAGAGCCAGAGAACCAGGTCAGCAGAGCTGCTGTAGAGCCATAGAACTAGGTCAGCAGAGCTGCTTTAGAGCCAGAGAAACCAGGTCAGCAGAGCTGCTTTAGAGCCAGAGAACCAGGTCAGCAGAGCCGTTGTAGAGCCAGAGAACCAGGTCAGCAGAGCTGCTCTAGAGCCTAAGAACCAGGTCAGCAGAGCTGCTGTAGAGCCTAAGAAGCAGGTCAGCAGAGCTGCTGTAGAGCCATAGAACCAGGTCAGCAGATCTGCTGTAGAGCCATAGAACCAGGTCAGCAGAGCTGCTGTAGAGCCATAGAACTAGGTCAGCAGAGCTGCTTTAGAGCCAGAGAAACCAGGTCAGCAGAGCTGCTTTAGAGCCAGAGAACCAGGTCAGCAGAGCTGCTTTAGAGCCAGAGAACCAGGTCAGCGGAGCTGCTGTAGAGCCAGAGAACCAGGTCAGCAGAGCTGCTGTAGAGCCATAGAACCAGGTCAGCAGAGCTGCTGTAGAGCCAGAGAACCAGGTCAGCAGAGCTGCTTTAGAGCCAGAGAACCAGGTCAGCAGAGCTGCTCTAGAGGCAGAGAACCAGGTCAGCAGAGCTGCTGTAGAGCCATAGAACCAGGTCAGCAGAGCTGCTGTAGAGCCAGAGAGCCAGGTAAGCAGAGCTACTGTAGAGGCAAAGAACCAGGTCAGCAGAGCTGCTGTAGAGCCAGAGAACCAGGTCAGCAGAGCTGCTGTAGAGCCATAGAACCAGGTCAGCAGAGCTGCTTTAGAACCAGAGAACCAGGTCAGCAGAGCTACTCTAGAGCCAGAGAACCAGGTCAGCAGAGCTGCTGTAGAGCCATAGAACCAGGTCAGCAGAGCTACTCTAGAGCCAGAGAACCAGGTCAGCAGAGCTGCTGTAGAGCCATAGAACCAGGTCGGCAGCGCTGCTTTAGAGCCAGAGAACCAGGTCAGCAGAGCTGCTCTAGAGGCAGAGAACCAGGTCAGCAGAGCTGCTGTAGAGCCAGAGACCCAGGTCAGCAGAGCTACTCTAGAGCCAGAGAACCAGGTCAAGAGACCTGCTGTAGAGCCATAGAACCAGGTCAGCAGAGCTACTCTAGAGCCAGAGAACCAGGTCAGCAGAGCTGCTGTAGAGCCATAGAACCAGGTCAGCCGAGCTGCTTTAGAGCCAGAGAATCAGGTCAGCAGAGCTGCTCTAGAGGCAGAGAACCAGGTCAGCAGAGCTGCTGTAGAGCCAGAGAACCAGTTCATCAGAGCTACTCTAGAGCCAGAGAACCAGGTCAGCAGAGCTGCTGTAGAGCGATAGAACCAGGTCAGCACAGCTGCTTTAGAGCCAGAGAACCAGGTCAGCAGAGCTACTCTACAGCCAGAGAACCAGGTCAGCAGAGCTGTTGTAGAGCCATAGAACCAGGTCAGCTGAGCTACTCTAGAGGCAGAGAACCAGGTCAGCAGAGCTGCTGTAGAGCCATAGAACCAGGTCAGCAGAGCTGCTTTAGAGCCAGAGACCCAGGTCAGCAGAGCTGCTCTAGAGGCAGAGAACCAGGTCAGCAGAGCTGCTGTAGAGCCATAGAACTAGGTCAGCAGAGCTGCTTTAGAGCCAGAGAAACCAGGTCAGCAGAGCTGCTTTAGAGGGAGAGAACCAGGTCAGCAGAGCTGCTTTAGAGCCAGAGAACCAGGTCAGCAGAGCCGTTGTAGAGCCAGAGAACCAGGTCAGCAGAGCTGCTCTAGAGCCTAAGAACCAGGTCAGAAGAGCTGCTCTAGAGCCAGAGAACCAGGTCAGCAGAGCTGCTGTAGAGCCATAGAACCAGGTCAGCAGAGCTGCTCTAGAGCCTAAGAACCAGGTCAGCAGAGCTGCTCTAGAGCCAGAGAACCAGGTCAGCAGAGCTGCTGTAGAGCCATAGAACCAGGTCAGCAGAGCTGCTCTAGAGGCAGAGAACCAGGTCAGCAGAGCTGCTGTAGAGCCATAGAACCAGGTCAGCAGAGCTGCTGTAGAGCCATAGAACCAGGTCAGCAGAGCTGCTCTAGAGGGAGAGAACAGGTCAGCAGAGCTGCTTTAGAGCCAGAGAACCAGGTCAGCAGAGCCGTTGTAGAGCCAGAGAACCAGGTCAGCAGAGCTGCTCTAGAGCCTAAGAACCAGGTCAGCAGAGCTGCTGTAGAGCCTAAGAAGCAGGTCAGCAGAGCTGCTGTAGAGCCATAGAACCAGGTCAGTAGAGCTGCTGTAGAGCCATAGAACCAGGTCAGCAGAGCTGCTGTAGAGCCATAGAACTAGGTCAGCAGAGCTGCTTTAGAGCCAGAGAACCAGGTCAGCGGAGCTGCTGTAGAGCCAGAGAACCAGGTCAGCAGAGCTGCTGTAGAGCCATAGAACCAGGTCAGCAGAGCTGCTGTAGAGCCAGAGAACCAGGTCAGCAGAGCTGCTTTAGAGCCAGAGAACCAGGTCTGCAGAGCTGCTCTAGAGGAAGAGAACCAGGTCAGCAGAGCTGCTGTAGAGCCATAGAACCAGGTCAGCAGAGCTGCTGTAGAGCCATAGAACCAGATCAGCAGAGCTGCTTTAGAGCCAGAGAAACCAGGTCAGCAGAGCTGCTTTAGAGGGAGAGAACCAGGTCAGCAGAGCTGCTTTAGAGCCAGAGAACCAGGTTAGCAGAGCCGTTGTAGAGCCAGAGAACCAGGTCAGCAGAGCTGCTCTAGAGCCTAAGAACCAGGTCAGCAGAGCTGCTGTAGAGCCTAAGAAGCAGGTCAGCAGAGCTGCTGTAGAGCCATAGAACCAGGTCAGCAGAGCTGCTGTAGAGCCATAGAACCAGGTCAGCAGAGCTGCTGCAGAGCCATAGAACTAGGTCAGCAGAGCTGCTTTAGAGCCAGAGAAACCAGGTCAGCAGAGGTGCTTTAGAGCCAGAGAACCAGGTCAGCAGAGCTGCTTTAGAGCCAGAGAACCAGGTCAGCGGAGCTGCAGTAGAGCCAGAGAACCAGGTCAGCAGAGCTGCTGTAGAGCCATAGAACCAGGTCAGCAGAGCTGCTTTAGAACCAGAGAACCAGGTCAGCAGAGCTACTCTAGAGCCAGAGAACCAGGTCAGCAGAGGTGCTTTAGAGCCAGAGAACCAGGTCAGCAGAGCTGCTTTAGAGCCAGAGAACCAGGTCATCAGAGCTGCTGTAGAGCCATAGAACCAGGTCAGCAGAGCTGCTTTAGAGCCAGGGAACCAGGTCAGCAGAGCTGCTCTAGAGGCAGAGAACCAGGTCAGCAGAGGTGCTGTAGAGCCAGAGAACCAGGTCAGCAGAGCTGCTGTAGAGCCATAGAACCAGGTCAGCAGAGCTGCTCTAGAGCCAGAGAACCAGGTCAGCAGAGCTGCTGTAGAGCCATAGAACCAGGTCAGCAGAGCTGCTCTAGAGGCAGAGAACCAGGTCAGCAGAGCTGCTGTAGAGCCAGAGAACCAGGTCAGCAGAGCCGTTGTAGAGCCAGAGAACCAGGTCAGCAGAGCTGCTCTAGAGCCTAAGAACCAGGGCAGCAGAGCTGCTCTAGAGCCAGAGAACCAGGTCAGCAGAGCTGCTGTAGAGCCATAGAACCAGGTCAGCAGAGCTGCTGTAGAGCCATAGAACCAGGTCAGCAGAGCTGCTTTAGAACCAGAGAACCAGGTCATCAGAGCTACTCTAGAGCCAGAGAACCAGGTCAGCAGAGCTGCTGTAGAGCCATAGAACCAGGTCAGCAGAGCTGCTCTAGAGCCAGAGAACCAGGTCAGCAGAGCTGCTGTAGAGCCATAGAGCCAGGTCAGCAGAGCTGCTTTAGAGCCAGAGAACCAGGTCAGCAGAGCTGCTCTAGAGGCGGAGAACCAGGTCAACAGAGCTGCTGTAGAGCCAGAGAACCAGGTCAGCAGAGCTACTCTAGATCCAGAGAACCAGGTCAGCAGAGCTACTCTAGATCCATAGAACCAGGTCAGCAGAGCTACTCTAGAGCCAGAGAACCAGGTCAGCAGAGCTGCTGTAGAGCCATAGAACCAGGTCAGCAGAGCTGCTGTAGAGCCATAGAACCAGGTCAGCAGAGCTGCTTTAGAGCCAGAGAACCAGGTCAGCAGAGCTGCTCTAGAGGCAGAGAACCAGGTCAGCAGAGCTGCTGTAGTGCCAGAGAACCAGGTCAGCAGAGCTGCTTTAGAGCCAGAGAACCAGGTCAGCAGAGCTGCTTTAGAGCCAGAGAACCAGGTCAGCAGAGCTGCTGTAGTGCCAGAGAACCAGGTCAGCAGAGCTGCTCTAGAGCCTAAGAACCAGGTCAGCAGAGCTACTCTAGAGCCAGAGAACCAGGTCAGCAGAGCTGCTGTAGAGCCATAGAACCAGGTCAGTAGTGCTGCTCTAGAGCCTAAGAACCAGGTCAGCAGAGCTGCTCTAGAGCCAGAGAACCAGGTCAGCAGAGCTGCTATAGAGCCATAGAACTAGGTCAGCAGAGCTGCTTTAGAGCCAGAGAAACCAGGTCAGCAGAGCTTCTTTAGAGGGAGAGAACCAGGTCAGCAGAGCTGCTTTAGAGCCAGAGAACCAGGTCAGCAGAGCCGTTGTAGAGCCAGAGAACCAAGTCAGCAGAGCTGCTCTAGAGCCTAAGAACCAGGTCAGCAGAGCTGCTCTAGAGCCAGAGAACCAGGTCAGCAGAGCTGCTGTAGAGCCATATAACCAGGTCAGCAGAGCTGCTCTAGAGCCTAAGAACCAGGTCAGCAGAGCTGCTCTAGAGCCTAAGAACCAGGTCAGCAGAGCTGCTCTAGAGCCAGAGAACCAGGTCAGCAGAGCTGCCGTAGAGCCAGAGAAACCAGGTCAGCAGAGCTGCTTTAGAGGGAGAGAACCAGGTCAGCAGAGCTGCTTTAGAGCCAGAGAACCAGGTCAGCAGAGCTGCTTTAGAGCCAGAGAACCAGGTCAGCAGAGCTGCTGTAGAGCCAGAGAACCAGGTCAGCAGAGCTGCTATAGAGCCAGAGAATCAGGTCAGCAGAGCTGCTTTAGAGCCAGAGAACCAGGTCAGCAGAGCTGCTGTAGAGCCAGAGAACCAGGTCAGCAGAGCTGCTGTAGAGCCAGAGAACCAGGTCAGCAGAGCCGTTGTAGAGACAGAGAACCAGGTCAGCAGAGCTGCTCTAGAGCCAGAGAACTAGGTCCTCAGAGCTGCTGTAGAGCCAGAGAAACCAGGTCAGCAGAGCTGCTTTAGAGGAGAGAACCAGGTCAGCAGAGCTGCTTTAGAGCCAGAGAACCAGGTCAGCAGAGCCGTTGTAGAGCCAGAGAACCAGGTCAGCAGAGCTGCTCTAGAGCCTAAGAACCAGGTCAGCAGAGTTGCTCTAGAGCCTAAGAACCAGGTCAGCAGAGCTGCTGTAGAGCCATAGAACCAGGTCAGCAGAGCTGCTGTAGAGCCATAGAACTAGGTCAGCAGAGCTGCTTTAGAGCCAGAGAAACCAGGTCAGGAGAGCTGCTTTAGAGCCAGAGAACCAGGTCAGCAGAGCCGTTGTAGAGCCAGAGAACCAGGTCAGCAGAACTGCTCTAGAGCCTAAGAACCAGGTCAGCAGAGCTGCTCTAGAGCCAGAGAACCAGGTCAGCAGAGCTGCTGTAGAGCCATAGAACCAGGTCAGCAGAGCTGCTCTAGAGCCTAAGAACCAGGTCAGCAGAGCTGCTCTAGAGCCTAAGAACCAGGTCAGCAGAGCTGCTCGAGAGCCAGAGAACCAGGTCAGCAGAGCTGCCGTAGAGCCAGAGAAACCAGGTCAGCAGAGCTGCTTTAGAGGGAGAGAACCAGGTCAGCAGAGCTGCTTTAGAGCCAGAGAACCAGGTCAGCAGAGCTGCTTTAGAGCCAGAGAACCAGGTCAGCAGAGCTGCTGTAGAGCCAGAGAACCAGGTCAGCAGAGCTGCTATAGAGCCAGAGAACCAGGGCAGCAGAGCTGCTGTAGAGCCAGAGAACCAGGTCAGCAGAGCCGTTGTAGAGACAGAGAACCAGGTCAGCAGAGCTGCTCTAGAGCCAGAGAACTAGATCCTCAGAGCTGCTGTAGAGCCAGAGAACCAGGTCAGGAGAGCCGCTCTAGAGCCACAGAACCAGGTCAGCAGAGCTGCTTTAGAGCCAGAGAACCAGGTCAGCAGAGCTGCTGTAGAGCCACAGAACTAGGTCAGCAGAGCTGCTTTAGAGCCAGAGATACCAGGTCAGCAGAGCTGCTTTAGAGCCAGAGAACCAGGTCAGCAGAGCTGCTTTGGAGCCAGAGAACCAGGTCAGCAGAGCTGCTGTAGAGCCAGAGAAACCAGGTCAGCAGAGCTGCTTTAGAGGGAGAGAACCAGGTCAGCAGAGCTGCTTTAGAGCCAGAGAACCAGGTTAGCAGAGCCGTTGTAGAGCCAGAGAACCAGGTCAGCAGAGCTGCTCTAGAGCCTAAGAACCAGGTCAGCAGAGCTGCTGTAGAGCCTAAGAAGCAGGTCAGCAGAGCTGCTGTAGAGCCATAGAACCAGGTCAGCAGAGCTGCTGTAGAGCCATAGAACCAGGTCAGCAGAGCTGCTGCAGAGCCATAGAACTAGGTCAGCAGAGCTGCTTTAGAGCCAGAGAAACCAGGTCAGCAGAGGTGCTTTAGAGCCAGAGAACCAGGTCAGCAGAGCTGCTTTAGAGCCAGAGAACCAGGTCAGCGGAGCTGCAGTAGAGCCAGAGAACCAGGTCAGCAGAGCTGCTGTAGAGCCATAGAACCAGGTCAGCAGAGCTGCTTTAGAACCAGAGAACCAGGTCAGCAGAGCTACTCTAGAGCCAGAGAACCAGGTCAGCAGAGGTGCTTTAGAGCCAGAGAACCAGGTCAGCAGAGCTGCTTTAGAGCCAGAGAACCAGGTCATCAGAGCTGCTGTAGAGCCATAGAACCAGGTCAGCAGAGCTGCTTTAGAGCCAGGGAACCAGGTCAGCAGAGCTGCTCTAGAGGCAGAGAACCAGGTCAGCAGAGGTGCTGTAGAGCCAGAGAACCAGGTCAGCAGAGCTGCTGTAGAGCCATAGAACCAGGTCAGCAGAGCTGCTCTAGAGCCAGAGAACCAGGTCAGCAGAGCTGCTGTAGAGCCATAGAACCAGGTCAGCAGAGCTGCTCTAGAGGCAGAGAACCAGGTCAGCAGAGCTGCTGTAGAGCCAGAGAACCAGGTCAGCAGAGCCGTTGTAGAGCCAGAGAACCAGGTCAGCAGAGCTGCTCTAGAGCCTAAGAACCAGGGCAGCAGAGCTGCTCTAGAGCCAGAGAACCAGGTCAGCAGAGCTGCTGTAGAGCCATAGAACCAGGTCAGCAGAGCTGCTGTAGAGCCAAAGAACCAGGTCAGCAGAGCTGCTTTAGAACCAGAGAACCAGGTCATCAGAGCTACTCTAGAGCCAGAGAACCAGGTCAGCAGAGCTGCTGTAGAGCCATAGAACCAGGTCAGCAGAGCTGCTCTAGAGCCAGAGAACCAGGTCAGCAGAGCTGCTGTAGAGCCATAGAGCCAGGTCAGCAGAGCTGCTTTAGAGCCAGAGAACCAGGTCAGCAGAGCTGCTCTAGAGGCGGAGAACCAGGTCAACAGAGCTGCTGTAGAGCCAGAGAACCAGGTCAGCAGAGCTACTCTAGATCCAGAGAACCAGGTCAGCAGAGCTACTCTAGATCCATAGAACCAGGTCAGCAGAGCTACTCTAGAGCCAGAGAACCAGGTCAGCAGAGCTGCTGTAGAGCCATAGAACCAGGTCAGCAGAGCTGCTGTAGAGCCATAGAACCAGGTCAGCAGAGCTGCTTTAGAGCCAGAGAACCAGGTCAGCAGAGCTGCTCTAGAGGCAGAGAACCAGGTCAGCAGAGCTGCTGTATAGCCAGAGAACCAGTCAGCAGAGGTACTCTAGAGCCAGAGAACCAGGTCAGCAGAGCTGCTGTAGAGCCATAGAACCAGGTCAGCACAGCTGCTTTAGAGCCAGAGAACCAGGTCAGCAGAGCTACTCTAGAGCTAGAGAACCAGGTCAGCAGAGCTGCTTTAGAGCCAGAGAACCAGGTCAGCAGAGCTGCTCTAGAGGCAGAGAACCAGGTCAGCAGAGCTGCTGTAGAGCCAGAGAACCAGGTTAGCAGAGCTACTCTAGAGCCAGAGATTCAGGTCAGCAGAGCTGCTGTAGAGCCATAGAACCAGGTCAGCAGAGCTGCTTTAGAGCCAGAGAACCAGGTCAGCAGAGCTGCTGTAGTGCCAGAGAACCAGGTCAGCAGAGCTGCTCTAGAGCCTAAGAACCAGGTCAGCAGAGCTACTCTAGAGCCAGAGAACCAGGTCAGCAGAGCTGCTGTAGAGCCATAGAACCAGGTCAGTAGTGCTGCTCTAGAGCCTAAGAACCAGGTCAGCAGAGCTGCTCTAGAGCCAGAGAACCAGGTCAGCAGAGCTGCTATAGAGCCATAGAACTAGGTCAGCAGAGCTGCTTTAGAGCCAGAGAAACCAGGTCAGCAGAGCTTCTTTAGAGGGAGAGAACCAGGTCAGCAGAGCTGCTTTAGAGCCAGAGAACCAGGTCAGCAGAGCCGTTGTAGAGCCAGAGAACCAAGTCAGCAGAGCTGCTCTAGAGCCTAAGAACCAGGTCAGCAGAGCTGCTCTAGAGCCAGAGAACCAGGTCAGCAGAGCTGCTGTAGAGCCATATAACCAGGTCAGCAGAGCTGCTCTAGAGCCTAAGAACCAGGTCAGCAGAGCTGCTCTAGAGCCTAAGAACCAGGTCAGCAGAGCTGCTCTAGAGCCAGAGAACCAGGTCAGCAGAGCTGCCGTGAGAGCCAGAGAAACCAGGTCAGCAGAGCTGCTTTAGAGGGAGAGAACCAGGTCAGCAGAGCTGCTTTAGAGCCAGAGAACCAGGTCAGCAGAGCTGCTTTAGAGCCAGAGAACCAGGTCAGCAGAGCTGCTGTAGAGCCAGAGAACCAGGTCAGCAGAGCTGCTATAGAGCCAGAGAATCAGGTCAGCAGAGCTGCTTTAGAGCCAGAGAACCAGGTCAGCAGAGCTGCTGTAGAGCCAGAGAACCAGGTCAGCAGAGCTGCTGTAGAGCCAGAGAACCAGGTCAGCAGAGCCGTTGTAGAGACAGAGAACCAGGTCAGCAGAGCTGCTCTAGAGCCAGAGAACTAGGTCCTCAGAGCTGCTGTAGAGCCAGAGAAACCAGGTCAGCAGAGCTGCTTTAGAGGGAGAGAACCAGGTCAGCAGAGCTGCTTTAGAGCCAGAGAACCAGGTCAGCAGAGCCGTTGTAGAGCCAGAGAACCAGGTCAGCAGAGCTGCTCTAGAGCCTAAGAACCAGGTCAGCAGAGTTGCTCTAGAGCCTAAGAACCAGGTCAGCAGAGCTGCTGTAGAGCCATAGAACCAGGTCAGCAGAGCTGCTGTAGAGCCATAGAACTAGGTCAGCAGAGCTGCTTTAGAGCCAGAGAAACCAGGTCAGGAGAGCTGCTTTAGAGCCAGAGAACCAGGTCAGCAGAGCCGTTGTAGAGCCAGAGAACCAGGTCAGCAGAACTGCTCTAGAGCCTAAGAACCAGGTCAGCAGAGCTGCTCTAGAGCCAGAGAACCAGGTCAGCAGAGCTGCTGTAGAGCCATAGAACCAGGTCAGCAGAGCTGCTCTAGAGCCTAAGAACCAGGTCAGCAGAGCTGCTCTAGAGCCTAAGAACCAGGTCAGCAGAGCTGCTCGAGAGCCAGAGAACCAGGTCAGCAGAGCTGCCGTAGAGCCAGAGAAACCAGGTCAGCAGAGCTGCTTTAGAGGGAGAGAACCAGGTCAGCAGAGCTGCTTTAGAGCCAGAGAACCAGGTCAGCAGAGCTGCTTTAGAGCCAGAGAACCAGGTCAGCAGAGCTGCTGTAGAGCCAGAGAACCAGGTCAGCAGAGCTGCTATAGAGCCAGAGAACCAGGGCAGCAGAGCTGCTGTAGAGCCAGAGAACCAGGTCAGCAGAGCCGTTGTAGAGACAGAGAACCAGGTCAGCAGAGCTGCTCTAGAGCCAGAGAACTAGATCCTCAGAGCTGCTGTAGAGCCAGAGAACCAGGTCAGGAGAGCCGCTCTAGAGCCACAGAACCAGGTCAGCAGAGCTGCTTTAGAGCCAGAGAACCAGGTCAGCAGAGCTGCTGTAGAGCCACAGAACTAGGTCAGCAGAGCTGCTTTAGAGCCAGAGATACCAGGTCAGCAGAGCTGCTTTAGAGCCAGAGAACCAGGTCAGCAGAGCTGCTTTGGAGCCAGAGAACCAGGTCAGCAGAGCTGCTGTAGAGCCAGAGAACCAGGTCAGCAGAGCTGCTGTAGAGCCATAGAACCAGGTCAGCAGAGCTGCTTTAGAGCCATAGAACCAGGTCAGCAGAGCTGCTTTAGAGCCAGAGAACCAGGTCAGCAGAGCTGCTGTAGAGCCAGAGAACCAGGTCAGCAGAGCTACTCTAGAGCCAGAGAACCAGGTCAGCAGAGCTGCGGTAGAGCAATAGAACCAGGTCAGCAGAGCTGCTTTAGAGCCAGAGAACCAGGTCAGCAGAGCTGCTCTAGAGGCAGAGAACCAGGTCAGCAGAGCTGCTGTAGAGCCAGAGAACCAGGTCAGCAGAGCTACTCTAGAGCCAGAGAACGAGGTCAGCAGAGCTGCTGTAGAGCCATAGAACCAGGTCAGCACAGCTGCTTTAGAGCCAGAGAACCAGGTCAGCAGAGCTACTCTAGAGCCAGAGAACCAGGTCAGCAGAGCTGCTGTAGAGCCATAGAACCAGGTCAGCAGAGCTACACTAGAGCCAGAGAACCAGGTCAGCAGAGCTGCTGTAGAGCCAGAGAACCAGGTCAGCAGAGCTGCTTTAGAGCCAGAGAACCAGGTCAGCAGAGCTCCTCTAGAGGCAGAGAACCAGGTCAGCAGAGCTGCTGTAGAGCCATAGAACCAGGTCAGGAGAGCTGCTGTAGAGCCATAGAACTAGGTCAGCAGAGCTGCTTTAGAGCCAGAGAAACCAGGTCAGCAGAGCTGCTTTAGAGGGAGAGAAACAGGTCAGTGGAGCTGCTTTAGAGCCAGAGAACCAGGTCAGCAGAGCCGTTGTAGAGCCAGAGAACCAGGTCAGCAGAGCTGCTCTAGAGCCTAAGAACCAGGTCAGCAGAGCTGCTCTAGAGCCTAAGAACCAGGTCAGCAGAGCTGCTGTAGAGCCATAGAACCAGGTCAGCAGAGCTGCTTTAGAGCCATAGAACCAGGTCAGCAGAGCTGCTGTAGAGCCATAGAACTAGGTCAGCAGAGCTGCTTTAGAGCCAGAGAAACCAGGTCAGCAGAGCTGCTTTAGAGCCAGAGAACCAGGTCAGCAGAGCTACTCTAGAGCCAGAGAACCAGGTCAGCAGAGCTGCTGTAGAGCCATAGAACCAGGTCAGCAGAGCTACTCTAGAGCCAGAGAACCAGTTCAGCAGAGCTGCTGTAGAGCCATAGAACCAGGTCAGCAGAGCTGCTGTTGAGCCAGAGAACCAGGTCAGCAGAGCTGCTCTAGAGGCAGAGAACCAGGTCAGCAGAGCTGCTGTAGAGCCAGAGAACGAGGTCAGCAGAGCTACTCTAGAGCCAGAGAACCAGTCAGCAGAGCTGCTGTAGAGCCATAGAACCAGGTCAGCACAGCTGCTGTAGAGCCATAGATCCAGGTCAGCAGAGCTACTCTAGAGCCAGAGAACCAGGTCAGCAGACCTGCTGTAGAGCCATAGAACCAGGTCAGTAGAGCTGCTTTAGAGCCAGAGAACCAGGTCAGCAGAGCTGCTCTAGAGGCAGAGAACCAGGTCAGCAGAGCTGCTGTAGAGCCATAGAACCAGGTCAGCACAGCTGCTTTAGAGCCAGAGAACCAGGTCAGCAGAGCTACTCTAGAGCCAGAGAACCAGGTCAGCAGAGCTGCTGTAGAGCCATAGAACCAGGTCAGCAGAGCTACTCTAGAGCCAGATAACCAGGTCAGCAGAGCTGCTGTAGAGCCAGAGAACCAGGTCAGCAGATCTGCTTTAGAGCCAAAGAACCAGGTCAGCAGAGCTACTCTTGAGCCAGAGAACCAGGTCAGCAGAGCTGCTGTAGAGCCATAGAACCAGGTCAGCAGAGCTGCTTTAGAGCCAGAGAACCAGGTCAGCAGAGCTGCTGTAGAGCCATAGAACCAGGTCAGTAGAGCTGCTCTAGAGCCTAAGAACCAGGTCAGCAGAGCTGCTGTAGAGCCAGAGAACCAGGTCAGCAGAGCTGCTGTAGAGCCATAGAACTAGGTCAGCAGAGCTGCTTTAGAGCCAGAGAAACCAGGTCAGCAGAGCTGCTTTAGAGGGAGAGAACCAGGTCAGCAGAGCTGCTTTAGAGCCAGAGATCCAGGTCAGCAGAGCCGTTGTAGAGCCAGAGAACCAGGTCAGCAGAGCTGCTCTAGAGCCTAAGAACCAGGTCAGCAGAGCTGCTCTAGAGCCAGAGAACCAGGTCAGCAGAGCTGCTGTAGAGCCATAGAACCAGGTCAGCAGAGCTGCTCTAGAGTCTAAGAACCAGGTCAGCAGAGCTGCTCTAGAGCCTAAGAACCAGGTCAACAGAGCTGCTCTAGAGCCAGAGAACCAGGTCAGCAGAGCTGCTGTAGAGCCAGAGAACGAGGTCAGCAGAGCTACTCTAGAGCCAGAGAACCAGGTCAGCAGAGCTGCTGTAGAGCCATAGAACCAGGTCAGCACAGCTGCTGTAGAGCCATAGAACCAGGTCAGCAGACCCGTTGTAGAGCCAGAGAACCAGGTCAGCAGAGCTGCTGTAGAGCCATAGAACCAGGTCAGCAGAGCTGCTTTAGAGGGAGAGAACCAGGTCAGCAGAGCTGCTGTAGAGCCAGAGAACCAGGTCAGCAGAGCTGCTTTAGAGCCAGAGAACCAGGTCAGCAGAGCTGCTCTAGAGCCAGAGAACCAGGTCAGCAGAGCTGCTATAGAGCCAGAGAACCAGGTCAGCAGAGCTGCTTTAGAGCCAGAGAACCAGGTCAGCAGAGCTGCTGTAGAGCCAGAGAACCAGGTCAGCAGAGCCGTTGTAGAGCCAGAGAACCAGGTCAGCAGAGCTGCTCTAGAGCCAGAGAACTAGGTCATCAGAGCTGCTGTAGCGCCAGAGAACCAGGTCAGCAGAGCCGCTCTAGAGCCACAGAACCAGGTCAGCAGAGCTGCTTTAGAGCCAGAGAACCAGTTCAACAGAGCCGCTGTAGAGCCAGAGAACCAGGTCAGCAGAGCTGCTTTAGAGCCAGAGAACCAGGTCAGCAGAGCCGTTGTAGAGCCAGAGAACCAGGTCAGCAAAGCTCCTTTAGAGCCAGAGAAACAGGACATTGGGGCTTATTTACAATCTCCTTGCGCCGCCGCTGCGTCACTTTTTCCCACACAAAAATTGAAGCACCGGCGGTGCAAGGGACTTGTAAATAAGCCCCATTGTGCCCATTCGAACGCAATAAAACAGTTACGTAACGTTCACACCACGGAAAAGGTGAAATAAAGCACCAGTTTCTAAAGTTATTGCTCTTTCCACAGTTACTGGTAACTCAAGTCTCCTGCCTGAGGTCTACTACATTTATTGTAATATAAAACTTCAGGTATCAAAATGCAAAGTTGTGTGAGCTATTAGCCTTACACTGGCTGAACAACTGCCTCCTACCATAGGACTGTTACGAGTGTCTACAAATCTAAGATTGTATTTTGGGAAGTAGATGATGCACCTCATGCCTGCAACATAAAACAAGCATTTGCAATGCAATAGGGCTGGCATTACTAAAAGTTTGAGCTATTGGCGTTGCAAATGATAATGTTTGTTAGTTTTTGTTAAAAAATATTCCAGCAGTAGCATAAGTAATGAAATAAAATCCACGTAGACCACCAGTACCACCACCACTAACACCACCAGTACCACCACCACCAGTACCAATACCACCACCACTATCACCACCGCTACAACCACCACAAGTACCATAACCACCACTACAATTATTACTATTACTACTCTGTGGTGATAGTAATAATAATAGTGGTAGTTATGGTACTGGTGGAAAATTACTATTATAAATTACAATACCTGTTAATTTTTCAAAAGGCATTGCCATTTACAATACCAATAGCTCTAAAATTTGCAGTTGCGAGACCTATTGCATTGTAAATGCTTGTTTCTCAAAGGAGGGGCCTGTATAAATGAAATTGCAATACAGGCCGAAATGCAAGGAAAAGCCGCGCTGTCATTGCGCGAAGTGATTCAGAGCATCTTGTGGAATGTTGTTATTTCCCTCGGGCTGCGCGTGCCGGTCTGACAGCCTGGGTGCAGTCCGGTGTTTTGTTTGGGTGACGCTTCTGTCTGCACGTGAGCGCGAGACTCCGCCCAGCCAGGACCTCCCTTCGCCACGCTCTTCGCAACGCGAGCGCTTCAGCGCTTTCGTCGGCGCATGCGCGCGGGAGCAGCTTGATCTGCGCATGCGCACGTCACATACGCACGTCACATACCTGGAAGTAGTAGCTTGCAAGTGCTTGTTGACTTGGAAGATTCTGCCCCTGCAGACGGGGCCCTTCAGACTCACGTCCTTCGGGCACAGGTCTCGCTTGGTCGGCCCTGTCTGGCACCGGTCTGCACCGCCTACTCTTGCCCCGCGGATCTTGTCTCTCCTGGAAAACCATCAGCTCTCTGGCCAGGGACCTCACCTGTCACCTCTCACCTGTCACCTGTCACCTGACAATGAAAACCAGGAAGGAAATGTCCCAAAGAGAGACAGAGAAGGTGAGCACTACTTAATTCTTTAAAGCCCATATTTTTAAATCCTTGGTTAGAGTTGTCATCATTATTAGCCTGGCTTACGTTAGTAATTGCTGGTTTTGTTGCTTTATAATTACAAATACACCTGTATCTGATTTTGCTATCTGCCCTTTACTGGCATTGGTTCATGAGTCCCGTTGGTGCTGTTGATTCAGTCACAGTAAAGGGCAAAGAGCCGGCTCGCCGTGGCATAGCATGTACCTATAGAGGGCTTGCTGCACCAGCCCTGCACCCCTGCTATTGGTTGTACCCTCTTGGGTCTCTACTGATACTGAAACTGTCAGCAGAAACAACGCACCAAGCTCACCACAAGCATTTATACGGGCGTTCAGACTTCTCACTTTTCCTCATATTTAAACCATGTCTGCACCAGCACACAAACGGTGTATGAATCTGTGCTTTAAACGTGCAGGAATGGAGTGGAAGTTTGGAAAAAGTGGAATAAAAATGTGCTTTATTATTCCGCTTTCTTGCCACACTTTTACCTCCAGCACTCTATGGATTCCTCCTTTTGTGACAGGGAGGTGGAGGGAGCAATTAAAAGACCACCAGGGTCACAATGGTGGTTTAGGGGAGATTGTGGTTTTACAAATATTTCTTCATATACAGTGAAGGGTTTTATTTGTAAATTAAACTTTAAATTAGTTAACCACTGCACACTGGACTGGCCGAGCAGGCTTGCAAAGATTATCTCAAGTCATAACATTGGCATCTCCCAAAATGTGTCATGGCAATTTTTTTTTTTTTTTAGCTTTATGTTCATGGTATTTGTTAACCAGGCCCTGCAAAAGTTTCTAATAGACCCAACATACCCTCTATCAAAATATTGGCACAATCAGAAGCAAGACTCTTCCTGCCAACAAATGTACATAATTCAAGTGAATAAGCTTATGCACAGTTGCACGTGGTTTAAGGAGCACTGGATAAGGAAATTATCCACAAAATCAGTGAATTTTCTCGAACCATCAGAAAAACGCATCTTTTTGCGAAAATGTGGGTTTCTTTAAATATGCTGTAAATAATGTATCCACTTATGCAGAATCGTTATCTCCGCATAAGCGTACAATTGGCAAAAAATGACCACAAATACGGTCAAGTATAAATGAGACTGAGAGTAAGTAGGCAAAATACTGTCATTCTCAAGACCGGAAGTTGTCTACTAGGCAGAGCCAAACATTGGCAACAAAGCCAATGGCTCATGAGGGCTAATCCGCTGCCCAAGTGTATGTATGCTGCTCTGAAGAGCTGAATTAATATGCAAATGACACTGATAAATAACTGAAGTGAACTTACCAAAAGCACATATTCTTTAAGCAAGATTATGTATTATTTTTGTGAACATATGAAGCTGGTGAGAGAGCTAAAACAGACTTTTGGTCAGACCAAAACACACAGAAATAGATATATCTGTCGTTTCCCTACTTTCTAGAGCCCTGGCATCAAGAAAGATAGCCAAGTGCGCCTGAGCCAATTGTATGGTGCCACGCTACACCTTAACAAACCCACCTTCCAAAAGTGAACTGCTGTTCCCAGACCATCTGGAAAGGAGGAGCTGGTTGACAGCATCTTTAGTCACATGGGTGTCCAGTACTCCAACCCTGCAGGGCTCTGATGCAGTACCAGGGGCTACACCCGGCACAGTCCAGGAAACTCGTTAGGACTGCAGCTGCAGGTCATGCTACAAACTACTGGACTCTTTGTTGGGCACTGGGGGGGAGGAGGGGGAGTTAGGCTGAGTGGGTAATGCAGGTTCACCTACTGGCACAATCCTATTTTCAACTCCGGCAAGTCCCTGGCTCTATCTTGATGCACATCTTCCTTCATTCATTTTTAAATATATAATTATGCAGGTTACTAGTGTAACATTTTTAACAGACCATCATAGTTATCCCCATAACAACATATGCCAACAATGTGACTAATTTATAAGAGAAAGAAAAGTTGAAAAAGAGAGAAAGAACAAGTTTTCCATTACAAAGTCTGAAGCTAAAATTGGATTATAAAATATTCTGCTCAGAGTTTATGTGAATTATATGCAACACAACGATCCACTTCAATCCTTTCCACTCATGCACCATAACAACCTAAAAATTGCTAGTCCCTTATAGAATTCACCACAGCCCACCTGTGTCATCAGCCGCATGCAAATAATTATAAATAAGTATATATTCTGCTTCCTCGATGTACCACATCGAAGTAGTTGTTCAAGTGTCTTCACTAAGAATTTACCACACACACACACCTTTTCACAATATTGCTGCCGATCATTCAGTTTGTAAATTACTTTCTTATATGCATCCATTGTATACATATCCTGTAGCAATTGTTTAAATGTTGGTAGTGGCGTTGATTTCTAGTGTCGCCGTATGCCTGTATTTGCTACTGCCAATGTCGTAGATAAGCCATTGCTAAGTATGGAATGGTAGTGGAGGAACCGTTGATGTCCTACCCGCCTCCATCCTGTAGGACTTACAGTGATCAAGCACCAATTTTGACCTTATATTAGTCTTGGTTGAAGCTTCCCATGCCTAATCCTTGTAAAATTGCAAACCCTGCTTGCCTCTCAGCCTTGCCGCAGTGATCCAAGACCCACAGCTTTAGGAGGATGCAGATGTGCATCTTGGCGCTTGGCACCGCCCCTACCGGGTCCTTGTGTTTCGTTAACCACACTTTCTCCTCGAATTGTCCTGCACAGATGTGTTTGTCAGTTGAACCTTTTATTTTCCCTAAATTTCATGGCATCACTTCTCTGGGCAGTACAGTTAAAGGTGGGGTGTGCGATATTCATGCAATTTCCTTTTGCATGATTATGTTACGTTAACAATATTTGCAGAGTGCACAACTCATCCAGGAGGGTATCCAGGCTCTGAAAAGCAGGAGCGGTGTAAGCTGAGCCATGCCTGAGACTAGATGACGATCCTTGTGTTCAGTGTTTTGCGAAATTCAAGAACAAAGGAGATAACTCAGATGTGCAGGGTAGGTTGTTCCAGGCTTTGGGAGCGAGGTAGATGGCCCAGCCAACGTCTGCTGGGAATGTGTGCGAGTTTGGCTGAGCAGAGTTGTCGGGTAGGTCTGTGGGAGTTAATGTGATTGTTAAGATAGGTGAGGCTGATGTGCAAATCTTTGTATGTGTGCATGTGGAGTTGAAGACTGCCCGTCTGTGGATGGATAGCAAGTGGAGGTCTTTGCGGTGCAGGGTGATGTGGGTGTGGCGGGGGGAAGTCTGGGTGTGTATCTGGCAGTGCAGGTCATTTGCTTGTTGATTCCTATTTTGAGTGCGCTGCCATAGCCCTACTTGTTGGTGATGAGGGCCTGGGTGACGGTTCTGCTGGCTTTGAAAGGAAGCCACTTGTATAAATCTTCTTGACTATGTGGAAACAGTAGGCAGAGACTACGTACACTTGGCCTGTCATATCGAGCTGGTTGTCTACTATTATTCTGATGTTCTTTGCATTGGTGGTTGGATTGGGTGTGGGCCTGAGATCCCCAGGCCCCTGGGTGGAGTCGCATAGCAAGGTGTCTTTTCCCTCAAAATCTAGGGAAAATCACACCCTTTCTCTTCACCAAAATGAAAATGAAAAGCTGCTCCCCCACAGGTCCCCCACAGGTCTGTTGCCAAAGTCACTGGAGTCTGAAGAGGGGCTAGAGCTGGTCCTAGGAGCTTTTACTCCGACATCCCATTACATGACACTGGGGGTCAGTGAAAGCAGGAGGATGCTATCCGGTGCCAACACAGGTTGCTGATCCACTATGTCACAGGTGCTCAGTAGTTCTTGGGTTGCGGAAGTGTTCTTCTCGGTGCAGCGAACCTCGTTCCACTGAGATGGAGGCTGAACAAATTCTGCTTCAGGGTCGGGACCTGCAATGGCCCACTGGCAACTACAGACCAGCTACTACTCCAATCACGCTCAAACTAGGGAGGGACCAAAGACGCTAAAAGCTCCTGATGGTCACTGATTATTATTTTTATTTATTTTTATTTGCAAAGTTTTATATAGCGCTGGCTAGACCCGGAGGTATCAGAGCGCTTTACACGAGGATCAGCGAGTTACAGGTTACATAGTTACATAGCCAAGTATAGACACAGGAGAAAAAAAAACCATGAGATTACACAATAATGTGAGTTCTTAGCACTTACACGTCTTATCCGGAGGGAAAAGGTAGAGGGGGAATGGTGAACAGGGGTAAGGGAAGCAGGTAGGAAACACAACGGGGAGGCGAGGAAAACAATGTCCGATGTCCGGCTGGGTAGGTGACGGCCGAGGGGTGAACCAGAGCCAAACTCCTCTATAGCTGCATAGGACAGCTCCACCAGGCATCGGTCAAGGTTGCTCGGGCATCAATGGTAAGTACAGACAGTTAGGTTTCCGCCCAGAGGGCATCGTCAAAGTTACTTTGAGATCACCGGTCACGGTGTTGCTGGGAAGCTCCCGCCTCATCCTCCTGCTCGACCCCAGGTCAAGGGTCAAATAGTGATGCCGCTATCTATCCTGATTGAATGCACTGCAACAGCAGGGCACTTTCTTAGCTACGGGCAGTGTCCACAACGTAGGTGCGGTTTAAGTTGGCTTGTTTAAAGATCATTCCACTTCTTGAGGGCAGCCCCATCGCTAGGCCACTGTTGCTTGGTTTCTCCTCTTGGCACACTTCTGTCTGAATGAATGACCTTGGCACCCCTCTCTCATGGGCCAAGCAAACTGCTTTCTAAGACAGACCCACACCACTCCTCTAGCACGTAGCTGCAGACTACTTCAGGTAATGTTCCCTCACCTCCGGGAGACTGGCTTTCAATCATACCAACCCTGGATCTTGGAAGGTTCCCTGACACTCTTTGGAGGGTCACCCACACTGGTTAGTGAGAAATCATGGAACATTTGTGTGTGATTCAGTCTTCTTATATCACTTTTCCAGATAGGGATTGTTATGGATCTGCTTCAAGGCTGTTAGTTTGCTTTGTGTTTCTGTCAACTCCACAGCAGACACAGGGCCCTATTTAAAATTTGGCTGACAAGATGCTCCATCATAAACATGCCTGCTGCTGTGCATGATTTTCAGTGGTACTCTAAAAACAGCAGAGGGGACATCTTCCAAGTTTTGATGGAGTACACGCTAAAAAGGCCAAAGTCTTTATCTTCAAGTGATAGTTCATCAGCAGGGGACTGCTGAGGGGAGTCACCAAGTAGAGCTTCCACAACACTAGCACTAAAAGGATTGAATCCCTCCCACCTGACAGTTGTCAGCATTTTGAGAGCAATACCTCTGGGGAAACAAAAGGCAGGCGCTGACCTGAAAAGTTCATCTGGTTCTACGAAAGAGGATGCTGTCTCCACCTCCCTAGACCCACCGTCTGTACTAATGGTAGCACCTCAGGAAGGGACAAAAGATGGGACGCCACCAAATGGTCACTAGTGCGCTTTCATTAGGGGCCCTGTTTCCATTCTCTCACACTTCAGAGTCTGTTGCTTCACAAAAGCCTCAGGAATGCAAGCAATACTCAGTGCTATTCTGGAAGGCTACCTCCAACCTCCAAATTGCTCAGCATTCACTCAGGAGCAATCCAAAATGGATTTAGCTAACTGCTACATATAAAGCTACTAGTACAGTCTACATGCCCCTACTCTCAGAACCATACTGAAGCCATTGCAACTAACAAATCCTTTTCTTCTTACTCTGAGAAAATTTAGGATAGTTCTTTGCTCTTTCCATGATCCTTACTTTGATTTTGGGTGTTCAAGGAATTCTGAACTCAACAGTCCATGTCTAATATTTCAGCTTTACTAACTGATCAATATACACACTATCTTATTACAAAGTTGGGAATAGAGAAGATAATTTCAAAGAAAACGCAATCATGGAACGGTGCACTGCGTGCTGCGAAGGGAAAGAAAAGAACCATGATGCTACAGAACAAAAGATATCAGCTGAAATGAAGTGTTAAATTGTTTTTCTGTTGTAGGTTTTTTGACATGCTTACTCCAACCCTCTTTTTTCTGTGCACTCCCCACCCAATGGCCTGTCTTTTACAATGCCATCAAAACTTTATTAAACAAAAATGTTAGTGGGTTAATATAAAATGTGCTTTTCCAGGCTGCAGTCACGTTCCACGATGTTGCTGCCTATTTCTCAGAAGCAGAATGGAAGCTTTTACACGAGTGGCAGAAAGAGTTTTACCAGAAGGTGATGCAAGAAATTCACAAGACCCTGATCTTGCTGGGTAAGTTGCATTGTCTGACACACTCATCGAAAGGACTTGCCAGAGAGGCAACATTTGTAGAAAGCTCCTCTAAAATGCAATTGTTGCATTGATCCTGCTGGGTTTGTTGAAGGTAAATGGACTCAAAATCTGCTTGCGGGGACTCTTGCCATGCCACACCGAGGTTTGAGCATAAAAAAGTAATGTGCCATGCTCTAACACTTTGTTTCCCTAGCTGGAAAATTCTTTCCTTTGTTGTTTGATTTGCCTTTGGTATGATAGCAGACTTTTGTACAGAGAGCTTTAAAGCACCAAAGAATTTCCAAGCAATTTGAGAGCTTAAAGCAGCAAAGCAAAAAGAGAACTCCACCAACAGATACTGAGAAAAGATTGATGAGATTATGAAATGAAAGAAGATTTTGTGTTTCTGTTTAAATACCTAAAGCATGGAGTTCTCACAGTATCGCCAGTAGAGAAAAAGAGTGTTTGTGTCTGTGCTCAGCCCATTAGAGTAGTTTCAGAGGAAATAGATACATAGCAAGGACATACTAATTTTGACAGAGCCAGAGTTGAAGCCCAGGTTGAAGAGTTGAAGCCCAGGTTTTTAACTCTAGGCGCTGAGGTGTCTTACAAAAAACTCTTCCAGTGATTAGACAAATTTGTCTTGTTGAGAGGATGACATTCTTGAGAGACTGACAGGGTGCATTGTGATGAATGTGAGTGAGACCAACAAGCCTACAATTCCTATACACTAAAGACCAAAAAGGCCCTTTTGCGTACTAACCAAGAATCCTAGTTGTACACATATAAATGTGCACAGAGGTTCCCATGCCCACAGACCAGCAAGCATGCAGACGTCGATACACACAACCACCCCTCAACAGAAATGCAATCACTCATGCACACAGACCAATAGACCACGCAAATAGACCAACTTACCTTTGATGAAGTAGTGCCACACAATGTAGTGAGGTGAGGATATACCACTAACACACGCACATTTACTCACTTCCTTCAACCCCAATAGGGAGACTTGGAACAAAGGGGCACAGAGTGTGAATGACAGGTGGAAACCTCACTCTGTCCATTGGCAGGTGTAAGGTTTCTGTTTTTCCGACTGCCTATGCCATTTCGCTAGCACTCCAGTCAAGTGGTAGGAGAAACTGGGTCTGCTTGGCCTAAAGGAGCTATTTGGAGGCCTGTCTCATGGACCGGCCGTTATGTGAGGTGGGAACCTCAGATCCCTCTTCCCCAACTCCGTCACTGTTCTTATGGAGAGATGTGTTATTGCATAGTCAAAATGTATCCACTACCAAGATCATTCTTCTTTTTATTTCCTCGGTTTTCAATGTACATCTGTAATAAAAATTAGCAGGCCCATCATTTCAAGTCTCAATTCAACGAAACGAAATATAATAAACCTGATTTAAGATCAATAAGTTATTTTTTTTTGTTGCTTTAAAGTAGTTCTTAGTCACTTATACTACTAGTGCTGACTTTAATGCCATACTACCACGTCTATTGGTGACTTTAATTTCCCCAGTAGTATTAATAGTTCTACCATAAATATCACCCTTGCTGCGACTAGATTTACACCCGATACCCTCTGAGTTTTAACTGAGTTATAAATTTGAATGAAGTAATAGTACTACTGATAAAAAAGTCTGCTGCTACACGTTGAGCTTAATATAAACTACCAGTAAGGGCGCTGCTCCCCTTCTTCTTGGCTGTTCCCCTGGTTCCCTAGGAGATGTGGAATCTAACCCTGCACCTGCCACCAATGGGCCCTAAATGCGACGCTCCACTTGCTCAATCTCTTTATTCAGTGCCCCCATCACACGCTTGATAAACCCATCTAAAGTTGAGGACAAAGGGCTAGGTTTGGTTTGAATGGTTTGGGCGCTAATTTTACATTTCCCCATTTTAGTTATGAGTTGAGTGCCAACCTAGGCAAAGTACCAAACGCCCAGGCTGAGGGTTAAAAATTGTCAGTCTTCACGGGCAATATATAATCTGCTGGCTAAAAGTCTCACCAAAAAGGGGGCCACAAGCAGGCAATGAACAAATCCTTATGGGCTGGAACCCAGCTATGTAAGTATAACTAAATTTCACAGTACCTGATAAGGCAAGACTGAGAGGATATTAGGAGGTCCCTCCTTAGCGCAGCAAGCGACGGCCAGCAAAATCCGAAATAAGTGAGACCGGACTAGAGGGCCAAGGCGGGTGGACCTGTCTATCCTCTTTCTGGCGCTGATGGGCGCAGGACGAGCCCGCCTTTGGCCTGGACTTTGCCCGGGCGTGTCCTGCATGCCTTCTGCGCTCCAGTATTGCAGAAGCGCTTTTGAGTGCAGTAGAAGGAGGCCCGCCCCCTGGAAGCATGAGACTGCAGCCGCGTAACCTGGTGCTTGGGTAGATGGTGGATTGAGTACCCTGGTTTCTTAAGGGTCCATTGGGGTAGTGCACCCCAAAAGAAACTTCCAGTATGTCCCCATGCATTCTTCTGGTGAATTGAATCCATGCCCACCATGTAAGAACAGACAGGAGTGTGACGTTTTTCCATTCTGATAGAATAGCTTTAACCCCAGTTGCGGCCATAAGATCAAGGACAAGTAGGTCACTTTTGCAAAGCTTGGAGGTCAGTAATGGAAGGATAGCATTAGAGGTAAGCGATTGGAGATCTTGGGTCCACTCTAAGTTGAATAATTACTTAATGCTGAGTTTCGCTTCATTCCAGAATGAACTGAGTTGAGGGTAGATCAATAGCATGTATCTCCTGGTTTATCGATTTATCTTGACAATTCCAGCATTTCTTATTGTCTATAAGACGTTTCCAGGTGTCCAGAATGCTTTATGGGCCATTCAGATTCTTCACTGTCCAAGTAGCAGAGCAGTTTTAGAGAGAGGAGGACTGGCTAGATTTTCCCTCAAGGAATGTGGGGTGGGGGTGAGTGGGAGGAGTGACTTAAAAACTTTTCCTTGCTTTTTTATGTATTGGAAGCTGTTTTTGAGTTGAATTATAGAGAGAGTGGCTTTCAGTGTTTAAAATGTATACAGGCCTGTTTTCTAGATTTGATTTGGTTTGGATGTCTGAGAATTGAAATGGGTGTTCTTTTAGTGCCAAGATCTTTTATTACATGTATCCCTTTAGGATACCATTCATTCCAGTATAGGGGTCTCCTCTGTAGCTTTATCTGCTGATTTTGCCATTGTAATGAGTGTTGAGTGCCTCATTTTGTGTTGACGTTTGATGTCTAGTTTGTGCTTAGCTGAGATCGTACTATTGGTTATGGATGCGGACAGTACCATTTTAGTTTGTTTCATTGTGATGGTTCATAGTAACGCAGGAGATGTACAATGACTTGTTCAATCAAGAGTGATGGAAGGGGTATTTTATTGTTTCATACTAACCAGTGGATGCCCTGTCTCACCAGATAGACAGTTTAATATTCATGGAAATCTGATAGGTTGAGGCCTCTTGTGTGATTTGGGAGACTCAGTTTGAGTAAGGAGATTTTTGCTCTTTTGGTATGCTAGAGGAATTCAGAGATGTGTTCATTTAAATTTCTTATATAAATATTGGACTGCAGACCTGTTTTGTGGAAATTAAGAATCGAGGATATGTATTGTTTACGTTTCATTCTTCCTCACCAAGTGATGAATTTAGGAGATCATGAATCTAAGAGTTTCTTAATCTGTTCTGTTCTAGTCTTGTTTCTGCGATATATATGTTATTGACTTGATAAGACTTGTTTCAAACCAAATATTGAGGCATTTTATTCCAGAACCTTCTTATTTTAGGCCTGTGCTATCTAAAAATGAACAGTGACACCGTTTGTGTATTGGGAGGACTTTGGTATTGTTTAGGCACTATCCAGAAACACTATTGTATTTATTTCTTGCCTCCTATATTGCAGGGATAGGTTCCTCTGGGAAAATAAGGACATCAGTGTATACGGCAATTTCGAAAACGTTTCAGTGGAATGCCGTGTATATTAGGGTTTACCCCAATCGATATTAGAAGGGGTTCAGTAGCGAGTAAAAATATTAGAGGGTAAAGGGGCACACCTGCCTTGCTCCTTGTTTCAGTCAGAAGCTATTGGACACTGAAACTTTGAGTCATACTCTCGCTGAAGGGCATTAATATATTTATATAATGCAAGGACCATGCAGGAAAAACTTCGCCAAATCCTAAGCAATCCGGCACTGCCCGCAGAAACACCCAGTAAACCTTATCAAAGGCTTTTCCTGCATCCAGTGCCGTAGCAATTGTATACTTTTCCTTTCTCGTAATGTATCTAAACTGCCTGACATTGTCATATGCAAGCCTTCTTTTCCTGAAGCCCTGTGGGGTAGGATGAACTAGGGAGTCTAGGTCGGACTAAAGCCTATCAGCTAGGACTTTTGCATACACTTTGCAATGTACAATGATGATAAGGGTAAGGTGGACATTTTCAGACCTAGAGTATCTCTCCCTTATTTTGAAATCACCACTATGTTGACTTCAGCTGCTGAGCCAGTGACTGGTCCGGAATTTGCAGAGTGATGCAAGATTGTTTTAATTAGATAAATAAGTACATCTTTCCAAGGGCGGTAGAAAGATGCCCGTAAGTCGTGAGGGCCTGGTGCTTCCCCCAGTTTCAGTGAATGGATGGCTTTAAATAATTCAGACCTTTCCATTGGTCTGTTAAGAGACCCTCTGCCCTCTGGTGATATAGTAGGTAACGGTAGTGCTTTTAGAAATTCTAATAAGGACTCTTTGGATACTGTGGTGTTAAACAAATGTAAACTTTATAAAATGTTTCAAATACCCATAGTATTTCTTTTCGTAGGTATTGACCTTACCCATGTCATCTCTAATGCAGGAGATTTTCGCTTTGGATTTATTGTATTTCAAACATGTTACAAGGATTTTACTAGCTTTTTTCGTGCACAGAATTAGAGGGCCTCGTTAGTGAAAATGAGGTGAGTTTTTAAGCCTAGAAATGTATTGTATTCATCTTTTAAAGAGTTCAGTTCATGAAGGTGTTCCTTGCCTTTCTTGTGGGACAGTTTTTGTTCCAGTATTGTGATTTCCTTCTCCAACCAATCTAGTCTGGATTTGTCCTTCTTATTCTTTTTGCTCATAATACCGATCATAACTACTCTGTATTTGGCTATAAGGACATTTCTAAATAATTTGTGGGAAACTACAGAAGGGAAAATTATGTTCTAGAAAATCTGAAATGGCACTTTTAAACATTTGTATTGATGATGTGTAAGAAAGTCATTCAAGTCAAGTAGCTTTTAGTTCGGTTAAAAGAATATATACAGCGCATACAACACAATGTGCAAAATCCAATGATATTAATAAATTGCATTCACAATCGATCCTTCATACCATAGAATATAATCAATTAAAAAGATAAACAATAAAACCATGATTTAAAAGTGAGCATGACAGTTAAAATTTCAATCCCCACTTATTTCGTACACAACCTACTGCTAACAGATATCTACTAAAGCTAAATACTAGGTGCAGGGTTGTATCATTTTTTGACCTCTCTTAGCATCTGCTTATTTCCAAAAACCCCATATTACATCAGATCGGGCGGATCCATTTCCTTCTAAACTTGGCATATGCTGTACGCAAGAATAAAACATGTGCAACATTTTCAGTAGTGCATAAAAGGCATAACGTGCAATGGACTATTGTTTTTCGGTTTCCACCTGACCGTAAAATCTTTAATCTGGAGAGTTACGAAACAAAACTTCATATACAGTATTTTTGCCAAGTGAGGTTGAATAACATCCAAATACTCTTCAGAATTTGGGTTTGGTTTAGCAGTAAGGAATTGTGTGGTCAGCCTGCCAGATCTAGGGTTTTGGCAGAGGGTATTCTAAACATGCTCCCGTTGTCTAATACTTTTTTGAGTGTAGTGTTAGTGCATGAGGGTCATTCCAAAAGGAGGATAGGCCTAGCTTTTTGAACCACGTCTGGACATGACAGAACCAGGGAAAGGTATTGGATTTATTAAGAGCCAGTAGATCCCTTAGGCTCTCTTTATAGTAAGAAAGTCATTAATTTTTCTATATGATTTTTGATGTTGTGAGGTATGTCTAAAACTGCATGTTACTGAGATTCATGTGGGGTCTGACACTGCATAGGTTCAATTGTGGGTTCTGTGGTATTCACAAGGAGACCACCACCTACTACTTTGTAATCTATCCTAGACAACAAATGGTGTGTTGTGTTTTTTAATTCATACGAGCAAGCCACAAATGTGTTGAAGGTTTTTTGGCCTTATAACATTTTGTTTCTCATCAATGTCACTTGTTTTTCTATTTTTATAACTAAAGGCTATAAAATTGTTAATCCTGACACTTTACTCCGGGTTAGTCAAAAAGAAGATGCTTACTCCTGGGATGGAAGACAGAATAAGGGGAGAAGGTCTGAGAGTAATGATCCACTTTCGTGTAAGTAGTGCTGATTGAAATACTGCTGTGACAGGACGGATGTCTTGCTGCAGAATGGCATGTGTTAGTCCAGTTTATGTTTTGTTTGAAGTGTTTTTTCTTCAGCTGACAGCTTCTTAAATGCACTAGTCCTAGTACAAGCGCATAACAACATTCCTTTCTCTTGCTAGCTGGTTATCCTTCTGCGTGCCCTGATATTTTGTTTATGATTAAACAAGAGGAAAATGTGTATTGCGAAGACAGGAGTAAGTCAGAGGAAATGGAAATCAGCAACAACTTCTCCAAAGGTAAGTGCAGTATTCTTGCTAGATTTTCAAATATTAGTATCTCATAATCAGTCCTCGCATCACTCTCTCCTCCCACTTTACCTGGATCCTTATTACTATTCAATCAATGCAACCACAGTGAGGCATCAAAGTAGATCTTTTTAAAGGGGTCGCCTGGAAAACGATACCACAATACAAAAACCCAAACAGACGTCTCCAAACAAATCCACATTCTAGAACGCGTGTCGTTAGGGATTGTGAGAGATGCAGGACTCTGTAAAGAAAACTGTTTTTCCTCTGCATTCGATGGCATCTTTAAAGCACCTTTCAGAGTCACAATTTTACAAGTTAGAGTTGAGATTGATCTTGTGCTTATCCTTCTCTCGGCCCCCATCTCTGTGCTTTCTGCTTCTGATGTTCTCGGTCTCCAGACTGCATCATCTCTTTGCATTCCTAAACAACTATGTGGAGGAGAGCTGGGGAAGTGTGCAATTTAGAAGACGTGACTGTTAACACCTTTAGGAGAACATCTTATGTGTACTGACTCAAATAGTTTTGTTTTTTTGCACTTGATGTTTTGGAAATGAAAATCGAGCCCTGGTTTGAGTAAGTATTCTGGGGTTGCATGCATAAAGTGTATGAGTAAGAGTGAGTAAGTGCACAAACCTAAATGCACACTGCGAACATGAAGCAGTGCAGCGGAGTAAACAGATGTTGGGCTGAAGTTAGAAAACACTTCAGGGAAGTTACTTGTCTTACATATGTTTTGCAGTAAGGGGATTGAGAGGGTACCAGCAAGAAGAAATAATAGAACAGAATTGAGACTAAACCCATGCTTAAAGCTGGCAAGATACAGTATGATAATGGGTTGATCCTCTGGTGAAGAGATCTGTGAATGACCTGCAGGTCAGAGGGTTCAGTCCCAACAGGGCCAACTCGCCTTTCCTTCTTTTTGGTGCAGTAAGATAAGTTGGCTTTGATTAATATACATTAATGAAGTCTGTTAGCAGTGTGGTATATATCTGTGTTATATTCACAAAAGGACCCACACACTGTACTGCCTGCCCTGTGCAGAGCGACTCCTGCTTGAGATGCTTTTGCTACAGTAAAGGTGCACACAGGAAGGCTCCCAAATGCTCCTCGGAACTAAGGCTGTCTTCTAAATTCATGAATTAATCGCACCATTTGTTATACAATATGCATGCTTCTTCAAAGTCCTGTTTTTCGCTGGTGTAAGTAATTCTGCATAGACCTTTCCCAAGGATGGTTTAATTAATTTCGTGAGGGTACAGAACTGCACTTGAGAAAATGAAAAATTACATTGTTTCAAATGAGGTTCCTATTAACAGGTGACGCGGGTACCAACCCAGATCAGTTATTCAAGATAAAAATTGAGGAGAACCAATGTTTTGAGCCTCCTTGGGACTATGAAGAACAGGAAAGCAGTGATGGCCTCAGCACAGGTCAGAAACAAATGGCACGTTTTTGTTGTTATTATTTACACGAGGGAGTACTGTCTCCTGTGCTCTAGTGTCCTGTTTGTATGTTGAAGAACACCACAAGCCCCCTTTTCAGGGGGAATCGTTCATTTGTCTATGTTTCTCTGTTATCCCCTCTTTTTGCCAAGCTACATTTAAAGCCTCGAGCTGTGAAAGTCCCAAAGAGAGTACAAAGTGCTCTTGAAGTACTTTGCCTAAGTGGGAAGGCCCATAGTCAGCAAAAATCCTTTACAAAGTATGTCCGTTTCATCTGGTAAAAGCACTGAGAAAGGTGATTATATATTTGGACAGTAAGTGAAATTAATAAGGCCCCCATTGGAGCAGTTTACGGCCCTTCCATTGAAACGTTGAGATCAGGTTGTAGTTTTGATGTTGTTTTTAGAATATTGAATTATTCATCTACTAATGATTTCCAGCCTGATCAGGAATATTGTAAAAATACGCAAATATGTGAAAGCTGCAACTGCTGATAAACAGTGTTTAGATTTCTTAAATCGCGTGATCCATCACATATGAAAAGAAAAAACTTAAATTACAAACCACTTTCCTCACTACATTCAACTTTTTTGCAAACACCTGGAAGACAGACCATTCTACATTATGGGGCCCAGTGAATGGACAAACTTACCTTAAGACGTCCACTCTTTACAATGAGGCGGCAGAGCAAACTGAAAACTGCCTATATATCTAATTTGACTTGATAGTGTGATACTTTGGCTTATTAGCTCACAGTGCTTTAATTTGCTTTTTTATTGTTCTTATTGGCATTTTGAACAAGGCGATAGACTCAGAAAAGGGTGGGAGGGGTGTGGGAGAGAGTCAGGGTTTAGATAAGACACAACAGTTTATACATTTTCTTGCGGAAAATAGAAGCAAGCAAGAACCACTACATCAGAGAAAATGTCTAAATCAATCGGGCACACCTTCCACGTGCGTCTCAGGACTCATAGAGCATGTTGGCAAAGGCATAGTGGCTAAACGTTCAGGCGCACAGGTTGTCTCTGTAAGCAAAGTGTCAGTTCCTGCAGCCGGCAGGTCCCCCTCCGTGTCGGACGTGGTAGTGGACTCTCTTTGTCTCAAGTAGGTCGTCAGTGGTTCCCAAATGTCCTTGGGTTGGGATCTCGGCGGCATGAGCTCTCAGTAGTTGGAGAGCTGCTCTTGGCAGTAAACTGCATCCTGTAACCAGGTCGCAGCCTTGGGCGCGGGTCGCCTGCCCCAATGTATAGCTAGACGTCTTTTGGCTAAAAGCAATAGAATTGCAGTGAGACGCTGAACTCCAAGGGGGACATCTTTGACGTATCCCACGATGCCAACCAGACGGGTCTGCGGCGGTGAGTGACCAGTAATCTGGGCCAGGTCTCTGTAAACAGCAGTCCAGTAGCTAGCCACGGATGGGCACTCCAAGGCAATATGGAGGAATGTGACCTGTGGGGCTGCGCAACTCAGACAGTGCGCCTCCTCAGCCAGTCCCATGCAATGCCATTGCACTTGAGTGCGGTATAGCCTGTGTAGGGACTTAAAATGGATGAGTCAGAGTCTATAGTTAGGTGAGAGGGCCGCAGTGAGCCCACAGCTCATTGCGGCTTGCCCATTGTGTTTCGGAGATGGATTCGAGTTCCCACGCTGAATGAGCTGTAGGGGCGCATCCTTGTGCCTTTCCTTGCATCTCAGCATATAATCGGGTGACCAACTTGTGAGGGGGATGGGTTTGTTAACAGATGGTTGAGCGTGTGTAGTGTTGGAGGTGGCGCGGGGAGTGTATCGTGCAGCGCGCAAAATGTAGCGTGGACCTAGATGTCCTAGAAGAGGACATCTAGCGCGGCAGGTCGAGGGCCCCCTATCGGCTTCAGATGGGGCAAGTATTAACTGTCGAGGTAAAGGTCTCCAAATATGTAGAGTGGTGGGCTCACCCTCTAGCACCCTTGTCCTGCAGCGGTGGGAGCATGGGATTGCGCGCAGGTGGGATGGAGGGAGCGTAGATGCAGGACAGCTGAGCACAGTGCCCCATGCTGTCTCATCGCCAGTGAACACACGCAACTGTGTAAATCTCCGTGCGTAGTGGCCTGTATAATTGGTAAAGCACAGTGGCAAGGGGAAAAATTGCTGCCTGATCTGCTTCCACCACCATGTGAGGCTGGAATCATTTGGGATATAGCCAGAAATGGATGTATTGGGCTTGTGCGCAGTATGCATATAGGGTCATGTCGGGCGCATTCAGGACTTCTTTCTGGAAAGGCAGGGTGAGCGTCTCCCATGTGATTGGTTGCCGTTTGCCCACCTAGACTAGGGAAATCAGATTGGAGCGCAGTCACTTCAAGAAGTGTGTGGTGAGCAGGAGATTGATGAAAAGGTAAAGGAATTTGGGCAGAACTATCATTTTCGCAATAGCAATCTTTCCTGCCATGGAGAAAGTCAGTCGGGCCCAAGTTGGGATTCCCTCCTCCAGGCACACCATAGCCCTTCCATAGTTTGCCCTCCATTGCTCGTCTATGTCCCAGCTGAGCCAAATACCTAGGTAGCGAACAGGGTCAGTGGCCCACTGCAGGGGGTACTCAGACTCAAGCAGTTGTGTAACGTAGGTGAGAGGGAATGGAGCAGATTTAGCCCAGTTTATATTGATACCAGAGTACCCACCGAATCTGATTTCCTCACGTATAATGAGGGCAAGGTTTGTTTGGGGTTCTCGTGTATATATAGCATGATGTCAGCGTACATGGACACCAAGATCCTCCGAGCCATGAAATTAGGGTCCCCATGGGCATGATGCTGTCGTAGCCTAGCAGCTAGTGGCTCCGTTGCTATAGCATATAAAGCAGGGTACAAGGGGCATCCCTGCCTGGTTCTACAAGTGACAGAGAAAGGAGCAGAATTCAACCCATAGAGGCGAAGATGTGCCGTCAGGGAAACATAGGAGACCAATCAGGCGCAGGAATCGGGGTTAAGCACGTGTCGTGGAAGTAGATGGAACATGTACGGACACTCCAAAGAATCAAATGCCTTAGTGGCGTCCAATAGTGCAGCAACTGCATGCATGAGGACAAACATTGTGCTGAGGTTATAGGCTGTGGAGCGGCTAGGTACGAATCAAGACTGATCCGGTCAGACAATGTCCGGCAATAAAGGGTGCAGCCGATTAGCAAGGAGTTTAGCAAATATTTTGTTGTCGATGTTTATTATGGAAAGTAGTCCGTACGAGTCGCAGTGGTTAGCGGGTTTGTCAGGTTTCAGTATTGTGACGATGACCGCTTCCCGTAAAGATGGCGGGAGAACGCCAGATGACAGGGTATCTTCGTAAACAGCCAGGAGATATTGGCATATTCCTTGCAGACGGAGTTGGTGAGCCAAACTAATCCCGGTGCTTTGTCGCTGGGGAGGCTCTGTATGACCTGGGGGTCACCTCTTCCACTGTGAAGGGGATGTCTAGGTACAGGCGATGAGCCGGGTCTAGCCAGAGCAACTGGATCGTATCTAGGTAGACAGTTAGGGCCTCTGCGTCAGGTAAGATTGTGGTGCTATACAGCTGGGAGTGGAAGAATGTCATGGTTTGTAGCAGGTCGTCGGGGGTCGTGTGCCTTACGCCTTACGCTCCTGATCATCATTAAGCTCCACCACATAGGCAGAGGCCCATGGATTCTGGAGCATATTAGCTGCCGTCTTTCTGGGAAGTTCACCTTCACTATAACGTTACTTCCCGGTGGAGATAACGGGTTTCCCTCTGAGCCTCCTCGTCGTATGCCGAGAGTTTCTCCCTTATGGGCGCTAGTGTGTGCATTTTGTATCGTATAAAATTCCAGTTCAAAAGAACGGATGTCCTGTCGAGCTTAGCCAGCAGCACGCGTATCGCTTTTAATATGCCCGACTGTTTCTATATGCAGACTCTGCAGATTACGACTTAGAAGGCTTCCCACAGTGTCGATGGGGAGGCTACCGAGCCCTAGTTGTGGGCATAGTGGTCAATGATTGCCGTTCGGGCATCATCCCTGAATACTGGGTTGCATAGGGATTTGTGAGCTAGGTGCCAGGTGAAAGCTCAGGCTGTGGCCAGTGGAGGAGGTATCTTCAGTAGAACGGGTGTGTGATCTGAAAGAGTGCAGGGTAAATGCAGCACATCAGATCCAGGTGAGGGTGTCTCGGGTGAGTAGCCATTCTAGACCATGTGCCATGGGCAGACATAACGCAGGTGTCCTCTACGCTGTCAGTGTGTTTCAGTCGCCAAACATCCGATACACAATTGTCGCACACGGGCATGTGGAGCTCCGCTGCTGTGTTGGGATGGGGTTGCTAGATGCGCTGGAGCGGTCTGCTGTGTGATCTAGGATGACATTAAAATCGCCCTCCTCCACATAACCACTCCAGGTCCCGTGTTGGCAATTAAGCACCAAACTTCTGCAAAGGACTCTGGACTGTCCTTGTTAGGACCATATATTTTGACTAAAATGACTGGGTGCATATGTAGTGTACAGGCGACAATTACATATCGCCCTTCTTTGTCGCATATCACCTGTTGCATGTGCCAGGGCAGCCCTTTTCAGATAATTATGGCAGTTTCTCTAGTGTAGTTGGAGTGTAAGGACGCGTGAGTCTCAGCGCACCACCCAGCCTGAAGGCGGGAGGCAGTTGCCTGAGTTAAGTGGAGCTTGTGGAGGAAGCAAATATCTACATGGTGTCTATTGATATAGGCGTGGACCAGCCTTGTCTTCTGCTGGTCGTTCAACTCACGGACATTCCAGTTCAGGCATCATAGAGTGTTCATCGTGCTGCAAAAGGGGGAGTGCGGGGCCTATTGGAAGCGGGCCTAGCACCCCGTACCATCCCAAAGGAGCATTCAGTGTGGTGTCTTGGCAGGTGCGTGTTGTGCATGGAACAAACGGGAAGAAACAAACAATCCAGCAAAGCCATTCCCCTCCCACCTCAAACCCAACAAACCGGTTGAGAAATCCAATCACACCCCTCTTCCCAAATCATACCCAAACAACAAAAATACGCAGCGGGAATCATCCCACAAGGTGTCCAAGAACCAGATGAACTGCCCAGTCAGGGACCAACTAGGTGGCTGACAAGGTGTGGAAAGACCCCGAATGAGGTCGGTGTGGGCTCCTCGACGAAGAGTTTAGGGTCTCAAGCAAAGCAGAACATAACATAGGTACTCACTCACGTCAGGGGCTAAGCGTCGGAGTCAGAGGTGCTGGTGTTCAAGTCTCTCATCCGGCAGCCATGTCACTGCAAAGGGCCCCCAGGAGCGTCTTCGTTATCGCTGAGGCAGCCCTCGTTTTGCGTGTTGAGCCCGCGCAAGGACTGGCCCTAGGGTTTGACAGGTGTTGAAGGAATTTTATTACTGCTTTGGCATCAGCGAGGTAGTGGCGTTTTCCTTCATGTTGAATCCGCAGCTTGGCCGGATAGAGTAAGGAGTATGTGATTTCCACTTTTTGGAGCAGACGTGGAGGAATTCATGGTGGGCAGGTGGTACTGCAAGTGTGAAATCAGGATAGAAGGAGACATTGTTGCCCTAATAATTGATGGTGCGATGCTCACAAGCAAGCTTTAGGACCGTGTCGCGGTCTCTATAATTGAGAAGTCTAGCGACTATGGGTCTTGCTGGTGCGCCTGGGATAGGGCGCGGTCCCAGCGTTCGGTGGGCCCGCTCCACAATAGGGCATTCTCGAATAGCACGTGTAGCATACGTTTGATATAGTCTTCCATTCTGTCAATGTCAGTCGACTCGGGTATTCCAGTGATGGGAAGATTATTACACCTGGAGCGCGCTTCCAAGTGCTCGTTCTTCAGCTTCATGATTTCCAGAATTTTATAGACAAAGATACCAAAACACTCAAATGAAGTCCAAACAAAGTCAGGCCATAAAGTAAGGATTCTTGTGGATATTTTCAAATCTGTAATTTATTGTAGCCAGAAGCCAGGTAACTGTGATCATCTGTACAAGCGTGTTGAAAACAGACTTTAGAACCCATGGCGACACCTTGGGCCTGTCAAAACCAGTCGTCGTTGTGAGGGAATACATTACTCTCAAGCACAAGTCTGGTTAGATCTAGAATCATCTCAGTGTGTTCATATAGTGTGGCATCCCTAACCAAGAGGGTAGAAGCAAGAGATTGCATGCCCTTTTCCAAGGGAATATATGTGTATAGGGAATTGACATCCAATGTTACCAATGTAAAGTTGTCCTCCCATTCTGTATCTTCCAGTTTGCCAAGAAGGTCCTTTGTATCGTGTATATAGGATGGCAAATTTTGCACATATGACTGTAAAAAAACATCTGTGTATTCAGAGATCTGCTCGGTGGGGGCGCCTATACCCAAAATTATGTATCTACCTTGTGGGACGTCCCCTGCTTTGTGAATCTTTGGCAGTTTGTAAATACATGGCGTCCATGGTGATGGATTAAACATGAATTTAAATTCTGTGTCACTGACAAGACAAAGATCTCACCAGTAGGCCAACCTGGATTCAATCTTTTTGGTTATGTTTTTCAGTGGGTTGTTAGTCAATCTAATATAGGCTAAGCCGTCCGATAGTTGTCCATCAATTTCTTTCATGTAGTCACTGTTCTTCATAACCACTATATTCCTCCCTTTGTCTGCTTCCTCTATGATAATGTTAGGTACTTTAGGGAGTGTGTCAAGTGCCACGTGTTCTTCTCTACTCAAATTGTTTTTTTCATATGTGGGTCTCTTATGACATTTGTCCTCCAATATGTACAGTTCATTAGTGACGGCCTTGTGAAATGTGTCTATCAGGTTGTCAGGTGGTAAGTTAGTAATAAAAGTAGACTTGGGTTTAACCCTCTGTCTAGATTGAGATTAGAGGAGATGTCCAAATCAGAAAGTAGATCAAGCATGGAGGGTGGTGGCCTGCCTGTGTCATCTAGTGATAACAGTAGGTGAAGATCTTGTACGTCTTTTATGGACCTATGGCATTCCAGCGGGTATGGAATGGACGGTAAGACATAGTTTGGTTGCTCATCAAAAAACTTCTTTCATTTAAGGTGCCTAGTAAATTTAAACAAATCAACATGTATCTGTGCAAAGTCTGGCGTAGATGTTGGACAGAAGTTTAAACCTTTGCATAACACATCATTCTGTTGGTTAGACAGAGTATAGTTGGACAAAATAACTGATTGATACATTATATATTGAGGTCTGAACAACATTTGTATCTAGAACAGAGTTAGGCATCATTATCAGCTCTTCTGATTGCGGTATACGGACCGAGCGTTTGCTGTGCCTCCCCCTTCTTTTTTTTCGTGTTTATGTTCTGTTTTAGTTCAGTCTTTATCCCTCCCTAAACCATTTTAGTTCCACTAAAAAGACAATGAGGATATGTTGATGGATGGTCCTGCCATTGCATGGATAGAGTCAAGTGTGTCACTAGTCTTGCTACGAATACTGGATATGTCAGACTTGTTAGCTGAGGTGGAAGCTGCTAGCATTTTAGATCTATTGCCATGCCATGATGCCTCTGTAGTTATAAATTACAGTATGTCCATGGTTTACCATATCTATACAAAAGCTGCCAGTTAAACACTGACACCCTCTCTCAGTGAGAGAGGCTTAAATGGTCCAATTAACGACTGTTATATGGTTTGCTGCTTTTTTCTAAATTTAATGGTAACTGACTGAATACTTTGCTTTACCTGTCCAGTAGGGTTTTCATTTCTCGGTCCCGAGGATTCTCTGCGGATGGAGGAAGGTTCTCCTGGCTTGGAACGAGGTGATGGTGGGACTGATCCAAGCTCAGGTGGGATTTCGCTGCTTCTAAGGTGTTGCACCATTGGACCTAGCCAGTGAGTGACCACTCCTATTCTAAGGTCAATTGCAAATAGGCCTGAGGTGCTGTTTTAGACTTCTGAGGTTTTGCTCGAAGTAATGGAGTTAAAATGCAATGGTACCTGGAATGTGTGATCACGTTGTTGGGTTTGGACTCAGATGGCATAAGGGCCTTTTTTAGCTTAAGTGAGTTGCGCATGACACTAACAAAAATTACAAAGATAAAAGTACCTCAATTTTTCATGTGTCCTGACAACAAGTAGAATTTTAATGTTTTTCATAAAACAGTGTTTAATAATAATTGGTTCCATGCAAGTCTCCTTAATACTATAAGGATATGGGGAGTCTTTTGTATCGTAGAACTTCAAACCCATCACAGAAACACGCTTAAACTATATATGTAACAGCACACACAGACACAGTCCGCACACAATCTATCCTAATGCAACTTCTTCGATAACTAAAGACAAACCCTTACGGCACAAGCATACACATTTTCCTTTAGGTATAGTAAGTTCCACAATCAACATACATTACCAGCTTACTCCATGCACTGCAGAATATATTTGCCTTCCTTATGATGCTCTCCTGAATTTGTCTACACAAGCATTATTACTGTCTTGTTATATTTTCATCCGTTATGGTTGCAATACCTGTGTTTCTCTCCTTGTTTATCTACACGTTTGTTCCCCAGTTGTTTCTCTGCACCTGTTCCAAACAAATCTATTGCTGTTTACTTGTCTCTGTTATTCGATAGACACATCTAGCCGCAGATTCCTTACCTTTGAACTTCCAGGCGTCAGGCTGGAGCCAGAAGATTTTTCTTAGCAGTAACCCTGCAGGCTGATAGGTGGCGTCAGTCAACTCCGCGTGATGTTGTCTGCTTCGTGTTCATTGCCATCGTGACGTTTGCATCGTCAATATAACCGCCACTTGGCGCGCTGATGTCGGTTCTTTTCTTTCCACGCCAGCCAGCGCAGATCTTTCAAAGAGAGCTACCCCCGTCATTTTTGGACAGACTTTTTTCGACTTTTTATCGACTCTTTTTGGTGTGAAGGATGTCTATTAAGAAGTCTGCGGTCGGCAGCAGCACTAGCTTGCTGTTAGACCCTTAAAGGCTGGTACCGGGAATACAGGGGGGCTCCCTAGGGGGGATCCTACATCCAACACTGCAATCAGTGTTGGGGGTAGGATTCCAACATGTTTGATACCAAACATGACTGGTTTTGGTGCAGCAAATATATAGTTAGACATCTCGTAATTGACTTGATGTCCACTATATGTATAAAATGGCTGACCCCACTTACAAAGCCTGGAGAATTGACTCCTGGGTTTCTAGGGGGTGTCCTGCTCATGCAGGGCTCCCTCACACTTATAACCAAGCACCCTGCCTTCAGGATTGAAAGGCCTACCTTAGGGGTGACTTATAGGTTTTAAGTGCAGTGACCTCCGATATAAGGAGACATATATCTGTTGTGAGTGGTGCTAGCAACAGCTCACACAGGCTCCAATGGCAGGCCTGTAGTCACAGTTTGAGTGGTCTCTCATAGGTAGCATAATATATGCTGCAGCCCATTAAAGACCTCTGGTGTACCTATGCCCTGGGTACCTCAGTACCATATACTAGGGCAGAGCTTTCCAAACTTTTCATGTTGGTGACACACTTTTTAGACATGCATCATTTCGCGACACGGTAATGCAGTTTTACTAGCAAACTGGAGGTTAAATTAACTGCATTTTTAGATGTGCATCATTTCGCGAAACGGTAATTCAGTTTTACTAGCAAACCGGAGGTTAAATTAACTGCATATAAGAGATAAGGACAAATACATATGTCATAGAAATTGTAAATAACAAAATGTATGGGGACACAACATATCTCACGAAAACCTTTCATTGAAAAATATATGATTTGTTAGATAACACACATACATTTCCAAACTGCTGCTAGCTTCTGGGAATGCTCCAGTAAAGAGTATACACGCCCATCTTAGAAGTTCTACCACCCTCCCTTAAAAGTAAACTAGCCTTGATAGGAAATGACTGTGGTGGCACATTAAATGCACACCCACTCGCTTGAAAAGTGCTGTACTCTGCTATTGAAAGTACAGAATCCCTGCTGCGATCTCTTGTGAATGTCTCACCAACATATAGTGCTCAATGCAGATGTTCTGTCACTCTCACATTAAAGTGAACCAGCCTTGCTGAGAAGTGATTGTGCGGGCACTTTAAAATTAAAATATCCTGCCCGCTTCGAATGAGCTGCCTGCACCATTAAAAGTATGTAGTCCTGGTGAGAAGTTCTGTCACAGTCCCATTAAAAGTGAACCAGCCTTTGCTGACACCTGGAACTGTGGAGTGGACAATTAATATACAACTCTACTTTCACATGAGTGATGTTTGTCGTTCATGCTCTGTATAGCACTTTCCCACCCACAAAACATAATCACATATGATGGCATGAGTAGCAAGGGCCCCAAACCTACCTCCTCTTTCATACGCAGCTGCACTTACCTGATTCCAGGTGGACCCTTTTTCCGGCCCTGCCTTCCAGGACTTGTGGCTTGATCTGTGGGTCTCTGGTGAGAAAGGGTGGTTTTCCAGAGTCCGTGGAAGCAGGACAGGGTTTTTAGCTGGCTGTGGGTGTTCCACCCATAACAGCATTTCGGCTCATGGTGGCAGTAGCGCCCGGGCGTCTCCGCGCCCTAGGGCTCAGACAGACAGCGGAGCCCGGCTCCCCTCGGAGGCCACCAGACTGTGCTCCACGGGCTAACACCCCTGTCAGAACCGTGCTGTACCGAGCGCTGGGAATGGGGAGCGGAGGCAGCTCTGCCGACTGGATTGCACATTTGACGCACGTGGCAAAGGGAACGAGGCCGCGGGCACACGCTCGCCTAATGGTCTCCCTCTCTTTCCTCCGCGTACTGCGTCACTGACATGCGCAGTACCGTCCTGCAAAATCAATGAATAGACCGCGTCTATTCATTGTCGCGCGACATACCCACACATGGCAGGCGACACAGTACTGTGTCGCGACACAGAGTTTGGAAAGCTCTGTACTAGGGACTTAGAAGGATACACTAGTAGCCAATCAAGAAGGTACCAAAGTACTTACTGTAGTCCAATTTAGGGAGAGAGCACAGTGACTGGGGTCCTGATTAGCAAGATCCCAGTCAGTCTAGTCAGAAAACAGAATGACACCAGCAAAAAGTGGGGGTAACCATGAAAGCAGATCCTACTTTCCTACACAACTTCCCCCACCCAAACGAAAGGAGATGAGACTAACCTTGCTCAGTTGAGTCTTCATTTTCTAAGTGGAAATATCTGGAGAGTCCATCTGCATTGGCCTGGTTACTTCCAGGCCTATGTTCCACTGAAAAGTCCAGCCCCTTTAGGGATATGGACCACCTCAAAAGTTTGGGATTTTCACCGTTAATCAGTTTAAGCCATAAGAGGGGCTTATGGTCTGTCTGAACAATGAAGTGAGTACCAAACAGGTATGGCCTCAACTTCTTCAAAGCCCAGACCAAAGCAAAGGCCTCCCTCTAAATATCTGACCAACATTTCTCCCTGGGGATAAACCTTCTGCTTAAAAAAGCTACTGGTTGGTCCTGGCCCTCTGCATTAAGTTGTGATAAAACAGCTCCTACCCCTATCTCAGAAGCATCTGTCTGGACAATGAAGGTTTTGGAATAATCAGGACTTTGCAGAATGGGAGCAGTGCACATGGCCTGCTTCAGGCCATCAAATGCCACACTCTTTCCACATTGCAGTGATATAACTAGACATGAAGTTTGTACGTCTGTCTGTTAAAACCTCCTTAAGGAAACCCACTCTGGAAAAGATTCCCAGGAGGGCCCTGGCCACCACAAGAGCTGTAGAGGTCCTAAGGGGAATAGCCTCTGGATACCTAGTGGCATGGTCCATCACCACTAGGATGTAACGATGTCCAGATGCTGTTGGAGTGTTTAAGGGACCAACAATGTCTATCCCTACCCTCTCAAAGGGAACCCCAACCACTGGAAGTGGAATTAAGGGGGCCTTTGTATTGCCATCTGACTTACCACTGGCTTGGCAAGTGGCACAGGAGTGGCAAAACTCCTTGGTGTCTTCAGACATATGGGGCCAGTGAAAATGAGGGACAGACCTGTCCCAAGTCTTGCTTTGCCCAAGATGTCCATGTGCCAGGGAAAGAAGAAACCCCATGAACTTCTGAGGTATTACCAACCTCCTGGTGGCACCAGGCTTGGGGTCTCTACACTCAGAGAACAAGAGCCCATCTTCCCAATGGATTCCTACTGGACCCACTGACATTCCCTGCTTCCCCACCAGCAGCTTGCTGTCTGAGCTGTTCAAGAGAGGGGCAGGATTTCTGCTCCAAAGTCGAGTCTGCCCTGGAAGGGCCCCCTGCCCCCAAGAACATTGCATGGCCAAGTTCCTCTGGGGCAGTTCTTTCACAGGGACTGGGACCATCCCCCTCAGGGGACTGATCTTCACTGGGAGTTTGGGAGGAGGATAAATCTTTACCCTTCCTGCTCCTTCTCTAAAGAGCCAGCTGGTTCATTTCTTTAGGATCCAGTGCTCCCTCAGTGCTTAGCTGCTTGACCAGAACCCTGGTGACAGCAAATGCACTGGCAGAGATTCCCATCATCCCTGCATGTGTCCTGAACTCCACTTCAGACCAGGCTGAAATTTCTAGATCATTGCCCAAAGGACAATCTACAGGTAGGTCTGGAGAGACTACAACTCCTTTAGGGCCAGCTACTCCTCCCCAGCTGAGATTCACAACTGCCAAGGAGTGATCGGTCCTGACATTGCTTGCGTTGGTTACTTGGTACAACTGAGCAAGTATGATCTGTTCAGGGGACACATGTTTCTCTGTCACCATTGTGACACTGGCCCTGTGTCCCTGTAAGCCATAGCTTCTTTTCCATTAATCAAAGGCTGTTGCCTGTACTTGCCCAAGTTAGTGGGAATTACTAATAAAGTGGTAAGATCCATGCTACCATCACAGACAAGGACAGCCTGAGTGGGAGTTTTGACTAGGCCAGAACCCAAGTTTAACCCAACTAATCCCTTAGGAGCCGTACTACCACTTGTACTGGTGCTAGGGGGAGCAGTGACCTTAGTGGCAGTGGTAGTAGCTTCCTTAGGACAGTTAGCATTCCTGGTCTTGTGGCCTTTTCCCCCTCATAGGTAGCACCAAAGTTTCTTTTTTCCATTGTTGGAGTTTTGGTACTCCCCGCCCCCCTCCCCCCAGAGGCAGGTTTTTGGGGACCTTGAGAAGACTCCTTTTACCTTTACCTTTCTCCCCACCCTTCTCTTGTGCCTTGGAAGGATCTTGCTCCTTCTGGTCACCTCCACCACCATGGTTTTTCTGCTTAACCCTGGTGTGGACCCATTTGCCTGCCTTCTTTCCCAATTCTTGGGGAGAGATCAGATCAGAGTCCACCAGGTACTGGTGCAGTTGTTGATTCTGACAATTATTAAGGATGTGCTCTCTCATCAACAAATTGTACAATCCCTCATAGTCCTGTACCTTGCTTCCATGAAGCCAGCCTGCCAGAGCCTTAATAGCATTGTCTATGAAATCAACCCAGTCTTGAGTGTGTGCCTTCTGGGTATCCCAAATTAACTCTGTACTGTTTAGTAGTTAAGCCAAACCCATCTATGAGGGCACTCTTTAAGGCTGAGTAATTGTCAGCATCCTTTTCTCTAACAGTGGGGAGCTTGTCTCTACCTTTGTTAGCAAAGGAGAGCCACAGGATAGCTGCCCACTGCCCTTGAGGGACCTTCTGAACTTTACAGGCCCTCTTTAAAGCAGTGATCCTTTATGGATATCATCTCCCTCCTGGTAAGGAGGGACTATCCTGCTCAGGATCATAGTATCAAAGGAAGGTTCCCTGACTCTAGGTACACTAGTGCTGCCACCATGGGACTCTAGTCTTAAATTCTTCCTAGCCCTCTGGACTTCCAGGGTCTCTTCATCAAGGGCCAGCTGTTCTTGCTTGAGCTTGAGTCCAACTCTCTCAAGTTTGATCAGGGTGTATTCCCGCTCTAAAGAGTCCTCCCTCTTGCTAGAGACGGAGGTCCCTATGGAACTAACAGAAGCATTGGAATTGACAGAGGAGGGCCTAAACCTCCCCTGCATGCTCTGCACCCTCCCAGGAGGAACAAAGGTGGACCTATCTACTGGACACTATTCCCTGGGGGATCAGAGTTTACCAGGGTCATGCTCAGAATTAAGGTCACTAGGGGCAACCCCTCCTGGCCCACCTCTGGTGCATCCCCACCCACTTTGTCCTGCTATTGTGACCTGTCAGGATTCTGGAGGTCATCTAGCATAAGCAGCTCTAAGAGGTGCTTAGTGGTGGGGTTACTACCTGCCTTCAACTTTCTAGAGTTACACAGGGTCCTTAGTTCCTGAAAAAGTTCATTTAATCCACACCTAGATTGTAGATTGTAGATTGTAGCTGGTAAAACAGTTCTGGCTTAAATTCCAACCGCTGCACACCACTGTAGGAGGCTGGCTTAGTATATGGTGCACACTTATTTATGTGAAGCACCCTGCACTAATCCAGGCAAAGCTTATAGTGATTTTAATGGTCTTAGACAGCCATAGAAAGCTCTCCAAGTGGTAGCTGTGGAGAGCAACCTTCAGGCTTAGTCCAGGAGTGTTAACCAGCTTGTTTTACAAAACCTAATCATGTAGTGTAGGTTAAACGAAAAGAACCACACAGTGTAGTTATAGAAATAGTTATATTCATAATACACACTCACCAACACATTGGCATATCTCCCACCCGGAGATATCAAAACAACGCACACAATATTTGAAAAGGAAACAGGTAAGTAAGCACAAATACACAGTGGTCTCCAGGGGGAGACCAAACCATATTTTAAAGAAGTGGAATACAAACTGCGACCAAAGTCGAGACTTGACCCAGAAGACTCAGAAGAGCTGGGAACCCAAGGAATCACCCAAGGTAAGTATCCAGGAACCCCACGGAGGCTGTGTGCTGAGTGGAAACACAGCCGCGTACTCAATGCAAGTCAACGGGGAAGTCGCGGTTGCAGTTTCGAAGAAGAAGGACCCTTCCCAGTAGACACTGAAGAAACCCCATAGAAGATGGAAGGTTGGAGAGTCACCCCATGTATACCTTTTCAAAGATGTGTAAATTATTTACATGTACAATGTCAGTTCTGTGTATAAGTGGTTTAAAAGAAGCAAAGAATTGAAACAGGACTCCTTGTCTATTCCCATTTAATTTTGATCATTTTTAAAGCCATTTACATTGGCGTGATAAATTTCAGTGTACACTATTGAAGAATATCTTAAGTAAGAACAAAGTCAAGTTATTGATGCTTGGAGAAACAAAATGTCAGTTTCTTTCAGTAAGTAAAGATTAGATTGATGGTCTTGGATGCACTCTTTGAAGATATATTATGAATTGATCCCAGCCCCCAATGGCCTCAAATGGATCACTCTCCTTTTTGATACATGACCTTAGGACAATTAGCATCCCTTGACCTTTGGCCTTTCTCCTTACACAGGTAGCCCCAAGGTTTCTTTTTAGAGTTGTTGGAGTTTTGGGCTCAACCCCAGAGGCAGATTTTTGGGCACCTTGAGAAGACTCATTTTCGGCTTTACCCTTCTCCCCAACCTTCTCTTGGGCCTTAGAAGAATCTTGCTTCTTCTGGTCACCTCCACCACCATTGTTTTTCTGCTTAACCCTGGTGCAGACCCATTTGTCTGCCTTCTTTCCCAATTCTTGGGGAGAGGTCAGATCAGAGTCCACCAGGTACTGGTGCAGTTGTTGATTCTGACAATTATTAAGGATGTGCTCCCTCATCAACAAATTGTACAATCCCTCATAGTCCTGTACCTTGCTTCCATGAAGCCAGGCTTCCAGAGCCTTGATAACATTGTGTATGAATTCAACCCAGACTTGGGTGTGTATGCCTTCTGTGTGTCCCTGAACTTAACTCTGTATTGTTCAGTAGTCAAACAAAACCCATCTATGAGGACACTCTTCAAGACTGAGTAATTATCACCATCCGCTTCTCTAACAGTGAGGAGCTTGTCTCTATCTTTGCTAACAAAGGAGAGCCACAGGATAGCTGCCCACTGCCCTTGAGGGACCTTCTGTACTTTATAGGCCCTCTCTAAAGCAGTGATCTATTTATGGATATCATCCCCCTCCTGGTAAGGAGGGACTATCCTGCTCAGGATCATAGTATCAAAGGATGGTTCCCTGACTCTAGGTACACTAGTGCTGCCACCATGGGACTCAAGTCTCAAATTATTTCTAGACCTCAGGACTTCCAGGGTCTCTTCATCCAGGGCCAGCTGTTCTTGCTTGAGCTTGAGTCTAACTCTCTCAAGTTTGATCAGGTGGTATTCCCTCTCTAAAGAGTCCTCCCTCTTGCTAGAGATGGAGGTCCCTATGGAATTAACAGAAGCACTGGAATTGACAGAGGAGGATCTAGACCTCCCCTGCATTTTCTGCATCCTCCCAGGAGGAATAAAGGTGGACCTACCTCTAGGGACACACTCTGTACCATCTGTAGTATTCCCTGGGGGATCAGAGTTCTCCAGGGTGGAGTCACCAGACTCCTCCTGGCCATGCTTAGAAATAAGGTCACTAGGGGCAAGCCCTCCTGACCCATCTTCTGGAGCATCCCCACACACTTTGTCGTGTTCCTCTGACCTAGCAGGATTCTGGAGGTCATCAAGGATAAGCAGCTCTAAGAGGTGCTTAGTGGTGGGGTTACTACCTGCCTTCAACTTTCTAGAGTTACACTGGGTCCTTCGTTCCTGAAACTTAAGACCACTGTATCTAGAGGGTTGGGACCCACTGGGTTCCATCACCAAAGACATGGTGTCTAGGTGTAGTGTGGTGTTGCACCTAACTACCCTAGTGCAAACTAAACTTCCTAAGATTGGAGAAAGGGTTGTGCTAGACGCTTAACAACCAATCTAAAAGTTCAGGAGAACTTATTTGTCTACAAAAAAATATTTTATATGTGCCTAATGCTAGTGATGGTTTTTCATTTAATCCACACCTAGATTAGCTGGTAAAATAGTGCTGACTTAAATCCCAACTGCTGCTCACCAATGTAGGAGGCTGGCTTAGTATATGGTGCACACTTATTTAAGTGAAGCACCCTGCATTAATCCAGACTACCCTTATGGTGATTTTAGTAGTCTGAGACAACCTTAGAAAGCTCTCAAATGGTAGCTGTGGAGAGCAGCCTTCAGGCTTCGTCCAGAAGGAGTGTAAAGCAGCTTGTTTTACCAGTACTAATCATGTAGTGTAGTTTAAACGAAAAAGAACCACACAGTGTAGTTATAAAAATAGTGATATTTATTATACACACTCACTAACACATTGGTATATCTCGTACCCGGAGATATAAACACAATACACACAATATTTCAAAAGGAGAACAGGTATGTAGAATAAATACACAGTGGTCTCCAGGGGGAGACCAAACCATATACTAATAAAATGGAATGCGAACCGCGACCGAAGTCAAGACTTGACCCAGAAGACTTAGAAGAGCTGGTGAACCAAGGAACCTCCCAAGGTAAGTACCCAGGAACCCCACGGAGGCCGTGTGCAGAGTGGAAACACAGCCGCGTACTCAATGCAAGTCAATGGGGAAGTCGCGGTTGCAGTTTTGGAGAAGAAGGGCCCTTCCCAGAGGACCCTGAAGAAACCCGTGTAAGATGGAAGGTTGGAGAGTCACCCCACACATGGATATCCCAGGATATCTACACCAGGGAAGCCGGGTGCATAGGTGCGAAGTGATGCGGAGAGGTGTGGCGCAGCGGCCAGGGCGGCTGACTCCGGAGCATGGGGCTCACGGTTTGATTCCCGGCAGCAGCTCAGCCCAGCACCCTGTGACTCTGGGAAGTAGCTCCCTTAATCTTCCTGACGGCTCCCAGCGCCTTGAGACCCCTAGGGGTAATTAGTTTGCTCTTTACAAATACCAGGTTACGTCGGAAACGTCCGTAGACCACAATGGAGGACTTCAGTAAAGATGCAGCTGGCGAAGAAGGTGAAAGAGTCCGGTGGAATCCAAGGGTGGATTCTAGAGGAGGGGTACCTGCAAGTAGAGGGGACAGAGTCTATGCCACACAGGAGTGACCAGGAGGCACGGAAGACCAATGAATGCCGATGATCGAAGATGCAGGAGAGTTGACGGTGACCTTGTTGCTGCAGCTGTGAGGACCAGGCAACGCTGTGGAAGACCAGAAGCCGTTCACCAGCTGTACCACGTGGGAAGTTGAGAGCCAGGGGGTCGGTGTCCGGCAGGAGCACCAACAAGCCTTGGCAGCAGCAATAGACGTGGAAAACGAAGACGGTGCAGTGTCGGGACCAGCAAGGTCCAAGAGACTCACCAAGTGCAGGAGAGTCAGAACAGGCCCCGAGCAAGCAGGGGAGCCCACTGGAGCCAAAGAAGATCCTCAAGAGGACCCACAGGCTGAAGGCACAGGAGTCGCAAGAGGACCCCGAGCAGCTCACCAAAGATGCAGGCCCATGGTGCAGAGGATGCGGTGAGGACGAAGATCTTGGCTGGAAGAGATGCTGGAGGCTGGAGCTTCTTGGAGCCCGAAGATCTCTGGAGAAGAGAGTCAACAAGCCTTGGCAACGGCAAGTTGAGGCGATGCACAGGGGTGCTGTTCCTGCGGTTCCGATGAGGGACACTGGCCTCAAACTCAGTGAGAAGACATTACAGGCCTCGAGGGAGTTCCAAACACACCTTTCGAAGTCCGGAGGAGTCAGGAGCAGCAGACCAGTCAGCATAGTTGCGGTGCCTGCAGATGCAGGGGAGTGACTCCATCACTCCAAGGGAGATTCCTTCGGTGTCTTTGATGCCCACAGGCCTGGAGAAGAACCTGGCTGAAACGCAGGCACAAACGACGCAGAAGACTGGCAAGACGACGAGACCATGAGCAGAAGGAGTCTTCCCAGATGCAGTCTTGGTTCCTAAAGCGAAGTCCAACGAAGTCCAAAGTGCCCAGACAGTAGAATTAAAAGTGGTTTCGGATCTGAATCTTTTCCCATGACGAATCTGAAGAGCCACCCACAGGTAAGCCCTTAAGTACCCAAAGAAAGGGCTGGGACGATTCAGGGGTCCCTCCCAGAGGAGGGGCTGCACAGAGGGTAGGATACTCCCATGTCTTTCTGTCCAGTTTCGCGCCAGAGCGGGAGCCAACGGCTCCTTGAACTGGTTTCAACTGGAGTATGCAAGGAGGGCACCATTTGTGCCTTGAAAGTAGTCTGCTGGCGCTGGCAAGCGCCCCCACACCAGCCCAATACACTAAGTCCTGTATGGGAGGTGGTCACACCTCCCTGTGACAGGAAACCTATTGTTCTACCTTCCCCTGCTCAAGCCTGGCTCAGCAGCAGAAGGGCAGAATCGTGTCTGTGGTCGGCAGTAGCACTAGCTTGCTGTTAGACCCTGAAACGCTGGTACCGGGAATACAGGAGGGCTCGCTAGGGGAGCCCCCCAGTACATGGGATCATACATACAACACTGGAATCGGTGTTGGGATAGGATTCCAACATGTTTGATACCAAACATAACCAGTTTCGATGCAGCCAATATATAGTTAGACATCTTGTAATTGACTTGATGTCCACTATATGTATAAAATGGCTGACCGCACTTAGAATCAACTCCTGGGTTGGTAGGGGTTGTCCTGCGCATGCAGGGCACCCTCACACTTATAACCAAGCTCCCTGCCTTCAGGATTGAAAGGCCTACCGTAGGGGTGACTTATAGGTTTTAAGTGCAGTGACCTCAGATATAAGGATACTTATATCTGTTGTGAGTGGTGCTAGCACCAGCTCACACAGGCTGCAATGGCAAGCCTGTAATGATAGTTTGCGTGATCTCTCATGGGTGGCATAATATATGCTGCAGCCCATGGTAGACCCCTGGTGTACCTATGCCCTGGGTCAGGGCCGGCTCTAGGGCGGTGCGATCGGTGCCACCGCACCGGGCGCTGACTTGGGGTGGGGGCATCATTTTTGCAAGTATACTATCATTTTAAGAGCACCTGCTGCCGCGTTCCTGGCCTCCAGCAATTTTCAAGCATCACTTAAAATGTCAAGATGACTCCGGTGATTAATCGTCTTCGTGGAAAGAGACCGGAGGTTTGTTTAGTGGAAGTTTTGATTAATCCTAAGGTAGCACATAGGGTTAAAATGCCTGCTGCTAAGAAAGTGTACCACGCAGCTAACAAACTGCATATAATGTAAATAGGTAAGAGAGCTCTGTAAGAGAGCTCCTTTTATTGCTTGTCGTTTATAAATCAAAATCCTAATATAGAATATTGAGCTATTCACTATCACCAAAGAGCTGCATGCAAACTGCAAGGTATATGTTAGAGCTATATGTCTTTTTTTCCGTCTTTCATTATCCTAATCTTGCCAAAATGGTTCATTTGGGTAGAAAACCATTCTTATTATTAAAGAGAACCCCTAACAATGGTGTTACGTTTTAAATTCTGAATTTGTGCTTTAAAGAATAAGGACTCTTAAACTATATTGCCTACCAATATCGATGACATGTCACTCCTACACTACACCATGTAGTCCTGTGTGATGTAACATTTCCTATACACTGATTTATACACATATGATTGTCTCTGTGCAATGTGTGTGTGGTGTAAAGTGCTCTGACATCTCACACTGGTATGAGTGGTGCTATAAAACTTAATGAATCTGTGAGACCGTGGATATGGAGACTTGAGGGGCACTATTGAAGGGTGCAAGTGAGGGAATCCGTGGCAGAGGTGGTCTTTGAGGGGGTGGGGGTGGGGAGGGCGCCAACAAGCATTGTCGCACAGGGCGCCACCAGTGTTAAAGCCGGCCCTGCCCTGGGTATCTCAGTACTATATACTAGGGACTTAGAAGAGTACACCAGTAGCCAATTAGGAAGGTACCAAAGTACTTACCATAGTCCAATTTAGGGAGAGAGCACAGTGACTGGGGTCCTGATTAGCAGGATCCCCAGTCAGACTAGTCAGAAAACAGAATGACACCAGCAAAAAGTGGGGGTAACCATGAAAGCAGATCCTACTTTCCTACACCTGTCCTGCCTGCCCATCATCACTACCTGCGGTTTACGGTGGGCCACAAGCACTTTCAGTTTGCTGTGCTCCCCTTTGGCCTCACCAGTGTCCCTCGGGTGTTCACAAAGGTGATGGAGGTGGTCGCAGCCCATCTGCGGAGATCAGGAGTTCCAGTCTTCCCCTATCTCGATGACTAGTTGTTGAAGGCGGGCTCGTCCCAAGCAGTCGTCCCCCACCTCCAGACTACGGCGAACCTCCTGCATTCGCTGGGGTTCACTATCAACATGCCGAAGTCACACCTGACTCCCTCTCAGACTCTCCCTTTTATTGGGGCGGTTCTGGACATGGTGCAGTTTCGGGCCTATCCTCCCGAACGGCGAGTCCAGGATATTCAGGCTATGATACCGATGTTTCAGCCTCAATCCTGGATTTCGGTGAGAATGACTCTGAGGCTGTTGGGCCTCATGGCCTCCTGCATCCTGCTGGTGGACCATGCACATTGGCACATGCAGGCTCTGCAGTGGGACCTGAAGTTCCAATGGTCAGAGCATTGGGGAAATCTCACCGTCCTGGTTCAGATATTGGAGGGCACTGCGAAAGACCTGCAGTGGTGGCTAACAAACCAAGATTGGGTCAGAGGCAGACCACTCTCCCTTCCCCTCCCAGACTTCACGGTAGTGACGGATGCGTCTCTTCTGGGGTGGGACGGCCATGTGGAGGAGGTGGAGATCAGAGGACTCTGGTCTCCGGCAGAATCTAGGCTTCATATCAACCTGTTGGAGCTTCAGGCGATCCGGTTGGCACTGAAAGCCTTTTTACCTTCCATAAAGGAAAGGACAGTTCAAATGTTCATGGACAACACTACCGCCATGTGGTACTGAAACAAACAAGACGGATTGAGGTCCTGGACTCTTTGCCAAGAGGCCCTGCGCCTCTGGACTTGGCTGAAACAACAGTGCATTTCCCTGGTGGTTCAACATCTGGCCGGTTCTCTGAACGCCAGAGCAGATGAACTCATTCGAAGGTGCCCTGCGGATCACGAGTGGCATCTCCATCCGGAGGTGGTACAAGGTCTCTTTCAGCGGTGGGAAGAGCCATGGTTAGATCTGTTCGCCTCCGAAGAGAACATGCAATGTCAGCAGTTTTGCGCATTGGTATTTCCAAGGCGGCTCTCGCTTGGTTACTCTACGCGAGTGGAGCTCGGGCCTCTGTACACCTTTCCGCCCATACCACTCCTGCCCAGAGTGCTCAAGAAGATCAGGAGCGACCGGGCACAAGTCATTCTTGTCGCTTCGGATTGGGCACGGAGAGTTTGGTATCCCGAGCTTCTGGATATGAGCATCGATCCTCTGATCAGGCTGCCCCTTCGGGAGGATCTTCTGTCGCAGCAGCAAGGGAGGGTCCTCCATCCGAACCTGTCCACTCTCCGTCTACTTGCGTGGAGATTGAGTGGCGACAGTTGACAGCTTTTGACCTTCCTCCCAAGCCTGCGAGGTTATTCTGGCATCCAGGCGTCCCTCCACAAAATCGGTATATGCCTGCCGATGGAATACATTTTGTAAATATTGTACAGAACGGTCTATCGACCCCTTATCTGCTTCTCTGGCAGATATTCTCCTGTTTGTCCTTACCATGGCCCAGCAAGGCTCTGCTTTGGGCACTTTGAAGGGCTACCTTTCGGCCATCTCGTCTTTTCTTCGGCTGCCAGATTAGCCTTCTCTTTTTAAGTCCCCTCTAGTGCAAAGATTTTTGAAGGGGTTAACCCACTTTTTTCCCCCTTCTCCTTTTCTTATGCCACAATGGGACCATAATTTGGTCCTTACGTTCTTGATGTGTGCACCGTTTGAGCCAATGCACAACTGTCCTCTACGGTTGCTCACTATCAAAGCAGGTTTTTGGTGGCAATTTCATCTGCTAGGAGGGTGAGCGAACTACAGGCTCTGTTATCACAGCCTCCTTACCTGACAGTCTTCCCGGACAAAGTGGTAGTGAGAACTAGGGCATCCTTTTTGCCCAAGGTTGTAACTCCCTTCCATCTGGGACAGTCCGTTACTCTACCCACTTTCTATGCACCTCCGCATCCTTCCAAAGAAGAGGAGCGTCTCCACGGCCTGGACCCAAAAAAGCGTTATCGTTCTACCTTGATCGCACAAAAGAGTTCCGGGTGGATGACCAACTCTTTATAGGATATGTGGGAGCAAAGAAGGGGCGTGCTGTCCAAAAGAGGATCATATCACGCTGGGTTATCCTCTGCATCAAAATAGGTTATGCCTTGGCAAAGAAGCAGCCTCTTGAAGGCCTTAGGGCCCATTCCACCAGGATGAAAGCAGTCACCAAAGCCCTCGACCGTGGTGTTCCTATTTCTGATATCTGCCAGGCGGCCATCTTTGCACACGTTCGCCAGACACTATTGCCTGGATTCTCAGGTTCGACGAGAGGGCCTGTTTAGCCGCTCTGTCTTACAGGATTTCCTGTTTTAAAGCTTTTCTGCAGTCCTTCCTCTGGAATAGGTATTGCTTGGGTATCTGTTCAAAGGTAAGGAATCTGCGGCTAGATGCCTATCAGATGGACAAGTTACTTACCTTCGGTAACTCCTTATCTGGTAGAGACATGATCTAGCTGCAGATTCCTTACCGACCCACCTATCCTCCCTGCACTGCGGAATTGTCTTTTAGTGTCTGTGCTGTTCCCCTTCAGGGCCCTAGTTTATTTTTTAACACACCATGGTCAGTTACTTCATGGCTCCGCGCTTCTGACGTAGAAAGGCGTGAAAAGTACTGACATCGGCAAGCAGGAGTGGCGGTTATATTGACGACTCGGACGTCACGATGACCACGAGATGAACACAATGCCGACTACGTCACGTGGAGTCGACCTACGCCACCTACCGGTGCAGGGGTACTGCTAAGAAAAATCTTCCGGATCCAGCCTGACACCTGGAAGTCCAAAGGTAAAGAATCTGCGGCTAGATCATTTCTCTACCAAATAAGGTGTTACAGAAGGTAAGGAACTTGTCCTATTTGTGCATGCTTTAGTGCCCATTTTGAATATATGCAGAAGCTTGTGCCTTCTGTAGAGTTTTTGGAAGTACTTTCTCAGCAGACACTGCAGCTGTGCTAGTACTTGTCCCTTTCTCCTATTCAGCTGTAGTTTCTGGACAGATGGTACTGCTTCAGGATGGTGGTGGGAGGCCCTAGCGAATTATATTGAAATAGTCCTTCTTAGATGTAACTGAGACAGTGACTGTGGGAATATTCAGCTTCTAGGTAATTTGTTCATCCTCTTCCTCCGAGTTTCTCACTGCTGACGCAGCTTGTTCCGACTGCGAAAGCAGGCATATACCCTTGCATTCCCCCCCCAGTGTTCCTGCTGCTGCTCGCCACTTGTTGATGCTTGCTGCTTGCATTTTACTACATTTCTTGCTTTCGTCTTCTGTTCCACTTTGTCACTGTGATGGCTATTGTTATTGTCAGTGGCGCCCAAACCATGGGCACATTGACATCCTCCATGGTCTTCATGTCCTTTTGTGGTTATGCGACATTGTGAGCCACGGCTGTGGGCTGTTGATTGCTGCTCCTCGCCTCTATGACCCTTCCAGTGTCAGGAGAGCAGCTGAGAGGAGTGGTGGGCAGCACCAGGAGGAACTGCCAGAAAAAGGTTTGCTAGTCTAGCAAAATGAACTTGATTTAACCTAGGCAAATTAGACAGAGCAGACTAGCACTTTACTGAAGATTGGAGTAGATTGCTGCAGAAGGAGAATCGCAGGGTTCATGCAAGCAGCCTTCCAGGTGAGGGGCAAATGCAGTGTTTATTGCGACTTGTGGCAGCGGGAAACAGCGTTTACAACGCGGTTTCCACAACGCATGGCTTCACAACGCGGTCGTTACAACGACCGCGTTGTTACCACGCGTGCCATTACATCGCAAGTCGTATCAACGACTTGCTGTAGAGGCGTGCAAACACCAGGGAATGTGTTGGATTTTAAATCCAACACCTTCCCTGCTGTTGCACAAACTGGAGTAGGAATAGTAATTAGCACTACTCCTAAGTCCAACGCGCCCCCTACAGCAAGTCGTTGATACGACTTGCGATGTAATGGCACGCGTGGTAGCAAAGCGGTCGTTGTAACGACCACGTTGTGATGCCATGCGTTGTGAATGTATGCGGTGTAACGTCATACATTCTGTGGCAGCCTGTAAGTGAAGTTGAGCAGAGCTGTGAACAGTTTATCCTTTTATGCTTTTATCAAAAGTAACGTCTTCTTTTTTACCAATTGTGCTAAAAAGAAGCATCAGTTAGAAAGTCACCCAGTTGACCCTAGCACCTTGTTGACTGTGGTTTATCATGACACCCTGTCATTTTCCTGTCTTTTATCTTTTTTTCAGTCTTGTTCAGTCTCTTTTTTTCCAAGAATTACAGAAACCTAAGTTTCACCTAGTCATTTAGTATTTCAGATTTTAAACCGGCCTTACCCTGAAGGCACCTAGAAGAGACAGCAAAAGGCTAAAAAGTGTCCTGCACTTACTCATCTAATATATAAGACATTTTTAAACCTCCCCCTTCACTATCAATCATGAAACAGAAGATCGACAAGATTGAGAGCTTAAAAACTGCTGAACGAGTTCCAAGCTGCAGGACCACACAGTGCTGTACATAATAGAAAGATAGAATTACTGAACACAGCCAATCAAAGTGAAGGATGGTGAGCAGTATGCCATTGCCTCATCTCCTATCCTCACACAATGCAACTTCCTCTACTCAGTGAAGGGAGCCCAGGAAATGCAAAGCTCATTTTTATTGATGCCAACATTGCTACCTAACTCAACGATGCTTCATTTAAATAAAATCAAAAGCTATTCCAAAGCCTGTTTTTCTGTGTTATGTTAAGAGAATTTCTATACCATGTTAATACCCTTAAGAGTATCCTGGCGCTTGGCAGGTGTGTGTGCCTTGCCCATTGGCGTATTACTCTAAGAGCCACATCTTCAGCTTCTTGCGGAATTCAAGAATAGAGGAGGAGGACCTGATGTGTGGTGGGAGGTCGCTCCGTCCAGCCTGCTACAGACAATAGCTCAAGATAGGGAACTCAGTGCAGTACTAAATGCAGAGGAAGTCAAGTCGAACCTACACTAGTTCAAAGGTCAACAAATGGAGTAGGAGGGACAATTGAGCAGCAGACCAAGCTAAACTCACCTATAGAAAAAAACCTCTCTTAACAAGGCTGAGGAATAGCAAAACACATCAGATCCATCAAATAAAGATTGGGCCACAGCACCTGCCCAGCACATTTTCTCACTAAAGAAGTCCAGATGCAATTGTGGGGTATTTAAGCTGCCAGTTCCTGAAGCTGGATGCTCAAACTCTGGTCCTGCATGAAACCACCACCTTCTTTCCTGCCATTGACAGGTGAATTGGATTGGCATAGGAAGTTTTTCCCGAATCACTGCCAGATACACTGGTTAAACCTGAAACCTGCAATGTAGTAATTCAAACTATAGTGATTGCAAGGAGAGCACTGAAACAGCCAAAGGGCCTCCGACCTGCCAACCAGTAATACTGAACCCAATGCAACTCCCTTAACGTGTCCAAAGGATACTCAGAGCAAATGCCAACTAGAGAACACAAGTTGTGAGCATCTGGAAACTTGTCATGAAGGGGCATTTCCTGTTTGGCATATTGACAAGCCTACCAGGAAACTGAGCTCCCATAAAAAAAACCTTGCTATACTTTTGATCAAAGCAGGGAAAGCCCGAAAAATTTGTCACAAAAAAGATGCTCTGCCTCTGCTGGCAAATCCTCATAACGACGAGATAAACTGGAAGGATCATATCAGGTTTGTGGACACCAGCCCTGAATTATAATATGACAGAACATGTGATCTGCACACGCACATCAGAGGAATCCTGAAAGGCCTCGGGTAGAACCCAAAATGAGAACTCAGGCCCTGGGAGGATTTGTGATTTAGTATCTGTATAAGAAATCAGGAGGTCATACAAGACTCTTGTAGGCCTGGAGAAGGAAGCAGATAATTATCACTATAGCATCTCATCTACATGGGGAACGCTTGATATGGAGCCTCCAATAGAGCAGAGGCAAAAATTGCTGACGACCTGTGGCCAGAAGCTGAAATTGTCCACCCTGACTTTACCAAAGTACTAAAGATAGCATCTAGTATGTGTTGGATGGAGCACCACGAGGTAGATCCCCACAAACTCCTTGTAGAAATGGAACATGGAAAAGGGGTACTCTGATGTCCAACTTTTGCCAAGGGCTTGGAAGGACCATTGTGGTAGATACAAAATATCTTGATAGATGAAGAGGTCCTTCTTATTCCACCGGACCAAAACAAATGGCCACAACAGGAAGATGAGGGTTGCCTACCCATAAGTAATATCTGGTTCATGGAAGAAGCTGATGGGAGAAAGGATAAGAAAAATATCATCATATTTACACCACTTTACCTCTCCAGAAATCATCTCGACATACTCAATAGGGAAAATTCATTGAAATTAAGAAAATCACTCCAGGCCTCGAACATGTGGCCTCATTATCCAAGCGAGGTTGCTGATCAAAAAAACTATGGAAGAGGGAGATTCAATGGAGACACTTGGTCCACACTCACCTTGGCAAAAATAATATTATACAAACAGGTTCTTCTGAGCTGGGGCTTAGAAATTGCTCTCTATGTGGAAGAACCTTACCCAACAGTACTAAAATTATAGAGAAGGAAACCACCAGATACACCTGCAGATCTTTATGTGGCCCAAGTCCAAATTACATAAATAAATAAGATGTTAAATCTCGAAGTTATATTCCACTCCACAAATGCGGGTAAAAAGGAAATCTCAGTGCCAAGCAAATCAAATGACCAGCATTGACAGAGCATTGAGAAATGGGACTGGCTGGTGGCTGCCCTGGCAAGTACTACAAGTGCCTCAGCAAAGGAATTATCTCTTGTATGGCAACCTCGATACTCGTAAAAGACACACAATTGATGGACGGAATGCAGAAAAAATCAAAACATTCACCCCCAGTCAAGAGATCTGGGTTAAATCGATCATTCTTTTGCTCACCATGCCACCCCAGTTTAGACCTGGCCATATGCAAATCAGTCTTGACCCTGTGCCTCATGGGAACAGCCCAGCCCGAACTGCCAAGCCAGGTCCTCCCTGGACCGGAAACAAGCATCCTAGGACCGGTTTCGGGGTTTCACCCCTCTTCAGCTAGGATAGCTTGAATCCAGTGGCACAGTGAGCCCGGGACCCACGTCTGGGCATACCCGGCGCACTTAGGGCGAGAAAGCAAAAGACACACAATTGATGGACGGAATGCAGAACAAATCAAAACATTCACCCCCAGTCAAGAGATCTGGGTTAAATCCATAATTCTTTTGCTCACCATGCCACCCCAGTTTAGACCTGGCCATATGCAAATCAGTCTTGACCCTGTGCCTCATGGGAACAGTCCAGCCCGAACTGCCAAGCCAGGTCCTCCCTGGACCGGAAACAAGCATCCTAGGATCGGTTTCGGGGTTTCACCCCTCTTCAGCTAGGATAGCTTGAATCCAGTGGCACAGTGAGCCCGGGACCCACGTCTGGGCATACCCGGCGCACTTAGGGCGAGAAAGCAAAAGACACACAATTGATGGACGGAATGCAGAATACTCGTACCTTTAGACAGGGTTACTACTGTATGAAGAGGCTGGAGCAGATGAACAGTATAGTAAGATGGAATATTGTTGTGTTATAACAGAAACTATAGGATGACGACTGGGCAGCCAATACAAGTTTCTTTGACATGTGGTGTTTCAACAAAATAGTGTCTACACACACGAAGTGCAGGAAAGGGGGATGCAAAGGCGGTCTTACCATCTGGGTCTCTGTTGCTCTAGTGGTGAAAGTTCAAGTAAAGCCATCCACAAACATAATCTGCAACACATTGCACTGAAAATTGGTAGCCGAGTACTTGCTATTTTCAAAGTCTATTATTCACTGAGGCACAGCAAGGGAAAGACATCAATATTCATGACGCTAGAAACCAAAGTGAACGAATCAAGTGCTAGAGCAAAGGAAGAGGAAACTAGAATTATTCTAATTTGTGGTGACTGCAGCACAAAGCCAGATCAAGGAGTTATTGAAAAGGAATTTGTTGATGAGGAGAATGTGTGGAGCCCATCGGAGCTCAAGACGAAAAGGTGGCGAAACTCCAGGAAGGGGAGAAAATGTGTGTCAATGATGGTAGGAGGCTGTCTTCACACTCTCAGTGGGCACACTGACTTGCATACCCAGGAAAAAATACCTTAGCAAAATCAGCTTTGTTGATTATTTGGTACTCAGTATTGAATTCCGGCACCCAATAATCGCCATGAGATTGCAACATAGAATAGAAAGCAACCATGACCCATTCATTGCGTATAATTGCATGGGCTAAGGCTGGCCCCATCTCAATTTGAGCACCCATTGGCACTGACAGATCTAGTTCTGAAATCAAACCAGAGGGCATAAGAGGGCATTCAGAAATATATGTTTATCCTTATTCTATGAAAAGAAAATCTCAAAAGAACCAGTTCAAAGAAATAGAAGAACTTTCAGAAGCCCCAAAGCTGACACTAATGGAAATCTTCGAGAATCTGCTTGAATTAATCTACTCAAATTTTACAAAGACCAAGAAAGTGACATCGAGCAAAAACAAAATGGCAAACTATAAATAGTTTGAAGAATGTACCAGGAAAAAAAAAGAGTTAACACGGGTCCTAACATATCAATGCACAAGGCTAGCAGGGGAAGCAACTCTAAAAGGTCTGACAAAAGTCTGTGTGAAAAGCACATTAAGCAGTACAGACTCAACGGGCCCCCAGTGAGTCTATACCTGGGATATAGAGATGCAGAATGGTTGAACCACTCCACTTTACTATACAAAAGTGACAAGTTAGTGTAGTCGGAAACCTGAGAAGAAATGCAAGCAGCTAGACTCTCAGAGCCAAACACTGAAAGACCTCTATTTGCCAACAGGACCCTGCAATTTACTAAACATCAGGTTGTCCTTGCAATGCATGGTCAAAACCAAATACAGCATCTTTCCCTGATGGAGCACCCTTAATCATCTATTTTTTCTGGATTACCCTGTGGGCTCCAGTTTCAATAGCAGTCATCAACGCAGTCTGCAAACTCGGTGAAGTCCCATGCTCTTGGAGAACCGCATAAATTGTCCCCATTTTCAAGAAGTGCTTCCAATCAGTCCCAGGTAATTATCACCCAATCTTGCTGCTGGATGGAGCTGGGAAAATTATTACTTGATTGTGTACTAGACTGGGCTGAAAGGGAAAGGATCTTAATCTGTATTCAGACAGGCACAGTCAGGCACAGTCAGGCACAGTGGGCGTCGAAGCTCACCTAATAAGTATTAAATAAACCGAGCAGAAGAAAACTCGCCTGTAGCTGACCTTCATAGATTTTAAGGCAGCTTCTGACTCAATCAATCAAACTCTTCTTTGGTCATCATTGATGCACCAAGGAATGCCTGATTACCTACTTGGTGCTCTGAAATATCTTCCTCATCCTCCAATGTTTAGGTATGGAAAAATAGAAGAATGCACCACCAATTTCCCAATTGAAGTGGGTGTTCAAAAGGGTTGCGTACTTCCCCCACTATTAATCAGTGTGCATATAAATGATGTGGGAAGCTACCTACATGACTTAAATTTGGACACACCCGAAATTTGGCAATGAATGAACACCTGTCCAACTTCTTGCCAACTGTGCTGCACTTTCAACATAGACAACTCTGCCCGTGCCTCACCTGCTAAAGGTTTATGAAACTTACAGTACCATAAAAAAAAGCTTGCCATCAATGCAAGTAAGACAATTTTATGATTATAAACCCCAAACAAATTTGAAGAGTACCTTCCGTGCCAGTGGAACTCCTCTGGAGCAAATCACTAGCGTTGATTATCTAGGCATACGGTTCAACCCTAAACTGAATTGGGCCCTAAATAAAGGGAAGAATTGTCCTCTATTAACCAAAATATGGGAGCTGTGCTACACTGTAAGAACAAAATTGGAGGAACTACAATAAAATCAATTTTGGACGTTTATAGAATGAAAGCTGTATCCTTCACTGTATGTAGTGCAGACTTATGGGGCTTTAGCAAAGTAAGCAAGCTTCGAAAGATTGAACGCTGCTTCAAAAAATCCTGCCGCATCGAGGAACATGTAGTCTCATGGAAGGCTTATAACTCAAACTGGTATAGAGGAAATAATCCATCTAAAAACAGTGCTGTTCAAGATTAGACTGTGGTTGAATTTTCCAGTAAAAACTATGTCTAAAATCTTTGCTTGATATTTTGACCCCAGAGGGCTCCGTGAATGTTCAGTGTCTGAACCATATTAAACAATTCAAAAGCAGTAGGATGCCTTAGCCTGTGGGACAACCTCAGCCCAGTGAACAAGACCAGCATTGTGGTAGTAAAAGCAAGTTACTAGAAATTGAAAAAATATAACACCTATGAAGTGCTATAGAAGGTAGCATATCTGTCCTACCGAAAGGGAAAGAACAAAAAGATCTGTGAACCCTATTTGACATCATACACCTAGAGATACGAAGAAGCTTGTATATAAAATGCAGGCTTGGAGCCTTACCTGTGCTTGCCTTCACTAGGAGATCGTCTATAAGCAAGGAAAGCTCAAGGTTCTGTAACTGTGACCTTGGCGGGCCTGAAATATTGACCCATTTCATAGCATTTTGTACAAAAGCTATGTTTTAAGGAAATGGCTACTCTGCCCATTGTTTGGGCAGTATAACATTGTGCTAAGAGGCAATGGCCTTTTGCAGCGGAACTGATAAGGTTGTTGTTTTCTTGCCTGTTCCAGCCTACATTATATCAGCCTGGTGGCCCCCAAAACAGAATTATAGGGCCAGTCCTGATGCAATCCAATAATGTCTTCGGTAGTCATTCTAAAATGATTAATCTATGATATGCCCTCATGTTGTATGTTGTTTTTTCAATTTGTAAGTATTTGTGATTTTTATTGTAATTATTGGATGACTTTTTGCTGAAACAAAAAAAAAGATTGGTTAGAGATCAGGATTAAGCTTTGACTGATGAGCAGGCATCAGTTCTGCCAACATAAGTAGACCTTAGTCACTGAGCTGCTGAATCTCCAGTGAGTTCCTGCCTGGTCCTATGGTGGACATACATTGAGCTTTCAAATCTTTGTTCAATGTCCCCCTTCTCCAAATAGAAAGTATGGTGATCTTTATCTTACCACTGAGCCCTATCACACTTTGATTTTCTTTTTGTGACAGAACATGCACTCATAACATCGGTCGTGTCGTTCGTCATTAAAGAAGAGGGAGAAACCATCTCTGTAGACCAGCAGCATTCTGAGAGGAAAGGGAGTATCAGTAATACGACAGGTATGTGCCGGTTTCTTATTACGGTAATACAAAAATCTGTATGACTAATATACTGATAGTAACATTTTCAGACATCCGAAGACACTGCATTGTCCTCACTTGCTTGAGATTGACTCCCATACATAAATTGTAGATGTTTGGATTATTTGTATAAATAATGATGTTGTTGCTGTTGTCAGTTTTCCAGAATGCAGGTTGGTTGAACAGGGCAGGAGGGGGACAAGCAGATATGAGGTGGTAATTGGACAAATCAAAGTTCACAAATGGAGTTACATGGGTCCATAGTGCAAAGTGTGCCCAAGTGAAGGTGGACAAGGTTGTGATGCTTACTAGAAGTGTTGGGATTGAAGGAACATTTAGGAACACATTCCCTGCAGCACTTTTGTAAAGAGAACCATATTGCTCCAGAAAGGAATATTACAAATATACAATAGATAATGACTAGGATTGGATCAGCAATATAGTAGCGAGCTACAAGACCTAAAAGACTCATCTGTAATGTTGTTCCGTACGAAGAAGTAATTAATTTTACTCATCTCAGAAGAGAACTCCATGAGCTTCAGACCCGTGTTTGAGCCATCTATGCCAAGTCCTTAATCCCCCCTTACAATTGCCCTTTGAATCAGGTTAAATACGCCATAGACCATCACAGTGTATATTACCCCTGAGGGGTCAATGAAGAAATGTGTCCTCACAAATTAGAGGGATCATCAAGAAATACCCTTGGAGTGACATTCAAAGGTTTGCAGGGCGACAGAAGGCATGAGTAGTAAAATCTACCAACGGAGAATTGTTATACAACTTGATGCGGCTGCATGAATTGTCACATGGTCGCGTAACTATTAGACATCATAGCACTTTTTACTCCCAAGTGTTTAGTCATGATAAGAATCAGTTTATTTCTGTTGACATAACTCACAATCCCCAGTGTATTATATTAAGTATGTGATATGTTTCCATAATTTTCGCACACAATTGATTCAAATTCAAATATAGAACATTGGGAGAGTCTGAGCTATGATTTAATCTCATTTAGCGCTTTGAGTAACAGCGCGTGAGCTGATCACACTATCTGATTGACATCTCAGTCTAGAATCCTCAAGAAGCCCTCCACCAATCCTGTCTTCATTCATGCCTCCTACTTTACCTCCACACATCCCAGCTGTCCATCCTTCTGCTTCACCACTTGACAACATTTAAGAGTGCAGATCACAGTCCTCCCTCTCTTCACCTTGGCTGACACGCTTCTTTGGTCCCACGCTAGGCTGACTGTCATCCGACGGATGTACTATTCCTCTTTCTCATTGTGCTCCACGCCATACTCTGACACTGCGCTTCCCTTGAGTGTCCCAGCGGGGTTTTTTGCAGCCCCGCCAGGTTTCTGCCTCTATAACAACTGGCTTGGATGCTGCATCACCTCTTAAGTTGTTTCCTAAAACCTATCCTCCAACAACAGTTAAATATTCTCCCACCCCCTGTTCACATATCACTGACTGCTTCCCAGTCCTTTGACACTAGATGCACCTGTACAGCCTTACGTTAAACCGGTTCATAAGGAAAAGTATTCTGTCATGGCCCTCACAACATCCCTTCTGCATCTGTCCCTTTCTGTGCACCTTCCCAAATTCACTGCCAAATTACCCATCTTTACATGCTAACCATCCGCCCGCTATGTCGTCCTGTCACATTCCTCTCTTTTTTCAATTTAAATTCTTTGTTGGTTTCTGAATTATCAACATACTTGTACAAAGTATGTGGTGATTGTTGTCCATCAACAGTGGTTACGGAACTGTACATAAATCCGTATTTGTAAAGCGCGAACTACTCACCCTTACGGGTCTCAAGGCGCTTGGGGCCATCGTGGAAATTAAGTGAGCTATTGCCCAGAGTCACATGGTGCTGAGCTGAGCTGCCGCCGGAGCCGGGGATCGAACCGTAAGCCTTGTACTCCGAAGTCAGCTGCCCTGGCCGCTGCACCACACCTCTCCACCATAGCAGTATCAGGCATAATGAAACATGTACATAACATACGTTGCTAGAAAAAGGGGATGGAACAAAATGCCTGAAGCCCAGATAATGTTCCTCTTTACTAAAATAGTAATTGGCTTACTACTTTGTACAGATTTTGACTACAGTTGTTATTTACTCCAGGGCGCTTTCCTGCCATTTACTCTAGCCCTGGCCAAGTGCATCACTGTTGCCACCTGGGTGCAGCTTACTTATTTAAAGCAGAAACACATTCTAGGGTAATTACCTCAAAGCCACTGGCTCTTTGTGGAAAAATAAGGTCTCCCCAAAGTCCTACAACATTCATCACATCCATACACTGCCCACCAAAACTCTATCATTAGGAGAAGTGATCTCTGTCTACACTCCTTGTCCCCCTTTCATGCTACAAAGCTATCCACCATCACCTCGCCCTCTCATGCTATGAAGCCATCCACTAACACCACCTCACCCTCTAATGCTAGGAAGCTATCCACCACCACCACCTCACCCTCTAATGCTAGGAAGCTATCCACCACCACCTCACCCTCTCATGCTAGGAAGCTATCCACCACCACCTCACCCTCCCATGCCACAAAGCTATCCACCATCACCTCGCCCTCTCATGCTACAAAGCTATCCACCATCACCTCGCCCTCTCATGCTACGAAGCTATCCACCACCACCACCTCACCCTTTAATGCTAGGAAGCTATCCACCACCACCTCACCCTCTCATGCTATGAAGCCATCCACTAACACCACCTCACCCTCTCATGCTACGAAGCTATCCACTACCACCACCTCACCCTCTAATGCTAGGAAGCTATCCACCACCACCTCACCCTCCCATGCCACAAAGCTATCCACCACCACCTCACCCTCTCATGCTAGGAAGCTATCCACCACCACCTCACCCTCCCATGCCACAAAGCTATCCACCACCACCTCACCCTCTCATGCTAGGAAGCTATCCACCACCACCTCAACCTCTCATGCTAGGAAGCTATCCACCACCACCTCACCCTCTCATGCTAGGAAGCTATCCACCACCACCTCACCCTCCCATGCCACAAAGCTATCCATCACCACCTCACCAGCCTCTGGCTGCCTTGCTCCCCATCTCCAGTGCTAACGGCTCTCACTACACTGAGTGGTGGATTTTTTAAAGCTTAAATATCCTGCTCATCGGCGCTCCTTTAACATGTCTGCCATCTCAGTGCAATGGATATCGGTGCATTAGGTATTCTGAGGACCTCATCCTCCTGGTGCAGCTGGCCTGTGGTGTACGGTGCCTGGAAACCTGGATGGCTAGATGAATGCATGCCTGTGGGTGTGTAAATGGATGCTTGGATAGTGTGGGAGTGTCAGTCACAACACCGGACCCCAATACCTCAACGACAGAATCACCCTCCACGTACCCAAACGGAACCTCCACTCCACCAACCTCCTCCTCGCCAAAACCCGCGCATCCACAGAGCCAGAGCAGGGGGAAGATCCTTCTCCTACATCGCGGCCAAGACCTGGAACGAGCTCCCCGCCAACATCAGGCGTGCCCCCTCCCTGAACACCTTCAGGAAGGCCCTGCAGACCTGGCTCTTCGAATGAAACGGACCTGCTGACCCCCCAAACACCCCCCCAGCGCCTTGAGACCCTCACGGGTGAGTAGTGCGCTTATAATTTCCCTGATTGATTGATTGATCAGTCGGAGCATGCTTGGATGGCAAAGTGTATACATGTATGGAGGGGTGGTTATGTGTGTGCGAGTGAGTGGATAAGCAGATTGAGTGTGAATGCTTAAGCATGAGTGGATGGATAGCCCATCCATTCACTCATCCATCCCTCCACTCAGTCTTCAAATTGCCCATTCATACCTTTGTGCAGCCACACCCCCATTTAATCATCCATTCATCCAACCATGAATTCAGTCTATCACCCTCTCATCATCCAGTCCATGGACTCGCACAGCCAACTGTTGATCCTTTCTCTCATTCATCCATTTGACTATCTACACTACTGCACCCACAAAATAGCCAATCAATAAAGAAGCATTTTCATTTACAAAACATTAAGACCTATTGGTGATGTCAATGCACGTTTTATTAGCAGTATGTATTTCCTGTTTTCCGAGTTTGTGCCTGATGTCAGTGTTACATTTTAAGGGTTTGGGAACCTGGACGTTACCACATTTTGTGGCTTCCTTTTGCTACACTTTAGAGTACCGTGTGTGTAGAAATGACACATCTCCTTGAGCCCTTTCTTGTGTGTATTCAGAGATAGTGAAAAAGGACAACAGTTTGCAAGAGCGCATCAACATAGAAATGCTACAGCTTGTCAAGGTTCCACATACATATTTAGGCAGACTAAAATTCAGCATTAGAAGAAACAGTAAAATTATAGAAAGTTTGGATTTAAAAAAAAGAAAAATTTAACTAGGCAAGTTGTGTGGTATGTTCTGTTTTTTTCGGGCACAAATGAGGTTAACTATATGAATTATTTTAAAATTAGAAATGTTAGTTGGGGTCATCATCGATGTCATAGTCTCTGACCTTACAGAATACATTTATCCCAAGGTTCCCAAAATCATATATATTCAAGCCATAGCATAATGTCATACATGACGCATACACACTCCCTTATGCCACGCTGTGAATTATCGCCATGAAACAGCCATTTTGAAATGTTGCTTTTTCGTGAAGAGTGCATAAGAAACCATTCCTAAGGTGCAAAGTCTGCAGTACTGACATATTTAAGCAGTTCCTCTTCACAACTACCTAAAAGATCCAAGTTATGTGACTGAAATATTTGAAAATTGTAATATAAAAATGCCTCGTTTATTACTAAATTTTGTTTTTTAATTCCTGGGAGGAGAATTATTTGGGCGCCACAGAGGCAACAAGCTCCCTATGCTGCACTCACCTGCTCCTCGCTGTATGCCCCGTCCTGAAGAAAACAAAATACAGGTTCTCTTTCCGAGCAAAGTTAAGCAAATATTAAAATCTTAAGCTTTTATCGCTCTTTTTATTACTGGTTTAGCTTAAAAGCCAGGCTACCATAGCTGCCAGGTCTGGCATTACACTGTGGTCCTAGGATCACTCTTTTCATGAGTTTATAGAACCCACAGGGTTCTCCTGTCTGCCTTGCAGAGTATCTTCTCTGTTTTGGTAACTTCATTTGGGCATGAACTCCCCACTGAATGGCTTCAACACGTAGGTCTCATCCCTGGCCGCAGGGACTGCCCAGTGCAAAGAGGTTCATGCCAGCCCACACGCCCATTAAAACTGCTCCGTGTGTGGGGGCAGCGTGCACTGTCTGTGCCCCTGTGCAGGGTGTATCTTACGCTGCTGGTGTCCCATGTAGTACCTGCTCCTATAGCCATAGGTAGTTTGAGGAAGGAAAGCTCGCAATGTTGTTGTTCCTGCTATTCCATTTGTATGTGTGCGCAAGGGAGGCTTGCATCGTGCACTCCGCCTTTGTATACTGCACTCCCTCTTGAAGCATACTGTGTACAAATACAAACCCTCCTTGTATCTTGGACCCTGTACTCCCTCCCCTCCAGTAGTACCAATAGGTTTGGCTTTTGTAAAGTGGTGTTCACCAACACATACACCCTATCTACAGCTCGGCAACCCACAGTTCACGTTCCCTAAAGTAAGGAAACATGAGAGGACTCATACAGAACAGGCGCAACACGTGCAGGGGCAGTGCAGGATTCTGTGTGTGGGAAATAAACATGCCACTGCTGCCCTGCCCCCACCTCTTCTCTGTATCACTGAAGCTTGCACACAGCTTTATACCACAGCCAGGAGGACTGGCATTGCTGGTGTTGCTGCCTTCATGTTCTGACTGCAGCTGCGCCTTTCAAATCTGCCTTTCAACCTTTCTGATGGTGTCTCACTCTTTATGAGATCTAATCATGTCTCCAATATTTTCCTTTTATCAGGTGGCCCAGAAGTCGCTTCTCCTTTTTCACCACACCTTAAACCAGCAGAAGATGCACGTTTGAAGGAGCTGCCCGAAGTATGCCATGTAGATAGCTCAGGTATGTAAGACCCATGGGGTGGGGTACTCTTGAGTCTGTGGAGAACATGGGGAGTTTGGGTTTCCTCATTCCAGTGCCTGTGTTATCTCTCCTATTAAACCCATGCTTGCCAAGATACTGAAGCCAAGAAGAGGCATTATTTTTCAGGTTCCAAAACTATTATTTAGCCTTAGCCTTAGAATGACACTCTGCCAGTAATTACATCCTGTTCCAGTCACAGGCACTCACAGGTCATCCATTACAGGCCTGTTAGTACAAGTTAGGTATACCAAGGCTGCACTCCAGGATGAATTAAGTTGTTAAATAAAAAGCCCAGGATTTGAATTTATGGCCCAGGAGTTGAATTTATGGCCCAACTCTGCTACTGCAAGACTGAGACCCTCACCATCAGCTCTGCCAATGATTCTCAATCCTGACCCGTAGCACAACCCTTCTGCTGTTCCAGAACCTGTGCCCTTACAAGCACCTCTGCCTGTGCACCTCAGCAATGATCTGCAGCCCCTCCCGTTGCCCTGACCTGTGTGTGGAACCCTTGCAAGTAGCTCTGCCAGTACATCTCAGCTGTGATCTGCAGCCCAAGCTGGAGTATTCAGGAGTGGAAACCGGATGTTTTTTTAAGAGGATTTATTAGATAGCGGCACAGCACCTCCTCATCCCAACAAGAAAAATCTCTTCTACCTCCTCACCATTTTCTCATTCCAGAATCTCTTGAAAGATCCAAGAGATAGACTTAAAGAAAAGCAAGTAGCCACAATTAATAAGCTTAAACATAACAAAATACAACACAAGCCCCTCCCACTGCTGTGACCTGTGTAGAACCCTTGTAAGCAGCTATGCCAGTGCACCTCAGCAATGATCTGTCGCCCCTGCTGCCGTGACCTGTGTAGAACCCTTGTTAGCAGTTCTTACATCTTGCCCCTCATGCTGCTGTGACCTATGTGGAACCCTTATTAGCAGCTCTGACAATGCAGCCCCTCCCGCTGCTGTGACCTGTGTGGAACCCTCGTAAGCACCTCTGCCAGTGCACTTTAGCAATGCTCTTTAGCCCCCACTGCTGTGCCCTGTGTAGCACCCTTGTAAGCAGCTCTGACATGCAGCCCCTCCTGCGACCTGTGTGGAACCCTTGTAAGCAGCTCTTCCAGTACATCTCAGCAGTGATCTGCAGCCCCTCCCTCTGCTGTGACCTGTGTAGAACCCTTGTAAGCAGCTCTGACAGTGCACCCCAGCGATGAGCTGCAGCCCCCGCTGCTGTGACCTGTGTAGAACCCTCGTAAGCAAATCAGACAGTGCACTCAGCAATAATCAGCAGCCCTCCAGCTGCTGTGACCTGTGTAGAACCTTCGTAAGTAGCTCTGACAGTGCACCTCAGCAATGATTTGCAGCCCCTCCAGCTGCTGTGACCTGTGCTGAACCTTCGTAAGTATCTCTGACAGTGCACCTCAGCAATGATCTGCAGCCCCTCACACTGCTGTGACCTGTGTTGAGCCTTTGTAAGCAGCTCTGACAGTGAACCTCAGCAATGAGCCGCACCCCCGCTGCTGTGACCTGTGTAGAACCCTCATAAGCCGCACTAAGGGTGCACCTCAGCGATGAGCTGCAGCCCCTGCTGCTGTGACCTGTGTAGAACTCTTTTAAGCAGCTTTGATGGTGCACCTCAGCAATGATCTGCAGCCCCTCCTGCTGCTGTGACCTCTGTAGAACCCTTGTAAGCAGCTCTGACGTGCACCTCATCAATGAGCTGCACCCCCGCTGCTGTGACCTGTGTAGAGCTATTTTAACTACCTCTGACATTGCACCACTTCAGAAATGAGCTGCACCCCCGCTACTGTGACCTGTGTAGAACCCTTTAAAACAGCTTTGATGGTGCACCTCAGCGATGATCTGCAGCCCCTCACACTGCTGTGACCTGTGTTGAGCCTTTGTAAGCAGCTCTGACAGTGAACCTCAGCAATGAGCTGCACCCCCGCTGCTGTGACCTGTGTAGAACCCCTGTAAGCCGCTCTAAGGGTGCACCTCAGCGATGAGCTGCAGCCCCTGCTGCTGTGACCTGTGTAGAACTCTTTTAAGCAGCTTTGATGGTGCACCTCAGCGATGATCTGCAACACCTCCCGCTGCCGTGGCTTGTGTGGAATCCTTGTTAGCAGCTATGACATGCAGCCCTGCACGATGCTGTGACCTGTGTGGAACCCTTGTAAGCAGCTATGACATGCAGTCCCTCACGATGCTGTGACCTGTGTGGAACCCTTGTAAGCAGCTCTGACATACAGCTCCTCCTGCTGCAGTAACCTGTGTGGAATTCTTGTAAGTAGCTCTGATTTGCCGTCCCTCCTGCTACCATGACCTGTGTGGAACCCTCATAAGCAGCTCGGACAGTGCACCTCCGCGATGAGCTGCAGCCCCTGCCGCTACTGTGACCTGTGTAGAATCCTCGTAAGCAGCTCGGACAGTGCACCTCCGCGATGAGCTGCAGCCCCTGCCGCTACTGTGACCTGTGTAGAACCCTCGTAAGCAGCTCGGACAGTGCACCTCAGCGATGAGCTGCAGCCCCTGCCGCTACTGTGACCTGTGTAGAACCCTCGTAAGCAGCTCGGACAGTGCACCTCAGCAATGAGCTGCAGCCCCTGCCGCTACTGTGACCTGTGTAGAACCCTCGTAAGCAGCTCGGACAGTGCACCTCTTCGATGATCTGCAGCCCCTCCTGCTGCTGTGACCTGTGTGGAACCCTCATAAGCAGCTCTGACAGTGCACCTCCGCGATGATCTGCAGCCCCTCCTGCGGCTGTGACCTGTGTAGGTCCCTCGTAAGCAGCTCGGACAGTGCACCTCAGCAATGAGCTGCAGCCCCTGCCGCTACTGTGACCTGTGTAGAACCCTCGTAAGCAGCTCGGACAGTGCACCTCCACGATGATCTGCAGCCCCTCCTGCTGCTGTGACCTGTGTGGAACCCTCATAAGCAGCTCTGACAGTGCACCTCCGCGATGATCTGCAGCCCCTCCTGCTGCTGTGACCTGTGTAGGTCCCTCGTAAGCAGCTCGGACAGTGCACCTCAGCAATGAGCTGCAGCCCCCGCCGCTACTGTGACCTGTGTAGAACCCTCGTAAGCAGCTCGGACAGTGCACCTCCGCGATGATCTGCAGCCCCTCCTGCTGCTGTGACCTGTGTGGAACCCTCATAAGCAGCTCTGACAGTGCACCTCCGCGATGATCTGCAGCCCCTCCTGCTGCTGTGACCTGTGTGGAACCCTCGTAAGCAGCTCGGACAGTGCACCTCAGCGATGAGCTGCAGCCCCTGCCGCTACTGTGACCTGTGTAGAACCCTCGTAAGCAGCTCGGACAGTGCACCTCAGCGATGAGCTGCAGCCCCTGCCGCTACTGTGACCTGTGTAGAACCCTCGTAAGCAGCTCGGACAGTGCACCTCAGCGATGAGCTGCAGCCCCTGCCGCTACTGTGACCTGTGTAGAACCCTCGTAAGCAGCTCGGACAGTGCACCTCCGCGATGAGCTGCAGCCCCTGCCGCTACTATGACCTGTGTAGAACCCTTGTAAGCAGCTCTCACAGTGCACCTCAGCGATGAGCTGCAGCCCCTCCTGCTGCTGTGACCTGTGTAGAACCTTTGTAAGCAGCTCTCACAGTGCACCTCAGCGATGAGCTGCAGCCCCTCCTGCTGCTGTGACCTCTGTAGAACCCTTGTAATCAGCTCTGACAGTGCACCTCCGCGATGAGCTGCAGCCCCTGCCGCTACTGTGACCTGTGTAGAACCCTCGTAAGCAGCTCTGACGTGCACCTCATCAATGAGCTGCAGCCCCCGCTGCTGTGACCTGTGTAGAACCCTCGTAAGCAGCTCGGACAGTGCACCTCCGCGATGAGCTGCAGCCCCTGCCGCTACTGTGACCTGTGTAGAACACTCGTAAGCAGCTTGGACAGTGCACCTCCGCGATGATCTGCAGCCCCTCCTGCTGCTGTGACCTGTGTGGAACCCTTGTAAGCAGCTCTGACAGTGTACCTCCGCGATGAGCTGCAGCCGCTCCTGCTGCTGTGACCTGTGTAGGTCCCTCGTAAGCAGCTCTGACGTGCACCTCATCAATGATCTGCAACCCTTTCTGATGCTGTGACTTGTGTAGAACCCTTGTAAGCAGCTTTGATGGTGCACCTCAGTGATGAGCTGGAGCCCCTCCTGCTGCTGTGACCTGTGTAGAACCCTTGTAAGCCGCTGTGACAATGTACTGTAGAGAGCCACCCGGGCTCTCCCCTACACTGTAGCCACATTCACGCATGCATACACCCCTCGGGGCGGGCTCGACCCGAGGGGATAAATAAACGGCTGGAGACCGCTCGGGGTCTTCCGGCCAAGAAAGTAAAAGTAACTTGTCATACCTCTTTCTTGAAGCGCTGCTGCGGCCTAATCTCCACGTGGCCCCGCTGCGCTACATTGGCGACGAGGCCGGTCGCACCCCACGTGTGCTTAGCCGCCCACTCAGCAACCTGCAGAGAGCTCGCGGAGCCCACCCACATCGCTCTGCTCTCGTCTGCCGTCTGAAGTTGCCCGGTGCCTCTGTGAGCCTTCACAGGCGTCTGCGGCCCGCATCGCCTGCCCCTTCTGGAAGTGCCGCTGTGCCTGCGCCCGCCCACGCGTCTCCCTATCAAGCGGGAGCGCGTTCAGCTGGCGGCGCTCGCTGTGGCCGCAACCGTCTGGGGTGAGTGCCTGCCGCGCGAGGGTCTTCCCGCCGTGTGCCTTGCGGTGGCAAGGACGCCCCTCCTGCTCACCGCGCTGAGTGCGCCTGCACAGGACCTCTCGCTCCTGCCTCCAGCCTCCCCCCCACCGCCGCATATCAGCGTCTGGGCCCGTTTGCTAGGCCCCATCTCCCACAACGGCCTGACCTGCTGCAAGGCCCCTGGTCATTGCTGCCCTGCCTGCTGCCTGCTCACGCCTGGAAGACAGGGAGGGGAAGGGGGAGTGAGAAGAGGACTCCCCTGGCATCAAAAGAAAGGAGGAAGAGAGAAAAAAAAAAAAAAAGGAAAGGAGGGCACACGGGGATATTAGCAAAGCTGATCAACACAGACAAGGGTCTGGTGCCTGCTCTGTCCCCCTGCCAGTCAGCGCCAAGGAGCAAAGACACCTCTTTTGCGCCATCAAGGCCACAGAACAGTCCGGTGCGCGTGGCCACGCAAAAGCACGCACGCCCACCCACGGATTTCTCAGCGCTAAAGCCACACCTTCACACCTTCGCGCAGACGCACGGTCGCAATGAGCAACCCACCAACGACTGGCGCTGCCAGCCAGCAGGCCGGGGGAAGCAATCCAGATAGGGGTGCCAATGCACCACCCCCAGGGCACAGCCACACGGCTGTTGCACCTCTACCACCGTTCAGTGAAGCCTCAGACCCTGCCACGGCTGCGCCACGATGGAAAGCGTGGGTTGGACGGCTCAACCACTACTTCAAAGGTACAAGAGAGACCAATGGCACCGTGAAACGGTCGCTCCTCATCTACTACGGAGGCTCAGAAATCTATGACCTCTTTGAAACACTCCCCAACACGAGCAACGACGAGGACTACGAGGCAGCGGTCGCCGCGCTCAACAGGCATTTTGACCCCCAACTCAACCCCGACTTCGAGAAGTTCAAGTTCAGAAGGGCGTCGCAGTTGGACACGGAGTCTGTCAACATGTTTTACGCGCAGTTGCGCCGGCTGGCCTGCACGTGCACCATCACGGATCACAGGGAGGAGATACGAGACCAAATCATCCTGGGATGCCGCTCCAAACTCCTGCGGAAGCTGATCCTTCGTCAACCCTGGATCTCGCTGGACGAGATCCTTGTCTTGTCCGGATCCCACGAGCTGTCGGATGTTCGAGCCGACGAAATGGAGGCTGCCCTACACACACCAGTTGCAGCATCCCATGCGTCCAGACATCTGCCCATCAAAGAAGAAAAGGTCGAGGCTATCCAACGACGCCCCAACACAGCCCGCCATGCACCGAGAATGCAACCCGGGGGGCAGTGTGGATACTGTGGAGAAGATCACTCAGCGACAGCTGCTTGTGGGGCGAAGGGAAAGACATGCTCCCGCTGCGGCAAGCTCAACCACTACGCCAAAGTGTGCCACAGCGGACGGTTCAAGCAGACTCCTTCGAAGCAGCGAGGCATGTCGCAGCGCCTCCGCCAGGTCTCCATAGACGACTCACCAGCGACAAGGGAGGTCCAGCAGCAGGAACGGTGCCTTACGCTTGAAGATGATGATGATGAGGTGTTTGTCGTGTCGTATGTCAGCAGGACTGACCATCGCCGAAGGCCACCACCGATGTGCTCCGTCTCAGTGGAAGGCACGGCTGTTCGGGCCCTCATCGACACTGGTGCCTCGGTCAACGTGATGGACTCAGAGCAATACAATCGCCTGTCGCCACGGTCCCCGCTCGCGCCCTCCAGGGCCCGGATCTATACGTACGGAGGGACGGATCCACTTCCTCTCCGAGGAGTCATCCATGCCAAAGTAGCCAGTGGAAAGTACACCACGGAAACCAGGTTCCACATCACAGAAGGACGAAAAGGGACACTCCTCAGCTGTCATACCGCTGAAGACCTGGGGCTCGTCTTCTTCGCCAACCAGGTCCATGACTCCCACGCCGAGGCCATCCTGAAGGAGTTTCTGGCACTATTCACCGGACTGGGGAAGCTCAAGGGGAAGAAGTTCAAACTCCACATCAACCCCACAGTAAGGCCAGTCGCCCTAAGGCAGTGCCGTTCAATCTTCGCCCGCAGGTGGAAGAAGAGCTGAAAAAGCTCGAAGATCTCGACGTAATTGAGAAGGTCTCCGGCCCCACCCCGTGGGTGTCCCCGCTGGTCGTGGCTCCCAAACCCAAGCAGCCCGGAGCCATCCGGCTCTGCGTGGACCTGAGGCTACCGAACACGGCTGTCAAGAGAACGCCACATTACTCCCACCATGGACGACATAGTGGCCGACCTGAATGGAGCCAAGTGGTTCTCTAAACTTGATTTAAACGCGGGATATCATCAGTTAGAGCTTGAACCTGAGAGTAGGTACATCACCACCTTCTCGACGCACGTTGGCCTCCGGAGGTATAAGACTCAGCTTTGGGGTGTCATCGGCAGCCGAAGTCTTCCAAAACGCCATCAGAGAAGCACTGTCGGGTCTGCAGGGCGTGATTAACCTCAGCGATGACATCCTGGTGTTCTCGGACACGTTGGAAGATCATCACAATCCTCTCCGAGCCACCCTGAAGAGACTAGAAGACTGCGGGCTAACCCTTCACAAGTCAAAGTGCTCCTTCTACCAAGAGCCCGTCGACTTCTTCGGGTACACCTTCACCAGAGAGGGACTCCTAGTGGACCCCAAGAAGGCCGCGGCCATTCGAGCAGCCAGCACCCCGAAGAACCCCTCGGAAGTGAGAAGTTTTCTCGGCATGGCCACATACTGTGGCAGGTTCATTCCAAATCTTGCTGCCATGTCAGAGCCGCTCCGGGCTCTCACACGCCATGACCACAAGTGGGAATGGACTGGAGCTGCCAATAAAGCATTCAACGACATCAAGGCAGCATTGCTGGACAAAACGGTGATGGCTTACTTCCATCCGGAACGGCGCACTGAGCTGATTGTCGATGCCAGCCCAGTTGGCCTGGGAGCGGTCCTTCTCCAGGAGCACAGCCCGGAAGTCTGGAGGCCGGTGGCCTACGCAAGCAAGGCCCTCACCGACACCGAAACAAGATATGCCCAGATCGAGAGGGAGGCCCTGGCCATTAAATGGGCGTGTCAACATTTTCACCTCTACTTGTGCGGTCAGGAGTTCCATGTGGTGACTGACCACAAGCCTTTACTCCCGCTCTTCGCAGGATCGTCCAGGCTGGCGCCCCCGAGGATTGAGCGATGGGCGGTGCAGCTGCAGTCATACAATTTCAGTCATGTTTCGTCCCGGGGCTCACAACCCGGCCGACTACTTGTCACGCCACCCTGAGTCCATGTCACCTCCAGGGTCCTCAGCGGATACATGCCACGCAGAGGCGTTCGTGAAGATGGTGTCGCAAGGAGCGTGCCCCACAGCCATGACACTCGAGGAGATCGGCCGTGTCACTGGCGAAGATGAGACACTGTCCAGGGTGAAAACCGCACTGGTGAACAATGGCTGGGCACACTTCATGGATGGAACCCGTGCTCTCAGGACAGAGGTCAGCAACGCTCGACAACAGCTCTGGCAAGTGCACCACGAACTCAGTGTGGGGGAGCAAGGTGTCGTCTTGAGAGGACATCTGATTGTAATTCCAGAACGTTTGCAGAAACGGATTCTCACGCTGGCGCATGTCGGGCACCAGGGAATGGCCAAGACGAAGGCCAGGCTGCGGAACAAAGTCTGGTTCCTGGCAATGGACTCCATGGTGGAAGAAATGGTGAGACAGTGTCATGCCTGCACAATCACAGGGGGTGATCCGGCGCCGGCACCAGTGATCACCGAAGAACCCAGTGAGACCCCCTGGGCAAAAATCAGCCTTGACTTTGGGAGCTTCCCCGACGGGCGTCAAATGCTGGTAATGGTCGACTCCTTTTCAAAGTTCCCTGTGGTGGAGGTGGTGGCGTCAACAGCGTTCTCGCATGTAAAGAGAGTTCTGGACAAGACATTCGCAAATATGGGGCTGCCAGAGGAAATCAAATCGGACAACGGGCCTCCGTTCCAGGGCCGGGAATTTCAAGAGTACCTCGAAAACAAGGCGATTCATCACAGGAAGATTACCCCGTTGTGGCCTCAAGCCAACGGGGAGGTGGCACGTTTGATGCGAACACTTAACCGAGCACTGCGCATTGCCGTAGACCAAGGTGAAGACGCCGAGGCGGCACTGGACCAGTTCCTTGGTGCCTATCGACAGACGCCCCACAGCACCACCAAGTGTGCGCCGTCTCACCTGCTGTTCAAGCGGCCCCCGCGAGACAGTATCCCGTCAGATCCGACGTGGGAACCCTCGGAGCGAGACAACGAAGCGGTTCAGGCAAGAAGGAAGATGACGAACTGCAAGGCCAGTGAGGCCCGCCGGGCACAAGAACCCCAGCTAAGAGTGGGAGACCGGGTAGTGATCAAAGACAGGCACCCCGGCTGGAAGTTCCGGACACCCTACGAGCCGGAGGAGTGGACCGTCGTGGGCATTCAAGGGACCATGGTCACTGCCCAGAGGGGACAGCAATCCGTCACGAGAAATGTGTCCAGCTTCAAGGAGACTTGTGAGAGTGATTCTGGCCACAAAGTGTCTGACTATCCGGAGACTACCCCGAGTCTCTTCACACCCGCCTTGCCAGGGACATTGAGTCCGTCACCGAGGGGATCGAGAAATGTGAGCGAAGGTGATGTTCCCGTGGCTGGGTCAGCCCGTTCTGGTGAAGCACCTGAGTCGTCCCTGGATATTCCGTCCAGCGCAGTGGCCAGTTCCAGCTCCCGGAGCCAGAAGTATGGTCTCCGGCCAAATCCTGCGCCAAGTCAAAGACTGAAAGACTTTGTATATACCTCTCCATGAACCGGGATGACCTGATGGTCTGGTACTGAAAGAAAGGAGGGATGTAGAGAGCCACCCGGGCTCTCCCCTACACTGTAGCCACATTCACGCATGCATACACCCCTCGGGGCGGGCTCGACCCGAGGGGATAAATAAACGGCTGGAGACCGCTCGGGGTCTTCCGGCCAAGAAAGTAAAAGTAACTTGTCATACCTCTTTCTTGAAGCGCTGCTGCGGCCTAATCTCCACGTGGCCCCGCCGCGCTACATGTACCTCAGTTTTGGTCTGCGGCCCCTCCCGCTGCAGTAACCTGTGTGGAACCCTTGTAAGAAGCTCTGACATGCAGCCCCTCCCGCTGCTGTGACTTGTGTAGAACCCTTCTAATCAGCTCTGACGGTGCACCTCAAGGATGGTTTGCGGCCATTCCCGCTGCTGTGACCTGTGTGTAACCCTTGTAAGCAGTTCTGACAGTGAACCTCAGTGGTGAGCTGCAACCCCTCCTGTTGCAGTGTAAAACCCTTGTGAGCAGCTGTTTATTCACATTCCCCTCACGTGAGTGGTGGTCTGTGGGTGGAAAATCTGAAATCTGTCCTCCAGGCAGCCATTCCCATGGGGAAGGGAGAAGGAGGCGTCACGTCCCCTGGGCCATAAAGCACCAGTTCTCTCAGGGAAGACTATTAACCTGGATTCCGTGTCCTTCCCACGCTCTTCCTCCCGCCATCCTGTCCATAATGAACCTGCTCTGCCCATCCCCCCCTTCTTCTCCCATCCCCCCTTCTTCTCCCATCCCCCCTTTTTCTTCTCCCATCCCCCCTTTTTCTTCTCCCATCCCCCCTTTTTCTTCTCCCATCCCCCCTTTTTCTTATCCCATCCCCCTTTTTCTTATCCATCTCCCCTCTTCTCCCACCTCCCTCTTCTTCTCCCACCCTCCCTCTTCTTCTCCCATCCCCCCTCTTCTTCCCCCACCCTCCCTCCTCTTCCCCCACCCCCTCTTCTTCTCCCATCCCCCTCTTCTTCTCCCATCCCCCTCTTCTTCTCCCATCCCCCTCTTCTTCTTCTTCTCCTATCCCCCTTCTTCTTCTTCCATCCTCCCCATCATCTTAAGTCTCCTCACTCCCTCCTCTTGTCCGCTCTCTAGCACTCCCCAGACCCCATCCTCCCCCTGTCTGTTCTCCATTCACCCCTTTTATCTCCACACTCCTTTCATTGTGGGCCTCCTCGCCCCCACTAGTGGTGCTCTTGTCCCTCCTCTCCTACTGTCCTCCTCTTTCTCTCCCAGATAAGCAGGCTCTCATCATTGGGAGCGTATGTGGCCTAACGGCTAGGGCGGTCGTCCTGGGAGCTGGGGAACCGGGTTTGAGTCTCCCCTTACCTAACAAAAATGAATGTGTCCGTCTGTAACGTAACTGGTGCTCATGTAAAGCGCTCTGATACTTTCGGGTCTAGTTTGCGCTATATAAAACTCCACACAAAAAAATCATTATCCTCTCCCACCATTATGACCCTCCCCTCCCCATCCCACCAAGCCCTTCTTGCCCCTTCTCCCCTCCTCCTACACTCTAGCTCTGCCCCTCTTCACAGATAGAGGCAGCTTTGCAGCGGGACTAGAGCTCCTGAAGCCCGTTAAGTAAAGGAAGTCAAGGAGCCCCCCGTCTTATCTTACCACCAGGGCTTTAAGTGGGCCGGGTCCTGCCGGTGCTGAGCGCCGGCAGTTTTAAAAAGGCGGCACTGAAACGGGTCTCTATCGGGCTCTGTTACGATGCCCTGGCCTTTTTATTCTCGGTCCTAGCAAAGAAAACTGTAGGGCAGGCCTAACAAACATGGCTCACGCAGCACTACGTGAACCACATGTAGCACTTCGGTTGTTTAAAAGGCACCCAGGCAGCAGGCCTGGCTTTTGGCATGGGCGAGCTGGGCCCAGGTCCAGGGTGTCAATCATCAGAGGGGTGAAAAGAGCTGTCTGCATACAGCAGCGCCCCTACCTTGGCTCCAGTGATTCCATTTGAAGTACTTTTAATCAGTTTTAATGTGCTGCAGTCCCTGCTTTTTAGAAACCTATTAGCTCCCTACCTTGCCCTCCCATCTACCTCTCACTCCCTGCCTCCACACATCAACACCCCTTCTCCTCCCCAACAAACAACTTGGAACCAGTCTGAGGGAGGTAAGTTGTGGGTGATTGAGGTGAGCTGGGAGAGGTGCGGAGATGTGTGTGCAGAGGCAAGTCACTGCCTTGATGTAGCCAGGGAAGGAGTGATCTGTGAGAAGGGAATGGTGCCTCATTTTTTTTTCTTCACCGGCTGTAGTGAGGGCGGCACATTTCTTTTCGTCCAGGGCGCTATTGGAGCAGCCATGCCACCTTTCTCTGCTTGATTCGAGCAACGTGGCTAGAGTAACTTCGGAGGCTCCTGTAGCTGCCCCTTGTGATATTCTGTGAACCTCACCTTTCCTGCTGGATGTGGTGGTGTTTACAACCGAACTAGAATCATCACTGGACAGACACCGCATGGAAGAAGATCAGCCACAGGCGGCACTTGGCAGGGAAAGGACTGTCTTCAATCTGAGAGCGCTATTTTGGAGAGCCCTGTGCATTCTAATACTACTTTCATTACTTTTAGGAAAAGCGCTGCTGCAGTTCTAGGGATCTGCCCACTTAAAAAGCGAAAAAAGGCAAATACAGACAAAAAGAATAGAGATCTCCTTATAATTCGAGCATAATAGGTACTGCACAACCCACGTTCCTCGAAATACAGTAATTTTCTTTTTTTTTTTTGTCCTCATATTATGCAACGCTAAGATATAGGAAGACAAGGATCCTTTTGCGTAACTTTACCAATCTGGATCTTTCTCACCTCTTCTCGGACTTCGGGAACCTTCTTAATTTGAGGTAGAGTATAGCCTTCTGATCTCGAAATTCGTTAGGGAGGTCACTCGTGGTTCCTCCACTGTGCCCAACCCGGAATTCGTTCGTTGCAAAGCAAGTAATCATCGGACTTCCCTTCCTTCCTTATCTCTTCTCTCTAGTCTAAGGTTTATTCCTATCCCATATCTCCCAAAATTTCGTCCGCTTTTTAATCTTGTTCACCGAAGTCAACCATTCATATAATATTGGGGGATTTGCACTTATCCATTTTATACATACCTCACATCTAGCAAGTAAGATTAATACAAACAGTAAGTCCTTCTGTTTATTGTTTAAGTGGGGTGGGTCACCATTATCATTCATAACTCCAAAAATAGTTGTGTCCTCCCTTACCTCTATAACTTGTCTCAGTACTTCATTTACCCACGCTGGACCAAAATTGTTGTAATTGCGGGCACTCCCGGAACATGTGGATGTCGTTAGCTTTTATCTCTCCACACTTTGGACATCTTTTCATCACTTGCTTATTTATCTTTGTTAACTTTTCCGGGGTCCAGTATGCCCTGTGTAATGTAAAAAGATGTTTTTTCCTAAGAGGTGCAGATTGTAAAACACGCCATAATGTAATCATAGATACTTGCCGTAGGTGTTGGAGATCCCGCGTTGGCAAGTCCTTCTCCCAGAGCTCTGTTGGTAGTTTGAAGTCTTCTTCCCCTGCTTGGATCAGTAACCAGTACCATTTTGATAATTCTTTCCTTGGCGGGTCGCTTTGTAACTCTTCCTCTAGGGCTGCCTTTTCCACAAATCCCTTCTCCAGGGTTTTTGTCAAGCTTGTCAGTTGGTAATACTTAAACCTTGACAGTTTCCCATCGGTGCTTTGTTGCAGGCAGTCCCAACTAACCAGAGATCCTGTTTGTATCAGCTGACCCCATTTTGTTACACCAGCATGTCTTATAGGGGTTGCCAGTGTGTCTTTCAGGCATTCCGGTGTGCCTGGGGAGTCCCACATTGGAGCGGTGGAGCTATAATACGGTATTTGTAGTGCTCTTTTGATCTGATACCACATATTACAAGCGGCGCGTAGGACCTTCAACTTAATTCTTTTGAAGTATTTTGGATGGCCGAACTTGTATAGGCAAAAATCTCCTGATAGTGTGGATTTGTAGTAGGAGGGATAGAAAGAATACTCCTTAAATAAAACTCTGATGTTTTTAAATTGAAAGGCTCTGAGGTAGTGCAAGAGGTCAGGGCTGGCGATACCCCCTTGTTCTTTTTTTCTACGCAACTTCTTCCATGCTATCCGTATGCCTTTTGATGCCCAGATGAAACCATTCATTTCCCCTTGAATTTTCTTAAGCCATTGTATCTTGAATTCCAGTGGGATGGTATTAAAAAGGAACGTAAATTTAGGTAAAATCGTCATTTTTATTGCGTTAGATCTCCCCAAGAAAGACAGTGGTAAACCATTCCAAGTTTTCAGGAGTTTCCTTGTCTCTTTTACCCTCTTCTCGAAATTTGTATGTGCAATTTCATCAATATTCTGTAATATCTCTATACCTAGATATCTAGTTCTGCTTTTTGCTAATGGGTGTGGGAGTGGGGAGTTCCATTCCATAATTTCAGTTTTTTGGTGGTTAACTTGATAACCCGAAACTTCTCCAAACTCGTCTAATAGCTTCGTGACATTCGGTAATGACGCCCTAAGGTTGCTTGTGAAAACCATTAGGTGGGCTGCGTATAGTGCCACTTTTTTCCCCACCCTTGGAATTTAAACGGAATAACTCCCAATGATGTTCTTATGGAGTTGGCTAATGGTTCAATATACAAGTTGAATAATGATGGAGAGAGTGGGCATCCTTGACGAGTACCTCTTTCAATTCTAATTTCTTTGGTCAAGTTCCCATTTACCAGTATTTTTGCCACTGGGGATTCACAGATATTCATAACTGCCTTCAGGAATACTTTCCCTAACCCGTATTTGTTTATTACTTTACCGAGAAAAAACCAATTTACTCGATCAAAGGCCTTTGCGGCATCGAATGTGAGAATTGTCAGGGGAATTTTTGCTGCGTGGCTATATCAATTGTTTCAATAAGCTTGTGGGTTAGATCATGTGTAGGAAAGTAGTATCTGCTTCTTATGGTTACCCCCACTTTTTGCTGATGTCCCACTATTTTGGACTAGTCTGACTGGGATCCTGCTATCCAGGACCCCAGTCTATCTGCTTTCTCCCTTAAATTGCTATGTATGTACTTTAGGTACACTCCAGATTGGATACTGGGGTACCCTTATCAGTCCCTAGTATATGGTACACCATGTACCCAGGGCATAGGTACCCCAGAGGCCTCCCATGGGCTGAAGCATGTATTATGCCACCCATGAGAGGTCATTCAAAATGACACGACAGGCCTGCTACAGCAGACTGTGTAAGATGGTGCTTGCACCCCTTACTTAGGTATAGGTTCACTATATCTATCTAAATCACTACACTTAAAAACCTATCAGTCACCCCTATGGCAGGCCTTATCAATCCTGAAGGCAGGGTGTGGGTTTTACCTGAGAGGGTGCCCCTGCATGAGTAGGGCCCCTCTGCAGCTTTCGGAGACCATTCTCCGGGGTTGTCTGTGATGCAGCCAGACATATAGGTCTAAGTGCCAGACATATAGGTCTAAGTGCATTATAACCTCGCAGTAAATGCTAACTTTAAAACGGCTGCTTAGAAACATATCGTGTTTGGTGTCAAACACCTTGGAATCATACCTCCACACCAGTAACTGGTGTGGAAGGTATGATTCCACCCTTCTGAAACCACTACTGTGGGTCACCGGTCTACCCGGTACCAGCTTTCTCGACCTGGGCAGCACAAAATGGACGCTGCCAGCCACAGACACGATTCTGCTCTCCTGCTGCTGAGCCAAGCTCGAGCAGAGGAAGGCATGACAATAGGCATCCTGTCACAGGGAGGTGTGACCACCTCCCAGACAGGATTTAGTGTATTGGGGCTGGGTGGGTGCACTCTGAGAGTGCCAGAAAGTCTGCATTGGGGGCACATTTGGTGTCCCTGTGCATAGTCCAGCTCAAACCAGTTCTGGGAGCCATTGGCTCCTGCTCTGGCGCGAAACTGGACAAAGGATATGGGTGTAGCCACCCCTCTGTCCTGCCCCTCCCCTAGGAGGGTCCCTAGAATCTTTCCAACCCCTTCCCATGGGTATAAAGTGGGCTACCTGGCTACAGGACTTTCGATTTTACCTGGACAAGATTCTGCTAAGAAGAAACCAAGTACTTCGACTGCCTGCACAACGCTGGACTACTGAAGAATCTCCCTTGGAGTAAAGGAGTTACTGCCCTGCAGAAGCAGGCACCAAAGACGCATCTGACCGGTTTGCTTCTCCCGAGCTCCTGAGGACTCCGAAGATTTCAGCAACACAGGAGGTGGGTTCCCGAAGGTCCCCGAGGTCGATCTGCCCTCTCAGCGATTCTGAGACCAGTATCCCTCGTGGGGACCGTGCACCCCGAACCACTGTGCACGCGTACATTTGCAAGTGCCTATGCTTGTGGGCGATCCCCGAGCTTGTGCATTGGACTCCGTGTAGTCCTGACCCCGAGCAGCATTTGCACCGAAGATTTCCGGCCTCCACTCACCGAGTGTCCTGTGGGCTGGTACTTTGCAAACTTGCTTGAGGTCTCCTCCCGATCCCTGGTCTGTTGGCCTGTGGGTCCTGGCGAGGGTCACCTTGTTTGCTCTTGGGCTTTCCTGGTTGCTCCAGACGTGCCCTGACTCCCCATTGCTTGGAGAGTCCCCTGGACCTTGCTGGTCCACACCGTAACCTGTTTCCTCTGACCGCGTGGGTTGCATTTGCCAAGGCTTGTTGGTGCTCAAGCTGGACACCGACCCCTCAGCACTCGACATCCTTTGTGGGACAGCTCACCTACGGAACTTGGTCGTCCTCAACGTCTCCTGGTCCCCGTGGCTGCAGAGTCAAGCAACCCCTCTTCACATCTGAAGCACGCGACATCAGTGGGCATTCGACTACTGAGCCCCTGGTCAAATGAAGTGACCCAGACTCTGTCCCCTCTGCTTTCAGGTTCCTCTCATCTCGAATCCAGGCTTGGATTCCACCGGACACTGTTTGCCCTCCTGGCAGCAGGACTTCTTTGCACTCCTCCATTGAAAACGACGAAGGTTTCCGACACTACTTGACCGCTATGCACCCGGCTCCTCTGGGATAGGTAACACGGGTACCTCGGTACTCACTGGTGGGTTGGCCTTAGAACCTCATATGTTCCAAAGGGTTTGCTCGAAGTCCTCATAGAAGTGTCCTTAACTTGTAATTTTGCAACCGCGACTTTCCCATAGAGTTGCACGGAACACGCGGTTGTGTTCCCACACTGCACCCGTCCTCCGTGGGCTCCCTGTGTCACTCCTCTGGGTGGTTCCTTGGGGTCCCAGCGATTCTACATGCTCTAGGCACTGTGTCTAGTCAAGTCGTGATTGTTATACCATTTTTTTAGTATATGGTTCGGTCTCCCCCTGGAGCCCGCTGTGTATTTTGCTACTTACGAATGTTCTATTGATTCAGTATTGTGTGCTTTGTGCCCTAGTCTCGTGTAGAGACTAGTAGAGAGTGTTATATTAATAAATACATATTTTTATATAACTACTGTGTGGTTCTCCTTTCATTTAGTCATTCAGGAGGTGATATTCTGGTAAAACAAGCTGCTTTACATTCCTTCAAGATTAAGCCTGAAGGCTGCTCTCCACAGCTACCACTAGGATAGCTTTCTAAAGGTTATCTTTGACCTTATACATCATAAGGGTCGTGTGGACTGGTACAAGGTGCCCACTTTAATTAGTGGACAGCATATACCAGGCCACCTTCTCACATCATGGAGCTGTCTTCCCTTAATAAATCCTTTCTGGCCTTCATGGACTAGCTGGTTTGTCACCTGCCCCAATCTTGTTGCTAAAATCTGTGAGTAAATTTTATAATCATTGTTCAAAAGAGATATGGGTCTGTACGACTCACATTTCAGAAGGTCCTTCCCTGGTTTCAAAATTATACTAATAGTAGCGTCATTCCAGAATTTAGGTAGTTTTACCCCATTTACAAAAATCTAACTTAGCAGATTCACTAATAGGGGGGCTAATAGATCTTTTAGGTTAATATACAGTTCATTTGGTAAAGCATCCGGGCCAGCTGCTTTCCCTTTTTTTAGCTTTGACAGAACAGTAGTTACTTCTTCAAGTGTTATTTCTGCGTTAAGTATTTCCCTATCTTCTTCTTCTAGACTAGGGACGGCTAAATTACTGAGGTAGGAGTCTACTTGGTCGTCAGTCAACTTCAGATCTTCCGTGTATAAAGATTGAAAAAAGTCAGTGAAGGCCTTCTCAATCCCCTCTTCCTCTACTTCCTGCTCAGCCTGATTTCCTGTCTGTATGGCTGTTATTCTATTTCTGTTTTGTTTGATCTTAAGTTTCCATGCCAGCAATTTTCCACTACCTTCTCCATATTCATAGTTTGCTAACTCACTAGCTTCCCATTTTTCCCTAATTCTGGTGTCTAGTATGTTAGTTAGCTCGATTTGTTTGTTCTGTGTTTCTTTTTCTATTATTTCTTGGTTTTGTTTAGATTCAGCAACCTCTAATTTCCTATTCTGTTCTAAAATTTCGGTCTCCAATTGGCTAATTCTAATTCTTGTGGCCTTATTTCTAAACGTGGAGAGGTTGATTAGGGCCCCCCTGATTACTGCTTTGTAGGCGTCCCAGACTATCTGTACTGGGGTTCCTTGTTGCTGTTACACTTGAAGTATTCCTCCGTTATTACCTTTAGTTTATCTACGATCTGTTGGTCTAAGAGAAGGGTACGATCTAAGGTCCATCTGGCTGTTGCTTGGTATTTCCCAATTTTTATTATCAAAGATACGGGGGAATGATCTGACAAGTGGGCAGGAATGTGATCTAGTCTGACTACGTTGTTGTTTAGGGCTTTATCTATCAGGAAAAAAAAGATTCTAGATGTGTGGCCATATTTCTTATTTCTATAGGTAAACCTGTTACTTGGGTTACCTTTACTTTTCCACACATCCACAATCCCCAGATCTTCTGTGTATCTTTTTAACCATGCCCTCATTTTTGGTAAGTTTAAACCTTTACCTGGGGGAGATCTATCTTGTTTAGGGTCTATTAATATGTTAAAATCCCCCCCAAGAATGATTGGGGCAGACTCTTCTATAAGTTGAGAATAAAGTGCTTGGAGGGGAGCAGGATCATCTAGGTTTGGGCCATAATATCCCACTATGTTGTATAATTCCCTCCCTATTTTTATTCTGGCTATTGCCCATCTTCCTCTTGAGTCGGTTACCTCTTCTACAATTGTCACCTTTGCAGATTTTTTAAATATAATTGCCACACCTTTGATACAACAAGATTGATTCGTACAGACATAACAATCTACCCACTTTTGGTGTTTCATGGTTCTATCCCATTCTGGTCTCAGGAGGTGTGTCTCTTGTAAAATTATAACTTCGCTGTTCACGATCTTTAAGTATTCCAAAATTTCCTGTCTTCTTTTTTTACTCTAAGGCCGTTCACGTTCCAAGACATGATCTTCAGTTTGTTATTTGCCATTTCTTTTCTTTTGCCACTACTATGAGGTTCAAGTTATTTCCCAGATTCGAGAGTTAGGACCTTGTCTTTCCTTATGTATTATATGTTGGGCAAATTAATTTTTTTAATTTTTCCCCCAGATGCTCCCACACCTCGTGTTTATATTTATGCTACGTGTACCCCCCCTCCCCACCAACCCTGGAGAACCCTCCCTGCTTTTGCTGGGCAGATCGGGTTTGCCCTTTTTGAGAGCCACCCACTCTGAGCCGACATCTTTCTTATTTCCTGTTTTCCCCAAGTTCTCATTTATTTCTGTGTTGATTTGATTGGTTCTTTAAGTTTTCCCACCTCATTAGGCTCTAGGATGCTGTACATTTGATTCCTCCACATGATTTTAAGTGTACCCGGGAATCTCATCTGGACTGTTGCTCCTATGGATCTGAGCTCTTGCAAGTTCCCATTGCCTGTCCTGTGTCGCTCTTGATATATCAGAGCGAATTCTGAACTTGTAATCTCCTTTAGTAAAGACACCAGCTTTCAAAGTCTCCCTCAGGATCCTTTCTTTAAGTGTATAGGTTTTAAAATTGGCTAGGATTCTCCGCAGGTTGTTCCTTGGCTTCCCTAGCTTGAAAGGATCTCTGTGGATTATTTGAATATCTTCTTCTAGAACTTTTAGTCTCTATCCCAGGGATGAAGTCTTTCAGAAGGTTAATCACAAAAGTTTTTTAAATTTTGCCCTTCCGTCCCTTCCGGTATGTTTAGGATTCGGAGGTTGTTGCGTCTTGCATTATTTTCCAGTGACTCAATTTTATCTTTAAGCTCTCGCTCATTTGCTTTCAAGGTAAGGATTTCCCCTTGGTTTTCCAGAGTATCTCTTTCGAGTTTTTCTACTGTTGCCTCTACCATTTGCACGCGATCCATTAAGGAATTCACTTTTACTTCAAGGGCCTCACATGTTGCTTGAATCTTTTCCTGTTTTTTTTCTGATTTGGCAAAATTTGCTCTCATTTCAACAATTAGGGTTCCCATGAGTTTTCCCACCTCCGACTGTGCAGTTTGATCTAGTGATAGATTTGAGCCGACCTCTATGTTCTCGTTTCGCGGTGTGCTTTGGGCTGTTGTCTCATCTGTTTCTGGGCCTTCCCTTTACCCCCTCCCTGAGAACGACATTTCTGCTTCAGGCTCATCCATGACTAACATGACTAACGCTTGAAATCTGTCACTAAAGTGATCTCACCACTTTTAGGGGTTTGGCTGTCTCCTTGCGTGTTTGTATCCGTGCAGCGCCTAATTCCATATTCCATTTTTGACTCTCCGAGGGATGTGGCTAGAGGTGCTTGTTTTTCCTGAATCTTAAAGTAGGAACGAAGAGAAGGAGTAATTTTAATTTTCCCTCCTTGTTTGCTCTGTCCTGGTTTGAGGAGTGAAGAGGTGATGCCCCCCCCCGCCGCCGTTTTTGAAAAACCCCCTGCTTGTCCTCCGTGATGCTACTTTTGGAACTGCATTTACGAATTGTAGGGGTTATTGCCAGACTCCTCCTTGTTATTTCGGGGCCGGAGTTTTCTAAGTCAAAATTTCTACTCCTAAGACAGTTGCTAGCCCCGTAGACCCTTTGCTCTCCCTTTGTTGGCTCTACAGACTGTTTTTGTCACTTTTTCCCCTTTTGTGCAGTGTTTGCAAGTAAAGGTCGGTCTGCTGAGTTTCTCGGGGCCCTTGCGCTTTTTTCACCCCTCCCCCTTACCGTAGTTATGCACGGTCTTCCACTCTCCGTCTCCTCCTCGCCTCTGTTTCTGCTGCTCCTTGCGTGTGCACTATCCGTGCAGCCCACCAATCCCCTAAACGTTATTCTGGCAGCCGCTCTCCGAGACGTATGCAGCACTTCGGCTCGAAATACAGTAATGTTTCAACTCTGATCAAGCAATTTAACTCTAAAGATATCTTAATGCATCATTATATTCCTAGATTTGTATATGCTTTGTTGTTTTTATTGTTTATGATAAAAAAATATACCTTTTTGCTATTTTCTTACCCTTTGCTGAAGGCCACTTTATGAATTTCTTAAGCACACGATTCTAGTTATCAAGATTTAGGCCATGCCCCTAATTATACTGGCCATGCCCCTTTACCAGGTTTGCCACGCCCCTTTTAGAGACCCCCTCAGTTTTGTCATCCTCATAAAGCCCTGCTTACCACACCCTGAATGCATTTAACAGTATAGGCTTGTGAACAGGTGCAGGCTGAAGAGGCCCCTCGAGGCGCCAAGGACAGGGGGTTGTAATTATAAAGATTGGGGTGGGGTGTTGGCTGCAGCCATTCATTTATTCACCAGTTCTTCAAACCTGGTGGTGAAAGGGTGCCTCTTTATTTTTTTTTTGTTTTATTTTTTTAAGTAGGTCTTTATTCACATTTTCCTTAGTACATCAAAAGCAGAAAAAACATATATATATAAGCATTACATTTCCACCAAAATACCGCCCCCCACCCCCCACTGCTGATCTAGCACTAGTAGAGTCAGAATTCATTTATCAAAGATTACAAAAACAGGAAAAAGTACACATCTTAGCCTTGACCCAAGACATTATAAATAAGCACATTTTTACCCTACCCTGAAATTCCTCGCAATCAACATTCCTATTCATTATTCACATGGGGCCAGTTCATTAGGGGAGCCCAGATTGCTAACCCTTTCAATCAATCAGGGAATTGTAAGCGCGCTACTCACCCGTGAGGGTCTCAAGGCGCTTTCGCCTTGCGGCCTCTTCTAGAGTAAACAGCCCTCTCCAGCCTATATACCGCTAAAAATCTTTCCAGCCACTGTTGACCAGATGGGGGAACAGGATCAAGCCAATGGGTAAGTCCGTTTTTATATAGCGCAGCTACTCACCCTCGGAGCTAAGCTGACGCCGGAGCCGGGGAAGAATGAAGATAGAGGGCATCCCACTCCCAATACAATCAATTGTGGTGATAGAACAATTTCTCTGCCCAACGTAATTGCCAGAGTACTACTAACATCTTGTTTCAGAGTATCTAAAACGGGGCAGGCGGCAAACATATGAACGCTATCTGCAGCTTGATAGCCGCACCGAGGGCATGTTGATCCTGCCACCCTGCCCCATTTAGCAATCTTAGCTGGTGTGATGTAAAGATTAAACCATGTTTTAAAACACTGAAGCTGAAGATTAGCCGCAATGAATGATGTCTGGGCCAAGTATAATGAGTCTTCGATCTCCCCCAATCCAACCTGTAAGAGTCCCTGCCATCGGTCTGAGTGTTTAATCAAGTCATCTGGTGTCAACTCATTCAAAATTTTATATATCCCGCCTAGTGTGGTTGAACCTTTAAGTAACCCCTCCATCAGTCTCACCCTAGAAAAACCACAGGTACCCACCGTTTTCCTAACTAGAAAATCTCTTATCTGGAGATATTTAAAAAACTGCCGATTATCCAGCTCAAATCTATCTCTAATGATAAGCACAGTCCCGGGCACACGTGGTGAGGGTATAACGATAGTGTGACCGTATTGTTCGAATAACAGTTGTAGTGGTCGACACCTGTTAGAGTTGAAAAGTTATTTAATGAAAAACAACTGAATTTACAATAAACAACCAGCCGACACGTGTTTTGTCACTCAGAGTAATCCGGTGACTCTTCAGGGCTGTGTAGCATGAGTGAGGATAGAAAAAGCAGAATATGGCAGGCCAGCTATCCCTCGGCACAAGCACCTTCCGGATTCGTCGGAGCTACCTCACAGGCTTATCCGCCTCCCGGCACGCTTCATACCCATGGAGCGCCGTTAGTCTCCTCCTTGCTCCACCACTTCCGCCGCCACCTGGCTTTAGAACCCTGTCCTCCCGCAGTTTCTGGACTTGATTGCTTTGATTGTTCTGACACATCTACCTTCGTTCCAGTACTCCCGCCTGCCATATTCCGCTGATTACTTCTCCTTCGGCATAACTGCCCTCACCGCCCACAGGCTTCCCGGCTACTCCCGTGGCACGCACCCCGTGCCTGGTCTCTACGTGGAGCACCGTCTCCTCCGTTATACAAGATCATTGCGTACACCCCCGGCCGGGTTGGAATTATCACCGGTTCAACAGGTTCTGCTTTTTCTATCCTCACTCATGCTACACAGCCCTGAAGAGTCACCGGATTACTCTGAGTGACGAAACACGTGTCGGCTGGTTGTTTATTGTAAATTCAGTTGTTTTTCATTAAATAACTTTTCAACTCTAACAGGTGTCGACCACTACAACTGTTATTCGAACAATACGGTCACACTATCGTTATACCCTCACCACGTGTGCCCGGGACTGTGCTTATTTTCCCAGTGTGGGTCCTGTGACTCACACACCTCCGGGGGTTATTGGGTAAATCCCCCGACCTGGCAGCACCGTACCTACTCAAGTTCACATTTACACCACGCATACTAGTCTGAGCGCCATACTTCCTGACTACGCCAAAAACCCTAGCTCTAGTCTTCTATCTCTAATGATATCAAACTGTAATACCTCTGTCTCGTTTGTGACATCGCCAACTATCCTGACTCCCTTATCATACCAGTACCTCATATGCCCGTCATTAAAGATATTTGGGAGAGAGTTGTTCTTAAATATTGGGGTATAGGCGTTAATACTTCCGAGGCCTAGTTTTTTCCGGACCGAAGTCCAAACCTTGAACGCACAGATTAAGGTTTTAAACTTTACCCTTTTATAGTAATTAAACTCTATGTGATGCAGAAGACACCCCCTAGCCTCATCCCCCAATATCAACTCAAAAATAGAAGTTGAGGGACCTATCAGCGTTGTAACCGCCTTTTCATTAAGTAATATCCCCACTTTATGTAAAACTGAGGCCCAATGATAAAACTGAAGGTTGGGTACTGCCCACCCACCTCTGTCTTTTGGCAACGTTAAAAATGTAAGCGCTCTCCGAGGGCGGCAGTTAGCACAGATGAATCTGGAGAACAATTGATTCATAGCGATAAACCACAAACTGCAGACGGTCAGGGAAATAGCCCTAAAAAAATATAAAGTCTTCGGTAAAAAGAGCATTTTGATAGCATTACATCTCCCCACCATCGTAAGTTTAAGGTTCTCTAGTCGGTTGAATTCAGTTTTAAATTTGGAAAGTAATGGGTTCAGATTGTTTTCTGTAATCTTGGAAACATCTGCCGTAACTTCCACTCCCAAATATACTGCTTTCTGTACCACTCGCGAATCATTCATCTGGAGCCCTTTGCCAACCAGAACTTGAGTCTTGTTTTGATTCAGGCGGTAGCCGGAAAGCTTCCCAAAAGTATCAGCTTCATTTTTAATCTCCCTTAGTGCATTCATGGGATTCGAGGTAATAATCGCGAAATCGTCGGCATATGCCAATTTCTTAGTACTCCCCCCATTGCTCTGCACTCCTGAAATCCGGTTATTACGTTCGATCCTTCTAACTAGCGGATCGATATATAGTGCAAACAATAAGGGGGAGCACGGACATCCCTGACGGGTCCCCCTGCTGATCAAAACAGGATCCGACATCTCTCCCATTATTGATATTCTCGCCACCGGGTTCTTATACATTATTTTAATAGCCGTGATGAAGCCTTCCCCCAGCCCTCTGTTCTTTAAAGTTGCCCACAAAAAAGACCAGGAGACCCTATCAAAGGCTTTCTCCGCATCAAGCAAGATAAGCCCAATAGGGTCCCCGGTAATACCTGCTGCATCAAAGAGAGCAATAACCCTCTGAATATGGTCTATTGTACTGCGCCAAGGTACAAACCCATGCTGGGTTGGGGAAACCAATTTCTTAATAATAGTCGCCAATCGTTTAGCCAAAATCTTGGCATATACTTTAACGTCGCTATTTATTAAAGTGATAGGTCGGTAAGACCCCATCTCTCTAACCGGTTTACCTTTCTTGGGAAATATAATGATATTGGCTGATCCCCAGGACCCAGGAGCTCCTTGCCCAGCTTGAGCTTCCAAAAACACATCCTTCATTAGCTCCTGTATGGAGGGGGCGAAGATTTTATAGAATTCTCCGGGAATGGCATCTGTTCCTACCGCCTTTCCGTTTACCAGCGAGCTAATAGCGCCTTGAATTTCATCTGCTGTTATAGGTGTTTCTAGCGCCTCCCTCTCCTCTATTGACAATTTCTCACATGAAATCCCAGCTAGGTAGTTCTGGATTGCTTCCTCCTCATTGCTGATGTCGTCATTATAAAGTTTCTGATAAAAACATTGGAAGGCGGCTCGTATTTCTGGAGGCTCAGTAACTAACCCTACCCCGGGATCCTCTATTTCAAGTATCCCCCCTTGCGTTATCCGCTGTCTAGTCCGGACCGCCAGCAGGTGACCCACTCTCTCATTGCATTCATACATTTTGGACCGCCAAGCACAATATTTCCCCGCTGCCTTGTTTGCCGACAGGTCCATAATTGTAGATTTAGCTAAAGCCACTTTAGTTTGTGCCTGCTCTATTTCTCCCTTATTTGTAAGTGCCTGTACCAATTGGGTTTCTGCTTCACTCAATTTCCGATATTGTTCCTGGAGATACCTTTTCTCCTTTGCCTGCGAAGCCCAGCCATACCTCAGTGTTTCCCCTCTTATCCCAGCTTTGAATGCATCCCATATTGTCCCTAACCGCGCGCTTCCTCTATTCTCTTCGATAAATCTCGGAATCCACTCCCTCATGTGTTGAATATAATCTTCTTCATAAGGAAGCGCTCTGTTGAAGGTCCAGCGAGATATGGAGGGCTTTAATGTATGTAGTGAGATTTCTAATACTAGCGGGTTGTGGTCAGACATCACCCGGGGGAATTTTACTATGCTGGATCTCGTCAACACTTCCTGAGACAGAAAAAAAATAATCTAGCCTAGCATGAGTTTGGTGGGGGGCAGAAAAAAAGTATATCCCGCATCTTGAGGTTCTAATGTAGACCAAGCATCAGAGAGTCCATGCGTACTACATAAATTAATTAACGCCTTAAAAACTTTAGGATTACGGCCATGATAGGACCGTTCGCCTAACTTCATATTCTCATTATTTAGATTAACATTAAAATCCCCACATGCAATCAAGGGCAGCGGCCAGCCAACCAACTCCACATTCAACCAGTCAAATAAGGCAGGATCATCAAACACTGAGCCGTACACAGAACATAATGTAAAAGAATAATTATCGGTACAGCATTGAGTAACAACCCATCTACCAAGTTGGTCCAATTTAGAACGTGGGAACCTAAAACCTTTTTTACGAGCCAAAACCGCGACCCCTCTTGTACGTGTTCCCTGGGTTGTGGCAGAGATCAATTGATATCCTGCTAATTCAGCTATCCTTTGTCTGCCGGCCTCGATATGAGTCTCTTGGAGACAAACTATATCCGCCTTTAAATATTGCATATCCTCGTTAATCCTGCGTTTTTTCCGGGGATTGTTCAGGCCACATATATTAACTGAGGCAATCCTCAATTTACCCAGCACCATTTATAGTACAGAACAAACCCGATCTGTTCCTGTTCCTGCTTCCTCCTAATACAAGCTCAACAAGTTTAGCCGGCTGAATCAGCACCCCCCCTTGACCCCTCCACCCCCCCTTTCCTTTATCCTGAGGCAAAAAAGGTCGATAGACCCTTGTGATGCCTCCTGCATAAAGCTGCTCCCCCGCCACCACTCATCCAGCTCCACCCAAGAAAAACAGCCCAGAAAAACCCCCAAGTGATAACAAAAACAAACAGAGAAAAAATAGCCCCCTTCATCATCCAGATTCATCACAATTAACCTTCGATCACCCCCAAATTACCCCTCAGGTCCCTTCAGGTTCCTAGGCTCCGAGATTTCCCGTAAAAAGTCTTGAGCATGTATCTCAGAAGAAAATACTCTAGTGGTTCCCTTGTATATGATTTTAAGTCGAGCCGGACTGAGTAAATAGGCCTCGCACCCTAGCTTTTGAAAAGGCGAAATTAGGTGGCGGAGCCTCCACCTTCTTTCCACCGTAATGTGGCAGAAATCTGGCCTGACAAAGAAGGTGTGACCCTCAGCCGAACGCCGCGATTCTGGTCGGGCCTTGTCAAACACTGCTTGCCACAGGAGGAAATTACCCCAAAAAATTAATATGGCTCTGGGCTTTTCATTAATATCATTCTGCCCCTGCTTTTTCCTAAGCATAAGTGGAAAGCGGTGTATGCGCTGCACCTCCGTATCCCAATCCCACTGTGCAAGTTCGGGGAAACCACCCTTGAGCAAGCGCAACACAAATCCTATAATGTCCCCTCCCTCTGCATTTTCCGGGATACCAAGAAGTCTTAAATTGTTGCGTCGTTGGCGGTTTTCAAAATCTTCTAGTTTCCACATAACGTCCATCATCCGTGATTCATTTGCCGTGGCTTGCCGAGCTGAGCTCTCCGTTCCAGCCTCTAATGCTACCACCCGCTCTTCAAGAGCCGTAGTTCTCTCCGCAATCTCAGCACATGATTTATTCACTTTCCTAATAGCGCCTTGAAGCTTCCTTGTTGCAAGATGGGCCCGTTTATGCTCCTGTCTAGCTTCTCCCTGCATCTGTTTGAGGGTTGCATATATCAAACTCATTGAGGGGGAGGATTCCGCCTCAGTCTTGGGGTTATCAGGCTGATTCTTTAGCCCTTCTGCGAGGTCCGCATCGTCGTACCCACCATCTTCAGTTAGAAACTGAGTAGTTGAATAGTCCCATTTTAGTTGGCTAGAGCGGCTATGATCTGATCCTGATTGCCCAGCCTCTCGCATTTTTCCACCTTTAATTCTCTTTCTTCTTTTCGCTAGGGAGGACAAACGTTTTGGAGTACTGGGATTTGAGAGAGAGCTATCTGATTCCGTACCTGAGTTATCAAGTTCTGATATTTCCCCTTCACTGGGGTTGGATAGCTCAGAATCTTCATTAAGGGAAAATAATTTTTCTCCACATTCAGGGGTTCCCCCAACCTTGCCCAGAATACCGATGGACTTGGGATCTTTTATTAAACTGCCATCCGCAGCCTTCTCCGCGCTACAGTGATTGTCAATATGGCTTCAGGTCCCACTGCACCACCCTTTACAGGATCACAGACCCCGATAGCACCCAAACTAGTACTCACATTGTCCACCGGAGGGTCGATGTTCTCCTCTGCCAGCACTGTCAATATCCCTCCATCCGTGGTTGTAGTTTCCTCTTTCTCCACTTTGTTCCCTTTCTCCTCCAGTTTCCCTCGGCCGGAAAACATCCCAGGAATCACCCGTTGTTGTCTGGCAGGGCCCGCCTCTTCCCCGAGACGCTGCTCCTTGCTTTTGGTTTTCCCTGCCTCCGCCTCCTTACTTCTGTTAGGATTTCGGCAGCAGATGCCCTTGTAGGAGAAATGTCGGTACCTTGATGCATGTGTACTTCCCTCGTTAGTTCACAGTGTGAGTTCTTTTGTGACGACCCCTACCTGCTATAAGAGGCCGTCTCACCCAATTGCCAATGCTTGACTTACTATCCCTAACTAGTGACCACGCCCCCATCGAGCTCGGAGTTGAGTACCTGCTCTTTGGATTGATTCCTGGTATCCGGCTTGAACTCTTCTATCCCGAGTTGCCTTGTCTACTTCTGCTATCCATCCGAGTTCTGTTCCTTCCCTGACGAGCGTGTGTCTCGCTGATCCGCTCCTCTCCCCACGGAGCCGGCCAGCGTGCCACGCCTTCCTTTGCTGACCTGCCTTCGTGAAAGCGTCTGTGCCGCTGATCCGCTCTTTTCCCCACGGAGCCGGCCAGCGCGTCACGCCATCTGTTGCCGACCCACCTTCGAGAGCGTGTGCGCCTCTGATCCGCTCCTCTCCCTACGGAGCCGGCCAGCGCGCCACGCCATCTTTTCCTGTCCCGCTTTCTTGAAAGCGTGTGCGCCGCTGATCCGCTCCTCTCTCTACGGAGCCGGCCAGCGCGCCACGCCATCTTTTCCAGTCCCGCTTTCTTGAAAGCGTGTGCGCCGCTGATCCGCTCCTCTCCCTACGGAGCCGGCCAGCGCGCCACGCCGTCTTTTCCTCTCCCGCTTTCGTGAAAGCGTGAGTGCCGCTGATCCGCTCCTTTCCCTACGGAGCCGGTCAGTAATTCTTGGAATCCCCACTCCCCTTAACAAACTAGGGGACTCTCCCTCTTTTGAATCACCCAACGTGACCTTGAGTGGTTGTGGAAGTGAGTGGTTGTGTTTGTCGTCCCTTAGTAGTTCATCTTCTCAGTATTCCCTTACCTGCACTTCCTGGTCTTTCATCGATTGGGCCTGGGTTATGCGCTCATAGGACGCTGAGAAATATCAGAATATCCTGGGACTCTATCACTGGTAAGTGAACTGCATATGTTGGGAAGTGACATGCATTAATGTTCTTGACTACTGTTTAGTTCTTGAGGAGTAAGACCAGTCTTATTTGTTATCTCTTTTGTTTAGCTTCTCTGTGGGACCAGCTCCCCACTACCACGCTACCTGGTGTCATCTCTGGGGAAAGAGTGGTGGTCACTCTATGCGTTATTCCCCTTACTTTTGGTTAGCAGCGTCTTGTGAGTGAGTTACTATACCTCCTCCAGGAGTTGTTGTCTAAAGGTGGGGGGAACTAATTTCTTTGCTCCTGTGGAATCTCACGTGGATTGGACTTCAGACCCGACAGAAAGTCAAGCCCAAGAGTTATTTCCACCTGAGCAAAGATGAATACTGACGGGGCTAGCGCCCCTCTAGATCCCTCTCTCCACTCATCTTTATTAGGTCCCTCAGTAGAGGAACTTGCGGCAGTTCTAGTTGAATTGCAATCGGAGGTAGGGAGGTTAAGGTCTGAAAATCAGAGATTACAGACAGAGTTACTACAATCAAAGTCACAGAATTCAGTAGACCCTAGGAACCCTGGTACCCTTCCAAAGACCCGGAAAAGTTACATTCAGCCTGCGCATTTTTCAGTTCCGTCCCATAGTCCCAATTCCTCCACAAGGGTAGATAGCAACATACCTCCTGTTCACTTTACTGTTCATACTCCCAGCCCAGTTCCACTAGCTATGCCAGAGAGGTTCAACGGAGACAGTGCTAGATTTAGCGTCTTCATGAACCAATGTCAGCTACAGTTCCTGTGTAAGGCGGCATCGTTTCCAGACGACGCTGCTAAAGTAGCCTTTGTTATATCTTATTTAGCAGGCAATGCTGCAGATTGGGCTGTTCCATTGGTAGAAAACAACGATCCATTATTATATGACTTTATGCTATTTCAGGATAAGATGAAGAGTCTTTTTTCAAAACATACCTTTATGCAGGCCAGCGATAATGCTCTTCTCAATCTTAGGCAGGGATCCAGGACCTACTTACGTATATAACTAACTTTAATAGGCTGGTAGCTGAAACGCATTGGCCTGAAGAAAAAGAACCTCTCTGTTTTATCGAGGGTTAAACGATGAACTTAAAGATTTGTTGTCTCAAATAGTAGATCCTCCTGATGACTGCTCTGCCTTCATAGATATGACGGTCAAGTTGGATCATAGACTCCATGAAAGGAAAGGGGAAAAATCACGTCTTACTCTTTCTAAATATATGTTAAAACCTGAAAAGAAAGACATTAAAGACGTTGCTGAGCCTATGCAGATTGGAGGACTGAGGAGTCCGCTGTCTGCTGAAGAAAAAGACAAGAGGAGAAAGAACAATCTCTGTTTATATTGCGGGAAAGGAGGACATTATGCTCGTGAGTGTCCAATCAGACCTCGTTCCGTTGCTAAGAAAATCGCAAGTAGTATTCTTCCTACTTATATGGAGGAAAACTAGAAGACTTGAAGAAAGCAGAGACCAATTCTTCAAGTGTTGTCTTTTCTACGGTCTCTACCACAAAGAAAATCCTTCCCCTAGTACCAAGACACTTTACCTTGTCCATTACTTTGGTGATATCTCCTCAATGTCGAAAGAACATGTCTATATTATTGGACTCAGGGGCCACAGGAATTTTCTTGATATTCAGTTGGCCCGAGATGTCGGAATCCCTTTCTTATTGAAACCTCATCCTGAACCGGTGAGAGCGGTAGATGGGTCTGAGTTATCATCTGGATTGATTACCTATCAGACTCCCCCGATTGTAATGGTGTGTAATAACGGACATTCAGAATCTATAGTCTTTGATCTTATAGACACCCCCAATTTCGGCGCTATCCTGGGGGTTCCCTGGCTACAAGTTCACAATCCCCAAATAGACTGGGTGACTCGAACAGTGACACTAAAATCTCATCATTGCATGATAAACTGTTACCAAGAAGCAAGTGAATGGAATAGTTCGCTTTGCTGTGCGGTACATATAATGTCCACAGTTCCTGACCTTCCGGCGCACTATGAGGAATACCTAACTGTCTTTGACGAAGTTAAAGCCTCTGCCTTACCTCCGCACAGAAGCTATGATTGTCGCATTGATTTAGTACCCGGAGCAACCTTGCCAGTTAGTCGTATTTATGCCCTAACTGCACCTGAAACTGAATACTTGCAGAAATACATCGAAGAAATGCTGGAAAAAGGGTTCATACGTCACTCTACATCTCCAGTGTCCTCTCCCATCTTTTTTATTCCAAAGCGAGAAGGGGGTCTTCGAGCGTGTTTGGATTATCGCGCCCTTAACAAAGTCACCATAAAGAATAAATATCCCCTACCACTTATTTCAGTTCTTTTGGATCAGGTACGAGGAGCTAAGATCTTTACCAAAATAGATCTTAGAGGAGCCTACCATCTCATTCGTATTAAACATGGAGATGAATGGAAAACAGCATTCCGTACCAAATTTGGGTTATTTGAGTACTGCGTAATGCCGTTTGGTCTTTGTAATGCTCCAGCGGCATTTCAATTTTTTGTTAACGAAATACTAAGAGAATACCTTGATGTCTTCGTGATCGTCTATATCGACGATATCCTGATTTATTCACAAACAGAACAAGATCATATTATCCACGTTACAAAAATCTTGAAAACACTGAAGGAAAACCAATTATTCGCCAAACTTGACAAGAGCACCTTCCATACCACCAGAGTGGAGTTTCTAGGATTTGTGATATCTCCTGAAGGCGTACATATGGACCCCAAAAGATAGAAGCCTTGGTTAACTGGTCTAGTCCCTGTACAGTAAAAGAGGTGCAATCTTTTATAGGTTTTGCCAATTTTTACCGCAGATTTATAGATCACTTTTCTGAATTATTAACACCCATTACTCGACTTCTGCGGAAAGGAGTACAGTTTGAATGGAATCAAGAAGCAGAACGAGGCCTTCTGCATTTTAAAGGAACGATTCACTACCGCTCCTGTCATCAAACATGCTGATAATACGCAACCTTATTACGTTGAAGCAGACGCTTCTCAGTATGCGGTGGGAGGAGTTCTCTCTCAGAGAGATACTAACACAGGACGCTTGCATCCTGTTGCTTACTATTCTAAAACCCTATTGCCTGCTGAACAGAACTACACAATTGGAGAACGTGAACTATTGGCCATCAAGCTTGCCTTCCAGGAGTGGAGACACTATTTGTTAGGATCCCCACATATAGTTACCATCTACTCTGATCATAGAAATCTCCAATATTTTCGGTCAGCACGAGCACTTACTCCCCGTCAAATGAGATGGGTTTCATTCTTTAGTGAGTATGATTTCGTTATCACTTATCGCCCTGGATCTCAACATGGCAAGGCAGATGCACTCTCTCGACTTGGTCCAGAGAAAGTTGCCTCTCCTGAATGTTATCCCCCTTTTTTTTCTGACAAAAAAATTATAGGGGTAGAATGCCATGGGGACGTCACTCCCTTGGGGTTTATAGACAAACTAAAAGAATACTACTGTACCATCCCTTCTGAAGAATGGGAAAACGATCCCCTGAATCAGATCAGAGACCAGTTGTATTATCACTTTTACAAATTATACATACCAACTGTTGCATTGCAAAAACAACTATTGCTCTGGTGCCACAATAGCTCACTGGCTGGACATCCAGGGAGTAGCAAAACCCTCAAGATCTGTCAGAGATGGTTTTGGTGGGAAGAAATGGCCAAAGATATTATAGCCTTTGTCAATTCGTGTTCCACCTGTGCTCGACAAAAAGCCTCACATTGTGCTCCGGCCGGGTTATTGAGAACCACTGCCGTTCCCCCTTCCCCTGGCATTCCATTAGCATGGATTTTATTACAGATCTCCCGAGAAGTCAGGGATACAACACCATCTTTGTAGTGGTAGATATGTTAACCAAGATGGCCCATTTTGTCCCTCTAAAAAACTTACCCACATCCAAAGAATTAGTGCATATTTTTCTAGAACATGTAATCAGATTACATGGTCTTCCTTCGATAATCATTTCAGACAGAGGGCCCAATTTGTGTCCAAATTTTGGCAAGGCATGTGTAAGACACTGGGTATAGATCACAGACTCTCCACCGCTTATCATCCCCAAACCGATGGTCAAACCGAAAGAACTAACCAGACTTTAGAACAATATTTACGTTGTCTGTTAGCCACAATCACAAGTGACTGGTTCCGAGCTCTCCCTATGGCTGAATTTGCCTATAACAATTCCACACATTCTTCTACTGGTGTGTCTCCTTTCTTTTTCACATTAGCACAACACCCTAAATTCCTGCCTATTTCTCTTCCCTCAGAATTAGAGAGTATCCCTGCTCTTAAAGATCATCACAAAGTTCTTTTGTCCAACTGGGACAACGCAAAAAAAGAATTACACCGAGCCAAAGAAGCCATGAAACTACAGGCTGATAAACACAGACGTCCTGAACCTGCTTATCAAGTAGGAGACAAGGTGTGGTTATCAACTAGAAATCTGAGATTGAGAGGCTCTAAAAAATTACAACCTAGATACATAGGTCCTTATCTGGTAAAGAGAGTAATAACACCTGTTACAGTACACCTGCAGTTGCCAGACGACATGCAAATACACCCTGTATTTCATTGCTCCTTAGTCAAAAGATACATACCCCCTCTAGTCCCTGAGAAGCCTCCTCCCCCAATAATCATAGAGGGTGAAGAGGAATATGAAGTGAACATGATTTTAGATTCCACGCAAACACAGAGGCAAAATACAGTACCTCATTGATTGGGTAGGCTATGCCCCAGAGGATAGGTCCTGGGAGCCTGCTGAAAATATTCATGCCCCTGTGTTGATTCGCAGATTCCATGCACTCCATCCTTCAAAACCCCGCCCCGGGAATAGGCCTTTGGGTGGGAGAACTGTTAGGATTTCGGCAGCAGATGCCCTTGTAGGAGAAATGTCGGTACCTTGATGCATGTGTACTTCCCTCGTTAGTTCACAGTGTGAGTTCTTTTGTGACGACCCCTACCTGCTATAAGAGGCCGTCTCACCCAATTGCCAATGCTTGACTTACTATCCCTAACTAGTGACCACGCCCCCATCGAGCTCGGAGTTGAGTACCTGCTCTTTGGATTGATTCCTGGTATCCGGCTTGAACTCTTCTATCCCGAGTTGCCTTGTCTACTTCTGCTATCCATCCGAAGTTCTGTTCCTTCCCTGACGAGCGTGTGTCTCGCTGATCCGCTCCTCTCCCCACGGAGCCGGCCAGCGTGCCACGCCTTCCTTTGCTGACCTGCCTTCGTGAAAGCGTCTGTGCCGCTGATCCGCTCTTTTCCCCACGGAGCCGGCCAGCGCGTCACGCCATCTGTGCCGACCCACCTTCGAGAAAGCGTGTGCGCCTCTGATCCGCTCCTCTCCCTACGGAGCCGGCCAGCGCGCCACGCCATCTTTTCCTGTCCCGCTTTCTTGAAAGCGTGTGCGCCGCTGATCCGCTCCTCTCTCTACGGAGCCGGCCAGCGCGCCACGCCATCTTTTCCAGTCCCGCTTTCTTGAAAGCGTGTGCGCCGCTGATCCGCTCCTCTCCCTACGGAGCCGGCCAGCGCGCCACGCCGTCTTTTCCTCTCCCGCTTTCGTGAAAGCGTGAGTGCCGCTGATCCGCTCCTTTCCCTACGGAGCCGGTCAGTAATTCTTGGAATCCCCACTCCCCTTAACAAACTAGGGGACTCTCCCTCTTTTTGAATCACCCAACGTGACCTTGAGTGGTTGTGGAAGTGAGTGGTTGTGTTTGTCGTCCCTTAGTAGTTCATCTTCTCAGTATTCCCTTACCTGCACTTCCTGGTCTTTCATCGATTGGGCCTGGGTTATGCGCTCATAGGACGCTGAGAAATATCAGAATATCCTGGGACTCTATCACTGGTAAGTGAACTGCATATGTTGGGAAGTGACATGCATTAATGTTCTTGACTACTGTTTAGTTCTTGAGGAGTAAGACCAGTCTTATTTGTTATCTCTTTTGTTTAGCTTCTCTGTGGGACCAGCTCCCCACTACCACGCTACCTGGTGTCATCTCTGGGGAAAGAGTGGTGGTCACTCTATGCGTTATTCCCCTTACTTTTTGGTTAGCAGCGTCTTGTGAGTGAGTTACTATACCTCCTCCAGGAGTTGTTGTCTAAAGGTGGGGGGGAACTAATTTCTTTGCTCCTGTGGAATCTCACGTGGATTGGACTTCAGACCCGACAACTTCCTGCTATGGGAGTAGCGTCTCCAGCTTTCCTCCCGATCGGGGTTTTCCGCGAAGCCTGCGGGCCCCTGAGACTCCCTGCAGCGCTACCTCCAATCGCGCCTAACCCTGGGCGTAGTCCGCGTAGTAGCGCTACGCGTAGCTACGCGAAGTGCACTTCGCACTACGCGAGCTACGCGTAGCTACGCGAACTGCGTAGTGCACTGTGCAAAATGCTGTTCGCACTGATTGCACAGTGCCGGATGCTTGTCCGCACTGTGCAATCAGAGCAAACCGCATCTTGCACAGTGCAAGCGATCGTTTTCTGCCGCTCGAGTAGATTTCTACTCGGCGGCAGCTCTCTCAACGCGGACTGGTAGTTTCTCATCGCGAGCGGTCGCGAGCATACGCGACCACTCGCAATGAGAAACCTGACCTCCCCGCGGTGAGAATCTCGCCGGGAGGTTTATTTTCCACGCTCGTGATCGGCAACTTGATGTTGCTGATCGCAAACGAGGAAAAAGTCTCGCCGGGATGTCATTTTGCTTGCTCGCGGTCGGCAACTTGACGTTGAGGACCGCGAGCAAGCAAAAAATGACCGCTACGCGTGTTTGCACTGTGCTACGTGCAATTCGCGTAGTGCGAAGTAGCGCAAACTTCGCAAACTACGCGAGCGTAGCGTAGTACTTCGCCCAGGGTTAATCGCGCCACTCTTTAGTTGTGTCCTTTGTAGCAGGTGTCAGCCCTAGTGCCAATTCATCCGTGCTTCACAGCGCTGTATTTAGTAGGTGTAATTAAGCTGTTAGTACTGTCCTGTGCCGAGCCCTGCAAACAGAAATGATGAAAGCGGTCCACCTTTGCTCCGTGGCCTCAGTACTTACCTTTACAGCTGGAGAACTGAAACATTGACACCTTATTGTTTCTTCCTTCGTTTCACGGAGCCCTGAAAACGTCTGGTGAATGAAACGCTTGTGGGATGTTTTCGCATGCTGTGAGCAGACATGCCCAATACACTTGGAAGATTCTCTCTTTGTATCGCTGGTCTGGTGCTGATGCAGGGCCGGGCTGGGAACCCCATCCCTCCTTCCTCTCTCTCTCTTTCGACTCATCGATTCTCACTCTCATTCTACCACAGCAGTGAATCTCGAGGAGCTGGACAAAGGGAGGGAGGTGCCAGCGGTGGCCTGTCTTCAAAACCAGCCTTCAGCCCTCTGGAGAAATGGCTGACTTTTTTTGTGTGTGCGTACATCACCCAAGGGCATTGGAGCACTTTGTAACAGAACTAGAATATATTACATTTTTTTTTCTTTTCTTTTTTATATAAGGCAGGGAAGTTAATTGATTTGCCAAGAATCATAGGATGTTGAGCCGACGGCGGTTTCGGAGCAGTTTCTCATGTTCCAGAGTCTGCAGCTGTGGCCACTAGGCCGCATTTCCTCCTTTCTGTAGGCCAGTCCAGCCCTTGATGACAGATGGGGTTAACATATGTGCTGAAGTAACTGGGGCAAGAGGCAAGCCTCCTGCGGTGCCAGTTGTGAATAGAGCGCACCTAAACGCACATCATCTGTAGGGTCATAGCCCAGGACGTCCATGGTGCATGCCTTGTACCTTCAGCCTCACACCTCTGCTGCTTTTCATCCTCCCTGATTTGATTTGATTGAACAACTTATGAAGCGCGAACAAATGCCCGAGGGGGTCAAGGCGCTAAAGCGATTAGTCTACTAGGGGGCGAGAACATCATCCCTTTACTAAAAGGACATTACAAGGCAAAACGCCAGGTCTTCAAGGACTCGCGTAAAGGAAAATGGGCTTCCAGGCAAGAGATGGATTGAGGGAGAGTGTTCCAAAGCTTAGCTGTAGCCACAGCAAAGGCTCTCCCGCCCCATCTTACCCTCCGAAACCTAGGAATAACCAACAGGTTTTTACCAGCAGAACGCAACTGTCTAGTAGGGACATACCGTTGAAAGCGAGGCTTAACTCCCTCAGGAGTTGTGAAGTGCCTTATGAACAATGCATAAGGCCTTAAATACAATTAGTTTGGCAGCCGGGTGCCAGTGCAATTTCCGAATAGCAGCAGAGACTGAATGATATTTAGGAAGATCCAAAACGAGTCTTGCTGCAGCATTCTGGACAAGCTGCAACTTATCAATGGATCTTATTAGTGTCCAGGTAGAGCGTGTTACAATAATCAATCCTGGACATAATCAGTGCCACAGCCGCTTGTTTACGCGCAGAGAGAGAAAGAAACGGAAATACCTTCCTAAGGGTCTTAATAACCCAAAACCAAGATGATACTGTCTTATTGACCTGAAGATTAAAGGACAAATTGTTGTTAATTAGGACACCAAGATTCTTTGCCGAGTCAGCAGGGCTGGGACATTGCCCAAGCATTACTGGCCTATTGATTGTTGACTGCCAAAGATCAAAACCTCGGTTTTGTCCCCATTCAGTCTGAGGTCATTTTTTAATACTTTATTTATAACTGTTGGCAGTCATAAACATGAACACAAAACAGTTTAAATGGCATGGCAATTGCAGCAATGACATACTTAAATTCGACATCTCAATAAGTAGCGTTAAGAGTACAGGGATACCTTTTGCCTCTCTGAACCAGTCGGCAAAATATCTCATGGATTGGAGGAATGTTCCTGTTGACGAATGTAGCTGGTAAAGGGCTCCCAAATGTCTCGAGGGCGGGATCTTGGGGGCATTAGGTCCTAAAAATTGGATAATTGTTCATAACAATAGGAAATGTCTTTGATCCAGTCTCGTGTCTTCGGCGCTAGTGTGCTGCCCCAGCACATTGCGACCCTACGTTTGGCAAGTAGGAGCATTAGAGCAGAGAGTTTGCGAGAATTGCTGGCTATCTCTGCCACGTAGCCCAGTAGTCCGGTCAGGGGAGAGGGGGACAGCGGTGTATTTATGACTTTCTCTATTACCTCAAAGACCTCCACCCAGTATGCCGCGACAGCGGGGCATTGCCAGGCGAGATGAATAAAATATGCTGAAGTGGCGTGGCAACGTGTGCAATGAGAGTCTGGGGATATGCCCATGCGATGTAATAACACTGGAAGGCGATAGGTGCGGTGTAGGAAATTAAAACTAAATGAGACGTAGCCTGTAGTTTGGAGATACCAATTAAAGTTGGCTGCAGCAAAATGCCCATTGTCCATCTGTGAGTGGGAGGGCGAGATCCTGCCCCCAAACTTCTCGGGCTGGTGTGGACGTCGCGGGTGAGATGTGTTGTATATTGTTGTAGAGAGACGTGATTAGTTTCTGGGGCGAAGTTGTAGTATATATGTAATCTAACGCTGTGAGGGTCGCCGGGGGGGGCTGGAAATGTTTTGAATAGCTCTCTGCATGTCGCCCGTAGTTGATAATATAGAAGAGTGTCCAAGGGCGCGCTGGAATTAGGTTGCGGGGTTGAGGGATCGCGGAATTGGTCCTCTGGGAAGAGGTCTGCAAAGATGTGAATGTTAAGCTTACTAGCTTACTGCATGCGCTCCCATCATGTAATGGGGGCATTAGGGGGTGTCTCGCTACTGGAACAGATGGGGCATAAAGGAAAGAGACACCTGCGCGGCGTGCCAACCCAGCCCACGCCCACCTCATACACTGAAGTATCTATTTCGGAAATGGGCCGTTTGTATGGAAGTAACAGGGCAGTCTAGAGTGGCCACGTCGAGACCGCATCTGTCTCTACTGCAACGTGCGGTTGGAAGGGTGTAGGGTGCGTCCAATATTGCAGGAAGTGTGCCTGGGCGCATAGTGCATATAATTGCAGATCTGGTGCACCTAGGCCGCCTTAGAATTGCGGTAAGGTCAGCAGTTCGTATTTAACCCGAGGTTGTTGGCCTGCCCAGACCAATGTGATGAGATTAGAACGAAGCCGTTTAAAGAAGGCTTGTGTGATCGGGATAGGAATGTTTATAAATAAATAAAGAAACTTCGGCAGTACAACCATCTTTGCGATGGTGATTCGGCCCGTCAGCGATAGTGGGAGTTTGGACCATAGGGGTATGCGATCTTCAAGCCACGCCATCGCTCTACCGAAATTGGCTTTCCATAACTCAGTTGTGTCCCTGCTGACGTAAATCCTTAGGTACTTAACGGGGCCAGTGGCCCACTGGAGTGGGTACTCGACGGGAAAGGGGATTGTGGCTTCAGTTAAGGGAAGGTACTGATTTGGCCCAGTTTATTTTAACTCTGGAGAGGCCTCCGAAGCGTATGATTTCACGGATTAGTGGGGAGAGATTGTGTTCCGGCTGACTCACATAAAGAGTGATGTCGCCCGCATATAAGGACACGATGAGGCCTCGGGTTGTGAAGTCCACTCCTCTGTTCGCATGGTGTTGGCGAATTTGTGCGGCTAGGGGTTCCATCGCAATGGCGAAGAGCAGGGGAGAGAGGGGACATCCCTGTCGCCTGCCCCTGTTGACCGGTAAGGATTCTGATATCTGCCCATTGAGGCACACCTGGGCGGTGGGCGAGGTGTAGAGGAGGCGTATCTGTGCGAGGAAAGTGGAGCCGAGGCCCATTCTGCTCAGTAGCGGTAACAAACATCCCCATTCCAGTGTGTCGAAGGCCTTGGTCACATCGAGCAGGGCTGCCAGTGCTGTGGTGTGAGGATGTAGATAATGCATTACTGCGAACATGGTCCGGAGGTTGTGTGCTGTGGAGCGGCCCGCATGAAACCGGATTGATCAGGCCGGATCATTACAGGTAACAGAAGCTGCAACATGTTTGCTAATACCGTTGCAAATATTTTATTATCTATGTTAATGAATGATAGGGGCATGTAAGAATTGCATTGGTCAGCCGGCTTGTCCGGTTTAAGCAGCGTAAAAATCACAGCCTCCCGCATTGAGGGGGGGGAGCGAGCTCGCCTCCAGTGCGTCGTGATATACTTCCATCAGCTGGGGAATTAAGATGTCAGAGTATTCTTTGTAAAAGGCTGCTGTCAGCAGTGATGGGGGAGTCCAAGAATTCCCGGTGTGAACTCGAGAGCCACACCAGCTCAATGGTATCGAAATAGACCTGTAGGTCCGGGGGTGGGGCTGATTGGGAGGAGGAGTACACTTGGGTGAAGAAGTCAACCATGGTGTGTAACAGGTCAGGAGTAGAGGAGTGGCGTTGGCCCCCCGAGTCCACTAGACCAGATATATAGGAGGAGGTGCTTGGTTTCTGGAGCATCCTGGCTAGTGTTCTGCCAGGCCGTTCTCCTTCGCCATATCGGCACGCCTGGGTTGCCTAGAAAGTGGACCTCTCTAGTTGCCTTTTCCTGGTATGTCGTCATTTTGCTGCGGATGTTAGCTAGGATAGTGGTGTCATTAGAGCGGTGAAACTGAGCTTCAAGTGTGGAGATATCTGCTTCAAGTGCCCGAGATCGTTCTTAGGAATGCCTTGAGCACACAGTGTTGCTTGGCTATGCAGACGCCTCGGATAACCACCTTGAAGGCGTCCCAAAGTGTGGCTGGGGAGCTGACCGAGCCAGTGTTTTGCTCAAAATAGTCCTGAATGGCTGTGCGTACTTCTTCTCTAAAATTTTTATCTCTGAGCATGTTTGGAGGTAGCCGCTAGGAAAACGCGCTTGGAAGTGCGTGGGGGGTCTGATGACCAGTTGGACCGGTGCATGGTCTGAGAGGGTGTGTGGCAAGTAAGATGTTTCAGACCGCCAGGGTAGCATAGTTCTGGATGCCAGCTAGTAATCTATTCTGGACCATGCCCCATGCTGCAGGGAAAAACGAGTGCCTTCGCGTGTGCTGGGGTGCATGTCACGCCAAACATCTATGAGGTTATCTCATGATCGAGGTAAGTGTAGAAGAAGCTTGTGAGTGGGGGCGTCTGGAACTCCCTGCCCTGTCTGCGTTGTCTATCAGGGGAACACTGAAATCGCCACACCAAAGTACATTCTGCGAGTTGGAGCTTACGATCTGATGGCAAACTTTGGCAAAGAAGGTTGGATCATCTGTGTTCGGGCCGTAGACAGTGGCTATGGTTATGGAGTTTGCTGGTCAGAATGATGTAGCGACCTTCATCATCGCAAAAGTAGTGGTCAGTGGTCCAGGCCAGGCCCCTTCGTATGAGGATGCATATCCCCCTTGCATAGTTGGAATATGAGGAGGAGTAAGTTAATCCCCAACCTCTGGTAAGTAGAGGCGGAAGGCTATTGTTGACAAGGGGGGTTTCTTGGAGCAGACAGATATCTATGGCATATCTGTTCAGATAGGTGTGGACTAGGCGTATTTTTCTACCATCATTGAGCCCCCTCACGTTCCATGTGATTAGTTTAATCGAGGCAATCTTATCCATCTGTGTTAGGAGGGACCGTGATGTTGCAACGGGGAGAGTGATGTGTCCGTATGTCAGTGCTAGCTGTGTGAGAAAGTGTGCATGTGTGTGCCAGTGTGCCAACATTTCTAATGCAAGAAACAAAACTATAGAAATTAACCCTTAACAATCCCTCCCCTCCCAATAATCCCCCCACCCACTCCAACCCCCCAATTAGTTTGAGGTATCCCCCCCATAATTGAAACCTCCGGGAATCATCCCAGGGGGCAGTGGAAACTCCACGGGGTCTACCCGCCGTGAGGCTGGGTGACGGAGCATAGGTGTGGGGAAGGGACCACAACTGCTCCACCCGAGGCCACATTGCAATAATATCACAGATGCCTTCGCTTGGCCTACTTAGATGGCTCCTTCTGAGATTAGTTTTGCAAGGGGGAGCGACTTCTATTCTGTGAAGCAGTACTTGAGTTCCTGTGCTCTGCTGTGGATGGTACGGGTAGTAGTTAATCATTATCACTAAGTCGCGCTCCTGTTGAGGGGGAGCCTGCGCGGTCTTCCCGGGGGCGATCCTTCTTTGCCTGCTGTTTGGCGAACTTGAGGGCCTGTTTCGGTTCCGTGAAATGGAGTGTTCTGCCGTCTAGAGTAATCTTGAGTTTGGCGGGTATAGCATGGCGTATTTGATGTGGGCTTGTTGTAGGAGTCGTTTAGCTGGTAGGAATTTGCGGCGGGCTGCTTGTACCGCCTTGGTAAAGTCTGGGAAAAAGGATATAGCGTCTCCTTTGTACTGAATTTGACCCCGTTCCCTGGCCCGCCGGAGGATTGTGTCACGGTCTTTGTAATTCTACAGGCGCGCCACGATTGGGCGCGGCGGTGCCCTCGGGGGGGGGGGGTCTCAGCCCCAATGATCTGTGTGTTCTCTCAACTATGAAGACCGGTGACAAGTCTGAGCTGAAAAGGTCCCGCAGCATAGTTTCCATAAAGTCCTCCATCTTGGAAATGGCGGTGGATCCGAATACGCCCACTACCCAGAGATTGTTGCTCCTCGAGCGGGCTTCGAGGTCCTCGTTTTTTTGTTTGATTAGGTCTAATATTTTGTCCATTTGTAGGAGGCGTTCGGAAGTGGTGGCTTGATTGTCATCCGTTTCGGACACACTGGTTTCCAAGAGGTCGAGCCGGGAGTCGTGGGCGTCGACCCTATTCTTAACCTTGTCCAGGCGGGAGGTAAGCATGTCCAGTTTGGCGTCGATAGTTTTCAGGCTGGATTTCACCTCTAGCAGTATTGCTTTCAGGTCTAAGTCCTGGTCTTCCAGGGCCTCATCATCTGGGCATTGGGAGGCAGCACCTTTGTCTGTTTCAGGGTCAGTTTGTTTGGCGCTGCGTTAGAAAAGTGAGCTTGGACTCCCTGCCCTCTGGTTTCCCCATGGCCGCAGAACGCGGGAAGCCGACAGTTTAGCCGGCCGGCAATATCCAGAGAGTGCACTCCGCGGTCCTGTGTCCACCAAGGGGGGGCGAGGAGTCACCCAGCACAGTGTCCCCTCTTGTCTCCTTTTCAGATTGAATCCGCCTTTTGGATCGTGATAGTGGAGGGGGAACCCCCTGGTGGGCGGAATTCACTGGCTCGGAACCAGGGATGCAAGGCAGGCAGCAACTGTGGGCAGTGGGCCTTTGACTCGATGTTATTGGTGAGGGATTTCAGCCTCTGGGCCTACAGGCCTGGCCCAGGCGCGGGGGCGGTGGTGGCAGCGAGGCGTGTCGGCTGGGGAATATGGCTCTTTACAACGAATGCGTTGTTCACACATTCCATATCAACGCAGTCGTTACAACGACCGCATTGTTTCAACGCGAACCATTACATCGCAAGTCGTTTCAAAGACTTGCTGTAGGGGGCGCGCTGGACTTAGGAATAGTATTATTTACTATTCCTACTCCAGTTTGTACAACAGCAGGGAAGGTGTTGGATTGTAAATCCAACACCAGCGCACCCCCTACAGCAAGTCGTTGAAACGACTTGCAATGTAATGGTACACGTGGTAACAACGTGGTCGTTGTAACAACCGCGTTGTAAAGGAACCGCTTTGTGGATACAGCGTTGTAAACGCTGTTTCCCCTGCTGGGCCCCTACGGGGCAGCAGGGAGCGTCAGCCGCCGGATGTCCCACCGGCCGGATCGCCGAATAGGGAAGTCGATTCGCGCACCGGGGGGAGGGAGAGGGGGGGTATGGGGAACACTCGGCCCCCTCCGCAAGCTCGCTGAGCAAATTGCACTCACCGCCCCTCCGACAACTCCCTGGCTCGTTCCGCGGGTGGTGAGAACAGCTTCAGTCTTTCATTCCACACCCAGCAGCAGGGATGCAAGGCAAGCAGCAACTGTGGGCAGTGGGCCTTTGACTCGATGTTATTGGTGAGGGATTTCAGCCTCTGGGCCTACAGGTCTGGCCCAGGCGCGGGGCCGGTGGTGTCAGCGAGGCGTGTCTGCTGGGGAATATGGCTCTTTACAACGAATGCGTTGTTCACACATTCCATTACAACGCAGTCGTTACAACGACCGCGTTGTTTCAACGCGAACCATTACATCGCAAGTCGTTTCAACGACTTGCTGTAGGGGTCGCGCTGGACTTAGGAATAGTATTATTTACTATTCCTACTCCATTTTATGCAACAGCAGAGAAGGTGTTGGATTGTAAATCCAATACCAGCGCGCCCCCTACAGCAAGTCGTTGAAACGACTTGCGATGTAATGGTACTCGTGGTAACAACGCGGTCGTTGTAACGACCGCGTTGTAAAGGAACCGCGTTGTGGAGACAACGTTGTAAACGCTGTTTCCCCTGCTGGGCCCCTACGGGCAGCAGGGGGCATCAGCCGCCGGGTGCCCCACCAGCCGGATCGCCGCAGCGGGAAGTCGATTCGAGCAACGAGGGGGGGTGGGGAGAAGGGGATCACCCGGACCCCCAACAAGCTCGCTGGGCAAAACTGCACTCCCCGCCCTTCCAACGACTCCCCGGCCCGCTCTGCGGGTGGCGCGAACAGCTTCAGACATTCAACCCGCAACCAGCAGCAGGTCAGGCCTGGGCGCCACCTTGGCCGGCCTGCACCACCGGCCTGGCACCGCAACGCCGCAGCGTGATTGCCCACCGGGGCAGCGCAGACAAAACCAGTATCGATTTGGCTGTCCTCCGCCCGCCCCCGTCTCTTCAGCGTTCGAATGATCGGCTTAGGCCTCAGCCTCTTCCCAGCCACCTCGCATCAGCGGCTGCGCCTAGTGTTGCAGCAATGTCGGAGTTGTTCGCCGCCTCATCGGCATCACCGGTGTCTGCAGGATGTCGTGGCCCTGGTGGCAGGGACAGATGGCCCCTATGTTCGTTGGGGCATGTCGGATTGTGGACTCAGCAGGCAGAGCTCGCTTACGGTGCGGCCATCTTGCACCGTGGCGAAGCCACGCCACCCAGTCGGAGGTAATTGGTTACCATCCAGGTGGCCACAGCCTGCATGCAATTGTTAAAATTAGTGGCGGAGGCCTATAAATCCTTTGTAATAGACATGATTATCTGTGTGTCATCAGCGTAGGATACCGCCTGCAACCCAAAAGATCTAATCAGTTTAGCCAGCGGGAGACATATATATTAAACAAGGTAGGGCTCAAGGAGGAGCCCTGCCGAACCCCACACAAAGTGGCTATGGGATCAGAGTAGAATTGGCCCACCACCACTGTCTGTGACCTATCCGTCAGGAAAGATGACAGAAGCTTCAAAGCTAGGTCTGTGACTCCAATTTCCTGTAGGCGGCCAATCATCCTGATGGGAGAGATGGCATCGAAGGCAGCAGATAGGTCCAACAGAGCCAGCACGGCAGCCTGCCCAACATCAACCATGGTACGAATGTTGTTGACTGCTGAGAGTAGTGCAGTCTCGGTCCCATGGTTACTCCTAAATCCATACTGAGAAATGTCCAGCAGATGCTGTTGTTACAAATAAGTCATCAGCTGGCCCCTGCTTTCTTCTAGCAGCGTGTATCTGACTGTCCTCCCTCAGACAGCTTAAGGTTACATTTTACAAAAGAAGCATACTTAAAAAATATTATCTATGCGTAATAAAATAACCTTTAATTATTGCCTAATGAAGCTTTCAGGCAATATTTTTTTTCTGGTTGTGGTCCATAGTACTCCCAACCATAGGACCCAAACTGCTCCTCACTGACGAGGCCCAACAAAGCTGAACCAAGTCTTTGGTCTCTTGAGTTCCTGTTGAAAGGGGCCCTGGCATGCCAGTTTGTCTCATACTTGTCTGTAATAGCAAACATGAGATTAGAAGAACAATGGATGGAATGCGGCCCGGGGGTTGAGATTCATTCAGACATTCTGTCCATCACTCTTTGAGCTTGGAGGCTACTACTAAGTAGTACTCAAGAGGATATGGCGTTATGGCCAGAGCTGCCAACTTTGGAACTAGGGAACCAGGTTCAAGTCCGGCCGTCCGCTTAACAAATGTGTGATTCTGGGATAATCACTTAATCCCCCCATTACTAAAAAATTAATTTGATCTTGTGTAATCTAACTGGTGCTCTTGTAAAGTGCTCCAATATCTTCGGGTCGTGATCGCCCTTTATAAAACCAGTGCTCAATTTGAGTCGGTGGTTTCCGGTGCTCGCACTGGCTCTTAATTTTCAACATCGGCACTTATGTCAGTCTGCCAGGTGGCTGCGCTGTTTGTCTAATTTAAAGATGAGCACAACAACAGTTGTTTATTAATTTAACATAGATTAAAAATGACTAATATCTGCTGCACAGGCCACTTTTATAGTTGTGGTGACCTGGAATAGTCTGAGTTGTCCTACTTGTAGGAGTGCAATGGTTAGTAGTTGTGTTGGCACTGTCATTGACGGCGCTGGCTGGAGCAGTGGGTGGTGCAAGCTGCAGTTGTGCCTCCTGACAAGGGTCACAGCACTACTTTTTTTTTTTTACAAATTAAGTTCTGTATAAACTGCCAAAACAAACTGTACCTCTCTGAGGAGGCCCGATTGGAAGCAGTCTATGTTTGCTTCTGTTGCTCTTTTGAGAGCACATGGGCGGAACCCGCGGTAACCATGTCCCAGCATAGCCAACCTTTATATGGGACATTTTGAGGACAAACATATTTACAATGAGTTTACCCCATTCTTTGAAAATATCTCCAACTGGTCCCGATATATTGACGATATCTTCTTCTTATGGCATGGCAGTGAAGAAGATCTCAAAGAATTCTTGAAATTTGTAACCAAATTTAGTAATGACAAAATCAAATTTCTTGACCTTTGGATTGAACACCATAATTTACAACTTCAGTCATCATTGTACACAAAACCAACTGCTAGGAACACTATCCCCCACTTCAGCAGTTTTCACTCACGCTGTCAAAAACAGGGGATTCCTTTCAGCCAATTTCTCCATTTACGGAGAAACTGTACGAATATCAAGCAATTCATCTCTCATGCTGAAACTTTTAAAACAAAACTTTTGGATAGAGGTTAGCCCAAAAACATAGTTAAAGATGCATACAAAAGAGCCAGATACTATAATCGAGACAGCATGTTTGAGCATAAACAAAGATAGACTGAGGACAAACTCATTTGTTTAACTAGACATTAATTTTGACCATAAGGTGAGACAAACCATCAACTGCCAATGGAATCTTCTTAATATCAACAGCGATGAGGTCAAACTCCCCCTACCAGCCTTTGCATTTAGAAGCAATAAAAACCTACGTAATCATCTGGTCAGTGCTAGGCCTGGGCGGAAAACTACGCTACGCTCGCGTAGTTTGCGAAGTTTGCGCTACTTCGCACAACGCGAATTACACGTAGCACAGTGCAAACACGCGTAGCGTAGTGCAGCGGTCATTTTTTGCTTGCTCGCGGTCCTCAACGTCAAGTTGGCGACCGCGAGCAAGCAAAATGACATCCCGGCGAGACTTTTTCCTCGTTCGCGATCAGCAACACAAGTTGCCGATCGCGAGCGTGAAAATAAACCTCCCGGCGAGATTCTCAACGCGGGGAGGTCAGGTTTCTCATTGCGAGTGGTCGCGTATGCTCGCGACCGCTCGCGATGAGAAACTACCAGTCCGCGTTGAAAGCTGCCGCTCGAGTAAAAATCTACTCGGCGGCAGTAAAGAGCAGCTCGCACTGTGCAAGATGCCGTTTTCAATGATTGCACAGTGCGGACAAGCATCCGGCACTGTGTAATCATTGCGAACACGCACTACGCAGTTCGCGTAGTGCTACGCGGCTCGCGTAGTGCGAACTTCACTTTGCGTAGCTTCGCGAAGCGCTACTTCGCGAACTACGCCCAGGGTTAGTCAGTGCCAAGACTAAGGCAGAAAAACCTTTATTCAAAAATGTATACATGGGACTCAACCTATAAAGGGGAATCACAAATGTGGATCTTGCCACACCTGTGAAAACGCTATTGTGTCAGACACTATCACTGTTGGGGAAAAAACTATCAAATTGAATTGCATGACTAATTGCAAAACCTCAGACATAGTATACCTCGTCAAATGCCCCCGTGGACTGGGGTACGTGGGTGAAACCGGACGCGAATGCAGATTAAGAACGGGAGAGCACAAATCCAACATCCGCAACCAAAGAACTACTGCTCCCCTCGTCCAACACTTGCTTGCGCAGAAACACCTAGATAAAGACCTCCAATGGACCATTCTGGGAAAAATCCACTCATTTAAAGGGAGGGATAACAACATATATCGTAAAAAAAGAGAGGTGTTCTGGATATTTTTCCTCAATACAGAAAAGGGAGAACTAAATGAAACGACACCCTGGGAATGCTCTTTGGGAGATCTCCTTTGTCATTCCGGGGGATTTTGCCTTGATATTCCCGTTGATGCACAGGATCGGTTAACTGTGTTTCTTACACCGAGATTTCGATTGTTTTGGGGTCCCTCATGTAAGTGTGCCATCCTCCCTTTCTTATGGGTATTTCTTTCTTTTGGCTCTATTCTTACATATCTTGGCCCCATAGTATGGATCCCTGTGTGCGTACAATTGGGTTTGCTGTCAATCAGTATTTTCCTTTATTTTCATATTTGCTTTCAAGGTCATTGTATATATTTTTCCTTCGTCTCCTCTCTTTTATATATTCCGTGGCCCCGTCCCCCTGCAAACGTTTTTGGGCGTTAGCTCAGGGTATTCACCCCACCCGGTTAGTAATTTCGGTCTTAGTTATTCTCTATTTCTTTGGAAGTTACCATTCCAGTATGGCGCCGCTTTAGGCTTGCCGACATCAGGTATTTTTGCGCGTCCGCGACACTGCAGATCTGTGCACCCATTTCTGGGGAGGCACGCCTTTGTAAACCTCGAACGGAAGATGCCAACCTTGCTGTCAACGTGGGCTTCCACAAGTATAGCGCCTCGTTACAGTAGCAGTCACCTTTCCTTCGCGGTTTTGGACGGTAAGTGTCTCTTTGACTTTGTCATGTTCCGCTATTTGTATGCCTTAATTAACAGGCCCGCGAAATTCTTGATTTCTTTTATCATTGTAACCTGTCTTTCTATCTGATACAGGGCTTCTGTTTATTAGGCTTTATGATTTATATGTCTATGTATACCATGCTGTGGCATATTGCTTTCACACTATTCCCGGGGTACTGTTTTTTTGCTATTCTCTCGGATTCGACACTCCTTAACGTAGGCAATATTTGATATAGGTGATTTAGCGACTCTGTCATCCTTCTTTCTCGCTATTTGCCCTTTCTAGTGTCAGTGCATCTGTTTATAGGTACTTGGCCTGTTCCTTAGATCGAGTATTGTGTTTCTGAATCTTTTGAATAATATCTTATGGGTGTTAGCTTGTTTACTCTCTGCTAGTGTTATCCTGTCTTTGAATTTCCTTTTTTTTATCCTTCAGATTGTGTTATATATTTATTTCAAACAGCTTCTATTCCACTTATTCTGGGAATACTCCTAGGCTTCCTAATTACTCGAATCAAGCCTTGTATCAGCCCACATATGACTAGGCCTCCGGCCTCCTCAGTGTTATCCTGCAGATCTTTCTCCAAGGGACTACCTGCAAGATATGTGAGCCAGGGTTGATGCTTTTAGATTGGTATACAGCTGCCTCTTTTTGCATTCACTTTTCAGACCCATTCAGATCATTTTCATTTACTCCCATCAGGCCTGCTTTAGGAGCTCTTTTCCTTATTCCTGTTCCACTTGGAAGTACCTATATTCCTTGGCTTTGAGCTCCTTCCATCTGGACAGGTAAGTATCCAGTCTCCCAAAAATCTTACTTTGCACTTCACCCATGATGGCCAGCAGACTTTTCGGGTTTTGCGGTCACCCATCGGCAGGCCCTGACTACGTAGTTTCTGTTACTTCACATCTCCTGGTGTTCAGTAGTGGCTATCTTTTTGGGATACACAGATGGTGGTTTTTGGCGCATGTCTGTACCTCCGTTTTGACAACCACGCTTTCTACAATATGGCACACTGGTGAGCTGGGGCCCCTTTCTTTGTCCTACATTGGATCCACTTGGCACTCCCCTCACGTAGTAAATAAGCATTCTATCTACGTGTGACTTTCTACAGTTGCCCCATCCCTTGTTTGTTGTTTAGTTTTTTGGCCATCTCATGAGCTTAGTTACTTCGCTTAAAACTGAATTTTTTCACTTTCAGCATTTGTCTACACCAAGACTCCCTTATCCTCCTATGTTTTTAGCACCCTGGTGAAGGTGCGACCTCATTGGTGGGTCATTACCGAAACGCTCGTCGGCGCATACTGTGGAGACCACCAAAATAGAACCGCCATATAAAATGCCTGCTGTAGTGACAAACTAATAAGCCACTTAGAAGTATACTTGCTTAGGATACCGACTAAGTCTCATTGTCATAAAATACTAATATTGTGAAAAATATCTGCTTATTATAGATACTATCTAAATAGATTGAGACTGATTTATTCTCGTATAAGCAGACATATTCCAGGCTGTGTTCTAAATGCTACAGTGGGATGGTTCTCCCAGATTTCTCTGTATTTTGTGCTGTTTTTAGAATGTGTTAATTCTTTGCGGTATGAGTGTGGTATGTGTGGAAGTGGGTGATCAGAGATGTTGATATCTCCTGTGTTTTGGTGTTGTTCTCATTAATTGTTCTATTTTGTGTTGTATTAACAATTTTGGTATGATTATACAGTATTTAGTTTTGACTGTTTGATACTTGTAAAAACAAGAATGTATCTTTTCTGTTGTCTTATTGTTTAACTCAAAAGTGTATATTTTTTGTGTCTGTTAACGTAAATGTATTTATGTTACTTGTACTTACAGTTAGCGTAGTTTCTTCTATCTCATGTGTGACTCTTTTTTAGCACAGTTTAGAAGGTAAGTGTTTCTGCCCATTAAAGTAGCTTGCAGGCAGGATAATGTATTTCTACTTCAGTGCGCTATTTTCCCCTGATTCCTGCCTGCGTACCTTTACCACAGGGGCCCTCTCTTTTTTCGTATAGGCGACCTAGTCTGCCCTGAGCTTCTTGTAATGCACACCCTGCACGTGGGCAGGAAACGCTGTGTCCTGTCCAGAGCTTTTCAATAGTGATAGGGCAGCACTGTTGTCCTGTAGCACAAAAGCAGTAGCCTGAATCTGTAGGGTTACTTTGGCTGACCTTTCCCTGCACTCAAGGATTTTAGGATGTGTAGGATTTAAACCAGTGATTTTGCTTTCGATTTACCATCACCCCCAAAATGCTAATTTACGGTTCACAAAGCAAAGTGGTGAGTAACACTTTTTAGGTCGAGCCTGCAGGCAGCGCGCATGCGCTGTCCCTATGGCGGTGATCTATTGTATCTGGAAAAGACACTCTACGAAAAGAGGCTTTTAGCCCGCCCATCACTTAACATTTGTTAGCACCATTATCACTCATGTTTGCTGCCTTCTAATTCGGCAGCCTGTGGGATAACATCACTACCTCGGCTCTGTGTAGAACATGGCCCAAGTACATATTAATTTAATAAGTCTCCCTCCGCCCCTCTTGCTGCAATTGAGGTACTATTTCCTTTTTTGTTTTGCCTTTTTAAATAGCATGAACTCGACCCGATCGGAAGTTATGTGACGCTTTACATGAGCACCAGTTACATCACACAACTTCACATTCATTTTTATGGCAGGGGAGATGAATTCATTTGCCGAGAATCACAGGGTGTTGAGGTAACGCCGACACTCGAACCTGGTTCCTCAGTTCCAAAGTCGGCATCCCATCTACCTACACTGCCATAGCTCCGCTTCCTTCCAAGTGGTGTCGGTGCTTGCTATCCAGAGAAGCACGTCAGATGTAGACCTTTGAATGACACCTTGTCCCCAGCGAACATGCTCCTGCTGCAAGAACTTTTTTAATGGTTCTGAAAGTACAATTTGGCAGATCTTATCCTTTTTTACTTTACAAGTATGCCATCAGGAACTCCAAAATAGATACAAAATTAGAAAAAAAAATCAAACGCACCACATGAGAACTGTATACCATACATGTCACTACGCATGTGTATCGATTGCATACTTAGTTGGCAAAATCATGGCTAAACTGGCATTTCTAACCAACTAAGGACCCTGTGATCTAGGTACGGAACCATTTATTGTAGTTTTTTGTGGACTGTTGCTACTTCATTTTGCACAAGCTTAGTGTGCTTTCATTGGTTTGAGCTCTACCAGTATTTCACATGCAAAAAGAGTCATTTTCTGCTGTGTTGAGAGGCATTGTTTTTTTTCCAGAATTGCAGCTGAGCTCATGTTTTCTTGCACTTAGTATCCTTCGCCATAGAGAAAGCAACATTTGCCAGACAGCTGTTTGGCATAAAAGAGATTAGAATGTTGCTACTGAAATTATTCTTTGTTATGCCTCGGCAATCATTTACGGACCCTAGAGAACATTCGTTTAAGTGCACAATGAAAATTGGCTATTGGAGAAATCAAACACTGGAAAATAATTAAAGCACAAAGGTAGCAAATTACATCTCTTCTAGAAGTGAAAGTTGCAGTTTTTCTGTTTTCGTGAAGCAGCGCCTACTTTCTCTACTATATATTTGTAGCAGGAGTTTATCAAAGCTGCCCCTCCAATCTCTTCACTGTCAAAGTTTGCAGGGACCAGGCAGAGTACATGACATGACACACATGGTGCAGGCCGGGTACGCAACAGAGCACACGCACCCCCTGCCAAGTATCACCCATCAGGCGTTAGACTAACGCATTTTAGTGTGGTCGTACGCATCACCGCACTGAAATGCAAAGTCTGGCATTATAGCGCCTCCTCAGCTGTCAAGCCGGAGCGTTGCTATAATGCACCATGACTGAGTGACAGTGCATGTTGCGCGCTGTTCCCGGCAGGTTTCAGGGGCTTGCTCATGGTCTGCTCGCAGCTCTGTACTCTGTTACAATGTAAATAATACAGGGCTGGACACACCCTGGGCCGACACCACACGCCATTACTGCGCAGTCACTGCTCAATGGCTTGGCTTCTAAGACACTTACAATGTAATTGTGAGACTTGAGACATTTTAATTGGTGGCGGTAAGTCACGGAGTCAGTCCTGATGCCGGCGCCTCCCGCGGCGGTGCGAGCGCATGGCATTTCAAAAAGTTTTGGCTGCACTTGTGTCAATGTGGGCAATTGAATGGCAGCGCAGGTTCTCCTCACCGTTAGTACCACGGCGGTGCGGATGAGGATCGATTTCCGGACCCAGCGCTGGCCACAGCTGACTTGCCGATTCAGTGAAGCTGCTCAGTATTGCCGTGTGCTCACCGGCGCAGCGGTATGGATCCCTCGACCACGTCACATACGGCCTGACCCCACCAGCACCAGCGGCTGGGCTGAGCTGAGGCCAGTCCAAGTCAGCAGCCTGCCTCCCAGAGTGAGTACTGTCACCACCAGTGTGTGGCACATGACCGTACAATCATGCAGGGGTGGCGTTGGTTGCCCCATTGGCCTGAGAGTGCACAATGAGTTGTTGAGAGCTGGCCCTGCAGCGGGCCCATCTGTTGCGGCGGCGCCGGATTGCCTTCGAGAAGTAAGTGCCTGAGAGTGAGCCAGCATTAACCTGTCTTCAAGTAAACTTGTGCTATATCTGTTATTTTTAAAAGACCAACTATACTGGTGCAACTAAACTGAGGTAGCGGGCGGGCAGCGCGCCGGACCACGGGGCAGTCGGATGCTCAGTTTTAATTAATGATTTTTATTTTGATACTGAGCTAAGTCAGTGAGAGTGTATTTTAAATAATACAGTCTGGCGGGCTGTGCCCTAGACTGTGTGCCGGAGTGTCCGCAATTCAGCTGACTATAATTATGAAGGGTGAGGCAGCTGACATCCGTGTCGGGCTTCTCATCCTACAGACTCTGCCCGAGTCCCACGTGGGACAGAGAGAGCGGTCTGGCCAGTGATGCTTCATTGCATCTATTGATTGTCAGCAAAAAAGCCCAGGGCCCAGTGGGCGTACTAAGGCTGGTGAAAGCTGTCAGGACTCATTGTTTTTCTACCGGTGTTCTGTTGTTTTGAGTAAGTCTGGGCGGTGAACTCCGCTTCGCTTGCTGAGTTTGCAGAGTTTTCTGCACTCCGCGTTTTTTTCCTCTCTCGCGTTCGTCAGCGTCAAGTTGGTGAGCGCGAGCGAGGAAAATCCACCTTCCTGCGAGATATTTCCTCGTTCGCGATCGTCAACATCAAGTTTGTGATCGCGAGCGTGGAAAATCAACCTCCCGGCGAGATTTCTCAACGTGGGCGGTCAGATTTCTCATTGCGAGTGGTCGCGTATGCTCGCGACCGCTCACGTTGAGAAACTGTCCGTTCGCGTTGAGAAAGCTGCCGCTCGAGTAAAAATCTACTCGAGCGGCAGAAAGGAAGCAGCGCCCGCTTGCGCTGTGCATGGTGCCGTTCGCGATGATTGCACAGTCGGACAAGCATCTGGCACTGAAAATCATTCGCAAACAGCATTTATCTAACACACTCCGCAGCTTGAGGAGCTTCGCGTAGCGCGGCGGAGTTTTTTTTGCACTTGCCAGAGTTCCGCATAGCGGAACTCTGCCCAGGCTAAGTTTTGAGTTCCCCGTCTGTTTGTGCCCTTAGAATGCTAGCCCATCTCCCAATAGGTGTCCGTGGCTCTGGCAGCACATGTACCCTGTTCATTTTCCAACCTGTGCCCCAACCTGGGCCCCCTATAATTGTTGCTGTCGCCTGGCAATGCCAGAACTTTGGAGCAGGTGGTGCTTATCTTCATATGCCAGGGCAAGCAGGCCTCTCTCCAAACAGCCGCGCGTGCGTCCTGATTCGAGACAGACTGACTTTAACAGCAGCTGAGTGAATACATGCAGCTGGCTGAGCCAGTGAGTGTGTGACGACGTCGGCAGCTGCCTTATTTTTCCCCGACCCCACCTAGTTGCAGCAGTTAACAGTAGTGTTGTGCCTCTGACTTTTGCAAGGGCTCTTGGTTAGAGCCCTTCCATTTCTGGTGCTTTGCAGCAGTTAACTTCTTAGAGTTTCTTGTTGCTCAAATGGGGGTAATTTCTGATATTTATGTTGCCCATGTCTTCATTGCTTGATTTTGCCCCCAAGAAAGTGTCACTTATAGTTGTTGAAATGTCACTCGTAATTACACAAAAATTATGAAAATGCCACATATAGCAGTCTGAAACCTTGGCAGCTATGCACACGTCGTGGAGGCGTTCAACAGTTACACTGTATGCACTACACCAATAACCAAGAAGTAATGGTATAAATTCTGTGTTTAATTCCTTCTTTCAAATTAATTAACTTATGTCGTAGGGGCCGAGGATTTCTAAGAAGATAGACACTTTCTTACATTTCTTACATGTACTTTACCAGGTTTCATCAGTTCACAGTTCACAACTGGGTGGTTTTGTGAAATACCCAAAGTGCAGATAATAGAGGAAGTCCCTGATTCTCTCCTGCCATCCACTGCTGTTCCAGTTTGTTATCCCTCATCCGCCCCGTACCTCTTGCTTCTAGCCCCCACCCGCCCAGTCTTTGTTTCACCGAACCTCCACCTGCCCCATCACTGTTTCTTCTTCTCCCCATACCCGCCTCGTCCATTTATTCTCCTGTTTCTCAATAAAAAGAAAACAAGCATTGGCAAAGTATCGGTTTCACCCATGTAATGAATAAAGAGCTGTTTTCATCAATCATCGTCTGGGAGAAGGAAAGAGTTCCCTGACAGATAACACGAGAGTGGAGAGGATGTGGCGCAGCGGGCAGAGCAGCTGACTCGAGAGCTGGGGATCCAGGTTCGAGTCTTGGCGGCACCGCGCAACATCCTGTAATTCTAGTCAAATCACTTAATCTCTCCTGGTGATTAATTGTTATATAAATATGCTGCAATAGTAAAAAGCAAAACGTTATGAAAATATAGTTCCACCAAAACGGATGTTAACAGTATTTGGACAGCTGTAAACTGATAAGAGAAGCAGAGGAAGAACAAGCATTGATAAATGCAGGAAAATATGCTACAGCCAATTGAAATGGAGGCAAAGTAAGTGGCATGCACAGGAACCAATGAGAAGCCAGGAAAGAGAGGAGGTGGGATGTAAGTCCCTTTTAAGTTTATATTAAAAACAATGGATTTCTCAAGCACAGCACAAGCAAAACCTAAAAAGCGGCATGATGCAGCCTGCTCTGGCTGCTTCATAGAGCTTTATTTTATTTTTTTAATACCGTCCTGCTCTCCACCAATTTATCCGCCTGCCCATTCACCATTCCCACCTGACTGACCCGAAGTAAAAGTTTGCCTATAAGCGAGACCTATTGGCTTTGCCAGTGCTTGTTCACATTGGTCTTGAAATGTTCAGAGTTTTGTGAAATCGTGAATTTCCATTTGAGTATAGCCTTCATCTTTTATTGTGGATACATTTTTCTCTCCTAGAACGTGATCGTCGTGAATTCAAGTACTTGCCTCTGCTGCCCTCCAGTGGCAGGACGCCATCATTGTTCTAGAAAGATATTAAAACTTCATGCTTCTACTGGCGGCACAATGTTTTTGTTGTAAGTTCATCGTCAGGTCAAATCATAAAACCGAGCCGATGCTCTGCGTCCTGATCAGTGACTTTCTTCAAACCCTCTTCAAAAACAGGCCTTAAGACTCGAGCCTTTCCGGGGCCCCAGGCTATTTAAGCGAGTCACACTCAAACTGCCCCCTTAAAAGATCCCTCCTTTGGTATATCTTGTTGCACAGTGCGCCTCTCAGGGCCGATTCATATATTAGAATGAAAAAAAAGTTCTTCAAATTATATTAGTGAGATTTTCTCAATTAATCAAACGCTTAATAAAACCTGGAACTTATCAGAAGACATCCCAGGCTTACTTATAATATATTTGTGAAGTTCAGTGCTGTGACATAGTGCAGTATGTTTAGAGTTAGGCACTCGGAGTAAATCTGTGTTAGTGCTCACTACAGCAGTGCTAACTAATAATACAAGTTGTTTGTAGTACTGCAGATTTCCAACCGGTTAACTGTTTGTTCAAATCCAGCTGACTGGGCAACGGATGGCATTCATCTTCTGGTTCCACTGAGAGTCACCGACTGTTGCTAGGACCCGCCGACTGTTACTAAGAACTGCCATTACTAGGAGCAACCGACTGTTACTAGGAACCACCGACTATTACTAAGAACCACCGTTACTAGGAGCCGCAGACTGTTACTAGGAACTGCCGACTGTTACCAAGAACCCGGAGCCACAGACTGTTACAAGGAACCGCCGACTGTTACTAAGAACCACCATTACTAGGAGCCACAGACTGTTACTAGGAACCACCGACTGTTACTAAGAGCCACCATTACTAGGAGCCACAAACTGTTACTAGGGACCGCCGACTGTTACTAGGAACCCCCATTACTAGGAGCCACAGACTGTTACTAGGAACCGCCGACTGTTACTAAGAACCGCAATTACTAGGAACCGCCGACTGTTACTAGGAACCACCATTACCCGGAGCCACAGACTGTTACTAGGAATCGCCGACTGCTACTAAGAACCGCCATTACTAGGAGCAACCGACTGTTACTAGGAACCGCCGACTGTTACTAAGACCCACCATTACTAGGAGCCACAGACTGTTACTAGGAACCGCCGACTGTTACCAAGAACCCAGAGCCACAGCGGGTTCCAGAGTAGCGTGCTACTCACCAAAAAACGCGCTTCAAACCCCATCAGGGTTAGCAAGCGCTATATAAATACAAACCTCTTTCCCTCTTCTATCCTGCCGCTACCCTTCTCTATCCAAATAACTGAATAACATATCCACCCCTCAAATTACTTCATATTTCACTATACTAATTTTCAACACTAATCCTTTATGTGTTCTGGAGTAGCGTGCTACTCGCCAGAAAAGCGCTTCAACACCCCTTCAGGGGTAACAAGCGCTATATGAATGCAAACCTTTCTCCCCCTTCTATCCCTCTCACTCTAAATAACTGACTAATATACACCACTCAAATTACTTTCATATTTCACCATACTAATTCACCACTAATCCTTTATGGGTTCCAGAGTAGCGTGCTACTCACCAAAAAAAGCGCTTCAAACCCCATCAGGGGTAGCAAGCGCGATATAAATACAAACCTCTTTCCCTCTTCTATCCTGCCGCTACCCTTCTCTATCCAAATAACTGAATAACATATCCACCGCTCAAATTACTTCATATTTCACTATACTAATTTTCAACACTAATCCTTTATGGGTTCCGGAGTAGCGTGCTACTCGCCAGAAAAGCGCTTCAACACCCCATCAGGGGTAACAAGCGCTATATAAATACAAACCTTTTTTCCTCTTCTATTCTTCCGCTATCCTTCCGAATCCAAATAACTGACTAACCTATCCACCACTTTAATTACTTTCATATTTCACTATACTAATCCCGACGACTGTTAGTAAAAACCACTATTACAAGGAGCCACAGGCTGTTACTAGGAACCACCGACTGTTACTAAGAACCACCATTACTAGGAGCCACAAACTGTTACTAGGAACCGCCGACTGTTACTAAGAACCGCCAATACAAGGAACCACCGACTGTTACTAGGAACCACCATTACCCGGAGCCACAGACTGTTACTAGGAACCACCGACTGTTACTAAGAACCGCTATTACTAGGAACCGCCGACTGTTACTAGGAACCACCATTACTAGGAGTCACAGACTGTCACTCGGAACCGCTGACTGTTACCAAGAACCCAGAGCCACAGACTGTTACTAGGAACCACCGACTGTTACTAAGATCCACCATTACTAGGAGCAACCGACTGTTACTAGGAACCGCCAACTGTTACTAAGAACCACTATTACTAGGAGCCACAGACTGGTACTAGGAACTGCCGACTGTTACTAGGAACCACCATTAGAAGGAGCCATAAACTGTTACTAGGAACCGCCAACTGTTACTAAGAACCCCCTTTACTAGGAACCACCAACTGTTACTAAGATCCCCCATTACTAGGAGCCACAGAGTGTTACTAGGAACCGCCGACTGTTACCAAGATCCCGGAGCCACAGACTGTTACTAGGAACCGCCGACTGTTACTAAGAACCACCATTACTAGGACCCACAAACTGTTACTAGGAACCACCAACTGTTACTAAGAACCACCATTACTAGGAGCAACTGACTGTTACTAGGAACCGCCGACTGTTACCAAGAACCCGGAGCCACAGACTGTTATTAGGAACTGCCGACTGTTACTAAAAACCACTATTACTAGGAGCCACAGACTGTTACTAGGAACCGCCGACTGTTACCAAGAACCACCATTACTAGGAGCCACAAACTGTTACTAGGGACCTCCGACTGTTACTAAGAACCGCCATTACTAGGAGCCACAGACTGTTACTAGGAACCGCCATTACTAGGATTCACAGACTGTTACTAGGAACCGCCGACTGTTACTAAGAACCGCCATTACTTGGAACCGCCGACTGTTACTAGGAACCACGATTACTAGGAGCCACAGACTGTTACTAGGAACTGCCGACTGTTACTAAGAACTGACATTACTAGGAGCCACAGACTGTTACTAGGAACCGCCGACTGTTACTAAGACCCACCATTACTAGGAGCCACAGACTGTTACTAGGAATCGCCGACTGTTACCAAGAACCCAGAGCCACAGCGGGTTCCAGAGTAGCATGCTACTCACCAAAAAAAGCACTTCAAACCCCATCAGAGGTAGCAAGCGCTATAAAATACAAACCTCTTTCCCTCTTCTATCCTGCCGCTACCCTTCTCTATCCAAATAACTGAATAACATATCCACCCCTCAAATTACTTCATATTTCACTATACTAATTTTCAACACTAATCCTTTCTGTGTTCCGGAGTAACGTGCTACTCGCCAGAAAAGCGCTTCAACACCCCTTCAGGGGTAACCAGCGCTATATGAATGCAAACCTTTCTCCCCTTCTATCCCTCCGCTATCCTTCTCACTCCAAATAACTGACTAATATACACCACTCAAATTACTTTCATATTTCACCATACTAATTCACCACTAATCCTTTATGGGTTCCAGAGTAGCGTGCTACTCACCAAAAAAAGCGCTTCAAACCCCATCAGGGGTAGCAAGCGCTATATAAATACAAACCTCTTTCCCTCTTCTATCCTGCCGCTACCCTTCTCTATCCAAATAACTGAATAACATATCCACCACTCAAATGACTTCATATTTCACTATACTAATTTTCAACACTAATCCTTTATGGGTTCCGGAGTAGCGTGCTACTCGCCAGAAAAGCGCTTCAACACCCCATCAGGAGTAACAAGCGCTATATAAATACAAACCTTTTTTCCTCTTCAATCCTTCCGCTATCCTTCCGAATCCAAATAACTGACTAACCTATCCACCACTTTAATTACTTTCATATTTCACTATACTAATTCAACACTAATCCCGACGACTGTTACTAAAAACCACTATTACTAGGAGCCACAGACTGTTACTAGGAACCACCGACTGTTACTAAGAACCACCATTACTAGGAGCCACAAACTGTTACTAGGGAACGCTGACTGTTACTAGGAACCACCATTACTAGGAGCTACAGACTGTCACTAGGAACCGCTGACTGTTACCAACAACCCAGAGCCACAGACTGTTACTAGGAACCGCCGACTGTTACTAAGAACCGCCATTACTAGGAGCAACCGACCGTTACTAGGAACCGCCAACTGTTACTAAGAACCACCATTACTAGGAGCCACAGACTGTTACTAGGAACCGCCGACTGTTACCAAGAGCCCGGAGCCACAGGCTGTTACTAGGAACCGCCGACTGTTACTAAGAACCACTATTACTAGGAGCCACAGACTGTTACTAGGAACCACCGACTGTTACTAGGAACCCCCATTACAAGGAGCCACACACTGTTACTAGGAACCACCAACTGTTACTAAGAACCCCAATTTCTAGGAGCCACAGACTGTAACTGTTACTAAAAACCCCCATTACGAGGAGCCACAGACTGTTACTAGCAACCACCAACTGTTACTAAGAACCCCCATTACTAGGAGCCACAGAGTGTTACTAGGAACCGCCGACTGTTACCAAGAGCCACCATTACTAGGAGCCACAAACTGTTACTAGGGACCGCCGACTGTTACTAAGAACCGCCATTACTAGGAGCCACAGACTGTTACTAGGAACCCCCATTACTAGGAGCCACAGACTGTTACTAGGAACCGCCGACTGTTACTAACAACTGCCATTACTTGGAACCGCCGACTGTTACTAGGAACCACCATTACTAGGAGCCACAGACTGTTACTAGGAACCTCCGACTGTTACTAAGAACCGCCATTACTAGGAGCAACCGACTGTTACTAGGAACCGCCGACTGTTACTAAGAACCACCATTACTAGGAGCCACAGACTGTTACTAGGAACCGCCGACTGTTACCAAGAACCCAGAGCCACAAACTGTTACTAGGAAACGCCGACTGTTATTAAGAACCACTATTACTAGGAGCCACAGACTGTTACTAGAAACCGCTGACTGTTACTAAAAACCCCCATTACTAGGAGCCACAGATTGTAACTGTTACTAAGAACCCCATTACTAGGAGCCACAGTGTTACTAGGAACCGCCAACCGTTACCAAGAACCTGGAGCCGCAGACTGTTACTAGGAACCGCCGACTGTTACTAAGAACACCCACTACTAGTGGCCACAAACTGTTACTAGGAACCACCAACTGTTACTAAGAACCCCCATTACTAGGAGCCACAAATTGTTACTAAGAGCCACCATTACTAGGAGCCACAGACTGTTACTGTTACTAAGAACCCCCTTACTAGGAGCTACAGACTGTTACTAGGAACCACCAACTGTCACTAAGCACACCCTTTACTAGGAGCCACAAACTGTTACTAGGAAACAACAACTGTTACTAAGAACCCCCTTTACTAGGAGCCACAGACTGTTACTAAGAACCCCCATTACTAGGAGCCACAGACTGTTACTAAGTACCCCCATTACTAGGAGCCACAGAGTGTTATTAGGAACCGCCGACTGTTACCAAGAACCCGGAGCTGCAGACTGTTACTAGGAACCGCCAACTGTTACTAAGAACCCCCATTACGAGGAGCCACAGACTGTTACTAGGAACCACAAACTGTTACTAAGAATCCCCTTTACTAGAAGCCACCAACTGTTACTAGAAACCACCAACTGTTACTAAGAACCCTCATTACTAGGAGCCATAGACTGTTACTAAGAACCACCATTACTAGGAGCCACAGACAGTTACTAAGAACCACCATTACTAGGAGCCACAGACTGTTACTAGGCACTGCCGACTGTTACTAAGAACCCCCATTACTAGGAGCCATAGACTGTTACTAGGAACCACAGACTGTTACTAGGAACCACCATTACTAGTAACCACAGACTGTTACTAAGAACAACCATTATTAGGAGCCACAAACTGTTACTAGGAACCACCAACTGTTACTAAGAACCACCATTACTAGGAGCCACAGACTTACTAGGAACCGCCGACTGTTACGAAGAACCCGGAGCCACAGACTGTTACTAGGAACCGCTGACTGTTACTAAGAACCCCCATTACTATGAGCCACAAACTGTTACTAGGAACCGCCGACTGTTACTAAGAATCCCTGTAACTAGGAGCCACAAACTGTTACTAAGAACCACCATTACTAGGAGTCACAGAATGTTACTAAGAACCACCATTACTAGGAGCCACAGACTGTTACTAAGAACCACCATTACTAGGAGCTACAGACTGTTACTAAGAACCACCATTACTAGGAGCCACAGACTGTTACTAAGAACCACCATTACTAGAAGCCACAAGCTGTTACTAAGAGCCACCATTACTAGGAGCCACAGACTGTTACTAAGAACCACCATTACTAGGAGCCACAGACTGTTACTAGGAACCTCCAACTGTTACTAAGAACCCCCATTACTAGGTGCCATAGACTGTTAGTAGGAACCACAGACTGTTACTAAGAACCACCATTACAAGGAGCCACAGACTGTTACTAGGAACCACCAACTGTTACTAGGAAGCCCCATTACTAGGAGCCATAGACTGTTAGTAGGAACCACAGACTGTTACTAAGAACCCCCATTACTAGGAGCCACAGACTGTTACTAGGAACCGCCAACTGTTACTAGGAACCCCCATTACTAGGAGCCACAAATTGTTACTAGGAACCACCAACTGTTACTAAGAACCCCCATTACTAGGAGGCACAGACTGTCACTGTTACTAAGAGCCCCCATTACTTGGAGCCACAGAGTGTTACTAGGAACCACCAACTATTACTAAGAACACCCTTTACTAGGAGCCACAAACTGTTACTAGGAACCAACAACTGTTACTAAGAACCCCCTTTACTAGGAGCCACAGAGTAATATTAGGAACCGCCGACTGTTACCAAGAACCCGGAGCCACAGAGTGTTACTAGGAACCGCCAACTGTTACTAAGAGCCCCCATTACTAGGAGCCACAAACTGTTACTAGGAACCACCAACTATTACTAAGAACCCCCATTACTAGGAGCCTCAGACTGTACTGTTACTAAGAACCCCCTTTACTAGGAGCCACAAACTGTTACTCGGAACCACCAACTGTTACTAAGAACCCCCTTTACTAGGAGCCACAGACTGTTACTAAGAACCCTCATTACTAGGAGCCACAGACTGTTACTAGGAACCGCCCACTGTTACCAAGATCCCGGAGCCACAGACTGTTACTAGGAACCGCCCACTGTTACTAAGAACCACGATTACTATGAGCCACAGACTGTTACTAAGAACCACCATTACTAGGAGCCACAGACTGTTACTAAGAACCACCATTACTAGAAGCCACAAGCTGTTACTAAGAGCCACCATTACTAGGAGCCACAGACTGTTACTAAGAACCACCATTACTAAGAGCCACAGACTGTTACTAAGAACCACCATTACTAGGAGCCACAGACTGTTACTAAGAACTCCCATTACTAGGAGCCATAGACTGTTACTAGGAACCACCTCCTGTTATTAGGAACCACCATTACTAGGAACCACAGACTGTTACTAAGAACCACCGTCATTAGGAGCCACAAACTGTTACTAGGAACCACCAACTGTTATTAAGAACCACCATTACTATGAGCCACAGACTTACTAGGAACCGCCGACTGTTACCAAGAACCCGGAGCCACAGACTGTTATTAGGAACCGCCGACTGTTACTAAGAACCCCCATTACTACGAGCCACAAACTGTTACTAGGAACCGCCGACTGTTACCAAGAACCCGGAGCCACAGACTGTTACTAGGAACTGCCGACTGTTACTAAGAACCCCCATTACTACGAGCCACAAACTGTTACTAAGAACCACCATTACTAGGAGCCACAGACTGTTACTAAGAACCACCATTACTAAGAGCCACAGACTATTACTAAGAACCACCATTACTAGGAGCCACAGGCTGTTACTAAGAACCACCATTACTAGAAGCCACAAGCTGTTACTAAGAGCCACTATTACTAGGAGCCACAGACTGTTACTAAGAACCGCCATTACTAGGAGCCATAGACTGCTAGTAGGAACCACCAACTGTTACTAAGAACCACCATTACTAGGAGCCACACAATGTTACTAGGAACTGCCGACTGTTACCAAGAGCCCGGAGCCAAAGACTGTTACTAGGAACCGCCGACTGTTACTAAGACCCACCATTACTAGGAGCCACAGACTTACTAGGAACCGCCGACTGTTACCAAGAACCCAGAGCCACAGCGGGTTCCAGAGTAGCATGCTACTCACCAAAAAAGCACTTCAAACCCCATCAGAGGTAGCAAAGCGCTATAAAATACAAACCTCTTTCCCTCTTCTATCCTGCCGCTACCCTTCTCTATCCAAATAACTGAATAACATATCCACCCCTCAAATTACTTCATATTTCACTATACTAATTTTCAACACTAATCCTTTCTGTGTTCCGGGTAACGTGCTACTCGCCAGAAAAGCGCTTCAACACCCCTTCAGGGGTAACCAGCGCTATATGAATGCAAACCTTTCTCCCCTTCTATCCCTCCGCTATCCTTCTCACTCCAAATAACTGACTAATATACACCACTCAAATTACTTTCATATTTCACCATACTAATTCACCACTAATCCTTTATGGGTTCCAGAGTAGCGTGCTACTCACCAAAAAAGCGCTTCAAACCCCATCAGGGGTAGCAAGCGCTATATAAACTACTAAACCTCTTTCCCTCTTCTATCCTGCCGCTACCCTTCTCTATCCAAATAACTGAATAACATATCCACCACTCAAATTACTTCATATTTCACTATACTAATTTTCAACACTAATCCTTTATGGGTTCCGGAGTAGCGTGCTACTCGCCAAAGCGCTTCAACACCCCATCAGGAGTAACAAGCGCTATATAAATACAAACCTTTTTCCTCTTCAATCCTTCCGCTATCCTTCCGAATCCAAATAACTGACTAACCTATCCACCACTTTAATTACTTTCATATTTCACTATACTAATTCAACACTAATCCCGACGACTGTTACTAAAAACCACTATTACTAGGAGCCACAGACTGTTACTAGGAACCACCGACTGTTACTAAGAACCACCATTACTAGGAGCCACAAACTGTTACTAGGGAACGCTGACTGTTACTAGGAACCACCATTACTAGGAGCTACAGACTGTCACTAGGAACCGCTGACTGTTACCAAGAACCCAGAGCCACAGACTGTTACTAGGAACCACCGACTGTTACTAAGAACCGCCATTACTAGGAGCAACCGACCGTTACTAGGAACCGCCAACTGTTACTAAGAACCACCATTACTAGGAGCCACAGACTGTTACTAGGAACCGCCGACTGTTACCAAGAACCCGGAGCCACAGGCTGTTACTAGGAACCGCCGACTGTTACTAAGAACCACTATTACTAGGAGCCACAGACTGTTACTAGGAACCGCCGACTGTTACTAGGAACCCCCATTACAAGGAGCCACACACTGTTACTAGGAACCACCAACTGTTACTAAGAACCCCAATTTCTAGGAGCCACAGACTGTAACTGTTACTAAAAACCCCCATTACGAGGAGCCACAGACTGTTACTAGCAACCACCAACTGTTACTAAGAACCCCCATTACTAGGAGCCACAGAGTGTTACTAGGAACCGCCGACTGTTACCAAGAGCCACCATTACTAGGAGCCACAAACTGTTACTAGGAACCACCAACTGTTACCAAGAACCACCATTACTAGGAGCCACAAACTGTTACTAGGGCCCGCCGACTGTTACTAAGAACCGCCATTACTAGGAGCCACAGACTGTTACTAGGAACCCCCATTACTAGGAGCCACAGACTGTTACTAGGAACCGCCGACTGTTACTAACAACTGCCATTACTTGGAACCGCTCGACTGTTACTAGGAACCACCATTACTAGGAGCCACAGACTGTTACTAGGAACACGCCGACTGTTACTAAGAACCGCCATTACTAGGAGCAACCGACTGTTACTAGGAACCGCCGACTGTTACTAAGAACCACCATTACTAGGAGCCACAGACTGTTACTAGGAACCGCCGACTGTTACCAAGAACCAGAGCCACAAACTGTTACTAGGAAACGCCGACTGTTATTAAGAACCACTATTACTAGGAGCCACAGACTGTTACTAGAAACCGCTGACTGTTACTAAGAACCCCATTACTAGGAGCCACAGTGTTACTAGGAACCGCCAACCGTTACCAAGAACCTGGAGCCGCAGACTGTTACTAGGAACCGCCGACTGTTACTAAGAACACCCACTACTAGTGGCCACAAACTGTTACTAGGAACCACCAACTGTTACTAAGAACCCCCATTACTAGGAGCCACAAATTGTTACTAAGAGCCACCATTACTAGGAGCCACAGACTGTTACTGTTACTAAGAACCCCCTTACTAGGAGCTACAGACTGTTACTAGGAACCACCAACTGTCACTAAGCACACCCTTTACTAGGAGCCACAAACTGTTACTAGGAAACAACAACTGTTACTAAGAACCCCCTTTACTAGGAGCCACAGACTGTTACTAAGAACCCCCATTACTAGGAGCCACAGACTGCTACTAAGTACCCCCATTACTAGGAGCCACAGAGTGTTATTAGGAACACGCCGACTGTTACCAAGAACCCGGAGCTGCAGACTGTTACTAGGAACCGCCAACTGTTACTAAGAACCCCCATTACGAGGAGCCACAGACTGTTACTAGGAACCACAAACTGTTACTAAGAATCCCTTTACTAGAAGCCACCAACTGTTACTAGAAACCACCAACTGTTACTAAGAACCCTCATTACTAGGAGCCATAGACTGTTACTAAGAACCACCATTACTAGGAGCCACAGACTGTTACTGCGAACCACCATTACTAGAAGCCACAAGCTGTTACTGAGAGCCACCATTACTAGGAGCCACAGACTGTTACTAAGAACCACCATTACTAGGAGCCACAGACAGTTACTAAGAACCACCATTACTAGGAGCCACAGACTGTTACTAGGCACTGCCGACTGTTACTAAGAACCCCCATTACTAGGAGCCATAGACTGTTACTAGGAACCACAAACTGTTACTAGGAACCACCATTACTAGTAACCACAGACTGTTACTAAGATCAACCATTATTAGGAGCCACAAACTGTTACTAGGAACCACCAACTGTTACTAAGAACCACCATTACTAGGAGCCACAGACTTACTAGGAACCGCCGACTGTTACGAAGAACCCGGAGCCACAGACTGTTACTAGGAACCGCTGACTGTTACTAAGAACCCCCATTACTACGAGCCACAAACTGTTACTAGGAACCGCCGACTGTTACTAAGAATCCCTGTAACTAGGAGCCACAAACTGTTACTAAGAACCACCATTACTAGGAGCCACAGAATGTTACTAAGAACCACCATTACTAGGAGCCACAGACTGTTACTAAGAACCACCATTACTAGGAGCTACAGACTGTTACTAAGAACCACCATTACTAGGAGCCACAGACTGTTACTAAGAACCACCATTACTAGAAGCCACAAGCTGTTACTAAGAGCCACCATTACTAGGAGCCACAGACTGTTACTAAGAACCACCATTACTAGGAGCCACAGACTGTTACTAGGAACCTCCAACTGTTACTAAGAACCCCCATTACTAGGTGCCATAGACTGTTAGTAGGAACCACAGACTGTTACTAAGAACCACCATTACAAGGAGCCACAGACTGTTACTAGGAACCACCAACTGTTACTAGGAAGCCCCATTACTAGGAGCCACAAATTGTTACTAGGAGCCACCAACTGTTACTAAGAACCCCCATTACTAGGAGGCACAGACTGTCACTGTTACTAAGAGCCCCATTACTTGGAGCCACAGAGTGTTACTAGGAACCACCAACTATTACTAAGAACACCCTTTACTAGGAGCCACAAACTGTTACTAGGAACCAACAACTGTTACTAAGAACCCCCTTTACTAGGAGCCACAGAGTAATATTAGGAACCGCTGAGCTGTTACCAAGAACCCGGAGCCACAGAGTGTTACTAGGAACCGCCAACTGTTACTAAGAGCCCCCATTACTACGAGCCACAAACTGTTACTAGGAACCACCAACTATTACTAAGAACCCCCATTACTAGGAGCCTCAGACTGTACTGTTACTAAGAACCCCCTTTACTAGGAGCCACAAACTGTTACTCGGAACCACCAACTGTTACTAAGAACCCCTTTACTAGGAGCCACAGACTGTTACTAAGAACCCTCATTACTAGGAGCCACAGACTGTTACTAGGAACCGCCCACTGTTACCAAGATCCCGGAGCCACAGACTGTTACTAGGAACCGCCCACTGTTACTAAGAACCACGATTACTATGAGCCACAGACTGTTACTAAGAACCACCATTACTAGGAGTCACAGACTGTTACTAAGAACCACCATTACTAGAAGCCACAAGCTGTTACTAAGAGCCACCATTACTAGGAGCCACAGACTGTTACTAAGAACCACCATTACTAAGAGCCACAGACTGTTACTAAGAACCACCATTACTAGGAGCCACAGACTGTTACTAAGAACTCCCATTACTAGGAGCCATAGACTGTTACTAGGAACCACCTCCTGTTATTAGAAACCACCATTACTAGGAACCACAGACTGTTACTAAGAACCACCGTCATTAGGAGCCACAAACTGTTACTAGGAACCACCAACTGTTATTAAGAACCACCATTACTATGAGCCACAGACTTACTAGGAACCGCCGACTGTTACCAAGAACCCGGAGCCACAGACTGTTACTAGGAACCGCCGACTGTTACTAAGAACCCCCATTACTACGAGCCACAAACTGTTACTAGGAACCGCCGACTGTTACCAAGAACCCGGAGCCACAGACTGTTACTAGGAACTGCCGACTGTTACTAAGAACCCCCATTACTACGAGCCACAAACTGTTACTAAGAACCACCATTACTAAGAGCCACAGACTATTACTAAGAACCACCATTACTAGGAGCCACAGGCTGTTACTAAGAACCACCATTACTAGAAGCCACAAGCTGTTACTAAGAGCCACCATTACTAGGAGCCACAGACTGTTACTAAGAACCGCCATTACTAGGAGCCATAGACTGCTAGTAGGAACCACCAACTGTTACTAAGAACCACCATTACTAGGAGCCACACAATGTTACTAGGAACTGCCGACTGTTACTAAGAACCCCAATTACTAGGAGCCACAGACTGTTACTAGGAACTGCCGACTGTTACCAAGAGCCCGGAGCCAAAGACTGTTACTAGGAACCGCCGACTGTTACTAAGAACCACCATTACTAGGAGCCACACACTGTTACTAAGAACCACCATTACTAGGAGCTTCAGACTGTTACTAGGAACCGCCATTTTTAGGAACCACAAACTGTTACTCAGAACCGCCAACTGTTACCAAGAACCCGGAGCCACAGACTGTTACTAGGAACCCCCGACTGTTACAACCACCAATGCTAGGGGCCACAAACTGTTACTAGGAACCGCCGACTGTTACTAAGAACCACCTTTACTAGGAGCCACAGACTGTTACTAAGAACCACCATTACTAGAAGCCACAAGCTGTTACTAAGAGCCACCATTACTAGGAGCCACAGACTGTTACTAAGAACCACCATTACTAAGAGCCACAGACTGTTACTAAGAACTCCCATTACTAGGAGCCATAGACTGTTACTAGGAACCACCTCCTGTTATTAGGAACCACCATTACTAGGAACCACAGACTGTTACTAAGAACCACCGTCATTAGGAGCCACAAACTGTTACTAGGAACCACCAACTGTTATTAAGAACCACCATTACTATGAGCCACAGACTTACTAGGAACCGCCGACTGTTACCAAGAACCCGGAGCCACAGACTGTTACTAGGAACCGCAGACTGTTACTAAGAACCCCCATTACTACGAGCCACAAACTGTTACTAGGAACCGCCGACTGTTACCAAGAACCCGGAGCCACAGACTGTTACTAGGAACTGCCGACTGTTACTAAGAACCCCCATTACTACGAGCCACAAACTGTTACTAAGAACCACCATTACTAGGAGCCACAGACTGTTACTAAGAACCACCATTACTAAGAGCCACAGACTATTACTAAGAACCACCATTACTAGGAGCCACAGGCTGTTACTAAGAACCACCATTTCTAGAAGCCACAAGCTGTTACTAAGAGCCACCATTACTAGGAGCCACAGACTGTTACTAAGAACCGCCATTACTAGGAGCCATAGACTGCTAGTAGGAACCACCAACTGTTACTAAGAACCACCATTACTAGGAGCCACACAATGTTACTAGGAACTGCCGACTGTTACTAAGAACCCCCATTACTAGGAGCCACAGACTGTTACTAGGAACTGCCGACTGTTACCAAGAGCCCGGAGCCAAAGACTGTTACTAGGAACCGCCGACTGTTACTAAGAACCACCATTACTAGGAGCCACACACTGTTACTAAGAACCACCATTACTAGGAGCTTCAGACTGTTACTAGGAACCGCCATTTTTAGGAGCCACAAACTGTTACTCAGAACCGCCAACTGTTACCAAGAACCCGGAGCCACAGACTGTTACTAGGAACCCCCGACTGTTACAACCACCAATGCTAGGGGCCACAAACTGTTACTAGGAACCGCCGACTGTTACTAAGAACCACCTTTACTAGGAGCCACAGACTGTTACTAAGAACCATCATTACTAGGAGCCACAAACTGTTACTAGGAAGCACCAACTGTTACTAAGACCACCATTACTGGGAACCACCAACTGTTACTAAGAACCCCCTTTACTAGGAGCCACAGACTGTTACTAACAGCGCTCATTACTAGGAGCCAGAGACTGTTACTAGGAACCGCCCACTGTTACCAAGATCCCGGAGCCACAGACTGTTACTAGGAACCGCCGACTGTTACTAAGAACCACCATTACTATGAGCCACAGACTGTTACTAAGAACCACCATTACTAGGAGCCACAGACTGTACTAGAAGCCACAAGCTGTTACTAAGAGCCACCATTACTAGGAGCCACAGACTGTTACTAAGAACCACCATTACAAGGAGCCACAGACTGTTACCAAGAACCACCATTACTAGGAGCCACAAACTGTTACTAGGAACCGCCGACTGTTACTAAGAACCCCCATTACTAGGAGCCATAGACTGTTACTAGGAACCACCTCCTGTTACTAGGAACCACCATTACTAGGAACCACAGACTGTTACTAAGAACCACCGTTATTAGGAGCCACAAACTGTTACTAGGAACCACCAACTGTTACTAAGAACCACCATTACTAGGAGCCACAGACTTACTAGGAACCGCCGACTGTTACCAAGAACCTTGAGCCACAGACTGTTACTAGGAACCGCTGACTGTTACTAAGAACCCCCATTACTACGAGCCACAAACTGTTACTAGAAACCGCCGACTGTTACTAAGAATCCCTGTTACTAGGAGCCACAAACTGTTACTAAGAACCACCATTACTAGGAGCCACTGACTGTTACTAAGAACCACCATTACTAGGAGCCACAGACTGTTACTAAGAACCACCATTACTAGGAGCCACAGACTGTTACTAAGAACCACCATTACTAGGAGCCACAGACTGTTACTAAGAACCACCATTACTAGAAGCCACAAGCTGTTACTAAGAGCCACCGTTACTAGGAGCCACAGACTTTTACTAAGAGCCACCATTACAAGGAGCCACAGACTGTTACTAGGAACCACCAACTGTTACTAGGAATCCCCATTACTAGGAGTAATAGACTGTTAGTAGGAACCACAGACTGTTACTAAGAACCCTCATTACTAGGAGCCACAGACTGTTACTAGGAACCGCCAACTGTTACTAGGAACCCCCATTACTAGGAGCCACAAATTGTTACTAGGAACCACCAACTGTTACTAAGAACCCCCATTACTAGGAGGCACAGACTGTCACTGTTACTAAGAGCCCCCATTACTTGGAGCCACAGAGTGTTACTAGGAACCACCAACTATTACTAAGAACACCCTTTACTAGGAGCCACAAACTGTTACTAGGAACCAACAACTGTTACTAAGAACCCCCTTTACTAGGAGCCACAGAGTAATATTAGGAACCGCCGACTGTTACCAAGAACCCGGAGCCACAGAGTGTTACTAGGAACCGCCAACTGTTACTAAGAGCCCCCATTACTAGGAGCCACAAACTGTTACTAGGAACCACCAACTATTACTAAGAACCCCCATTACTAGGAGCCTCAGACTGTACTGTTACTAAGAACCCCCTTTACTAGGAGCCACAAACTGTTACTGGGAACCACCAACTGTTACTAAGAACCCCCTTTACTAGGAGCCACAGACTGTTACTAAGAACCCTCATTACTAGGAGCCACAGACTGTTACTAGGAACCGCCCACTGTTACCAAGATCCCGGAGCCACAGACTGTTACTAGGAACCGCCGACTGTTACTAAGAACCACCATTACTATGAGCCACAGACTGTTACTAAGAACCACCATTACTAGGAGCCACAGACTGTTACTAAGAACCACCATTACTAGAAGCCACAAGCTGTTACTAAGAGCCACCATTACTAGGAGCCACAGACTGTTACTAAGAACCACCATTACTAAGAGCCACAGACTGTTACTAAGAACCACCATTACTAGGAGCCACAGACTGTTACTAAGAACCACCGTTATTAGGAGCCACAAACTGTTACTAGGAACCACCAACTGTTATTAAGAACCACCATTACTATGAGCCACAGACTTACTAGGAACCGCCGACTGTTACCAAGAACCCGGAGCCACAGACTGTTACTAGGAACCGCCGACTGTTACCAAGAACCCGGAGCCACAGACTGCTACTAGGAACCGCTGACTGCTACTAAGAATCCCTGTTACTAGGAGCCACAAACTGTTACTAAGAACCACCATTACTAGGAGCCACAGACTGTTACTAAGAACCACCATTACTAAGAGCCACAGACTATTACTAAGAACCACCATTACTAGGAGCCACAGACTGTTACTAAGAACCACCATTACTAGGAGCCACAGGCTGTTACTAAGAACCACCATTACTAGAAGCCACAAGCTGTTACTAAGAGCCACCATTACTAGGAGCCACAGACTGTTACTAAGAACCGCCATTACTAGGAGCCATAGACTGCTAGTAGGAACCACACATTTACTAAGAACCACCATTACTAGGAGCCACAAACTGTTACTAGGAACCACCAACTGTTACTAAGAACCACCATTACTAGGAGCCACACAATGTTACTAGGAACTGCCGACTGTTGCTAAGAACCCCCATTACTAGGAGCCACAGACTGTTACTAGGAACTGCCGACGGTTACCAAGAGCCCGGAGCCAAAGGCTGTTACTTGGAACCGGCGACTGTTACTAAGATCCACCATTACTAGGAGCCACAGACTGTTACTAAGAACCACCATTACTAGGAGCTACAGACTGTTACTAGGAACCACCATTTCTAGGAGCCACAAACTGTTACTCAGAACCGCCAACTGTTACCAAGAACCCGGAGCCACAGACTGTTACTAGGAACCGCCGACTGTTACAACCACCAATGCTAGGGGCCACAAACTGTTACTTGGAACCGCCGACTGTTACTAAGAACCACCTTTACTAGGAGCCACAGACTGTTACTAAGAACCATCATTACTAGGAGCCACAAACTGTTACTAGGAAGCACCAAATGTTACTAAGACCACCATTACTGGGAACCACCAACTGTTACTAAGAACCCCCTTTACTAGGAGCCACAGACTGTTACTAACAGCGCTCATTACTAGGAGCCAGAGACTGTTACTAGGAACCGCCCACTGTTACCAAGATCCCGGAGCCACAGACTGTTACTAGGAACCGCCGACTGTTACTAAGAACCACCATTACTATGAGCCACAGACTATTACTAAGAACCACAATTACTAGGAGACACAGACTGTTACTAAGAACCACCATTACTAGGAGCCACAGGCTGTTACTAAGAACCACCATTACTAGAAGCCACAAGCTGTTACTAAGAGCCACCATTACTAGGAGCCACAGACTGTTACTAAGAACCGCCATTACTAGGAGCCATAGACTGCTAGTAGGAACCACACACTTACTAAGAACCACCATTACTAGGAACCGCCGACTGTTACTAAGAACCACCGTTATTAGGAGCCACAAACTGCTACTGGGAACCACCAACTGTTACTAAGAACCACCATTACTAGGAGCCACAGACTTACTAGGAACCGCCGATTGTTACCAAGAACCTTGAGCCACAGACTGTTACTAGGAACCGCTGACTGTTACTAAGAATCCCTGTTACTAGGAGCCACAAACTGTTACTAAGAACCACCATTACTAGGAGCCACAGACTGTTACTAAGAACCACCATTACTAGGAGCCACAGACTATTACTAAGAACCACCATTACTAGGAGCCACAGACTGTTACTAAGAACCACCATTAGTAGGAACCGCCGACTGTTACTAAGAACCCCCATTACTAGGAGCCATAGACTGTTACTAGGAACCACCTCCTGTTACTAGGAACCACCATTACTAGGAACCACAGACTGTTACTAAGAACCCCCATTACTACGAGCCACAAACTGTTACTAGAAACTGCCGACTGTTACTAAGAATCCCTGTTACTAGGAGCCACAAACTGTTACTAAGAACCACCATTACTAGGAGCCACAGACTATTACTAAGAACCACCATTACTAGGAGCCACAGACTGTTACTAAGAACCACCATTACTAGGAGCCACAAACTGTTACTAAGAACCACCATTACTAGGAGCCACAAACTGTTACTAAGAACCACCATTACTAGGAGCCACAGACTATTACTAAGAACCACCATTACTAGGAGCCTCAGACTGTTACTAAGAACCACCATTACTAGGAGCCACAGACTGTTACTAAGAACCACCATTACTAGAAGCCACAAGCTGTTACTAAGAGCCACCGTTACTAGGAGCCACAGACTGTTACTAAGAACCGCCATTACTAGGAGCCATAGACTGTTAGTAGGAACCACACACTGTTACTAAGAACCACCATTACTAGGAGCCATAGACTGTTACTAGGAACCACCAACTGTTACTAAGAACCACCATTACTAGGAGCCACACAATGGTACTAGGAACTGCCGACTGTTACTAAGAACCTCCATTACTAGGAGCCACAGACTGTTACTAGGAACTGCCGACTGTTACCAAGAGCCTGGAGCCAAAGACTGTTACTAGGAACCGCTGACTGCTACTAAGAACCACCATTACTAGGAGTCACAGACTGTTAGTAAGAACCACCATTACTAGGAGCTACAGACTGTTACTTGGAACCACCATTACTAGGAGCCACAAACTGTTACTAGGAAGCACCAACTGTTACTAAGAACCACTATTACTAGGAACCACAAACTGTTACTAAGAACCACCATTACTAGGAGTCACAGACTGTTACTACGAACCACCTTTACTAGGAGCCACAGACTGTTACTAGGAACCGCCTACTGTTACTAAGAACCACCATTACCAGGTGCCATCGACTGATACTAAGAACCACAATTGTTTCTAAGAACCACAATTGTTACTAAGAACCACAATTGTTACTAAGAACCACCGACTGTTACTAAGAACCACAGACTGTTACCAGGAGCCACTAACTGTTACTAGGAGTCACCGACTGTTGCTAAGAACCCCCATTATTAGGTGCCATAGACTGTTAGTAGGAACCACAGACTGTTACTAAGAACCACCATTACAAGGAGCCACAGACTGTTACTAGGAACCGCCAACTGTTACTAGGAACCACCAACTGTTACTAAGAACCCCCATTACTAGGAGCCACAGACTGTTACTGTGAACCCCCATTACTAGGAGCCACAGAGTGTTACTAGGAACCACCAACTATTACTAAGAACACCCTTTACTAGGAGCCACAAACTGTTACTAGGAACCGCCGACTGTTACTAAGAACCACCATTACTAGGAGCCACAGACGTTTACTAAGAACCACCATTACTAGGAGCTACAGACTGTTACTAGGAACCACCATTACTAGGAGCCACAAACTGTTACTCGGAACCGCCAACTGTTACCAAGAACCCGGAGCCACAGACTGTTACTAGGAACCGCCGACTGTTACTAACAACCACCAATACTAGGGGCCACAAACTGTTACTAGGAACCGAAGTCTGTTACTAAGAACCACTTTTACTAGGAGCCACAGACTGTTACTAAGAACCACCATTACTAGGAGCCACAAACTGTTACTAGGAAGCGCCAACTGTTACTAAGAACCACCATTACTAGGAGCCACCGACTGTTACTAAGAACCACCATTACTAGGAGCCACAGACTATTACTAGAAACCACAGACTGTTACTAAGAACCACCATTACTAGGAGCCACAGACTGTTACTAAGAACCACCTTTACTAGGAGCCACAGACTGTTACTAGGAACCTCCTACTGTTGCTAAGAACCACCATTACTAGGAGCCACGGACTGTTACTAGGAACCGCCGACTGTTACTAAGAACCACCATTACCAGGAGCCACAGACTGATACTAAGAACCACAATTGTTTCTAAGAACCACAATTGTTACTAAGAACCACAATTGTTACTAAGAACCACCAATTGTTAGTAAGAACCAAAAGACTGTTACCAGGAGCCACTAACTGTTACTAGGAGCCACCGACTGTTGCTAGGAGCCACTGACTGTTGCTATGAGCCACTGGTTGGTGGGTGTTAGTTCTTTTAAAAAACCTAATGGTTTTCCCAGTGACATGAGGGAATGAAATTTGTGACATCAGAGTTAAATGGTAGTAAGCTCGTTCTTGCATATTATATTAAGACAGGTTGGCCTTCTGAGAAACATTTAACTGAACAACTTCGAAGTTTTTCTCTGATAGCTTTGGAGCTTTTGATCCAGCGGCGTACTAGTAACAGATACTCCACTACCATATACTCACCTGGGTCCATATAACTCTCTCGCACTAATCACCAAGTAGACCGCTGGAACTTTTATAGTTTTATAATCTTCATACCTCACGATCTAGTTATTTCTTCTCTAACTAAACCTTTCTTTGATCAAATAGTTCTTTCCTCTGGTCAATGGACCATTTAGGTGGAACTAGTTGATGGTGATAATTAACATAATTTAATTAAACATTTCTTGATAAAAATAATCACAGACTCTGTAAATTTTTATAATCTTTATCTAAATTAATTGGTTGGGAATCATCTTAAAGCGTTTCAGTACAAACACCCTCATTCGCAAGAGTGCCAAATTCAATCAAAATTCATTAGAAATAACAGTAATTCAGATTTCACACAACAACTATGCTCAGAAAGAAGAGGATAGAGAGAGAAGAGCATTTATTAAGACGATGAATTTATAATTACCAAAGTATGGTGTGAAAACCAACCCCCTGGCCAAAGGGCTGGTAATGGTCCCCAGGACAGATCAGGAGACAAAGGCTTCAGGACAAGAATCAGGACAGGAAACTTCACCTCTCTAGATACCGACGACTACGTTGCACCCCTCTCTGACACTCTCTTCCTTCTCGTGGTTCTTCCGCGATCTTCTTTCTAACCCACACAAATTAAGTAGATGGTTCTGCATTCGATTTCTTCATCAGCATTTCATCGCCTCAGCACACCCCGAATCCGTAATCAATGATTATCAATGAACTCTCCTCAACTAACTAGACTACCTCAATTATACCCTTCCATAAGCATGTACCACCCATTAATGTTTCAATTTTGCAAAATACTAACTTCTGATTGGACAGGCGAGGGGGGGATGATAATCACACCATGCTTATACTTTATTTATTTCTTTAAACCATTGTTTCCCAAACTCCTCCCCTCAAACTTTTATTCCGCCCTTCCTTTCCCATACATCTTTAAACTTTATTAATACAAATGTATCAATTTTCTGAATATAGTTCCTTCATATGAACTCTTCACCCTCATGTTCCCAGGGCACATCTCCGCCTACCTTGGACGCGTGACAAATCCTTAGTCATCTGTCCGAACTTCCACACCAGGGCGCATGCATCGCGCATGCATCGCGCAACGTCAGTCTGCTCGACTCAGACAAATTTGACAGGCCCAAATACGCACTAATAATAAAGTCAAACGGAAGAATGTTATTCTCAAAAATAAATGATTTCACTGTATACCACCAACTTCTACTCTAGCCCATACCATTTATTATTTCTCTTTCTGCATTTGCGTTAGTATAAAACTTATTTTCTAATTTCTGCAAGCAGGTGCCATGCATGTGAGCTTTCAAGCAGCCATTTTATAGTTCTTTGCGCAAGCGCCAGAATTTCCCTCCAAGCGTCAGCACGTCACACTACGTAGATGCGGACGCGCGCAGACACCATGCTACTGCTGATGCCTTCGGTTCTCTACTGCCTCATTGTTTTAAACCGTTTTTAATTGTGTTTTAAAACATTTTGGAAAATATTTACTGTCTGCTTTTACCTTACTGCTGTTTTCTTGCACATTTGCACATTTTGCTCGGAGCTCCCCGCTTTCCTCCATTTTTCTCGGGGTCTCGTCTCCCTCTCAACGCTTCCTTTGATTTCGCCAGCGCCCCGTTCCACCGCGGGTTTTCCCGTTTGTTGTGGAGGGCGCCGGCGTACATTCAGGCTCCTTCCGGTGTATGGGGGGTGGAGCCAGGGGTGTTTAGCATTCTAGTCTTGCTCTACTATTTAAGCAGCATGGCCGGCTCGTCGCGCAGCGGACGCGCGCAGCGGGCGCGCCGCTGGCGCGCCGAAGGCGCGCCAAAGGCAAGCCCGTCTGCACCCGTCCGCGCTAGGGCCGCGCCTCGCGCAGGAGATGCTGCCCTGTCCATCTCTGACCAGCGGGGACGGATTTGCCTTTCCCGAAAGTTACTGTTAGATCTGCGGGCAGTCTGGGCTCCCTGCTATCACACCCTGGACCCGGATACTTTAGCTAAGAAGCGGCATCTAGTTTGTACAGGATGTAATACCTCTCTTAAGCAGGCTTGTAATATCCCCTCTGATAATAAAGGAATTAGGCCCAGTTCCAAAGTACAGACTGCACAGGGCTATCTCATTAATGCAAGATCCCTGATCAAAAATAAGGTTGCCTTTAGAGACTTTGTATCAGCAAGGAAGCCAACCTGGGTTTTTATAACCGAAACTTGGGCTACGGATGCCTCTGGTCCTGACCTTGTAGATGCCATTCCCACTGGATACACCCTTGCTAGAATGGACAGAGTAGATCGGCGGGGAGGGGGTGTGGGCATTCTATATAGAGAAACCCTGATTTGTCGCACTCAGGCTTTGTCCGCTCCTCCTGATCTCTACCAGGCCTTTTATTTTTCACTCAATCTTCACCCTACGGAAAGCTTCTCTGGCATCTTATGTTATAGGCAACCAGGCTCTAGGGCTGCCTTTAGTCAGGATTTTAGCAGGCTTTTAGAACCTTATTGTGAAAGATCCAATCTCACTCTCCTGGGGGATTTTAATTTTCACTTTGATAACCTTGATTGCAAGGCCACCCTAGGTTTTTTGGATACCTTGAATTGCTGTGGTTTCCCACAGCTGGTCAAGAAGCCTACCCATCAAGCGGGGCACATACTTGACGGGGTCTTTTCTAATGACCCACGTGTAAGTGTGGGGGAACCTATCCCTCTAGCTTGGTCTGATCATTTCACCGTCCCTTTTGACTTACATTTTATGTCATCGGCGTTGACTATCTCTGGTAACATGACTTTGGACGAAAGGAGGAACTTTAGCCTCATAAGTAATGAGTCTCTTTCAAATTTTCTTAACAATATTGAGCTCACTAAGCTTCATGACGCTAATTTGGCAGCGGCAGAGCTATCGCAACAATTGTTAGCAGCAATGGACACCCTTGCACCTCTTAGTAAGTACTACTCAGCAAGGAAAAAACCCTCTGCTCCCTGGTTTACGGAGAGGCTCAGAACGCTGAGACAGGGCTGTCGTAAACAGGAGAGGCACTGGTGCATAGACCTAGATCTGCTGAGTAGGGTACTACATAAGCAGGGCCTCAAAGAGTATAAAGCTGCCATCATGGAGGAAAAGAGATTATACTTCTCTAAGACTACTGATTCTATGAGATCCTCTAGGGATCTCTTCAAGGTAATAAATTCTCTTACCTCTCCCCCTGCTTCCGACCCTTCAGATTTTTCCCAGGAGCGCTGTGATAAAATCTCTGACTTCTTCCATACTAAGATTTCAGATATTTACTCCTTGCTCGAAGCCTCCAACCCCATTGCAGGGTCATCTGTCCGATCCACCATCCATCCCATTGGGGCCGCACTCATCGAGGGGTCGCCCAGTCTTCTTACCTTTCCTATTATGTCTTCCGAGGTGACCGATCGGATCCTTGAAGGGGTTAAATCAGGTTCCCCTTTGGATCCTTGTCCTCTCAAGGTGCTAAAATATGGTCGTGAAGTCATTATTCCCCATCTGACTGATGTTTTTAATGTTGCCATTTCAGAGGGGCAATATCCCACTCTGTGGAAGACGGCTGTAGTGAAGCCACTTTTGAAGAAACCTTCTCTGGATCCTGGTGAACTGAAGAATTATCGTCCGATCTCCCTACTTCCTGTCCCAGCTAAGATTCTGGAAACTTACCTTAACTCTCATCTCAGCACTTACCTAAAAGATTTCCAACTACTTGATGGCTCGCAACATGGATTCAGAAGCCATCATAGTACGGAGACAGCATTGACGGCTGTATTTGATAATATCCGGGTTCAAGTGGACGCAGGGCACACCACCCTCCTTGTTCTACTGGATCTTACCACAGCCTTTGATACCCTGTCTCCCTGTAGATTGATTGATCGCCTCAGAGAGATAGGTATTGGGGGCTCGGCTTTGGGGCTCCTTGCTTCCTTTCTCAGTGAGCGGGCACAGATGGTTAAGCTTGGTCAATTTTACTCAGCCCCCAAACCCTTGCTGTGTGGTGTTCCTCAGGGCTCCTCCCTGAGCCCTACTCTTTTTAATATCTATGTCGCTCCTCTTGCGAAGGTTGTGAGATCCTTTGGGTTGGAGGTGTTGTCCTATGCGGACGACACCCAAATTATGGTGTCTATTTCGCATAGTATAAAGGATTCGGCCCTTAATTTTAGGAACTGTATGCAGGCAGTTTCCTCCTGGATGGTGGAGAATTTTTTGAAATTAAATGGAGAGAAGACGGAGGTCTTGATCTTCGGGAGTAAACAGGAAATATGGTCCAGTGACTGGTGGACGGACGCGCTTGGCGTCTGTCCCTCTCCGGTCTCCCATGGTAAAAACCTGGGGGTTATCGTGGATAATTCACTGTCCCTGAACTTGCAGGTTAGTAGGACAGTTTCCACGTGTTTTGGGATCATTAGGATCCTACGGAAAATTTCCCATTATCTCTCTTTTGATGCACGTAAGCAGGCTGTCATTGCACTGGTAACATCCAGATTGGACTATTGTAATGCCCTTTATTTGGGCATTAACAAAGGCTTAGTGCGACGTCTGCAGATGGTGCAGAATGCCGCAGCCAGGCTGGTGATGAACTTACCAAAATATCATTCAGTCACAGCCGCTATTAGGGTGCTGCACTGGCTGCCTGTGGACCGTAGGATCCTCTTCAAGACCTTGTGCATGACTCACAATGCCTACTACGGGTCAGGTCCTGAGGCGATTAAGGCTATTGTCCATCGTTATGTTCCTAGCAGGCGGCTCCGGTCTGCAGATAAGAATCTGCTTATAGTACCGAGATTCAAGAAGGTTACATGGGGAGGTAGAGCCTTCTCCACTGCTGCTGCTAGACTGTGGAACTCCCTCCCGGAACAGCTCTCAAGTCAGGTGTCCCATTCTCTTTTCCGCAGGGCCATAAAGACCTGGCTTTTCTCACAGACCTCGGTATGAGCATATCTCTTTGTCTGCACCCTTAGGTCCGCTTATAGCGCCTTGACGCCCTTGGGCTTAGTTCGCGCTTTACAAATTTCATATTCATTCATTCATTCAGATGCAGTAGACGCATGCGCAGTAAAGATCCCGTGTTAAAATGCAATTTAGTCCTACGTTCATGTTATTGCATTTAGTAAACACATAGGCAAGCTTCATTCTTTTCCCGTGTGTAACGGAAATGCGTATTATTAATTACAAACATGTTGTTAGTAATTCGCTAGTGAGTTAAATCGAGAGGATTGTTTTCCGAGCAAGTCTCATGTTCGAGTCCTTGCTCCATCACTTTCATGTGAGAACAATCTGTGTCTAAGGAATGGTTTATTTCTGCCTCCAGTTGGATTGAGAGGAAAAATCATTAGTATTGCCCATGAAGGCCACCATAGGTATTTCTGACACTTATAAGACGTTTAGACAGAAATTTTGGTGGCCGCGTTTAGACAAACAGGTGCCTATTTTTATTGACAAGTGACCACAATGTGTAGTTTCTGACAAACATTGGAGAACATCAGCAAAACCTTTATTTCCAGTGCCACGTCCTGATATTGCTTGAGATAAGATGGCCTTGGATATCTCAGGACCATTTAATTTGTTACCTTGGGACAAGAGATATTTATTAGTCGTAATAGACTATTTTTCAAAATGGATGCATTATTCTTTCATGGAAACAGCTAATTCCATTACAGTAATTTCTTTCCATTAGACATTTTTCTTGGTTGAGGGTTCTTCATGCAATATTGTTACGGACAATGGCATGCACTTTGTTTCCAGACAAATGACAGATTTCATGAACAGATTTGACATTAAGCATTCTCAAGTTGCTCTTTATAGTCCCTCATCCAATGGTTTAGTTGAGAGGGCTGATCAAGTTTTGAAAGAGTAGGTTCATACTGCCATTGCAGGAACTATTGATGTTTCAACTTTTCTACAAGAGAGAATATGGGCAAATCTCACAACAACCCATTCTATGACGGGAGTGACACCATTTAAGGCTTTGAGAGGAAGGGAAGCCTAAGTAATTACCAGTGACTGAGCATTCCATCCATCACTGTTTTGTATACTTATTGTTGTGCCCTAAGTGGGACGGGTATGCCCAAATGTGAGTCCCGTGTATACTGCGTCACTGGAACCAAGCTGTACCCAGCTGATGAGCCCATAACTAGGGCGAAACCGGTCCTAGGTTGCTTGTGCTCCATTTCAGGGAGGACTTGGCTTGTCAGTTTTGCTGGACTGATCCTATTGGAGCAGGGTCAAGACTGATTTACATATAGCTGGTTCCAAGCTGAGGTGGTATGGTGTGCATAATGACAATGGATTTGGATGTGGCTCAGAGTGATTACCAGTAGCTGAGATTAATTCAAGCATTTCATCTGCTGTTTTGTATACTTATTGTGTTGCCCTAAGTGGGACGGGTATGCCCAGACGTGGGTCCCGTGCACACTACGACACTGAATCAAACAGTACCCGGCTGATGTGCCCATAACTAGGGTGAAACGGTCCTGGGTTGCTTGTGTTATTTTTCAGGGAGGACCTGGTTTGGCAGCTTGGGCTGGACTGTTCCTATTGGAGCAGGGTCAAGACTTATTTGCCTATAGCTGGGTCCAAACTGAGGTAGCCTGGTGTGCAAAATAACAGTGAATTGGGATGTGGATCTGAGTGATTACCAGTGGCTGAGATTAATTCAAGCATTTTATCCATCACTGTTTTGTATACTTGCTGTTGTATAGTATGCAGTGCTGCAGGGACCCTGGGATTAACCCTGCCTCTATATCCAGTACTATCCAATGTGGGATGCAGTGTTACATTATGATCCCCACCCCACAGCAAGGCAGCAGGTTCCATCCACTGCACCACAGCCGTGATGAATGTTAAAAATCCAGGGCCATCGGTGTTTGGACCGTATGAATTTATTGGTAATGTGTTAGTTGTTCGCAGGCGTCCCTTTATGATCACGTTGCCACCTTCTGGATCGGAAATCACTTGTGCATGTGTGTAATCCAGCACCCTACAAATGACGTTCACAACCCCTCGAGCGTATGTCGAAAATGAGGCATAGAACCTATAAGAACTCCAGTTATGCACTACAGGTAGGTAGGTACCTCTCATGATCAAGGTGTGTTTCCTGTCCACTGCATTTCTTGTGGAATATGCCAATATTTGTTCAGTCTCTTTAGGATTATTCAGCCCGCGGATGTTCCATGTCATAAATTTGATAGTATTCATGTCCATTTCCACTATGGTATGCAGATCATTCTGTTGGGAGAATAAGGGCTAATTCACTACCAATAGGCTCTTAAATATCGATCCTCCGCACATGTTACTTTATCCTTCAACAATGTATCAACCCCACCACCCCTTCCCACACTGAAACCCAACCTTCCAGTAGAACCCGCATTTTGCAATAAAATGGCGAATTGTTTTCAGACTAAGGTCCTAACGATCTATGACGACCTTCGGAACAATAGGCAGGTAAATGAAAACGGTCCGATTACTACAATGGAGGACAAGACGCTGCACTGTTATTTTAACACTTTCTGCAGGCTTACTCCTAATGAAGTCAACAAGATCCTGCTATCCACTAAGTCAGGGTCCCCGAAGGATCCGTGCCCACCAACTGTTATGCATGTGGTTTCCGGGTCTATTAGCAGACATTTAACTCCCATTCTAAATCAAGTAATTGAATCGGGGAGTTATCCTTCGGTCTGGAAAAAAGCATGCATCAGACCAATCTTGAAAAAGCCGGCGCTTGACCCATTGGAGGTCAAGAACTATCGACCTATCTCGTGTCTGCTGATTGCTGCCAAAATTCTTGAAAGGTCAATAAACTAGGAGCTGACGTCATATCTGGATGTTAATAACCTGTTGGATTCAAGCCAGCATGGCTTTCGGTCGTGTCATTCGACAGAGACTGCGCTTGTCATGGCAACAGAGGAGATTCGGAGACAGGTAGATGGGGGGGGGGGGAAGAGCTATCCTCATCCTCCTGGACCTATCAGCAGCATTTGACACCATGAATCACACAGTGTTAGTGCGGCGGCTGAAGGCGGTGGGGATTGGGGATGCGGCTCTGTCCCTCCTCTCCTCATTTTTAGAGGATAGGGAGCAGGCCATACATTGGGAAAATCTACAATCTGAACCCTTCCTTCTCCCATGTGGAGTGCCACAGGGATCGGCACTGTCACCAACTCTGTTTAACATTTATGTCACCCCACTCGCCAGTCTCATCAGACAGCATGGTTTCTCGTTTGTGTCTTACGCGGACGACTCACAGATTATCATCTCTGTATCTAAACAGTCTGAGCCTGTCACCGCGAGTTTCCATGCTTGTCTGACTTACATCATGAGCTGGATGAGCAATAACTATCTTAAAATCAACACGGATAGGACGGAGGTGATGGAGTTTGGTAACGGACCGTCCCTGTGGAACCACACCTGGTGGCCCACAGATGCAGGCGTTTGTCCAGCTCCATCTACTAAAGTTAAGAATTTGGGGATTATTTTTGATGACCAACTTAGCTTCTCGGCACAGATAAACCGTGTAACCTCCACTTGTTTTTTTTCATACTGAAGGTTCTTCGGAAGGTGTTTCCTTTCATTCCGCAGGAGCTAAGTAAAACAGTGGTAGTGGCCCTAGTCCTATCACGCCTAGATTACTGCAATGCACTATTTATAGGCATTGATAAGGCGCAGAAGGCCAAATTGCAGTCTATACAAAATGCCGCTGTGCGGATATTATTGAATATCCCAAAAGGTCACTCTACCTCCGCTGCCATTAAATCATTGCATTGGCTCCCAATACAGCAGCATTTGGAATTCAAGGCTTTATGCTTGGTTCACAAGACACTTTATGGTGGAGGGGCAGCCGACCTCTGTAAATTTTTTCACTGGTACATTCCTACGAGAAGCCTCAGATCCTCAAACACGGGCCGCATCTGCGCCACCAAAGTCTGTAGAGCCAGATGGGGAGGGAAGAGTCTATCACACTGTGCAGTTAGGCTATGGAACCAACTGCCTACCACTGTGAGACTCCAACCAAACAGGCTAATGTTCAGGAAGTTGATAAAAACGTGGCTGTTCCCCAGGGCATAAAACGGTACAGCTGTTTGCATTCCCTCTCTTTTCTCACTTAGCGCCAAGACGCCTCAGCATTTGAGCGCTCTATAAACTTTAATCCAATCCAATCCCTTTATCGAACAAAACTGAAGAAAAAATGTATAACTCACGAATCAAGCACAAACTCGGCATCATAATAGGCCGCAGCAGGTGGGGTGCGGCCAGTTAGGTATCCGGTGTAATGGTTGCCCAGGTACCAAAGTGTCAATATGGTATAGGAGGGTCTCCCCTGGAAGCAGTGCATAATTCATCAAGGTGGAGCTCCCTGGTCGTACACCCCTCTCAGGCCTGAGGAGCACGTCCCAGAGATTTTACAACCTTTTCTATCATGTCTGCCTCCAACATGTCTGTAACTCAGTGCCCCTTCCCCAGCCTGGAGGGAGCCACAATCTCCAGCATGGTTAGCTCAGGATCCTGACTGTTCTCAATCTCCAGAGCCAGGCCGCGCAGGGTCCAGTCTCCTCATTACGTGTTGCTAAGCATCCTGGTTCAGGTGTGTCCAAGGGACGGCTCCTAGAGTTTTTCTTCTGCACAGTTTTATTTAGCAATTCTGTCACTACCTAGGGTTCTGTGAAGATGTGGACTTTCCTGGCCCAGTTGAAGCAGGGCCAGGTCTGATGCAAACTGTTCCGCTGGGCTTATTCTTGTTGTGTGCTTATCTAGCTGCTCTTTCAGGCAATCCAAGCAGCACGTAAGATTGTCTGTTTTGCTGTCCATTGTAGCCAGGCTATTAGGCACCTCTAGCATTAGCGTTCTCATATCTAGGTCTTGAGCTTTATTGTCAGCAGCATTTCTTACTGCTGGGCCTCCCACATCACCCCTTTTTCATGTGGGTTTGCAGCTTTCTTAGCCTTGAACTGCAGTCAGGACTGCCTTTAGTCTGAATTACCCATTGCCAGGGGCCAGCAGCACACCAGTTCCCTTAACTACTTCATAACCGGCGCGCTGCCATCGTTCAGGCAGCGGTGGTTTGTTGGGACAGTTCACCCGCGTCCATATACTTCAATGCCTTAGTAGTGTTGCAACTCTTGGCTTTATAACCACTCTGCAGCCCGGTGTTCAATTGGTATTATTGCAGGGCATACAATCTGCTACACCAGTCAATCAATCCGGATTTGTAGAGCGTGGCTAATTACCCACTAGGGTATCCAGGCTCTAGGTTCTTGCTGGGATCAGTTAAAAAGCCAGGTCTTGAGCCCCTTTCAGAATTCCGGGAGCGAGAAAGATGTTCGTAGGTAAAGGGGGGAGCGCTCCAGGACATGGCAGAAAAGTAAGAGAAGCATTGTCCTCCACTTTGGCTTTGGCGAATGCGGGGAGTGTGTGCGAGGGCAGGTGTCTGGAGGATTGGTGGATTGGTGGAGGCTCCGGCGGTGGTTGATGTATGCTGGTTCTTGGTCATGGAGGGCCTTGTAGGCGTGTGTCAGCATCTTGAATTGACATCTTTTCTGGCTGGGGAACCAGTGGAGGTTCCTGAGGTGGGGGGTGATGTGGGTCCGTTAGAGAGGTCGAGGATGAGTCTGTATCGTTTGGAGTCTTTTCACTAGTTGGGTGGTGATTCCTGCGTAGAGCTTATTGCCATGGTCCAGCTGGCTGGTGATTAGGACTTGAGTGACGGTTTTCCTGCTGTTGATGGGGAGCCATCTGAAGATCTTTTGGAGTGTGCAGAGGGTGTGGAAGCAGGCGGAGGAGACTGCGTTGATGTGACACTTTATGGTGAGTTTGCTGTCCAGGATGATTCCAAGGTTGTGGGCGTGATCTGTTGGGGTGGGTGTGGGACCAAGTTCGGAGGGCCACCAGGTGTCGTTCCACGGGGAGGTGTTGTTCCAACCAGACATTGGTTTTAATTCCAACCATGCCGTTTAAAGCAGTCTTACGCAGCACTCGGCCGCTCCCTCCTCAGCGTAGCGGCTCAAAGTCTCAGGCTCATCCAGTTTTGAGCAGCTAGCCAGCGAGCGGAGGCCTCTCATTGGCACCCTTGCTGTCCTTTTTCACTCAAGTACCGCCAGCTCCAGCAGTCCCCGGAGCCCCAGCAGCTTGAGGCACACCCAACATGGCGTCTCCTCCGAGCGATCGCGTGAGCAAGGCTCTACCCTCTGCCGCAGCTCCAAAACCTCCAGGTGGCGACGTGGGCAGGCCTCCCCGGCAATGGGGTCCTCGGCAGGCAGCACGGAGTCTGGGTCTGCAGCTTGTGCTACCAGATGGTACTCCTACCACCAAGGATCCGTTACGGCATGTTTTGCCAGCGGTTATACAGGCAATTAGCTATTTTTTTAGTGACTGTCTCAGGAGCTTCTTCAAACCGTGGCCATCTTGTCAGCGGCTTTCTAGCGCCCCCTATCACCAGCATCAATTTAACATGAAAGTTCAATCCTTTGTATTCCACTATTTGATTATTCACCTGGGTATAGTTGTGTCACATGGTCTGATTTTTTTAACCCTTTATATTTACTACGACGTTCCATAAGCTTCTGTTTCTTTTTGCTTTTCTTGTTTGGCCCATCAACAAAAAGCAAATACACCACCGCATTTTTTGTGACCAAACTATATGATGGATCCTTCTTCATGCAGCAACAACAATTTTGCAATACGTTGCCCCAACCCTTTGAAGCTTTTAACCTGCAACTCTTTTTGAACATTGATATACACATGTAGTAGAATGGGGACGTACAGCGCCTTGTTGTAATGTAATGTTGTAATGTGAACTTTATTTCACTAAAACCCATGAAAATGCTATTTTTTTAAATAAAAATACACATGTAGTGACTTATATTTACATTTACTGGTGTCTTCACACCACTCTTCCACCCATTTTGTAAATTAGTGTGCTTTTTGCACTCCCATCCCATCTCTAACCTTAAGTATGAGTTGAAGCATTTTTAGCACCTGTATCCCTTTCAAACAAGGGTAACTTAGCTATATCTTTTTTAAGTTGAACATCCCTGGTTGTCAGTTCTCTTTATAGGCTATGCTGGTGTTTAAATATTTTGGCTAGGGGCATTTTACTTATGACAGTGAGGTTTCCCAATGAAAACTTGCATACTCACTTTTTCAGTCTTCTATCATTGTAAACACTGCTGTGTTTTGTGTAGAATGTCACATGAGGGTATCTTTTATAATGGACAGTGTGGTGATTGAGTTCTCACCAAACATTCTACATGTATGTGTACTGGTAGAAAAGTAACAACTTCTCTCTCATTTGTTCCAACAGGTGATACTGGCAGGAAAAGAGAAAAGAAAGCAGGAGATTCTCCCACATTTACTGAAAACCTTACATCGTGCAAAACGTTATCAAGAAAAGTTAAAGAAATGATTCCGCAGAGCTATCAGCATCAAAGGAACACCAGCAGCCAACTATGGTCATGGCCTAGAAAACAAATGGGTGGCAGGAGGACTACCCTCCGTGACAGCAGTCTTGATCTTTCAAAACACTTCAATGAATTTGAGGCTTCTAGTGAACATTATGAAGGTGATGACAATCACAGGATTGCAAAGATGTTGCTAAGTCAACAGCGTAAACGGCATACCTGGCGGCCATACACTTTTACTGACTGTGAGGTGAACGTCGGGCAGGCAATGGGTCTTGTTCCACTGCCCAGGTCACAGATAAGTAAATGTACCACTCTGACCAATGACTTCCAGAAAGGTTTCATCTTGAAGCCACGTACCTTGAGATACCAGAGAGCATACGCAGGAAAGAGACTGTATCAATGCTCCGAATGTGAGAAAAGCTTCAAGATGAAGGATCATCTCATGAGGCACCGCAGAGTGCACACAGGAGAGAGACCATTCCAGTGTCTGCAGTGCACAAAAAGCTTCAGCCAGAAACATCATCTCACCGGGCACCAGAGAACACATACAGGAGAACGACCCTACCAGTGTGCCAAGTGTAGGAAAAGCTTCACTCAGAAAGGGAGTTTAATACGACACGATAGAATGCACACTGGAGAGAAACCATATCAGTGCACAGAGTGTGAGCAGAACTTTAGTCTGAAGGAAAGCCTTCTTAGACACCAAAGAGCACATCTGATGACTCTAGTACAGTAAAGGTGGAAAGCTGGTTGAAATAGAGACCAATATTTTTGCTCTTATGTCTGGGATGAATAACCTAACATGGATGGATTACGTGCAGAATGTTATTACCAGTGTTATCAAGGTAAAATCTAAGTAAACGATGCAAGGAGTCGAAGATAGCCTAGGTCAAAAGAGCACTTTCTTAATCCTCTGCATTGGCGGTAATGCCACTGTAGCACTAGAAAGCAGATAAAATCCCTACTGTGGTGTTATGTTTGTGGCTAAAAAAGCATCGGTCTAGACACATGCACATGTACGGTATGCCAAAGCACGCTTGGAAATGTTATGTGCAGGATCAAATGCAAAAAAAACAAATTTGTCCTGCAGTTGTGGATCGAAAACTCTCAAGTTTGCAGTGCACCTTGAGGAAAGTAATTTGTACACAATAACTGTCCAGAGAGCCTTATACACACTAGCATAAATTTGACTTAAACAGGTGTCCACCTAATAATAAGATTTGAGACTCTGTGCCACAGAAGGCATGTTTCTGGGTAAGAGTTGCTCCAAAGCAGCAGGGGTAAAAGGAAAATAAGGTAGATAATGTGCAAAACATCAGAAGCTCAGGTAAATGAGTGTTCTAATGGGACCTGGAGTGGAGACACGCAGACTTCACAAAGGTGCTTGAAAAAGGGTCACAGTGAAGCAGCCCAGAAGAGTACACTGCCTACCACACACGTCAGTACATATATATAAAACATAGAAAGCCAAAACATACAGACATGCAACTCTTAAAAAATTGATTCATGCTTTACTTTTTGATGGTGGGGAATTTGAATGTACATAGAAAAACATACCAAAATGCTGGAGCAATAGACTGGAAACTGTAAAAATGGTGATAGTCAGGTCCAGGGACTTAGAGGACTAATGTGTCTCAACTAAAACCTGGACTGTCTGATTTGAAACTGTGAGCATGGTGATAGCGAGGTCTAGGGGCCTAGTGGACTACAGGTAAAGTTGGAAATATGTGATCTCCGGGTATGCCCTAGTACCAGCAGCTAAAATAAAGCTTTTTTTTTTAATTTAAAAAATAAAGGTCCTATAGCAGTGGAAGATAAAAACACATTGATGCTAGAATCGTTAACACCAAGTTATCTGTTACTATACAGTTCTACATGTTGAGTAGTTTGGGGAGACTGCTGATATGTGGCGATTTAATGAGAGAGTCACAGTATGGTCTCAAGAAGCAATTCTTAACTAATTTACCATATAATGGAGTGTAATTTATTTGTACTCAGTGGAATACTAATCATCTGAAATGTAACACAAACATGCCTGCAGAAAGTAATCTGAACTTGGTTGCTTTTATCCAGCGCATTCATGTTATGCCTGAGGAAAGCAATGTGTGCTTGACCACATTGATTCGAAGCCTGGTGTGTCATGCCTGCAGAAACGAGTCTGTACCAGTTTAACATTGGCCCTGGGTTTGGGTGACGGACTTCTGATGCACTCATACCCATATCTCCAAATGACCAAAATGTATCACCTTTTGGTCATAGCTGCCTACGCGTGTCTGCGTCCTCCAGTTTTCAGAGTATCTAGACAATAGTTATCTGATATTGCCACTTAGAGGTATTCATGTGAAGCTCTGTCTTCTCCATTGGGATATATTTGTTTTAATTTGTTTCTTAAATGGTTTCAGTATTTCTTCTTTGTGCCTCTGTGATGCTGCTGTTTAAGTTAGCAAAGGACGATGGTGGAGGTTTCAGTTTTCCTGAACATTCTTCCTTATTAGTTAATGAGGCAAAATAAATGCAATATTTTGTAAATTTCTGTCTCATTTTGTAGACACGATGTGAAAAATTGGGCTGCTGGTTTACTGGGGTGTGATCCCTGGTCAGGCATCAAACTGCAAAAAGTAATTATTTTAACAGTGCTTAACTGTGGGTAGCTTGGCACAAAAACAATCAGGTTTAACTTAGAGGCAATGTGTAAAGTATTGTGTGAAAGCTTAATTTAGTAAATGAAACAAGACCTAAAGGGCAAAAATCCAATCAGTAGAAACAGAGGAATGAATATTTAAAGAATAAACTGCAATCAAGCGCCTAAAAGCATAAAGCGCCAACCGCAGCTATCTGGTTGCACTTGATCAGGTCCATGTCAAAGGTTCAGGCTGACCGCGATGGAGTGCGGGTCAGAAACAGTCCCAGATTAGCACAGCTGAAGGTTTACCTTCTCAAGTTTTGTGCCAAGAGTCCCGTTCACTTTGAAGAGGGCCACAGGGAGCAAGGAGAGCATCGCAGGCGGTGGTCGGGGTGGTGCAAGGAGCAGGGTGGTTGATGGGTGGGCTAGAGCCTTGCGTTGGCGATTCTCCATGGCAATTGATGCATGCTGTGCGAAGAGACGGGCTAGTGGTGGCTGGCGCTGATTTCCGGTGCGAGCAGCACAGTTCCGGTGCAAACGGGCCCAAATGCGGTCATGAAGAGCCTAAAAGCTTGATTTAACAGCCCTCTGAGCCAACTTCAAAGCAGACTCCGCCACCAACCACAAGCTCATCAGATACTCATGGAAGAAAGCACTCCAGGACAGAATCTCCACCCACGCACACAACAGCAAGGAACTCTTCGGCATCATCAAAGAGTTCGCCCAACCCAACAGTGAGACAACCAACATCCCACTCTCCCAGGACCTCTGCAACTGACTCAGCGCCTTCTTCCACCACAAAATCAAGACCATCTATGACAACTTCGACGACAGCAGACACGCAGAAACAACACCCACCGTTCCCTACAACACGCAGCTGACAATTGACAGCTGGACCGCCCTCACCAATGAAGACACCCGGAAGACTATGAAGTCAACCCATTCCGGGGCCCCCACGGACCCCTGCCCCCACCACATCTACCACAGAGCCACAGACATCGCCCCCAAGCTTCAACGAATCATCAACCGCGCCTATGAGACCGCCTCCTTTCCCGACGACTGGAAACATGCCGAGATCACCCCTCTCCTGAAAAAACCCTCGGCGGAACCCACTGACCTCTAGAACTTCAGACCGATCTCCTTACTACCGTACCCGGCGAAAGTCTTTGAAGAAGCTGTCAACAGTCAACTTGCCTCCTTCATAGAAGAAAACAACATCCTCAACTCCTCCCAATCAGGCTTCAGGAAGAACCACAGCACCGAAACCACTGTCCTCGCCGCGACAGACAACATCCGCTCACTCCTCGACAGTGGAGAGACTGTGGCCTTCATCCTCCTGGACCTCTCCGCAGCCTTTGACACAGTCTGACACCGCACACTAGCCCGCAGACTTCACGACGCAGGAATCCGGAACAAAGCCCTCGACTGGATCCACTTATTCCTCTCCCGCAGAACGCAGCGGGTCAGACTCCCTCCCTTCATCTCGGACCCCACACCGACCACATGCGGTGTCCCCCAAGGATCCTCCATCAGCCCCACCCTGTTCAACGTCTACATGGTCCCGCTCGCATCCATCGTCAGTGCTCACAGACTCAACATCGTATCGTACGCAGACAACACCCAACTCATCCTCTCCCTATCCAACGAACTCAACATCTCCAAACACAACTTTCAAGAAGGAATGGAAGCAGTCGCCAGGTGGATGAAGAACTGCTGCCTACAACTAAACACGGACAAAACCGAAGTACTCATCATGGGCCCACACCCCAACGCCTGGAACGACACCTGGTGGTCCCCCGCCCTCCCTCACGGACCACGCACGCAACCTCGGAATCATCCTGGACTCCGAACTCAAAATGGACCGCCAAATCAATGCTGTCATATCTTCCTGTTTCCACACCGTCTGTCTCCTACGAAAGACCTTCAACTGGATTCCCACAGAACACAGGAAAACCGTCACCCGCGCCTTCATCAGCTGCAGACTGGACTACGGCAACACACTCTACCCCGGGATCAACAAGAACCTCACCCGCAAACTCGAAACGTCCAGAATGCCTCCGCCATCCTTGTCCTCAACCTACCGCGCCACTGACACATCACCCAATACCTGCGGACACTACACTGGCTCCCCGTTGAGAAGAGAATCACCTTCAAGCTTCTCACCTACAAAGCCCTCCACAACACTGGACCCACCTACATGAACCACTGCCTCTCGTTTCACGCCCCCCATAGATCCCTCTGCTCAGCCCAGCTCTCCCTTGCGACGGGGCCATGCATTAGGAAGACCAGAACAGGAGGCTGTTCCTTCTCCTACCTCCCGGCCTGGGCATGGAACACTCTCCCTCTCCACCTCTGACAGACACCAACACTCTCCAAGTTCTTGAAGGACTTCAAGACCTGGCTCTTCGACGAATCACGGTGAACATCCAAGAGCTGCGCACTCCCCCCCACCCACCCTAAATGCCTTGAGAACCTTTGGGGTGAGTAGTTGTGCTTAACAAACCCTTGATTGATTGATTGAGCCACACCAAGGGTCCAGGACCTGAGGGGCACCACTTGGGGGCAGGGGCTCGTTGAAGACTGGTCCAGGAGCTGTTGGGAAGCATTTTATGTCCCTGAGGCTCATGTCAGGAGGCCAGGGTCCTGGGTTCAAGATGGGTTGCAGATCCAGCTCTTCCTCTCCAGGCAAGAGTGCAGCAGGCAGCACAACAGGGCAGCAGCTCCTTCAGAGTGGCAGTCCAGCAGAGTAAGAGTCCTTTCAGCAGCACAGCAGTCCTTCTTCCTAGCAGAGTATCCACAGGTCCAGTTGTGTGCTAAAGGGTTGGTGTCGGAGGTCCTTCTTTTAAACACTGGTGCCCTGGTTCTGGAAGGTGGGAGAATTTCTAGACAGTGTCTTTGAAATGCATGGAATACCCTAGCTCCCCTGCCCTGGCTCCAAGCTGGCTGAAGGGACAATCCAGGACTGTTAAGGCCTTTGTGTGAAGACAGGACACAGCCTATTCAAGTGTAAGTGAGGCTTGGCCCAGCTCCTTCCTCCCGTTCCGCCAATTATGGCTCTACCAGTCACACCTAAGCTCCCATTGTGTGTGGCTGTCTAGGAGGAATAAACAAAGGCCAACTGCCAACTACTCCCAGTCATGTGATCAGACACATTCATTTATATTAGAGAGGCAACATAAAATGATTGTACGAAGAGAAGGTCGGTCAGTAAGCAAAGAAAAACAGGCAAATCCTTTGTCTTTTGTATCCTTTTATTCTTGTACTTCTTCAGTGTACATATAAGCGCGGCCAACGCGATTTGCCTTGTCATGGGCTTCCTCAGACCTGCAATATGCAAAGAATACAGCTATAAGATGTATATGATATGCTGCTAGATACAGCTTTACAAGATAGTAGACTTGCTACATTCACCATTAACACATAAACAAAACAATGCATGACAACATACATTTACAATAAAAGCACAAACATATTAAAAGATACATGATCCACAAGGAGCCACTGGATCGTAGGTTTTGAGTGTGTTGGCTAAGGGAGTCATAATTCACATATAGGCATGTATTCCATATTGTTAACATTAACAACATTAAGAGACACCCTATGTGAACCCTGCTATTGTGTCTTCAGCACATACAATTTTTGTTTTTATTGTAGGTAATCACATGGAGTGTCTCTTAATGTTGTTAATGTTTACAATATGGCATACATGTATATATGTTTTTTATGTGTAAATAGTGAATGTAGCAAGTTTACTATCTTGTGAATGTCTCTTAACGTTGGGTCATCTGGTACCTGGCCAATAGAGGTGGGCAATATGCTTTGTGTACCTTGTCATTACTACATGTGGTGCAGTAACAGGATCCCTAGCTGCCATTATTTGTTCACATGTGATCAGAGACAGGCTGCAGGCACCCAATGGCTAAGGCAAGAAAATGCCAACTTTCTAAACATTACATTTTCAGAATTTCACCTCAAGTTAGGATTTTAAATTAGGATCGCTTCCCATTTGGAAAATACACTTATGAAAAGGTAATAAGGCAACTCCAATGTTATCCTATTGGAGAGATAGGCCTTGCATTAGGGAAAAACTAATTTAAGAGATTTTTACTACCGGGAAAGGTAGAACTTAAAAGTGCATGCCCAATTTTTTAGATACACTGCACCCTGCCTCTTGGGCTGTGTAGGGGCTACCCTAGGGGTGACTTATATGCATTAAAAAGGAAGGTTTGGGCCTGGCAAAAGGTTTATTTTGCCAGGTCAACATGGCAGTTTAAATTGCACATACAGGCTCTGCAATGGCAGTCCTGAGGCATGTTTAAAGGGCTACTTAAGTGGGTGACACAGTAAGTGCTGCAGGCCCACTAGGTGCATTTAAGTTTCTGGCCCTGGGCACATGTAGTGCACTTTACTAGGGAATTTTAAGTAAATAAAAAATGCCAATTGGGTATAAGCGAATTCCACCATGTTTTAAGGAGAGAGCACAAGCTCTTTAGCACTGGTTAGTACTGGTGAAGTGCAGAGTTCTAAGACCAACGAAAACAAATTCAGCAAAAAGGGGAAGAGGAAGGCAAAAATAAGTGTGGGGGTGACCCTGCAGAAAGTGCGATTTCCAACACACGGACAATGGCTGTTTTTCATAATGCAGTCATTTCTCCATGCACTATCTTTCCCACTCAGCTTTTTATTTTATTTCTCTACAACATTTGGAGAGTATAATGGTACAAATATAATATTCCAGTCCTTCAACACATCTAAACCATAGTAGCAAAAGCACACAAGGAGAACGTAAAAGTTCTAAGCACTAAGTTCATCGTTTCCAAGTGCATGAAGGAAAGGTATGATTTTGTAAAGTGGACAAATAATCAGCTTATTCCACCTTTCACAGAACATTTGTCATTCCATTTCAAATAATTCATTCGCTTCCTTCCACCATTAAAAAAAGGTAGGTAGGGTTTTCTTTTCCATTTCATAGCTATTCGTAAATGTGCAGTCGCTAAGAAGTAAAAGATTAGATTAGATGTTCCTCATTAATACATAAGATCATGCAGGGCTCAAATTTATTTTGTGGTTATGATATGTCGTTTAGTTTTTGTAAAATGGGGATCCAAAATGTGTGCAAAATCTGGTGGGTTACCTGCACATGTCTTGTGTCAGCAAGTCGATATCGGCATTGTGTTCAGGAGTTATTTTGTTTAGGCCATCTACTTAATTTATTTAGCTAATGTAGCTGCAGTGATATAAAAGTCATAGTGTTCAATATGTTTGGCATTTTACTCTGGTGGGTTAAAACGCTACCCCCTACCAAAAACTACCCTGACTCCAGCCTCCCCCGCCCTGGGCCCTAAAACTGACCCCCGCACTGCCCGTAAAGCGGCCCCTTCCCCCATCCTGAGGCCAAAAACCCTGACCACTGCAAAAACTACCCCGACCCCAGCCCCCGCTCGGAGCTCTAAAACTGACCCCTCTCTGCCCTTAAAACTACCCCTTCCCCTCCCCACACCTTGAGGCCTAAAACCCTGCTCCCTGCCAAAAACTACCCCGGACCCAGCCCCCCGTCCTGAGTGCTAAAACTGCCCCCTCCCCTGAAAACTGCCCCTTCCTCCCCGCCCTGAGGCCTAAAACCCATTTTCAGCCCTTAAAACTACCCCGACCCCCCCTGCCCTGAGCCCTAAAACCCTGCCCCTTCCAAAAAAACTACCCCGACCCCCCGAGCCCTAAAACCGACCCCCACTGCTAAAAACTACCCCCCAAAACCTGTCTCCAGACCCACTTATTGTCCGTGTCCGGAGCTTCCTATCCCGACGCTTCCTGTTCCTTTGCCCGTCCATCCAGACATCTAGATCGCTATCTGCCTTGACCACGCATATGCGTGGTTAAGGCAGATGTGTGGTTCAGGCAAGCGTTGTTCTGTTTGCGGGGAAACGGCATGCGTGGCTCAGCCCCCATTGTAAAGGTCGTTTCTCTCTGTAGTAGTACCAAAGCTCCACTTGTCCCTAGTGTTCCCCTAGGTACCGCCTAGCATCCAGTAGACCGTAGTTGAGTGAGTCTTGTTTTGCCCAATACTCGTTTAATTTAGCCTTTACTACAAGTATGTTCTCCCTATGGGGGGAAGAATGAAGAAAGCTGAAAAGATGCACTGCACTCAGATTGGTAGCTTCCCTGTATGAAGGAGCATAAATCCCACCCCACATGAGCCAGTAACTTGTACTTTGTCTGCAAGGAGGGTTGTCTAGAGGAATTGAGCCACCTCTTAGTTTGGAGAACATAGCAGCCCAGCTAGCTAACACCAACCCAAAATCATTTGTACATCAAGAGGGTTTTGGACCCAGAGAGAACATTCCTAGTCCCTTACTATGGCTAACCTAAACTGTCCTGACTTCCGTCGCTATCTTCCCAGACTTTGCAAGAGAAGGTATTTGCCATTTTCCTGCATAAGGAGGACAAAGAGACATTTCTGTTTACATTGGGTCTTATAGCATTGTCTCATTGACTTTGGTGAATTGGTGGGATTTTCGGTAACTATTTGGGAAGGTTTTTGCACATTCTTCGTTACTCTGGCTTAGAATCTCGGTGGTATCCTTGCACCCAGTGCCACTCAGAAACTTTGGTGAAAAGCAGTCTATCTTACACCAAGTGTTACTTTATACATTGTATTTAGCACCTTTACCCGAATTGCTTGAAACTGGTTACCAGGATATTCTAGGCTATTCTCTGTTTGTAGTACGGTTTTATGACCAATTCTTTCTGAAAGAATCAGCTCTGATTGGACATCAGTTGTGTAATTAATATTAGCTTGCATCATGTAATTCACTTTCATACCCTCTTAACATGTACTGTAGTAAAGTTTGAATGCGCTCATGTTCTACCTTCAGAGTCCATATGTATGAAAGTAGTAACATGGTTACCCATTTAAATGCAATGATGCATGCTATGATGTGACACCATTGGTATGTCGCTGCACCTTCTGCAAAGTCTACATAGTAACCACTGGCTGACACACGACCCAGAGAAAAGGTTCCTTATTTAGGGGCAAGAGATGTAGATTTCGTTCCAGTTATTTAGAGACCTTTGATAACATAGAATAAAGTCCAATAGCTTTCCAGTGGAATGCTAGGTAAAAGAGGGCTAGCACCAGTTATTGCAAGAATTCTCTGGTGTGGAATGTCCCTTACACTAACTTAGAGAAGACTGTTGTTACAGAGGGGCTGGACACCATGAAGTCAGATAGGTTTGCAGAGGGGTAGAGATTAGTGATGGTCTCCTACTCCTTCAACACTTCCCCATCCTCCCCATGACCTGCACTTAGTGCCCCTGCCTGTTTTCAGGGTCATTTCAATATTCTCTGTTGTCACTGGTCTCAGACTAAACAAGTTGGAGTTTGAGATTCAGATTTCCAGAGGGAGCTGTGTAGAAACATTTTGGACCACAATTAAACTGTGAAGATCTAACTTCAGCTGTTGCTAAGTGTAGCAACTAACTCTTGTGACACCAAAACATACTCCAAAATGCTTGTGCCCATTCTCATGGGGATATACAAGTCTATTACTCCACATCCCAGCCAACCCCCTCAATGAGGGAGGAAATGATGGTCATTCCCAAGCCATGGAAGCATAGCATGCCTAGTAGCTCTTACAGACCACTCTCTCTCTTAAACATGTTTGCAAAATTATTCACTGGCATTTTGTTGGCCTGAGTGAAACCCATAATACCTGGGTTGGCGAATCCCTATCAGTGTGCTTTTATATAGCAGGGAAATAGCGGGAACAGCACAAAAAAGGTGTGGCATATCATTCACAACCTACACAGAACAAATACTTCATTTCTGCTTGCATTAGATGCCAAGAAGTTGTTTGGCCGAGTGAGTTGGAGATTCCTCCATCGGACCCTAGAGGTGTTTGATTTTAGGCCGGTACTTTGGAGGTGGATTATAGCAGGCCACAAAAACAGAGATTGTCATTGTCAATGACCTTTCCTCACCAAACTTCTGGAGACAACGAGGCACCGGGCAGGGCTATCCTCCTTCCAACTCCTTTACATCATGATAGTGGAACCCCTGGCAAATCATTTCCACAGAAACCAAAATATTCAGAGTATTAATATTAGTGAAGATGAGTATAAAATGACAGTGTATGGTGATGATGTCATAATATCTATTTCAGACCTATTGACCATGCTTCCAAGTATGTTGGCATCTCAGGGTTCAAAGTTAACTTACAGAAATCCCATTTGATGTTCATCTTGATGCCAAAAGAACAGTTCACGCAGCTTAAACCATAGTTTCCATTCCAATGGGCTATAAACCACTTAAGCTACCTGGGAACACTAATCATTACCAACCCTGGCATTGGTGGCTTCCTCCAGCTGCAGACTAAAGCCTGATAAGAATTGCAGACCTGGCATGTTATTCGGCATTCATGGCTAGGCTGCATTGCAGCTGTCAAAATGACAATACTTCTTAAGATGCTTTCCCTGTTTCAGACCCTCTGCCTGTTGGCTCTATCTTATGTGCTTGTGTATCTTCAGAAGACTAATACCAGTTTTATATGGGTAGGGAAGAAACTGAGGACAGCTGCTGTCCCCTGAGGAAGGGTGGTAGAGGATTCTATTTATGGTGGAATGGGGCTAACGTGAGACTGAGAAACAATGGTTGACCAAACCATATCTGCTTCTCAGACCTGGAAGTTAGCATAGGTACTACAAAATATATTGTAGCTGTTGTCTCCACTCCTTCTTGGTGACAAGGTTCACTCTGGGCATCTGGACACCAAGGTTCAGGTTTGGGCTTTCCCCACACTTCTCTCCCACCTTGCTTCGACACTGGGCAATGCATATTTTACCCCGACGTTGAAAGAGGACCTGGTCAACACCTGGAAAGTAAAAGTTTGCGTAGCCAGGCAAGTGATCGAAGCTAGCTGGAGGAAACCTCAGAGATAAGAGATTGACATCTTAGGCTTTGGGAACTATTGGGTATGGAAAAGCTCACCGCTGGAGCAAAAAAGGGTGGAATTTGATACAGACTGGGCATCATTGTTAACTTACCTGTTGACTGACATTCAAGAGTTAACTCACCCCAAGTACTTCAGAGTTCTTTGCATTACACTACCCCATATTTCACAGCTGAGGTAAATGACACGAGCATTGGATGGGAAAAAGGATAGTGCAAAGTGAGCTAAATATAGAGGAGGAATCGTCTGTAGTACTGGCGTTCAGGTAGCGTGAATTTCTGGATATTAATGGAATCAGTTTTTCATTATTATTTATGGCTGTACATTGATTCGCGGTAGTCTCTAATACAATGCGCACTTTCATTCCCGGTAGTTACTTGTAGACAGGGTCTGTAAACAAAAAAAATAAATAAAAATGTTTAAAACCAAAAACTAAACCTAAAACTGCATATTTTCCAATGATATGAAGAGAGAATTTCATGGGAATAACCTCTGGTAGAAGACCATGAGCTTCTCTCAAGCTACTAGAGTGTTAAGAAGTTTCCAAGTCCTCTCTATTATTGTTCATTGACTGCACAGTAAGGCTGTGGGGAAAAATGCCAAATTTCATAGTTAGAATTGCAGATTGGCATGATTTGGCATATTGAGGGAAGCACACGATTTCTGTAACCCAGTAGTGGCTACGCTTTCCCAGACCTACAAAACTGTTTTGAACGGTGCCTCTAGGTAGGCTTTTTGTGGTCCAAGCCTCCTCTATACCAGGCGAGTGTCCTGCCGCCACTGCCTGATCCATCAGAACCCATCCCTTTTCTGTTTCTCTAACTGTCCACTCTTCTGTCACCTGGAGATGCTCTCCTTGGCAGTACTTAAAGATATTCAGACACACAAGTCCTCCCATCTCTCGGTCATCTGGTAAAGTCATCTTACTAATTATTGCTGCAACCACCTCCCAGACAAAAACAAAAAACAATTTATGTAGAAGAGCTTTCAGGTCAGTTTTTGGTTTGGCTACTGGAAGGGTTTGGAACAAGTACAGTAATCTGGGGAGAATATTTCACATTTGAACATGGATATGACCCAGCCGTGATATGAAAGGGGAATATGGCATGGTCAAGTCTTTAATTTTTTGACAGGGCAATGCTGGCCAGTTTTCTGCATACCGTCCCTCCATCATGAGCTCTGTCTTGTGGTGCGGATCTATCGAAGAGCTCAGACTTGTGCTTATTTACTATAAATCCTAAGATCCTTTTTAATTGATGTAACAGGTCATTGATGACTCAGATTCTGTTACGGTCAATTGTGTGTCATTAATGCTGACACTTTGTGCTTGTCATTTCTGAAGAGGATCCTCATTATGTTTGGGTATGTCTGAATAGCCTCAGCTAATGGTTTTCCTGATAATGCTAATAACAGGGGTCGTGGGAATCCCTGTGTCATCCCTCTAAGCAGTAAACACTGACCTACACCCCTTAACTCTGAACCGTACCCTTGGTACCGTATAGTTATCCAACCCATTATCTTGGGACCCAGATCTATTTGGTGGAGGAGACCAACTAGAAAGCTCCAACTTTCTTTTCAGCATCTAGGCTTTCCAGTGCATTTGGAATAGTCTTGCTCGTTGTCTTCTCCACTAAGTGTGCTACTTTTATGATGTTATCCCTCCTTTGACTATGTCCAATTAACCAAACTTATTCAGATTCTACCAAGAAGGGCATCTGGTTGTTGAACCATTTGGCTAAGGTCTTCATGAACATCTTTAAATCTTTATTCAGGAGAGCAATGGGTCTGATTGGTGCACATTCTTCAGGATCCTTCCTTGTGGAGTTATGTCTAGTTCTTGCATTGACGGACTCACCCATTTCCCCTCCATAAATGTATTAAAAATAGTGGTCATATCTGTGCTCCTTTATTGGAAGAACATTTTATATAACCCCACCAGAAAGTCATCCGGGCCTGCATTTTTTTTTTTTTTAAGGCTCATGCCCTTTAGCGCCAGATTCAGTTCTGCCCTGGTGATTGACATTTCCAGGGCATCCACACATTGCTGTGGTAGAGTGGGATTCCACATGACCGAACAGAAGCATGTACTGTCCCTAGCGAATCCTGGCTGTCAGTGAAGAGTGTTTATAAAACGTATTTGAAGAGCTGCTTCTTTTCTTGCTCCTGGTCGTCATTTTTGGAGTCTTGAGGCACTTGATGAGTGTTGTTGCCCTCTGTTCACAGAGATGCCTTGCTGACATAGAACTTGCCTCATCCCCGTTCTCAGAGACAGCCTGTTTTAATCCAAGTAGACTAGTTTCTGCTGTCTTTATCCAGAGGATTGATAATCGCACCTCAAAATCGCCAAATGCCTACGGCTCGATCGAGTAGCAGGTTGCTTTCTCAGTGTCAAAAGGGCTTTAATCTCCGCTGCCAGTTTGCTGTCCACCATTCTCTTGCCTTTTGCATTTCTAACAGAAATGGCAATTTCCAGTCCCTTAAGGTTGCCTTAAATGCATCCCAGTACACTGCCAATTGTCAGGTGCGGTCAAAGTTGACTAACTTGGGTTCTAGTGGACTGTCCCTGGAGTCCTAATCCACTGAAGAAATGATGAAGCTGTATTGTATTTGCAGATTTTAGTGAGCCCCGATTGTGTTCTAAGGGTATGCTCCTTTCTTAAAGCTGCAGTAAGGTATAGAAAATCAATGGAAGGCTGATTAGTCAGAAGGCAATGTGCACTAATTGTAGGGTGGAATGGGATAGGGATGAGAGATATAGAGAAAGACACCACATCTTCTCCAGGATCAGCTACATTTCTCAGCGCCACCGAAGCAGGAGTCAGTACGAATATAGGTCTCTGCCCTCTTTCACCAATAATAAAGAATTATGACTAGTTTCCTGTTAGAATCTGTGCATTAATCATTAAACAACTACTAAGTTCACCGATAAACAGCTTTACCTTTCTTCTCTCTTGATTCAACTTTGAATTTTAAATAATTGTTCTTTTAAAATTTGTGTCTAAACATGTCCTCATCTCTGGAGCACAATTAAAGTTCTAAGGTTAAGAGTCAAGTAAACGGCAAAAAATATTTTCTCCTTCAGAACCATTCTGTTTGATTCACAAAGGGTCTTTGAGACACTTCGTTTAAACATACACGCACGTGGATTTCCACTGTTTCCTTTCTTTTACTTGACTTTAGATTCCAGTGTTCCTAATATTAGTCTTTTACACAAGAGTACTATAGTCTCAAGTACTGCAACTAGAATTGTCAAGTTCTGGATTATCGGGTTTTCTTTAGACAAAGACACTCTAACTCCAAAATCGAAGTCCTTTTCTCTCTTCAAACACGAGGTCGCTCAAATTAACTCCAGAGCGCACTGGCCTGGATCCAAGGTGGTGAGGAGGATACTCACTGGTGCTACCTGTATGTCCTGCTGGATACCCTGGAGGGAAGCATCTTCTTCAGAACTCTCTCTTTCTCTTGCGCTGGAAGGATCCTGGAGACAGAACAGAGGTTAAGCCCTTGAGCGCGGTTTATATAGAACCCGCACCCAAGATAGGTGCCAACTCTTGCAAGAGGTTGCGCCATTCTCGCAATAGTTGTTGCTGTTCTCCAGCAAGTCATTCCAAGTGGAGCAAAAGGATACACTTCAAGCTCGAAACGGATCGACAAATTACACAACAACCTTTTAATGGAACTACAAGGTGGACATTCCTTCCCTTGGTTGTCTACCTAATGTGCCACAGGTTTGTGTTCCTAACGAGACCGTGGCCATCAAAGGGACATCATTGCCCTTTTCTAATGCAGCCACAGAATTGGGCCAGAGAAACACAAATCTGGGCAACTTGGGTCAAGCAAGCCTGGCAAACTGTGACACTGGTGGAGTGTCTCCTGCCTTCTTTGTCCAGAAGTAGTCTTTGATCCCTTTGGTGAGTTCAGCCCTGTTTGCTGGGTCCCAAAAACACGTATTTAGCCTCTATGTCTCCTTGAAAGGTTGAGTCCCTTGCCCTGACCAGATGGCCTCTATGCATTTTTTTGTCTGAGAGGGATATCACAACAATTGATGCCTAAAGTGCATGCACGTACGAATAGAAGGAATAGTCCCTTTCATATGGGTGAAGGATAGGCCATCTTTAAGCTTTTAGACATTGCCCCTGTTGCCATATACCTTATACCTTTCCTGTCTCACTTGGGGTACTAAACTATATTCATGCCACCTCGACTAGTTCCGCCCCCTCACTTGTCTTCACCAGATCCTCTTAGATTCCCCTAAAAAATGTGTCCTCTCCCCCAGTGGGGGTGTAAATACTGATGGGTGTCATAGTCAGCTGATGTAAATGCAACTGTACCTCCAAGCATCTTCCCTCTGGGTCCCTTTCATCTTTGGGTTACCGCCCCCCACCCCAGAGGGTGTTTACATAGTATTGCTACTCCAGTGACATTGAAGACTTAACCCCAAAATAATAATGTAAATGTCTTGTCTCTCTTATGGAATTGATCCCATTGCAGTAAATGCTTTTTTTGCAAAAAACTTGTGCCTGGATCTTGGGCTCTAATATTTCCCCAAATCCTATGTCTCTTGTTGGGAGAATTTAGATCCTTCACATTTAACGATAGTGCCTTGAATGGAGAGCCTAGCGTACATTCCCCCTGTTGCTACACATTATGCTTCAATTGATTGTTGATTCTTGCTACACCGTTTTCTGAATCTCCTTCTCCCATAGCTCCTCTAACCTTAAATCGGTCAATTGGATCCTAGCATAACCTTCAAACAGGACCACTCTGGTGCTCCCAGGAGATCTCTAAAGTACGGTGATCCCAATTATTACGAAGATTAAGTAATCCTTGACCCGACGCACTTCTGCGAGCTTTAATACCACTCAACTCTTACATCATTAATTCCCATGGCCCGCTTTCCCCTTCATCCCCATCCCAACCAACACCCAGCAATGTTTTTCCTGCCTTCCCCGACTCCTTCCGTCCGTTGTGGGCTAGATTAGAGATCTGAAATCACTCTGTAATAGCGACTGTGCAGATGGAAGACTGTCATTACATGGTTACTTTTCACCTCTTCTTCTTGTCTCTGTTTTACTTTGGTGGTCATTTGGTCCCTTTTTCATTTTTCCTGAACTTTGTATGTGATCTGCTTTGAATGGTGTGCCCGAGTCATCCAATTGACCTGGTTCCTCCATAATGTGAGACAAGGACTAGCTCTCTTCAAGAATAGTCATAGTGTCTTCCTTTCACTGCTTAAGGAATTGAAAGCAGAAAAGATGCAGCCATCCCCAGTAAATTTCTTTGCTTTATAGTTCTTTGGTATTGTCGATGTTGTAGTGTCACAGCAGAGACCGCGTGGAAAAGAGATACAGTGCTGTCCTGATATTGAAATCCATTAGAGTGTCTAGCTTTCTTGATGGCGATAGTCTGACATGTTGGCTACCAGTTCTCTGGGAGAACTTCCGGATCACTGTATCTTTTGCTTACTCTGGGCACTGATGACATTGATGCTGAATTCAGGGCCCCTTGTGCCTCAGGGCCTGGGGGTGCGTGCAGGGGAGAACATGTTGTGCCTCCCTGGTATTGCACCCCCAGTTCCTGCACAGGAAAGAATGCACGACAATGGGTGCATTCCTTTCCATGCAGGAACGTGCTGCGGCACTGTCACAGCAGTGCCTGTTGAGGGCTCTTCTATGAGCCTTAGACAGGCATTGCCATGAAACTGCCATAGCACCATCCACCCGCCTAGGAATACAATCAAAATCCGGCAGGTGGACGCACTACGGATTTCCGCAGGAGGACTGCCAAACTCGTAATAAGGCCCTGGTTCTGGTTATGGTCAGCATCTGCGCTCCTCTGTCCCACATGTCCATATTTAGTGGAATGGGAGCCCAGGCCTCTGAACACTTATGGACCTCTGTGAAGCAAGCCTAAGTCCCGTTTCTTTGCACATTTTAACCAGTGGTCTTGTGAATCAGTATCTAAAATGGCTAGCTTTCTCACCGGTAATCCTCTTTAGTCAGATTCTCATTAGTCAGATGGCCATTCCTTGTGCCATTACTACATTGAAAGTTGGTTCGCCTACGATTGTGTTTCATACTTGGGCGTGGATTTACTAACATTTGGCACAATGCAGTAAGACAACTTGCGGCGCTGCTTCAAATGGAGAGAGCAGAAATGCACCATATTTACTAAGATATGGCACAATCCTGCTCTCTCTGCACTGGTGCACTGAGTGCTGCCTAGCACCAATGCAGGCACCTTTGCACTATGGTGCAAGGGTGCCTGCATTACAGGCAGGTTGTTTTTGTGCAAGAAGGGACACCTTCCTGCACAAACACAATCTTCAGAGGCATTTTTCTTGTTCAATGTGTGCTGCAGAATGCTGCACATTTAGGAAGAGGAAATAACAAGGAGCAATAAGCATATTTTTTCTTGCTATGCCTCTTTTGGGATGGCATACCATTCTGATACATTCCCAAGTTTACTATTCTTAGTAAATCTAGGAATGCGCCAAACTCCATGGGCGGATGTGTGGAAATGCCCGCATTCCACCTATGGAACACCTTCCCAATGCAGAGTAACAAAACATTGCCTTGCGTTACTCTAGATTTATTAAGCCAGGCTGAGCCACACAAGGTGGCTTTGCGTGGCTTAGTAAACCTGGCCCTTGCGTTGCCTTGCATTGCGCAAGGGCCATGCAAGCCTTTACTACATCTGGGCCCTGGTTTGGTACAGGCAGATACTTGGGTGAGACCACTCTTTGCTTGGGGTATTTTGTAAAGATACCTAGTTTTTTGGATTTATGGAGCATTGCAAAGTGTGTTTAGCCCGAGTAGATAAACTATCTGCCTCACTGAGTAAAGAATGAGAGAAGGAAAGGGATGAGTAGGTGATGTTATCCTTGTATGAGATGATCAAAGTATTGCTCTTCTTTTTTGACCACACCTTAAAAAGGAAGAACACACGTGTTTCAGGAGCTGCCTCATTTCCTGGTGCAAAGAAGAGATGTGTGAAAACAATGAAAATGGTGTGATGTATTGAGTTAGTCTATTGAGAACTGTGGTGAGGTTGGGCTTTCTTCTGCTACCGCACCTCTCTCTGCATGGGCACTTAGGCCCAAGTTTACTATCCTTTCTCACAATACAACGCAACTTGCTGTGTTGCGTGGAAAGAAGAGAGCAGAGCTGCTTCATATCTACTAAGGCATAGCACACGTCTGCTCTCCCATAGCACTGGTGCTCTTCAGGCAGCCTAGCACCAGCACAGGCCTTCTTGTGCCGCGGTGCAGGGGTGCCTGGTTTACAGGCAGGATTATATTTGTGCAGAAAGAGACACCTTTCTGCACAGAAACAGTTCTTAGAGGCTTATTCCTCTTTCCATGTGTGCAGCAAACATGGAAAGAGGAAGTAACGAGAAGAAATAGCAATACCTCTTGTCATTACTGCTCTCTCGGGTAGGCCCACCATTTTGACCCACCAACTATCCTAGTTTACTGACTTTATTAAATCTGGGATTGTATCAAAATCTATGGGTGGATGCACGGGAATGACCATGCTTCGCCCATGCCCCCCCGCCCCCGACTCAAAGTAACGCAAGCCACGCACATAGGGCTAGGCATGGCCTATGCTGCCCTGCCCGCCTGATGAGCCAAGCACCGTGGAGAACCCAATCAGCGCTACCCTTATGGGGGTGATCCCCTTACTGGATCACGTGACACATTGGTCCCTTATTAATCACGCCCCTTTCAGGGCGGAGCGTAGCAAGGCAAGCCCCCGGTTGTTCAGGCCCACAACCGCCCGAAGGACTAACGGGGCGCCGACGTAAATCTTCCAGGACCCTCCCATGAGGCTCCTGGGCTTTGGCTCTGGCTCCCCTATTGTGCTCTTGCAGAGGTACCCTTCTGTACCCATATGCTTCCAGATCGCCCTGTAACTCCGCCTGCAACGACAAAAGAAACATTACAACGTTCTATGTATTTCGCCTGCCAACCCCACGCCGGGTAAGCGGTAGGGTGGGACACGGCGTGTCCGGCGCAAAGAGGACGCCAGGATGGCCGGGGGAGGCATAAATACCTCCTCGGCGCGCCGGAAGTGACGCGCCTAGCGTGCCTAGGCAAGGGGGACTCCCCCTGAGTCCCGACATTAGAGGGAGTGGGGTAGTGCCCAAATGGTACTAAAGGGCCGCCCTTTTAGGGTGGCACCCTGCGGGGGCAGCGGGCAGCCACATAGTGCCATTATTGGCAACACACCCCACCCACACCACAACAGAGTATGCATGCATAAATAAATACACAACACAACTTTTGTTTGGGAAAAACATTGCTGCAGGTTTATTCCAAACGAAGTATGCAATATGGTGGGTTATCTTACGGGCGATCCAAGGGCAGGCAGCTGTAACCAACCTATGCTGCCCTGCCCGCCTGATGAGCCAAGCACTGTGGAGAACCCAATCAGCGCTACCCTTATGGGGGTGATCCCCTTACTGGATCACGTGACACATTGGTCCCTTATTACTCACGCCCCTTTCAGGGCAGAGCGTAGCAAGGCAAGCCCCCGGTTGTTCAGGCCCACAACCGCCCGAAGGACTAACTGGGCGCCGACGTAAATCTTCCAGGACCCTCCCATGAGGCTCCTGGGCTTTGGCTCTGGCACCCCTATTGTGCTCTTGCAGAGGTACCCTTCTGTACCCATATGCTTCCAGATCGCCCTGTAACTCCGCCACAGCTCTGGAGGCGGCCCCCGTCGCCGCCAGAGCCCCCCCCAAAAATACAGCTCCTTTCTCACCTGCAACCTGCCATTTCAAGGCCTCCTGCAAATCCAAGGGGAACAGGACCATTCCCACAGGTGACAAGTGGACCCCATTTTTATCCAAGTAGCCTTTAACATTGGCCTGGATCAGGTCGTGTCTGATGAATCCCAGACCATTCTGATCTGCGAACTTACGCCTTGAACTGTTCACTCTCTTTCGGGAATGTTCAATGGCCTCCTCAGACTTAGCCTCGGGCCTCACTCTGCGGGGGATCATTTCAGACCACCAGCGCTCACATTGACCCATGTATTTGCTGATCTCACCTAAGTCCCTTCATTGCTTGCAACAATGTCGCCCTACCCATGGCAGTGAGGTCATAGCCTCCTAAGTGGATCACCAAGATGTTGGGGAGACCTCCCCCCCACCCAGCCAGTCTCTGCTCCAATCTGTTCGGAGCTGCTCCATCTCCACTTCGCCTGCCAACCCCACGCCGGGTAAGCGGTAGGGTGGGAGACGGCGTGTCTGGCGCAAAGAGGACGCCAGGATGGCCGGGGGAGGCATAAATACCTCCTCGGCACGCCGGAAGTGACGCTCCTAGCGCGCCTAGGCAAGGGGGACTCCCCCTGAGTCCCGACATTAGAGGGGGTGGGGTAGTGCCCAAATGGTACTAAAGGGCCGCCCTTTTAGGGTGGCCCCCTGTGGGGGCAGCGGACAGCCGCAGAGAGAGTGCTGTTTCTCAGCCCGAGGACGCTCCCTGCCTGGAATATGTAATGCCCAAATCTGAAGCACTCCTATGTTAATGGGCTGTACTTACCCTGGACTGGGCAATGAAAGAGACACACCTGCATAGCAATAACTTTCCCCGCATCTGCTCCTGTGAGGCCCGTGGGGGCGAAACGACTCGCGGAATGAAGAAAACCGCTCCCACTCCAGAGAGCGGCTGCACCTGCCTGTCAAGTGCTTGGAGCGCCACAAGTGGTTCGTTGCGATGCCCTGCAAGGCCTACAGTGTCAGGACAGCTTCCTGAGGCTGCGAACAGCGCTTCAGCACCACCTGACGGCCTCCTTGCCAGACCGCACCCCGGCTCTAGAGATTGCAAGCAGAGCACATGTCTCTATAAGAAATGAAATCACAAGCGAGGGAAAAAAGAACGGGCTAGCCACGTACCGGTGGTGAAGTAGGGTGCCTGTTTTTGTCCCACAGAGAACAAAGCGAGTCCTGCACCAACAAGTTAGAAGGCTACCTGGCCCTGACAGAGACTGGCAAACTTGCCCACATTCATCCTCTAGGGCTGGAGCATGTCAGGCACCAGCGCTCCTCTGAACACTACCAGGAACTGCCCCAGAGTGTCGATCTTCCCCAAAAGACACGGCCATCTGCCGAGATGGAGGAAGAGGCTCCCACAAGCCTCCGGGTAACAGTCGGCTACCACTGCAACTGAGAGGAGTGCTTGTGATAAACCAGCCACCCTGATGAGTGACCTCATCCCAGACAGCAAGCACTGGGAACGTTAGAACGACCTGTGAGGTGGTGAAACCGTCGCATGCTGAACCAGGGTGGTAGCTAAGTGTACCCGAGGCCCCTGGTGGCCACCTGCTGCCACTACAGCACTGAAGAAGCTGTTTTGGCTATGTGAGACACCGGTTGTCCTCGGCCCTCAAGGAGTGAAGGGGAGATAACCCTGCAGAATAGCCTGCACTTGAGACTGCCACGGCCTGAATGGAAAAGCACCCACAGCACCACCTAGTGGCCACAGTACCACACCGCAACCTGAGGAGCCAAACAAGGAAAATAAATGCAGAAGAAGGCTGTGAGAGACACAGCCAGGACGGGTGCTAAGTGCACCACACGCCCCCCAGTGGCAGTAGATCACTACAGCAGCAGCAAAGAGCCCCCAAGAAGCCCTATGCCGCAGAGCATAAGAAAATTCAGCTCCTAGCATGGGGAGGAGAGCATCATAAGCTGAGCATTGCAAGCCCCCAGTGGAGAACGGACACCACTGCAAGAAAGAAGAGCCAGCACACTAAGTGCTAGAAGAGGGCGCCCACGAAGAGGACAGAGTGCACGAGGTCAGAGGTGCGCAGAAGGCCGCTCCAGCGAACTCGACAACATGGGCAGGCACCCAGGAGAGAGAGACCCCTGCACAGAGAAGAAGCAGCGCCAAATGCAGGAGGGAGAGCCTCTACTTCTCCACTGCCCCAGCAAAGCCCCGCAGGGGGCCAAAGACAGCACAGAGTGTCATCCCTCACACTGCCTCAAGACGGAGTCGCCAGTGGCCCAAGACAGGCAAGAGGAGAGACGTACACTCCACGTGGCAAGCTGCCACCGAAACATGTGCTCGAACGACATGCGACACGTGGCCGGACGCCACATTGCACTGCAAGTAAGAAGGAGCATGTCACGCGAAGTGACCAACCCTGCCAAGCATGCCTGAACGCAGGCAGGAGCAAGCGCCACGACAGCGCGGGCTCAAGGCCCAAGTACGATGCCCTCGACCGAAGAGGGTAACCTGTCATCCTGACAGAGGAGCACTGCGAAAATCCCTGAGGAGGGAATGGGGCCTGAATGCAGGCAGGAGCAAGCGCCACAACGGCGCGGGCTCGAGGCCCAAGCACGACGCCCAAGCACGACGCCCTCGAGCGAAGAAGGTAACCTGCCATCCTGGCAGAGGAGCCCAGCGAAAATCTCTGAGGAGGGGATGGGGCCTGCGAGAGGTCTGCGAAGAGTAGAAGCAAGTCTTACTGACAGGACAGACCTGCGACATATCCGCAGCAGAGAAAAGACATTCCTAAGAACTGGACACGACCAGCGAGATGTACATGTGGCGCCAACATGAGACATGTGGCATGACACCACATCAGAGTGAGGAACCAGGTCTGGAAAAGGAGAAGAGCATGGCAGGACGCCACATCGTGAAGGAGGAGAAGAGCATAGCAGGATGCCACATAGCGAAGGAGGAGAACAGCGTGGCAGGACGCCACTTTGCGAAGGAGGAGAAGAGAGTGGCACGATGCCACAGGGTGAACAACCCCCACAGGTGTGCAAGAGGGAAAACGAGAGAGCCGTAGGACAGAGGACTCATGCCAGCACTGGAGAAGGTGTTCATCAACACAAGCCAGCCACCTGGGTCCAGAGACGTCACTGGAGACAGCTCCACTGGAGGACCAACTGTAAGCCGCTAGCAAGCGCGATCTGCGTCCAGGCCCCACGCATTACAGTGCGACCGTCCACTCACCTGTTACCGGCTGCTTGGCATTGATGGCATCACGTCTAGCAAGTGCACCTGCCAGAAGTTAACCGTAAGTGGCCACGAAGTCACTCCAGTCCCCCTCACTCCACGATATCACCTCAAGCAAGAGATCGCCGCCTGTTACCCAAGTGTAAAAAAATTATTGTACTCATTTCCCAGGTGCATCACCACCAAGAACATCTAAGGAGTATTGCACAACCATAGTGGATCCAAACGCTCAAGACATCCAGAGCCCAACGAGACACTCCTGGCGCCTTGGGAGGCTAGCCACCCAGGAACCTTCCATGTGCCCCTGTAAACCTGAGGCCTGCCGAAGAAGAGCATACCCGACCATTGGACCCCTTGGAGTTACAGGAGGCTTGGCCGTGGCCCTGTTGGGAGTTCCGCAGCGACCATTCAGCGCGGCCTACGAGAGGCCCGCACAGCCCACGCAGTCATGTGGCAATCCAGGGCAAGGGCCTCAACGGAGTTCCTGTGAGAGGGGAATCGCAACCGGAATGATGCGTCGGCAGCAGTTTCACGACAGGCACCGGGAAGCATGGAGGTCGCAGACCGAGACTTGTCACCCAACGGCTATCTGAGGAAGGCCATCATCCACCAAAGTCATCCTCAGTCTTTGCCAGCTTACAGTCCATAGGAGCCTGAGCACTCTCCAGAAGATCTCTGAAGTGGACTCCACCACCGCTCCAGGTGCACCCCTATCGAACTGTGTAAATAGTATCCAACACCGTGAGACCAGGCCAGCCCAACGTCATCGCAGAGGTGGACTAAAACCTCCTGACTGTGTGGTCCTGAGATCCAGCACTGACCGGCAGATGCCCTGAAGAGACTCAATGGTGCTGTGTATTTGTTGTGTGTTTTTCCCCTTGGTTGGACTTTTGTTTATTTTGTTTCCAATAAAGTTTGGGAGGGATGTAGTGTCCTACTGGACACGTTCTAGTGTTCAGCCTTGTGCTGTAACCCCACTGTACACCCACCCATCACAGGCGTCACCGGTCAGGTGACCCTGCTAATAAAAGGGGCCGGGCGCACGTGCCCTGGGCCAGTTATCAGTACCCTACTACTGTGTGCATTATTCTGCAAGTATGTGGGCATAGCGCCCACGACTTTACACATGCCAACATTTTAGAAGAGCAAAGTTGGAGATTTAGCAAATAAAATCGGGGGAATGGGTTTTCCCTATTAAAGTCTGGTCTGCTGAAGCAGAGGCAATTTTAGGCGGGAGACAGCTAAAATAAGGCCATTGTGGGCTTCAAACATCGAGAGTTACCTGCCTGAGTCTGTTCCATTGGCAGAACGAGCCTGGCGAAGGCACTACACGGACACAGGCCAGCGGCGCCAGACTACCACTAGGGGGAGCTACAACACAGACATACAGGTTTTTGTGATGAACGCAAATGGCCGCTTCCATTCCTTCTCTCCCCTTCCATATCATTGAGAGGCACACATTTATTTTTTAACATTCAAAAGTTAAAGTGTCTACAGCTGCCCCTAGCTTGGTAAGGTTATTTGCTGAACTTAATTTTACTTTGTAATGGCAGGTGAGAGGTGTGAATAGCAAGTTGGATATCTCCGCCACGAACGCCTTTGTGCCTTTAGTGGAGGTGCGAGTTTCTCTAACACTCGGTGCATTGCAACCACCAAAGGCCGCGTGTGAAACGAGAGACGGGGGGGATTAGCACTTAAAATACACAAAACAGGTTGTGGCGTTCAGAAAACCGCAGGGCCTTTCTTCATCTGTGTTCGGAGATATACACAAGAGGCACTAAAAAGGTTTATGCATGTCAGCAAAATAAGTCCAACTCCATAAACAAATAGTGGTGATGCGTGCTTCAGCACGTTGCACTAGTGAAACAAGCATTTGCAATGCATTAGGTCTCGGATTTACGAGAGTTTAAGCTATGCCTATTATTTTCGTTTTTTAAAACATAAATAAAAGGCATCGTTAAGTACAATGCCAATGTCTTAAACTTGCGTAAATGTGAGACCTATTGCATTGCAAATGCTTGTTTCTCTTTGTATTTAGAACTTTTTTCCTCCATCCCGAGGCTGCACTTTGGAATAGAAAAACGTCAGTAAAAGACTATATTCACAGAGGGGAACAAATGAAAGGAAGGCGAGGAGAGGGTAAGGGGGATTTGTTGAAGGCGTGGTTTTCTGCAAGTGAGAAGAAGCTAGACAGAAAGAGGGAATAAGAGGAAACAACATTTTCAGAGTCACAAAGGTTTGACCCACAGGAGTTCAACAACGTTCCCAAAAGTACAAAACGAGATTGACTGCAGAGTTCTCTTCAAATTAGGTCATGTTCATGCGCATTTGATCAACATCAACCCAAAAACTGCATCAGCTTACTTCATCACAAAACATGTCTCAATATACCAACCATATTCCCAGATGCCCAACAATTAGCACCAATTATAAGCTTCAACTGTGGCAACCAACAATCATTAAAAGGCAAAAAATAAAATACTAGAACATAAAACAAGCACTGGCAAAGTCAATAGGCCAGGCCTTGCCAAGCTCACCTTGCACAAAACATTTTTATTGCACAAACATACCGCAAAATTGGAGAAAGCACGCTGTCTCCTAAATATGGCAGCATAAGAGTGGTTTGCAATAAAACATGTTTAAATTTAAAAAATAACTATCACGCATCATCTTTTTTGACATGTATTTCTGATTTTGATGGACAGGTGTCCTTACAACAACTATAGATACCCTTTTAGTTTAATGCACATCACAGAAAATTATGGTTCTTACAGACGCAAAAAAAGGTACTACTGGCTTGGAATTACTGTAAAATGAAGACAGCTTAAACATACAAGGATAAGTACAAAATATAAGTAAATAAATAAAAACACTAAAGAATAGGAATAATAAAAAGCATTGGCAAACTAAGGCACTAACTTACAATCCTGACACTAAAGTTCACTTGTGTTCAGGCATAATTATGTTGTTGTGGGCAGCAGCAAAATGACAGCTAGACACACCAAAAATGAATGAGGCCGACCCATATGTACGTATGTATATGTCATGAGCCTTTCAACGTATCAGCCTGTCTCTATGCCAGACAGAAAGAGGACTGGGTAAACTTCCTATGTGGAAAACTAGAGAATGCTGATCAAAATATCCATTCACTTTAACATGGGAATTCATTATTACAGCGCTTGCCACCAGAGCTTACACATTCATATTGTAAGCTCATGTATATTAAATTTATACAGAGGCACATGCCAGTGATTTCCTCCCCAGTGCAATTATACAGCCGCTAAACACAGTTTCATCAGAGGAATTAAATTAAAAGAGTATTGCACACAATGTGGCAGATTCTGGACGCCAAGCTTACAACTTTAATCTGCCTAGAGACAACGGGGTTATTCTATGATATTTGTTTTAACCTACGTTATTGTTCAAAATATACATAAGGCACGTTATTCCACACTAGTTAAGTATTTCTTCACAGCCATAGATGATGGAAAACTTTTACCCATAAGACATAGTACACTGACATTTCTGTTGTTGATAAGCAATATGGATATTGATTATCAGGTAGGACTGATGTAGCGTGCAGCAGAAAAGGAGCTGTTTTGAGTAACGACTCGCGGTGTCTTAAATTTTTATGGTACATATGAACCACGGACGTTAGTAAAATTACAATAAAATGCTGAAATGGGTATTAACTCTTCTTTGAGGGCACGTGACTAATTATGACAGACTATATATAACGAAAACATGCAACGCTAGAGACGTGCGCCGTCACCCTCTATGAGAGCAATGGTTCTAGTATTACGGTCAACAACACATGTGCACTATGTTTTGTTTGTATTTTCGTTCGTTTGGTTTTCATGGAAATGCACTCACTGTTGTGTTGTGTTTTTTTAAAGACCCAAGGGGGTACCACTCCTCGGAGACTCGTCCTATCAGAATAAGAGGGGCGGGCACGCTCAGCCTTATTTGTTAAGTGGGCCCAAAGTTAAAATGCAGCATTTCCTGAGGATGAGAACACACACGAACGGCCGCTGTTCCCTGAGCCTCACCGTAACACTCTCCGTCCAAGATAACTATATCTGGTAATCGACTCAATCCATATACCACCGCCGAAGTTCCCTCTCAACCCTCTCCTTTGGACCTTAGCTCCCCGCCCAGCTCCATCTTCCTCCCACAGCTCCTAACATTTGCGTACCCCAACTGACTACCACCTCGATAACAACCCCATGCTGATCTCCAACACCCTCTCTCTCGGGATACCTGCTCTTTGTCTCCTGCTGTATCTCCTTGAATTTATTGACAACGAAGGACCTGAAGATCTCTTCGAAGTTGGCGCTCCGGAAACGAGCAGCGGTCCAAAAGCGAGCGTCAGCCGGTCCTGTCACGGGCGCTGCCAACATAAACAAGAAATAGGAACCACTATTGTACAAGAGTAGACCAGCTCTGTAATGACAATGCTGCAAGTGATGCAAATATCAGTGCATAAACCCACAAACGTTCGTCACAATTACCGATAATCAAGTATATGTTTAGTATCAAAATAAACAATGCTTAATACCTTAATGCTTACCTGAATGTCCGCATCGGATACACCAAAATCCAGATTGGACACTAGAGTTTGCCACCAGTCTCAACGCCAGCACCACCACCGCCGCCACCACCACCTCCTCCTCCTCCATAACCACTGTCGAACAGGTCATGTTGCCACTTGTCGGGTAGCTGCTTGGGCTGGAAGAGGAAGAAAATGACACGCAATGCTGACTGCACACATTACATCAGCCCTCTCCGCACATAAGGGCGGATTGAGACGTCAGAAAAACATTAAAATATCAGAGTACCCATATCAAGTAGTGGTCCCACTGGCAGTGCCTCGAAGTGTTGGTAAGCTGTGATGCCACCATAGGAACGGTTCACCCCCTCGGTCAGCCCTCCTGTTCACTGTCAAAGTTGGTATGTGTTGGAATCTAGTAGACATACCGTTGTAGTCACCCCCGACCAAAATGTGTCTAATAACTCTGGACCATCCCCAACTGAGCCATCGAAAAACTCCCCAAAAACAATTCTGTATAGTATATTCAGTTTATATCCAGTGGCGCTTCAAACTTCACGAAGGTGTTCTTTGCCCCCTCCAAACACCGGAGGGGGGCCGCTTCCAAATTTGCAGTAAGCGGGACAGTAGGAGTAACGAAGGTAGCTGCACAATAGTTCTGCATGGAATAGGAATCACAGCATCCGTCAGACCAGGGCCGGATGGGCAAAAAAAAATACCTCCCCCAATTAAGTAATTAATTGGCCAGGACCCCTCAAAGGAAAGCTCCTGACAAAAGATATTTAACTTCTTACATGACATGGAAATAAATACAACGTTAAAACTCCGTTCCAAGGGCCCAGCCAAATAAAAAAAAAAAAAATCTAAAGCGCTTGTACTGCCATGTTCTTGCTCCGCTAAACAAGAACAGAGGGACAGCTAGAAAAGATTCGGAGGATTCACTGACCAAAAGTCCGCTGTCGTGCGCAGCTCCCGGCTTCAAATTTGTCAGGAAACCGCTTCCCTACTTGTGCTGTCTCTGCCTCCCATTGTGAAAACGCCACTGTTTTCTGACGCATGCGTACGATGTAAGGCATCGCACGCATGCAAGACAAAGAGTGCAATTCACCCACCAATCACACGCCAAACAAGCATTTCTTAATGCAATAGGACGCGTTTTTACGTGTGACCTATTGCATTGGAAATGGGAGGGTGGGGGTCCAGGAAGGCACGAACGGGAGTGGGGGGGGCTGAGGGGAGGGGGGCGAAAAGTCATGGACTGCGGGAGGGGGGGGGGGGGCCCCAGGGGCAAAAATAGTTTTGGAGTAAAGGGGCCAATAGCCAGGGAAGGATATAAATGACAACATGGCCGTCAGGAGGAGGGACTAACAACCTGAAAACAAATCAAAATGCAGCATCTATGATTGAAGCCAATGGAAAACATAGACGGAAAGTGGGCGGAGCTTCCCCCACAATACTGTATACACCATCTCTCAACGAGACAGCGCATGCGCTGCCTAGCCGAGACCTAAAAACTACTCTTCCAGTTCAGTTTCAGCAACTGCTACTATATATATATATATATATATATATATATATAGTGCCTTGTGAAGTAGACAAATATTTCTGCAATATGCTTTGCTCATGGAAGAACGAATGTGTTGTTTAGAATAAATCACAGACTGCAAGAAGCGTTTTATTTATCACTGGTTACTGCACTGACGTGCATAGCACCAGTGGACCCAACCAAGGCGCACTGCGTTCATTAATGCTTGAGACGCATTTTCCTCTCGCTGAGAAAAGCAGCAGAATTTTGTGTCTGTCGCTTGATTTTAGAAACACTCGAAAGCGGAGACTTCGATTAATATTTCCCTTTCAAAACCCTGCAGTAAGTACATGAGATCTTCAGGGCACAAATTTACCACAACGAATCCACAAGAAACAAGCATTTGCAATACAATAGGTCTCGCATTTACGCAAGTTTGAGCTATTAGCATTGTAAATGACCATGCCTTTTACTTATGTTTTGGTTTTAAAAACATAAATAAAAGGCATTGTCATCTACAATGCCAATAGCTTAAACTTGCGTAAATACGAGACCTATTGCATTGCAAATGCTCGTTTAAATAGAGGCAAAGTCACTACTGCTTCCTCTAAACCACGTTACAGGCTCAGTTATCCCTGCGGCTCTCTGTTTTTGAGAGATAAGTAAGTAAGTAAGATATTTATAAAGCGCTCGAATGCCGAGGCGTCTTGGCGCTGGGGAAGTGAGAGGAGAGCTGCTCAGTTCGGTCATAAACTTAGTTGGGAGGAGACAACCAGGTTTTGTTCATTTTCCTGAAACGCAGCCTATTTGGCTGCAGCCTAATGGTGGCCGGCAGCCAATTCCACAGTTTAGACGCACAGTGGGATAGACTCCTGCCTTCCCATCTTGCTCTGCGAATTTTAGGAACCTGAACCAAACCCGTGTTAGAAGATCTAAGATTCCGAATGGGCGCATACCAGAGAAACAGTTTCTGCATATCCAAGGCGCCCCCTCCGTACAGTGCCTTGTGAACCAGACAGAGTGCCTTGAATTCCACCTGTTGTTGAGTTGGCAGCCAATGTAGTAGCCTAATACTAGCTGAAGTGGGATGACCTTTAGGAATATTAAGTAGTAGTCGCGCGGCGGCGTTTTGTAAAGATTGTAATTTGGCCATCTGCGCCTTGTCAATGCCCAGGAACAGTGCGTTGCAATAGTCTATCTTGGAGAGGATGAGAGCTACTACGACTGTTTTCCTGAGTTCCTGTGGAATCAAAGGCCTGATCTTACGTCAGGTCTTCAGTAAAAAGAAACAGGAGGATGTCAAGCGATTGATCTGGCCTGCGAAGTTTAGCTGATTGTCCAAAATCACTCCCAGGTTCCTTGCCTTAGTTGTCGGGGACGGACACTCGCCAACCTCTGTTGGCCACCATGCTCGGTTCAGCTCATGATGTCAGTCAGGCAGTTATGGAAGCTAATAGCTGTGATCTCCGGTTTTTATGATACGGATATAACAATCTGAGAGTCATCAGCATACGAGACCAGAGAGAAACCATGCTCTCTGATAAGTCTGGCCAGCGGGATGACATAGATGTTAAATAGGGTCGGTGATAAAGCCGATCCCTGTGGCACCCCGCAAGGAAGATGGAAAATGTCAGATTTGAGATTATCCCAATGTATCCTCTGCTCTTTAGACGCTAGAAAGGAGGAGAGGAGGGTCAGAGCCGTCTCTTTAATCCCCACGGCCTCCAGCCGCCGCACTAACACCGCATGATTCATGGTGTCAAATGCTGCTGATAGGTCTAGTAGGATAAGGACGGCTCTGCCCCCCCCATCCATCTTCCTGCGAATCTCCTCTGTGGCCATTATCAGGGCAGACTCAGTAGAATGACGTGGTCTGAAGCCATGCTGGCTGGGATCTAAGTGAGTGTTGGAATCAAGATGTTGGATTAACTCACTGTTTACTGATTTTTCGAGGATTTTAGCTGCTATTGACAGGCACGATATCGGTCGGTAGTTTTTAACCTCAGTCGGATCCAGGGCGGGCTTTTTCAGAAACGGCCTGATACAGGCCTTCTTCCAGGACAGAGGAAAAATCCCTGACTTAATTACTTCGTTTAGGAGAGGCGCAAATTTTTTCTGAGACCAGATTGAGAGTGGCGGTGGACAGGGATCATTAGGAGATTCCGACTTAGTTAGAAGAAGGAGGTTATTCACTTTCTCTGGGGTAAGGGCCAAAAAGCTGGTTGGTTTGCCCTGAGTGGAATTCTCCTCGACAGTTATAATATTGGCTTTAGCAGCGTCGGGGGCTGTTTTAAGGAGGTCATCGTAAATTGATTGCACCTTTGTTTGAAAGAAGTTGGCCATCTTATTACAGAAGGTTTGATCAGGTCTAAACTGATTAGCCTGCTAATGCTTGGATAGGGCTTGAACTGTTTTAAAAAGCTCCTTAGAAGAGTTCTTAGCAGCCCCAATTCTGGTTGTGTAATAATCCATCTTAGCTTTTTTGATAGCCTCCTTATATTCTTCTAAGGCTAGGTTATATGCCAATTTATGTTCCTTGCTGTAGTCCGCCCTCCATAGTCGTTCGACTCTTCTGCATAAGTAAAATATTTCACCTGCAACAAAAAGTAACAGAATAAGCAACACATATGTTAAACCAAAACAGTTGTTGTTGGTTACTTTGTAAATGTAATCCAGTGGAATGCATTCCTATTCGCCCAAACACACATTCTCCACCACACGTACTGGAGTAAAGATCTGCATTGCTGCCAGACAGTCCCCCAACTGCATCCTGGCCAAGAATCTACTGCAAAAAGAACAATTGATGGACAGAATGCAGAACAATGTCATACATTCACCCCAGTACAGAGATCTGGGCCTAAATCCATCGGTTTTTTGCTCCCCATGCCATTCCAGTTTGAACGCAGCCATATGCAAATAAGTTTTGACCCTGTGCCTCATGGGAACAGTCCAGCCTGAACTGCCAGGCCAGGTCCTCCCTGGACTGGAAACAAGCATCCTAGGACCGGTTCCAGGGTTTTACCCCTCATCAGCCAGGATAGCTTGACTCCAGAGGCATGGAGAGCACAGGACCCACGTCTGGGCATACCCGTCCCACTCGGGGTGACCAATGTAAAAAGAACAATTGATAGACAGAATGCAGAACAATGTCATACATTCACCCCAGTACAGAGATCTAGGCCTAAATCTATCGTTTTTTTGCTCCCCATGCCATTCCAGTTTGAACCCAGCCATATGCAAATCAGTCTTGACCCTGCGCCCAATGGGAACAGTCCAGCTCGAACTGCCAGGCCAGGTCCTCCCTGGACATGAAACAAGCATCCTAGGACTGGTTTCGGGGTTTCACCCCTCATCAGCCAGGATAGCTCCTCCAACAAAACAAGCATTGGCATAGCCAATAGGTCTCGCTTTTGGGACCTTATAAGTATTTAATTATGCAGCACAATATCCTTGGTGCAACAACATCAACTGTTGCATGGCTAAACACTTATAAGGTCCCAAAGGTGAGACCTATTGGCTATGCCAATGCTTGTTATATCTGGTGCTAGCCTTTGTGTGTGTGAGGGAATTCCTTGGCAAACCCCCAAAACTGGTTCTGATCAGTTCTACCTGGTCATGGTCTAGGGGGACAAAGGAAAGGGTAGGACTGGTGTCAGGTTCCTTTGTGGGTGCTGCAGACAGGACTCTTCAGAGTGTAATCAGAGCGGGGCACAATTCCTGCCTAGCCATCCTAACAGGAAGACCCCTCCTTCCACACATAGCCATCTTTTGTCTCAATGTCTGGAAGCAACAGACAATCCACAAGAGAGCCATCCACAGTCATGTGACCCTTAACACTGACAGGAAGGCACATTTGGTTTAAGCAAAAAAATGACAACAAAAGTTGCATTTTCAGAATAGTAACTCAAAATCTTGCTTTACTATTAAAGAGGATTTTAAATTACAATTAATTTGAGTGTAAACAGCATTTTCTATTTGGTCCAAAACTGACATTAGCATTTTTAAGTGTAAGAAGCTAACCCAGTATTAGTCTACGGGAGAGACCTAACAGCAGTAAAAAAGGACTTTAGGAGTGTTTCCCTGCCAGGACATGCAAACCTTAAACCAACAAAAGGTTTATCCTGCCATTTCGAAATGGCAATTTAAAACTGCACACACAGCCTGCAATGACAGGCCTGATGTGGGTGACACCATGAGGGCTGCAGCCCAATAGTGACATTTAATTTACAGGCCCTAGGTACATGTAGTATAATTTACTAGGGACCTCTAAGTAAATTAAATGTACCAATCAGGTATATGCCCATTTTACCATGATTAAAGGACAGAGTGCAATAACTTTGCCACTGGTTTGCAGGGGGGAAGTGCCAACAAAAACGCGTCCAGCAAAAATCAGGTAGTGAAGGCAAAAAGTCTAAGCCAATACCACAGGAAGGAGGTCAGGTCTAACACGTTTTTATGAATCAAAATTTAAAAAACTGTAAACGAAGTACAAATTAAGGGCCAGATGTATGACCATAGCGAGTCGCAAAATGCTATGCACAACAGTGTTTGAGACACTGTTAGCGATTCCCAATGGGGATGCAAATTTCATGCCTCATGAATATTAATGAGGCGGGCACAATTTGCGACCCCATTGGGAATGGCTAGCACTCCCAGGGATGGTGGCCTGCTGGGGTCAGCAGACCTCCATGTCTGGGACTGCTTTTAAATAAAGCAGTTTTTATTTTAATGCAGCCCGTTTTCCTTAAAGGAAAACAGGATGCATTTAAAAAATAAAAATGTAACTTTTAATTTTCATTTTTGAAGGGCAGGCAGTGGTCCCTGGGACCACTGCCTGCCCTTAAAAAATATTTGCGCATGCATTCCCACGTCCCGTTTGCGAGTGCTTAGAAGGGTGGTAAACTACGAGTGTTTTGCGACCGCAATTGCGGTCGCAAAACATTCTTACATGGCTTTTGGAGTCGCTATTAGGAAGGAAACGCCCCTTCCTAATAGCGAGTCTCTAAACCCTATTTTGCGAGTCGCAAATTGTTTGCGACTCGCAAAATAGGGTTGGTACATGGGGGACACGTTTTTTGCGGTCGCAAAGGGGCCTAACACCCCTTTGCGACCGCAAAAACCGGTCTTGCATCTGGCCCTAAGTTCAGAGTTAATTGCTGTACAAAAAATAAAGAATTCATAAAATTGAAACATAGTAAATCACATTCAAGCATCTCTAGTCCTGTATTACAAAAATTAAATCCACAATTTAGCCCTTCGGTGAAACGTAAAGGTCGTCCTTCTGCCTACGCAGTGTAGTGACGAATGACGACGTCTCTCAGAGTAGCCGCTGACGATTCTACTGCGCGCCACATTCTAATATTGCATACTCGTGGATTAGACTACAGAGGGAATTCAGAGATGTAGTGGTCTTTTCGAGGTTTCTACGCCACTTTGGAAACTTGTCTATTAAAGGGGCAGTAAAAGAGCACCTGGGGGCGCGAGGACGACGCTCCGCAGATTGGTTGGGGATGCTCAGTTCCATGGTTTAAAGCGTCTTAAGACGTGCTCTCCTGTGGGATGAATGCGAGGGCTGCACTGTTATGACATCGTTAAATATAGGTTGACAGGCTTCCTCTAGAAATAGAAATCGTGTACCTACGTGCGATGAAAGTGGAAGCTAACACTCAGGTGAAAGGAGTTTTTTCTCCTCATAAGCGACAGCATCTGTGACAACAATCCCCATGAGAGCTGTACAGAACAACAAAACAGACACGAAAATAAGTCACGGCGCTCGTTTTTCTTGCAGGTTTGATGACTGACGCAGCGCCTAGAAATGAAGTAATTACGAGACAGAGCAAGGGGAAGGAACTCTGAAGAGAGGATGCGTGACAGCTTGAAAATCTAAAAATGAAACTGAAAGCAAGCATGACCACGCTGACAATAACAAAAGTGCATGAGAGCGGGGGCGAGGGCGAGCGAGCGCGGCAGCCTGCTCAGCTGACCAGACGCTCGTGCGTCATGGCCTTTTGCCGGCATGTTTTTCCAATTATCGCGCACGCGTCTGGGTACGATAATTGGAAACACACGTCTGCCGCGCGTAACCATCCCAAAAAGGCCAGCCACGACGCACGAGCGTTTGGACTGCTTCTGAAACTCCCTTACTTAAAGTCTTCGCCTAGCAGCGCTTGCGCGCTACTCGAGGCTCGACCTAAACACTGGGGCCAGTCCCTGGAACTTCAGACCTCCTGACTCAGGTGTGCCCTGAAGCCAGACTCTGGCACTTGCGCTATAAGAGACTCTAAAATGCTATTTCGATCAGAAGAGGACAGCAGCTGAAGACACACAGTATAATGGATCACTCCTCACAGCCAATTGGATTCTATATACCTCAAACAAAGCTGCTAGATGTCACACTGTAAACCCTGGCAATCCAAAGTGCCCTCAAGGTGAAAAGGAGGGTTTACAATGCTCCTCAATATATAATTTTATGAACTAATGTGCAGCCTAGGAAGGCAGTGCAATTACAATAGAGCCTGCCTCTTGTGTAACTATTACATCATGAACAACTCCATCAGGGTTGTAAGACTTTGTACATTAGGGCTTAGCAACAACTAACAATAAAAAGCTCCAAGAAACTCCATGATGAATCTGTGCTTTACAAACACACATGGAGGTGCTCAGCCAGTAGGGAGACCAGGAGGGCAAACGCCCCTCTAGCATGCTACACTGCCCCCAGTGCGCTGTACACCTGCAGGACATGCCCCCGCTGGTCTCCTTCCTGCCGGTGAAAGGTGTGTTTCTTTAAGCCGTGCCCACACCGTGCATTCAGGCTCACTCCACGCTCACACGTTCATTGTGATTAACAGCGCCGGGCTGGAGGGTCCTGCAGCCTGAGTGCCGTCAATCACTCTGAGAATGTTAATGCAGTGTGGGTCTGACCCAGAAGTTAGTGGGCCTTCGGAGGAGCTGGAGCATCGCGATGCACAGCACACCATATATGATGCAAGAGCGAGGCGGATTGCTAAGAAATACAAGCATTTGCAATGCAATAGGTCTCGCATTTATGCAAGACCTATTGCATTGCAAATGGTTGGCATCATGGACAACAGGAGGGAGGGCGGGCGGCGGGGGAGAAGACATGGACAACGGGACGGAGGGCGGCCTGGGTGGGGGGAACAAGGCATGGACAACGGGAGGGTGGGGGTGGGTTTGGGGGGAGAAGGTAGCCAGCATGAGAGCAGCACCAGGATTGGAGGGAGCGGCCTCTCTCAGCGCTCTTAAGGAAACTGGGAGCTTGTGCATTCACTAACCCAGCTGTATAAGACAGCTGGGTTAGAGAGGTTTAAAATGTGCATGTCTGGCTGTCCATCGTAAGACAGCCGGCCAAAGAGACATGCGCACTTTAAACCTAAGTGCACAGCTAACCCACTACTCCTCCCTGCTGCAGCAATGGCCCCGCCCAGTCCTGACACTCGGTTCGGGACAGGTTGATGAAAAATAAAATGGTTATAAAGAATATTTATTACTATTTTATTTTTCATCTCTCGGGCTTTTGTGGGGGGCTATTTTGTAAGTGGGGCGACGCTCCTCCGCCCTAATGGAGGAGTTGCTCCTCTACAATTAGAATTGACGCATCGTGGGTTTGAGGGATGTAGACTTACTGGCAGCCCAGACCATAGCAACTAATCTAGTATACCAAGCGCACACACTGCTCGCACAACAAAACCGCAGTAATATGAAGGGAAAATATGTACACAATTACTTGTAGGATGCTAGTTGCCCAACTGATGAAGAATGACTTCGGACACACTCCCCTGTTGTGGAAAAGGCCGCTTTATTCAGAATAAAGTTGAGCTTGTATAAATATGTTATCCTTGTGTTTAACCATTCAAAATGCTGCTAATCTCGCTATAACAACTAGAACCATCCCATCCTCCGATAAGCAGCAATCCAACAGTTTACATCAAACACTTAACAACATCTACCTCTTAACTTCCTCAACTTTGGTCTTTTCTTCTGAATCGCCTCTGAATTCTCATTTGGCCGGTCCACACTAGGCCCAGACTGCCTCATCGTCCGCTCAATGACTGGCTTCTTTTCCTCATCAATTGTCTGATAATAACAGTCAGAGTTGTTTCCTTCTGCTTCCTTCCAGCAGCTACTTAAATTAACATTCACTCAATCACCCTGCCAAACCTGCTTTCAACACCATGAGATCCTAAAAGTACCAGGGTAAGTGGAGGGTGTAGTGTCTTATGAGTTAGCGATGACAGGACCCTTTTGGTTCCTGATGGACTCCATAGAACTTGACATTAGTGTTCGGGTGTGGTGAATAGAGTTCATGTTTAGAATGTTGAGTTCGCAGTTACACGCAGCGAAATAAAGATGTGTAATACCACGCTCCATGTGTGGTGTATTCATTTACGAGTACCCAGTCTGGAAGGGGCGCCACAGAGGGCTCGTCATCAAGAGAGCGAATAATGCAATCCCCTCGCACATGCCTGGCCGGTGACGACTTGGCAGCCCAGTTGCCCCCAACATCTGATGCCACTGTGTGATATAGTTACTTTGCTGAAATGAACTGCTTTGCAGTGATGAACATTCATACTCGAGGTAACTTAAAGCAAACTAGATCTTAGACACCATGTCTACTGTGACGTTTTCATTTCACCAGGTGACTAAAACTGTATTTTCATGACTCACGTGGCCTGTGACGACGCAGCAGCCCAATGGCACCCAAGATCACAACATTATATGCCATTATGTCCTATGCCCTCTCCACAATGTGCACCCCAATGAGAGGGCTGTCCCCTCACCTCTGTGCAAAGCCTACCTTGTAAATTGACCACACCAGTGGCAGGAGCAGGAAAACAACCCCAGATAAGGCACCAGAGGCGATGTAATTAAATTCTTTACTGTGTGGCCTCTTTTTATGTTACAGCTTCCTGAAGATGGACCAATGTAACGCAGCGAAATTCCCCCTGTAAGCTGTGAAAAAGACTTAAGCTAAAAAGGAAAACAGAAAAAAAGATTAAAAATATGTACTTTCCCCCCATCAGTGCTTCAAGCTTTAACTGTTGCAATAGCTGTCGCCCATGAACTGCTGTGCAACAGCCAATGGCTGAAAAGGAATGCCCAAAGCCTCATCTCTATACTGTCTGTTGTACATTATGCATCATGTTGTGTGTTGATGGTAATGGTGGTATGGGGTCTTGCCATACTGTGAAGAATGTCTGTAATTAGATCATAAAAACGATGCATGCAATGCAAACACAGCAGTGGAGGACTGCTGTCCCTTACAGGGCTCTCTCCCTGTATTCACACAATAAGCCACGAGTCCCAAAAGAAATCCTGCCACACAGGGGCGGCTCCTCCGTTAAGGCGGAGGAGCGTCACCCCCAAAAAAACCCCAAAGATAGAAAAATAAAATAGTAATAAAGTCCATTTATTACCATTTTATTTTTCAAAATTCCGTCCAGAAGCGAGCGTCAGGACGGGGGGACGAGGGGGGGGGGAGCTTTATGATTTTTGCTGCTGCCAGTCAGGCAGCAGCAGAAAGCAGTGATAGGCAGGGCACTTAGGTTTAAAGTGCGCATGTCTTTTTGACCAACTGCATTCTACGGACAGCCAGACATGCACAGTTTAAACCTCTCTAACCCAGCTGTCTTAAGACAGCGAGACAGCATAGGACTCCAGTGCCCTCGGGAGCGGCGAGAGAGGCTGCTCCCTCCAATCCTGGCACTGCTCTCATGCAGCATGAGAGCAGCACCAGGATTGGTTACTGCAGATTCCTGGAGTCTTCCTGCCTGTCCGGAGAGAAGACCCGAGCAAGGAGGCGGAAGTCATGCCAGGAAGAAGGTAAGTGGATTGATTTATTTTTTATTTTTGTCCCGCCTCACCACCCTCCTTACATGCCAGCCATCACTACGCAGGACTTAATGCAACTCTTTGTGAATGGTGTTTTGTGCTGTGACTGATTTGTACATTAGCCGCAGTGCAAAAGAGAAGTAGGGTCATAAAGCTGTCTTGAACAAAAAACAGGGACTGTTCCTTTATATGGACTTAGTGGAGCCCAGGGTCTTGATACGTTCCCTGATGCAGGGTTGAATTTGCCTCTTGGGCCCCCAATAGAAGAGAGTACTTCCTTTGCAGTGGTAATTTGATGAGTGGCTGAGGTCCTAGACGCAAAAAGTGCCTTTAGTTGAAGTAAAGACAAATGTCCGTACAGACATTTTGCAACCTGGGCTAGCCTCATCTGCAGCCCCTTCTGACACTTTAATGGGCACTTAGCCCTAACCCTGCTCTTGTCCACTGGTGTGTTGGCAGGTGGTCAGACATCATAGACTGGTTCCTGGCAACCTTGATTTCCTTACACATCACCCTGCTCCAGAGATTCTGGTGTTCCAGGCTTCCACCAGCAAGGTGAACCCCAACTCATTCCCTACCTCAACACAGGGAGTAGAAGAGGACTGAGGTGTTTGGAAAATGAATGTTCTCTTCCACTACTCTAGCACTGAGGTTTGTCAATGCTGTTTGCCTTTTGGACCATTATATGCATGCCCTCTGGGACATGGCCAGTGAGATGGTGCTGGTGATTCCGGAAGAACTTAGGAACTCATTGGCTCAGACCATTCAAAATGGTGAAGATGCATCTGAATACCAGTGGGGTCACGCAAAATGATGGGGCTCTCCTGCAGAATGCAGAGTTGGGGGCTGAGTCTTCCATACCTCACAGATATACATTGGCCTTGGACTCAATAGAGACCCTATGAATCGTTGGTCTGAAGGGTGGGGGCCCCATGTAGCTTTGGGGGCCCGCCTGCATTTCAGGGGCTACTGGGACCTGTGTTACACCCCTGCCCAATACATGATTTGTGCTGCCTTAATACCACTGATTATCTGACATGAGCGGTTGGCACCAGTGTGATGCTCTGTCACCATGTGTGGATGTGATCCACGGATTTCTCATGAGACATACAGGCCTCGCTTATGCAAATGGCATTTGATGGCTCACGTCTATTTTGTGAAAAATTGTGTCTTAGAACGCTTTAAAAAGACTAGAGTCCTGGCAAGCTGTCTGGGTCTTTCGACCCCTGCCAAACACTTTCCTCACCAGTACAGTAACTTCAGAGGCTACTCCAGGGTATAGGAGTACAGGCAATGTGAGTCTCCTCAGCCCCCTGTGCACTCACCCCAGTCCTTTCATCACCAGGGACATGGTTTTGGCAGGCAAAGCACTAGCCACCACGGGAAACAATCCTTCCAGTCACCCTCCACTGTGGCAACAGCCTCTAAGCTCCTTTAGCTTTCCATTAGTGGTGCACATCTACCCTGTCGGAGGGAGGATCCAGAACTTCCCCCAGGGTGACTATCCATCACATCCGACAGATCTGTCTTCCAAACCACTCAGCATAACTATGCCCTAATCTTTCTTTCTTCTCTGCCACATCTTACTCCCACACCAGAGTGGCTCTCAGAGGAGCACCTGTCCAATCTAAAGCGAGAGGTGAGAGCGTTACTCCCCTAAGGAGCCATCAAGGGGGTTCCAGATTCAGAAATAAGCACAGGTTGTTACTCTCGCATTTTCCCCGTGCCGGAAAGACGATTTCAGGGCTTTGGCTTGTCTTAGATCTATGTTTTCTGAATGCCTTTCTATGGAAGGACAAATTCAAAATACAAATACTCATGCTGGCCCAGGTTCTGTCTACCTTGGATCTGGGTGACCGCATAGTAGCCTTGGATCCGCAGGACTCAGGTTTCGAAGGTGACTACACATGATCTGAAGGGATCTGAAGTGGTGGCTGCTTGACTGCAATTGAACCAGCGACAGACCCCTCACCCTTCCCCATCCAGAGCTGATGGTGGTGATGAATGCATCAATGCTGGGTTGGGGTGGTCAACTGGGAAAGGTAGAGATCAGAGGACTCTGGTCTCCGATGAAAACCCCAATCCATATCAATCTGTTGCAGTTGCGGGGCATTTGTCTGGTGCTGCATAAACGCAAGACTAGTACATGTTCACATGGACACCACCATGTGGTACTGCAACAAGCCGAGCAGAGTGAGGTACTGGGTCTTATGGAGTTTGCCGGAGCATCAGGGCACATCAGTGATCATGAACCACCTAATAGATTCCTTGGATTCCAAGTTGGACGAGCTCAGCCTGCATCACCTGGTTGATTACAAGTGGCATCTGCATCAAGAGGTGATACAGGGCATATTTCAATAGAAAGGGGAATTGTGGCTAGATCTTTTCACCATCATCGAGAATTTTCAGTGTAAAAACTTTTATGCACTAGAGTTCCCATGAAAGTTCACTAGGAGATACTTTTTTGGAATTACCTCTTTTGATGTGGCTGTGGTGTCACAGTAGGACTTTCAATTGGTCTTGACATCTCTCATCTGTACTCCCTTTGATCCAAGCTGTTTGTTGCTCTTTTTGACCTTAGATACTGTTTTCCTTTTTGCTATCACTTCAGCTCATTTAACTCCTTTCCATGTTGGCCTTCCATCACTCTCCCACTGTTCCTTGCCCCGCCTCACCCCTCAAAAGAAGAGGGAGGCTCCATTGGTTGGACCCTAGAAAGAGCTTAAAGGTTTTACACCAATTGTACCAATGACCATCAGCTGGACAATCAGCTTTTTGTGGGGTACTGGGGCCGAAGAAAAGAAAGGCTTTGCAGAAAAAGACTCTTGTCAAGGTGTAAATTCCTCTGCATTAAGATATGCTAAATATTAGACCTGTGAGCCTTAGGGTGGTATTTGCCCCAAACCTTTTGCCTTCCTTCCCATATTTCTGCTGATCTTGTTTTTGCTGGCCTTTAGACTCTGGGCACTTTAACACTTCTAACCAGTGCTAATGTGCATGTGCTCACTCATTAAAACATGGTAACATTGGTTTATACCCAATTGGCATATTTAATTTACTTGTAAGTCTCTAGTAAAGTGGGACTACTTGTGCCCAGGGCCTGTTAATTAAATGCTACTAGTAGGCCTGCAGCACTGATAGCGCCACCCACTTAGGTAACACTTTAAACATGTCTTAGGCCTGCCATTGCAGCCTGTGGGTGCAGTTTTAAACTGCCATTTTGACTTGGCACAATAAACCATTTGCCAGGCCTAAACCTTCCTTTTTAATACATATAAATCACCACTAGGATAGGTCCGGTAGAAACCAGAGGGCCGGGTGCAATGTATTTAAAAAGTTAGACATGTACAATTAAGTTTTACATGTCCTAACGGTCAAAAACCGGCAACTATTGAAAGGTCTACCTCTCCCATAGGACAACCTTGGGGTTACCATATTTCCTTTAATGAGCTGTAATTTTCAAATGGGAGCAGGTAACCAGATCAGGTTTGGTGTCATTAGAATTGTTTTTTTTTTATTTCAAAGAAATGTTTTTTTTTTTTTACAACGAAAACAAAAGAGAAACAATACATCTAAGACATGGCGAAAAATACAGTAACAATAGACTCTTGTACAAGTTTAGTCCATGATCAATGAGCAGTAGAGGAAACGAGGGAAGGGAAAGAGAATCAAAAATCATATCATACTAAAAGTAAGAACAAATGAAGTAATAAATAAACAAGAAGTGGTCTCATGAAGTTTCCAGCAATGGGCGCGACAGACCTACGGTTTAGTACATATTGCCAATATAGCTCCTTTAAAATATATACTTGTGACGTTTCATAATACATCTCATAAGACATATATTTTATGGATTCACCCCTTTGGACGGTAACAGACTGGTGGTGGGTAAGAAAAGGGTGGTCGTCCTGTGGTCAGGTAGTGGGTTTATGGAGGTTTGGTAGTGGCAAAATAGTTGTCAAGTGTTCTTTATATAGTGCTGTTTCATGATCTCCAAGGAGAATTTTGGAGAGTAACGTTGTCTGCCCCCCTTACGTAAGCAACCCAGTTTGCCAGGGCCGAAACGAGGTAGCAGCTGTGTCTTTCAAGTTAGCAAGCACGGGTTCAAAGGTCACAGTTAATAGGATGTCTAGCAGAAGGCTATCATTATGTGATTTGATTTGTGGTTTAGGAATCCATGAACCAGGGAAAGAAAGTTCCTTTTCAGAAGAGCAGAGTATGGATGAAGTTGAATATGCAATCCTAGAATGATGAGACCGCATTGCAGTGGTAAAGTAAGAGTGGGGGGCGTAGCTTCGTTGCAGTTCCAACATGTTGGATTCCCTATAAGGGACAGCTTATGGAAACGAGCAGGAGTCCAGAATGTCCTGTGTAGGAGCCAGAATTTTGTTTGGGAGAGGGAGGTGGTTATTCTATGGGAAACAACAGATTTCCAGATTAGATGCCAAGAATCCGGAGAAATAGTCTCAGTGGTATCCCATTTCTTTTGAAGTTTCGAGGTCAAGTATGTAGACGTTAGTTTTAAAAGGTGATAGAATTTAGAGGATCGGTGACTTGATTTATTAAAGGACAGTATGGTCCTAAGGAGAGCGGGGTCTCTTTCAGGGCACTTAATCTTAGATAAACTGACTTTGAGTTTAAGAAAGTCATAAAGATGTATGTCTAGCAGATTGTATTGTTTTTGAAGTTCCCTGAACAAAAGGGGTGTTTGTGGGGAGCCAGTGTGTTTAGGAATTGAATGCCTTTAGATGCCCACAAGCCCCAAAATACGGGTTCCCCATGAATTTTGATTTTAGGGTTGTTCTGGAGTGAGATCATGTTAGAATGAGCAATCAGAGTCTCTAGGACCCTGTCAAACTTCAGCAGAGCTCTTTTTGTATTGTTGAGGATATATTTGGCTGACGTGGGGGGATTTGTTTTGCTAGTTAGCAGTGTTAGGGGGTGGAGATATCCTAGAATTTCCTTCTCAATTAGTAAGCATGAGGAGATGTAATCCGGTGGTTGGGAGAACCAAAGTGAACCTTGTCTTGCTAAGAAGGCAGTATGGTAATTTTTGAAGTCAGCTAGGTTAACACCTCCCAGCTGCAGGGGCATACATAGTTTCTTGATGGAGATTCTAGGGCGTTTATTTTGCCAAATAAACTTGTTTAGCAGCCTGTCAAGTTTCTGGTAGAATTTGTCGGATAATACTGGGTGTGAGAAGTTGGTCTGGTATATGCTGTACACTAATTAAAGTGGGCACCCTGCACCAGTCCAAACAACCCTTATGGTGATTTAAGAGGTCAAAGATTACCTTAGAAAGCTATCCAAGTGGTAGCTGTGGAGAGCAGCCTTCAGGCTTAGTCTTGAAGGAATGTCAAGCAGCTTGTTTTACCAGAATGCAACCTTATAGTATTGGTTAAATGAAAGGAGAACCACACAGTAGTTATAAAAATATGTATTTATTGATATAACACTCTTTAAGTATGACACAGTACCCTCTACACGAGGATACTCACAAAGCACACAGTGCTGTAGCACAGAAACAATAATAAATAGCACTAATACACAGTGGGCTCCAGGGGGAGACCAAACCATATACTAAAGTAGTGGTATAAGAACCACGACTCAAGTCAAAACAGTGTCTAGAGGATGTAGAATCGCTGGGACCCCAATGAACCACCCAAGGTGAGTAAGTAGGGATCCCACGGAGGACGGGTGCAGTGTGGGAACACGACCGCGTGCTCCTTACAATTCTATAGGAGAGTCGGAGTTGAAGTTTTATAGTTTAAGGACCCTTCCAAGTGGACTTCGAAGAAACCCTGTGGAACTTAGGAGGTTGGAGAGCCACCCCACCCATGGATACTGTACTACCAGAGTTACCTATCCCAGGGAAGCTGGGTGCATAGGGCTGAAGTGGCGTCAGAAACCAACGTTGAACTCAAAGGAGGACTTTGAAGAAGAGCCGCTGCTGGATAGACGAAAAGTGTTCGTTGGAACCCAAAGGTGGATTCTTGTTGAAGGGTACTTGAAAGCAGAGGGGACAGAGTCTGGGTCACTCAGGAGTGACCAGGGGCTCGGTAGACGAATGCCCACCGATGTCGGGTGCTTTCAGGTGCGTAGAGGGGGTTCTTGACTCTGCAGTCACCGGGACCAGAGTATGTCAAGGATGACCAGGAGCCAGACATGAGCTGTCTCACAAAGGATGTTGAGTACTGAGGGGTCAGTGTCTGGCTGGAGCACCAACAAGCCTTGGCAACGGCAACCCACGCAGAAGGTCAAAGAAGGTTACGGTTCGGACCAGCAAGGTCCAGGGGACTCACCAAACACAGGGGAGTCAGGACAAGCCTAGAGCATCCAGGGGGGCCCAAGAAAAGCAAAGTTGACCCTCAAGGAGACCCACAGGCCGGAGGCACATGAGTCGCAAGGGGACTTCAAGCAGTTTCACAAAACAACAGCCCACGGAGCACTCGTGTGAGAAGGCTAGAGTTCTTTGGTGGAAATGGTGCCACTGGTTGGGGCTACTTGGAGCCCAGTGCACTTGTTCAGGAAACGCCAACAAGCATATGCACTTGCAAATGAACGCCGTGCACAGGGGTACGGGTATTGGAGCCTCTACGAGGGATTCTGACCTCAAACTTGGTGAGAGGGCAGCTCAGACCTTGAGGGACTTGGAAACCCATGCCATGTGTCGCTGGAGCCTTCGGAGTCTGTAGGAGCTCAGGAGCAGCAGACTGGTCAATTGTGATGTGGTGCCTGCTGTTGCAAGGGAGTGACTCCTTCACTCCAAGGGAGAATCTTTGGTTGTCCTTTATGCTCTACAGGTCCTGCATGGAGCCTGTCTGGTGCACGGGAACAGACAATGCTTCAGACTGAGAGGGAGACGAAGTCGGGCCCAAATGAAGTCCAGCGAAGTCCAGAGTGTCCAGACGGTCGAAGTTCAGTGGTTTCTGGTTCAGAATCTTGTCCATGTTGAATCTAGGGTCCTACAGCCAGGTAAGCTCTTTTGTACCCACGGGTGAGGGTTGGACAGAATCAGGGGACCCTCCCAGGGGAGGGTCTGGACAGTGGGGAGGTTACTCCGATGTTCTTTGTCCAGTTTCGCGCCAGAGCAGGAGCCAGCGGCTCCCAGGACTGGTTTGAACTGGACTATGCACAGGGACACCAAATGTGCTCCTCATGCAGACTTTCGGTCGCTGGCAAGCGCACCCACCCAGTCCTAATACACTAAATCCTGTCTGAGAGGTGGTCACACCTCCCTGTGACAGGATGCCTATTGTTCTGCCTTCCCCTGCTTGAGCTTGGCTCAGCAGCAGGAGGGCAGAAATGTGTCTCTGGTCGGCAGCAACCATTTTGGGCTGCCTGGGACTAGAAGGCTGGTACTGGGAGCACCAGGGACCTCAGAAAGTTTGTTTCTGAGGGGTGGAATCATACCTCCCACACCGGTTAACGGTGTGGGGGTATGATTTCACAATGTTTGACACCAAACATGATAGGGTCACTTTCAGCCGTTTTAGAGTTGGTCATCACGCGGTCGCATAATGCCACTCTATATGTCGTAAATGGCTGCAGTACTAACAACCCGAGAGAATGGACTCTGTAGGCTGTAGGGGTGTCCTGCTCATGCAGTGGCACCCTCTCACTTAGAACCAAGCACCCTGCCTTCAGGATTGTCAAGGCCTGCTATAGGGGTGACTTATAGGTTTTAAGTGTAGTGACCCTTAGATATAGTAAACCTATATCTAAAGTAAGTGGTGCATGCACCATCTTACATGGGCTGCAATGGCAGGCCTGTAGTTCCATTTTACATTGCCTCTCATGGGTGGCATGATACATGCTTCAGCCCAAGGGAGGCCTCTGGGGTACCTATGCCCTGGGTAGATGGGTACCATAAGCTAGGGACTGACAAGGGTACTCCAGTATCCAATCTGGAGTGTACCTAAGTACATGACATAACAGTTTAAGGAGAAAGCAGATAGACTGGGGTCCTGATTAGCAGGATCCCAGTCAGACTAGTCAAAAACAGTATCACATGAAGCAAAAAGTGGGGGTAACCATAGGAAGCAGATCCTACTTTCCTACACTGGGGCTAACATATTTACGAGGTAATTGACTATTGGGGTGACCATCATCTTGATGGTCTTGATGCAACCCCATCAAGTAAGGAATTTGGGGTTCCATCTCTCTAATAAGTTCTCAGAGTTAGGTTTTCATTATGGTGGAGTGATTCTAATAAATCTGACTTAAACTTAAGACCCAAATATTTTTTTTAATGGAGTTGCCAGGACAGTCCTGAAGCTTTGAAGAGATCGATGGTGCAAAGGTTGTTCAGACCCAGGATTTCAGACTTCTCCCTTTTAAGTTTATAGCCTACAACCTGGGCGTATTTGTCTTTTGTCTACAGTAAGGAGGGGATAGATTGGGATGCATTTTCGGTCATAATTAAAACCGCGTCGGCATATGCCGCTATCTTCACTGTGGTATTACTAAAGAAAACGCTGGCGATGGAAGGATTAGTTCTAATATTATGGAGTAAAGGCTCCAGCTCAGCATAAATAGGGAAGGGGAAAGGGGGCAACCCTGCCTAGTACGTCTTTCTAAATTAAAGGTAGATACAGTAGACCACCAGATCTCACTTTGGTAAAGGTCTCGTCTTAATTATATCTCAGAAGGCACTCACGAAGAAACGTCCCGGAGACCCTGTCAAATACTTTTTCAGCATCTAGGGTAACCGCAACTGGTTCAGTGTTTGCTGATTTGGCTCTCTCAATGATGTGGCATAGGAGGTGAGAGTTATCATTTGATAGCCTGTTTTTCATGAATCCAACTTGTGTTCCGTCAGTCAGGCATGGTAGTAGTGGTTTGAGTCTCTTGCAGGGTATTTTGGCGTAGATCTTTGCTTCCAAATTAATTTAAGGAGATTGGTCTGTAATTTTTCACCAGTGCTAGGTCCTTGCCGTCTTTTGGAATTACCACTATAGTGGCCTCACTGGCCATGCCAGATATGACACCTGAATCTGTAAAATGGTGAAAAAGGGCCAATATAGCTGGTTTAAGGATAGGGGTGAATGTTTTATAGAAGGTAGCTGTGTAGCCATATGGGCCAGGGCTTTATGTGGTTTTAGTAATTTAATTGCCAAATCTCGTTCTTTGGACGTAACCGGGGAACTAAGATCCATCTTTTCTTGGTCAGTGATAGTGCGTAGTGGTATCTTTTTTAGGTAAGCTTTGCAGGTCTCTACAGAAGCATTGGAGTCATCTTTTTAAAGGGATTGGTAAAAGTCTCTGAGAATAACTAAGTTTTTTTGGCGGTTCGTGTGGGTGACATTCACTTTCTTTTTGAGAGAGTTAATAGCTTTGTGGTTCTGTTTATGTTTTAAATAAGATGCTAACATTTTACCACCTTTATTTGCCTCACACAGCTTTAGGCTTTCATATTTATTAATCTAGACTCTGGCCATCTCACTCAGGATTCTATTGTATTTGTATTTTCTATTGGTGAGAGTGGAAAGGGTTTGGGCATCTGAACCAGAGATTTAAGCAGCCTCTAGTGATTCAATATCATTTTCCAGTTCCAGAAGGTCTCTATAATGAGCTTTGTTTATTTTAGACTGAGGGTCGATTAGGGCCCCTCTAACAGTGACCTTGAGGGCATCCCAATGTACAGAAGGAGAGGTATCTGAGGTCTCATTTTCTTTCAGGTAGTATAGCATGGTCTTTTCAATCGTGTCTCATGATGTAGCATCCCTAATCAACTCTTCATTGAATCTCCAAATTTTGCTGGGGGTTCTTGCACCTGAGCCGTTGAGAGATAGGGTAATAGCAGAATGGTCAGAGACTAATCTTGATAGTATGTCTTTCTGGTCTAGTAAGTGTATGTGATCCTTAGAGATCAGTAGGTAGTCAATCCTGGAGTAGGATTTGTGTGGGTTGGAGAAGAAGGTATAATCCCCATTGTCAGGGTGTTTTAAACTCCAGGTATCAAGGAGATCGAATCTGGCGCATAATTTGTGAAGTGATTTGTGGGACCTAGAGGGCTGTAGGGGAGACCTAGACTGTCTGTCAATGGTCACATCCATGGGGAGATTAGGTTCGCCACCCATGATGATAAGGTCTTGGTCGGGATCTGATTCAAAGGAAGGATCAAGGAGTCCCAGAATTCAGGATCGTCGGAGTTTGGGCCATATACGTTAAGAACGTTGAAGGAGTTAGAGTTTTTAGAGAATTTTGACAAAACCCATCTTCCCTTATCATCTGTTATGTGCGAATCAATTAACAAGCGTGAGTTTTTAGTGAGCAACGTGACTACACCACCCTTTTTATTGTTGGCAGGGGAGCAGAGAACGTCACTGATCCAGTTCTTCCCAAACGTGGTAATTTTTTTATGGGTGATTTTCGTTTCCTGTAACAGGATTTTATCGGGCTTGAGTCTAAAAAGGTAGAATTTGATTTTTTTATGTTTATCTGAGTGGTTAAGCCCTTTAACGTTTATAGAGACAAATTTTAGGTTTGTATCCAAGGGGCCGCTGGTCATATTGTAGGTGTATTGGCTACATGATGAATGCACGGAGGCTGTGAGTTGTGTTCTCGAAGAGGATGGACAGATCGGAGCATGAGCATGAACCTGGTACAAGCTCATAAGGTGTATGTGCAATATCTGTAATTTCCAGCAAACAACAAGGAGGTAACACCCTGAAGACCCTCTGTAAATTTGTAGGAGCAAAACATGTCCCTGGGTGGGAGCCAGTGGCAAGGAGAGGCGTTGAATAGTCGAGCCACTCAAGATATCAGGTGTAGAACAGAAAGAGTACAATAAGGCAAAACAGAATAGAACCAAAAAAAAGAAGAAAATATCCCGTAATTCCAACCTCCCTCAACCCCCCTCACCACCTACCCACCCACCCACCCAACCCTGTACAATAAATGTGAGGGAGATGACAACGGGGTGGTTGGTACCCGCCATCGCAGCTCCGCAACAAATAACAAACCTTATGATCAAACCGTAGTTTGCGAACAAAAGGAGGTTTACATCGAATAGGTCTTGTAAACTCGGTGTCTCTATCACTAGTGGCGGCAATGTCATTTAGGCAGCAGCAAGTGTAGCGTCTGATGGCCTCATTTATGAGGCCCCTTGCGCCGTCGGAACGCCACTTTTTGTGATGTTCCATGGTGCACGAGCCTGCCCCATATTTACGAGGCAGCACTAAGTCACTTTTTTGCTTAATACCGCCTTGTAAATATTGTCCCCTTTAACGCAGTTTTCTGCATTGAAGGGGTGTGCAATGGGTGTTGCTGGTGGCGTTCCCAGCGACATCCACGGCATTTTGACACTGCCCCAGATTTACGGGAAATCATAAATCTGAGGCAGCGCCAAAAACGTACGCCTCCCCAGGGGAGGCGTAAGGGAGGCACAACGAGGGGAAATATCTTGATTTCTCCTCGTTTTTCCTTTTTCTATGTGTGCTGCATTCTGCAGCACACATTGAAAAAGTAAAAAGCCTCTTGTGGTTGTTTTTGTGCTGGAAGGTTTCCCTTCCTGAACAAAAACAATCATCCCCTCAATGCAGGCACCATTGCACCATGTTGCAAAGGTGCCTGTGTTGGCGCACAGCAAACTTTTGTGCGCTGGCGCAGGAGAAAAGGACAGGAATGCGCCGTATCTCATAGATATGGCACATTCCTGCCCTTTTCTTTTGCCATAGGGCAGCGCAGCAGGAAGGCCTGCTGCGCTGCTCACCGGCACAAACACATAAATAAGACCCTGAGTGTTTAGTAGGGTTTGAAGCTGTAACAAAGGGAGACCAATTCTGAACTTGGAAGATCCGCATGGGGTCAACGTGGGGTCAATACATGCCAGTGGGTATTGCAACATTGAGGCATGACAGTGTGTGAGCATGCTAAAGTGAGGGTAACCAAGCAGGGTGAACTATCAGGTTGGTGCATGTGTTAGGGTAGATGGATTCCCACTACAGACAGGAGACTGCAGGTGAGAGACTTTGACTAGCTTAGATATAGCTTAGGAAGTTGGGGACCCATGTCTCACAAAGTGGGAAGTAGGTGGAGAGAATTCAGCAGTGGCCTTCAGCACATATGCCGAAGACAGCCACCACGTGCACCGCAATTCAGTTTTAAGTAGGAGGAAATATTGATGAGGACCCCTTGGCTAGTAGTTACATCTGAAGGAGCTTTAGGAAGGGAGAGTAGGTCTTTTGGTATATTTTGAGAGTCCTCTTGGCTAGTAGTTAAATCTGAAGGAGCTATGGGAATGGAGTTTAGGTCATTTGGTAAACAGCCATGTGCATAAGGGAGCTGGCAGTGGTGCACTATAACTAGGGCGACCACAACAAGTGTCAGAACAGGAGGAGAAGCATATCAAAACCAGATGAACGATGAACTACTTGAGTACTTCTTATAACACAATACAATGTGAACCCCTATGAGGGTCTCAGAATGGACAAGCTGAGAAAGAGAAAATCCGCTATGTCCACCAAGGGAGCAAAGGAAAGACTCCATAAACTTAGACAAGCAAATGGAAAAGGATGGGGGACGATGGCAGGGCTCATGACTTGAGCATGGTGGAGGGTGATTGGCGGGTGCCCATCGAGATACCCTCTCTTTTATTCAGGAATGATTGACGGTCTCTGGGGTCAGTGAATATATGGTGTCCACCATTTGCTTGGACTTTGAATTTCGCTGAACCAATGAAGGAGAATTGTAGGTTCGAGGGTTTAATTATGGTGCGGAGAAGAAGGAAGCCTTTCTTTGTCTCGCCTATAGGTCTGGAGTAATCCTGTGAGACTTCAATTTTTTGGCCCTTCCATGGTATGTGGTTGTTTTTACGCAAATGGTTGAGAATTAGCTCTGTATGTTGGTACCTCAAAGGGCGGCAGACATTCTGGCTTATAGTGTTTTTGTTATCCAATTTGAATTCGGGCACCAGTGCGTTTTTTTGAGCTCGAAGTCTTTCTTGAAGGGAAGACCTGTCATTTGAGGGATCCATTTTTCTAAAAAGGCAATGCATGATTCTGATGAGTCTTCCAATCCCTCAGTCATCCCAAAGATGCACAGATTCCTCCTGTGGTTTCTATTTTCCAACTCAGCTACATCTTTCTGCAGGGACTTGGCATGATCTGCAATTTCTCAATATCACTGATTGAGAGGACTGTCTTATTTTCCAGTGAACTGATTCTCGTCTCCGTTTCTGACACTCTGATCTTGATGGGGTTGATGTCGGCCCTGAAAGCACACAGTTCTTGCTGCATCATGTCTGTATTGAGTTTTGTGGATTTTGCCAGATTGTGCACCTCTGCTAGTTTTTTAAGTATCATGTCCATGGTGCTGTTTACTTCTGTCTTGCTTTTGACAGGTGAGTCGGGGAGCGTTGGGTCTGTCTTGGAGAGCTTATTGCCTGGTTTGGACTCTTTGTCAGCCATTTTTTCCCAGGATTGCGCACTGTGTAGCTGGGATGCTAATATCAGGGTGCCGCTATAATGAAAGTGATGGTAGCCTGTGTAAATGGTACAACAAACAGCCAAGGTAAGGGACCTGGACTTTTATCAGTGGTGCTGTGCTGGATAAGCCTTGAAATGATGTACCAGCGAGCCAAAAGGGTCCAGCGCACAGTGAGATGTAGGGCACGGAGCGCTACGGGTGAATGTGCCAGGTTCAGAGTGAAATTTCTCATCGTTTGACATGGCCAGAGCCATAATCGCAGGAGGGGTGTCCACCAGAATAAACAAAGATGGCTGGGTAAGAAAAAGCAGAGGAAGCAGAGTCTGGTGGGCCACCAGGACTTAAGAAGGGCAGCTCTCTGGAGGACAGACTCAGAGCATAGACTCAGAGCTTCAGGAACCCCAGGGGCTCCGGCAATCACCCAGTACACACAGCGATCATTCAGATGATATTGGAGTATTCCCAGAGGTGGTGTTATACACAGTAGAAGCCTCTCATTGCACTAGTGTGCATATTTCCTGTGTATTGCAATTATTGGGCAGTGTTTAACTGTAATCTAGACTGTAGTGATAGATGCTGTGCCTTAAATGAAGATAGCAGTTGTAATTTATGCGCTGCAGGTTTCAGTCTTGAGGGACAGATAGAGATTTCTTGATTTTCACTGTGCCTCATGGGCAGCCGCCATCTTAAGGTCCGGCAAAGCATGGGTGGGTCTCACAAGAATTCTCAATGTGGAGAAGCTTTCCATACACACATACATGAGTCCCCAGCTGCAGAACATCAGGCGATCACTCGGGAAAGCGAAGACGCTGGTCAAAGCAGCTTATTTTCTATTGGTGAGAGTGGAAAGGGTTTGGGCATCCGAACCAGAGATTTAAGCAGCCTCTAGTGATTCAATATCATTTTCCAGTTCCAGAAGGTCTCTATAATGAGCTTTGTTTATTTTAGACTGAGGGTCGATTAGGGCCCCTCTAACAGTGACCTTGAGGGCATCCCAATGTACAGAAGGAGAGGTATCTGAGGTCTCATTTTCTTTCAGGTAGTATAGCATGGTCTTTTCAATCGTGTCTCATGATGTAGCATCCCTATTCAACTCTTCATTGAATCTCCAAATTTTGCTGGGGGTTCTTGCACCTGAGCCGTTGAGAGATAGGGTAATAGTAGAATGGTCAGAGACTAATCTTGATAGTATGTCTTTCTGGTCTAGTAAGTGTATGTGATCCTTAGAGATCAGTAGGTAGTCAATCCTGGAGTAGGATTTGTGTGGGTTGGAGAAGAAGGTATAATCCCCATTGTCAGGGTGTTTTAATCTCCAGGTATCAAGGAGATCGAATCTGGCGCATAATTTGTGAAGTGATTTGTGGGACCTAGAGGGCTGTAGGGGAGACCTAGACTGTCTGTCAATGGTCACATCCATGGGGAGATTAGGTTCGCCACCCATGATGATAAGGTCTTGGTCGGGATCTGATTCAAAGGAAGGATCAAGGAGTTCCAGAATTCAAGATCGTCGGAGTTTGGGCCATATACGTTAAGAACGTTGAAGGAGTTAGAGTTTTTAGAGAATTTTGACAAAACCCATCTTCCCTTATCATCTGTTATGTGCGAATCAATTAACAAGCGTGAGTTTTTAGTGAGCAACGTGACTACACCACCCTTTTTATTGTTGGCAGGGGAGCAGAGAACGTCACTGATCCAGTTCTTCCCAAACGTGGTAATTTCTTTATGGGTGATTTTCGTTTCCTGTAACAGGATTTTATCGGGCTTGAGTCTAAAAAGGTAGAATTTGATTTTTTTATGTTTATCTGAGTGGTTAAGCCCTTTAACGTTTATAGAGACAAATTTTAGGTTTGTATCCAAGGGGCCGCTGGTCATATTGTAGGTGTATGTGATTGGCTACATGATGAATGCACGGAGGCTGTGAGTTGTGTTCTCGAAGAGGATGGACAGATCGGAGCATGAGCATGAACCTGGTACAAGCTCATAAGGTGTATGTGAAATATCTGTAATTTCCAGCAAACAACAAGGAGGTAACACCCTGAAGACCCTCTGTAAATTTGTAGGAGCAAAACATGTCCCTGGGTGGGAGCCAGTGGCAAGGAGAGGCGTTGAATAGTCGAGCCACTCAAGATATCAGGTGTAGAACAGAAAGAGTACAATAAGGCAAAACAGAATATAACCAAAAAAAAGAAGAAAATATCCCGAAATTCCAACCTCCCTCAACCCCCCTCACCACCCACCCACCCACCCACCCAACCCTGAACAATAAATGTGAGGGAGATGACAACGGGGTGGTTGGTACCCGCCATCGCAGCTCCGCAACAAATAACAAACCTTATGATCAAAACGTAGTTTGCGAACAAAAGGAGGTTTACATCGAATAGGTCTTGTAAACTCGGTGTCTCTATCACTAGTGGCGGCAATGGCATTTAGGCAGCAGCAAGTGTAGCGTCTGATGGCCTCATTTATGAGGCCCCTTGCGCCGTCGGAACGCCACTTTTTGTGATGTTCCATGGTGCACGAGCCTGCCCCATATTTACGAGGCAGCACTAAGTCACTTTTTTTGCTTAATACCGCCTTGTAAATATTGTCCCCTTTAACACAGTTTTCTGCATTGAAGGGGTGTGCAATGGGTGTTGCTGGTGGCGTTCCCAGCGACATCCACGGCATTTTGACACTGCCCCAGATTTACGGGAAATCATAAATCTGAGGCAGCGTCAAAAACGTACGCCTCCCCAGGGGAGGCGTAAGGGAGGCACAACGAGGGGAAATATCTTTATTTCTCCTCGTTTTTCCTTTTTCTATGTGTGCTGCATTCTGCAGCACACATTGAAAAAGTAAAAAGCCTATTGTGGTTGTTTTTGTGCTGGAAGGTTTCCCTTCCTGAACAAAAACAATCATCCCCTCAATGCAGGCACCATTGCACCATGTTGCAAAGGTGCCTGTGTTGGCGCACAGCAAACGTTTGTGCGCTGGCGCAGGAGAAAAGGACAGGAATGCGCCGTATCTCATAGATATGGCACATTCCTGCCCTTTTCTTTTGCCATATGGCAGCGCAGCAGGAAGGCCTGCTGCGCTGCTCACCGGCACAAACACATAAATAAGACCCTGAGTGTTTAGTAGGGTTTGAAGCTGTAACAAAGGGAGACCAATTCTGAACTTGGAAGATCCGCATGGGGTCAACGTGGGGTCAATACATGCCAGTGGGTATTGCAACATTGAGGCATGACAGTGTGTGAGCATGCTAAAGTGAGGGTAACCAAGCAGGGTGAACTATCAGGTTGGTGCATGTGTTAGGGTAGATGGATTCCCACTACAGACAGGAGACTGCAGGTGAGAGACTTTGACTAGCTTAGATATAGCTTAGGAAGTTGGGGACCCATGTCTCACAAAGTGGGAAGTAGGTGGAGAGAATTCAGCAGTGGCCTTCAGCACATATGCCGAAGACAGCCACCACGTGCACCGCAATTCAGTGTTAAGTAGGAGGAAATATTGATGAGGACCCCTTGGCTAGTAGTTACATCTGAAGGAGCTTTAGGAAGGGAGAGTAGGTCTTTTGGTATATTTTGAGAGGCCTCTTGGCTAGTAGTTAAATCTGAAGGAGCTATGGGAATGGAGTTTAGGTCATTTGGTAAACAGCCATGTGCATAAGGGAGCTGGCAGTGGTGCACTATAACTAGGGCGACCACAACAAGTGTCAGAACAGGAGGAGAAGCATATCAAAACCAGATGAACGATGAACTACTTGAGTACTTCTTATAACACAATACAATGTGAACCCCTATGAGGGTCTCAGAATGGACAAGCTGAGAAAGAGCAAATCCGCTATGTCCACCAAGGGAGCAAAGGAAAGACTCCATAAACTTAGACAAGCAAATGGAAAAGGATGGGGGACGATGGCAGGGCTCATGACTTGAGCATGGTGGAGGGTGTTTGGCGGGTGCCCATCGAGATACCCTCTCTTTTATTCAGGAATGATTGACGGTCTCTGGGGTCAGTGAATATATGGTGTCCACCATTTGCTTGGACTTTGAATTTCGCTGAACCAATGAAGGAGAATTGTAGGTTCGAGGGTTTAATTATGGTGCGGAGAAGAAGGAAGCCTTTCTTTGTCTCGCCTATAGGTCTGGAGTAATCCTGTGAGACTTCAATTTTTTGGCCCTTCCATGGTATGTGGTTGTTTTTACGCAAATGGTTGAGAATTAGCTCTGTATGTTGGTACCTCAAAGGGCAGCAGACATTCTGGCTTATAGTGTTTTTGTTATCCGATTTGAATTAGGGCACCAGTGCATTTTTTTGAGCTCGAAGTCTTTCTTGAAGGGAAGACCTGTCATTTGAGGGATCCATTTTTCTAAAAAGGCAATGCATGATTCTGATGATTCTTCCAATCCCTCAGTCATCCCAAAGATGCGCAGATTCCTCCTGTGGTTTCTATTTTCCAACTCAGCTACATCTTTCTGCAGGGACTTGGCATGATCTGCAATTTCTCAATATCACTGATTGAGAGGACTGTCTTATTTTCCAGCGAACTGATTCTCGTCTCCGCTTCTGACACTCTGATCTTGATGGGGTTGATGTCGGCCCTGATAGCACACAGTTCTTGCTGCATCATGTCTGTATTGAGTTTTGTGGATTTTGCCAGATTGTGCACCTCTGCTAGTTTTTTAAGTATCATGTCCATGGTGCTGTTTACTTCTGTCTTGCTTTTGACAGGTGAGTCGGGGAGCGTTGGGTCTGTCTTGGAGAGCTTATTGCCTGGTTTGGACTCTTTGTCAGCCATTTTTTCCCAGGATTGCGCACTGTGTAGCTGGGATGCTAATATCAGGGTGCCGCTATAATGAAAGTGATGGTAGCCTGTGTAAATGGTACAACAAACAGCCAAGGTAAGGGACCTGGACTTTTATCAGTGGTGCTGTGCTGGATAAGCCTTGAAATGATGTACCAGCGAGCCAAAAGGGTCCAGCGCACAGTGAGATGTAGGGCACGGAGCGCTACGGGTGAATGTGCCAGGTTCAGAGTGAAATTTCTCATAGTTTGACAGGGCCAGAGCCATAATCGCGGGAGGGGTGTCCACCAGAATAAACAAAGATGGCTGGGTAAGAAAAAGCAGAGGAAGCAGAGTCTGGTGGGCCACCAGGACTTAAGAAGGGCAGCTCTCTGGAGGACAGACTCAGAGCATAGACTCAGAGCTTCAGGAACCCCAGGGGCTCCGGCAATCACCCAGTACACACAGCGATCATTCAGATGATATTGGAGTATTCCCAGAGGTGGTGTTATACACAGTAGAAGCCTCTCATTGCACTAGTGTGCATATTTCCTGTGTATTGCAATTATTGGGCAGTGTTTAACTGTAATCTAGACTGTAGTGATAGATGCTGTGCCTTAAATGAAGATAGCAGTTGTAATTTATGCGCTGCAGGTTTCAGTCTTGAGGGACAGATAGAGATTTCTTGATTTTCACTGTGCCTCATGGGCAGCCGCCATCTTAAGGTCCGGCAAAGCATGGGTGGGTCTCACAAGAATCCTCAATGTGGAGAAGCTTTCCATACACACATACATGAGTCCCCAGCTGCAGAACATCAGGCGATCACTCGGGAAAGCGAAGACGCTGGTCAAAGCAGCTTACTTGAGTGGTGTAGTTGTTCCCTAGATGTGCCTGGCCTGCTCTGGGACGGCTGCCATTTTGTCACTTGCTACTTGAGTCGCACCCGGAGTTCAGCACACAGGGGTTAAAAAGGGGTAGGAAACAGCAGCGATTCCGCCGAATATTGTACCTCCTAGATGTCTGCGGTGTTCCGATACATGGAACTACTGCTCTTTCGTCCCGAGCGTGGCTGCGAGTCACATTAAGCTGTGGCAGCGGGAGCAACGCAGCTAAGCTGCCATACACTGCACCGTCCAAGCCATGCCCCCTGGTGTCTTTGGAATTGTAATGAAAAATCCTATCTTATGGGAAGTTGGTTTTTAAGTAACAATTTTGAAAATGCTACTTTTGGAAAGTTGGCATTTTCCTGCCTTAACCATTTGAGGCCTGAAGCCTATCTCTGGGTCACATGACTGGGTGTAGTTGACAGTTGGGCTTTGTGTGTTGCTCCTTGACAGCCACACACAATAGGGATCTTAGGTGTGCCTGAATGGACCACCACTGACAGGATGGGATGGAGGAGCTGGGCACATCCCCACTTACACTTGAATAGGCTGTGTCCTGCCTCCACACAAAGGGCCACATACCCCCTGTAGTTAGTCTGGTGTCAGGGCTTGAAAGGCAGGGCACCTGTGCTCTTGAAAGGCATGCCTCTAGAAGCTTTTCCCCACTTCAAAGGCACAACTGGATATAAATACTGGACTTCAGACACCAAGCTCTCAGTACACTTCTCCACCTGTGAATATTCTGCCAGGAAGAAGGACTGCTGTGCTGCTGAAAGGACTGCCACTCTGCTTGACTGCTGCTCTAAAGGACTGCTGCTGTGCTGACCTGCTGACATCTTGCCTGGCTGAGAAGGACTAGACCTGTATCTGTTTAACCCAGGACCCAAAAGTGACTCCAAGGGCTAGTAGGCTGGTCTCTTGACTAGAGCATCAGGGACAGAAGGCTCCAACAACCTTGAACCCAGCACCTGGACTCTGCCATCTGTGAGTCTACCAGCCTCTGTGAATCCAGCAGAACCAACACATCTCTGCTGCACAGCGCAACCTCCAGCAGAACCAAAGGATTGCTGCCATGGATTGGACCCATCGCATCGTAGCCGATCGTTAGTGCCGCTGTGCGACACTTCCTTGGCGCAGGCCCTCACATCCCTCTCTACAGCAGCGTTGCAGCTCCTTGGAACCAACGATTTGCCCTACATGCACAAAGCACCCTCTATGCCAGACTTTGCATTGTAAGCCCATGTCAACGGAATCCTCGAAGATGACGCAGGATCTCTCACTGCAGCCTCGCCACATCTCAGAACCAATGCATCGTTCGGCTGCACGACGCATGTTCGACACGGCAAACCAGGATTGAAGGTGCTTTGTTCAGCGGGCCTAACTAGGTGCGTGTAGCCGGCCTGCACTCCATTGTGGTAGGCCTGAACATGTGACTTTTTTCCCACTGCGGGCAGCCAGATAGCCACAGTTGACACTTAGGGGCAGATCTACAAGAAAGTGCCGCAGCAAGGCACCGCAAGCCCTTTGGCTACGCCACGCTGCGGCACTTTCAGAGCACAGGAATGTGACATATTTACAATAATATGTCGCATTTCTGTTCTCTCCCCTGCGCTGGCGCACAAACAGCTGCCATGCGCCAGCGCAGGCACCCTTGCACCATGGTGCAAGGATGCCTGCGCCATGGGGAGATTGTTTTTGTGCAGGAAGGGTACCTTCCTGCTAAAAAACAATCACTACAGGCATTTTCCTCTTTTAATGCGTGCTGTAGAATGCAGCATGCATTGAAAGAGGAAAAAAACGAGGATAAATGTTTCATTTCTCCTCGTTGCGCCTCGCTACGCCGCCCCTAGGGTGGCGTAGCATACTGACGCATTTCCAGGTTTACGATTCCTCGTAAATCTGGAAATGTGTCTCGTTCCATGGGTGTTGCGTGGGAACACCCACATCAACACCCATGGAACACCCCTTTCACGCAAAGTGCTGCGTGTAAAGGGGCCGTATTTACAAGGACAGGAAAAGCAACGCAGAATGGCTTTTCCTGTCCTTGTAAATATGGGGCAGGGAAATGCGCTGCCAGAGCGTCACAAAAAGTGACGTACTGGCAGAGCAAGGGGCTTGTAAATCTGCCCCATTGGGCTTTTGCAGCTATTTTCACTAAAATCTTAAAAATTGCATATCTCCGGTTCTACTGATTTAATTTTTGTCATTTTGGTCTAGTTTTATTTATTAAAAATGTCTCTATGTTCCTAACTTGGTGTGTTGCTTTTCACTGTATCACTGTTTGAAGTGTTGCACAAATACTTTACACATTGCCTCTAAGTTGAGCCTGACTGCTTTGTGCCAAACTACCAGAGGGTGGAGGACAGTTAATTTAGGGTTGGCTTGTGTCTAAGCCTGACAAAGATGATGGTTGCTGCTGGACCAGGGCTCACACCTCAGTCAACTAACAACCCAATTTCTTACACTAACCATTGGCCCAAAAGCAGCTTCCAGAAGATCTGGGAGACTATTCCGCCAGGGCTATGGCTGCTATCTGTCCTCAGCAAAATCCTTGGGTCTGGAATTCCAAACTGAACAGGAAAGAGACACTATAGATTGTCTTGAGGAGCTTGTGGGGGAATCCCTTTGTTAGGACAAAATCCCTCACCCACCATAGGTGGCATGTTTCATCATCTGGGATTCTCCTCTTGGCGGGAAAGCCTAGCCCCACCAAGGGCTACAACTCCCTCTCTGAGAGGGAGGAGGTCAGGGATTTTTTATTCCTACTCTGTTAGGATATACTAAATCCTGTAAATGAGAAGAAAGATGACTGGTTGGGTTGAGGGCGCAGCACAACAAAAATACAAACTGTGAGGGTAGTGATGCTAAAACTAGCTACAGAGAGCGACAGAGATAACTTTATTAACTCATTCTTGGTGCCAGGATTAAAAACAGTGCACCTGCAGTGTGAATTTACAACTGCATGTGTCAGACGAAAACAAGTCTACATGTTTCAGCCTAAAAGACCCATAAAGGTGTCGCAGCTTTCGTCAGGACCTCAAAATGCTACTGCAGAACAGCACGTGATAAGTGATAAATAAAAGTGACATACAACACCAGTAATCCTACTGATTGTGTAGCTGATTTACTGGTCATACCTGTAGAGAAAAAAACACAAGTAACAAGAGAAATCAAATATACATGTGACTCTAAACATGTTATGAGAACACTTGAAGGACCATGTGGGATACTGTTATCGTCACAGGCTTACTGTATTTGACAGTTTATTGAATTAATGAATTGCTTAACCGTATTGTACGGATAAGGAGCCTCACCTCCACCTGGCAACAGCTCAGGGAAGGGGCACCGCTCTGAAAAAAAAGGATGTTGAATGTGTCAAAACTTCCAGAGGTGATTTCGACACATCTCCTTAGTGACATAGTGTAGAGAAAACTGATCACGTAGGGACCAAGTGCACATATGTGCTTGTCAGTTAGATGTCTAATATTGTCAAAGACTCACAATGGTGAGTTGTGTCACCACCTTCAGATAGGTTGGACATACTCTGGGGTGGGTGTTGTATGTGGCACCGCTGGTCTGGTCTGTTTCTCAGTGTAGATATGCACAGATAGCATGCCACTACACAATACATACTGCAGTCAACTTAATGAACACATAGTATTCTGCATATTAACCCAAGAGGGTTGCGCTGTACTACCATGAAAATGGATTAGTGAAATAGAGCCCTCGATCATTGTGGCGGGGCAATGTAAATGTCAGTAGATGTGTAAAACGTTGTATGAACTCACTACTAAGTTTACTCTGAATATAAAGGAACAAGGGTCTGTGTGGCGTCGTCTAAAACGCGCTCTATTGGGAAAAAGTAGACCACTCTTAGGCGGAGAGTCAAGTGATGTCTCATCGTCAGCGGGACATCGGAAGGGTGAGGTGAGATGTACTGCCTCCGATGGTTCTTGGCTAACCCTTTACAGGACTAAGCCTTAGGTAAATAAGGCAGAGCCTCAGTGGTGCAATGCCTGGTGAAATCAAAATCGCTGTTTGGCACAGAGTAAAACGGTGCTTCAACTGCAGCGGGATAATGGAAGTAGTATAAAACCTTACATGAACTACCTCCGAGGATTAGAGGCTACACCTTTAGAGGTAGTGCCCTATGTAAGTGTGCCAGATAAAAATAACTGCTTCAAGACAGAAGATGAACCGGTCTTTGGTCAAGAGCGGGACAGGCGTGTAGCCCGTTTGTTTAACTACCCAGGTAACTGTGAGTAGGACCGTGTGTACTAGACCCAACCCTTGAGAATAACACAACCAAGCTCCTGCGTGCCTCTTACCTCTCCGTCGGTACCCTAGACGGTACACGAGCTGGAACCAGAGGTGCTGGGCAGCCGCTTTCTGGGAGCTTATATTCTACCTCGATTGAACCCATCGCACGTCCGTGACGTGAAAGCGTCATCACGTAACTGATGGGCCTGATGGGAAGTGTGGTCCGGACAAATTGTCTGAGATCTAGACAGTTGGTAAGGTAGTGACTCGAATTTAATGGTTGAACAGGCGCACGTATGCGCAGTCGCATGACTGCCTGGTGTGCCAATGATGTGATACATCTCGCTTGAGTTGTTTATCATGTCAAAGTTTCAAACAAAGTAGGGCACCTCGCTAGAGTGGATTGTCATTTCAAAGTCTCTTGATAAAGTTGGACACTTGAGAAACCCGGCTCACGTCCGTAGGGTCACGTGACGGGCCGGGCATGCTGGGGGATGTAGTCCCGCATGCTCTTAGATCGAGGCAGTTGGTATAGTTGTGACTCAAATTCAATAATTAGCGCCCGTGTGCGAAATCGCATGCTTGCAAAGTGTGCCAAACGATATGATAAATCTTGCTTGAGATGTTTATCAAGTCAAGGTCTCTTGATAAAGCTGGACACCTCGCTAGAGTTGATTGTCCTTTCAAGGTCTCTTGATAAAGTTGGAGATATAGGGAACCCGGTGCGTGTCCGTGGCGGCCGGGCATGCTGGGGGATGTAGTCCTGTATGTTCGTGGAGAATAATGATCTAAACATCACCTGCCTGAGTCAGTATGCAGCTCATATTCTATGTTGTATAAAGGTGTGATTCTGAGAGGCATGACCTTACAACCTGCAGCAGTACTAGAGTATAGATGGCATGTATTATGTATGATCTACTGGTTGTGCTAGAGTATAGGTGGCAAATATTTGGTATGATCTACTGAATGTCTTAACCCCATAAACTGGCCCTATAGACACCCTGTGCATTAAGACAGGTGATAATGCTCTAACTGTTGGTCTGAATAGTGCAACTGTCACTGCAGAATACAGGGTAGGGTGTATGAGGGTAAAGGTACTTCTTAGTATTATAATGCAGTCCAAGGGATGTCATCATTCAGCCCCTTGCTGTCACTATGTAATTTATGGACACATCTTTGTTCTTGCAGGAATAAGTATTTGGTAATGTCAGATATGTGGGAGGGGATATGTGGTTGTTCCAACACTGTCCAACTTCTGCTGAGTGATTTTTTCAAGAAAGGGTTTGTGAGTTTGGTTGATTGTTTCTTACATCGGATGGTACTCTTGTGTTCCATTATCCTAATTTGATCTTACGTGTGGTCATGCGCACATACCGTAGTTCACATGGGCAAGTGACCAGATAGATAAGCCTTTCGCTATTATAGTTGGTATGGCGAGACAGTACCTCAGGCCTATCTGTGTCAATGTCAATCGAGGTAGTGTGTTTAGTCTGTGGGCACGCAGCAGAAGCGTGGGGAAATGACCTTTGATCAATGGCAAGCCCCAGAGTGTATCCTGGTTGGTGGGTCTCTTGTTTTTAGGTCTCGTGTGGACCAACTGGTCCCTAAGATTTGTTCTTCTCTTAAAGGCAAACAAGGGTTCAGGAATAGGAGTGTTTCCAATGTGCAGGATCTTCCAGTTCTTACGGATACTCTCTTTATTTGGTTGGAAAATGTGCAAAATGTGCAAAACGTGATCCTGGAAAGCTCTTCTTTCGGTGTGGCGATCTCGATCAGCGCCTCTTTGTTGTTGTTTGTTGCCCTTTTCAGAGAGTTTTGGATCAATTTAGCTGGGTAATGTCTGTTTCTGAGTTGAGTTGAGAGTGTCCTGGCATGTTCCTCAAATTTATCCCTAGAGGAACAGTTCCTTCTAATTCGCAGAAATTGCCCATAGGGCAAATTATCGCGAAGCGATTTGGGGTGATATCTCTTATAGGACAGGAGGGAGTTTCGGGCCATAGGTTTCCTATAGAGCTCTGTCCCGAGTCCGTCACCTGAAGGAAAAATGCGTATATCCAAGAACGATAGGCTTGTGTTGCTGAATTCAAATGTGAATTTCAAAAACTCATTCTTAGTATTGAGCCATTGGTGAAAGTCAATGATGGTATCAGGTACTCCTCGCCAGATGACAAACACGTCGTCGATATAGCGCTTCCACAGGAGAATGTGGGTCCTGTAGAGGTTCCTTTCTGCAAAGATATGCTCTTGTTCAAACAGGTGCACATACAGATTAGCTAAGCTGGGCACGAAAACGCTGCCCATGGAAGTGCCCAATATTTGTAAATACAATACATCTTCAAACCAAAAGAAGTTTTCCTTCATGGCTAATTGTGCACATTCCATGATGAAATGTACTGGGGAGATGGTATCCGAGTCCCTGTTGCTTAGTAAAGTTTGTATTGCAGCAAGGGTTTCATCTTGAGGAATGCAGGTGTACAGAGACTCGACGTCGAATGAGACAAGGTAGTCTCTGGTGGCATCAAAGGAGGGTCCATTAGAAGTCTCAGGATGTCTTTCCTGTCCTGGAGATATGTTGACATCTCAGCAACAAATGGTCAAAGAAAATGGTCCACAAAGGTAGACAGGGGCTCTAAGAGAAATCCAATCCCGGAGATGATAGGTCTTCCAGGGGGGCCTTTGTTCCTTGTGAATTTTAGGTAATACGTAGAAATAAGGAATCACCGGGTGGGATGTGATGAGAAGCATGGCCTCTTTCGGAGTAATCCACCCATTGTCTTTGGCTTCTTCCACCAATCTGTCTACTTCTAGTGTCAACCTCTTTGTGGGGGTCCATTTTCAGAGGTCGGTAGAATCGTCTGTTTTCAAGTTGTCGTAGGCATTCTGTGTGGTAGGAAGACGTATTCATAATGACAATCGTGCCTCCCTTGTCTGCTGGCTTGATTATGATTGTCTCATCACTAGCCAGTGTTTGTAAGGCCTTTTGTTCTCTCTTGGGAAGGTTCTGAAAGTGTCTTCTGTCAGTGTTGCACAAATTTGTTACCTCATCTGAGACTGCTTTCTCGAAGGTGAGCACCTGAGAAGGAATCAAGTGAGATGGGGCGTTGAAAGTTGAGCGGTTTTTCAAACCAGTGTTAGAGGGTCCTTCTTCAAAAACTTCAGTGGTTTTATCCTTGAAAAAGAAATGAAGGCGAATTTTCCGAAAGAATTGGGCTAATTCTTGTTTAATCTGGAAGGTGTCTCCTTTAAAAGTGGGGACATATCCCATTCCTCTTTTGAGTACTGCCAGTTCATCTGGGGACAGTTGCCAGTCACTCAAATTGACCACTAGGTCGCTTCGTGACTGCTACCCGGGTGTGGAGTGGGTTTCGTCATGCTCCGGGTGGTCCTCGGGGAGGGCGGGGGGCTCCAATGCACCTGAGCTTGTTGCAGTCTTCTTCTCCCTCTCGATCGTCCTTGGCCAGACCCTAAAAAAGGCTGGTTGGGAAACAACTGAGGATGAGGGTGATATGGAAGCATTGGTGGTTGGAAAGGTGGATTTGGATAGCCCCAAGGTGTGGGAGGCCACCATTGTGCCTGCTGTGGACCGGGTTGGCCGCCCCTCCAGTTGCGTCTGTTTCTTCTCCCTCTACCTCTCCTTTGAGGTTCTGCATTATTGGTAGAGTCAGAGTTGCTTGACCAATCCTCACTTCCTGAGGTTGAGTAATTGGATCCATACTTCTTGCCTTTTTGACGAAATTGTGGCGGAGTGTAGTTGTCGCTTGTGTAGGGATAGACTGTTTCAAAGGAGAACAGTGCCAGATCTTTTTTAAATTTGTTGATTTTGGCCGTGAGGATGGAGTCTTTGAACTCCTTGTTGGCCTTGTTGGTCTCATCTGCCTGTTTTTTATACAGAGTCACTGAGATGATTGATTTAATATGTGACTCAAGAGTTTGAATCTCGATTAGAATTGTGTCTGCAATGCTTTTTGCTGTGCTGATTATTAAAATCAGCCAGTCTCTCGTACACCACCAGGCGATGAGAGACCAGTCCTTAGTAAATGTCTTGTCATCTAGAAACAGTCTAGGGGTGTTTTTTACTATCAAACCTGTGGGGTCGCAGTTCCCCCGTAGGTACTCCGTCATAATCGCACCATGTATTTGGGTGCGAGAATGTGATCTCTTAAGGGTAAGAAGTTTCGCCCAATCATCCCCCTGTGTAGAAGACCCACTCTGGATGGTATCTATAATGCTGGGTGTCGTCAAAATGGCCTCGACTGTGGCATCATCGAACGCCAGGCCCTGTAATTCTGTCATGATGGTGAAGACAGAGAATGCTTACTCAAACTTGGTGTATAGCTGATCAGATTTCTAACAAGAGCAGAAAGAAAAAAATCCTTAGAGTAAAGGACCGATTAGTGGACCCGCAACCGTGGCCGCTCAAAATCGCTTAACACAAAAGAGGAAGAGAGGGTCCAAGGAAAGTTTTAAGACCGGCAAGGATTAGATCCCCAAATAGTTAATAGCAAACACAACAAAATCCTTGGGTCTGGAATGCCAAACTGAACAGGAAAGAGACACTAAAGATTGTCTCTCGGAGCTTGTGGGGGTATCACTTTGTTAGAACAAAATCCCTCACCCACCATAGGTGGCATGCTTCATCATCTGGGATTCTCCTCTTGGCGGGAAAGCCTAGCCCCGCCAAGGGCTACAACTCCCTCTCTGAGAGGGAGGAGCTCAGGGATGTTTTATTCCTACTCTGTTAGGATATACTAAATCCTGTAAATGAGAAGAAAGACGACTGGTTGGGTCGAGGGCGCAGGGCAACAAAAATACAAACTGTGAGGGTAGTGATGTTAAAACTAGCTACCGAGAGCGACAGAGATAACTTTATTAACTCGTTCTTGGTGCCAGGATTAAAAACAGTGCACCTGCAGTGTGAATTTATAACTGCACGTGTCAGACGAAAACAGGTCTACATGTTTCAAAGTAAGGGAGAGGGGCCCTTTAAACACCAAAGGAGTAGGGCACCAAAAGACCGTAGTCAGAAATAAAATCCCCTTTGGGTAATTTAATACATCCACAAACTTACACTCTTACAACACTCTTGTCACCAAAACATAACACAACCATCAAAAGCCAAGTGTCTATATTTATGAAAATATTTTATTCAATTTATCTAAAAGATATATAAAAAAAATGTTTGCAATATCATGTATATACAAAATGTATTACAATCATAAAATAAAACAGAGTAAAAACATATATGACAGAAAAAAAGATAGAAGGGAGAAACAGCAAGAAAGATAGTTTCTAATCATCAATATAGGCTAGTACATTAGACCAAGATCATTTGTTGGATGTATATTTCATATATGTAACATTTTTACAACAACCAAAACAAATGTCCACACAATCTATAGTACGCCTTTCCAAGTTTGCGTCGACACGTTTCGGTGGATATTGTTGCTTAAAACACCACCTTCTTCAGGACGAGAATAAATATCTCCCATACGAAAATATGGCTCTATACACAATCACAATAACAAAAATACAATGAAAAACAAGTTACATTTTTTTTTATAATCACAGAATATAAATATACACATATGTATACAACAATTAGCCAATTATGGATGTGCAAGAGAACTAAAATCATACTCTGGTGATCCCAAACACAACAGCCAACTCAAACACTCATTCAGCACACAATAAGAAAAATCCATAAAAGGTATCTATCGAGAGGTAATAAAAGAAGAATTAGAAAAAATATTCCCCTAGGGGCCCAAGGTCTAGGAAAATACACCAACCCTTAGTCCACCCTATTCATAGGCTTCTTAATTGCTCATGAGCAATACACTGGATTTTCTTAATTCCATACAATATTCCTATAATTACCTGTCAAAAGATCAGGGGCAACACCCAATTTTCGCTGCAGTCAAATTTTATCATAGTCCAGTATGGGGATAGATTAGTCTCCCATATCAATTTAACTCTCGAGTATCAAATATTCTAAAATAAAAAACTTTTATCAGTAAAATCACCCTAACAGTGTATCCAGTTCTTCATAAAGATAAACCTCGTCCTTACTTATCAGCTGTATATTTAACAATCCTCAAAATTATTCTTGATGGAGAAGACAGATCTATGCCTCTATAGGTACGTTGAAAGAAATGACCCTTTCGTGCCTCTGTAAAGAAAAACATGACGGGGATAAGGCTCTATGCGGGTATCTGAACCCCCATGGTAGATTTACCCATACACCTTACCCTTTTAGTAATTTATATTACCTTATTATGCCAATTTTAAATGTAGGTACTTCATGTCCGAATAATCGATACTATTAAAACCGTCAAGGCTTTCACTCTATCTTGTTGTTCCAAAAAGAAATGGCCATTTTGTGCCTCTGTGAAGACAAGCATAGCGAAGCATAAGGCTCTATACGGTATTCTACACCCCCGTAGTAAATTTCCCCATACATACTTCCTTTTTAGTAGATTTTATTACCTTGTTATGCCAATTTTAAATGTGGGCATTTCAAGTCCAAATACTCGATAATATAAAAACCATCAAGCCTTTCACTGTATGTAGTTGTTCCAAGAAGAGACGTGTCCTCTGTTGGTTGTCAGGAATTTACAATGCATAATATCATGTGTGTTATTGTTGCCCGAGCTGAACACTGTTCTCTTTTTCCAAAGCAGTTCGCATCTAACCCACCTTGCATCAGATATACGAAACATAAAGTCCCGACTGTGCAACAACAAATCGTTAAAAAAAAAACCCATGAGCTAACAAACTGGAAATTCTCATCTTTCATAATAACCCACTTTGAATACCAGCTAGGCACAAATCACCCCTTCATGTTGGGTAGAATAAATTATCAAACCCTATTTCTATTTAATAAACCGTAACATAAAAATGAAGACAAACGCCTCTATGCTGGTAAATTAAAGAAAACACATTCACTTCTGCCCGTATTCGAGGAAACAAAACCCGCACTGCCTAATATTACTACATAAAATTACTAGCATAAAAATGAAGACAAACGCCTCCATACTGGTAAATTAAAGAAAACACATTCACTCCTACCCGTGTCCGAGGAAAAAAAACCCCGCACTACCTAATATTACCACACACCAACAATCTGGTTTCTACCATCACGACCAAGCTATCGTCTTACCTTATCCAGATCAAGAACGCCGAATACGGGGTCTGCACGCCTCCGTTATAAAGATAAATTCCATGCTTGTAAATGCCCGGTTTTTTAACTCTTGCGAATACGTCCATATGACGTATTCAAACGAATCAGCGTTAGGCTGGGCGTGTCTATAGCGTCAAACCCGGAAATACTAAAAAATCACTGCCAACACCGCGGCCATCGCAATCTACCGCATACCTATATCGGATCGAACGATCCAGAGTTCAGTCAAGGCATGCTAATCAATTCGGATGAAGAGACTCGTTATTCTTTTCATAGATCTAAATATGAACACAATTATACCACATACCATTGTTACTGGAAGGAAGCATGAACTATTAAGTCCCTCGTCTTTCTTCAATAGCGGCGGCCATCTTAGCCATAGCTCTTAGACTTAAATCAACTATTGGTCATAAAAACAGAGGTATATAGTCCCCTCTTATATTTATTTTGCTTCTTGCTCCCTGTAAATGACCACACGCGTATCTACACATCACACCTCTACTTCTATGCATATATATTCAACTTTAAATTCTTTACAAGACAACACTAACAGACTTAGTACACGAATCTCAGGTTCTAAAAAACCAAATATCGTGTTACCTAATATCTCAATATGTCTAACCCAATACACCTAAGGGCTAATCCAAAAGCTAAGACTAATCAATGGACACAGCTCATCACCTCACTAGTAACCACCAAGAAGACGATCCCATTCCTCCTTGGAATTAAGACCATTGCGAACAGTGTTAAACTGTGAAATAAACCACTGTTCTCTGGCTCTCCGTTTCAGTTCCATGCTGCCTCCACGAGCATTCATCCAGATTTTTTCTAGAATATACCATTCTATGTCTGAGTCATTATGTCCCATTTCTAAAAAATGGGATACTAAAGGGGCATTGATTTTTTTCGTTCTAATAGCCGAACGATGTTCCTGTAGTCTCGTACGGAGTTCCCTACCAGTTTCCCCTATATAAGCCTTCCCACATGGACACCGCAAAAAATATACTATATTTCTACTTCTACAGTTGTTTAAAGTCCTTGAATGCATCTGGTAGCCATTATATTCCAGGCTTTTAGACTCAATACAAAGGGCACATACATTGCACGAACCACATTTGACATTGCCCACTGCTGGACTGCCACCTAGTGTACTCTGTGTGCTACCCTGTCCTTCCCTATATGTATGTACCAAGTCATTCTTTAAATTCTTGTTTCTTTTAAATGCAAAGATAGGTTTCTCAAGTTTTCTCCCTTCTTCATTATTAACAATATGCCAGTTACTATTTATCACATTTTTTATCCGATTGCTAATATCTGAGAAATTACTGACAAACACAATCTTTTCCATATCCTTCTTTTTCTGTACATTCTTAGTAATCATTGCCTCTCTATTGTAGAATCTTGCTCGTTTACATGAATGGGAAATTAATTTCTTAGGATAACCTCTATCTCTAAGCTTCCTCTTCAAGATCTCTGCATGCTTATAAAAATCCTTAATATCCGAACAATTTCTTCGCAAACGAAGAAATTGACTAAAGGGGATGTTATCCCTCTGGGATTTAGGATGGAAACTAGAGTAGTGTAAGAGGGTATTCTTAGCCATGGGTTTTGTATAAAGCTCCACCGCTAAAGATCCATTCTCCTCCTTAATAGTAATGTCAAGGAAATCAGCTTTCGACCGACTGTAATGGGACGTGAATTTCAAATTCGGATCGCCCATATTTAACCAAATCAGGAACTCCTCTAACTGCTCTACTTCACCATCCCAAATAAAGAAAATGTTGTCGATATAACGATACCAACCAATTACATTCTCATAAAATGGTGCAAGTTCGTTGTAAATATCTCTGTTCTCAAACTCTCCAACATAAAGACACGCTAAACTTGGGGCACAGGTAGCCCCCATGCTGGTCCCTTTCTTCTGTTTGAAGAGTTGCTCTTTGAATAGAAAGACATTATTCATTAAAACCATCCTAGCACACTCAACGATAAACTCCTTATTAACACCATCTAAGTCGGCCACATCAATAGCTCTACGCACAACCTCAACTGTAGCCTCTTGAGGAATATTCGTGTAGAGAGACTCAATGTCCAGTATGACCAGACACTGAGTCTCTCCACAGAATCCGTTTCCTTCTAACAGGGAGATGATATGGGATGAATCCCTGACATATGATCTCAAACCCATTACCAGTGGACGTAAAAAATGGTCCACATACTTATGGTTCAGTGAGGGAGTTAATGCTACTAACTATAGGTCTCAAAGGAGGATTATCACAGCTCTTGTGTATTTTGGGCAAGCCATACAAGGCCGGAATCCTTGGTTCCATGTTATTTAAAAATTTGAATTCCTCCTCAAATATCCAATTTCTGTCTTTGGCCTCCTTAATAAGCCTATGACATTCCCTAGTTAAGGTTGCCAATTTACTTCTAGAGATAGATTCATAGTGCTCCCTCACACTCAGCAACTCTAGCATCCTACTCTCATAATCTCTTGTCTTAAAAACCACTACTCCACCTCCTTTATCGTTAAATTCAAGTCTTCTTTCAATGACTTTATCGCTAACCTCTCTTCTTTACTCATATTCTGTGTCTTTGGTCTACAATTCTCAGACAAAATTTGTTGAACCCCACTTTCTACGGCTTTCTCGAATACCTCAAGATTCTTACCAACCATTGCCAAGGTAGGAGTAAAATTAGACTTCGGCTTAAGGCCTGACTTATTTGTATTCTCTCTAGAGGGGCGTTCTTCAAAGAACCTTTTTAATCTAACTTTCCTAAAAAAGGACCGAAGGTCCTTTTCAATTTGGTATTTATTAACTCCTGTGGATGGGATAAAGCTAAAACCTTTACTCAAAACATTGACTTCAGTTATAGTATGCTCCCTATCTGACAAATTAATTACTGGTGCTCCATCTGGCGCCAGTAGCGTTGGTTCCTCGTCCGTATGTATTCCTGTTGTAGAGGTGGAGGGCCCCGAGTCAGTTGTCCTCTCCCCCGGTTTCCATTGTATCTCAAATTCCTTAGCATTACCTCTACTACCTATTTCATCCCTGAGGGCAGTCTCCTCCTCGCTGCTAGACCCTGATGTATCCGAGAAGGTTACTTGTTTCCTTCCACCCCTCCTATACACTGGTCTGTTATTTGGTCTTTCCCAGCTTTGCTCAGGTCTAGCAGCGAGGAGGAGACTGCCCTCAGGGATGAAATAGGTAGTAGAGGTAATGCTAAGGAATTTGGGATTTTTTTAGAACAGAGACCAAGACGAGGGCAGAGATACAATGGAAACCGGGGGAGAGGACAACTGACTCGGGGCCCTCCACCTCTACAACAGGAATACATACGGATGAGGAACCAACGCTACTGGCGCCAGATGGAGCACCAGTAATTAATTTGTCAGATAGGGAGCTTACTATAACTGAAGTCAATGTTTTGCAGACCCCGTATTCGGCGTTCTTGATCTGGATAAGGTAAGACGATAGCTTGGTCGTGATGGTAGAAACCAGATTGTTGGTGTGTGGTAATATTAGGTAGTGCAGGTTTTTTTTCCTCGAATACGGGCAGGAGTGAATGTGTTTTCTTTAATTTACCAGCATGGAGGCGTTTGTCTTCATTTTTATGTTACGGTTTATTAAATAGAAATAGGGTTTGATAATTTATTCTACCCAACATGAAGGGGTGATTTGTGCCTAGCTGGTATTCAAAGCGGGTTATTATGAAAGATGAGAATTTCCAGTTTGTTAGCTCATGGTTTTTTTTTTTTAACGATTTGTTGTTGCACAGTCGGGACTTTATGTTTCGTATATCTGATGCAAGGTGGGTTAGATGCGAACTGCTTTGGAAAAAGAGAACTGTGTTCAGCTCAGGCAACAATAACACACATGATATTATGCATTGTAGATTCCTGACAACCAACAGAGGACACGTCTCTTCTTGGAACAACTACATACAGTGAAAGGCTTGATGGTTTTTATATTATCGAGTATTTGGACTTGAAATGCCCACATTTAAAATTGGCATAACAAGGTAATAAAATCTACTAAAAAGGAAGTATGTATGGGGAAATTTACTACGGGGGTGTAGAATACCGTATAGAGCCTTATGCTTCGCTATGCTTGTCTTCACAGAGGCACAAAATGGCCATTTCTTTTTGGAACAACAAGATAGAGTGAAAGCCTTGACGGTTTTAATAGTATCGATTATTCGGACTTGAAGTACCTACATTTAAAATTGGCATAATAAGGTAATATAAATTACTAAAAGGGTAGGGTGTATGGGTAAATCTACCATGGGGGTTCAGATACCCGCATAGAGCCTTATCCCCGTCATGTTTTTCTTTACAGAGGCACGAAAGGGTCATTTCTTTCAACGTACCTATAGAGGCATAGATCTGTCTTCTCCATCAAGAATAATTTTGAGGATTGTTAAATATACAGCTGATAGGTAAGGACGAGGTTTATCTTTATGAAGAACTGGATACACTGTTAGGGTGATTTTACTGAAAGAAGTTTTTTATTTTAGAATATTTGATACTCGAGAGTTAAATTGATATGGGAGACTAATCTATCCCCATACTGGACTATGATAAAATTTGACTGCAGCGAAAATTGGGTGTTGCCCCTGATCTTTTGACAGGTAATTATAGGAATATTGTATGGAATTAAGAAAATCCAGTGTATTGCTCATGAGCAATTAAGAAGCCTATGAATAGGGTGGACTAAGGGTTGGTGTATTTTCCTAGACCTTGGGCCCCTAGGGGAATATTTTTTCTAATTCTTCTTTTATTACCTCTCGATAGATACCTTTTATGGATTTTTCTTATTGTGTGCTGAATGAGTGTTTGAGTTGGCTGTTGTGTTTGGGATCACCAGAGTATGATTTTAGTTCTCTTGCACATCCATAATTGGCTAATTGTTGTATACATATGTGTATATTTATATTCTGTGATTATAAAAAAAAATGTAACTTGTTTTTCATTGTATTTTTGTTATTGTGATTGTGTATAGAGCCATATTTTCGTATGGGAGATATTTATTCTCGTCCTGAGGAAGGTGGTGTTTTAAGCAACAATATCCACCGAAACGCGTCGACGCAAACTTGGAAAGGCGTACTATAGATTGTGTGGACATTTGTTTTGGTTGTTGTAAAAATGTTACATATATGAAATATACATCCAACAAATGATCTTGGTCTAATGTACTAGCCTTTATTGATGATTAGAAACTATCTTTCTTGCTGTTTCTCCCTTCTATCTTTTTTTCTGTCATATATGTTTTTACTCTGTTTTATTTTATGATTGTAATAAATTTTCTATATACATGATATTGCAAACATTTTTTTTTATATATCTTTTAGATAAATTGAATAAAATATTTTCATAAATATAGACACTTGGCTTTTGATGGTTGTGTTATGTTTTGGTGACAAGAGTGTTGTAAGAGTGTAAGTTTGTGGATGTATTAAATTACCCAAAGGGGATTTTATTTCTGACTACATGTTTCAGCCTAAAAGACCCGTAAAGGTGTCACAGCTTTCGTCAGTAACTCAAAATGCTACTGCGGAACAGCACTTAATAAGTGATAAATAAAAGTGAAATACAACACCAGTAATCCTACTGATTGTGTAGCTGATTTACTGGTCGTACCTGTAGAGAAAAAAACACAAGAAACAAGAGAAATCAAATATGCATGTGACTCTAAACATGTTTTGAGAACACTTGAAGGACCATGTGGGATACTGTTATCGTCACAGGCTTACTGTATTTGACAGTTTATTGAATTAAAGAATTGCTTACCCGTATTGTACGGATAAGGAGCCTCACCTCAACCTGGCAACAGCTCAGGGAAGGGGCACCGCTCTGAAAAAAAAGGATGTTGAATGTGTGAAACATCGCGAAGGTTATTTCGACACATCTCCTTAGTGACATAGTGTAGAGAAAACTGATCACGTAGAGACCAAGTGGACATATGTGCTTGTGAGTTAGATGTCTAATATTGTCAAAGACTCACAATGGTGAGTCTTTAATTCAATAAACTGTCAATCCCAAATGGTCCTTCAAGTGTTCTCATAACATGTTTAGAGTCACATGCATATTTGATTTCTCTTGTTGCTTGTGTTTTTTTTCTCTACAGGTACAACCAGTAAATCAGCTAGACAATCAGTAGGATTACTGGTGTTGTATTTCACTTTTATTTATCACTTATCACGTGCTGTTCCGCAGTAGCATTTTGAGGTCCTGACGAAAGCTGTGACACCTTCATGGGTTTTTTAGGCTGAAACATGTAGACCTGTTTTTGTCTGATCCATGCAGTTAAAAATTCACACTGCAGGTGCACCGTTTTTAATCCTGGCACCAAGAATGAGTTAATAAAGTTATCTCTGTCGCTCTCTGTAGCTAGTTTTAACATCACTACCCTCACAGTTTGTATTTTTGTTGCGCTGCGCCCTCGACCCAACCAGTCATCTTTCTTCTCATTTACAGGATTTAGTATATCCTAACAGAGTAGGAATAAAACATCCGTGAGCTCCTCCCTCTCAGAGAGGGAGTTGTAGCCCTTAGCGGGGCTAGGCTTTCCCGCCAAGAGGAGAATCCCAGATGATGAAACATGCCACCTATGGTGGGTGAGGGATTTCGTCCTAACAAAGGGATTCCCCCACAAGCTCCTCGAGACAATCTTTAGTGTCTCTTTCCTGTTCAGTTTGGCATTCCAGACCCAAGGATTTAGTTGTGTTTGCTATTAACTATTAGGGGATCTAATCCTTGCCGGTCTTAAAACTTCCCTTGGACCCCCTCTTCCGTGTAGTGCTATCTGTCCTCGACATCTGTCAGGCTGCCACGTGGTTTTGGTGATGATGCACTACTGCTTTGACAACCAAATCTGAGGGAAAGGGCATTTTGCCCATTTGTTCCTGCAAGATTCTCTGTTCTGTGCCCATTCCACAAACCCGCAAGTCAGGACTTAATGCTAAATTTGAGGAATCTTTGGTTAGTAGTATCCATTAGAAGAATAGGATACTTACCTTTCATAAGGCTCTTTTTGGTGGATACTCTTTTTAACCACACATTCCTCACATTCCTCACTGCCCTCCAACCTCCCTGTTCTGTGGAATGGCCTCTTTTTACTGTCTAGTTTTTCAAATTAGAGATCTGCACACTGGTACTGACATTTGTTTTGGCTCTGAATCCGAGGGCAGATAAAGAGTGAAGCAAGATACTGACATTGGCACACAGGGGTGGCGCTTATATGTGGCACGAAGCCTACGCAGAGCCACATGGCGCCACGTCATGAAGCACAGGAGCACTGTTATAAAACATTTCCTGATCCAGTCTGGCGCCTGGCCAATATTATAAAGGTGGGGAATATGTGGTTAGATAGAGTATCCAACAGAAAGAACGTTGCAGAAGGTAAGAAACTTGTTCTTCTTGGTTGCCAAGTCTTTCTACAGTGAGGTAGTCATACATATATGGCACCTGCCCCTGAGTTGCCTTCAAATGTTATCCTTTCTCAGTTATGCCACTTATGGTTGTACAGATTCTTACACGAAGACTATTTATTAAACTACTTTTAACCTTCAACATAATAAGGTGCAGTGGCAGTTAATAAAGCACTGTTATACATATAGTACAAATAGGTAACTGAACTAAGGAGCCATAAATAGGTTGATAATCTCTATTATGACCTTTAATACTGCCATTAAAACAGGTGCAGCTCAGACTTTGTTCGTTTGTAACTGCAACTATTCCTTTGGGAAGCAGAGATAGCAGGTGGACTGGAGGGTAACCTTCCCAAAAATGTGTCTACAGAAACCCATTCCCTTCAAACAACCCTTTGAGAAACTAGCAGCAAATCACCTTTTTTGATGAGTTAGTGAATTATTTTCTTAAGCATTGTGTTTCTCAATGTACATAATTATCAGGGCCACTTGAATTATGTGACAGTGGAGGATCAAGTTATGCTGCAGGATTTATGAGGCTGACAAATGCCAATTATGTGGTAAATTTCCATAGCTGCATCGTTGGTCATTTGCATAGGGTTAAAGGGACTATTATCATAAGCTGCATTGGGTGGAATTTCCCTGGTTTGCTATATTATCAATTGCTGGGAATGGGGTCAATTTATAGGGCGTTATGATGTATGTTTATTACAAAAAACCTAGCTCACTATGGGAATTCAAAAAGCTTGGTTTGCCTCTTATAGTAAAGAGGCAATAGCTAGTGGGAAACGAAGGGGCAGACCCTCAGAGGGCCTAATCACTTTGGTTGGAGCCCCCGTAGGTGCCCTGCAAAACAGGTGGACATAGCCTCTGATGACATCCTTTGTGTCTACCTCGCATTCGCACAAAGATTGATGCCTACATCTAAACTATTTACTCTCGACCCATGGGGAATGGGCCGGTATCGCCCGTCATGGAGTTGCTAGTTGCTCACATGACAACCTGGGTGTCTTTTAAGTTGGTGGGTGGTGATTTTAATTGTCAGTTTGAGCCATTAGGATCCAGCTCCAATGACACCACCTTGCAGGAAGAACAAAAATGGGGAGTCCCTGAGCTGACGCTACCACCCATTAAAAAATGGCCCCCATTGGCACTCCAAATTAATGCTCTAACCGTAAACCAAAGCGTCCATGCTTGCAACCACAGAACCCCATCGGATGGGGGGGAAGGTACACCGTCAACCGCATTGGGTCTTCTAGTCTAATAGATTATATACTAGTAGATATTAGACTCTGGCCTCACTTTAATGATATGGTAATAGTGGAGAGACACGACAGCAACCACAATGCGCTCTCTTTAGAAATTAACCTACCTAGGCATAAGCCAACTGACCATAAACAGACGGGCAATCAAATGGAGTGTCATTAAGCAGAATAGGGACACAATAAAACCATTTGCTATGTGGTGGAAAAGGCCCTGAGTGAGCTACTTAAAGTGGATCTGACCCAGGGTCTGGTCGCCCCCGGGGCAAAGATCAGCGAGATTCACTCAAAACTCTTGGATGGTCTTAAAGATATATTTTACATAGAATCCAGAAATGGGGTCGCCCGAAGGAATCCACTATCTTGCTATAACAACACTTGAAGAGAAGCAAAAAGTGACCTTCTTAATACAATCAAGGCCAAAGACAGGAAAAAATACAAGACATGAGAGCTGCTTATAAAAAGATCACCAACACTGCAAAAAAGGCATGTGGCCAAGGCAGATGGGAATCTCTCCTAACTGCCATTATGCGTAATGACCATTCCTCCTTTTGGAATATCATAGCCACAGGGAATAGAGAAGGCATTGCTCCTATAGAAAATAATATAGATTTAGATACTTGGATAGAGCACGTCTCAAAATTGCATACCAGCAACAAGTCAAGTCCCTCTCTAGATCTGACAGGGAAGACATCAATGGTAGATAAGTGGGAGCCAGCCGATAATGAGGGATAAGCTCCCATTACCAGTAATGAAGTAATTATGGCCATTAAAAAAATCTCACCTAACAAAGCTCCAGGCATTGACAGAATACCTGGAGATTTTGGTTCTTTTTAATACCATTATGGAAGGGATGCCCATCCCTCACTCATGGGGGGCTGAGATAAAGCCGATCTTTATGAAAGGCTGACCCCTGTCCCCATCCAATTATAGACCTATCAGTCTTATTAATATTGTCCAAAAGACATTTGGTAGAATAATACTGCGAAAACTGCAAGAATGGATTGACGCAAAGGAGATGCTAACCCTCCCACAAGCTGGTTTCAGTAACTCTACCACTACCGTTGACCAGGTATTTAGATTACAACTTCTCTACTTCGAAACTGTCTATTTGGAGAAAGGCAGACTTTATATGGTGTTTGTTGATCTGAAGCCAGCTTTCGACTTGGTCCCAAGAATAATTTTATGGCAAGTCCTGGCTGACATGGGAGTTCCAACCTACCTTTGTGCAATTCTAAAAAGATTACATGAGCAGAACTATGCTTAGCCTGCCATTACGGCCTAGGTTGCCCAAGGTCTTGAGGTGCACTCGAGTTGCACCACTAGCGGCACTGGGGCGGCCGGGTGCAGAGTGCAGGGGCCCGGTGTTAGCCAATGGGGCCTTCGGTTAGGGACGGCTGACGAGCAGGCCACTCAGGTGTGGGAGCAAAGCTCTTGGGGTTAATGTCAGCACTGCAGGGGCAAACGACCAGCATGGCACTGGGGCGGCTGGGTGCAGGGTGCCAAAAAGACATTGGGGACCTTTGCTTTTCAATGGAGACCTTTGGTTTGGATAAGTAGCTTCAGGCTCTGGCAGGGAGACTTCTTGAAGGGGACCACTGGCTGGAGAGGTAAGTTGGGATCTAGGGGGATGCCGGGACATCATCGGTTGGACCACCCAAGGCCGAGATGCGTCAAGTGCAGGGGTGTCTTCTGGCATCGGGTTTTCTTACCTGCTCCGGTATCTGTCAGGAGGACCTTTCAGGTTGAGGCTGCAGGCATCGGCTTGAGAGAGGTCAGGGATCACCAGATCCCAAGTCAAGATTTGGGGAAACCTCCACATGGTGTTGGGCCACTCGAACTCAGGCCGTGGGCGTCGGGTGCAGAGTGGTGCAGAATCGCGGAGTCGCCGGAATCCGGACTCTATGGCTGAGTCTTTGTTTGAGAAAATCCGGTGGTCATGGGAGACAAAGTCTGTTAGATGAGAGCAGGGCAGGTCCTCCGGGCTCTGGGGGTTGCTGGCTGCTGGACTTGCTGGGGTTCTTGCTGTAGGCTGGTTAAAGTTGGGACATGTGTGACCGATTGAATATCCATTTATCCGTACCTGATGAATGTGAATTGATCAAGGGTGATGCACCCAAGGTTTTATTGGGGCAATGAACGATACAATAGGACTAATTCATGTGTAGATAGACATATATATACTGAGCTTGAGAAACACGAGAGAGAAGATTATTCCTAACCTCTTGTCTCTTTTTCTCTCCCTTTTCACTGTTGATCTTCTTTCTCCCCTGTTCCTTTTAGTAACTCCACTATTATCCTTGAGGAAATCCCTCGGAAACGGGACAAAGGTTTTTAAACACCCTCTTATCTCAACCTGAGGTGAGAGTATCATTTCACTGGGACCGGTAGAGTCCTGAGGAAGGCCGGCGTGACCCCAAGCAAGGGGCACACACACACAGCCGAAACATGTCGACCACCTGGCAGTAAGGAGGGGTGTTAGGAGCACATTGCATCTCCCAATCACCACCATCCTTCACGTTTTTAATCCTGGCCGGAGGATCCAGGAATAAAGTCTTAGGCACAGCGACACTTCCGAGCTAGTTTTAACCCACACCACACTGCACTTTCACTACCGTCGTTCCCAGCCACAGTGGCAATAATTGTTTCTTTCTGTGTTGTATTGTCTTCCCCCACCCTATTGCTCCACCCAGTGCATGGGCTACACAGGGGTATATTGTAAGCAGCCCTATGATGAAACATGTCACACAATTGTGTGAGTGAGGGCAGTATTAGGACACACAGTAGGTGCCATCACGAGACACAGAGATTTTAATTCTCCCTACTCTTTCTGGTGTATTAAGTATTGACAGGGGGTTCAGGGTAGGTGAGTCTGTACCCTCACCCCTTCTTTTTGTGTGTACTAGTGTATAGAGCGGCGGCGCAGCCGCAGGGGAAAACAGAACTTTTTGTATTGTGTAACTAGAACTACCAACCAGGAGTTTAGACAGTCCACCAATATAGAAGAACCTTCTATTAATTAACATGGCACAGGATCAGGGACTTTCCTTTGGAGAGGATATGGTGGCAGAGATCTTGGCAGGTCCCTCTTTACTGGGTGACGCTGCTATGAACCAGGTCCTCACACAAGGGGAGGGCTGGGACACTCTCTTGGAACTCAAGAGAACACATGTGAAGACCATACTCCATGGGGCAATCCTTACTGAATATTTGAGGGGGAACGCAGCACCACGGGGTCTTCTTGTCACCAACGAACCTCTCATTTTCCTTGAGGATGCAGCATTTATTAGGGATTGGGCACTTATAGCGTGGAAGTGCACCAGAGATTGGCTGGTCTTAATTATTAGCACAGCTAAAAGACTAGCCGATACCCTGGTGATACAGATACAGGTAAGTGAGCAGGGATTAAAAGCAGAGGTCATAACAGCCACGTTCAGTCACAAGCTGGATGAGATTAACACCGATCTAGGAGAATATCGTGATTACTTGATGCAATCTAAAATAACTAAATTGCAAAAAGATTTGAAAAAGTTTTCAAAAGAGAAGGTCTATCCCTACACCAATGAAGAGTATGTCCAACAAAAACTTGCAGACATGAAAAAAGGCAATCTACAGGGTAAGAAACGCCAGGACACTGCTAGCAGCAGCAGCGACAGTAGCGACTATGACTTTCCACAACGCAGGAGAGGCAGGGGTAGAGGGGACCAAGACCTTTCTTCCCCAACCCCTTTCAAAGCTATCCAAACCAGGGCTATAATTGGCCAGTAATGGGTTTTCCCCAACATCCAGGTTACCAAAACCCCCATTTCCAACAAACACAGTTCCAACAAGCACAGGTTCCTTTTTGAGGCAGAGGCAGGAACATGGGCAGGGGCAAGCCGGAAGGGCAACAGAGGGTCACCTGGGACGACCAGGAACAGGAGTTGAACCAATGAGTGACCAGGATCATGCAACCAGGAACGAGCAGGGAACATCCTTAGTGGTGAATCTTTCCTCGACGGTCCTCACACGCCCACAGGAGAACCTCCTTAACAAAGGCCTGGGTTTCGTCCCCACGAACCACTTGGATCATTTTCAACTATGACAAGAGCTGGCCACTTTCTTCAGGAGTGTGAGACTAAAAGTGTTTTTTGAGGACGCGGAAGATAGAAACACTATGATGGGGGACACGCCGTTGCGCCCCAAATCTACTTTTACACCCCAGATGGCTGTACTACCCCAGGAGGTGGGCACTTTCGAACAGGCCGTCATACACAACCTGGAAAACTTAAGGAGACAAGATGTACGCTCATTTTCCAACATAACCAATGTTGAGAAGGCGGCACTGAGGGAACTTAAGGAGAATCCCTCGATTATCATAAAACCGGCGGATAAAGGAAGAGCCATAGTTATCTTGGACAAGACAACTTACGACAATGAATGCCTATGACTCCTATCGGATGACAGGAACTATCAAGCGCTAGGAAGAGACCCCACGATGGAGATAACAAGGGACATTGCTACCCTTGTGGAGGAGGGATTGGCCAACGATTGGATTTCCAAACATGAGGCAGAATACCTTATTAGAAACCAACCAAGGACACCGTATTTTTATATTCTGCCTAAAATACACAAACCAACAAGACCCCCGCCAGGCAGACCCATCGTGTCGGGCATCAGATCCCTTCTGGAGCCGTTATCACAATTTTGTGATTTTTATTTAAAACCGTTGGTCCAGAAGTTGCCAGCTTACCTGCAGGACACCTTGGACATTCTAAACCGCATCAAGGATATGGACTTCGACCCCAACAGCGAATTTCTTATAGGCCTCAATATCGAGGCACTATATACTAGCATCCCACAGAGAGAGACACTCAGGGTCCTGGAGGATATCCTGTTCGAAGAAGACTGGCAGAATCAAACACCACGAGCCTTCATCTTGAACCTAGCTGAGATAGCTCTAACAAAGAATTTCTTTGAGTTTGATGGGACCCTATACTTACAGACCCACGGGACCTCGATGGGCAGTACCTTTGCCCCGAGCCTGGTGGGTCTGTACGTGGGCGCGTTTGAAAAGACCGAGATCTATGACCCACGGTGTCCATGGACTGAAAATATAAGGCTGTGGCGTTGTTACATTGACGACGTCCTGTTGATATGGAAGGGTGATGAACAATCGGTCATTCAATTTCTTGATTGGTTAAACCACAGGAACCCCCTGCTTCACTTTACATCTACTGTAACCAAGACAGGGTTACCTTTCTTGGATCTAATGATTGAACCAAAGGAAGGGAGACTCCTGACCAGAATCTATCATAAACCCACAGACAAGAACGCCCTGCTTGCTTATGATAGCTTCCACCCAAGATCCCTTAGAGAAAATTTGCTGGTGGGCCAATTTTTCCGGTTAAGACGCAACTGTACGGAGAAATCAATTTTCAAAGAGGAAGCGACCCTCCTCTCCAAGAGACTTACGCAGAGGGGGTATCCAGAGCGTACCATCAAAAAAGCCAGGAAAAGAGCAACTAACACCAATAGGGACAACCTTCTGGAGAAAACTAGCAGACCGGACGTTGATAAACCAGTGTGTGTTACCACATTTAACACAGCTTTGCACCAAATTAGACAGGTGGTACTGAAACACTGGAGCATACTAAATTCTAATGGTATGAATATTGAGAAGCCCCTGTTCTCCTTTAAGAGGAGCGCGAACCTGAAAGATTTGCTAGTACACACCAGACCCGTTGCTCCCCAGCAAAGGAGACTAGCAGCACCGGGTCAACTACCCCCAGTACAAGGTCATTCACGATGCGGATCATGCAACGTATGCCACCTGACCAACAACACGAAATCAATTGATGTGGGACTCACCTACCCGTGGGAACAAAGGTCGCAGACTAATTGTAATACTGATGGGGTCATCTACCTCATTACATGTCCATGCCGCATGCAGTACGTGGGCATGACCAGTCGCAAGGTTAATACAATCAAACAAGATTGGCAACCCTACCTATATATTTTTAACAATGCATTAAGTCATATTAATTTATACCTAACCAGTGCTAATAAATAAGTTAACATAGAAAAATGAACAAAAAATGTATATCCAAAAATATAAATTTATTAAGTCAATACATTAAAAAGCATGATAATAAGATCAATAGAAACAAGTCCCACCGCTTATTCAATCACGCTCGCACTATCATTCCTTCAAACAAACTGCAATCATTCAGAACCAAACATCATACATTTACTCAAATAATCAATCAGCATACATGTTTAAATAGATCCCCACAAAATGTCCAAAAACAATAAGACATGATATTGGACAAAGAACTGAAAATAACACAATACAATTAATATAATTCTGAAACATTAACCGTGAAGAATTCAATAATGCTAGACCAGCAACAAAATTTAATACATAAAAAATTAATTCTGAAAGGGGAAATATAATAAACGCTCTAACAACGGTAAGATCAAGGAGCGCCGACGCGCGTTTCGGTGTATAACCCTTCTGTGGGCAAACACCTTCTTCAGGGCACAAATAGCGGTAAGTTCAGCGGTGGGTAGGTTCTGAAAAATGAACAGACATAACATTGTAATCTAATTTCTAATGGTGCTATTCTATGATGGATTTAGCAATATATTATGCACTGCAGGCAGTCATGTAGGCTAAGTTTGTTTCTCTTGTTTTATCTATTTTACTCCAGTGCCTTGAGAATATTTAATTAAAAAATAAACTTAGCCTACATGACTGCCACAGAAGGGTTATACATATATTTTTGGATATACATTTTTTGTTCATTTTTCTATGTTAACTTATTTATTAGCACTGGTTAGGTATAAATTAATATGACTTAATGCATTGTTAAAAATATATAGGTAGGGTTGCCAATCTTGTTTGATTGTATTGTTTCTTTCCCCTATGTGTCCCTACCTCTATCAAACTCTATAGGGGCCCCCTCTGTTTGAGCGGCAGTCGCAAGGTTAAGACACGCATCATGGAGCACCGTAGCACGATAAGGTGCTTAAAGTCCAACACAAAACTCACCGCACACTACCTGGAGAAACGCCATACCATCGAAGACTTGACTTGGACAGTCATTGAAAAACCCATTATGAATCCCTCGGTTGGTGACAGAACAAGAGCCCTTCTACTGAGAGAACAAAAGTGGGTATACCGCCTCAAAAGTCATCAGGTGGGCCTTAATGATGATATTCCGTGGCATTCCCTCAACAGATAAATGTACCCATCTGACCACAGGACCGCAGAGACATACCTTAGGAAGACATATCTTTCTTTTTAACAACATGTTGTCCCCCAATACTTATAATGTGACATAATATGGCACTCGAACGCTCCTTTAACAAACGCATTACTAACCAACATGACTGCCAATTACCATATACCCCCATTCATTGGTTTGGAGGCGGGCACCCAGGCACCCCGGAAACGGGTACCACGGCTCATCTGACCACAGGACCACAGGGACATATCTTAGGAAGACACATCTTTCTTCTTTTTTAACAACATGTTGTCCCCCAATTCCTAGAATGTGACATAATGTGGCACTCTAAAACGCTCCTCTAACAAGCGCATTATTAACTAACATAACCAGCAATTACAATATACCACCATTTATGGGTTTGGGGGTAGGTATCCAGGTATCCTGAAAACGGGGACTACGGCTCGTAGGACCGGGACAAATGAGGACATGTTGTTCCTCCTAAACAACGAGACTGCCGCTATGAACCACAATATGGCATTCCAACCTTCCCTGCATACACGTTCCTCAGCGTATAATTTATTTATTGTTAACCGACACTGGCTACTCCCACGTTCTTCCACATTTGGGTTAGGGAGGTAACCATGCCAACCGGATGCGGTGATTACGCGTCCCAGGACGCAGGCTACTATCACCTGGTCACGCGCTCCTGCACACGTCACCATGCGCCCCACGTGACCGGAACCACTCTGAATCCCAAATGCGGATATAACAAACCCGGCTGCCTTGCCACTGAACTACATGGCGGCAGAAGGCGAGCAGCTGACGAGAGGAGCACCACCCTTGGAGTAGTAAGGAGCGAGGGGGGAGCGCTGGGGGCACTGGAATTTGACATATACCGCCATGCTAAAATCGCCGATATTTATTTGTCAGCACGGGAATACCACCTTGCCGACACTACCTAGCTGGGCGAGCTTTACTCTCAGTACCTTGCTGGCAGTAGAAACTATACGTTCGGCGCCTAATCTTATGTTTATATAAAATAATGCTTGAAGCGTGGCCCATCTAGACGGCAGATCCTCCCGGATCTGTTTCGATTATCACAAAAAGAAGGGCTGATACCGCTTACAGCGCTTCTTTCTCCTGCGTGCGACAGGGGCCTAACGAAGGGTAACCACCGGCCTACGCATGAGAAGGTTATACATCTTGACACCCGCATCTGATTTTGAAACTGTACCTAATCATGTTACTTGATGATCATTAACATGACTGTCTTTCTCCTTGTGATTTCTTTTTCCCTGAAAAAAGAGTGTGACTAGAGGGGGTCTCTCCTTGCCCACCGCCATTTCAAACATGAAATAGGGTGAAACTCGGTGAGTAAGCACACACCGGACCCCCACATTGCAGTGGATGGACTGTAGGAATAATGAGCATGATGTATGCAACGCTGGTTTTTAATGCTACACGAAGGGCAGCAGGCATGTGTGACCGATTGAATATCCATTTATTTGTACCTGATGAATGTGAATGGATCAAGGGTGATGCACCCAAGGTTTTATTGGATCAATGAACGATACAATAGGACTAATTCATGTGTAGATAGACACATATATACTGAGCTTGAGAAACACGAGAGAGAAGATTATTCCTAACCTCTTGTCTCTTTTTCTCTCCCTTTTCACTGTTGATCTTCTTTCTCCCCTGTTCCTTTTAGTAACTCCACTATTATCCTTGAGGAAATCCCTCGGAAACGGGACAAAGGTTTTTAAACACCCTCTTATCTCAACCTGAGGTGAGAGTATCATTTCACTGGGACCGGTAGAGTCCTGAGGAAGGCCGGCGTGATCCCAAGCGAGGGGCACACACACACGGCCGAAACATGTCGACCACCTGGCAGTAAGGAGGGGTGTTAGGAGCACATTGCATCTCCCAATCATCACCATCCTTCACGTTTTTAATCCTGGCCGGAGGGCCCAGGAATAAAGTCTTAGGCACAGCGACACTTCTGAGCTAGTTTTAACCCACACGACACTGCACTTTCACTACCGTCGTTCCCAGCCACTGTGGCAATAATTGTTTCTTTCTGTGTTGTATTGTCTTCCTATTGCTCCACCCCGTGCGTGGGCTACGCCGGGGTGTATTGTAAGCAGCCCTATGATGAAGCATAGCAAAACCAAAGGGGATGATGGACGGAGTGTTGAACATTGCAAGCATTCACCCCCAGTCAACTGATCTGGGTTTAATCCATCATCATTCTTTAGCTCACTCCACCACTCCAGTTCAGACATGGCCATATGCAAATCAGTCTGACCCTGTGCCTCATGGGAACAGTCCAGCCCGAACTGCCTAGCCATGTCTTCCCTGGACCGGACATAAGCATCCTGGGACCGGTTTCTGGCTTACAGCCGTCATCAGCCAGGCTAGCTTGAATCCAGTGGCAAAGTGAGCAAGGGACCCACGTCTGGGCATACCCTGCCAACTTAGGGCAAACATAGCAAAACCAAAGGGGATGATGGACGGAGTGTTGAACATTGCAAGCACTCACCCCCAGTCAACTGATCTGGGTTTAATCCATCATCATTCTTTAGCTCACTCCACCACCCCAGTTCAGACATGGCCATATGCAAATCAGTCTGACCCTGTGCCTCATGGGAACAGTCCAGCCCGAACTGCCAAGCCATTTCTTCCCTGGACCGGAAACAAGCATCCTGGGACTGGTTTCTGGCTTACAGCCGTCATCAGCCAGGCTAGCTTGAATCCAGTGGCAAAGTGAGCAAGGGACCCACGTCTGGGCATACCCTGCCAACTTAGGGCGAACATAGCAAAACCAAAGGGGATGATGGACGGAGTGTTGAACATTGCAAGCACTCACCCCCGTCAACTGATCTGGGTTTAATCCATCATCATTCTTTAGCTCACTCCACCACCCCAGTTCAGACATGGCCATATGCAAATCAGTCTGACCCTGTGCCTCATGGGAACAGTCCAGCCCGAACTGCCAAGCCATGTCTTCCCTGGACCAGAAACAAGCATCCTGGGACCGGTTTCTGGCTTACAGCTGCCATCAGCCAGGCTAGCTATGACGAAGCACATCACACAATTGTGTGAGTGAGGGCAGTATTAGGACACACAGTAGGTGCCATCACGAGACACAGAGATTTTAATTCTCCCTACTCCTTCTGGTGTATTAAAGTTGGGACAGGCCAGTAGCGCCGGGGCCAAAGCAGTAGGTGTCCTCTTCTTCCTGGGTCAGCACGGCTCTTCGGTCCTTCTTCTTTCTTCCTCGAATCTGAGGAGGCAAGGTTCAGGGTCACCCCTAAATACTAAATTTAGGGGTGTTAAAGAGGTGTACACCCCCTATTATGCCCCCCTCCAGTGGGAGTGGGCATGAGCCTCATTCTAATTGGTTGGGTCTCCTCATCTCCAAGATGGAGGGGACTGAGATGTGTGCTTCACCTCACCTCTCCCACCTGAGGGGTAGGGTTGGCAAAGGTGGGCACAACTCTCCTCCTAGCTCGGGGTTCCCACCGATTCTGCCGCCCAAAGTAGGTGGCAGACCAGTGGGAGCCAGTTGCTGGGAGCAGCAAAAGGCAAGGACAGCTTGCAAAGGCGGCTGGCCTTCAAAGCTTCCACGTTCATGGTCCCAACCCATCCTGGTGGAGGAGGCATAACACTTCTGCCCAGGATGGGCTTTGTCTCTGGACCCAGAGTGCGGAGGGTCTCTACCCAGGGGTCCAGAAACCTGTCTGGTGGTGGCAAATGGCGGACAGCCATTCAGGAACCACACCAGGGCTAGTCGCTTTTCAGGGGGCATCTTTAAGATGCCCTCATGTGCATTTTGTATTAAATCCAACACTGCCATCAGTGTGGGTTTAATGTGCTGGCAAGTTTGCTACCACACTTCTCAGTTTTTGGTAAAGCCATTAGGGAGCTGTGGAGTTCTTAATGACCAACTCCCAGACCATGTACTCTTTATGGCTTTACTACACTTACAATGTCTAAGAATGGACTTAGACACTGAAGGGGTACAGGGCTCATGCTACTGTACCCTCGCCTAAGGGCTAGTGCACCCTGCTAGAGGGGTGACTTGCCCAGGCCCTAGGCAGTGGGTTGTAGGCATGGCACACAGGGATGTGTGCCATTTTGAATCTTCACTTTTCTCTGCACCAAAACATGCAGCCTCCAATGGCAGTGTGTGGGTGTTAAGGTACAGGGCCTCTAAGGGTGGCACAATAGGTGCTGCAGCCCTTAGAGGCCTTCCCTGGTCACAGTGCCCTTGGTACCCATGATACCTTTTACAAGGGGCTTATCTGTGGCCAGGGGTTTGCCAATTGTGGGTACAACGGTACAGTTTTGGGAAAGAACACAGGCCCTGGGATCCTGATTGGCAGCGACCCAGGGCACATCAATCAAGTTGCATCAGATGTCAGGCAAAAAGTGGGGAGTAACCATGCAAAAAGGGACACTTTGCAACAGTGTATCAAGAAAAAGTTAATTTCAACCGCTTAAGTTGACCACAACACTTAGGATCACGAATGGTAACATCAGAACATAAAAAGACAAGTACACTTGTAGACTCAAGAACAAGAGCTTGTTCCTAATATTTGATTATTAATGTCTGGTAAAAATAGCATTTATATTGTTTGTTAGGATATGCATGGGGATATGTTTGAGAGTACCTGTCCATACATCACCGATCCCACATTTGGATAATCATTGTGGCTTTTGAAAATTCTCAATGTTTTGAATGAATATGGAGAAGGATGATAATTTTATCTCATTCATGGATTTTTAAATAATATTTTCTACTTTTAAATGTTTTAATTTTTTTCTGTCTTTTATGGCGTAAAGCCGAAATAAAGATTGCATAACGGTAATAGCTATATCATATAATTCACAGCTGTAAACTGTAGAGGAGACTTCAGATCACCTGCTCATCTCCCCCATAATCGCTCTCTTTTCTTGTGTGAAAGGAGATCAAACCACATTTTCTACCATTTCATTTTTACAGAAAACCAGTATGTCACTCACATAATTTGGCAGCACCTCTCTCTCTTTCTTTGTCTGTCTCTTTCTCCCTTCTTGCATCTAAAATCCACAAGATCATCCTTCTTACCATCATGATTACCTTTTGACCCACTTTTTTGGTTGACTCTCAAGGACTGAGGGGCTCACCACTGGACCATAAAACTAAACTATGACTTGTGCTCTGCAGTCTGCAGGACATACATCTGTAAGATGCAGCAGCTGTCTACACTGTGAGTTAGACACTTCCGTAGTGGTACAACTTGGAAATGTGTCACTGCCGATGCACAGGAAGTCCCTGTCTATGTGTTCATGATCGGTGTGGCAAGAGCACTGTTCCTGTATAGAATGGAAATACGTATCTGGTACGACAGGGCAGGACCCAGCACGTGGGCTTTTTCTATGTGATGCAAACCTGTAATATCCTGTCAGACAGCCATCCCAGTGCCATCCAACAGATACTTAACAGATCTAATGTCATTTTCTATTGGATGCTTTTACTTTGGCTCTTCACATTGTGCTATCAGATTGGATTTATCTTTCCATTTGAACTCATTCTTAGGTTCTTTGACGACTAATATTTCTAGGTTTCTGGTAGGGATGCTTTGGGATTTTGTGGGTGATGTACCCCAAATAATATAAACTAAGGATGGTTCTTTTATATCAGAATGGAACAGTTTCTGCCTAGAACTCTCAAATTAATGTGACTCCACTACATACATACGAGTAGTCAGGTCTAATCTATCAACAGAGCGTGTCAGATAGCTCTCTGTGCTCCTTTCACTTCTTCATGTAACAGTTCCAGCTGGTTTTTAACACCCAGGCTTCTTTTTTCCTCAACATCTATAGTACACCTTCAGAATTCAGTAGTCTAAAGAATCTCTTTTTGCGAGAATCCTTGCTTTTATGACAATGGATTTGCTGGTATATTTTGGCTCAGGCCCTGGAGAAATAAGCTTGATTAAAGATTAGCTATCTCCAATTTGCAAATGTAACTTTGAAGTAAAATCCCGGTAATAGGGTCCAGGAAGTGCACGCACGGCATTAAATAAAATTGAAATGTCGAATATGGGCGCACTGCTAAATTTCCACCACCCACATGACTAACTCTAAAACTGTAATTGCATGTCTGCCATCGCAGCTCTGAATTGATGTGAACAAGGATGCAGCAAATGTGCATGAAAGGAAACAGTTTTTGACATAAAGAACAACCTCCTCTTGACATTAACTTAATCAATGATAGAAGCCTGCAAGGTCTGAGTGCACAATCTGTAAAAACAGGACATGGCTAATATTGAGAATGGTATGTCATTGTATTGGGTACACACACTCGTTTTCAGGGCATAGGCTGTGATAGTTCTTTATTGTGTTTCAAATAATTGTATTTGTTTTTAATAGAACCTACAAGCATTCAAGTAATAAAGTACCATTTACGATGCATTTTCAGGTTGGACAAACAGAATGATGATACAGAGTATATGATATACAAGCAACTTGAGATTGATGTACTTCTGATTATTGTAATTCTGTGTAGTGTAGTGTAGAGTCTTGGAATTGAGGAGTCGTCACATAGAGTTTGAGATAAAACAAGTGAGTGTGTCTCTAGTATGTATAGAGTGTATACTTCCTATGTGATGTATACCATGAGTGTATCGCCTCAGAGGTCAAAAACTGGGGGGCATGGGGGAGGAGCCAGTGGGATGTATGATTCATGAATATGAGGATGTGTTAAGGGTCCACAATCTGTGTGTGACTAAAAGCGCCACACCACACTTGAGATTTGTGGGAAGGACAGATGTTCAGTTTGGGAGCTATGCGCTCCTCTAAGGTATGAGACCCATACCCAATAGGTGTGATGAGATAAATGGTTGACTGACTTCCATTCGGAAAGGATGACTTTAACTGCAATCGTCAATAAGAGGTGCAGCAGCGCTATGTCATTAGCTGTAAGGTTTATTACAAGATTGGAATGCGGAGCGCTCCATTGAATACAAAGGAGTGCTCCGGGCTTCTACGGGCCTGTAAAGCCCGCAGAGCAACATTCCAATGTTGCGTTTGTTCACAGCTGCTGCTGTCAACAAAGGCCTCTCGGAGCCCGAGGGGATTTAAACCCCCTCGGGCTCCGAGAGGCCTTTGTTTTATTTGTTAGAACATTCTGCCCTCTAGTGGCAGAATGTTCTAATAGCCTTATAGCCCTTCGTAGCTGGGCTATACCGGCTATTAAAGTCCCGCTCCCTTGTTAAAGGCCCTCGCCTTCGGCTCAGGCCATTAATGCTGGAGCAGGCCTTTAATGGCCAGTATAGCCCGCTACGGTGGGCTATAAGGCTATAATGAGATCACGGAGGCCTAGGGACCTAGTGCTATCATGGGGAAGTCCAAGGATATGGATTTGTTGAACATAGATGAAAGGTGTCTCTAGATACCTTCGGCTCAGGCCATTAATGCTGGAGCAGGCCTTTGATGGCCGGTATAGTCCGCCACGGCGGGCTATAAGGCTATAATGAGGTCACGGAGGCCTAGGGGCCTAGTGCTATCATGGGGAAGTCCAAGGATATGAGTGTGTTGAATATAGATGAAAGGTGTCTCTAGATCGGGGATCAGTATGAGTTGAGGAGTTGGCAGTTGGCAGTTGAAGAACATGTGCTCATGGAGCCTGGTTCTAGGTTACAGTTCTAACAGGTGTCATTCTCTTGCAAGTTTAATTTATGTAGCCTAGATGGGGTCCAATGCAGAAGATTCATTGTAAAAATTTTAATTGTAGAAGTGACGGGGAGATTTTGTTGCATAGGGAGGATTTGCAATTTTTTTGCAAATGTCCCTCTGTAATGTAGTCAAAAATGTTGGTGTCAAAATGTTTGGCCCATTATGAGTGTAGTATTGATTTTGGTGCTCAGTGAGAGATAAGGTTTTATAAATTCTTGAAGCTATATGGCCTGAGCAGTGCCATGCAGCTAGCCGAGAAGTTAAAATCGAGTGTTGTGTATGATTGAGTTTGGACAGTTTTACTTTAAGCTTTAGGAAGCTGTAAAAGTCTAAGTTAGAGACATTATATATGTTTGCCTGTTCTGAAAAGGGATGTGGTTTATTATTGTTATCATATAGATCTTGGATTAGACCGATTACTTTGGAGGCCCACGAGCGGGCTATATTAGTGGTGGCCTCTTCCTTAATTTTGGGATTGTGCCAAAGTGATGCCATTGTGGAGTTATAGATAGATTCTGTCATACATTTGTCTAGTAGTTTTATTACATTCACAAAGTCCGTAAGTGTACGTTGGGATTGAGGGAATTTGAATTTCGACATTGGCGCCGAAGGCACGCCTAAGGCAAGCCCGTCTGCGCCCGTCCGCGCCTGGACCGCGCCCAGTGCCGACCCCCTGGCCCCCGCGTGCGCCACGACACCCGACACCGATACGACTCCAAAACCCTCCACGCACTCAACGCCGGCCGACCCTCCACCTGCTTCCAGGCCACCCCGAAGCTCACCCACGGACCCTTCACCTGCCGAAACTGCAGCTACACCAGCCAGCGCACACCAGCATGTCCTGCCCATCCCACCAAAGCAGGCCACAACAGTCTCAGATGCATACTGCTCAACACCCGCTCAGTCCACAAGCACGCCGTCGAACTCTGGGACCTACTCGATTCATCCTCCCCGGACGTCGCCTTCCTGACGGAGACCTGGACGAATGCCTCCTCGGCGCCCGACATAGCCATAGCCATCCTGGACGGCTACAAGATCACCCGCAGGGACAGAAACAACAAACCAGGAGGAGGAATCGCCATCGTCCACAGGAACACCATCAGAATTTCTACCAACATCAATGACTCCCTCAGCATGGCCGAACACCTACACTTCCAGATCCACGTTGACCACAACACCGCCCTCAGAGGAACCCTTGTCTACAGACCCCTGGGACCCCGACCACAGTTCAGCGACTCCATCGCCGACCTCATCAGCATGCATGCCCTCGCCTCCACAGACTACATCCTCCTCGGAGACCTGAACTTCCACCTCGAGAACTCCAACGACAGCAACTCCACAACCCTGATCGACAACCTAGCCAACCTCGGACTCAAACAGATCGTCACAACACCCACCCACTCCTCCGGACACACGCTCGACCCCATCTTCTCCGCCAGCAGCCACGTCACCTTCAGCCACACCACCGAACTCCACTGGACCGACCACCACTGCATCCACTTCTCCTTCGAGAAACACACCGCGCACATCCAACCGCAACGAATTCCACACCGCAGCTGGAACAAAGTCACCGAAGACCAGCTCCTCACCACCCTCGCCCGTGACCCTCCACCCGAACCCTCTGACACCAACGCAGCGGCCCACAACTTCAGACAATGGATCGACGACTGCGCCAACACCCTCGCCCCGATCAGGAGACCCTCTAACAGGCGCACCAACACGAGAGCCACTTGGTTCAACGCTGACCTCCAGACTTCCAAACAAACCTGCAGAAGAATCGAGAAGCAGTGGCACCAAGACCAGACACCAGACAACCACGCAGCCCTCAAGAACGCCAGACGCAAGCTCCACCAACTTATCCAATCCGCCAAAAGGACCTCCTTCAAGGAACACATCGACAACAATGCACACAACAGCAAAGAGCTCTTCAGCATCGTGAAAGAACTCGCACCCCCCAGCTCCAGCACGAATGACATCCCGCCGACGCAAGAACTCTGCGACTCCCTGGCAACCTTCTTCCACCGCAAGATCGCAGACATCCATGACAGCTTCGACGCCCAGACACCGACGACAGACGCCGACACCCCCGACTCAACACCCACCAAACACACCGACCTCCTGCTCTCCTGGAACCACGTCAACGACGAAGACACCATCAAAATCATGAACACCATCCACTCCGGCTCTCCTTCCGACCCCTGCCCCCACCACATCTTCAACAAAGCAAGCTCCATCATCGCACCTCAACTCCGAAAGATCATCAACAGCTCCTTCAAGACAGCCACCTTTCCGGAGAGCTGGAAACACGCCAAGATCAACGCCCTTCTCAAGAAACCTAAGGCGGACCCAAAGGACCTCAAGAACTTTCGACCCATCTCCCTGCTCCCGTTCCCGGCAAAAGTCATTGAGAAGACCGCCAACAGACAACTAACCCACTTCCTGGAGGAGAACAACATCCTGGACTCCTCCCAATCCGGCTTCCGCAGCAATCACAGCACCGAAACCGCCCTCATCGCTGCCACCGACGACATCAGGACCCTGCTGGACAATGGCGAAACCGCTGCTCTCATCCTCCTGGACCTCTCGGCCGCCTTCGACACCGTCTGCCACCACACCCTACGCACACGCCTCCACAACGCAGGGATCCGCGACAAAACCCTGAACTGGATCACCTCCTTCCTCACCGGCAGAACCCAGAGAGTCCGTCTCCCCCCATTCAGATCGGAAGCCACCACAATCACCTGCGGCGTACCCCAAGGATCATCCCTCAGCCCGACCCTTTTCAACATCTACATGGTACCGCTCGCCTACATCGTCCGAGCGCACCACCTCAACATCATCTCGTACGCCGACGACACCCAGCTGATCCTCTCCCTCACCAAGGACCCGGCCACCGCCAAATCCAACCTCCATGAGGGAATGAAGGCCATCGCAGAGTGGATGAAGACCAGCCGTCTGAAACTGAACTCTGACAAGACGGAGGTCCTCATCCTCGGCTCCACCCCCTCCGCATGGGACGACTCCTGGTGGCTGGCCACGTTGGGAGCTCCTCCGACACCCACCAACCACGCACGCAACCTGGGTTTCATCCTGGACTCAACGCTCTCCATGACCCAGCAAGTCAACGCTGTCTCCTCCTCCTGCTTCAACACCCTCCGCATGCTCCGCAAGATCTACAGATGGATCCCCACCGAAACCAGAAGGACGGTCATCCAAGCCCTCGTCAGCAGCAGGCTGGAATACGGCAACGCCCTCTACGCGGGAACCACGACCAAACTCCAGAAATGACTCCAACGCATACAAAACGCCTCCGCACGCCTCATCCTCGGAACCCCTCGCCACATCACCGCCCACCTGAGAGACCTGCACTGGCTCCCGGTTAACAAGAGGATTACCTTCAAGTTCCTCACCCACGCCCACAAAGCACTCCACAATGCCGGACCAGCATACCTCAACGAACGACTCACCTTCTACACCCCGAACCGCCAGCTCCACTCCACTGACCTCACCCTCGCCACCATCCCACGCATCCGCCGAATGACCACCGGCGGCAGATCATTCTCCCACCTCACCGCCAAGACTTGGAACACCCTCCCCATCCACCTGCGACAGACCCAGGACCTGCTGACCTTCAGGAGACTTCTTAAGACCTGGCTGTTCGATCAGTAGCTGCTTCATCCCTCCCCCCTAGCGCCTTGAGACCCTCACGGGTGAGTAGCGTGCTCAATAAACGTGTTGATTGATTGATTGATAATGAAGAAGGATATGCGAAGGGTAGTGCACAGTGATTGCTCTATATCCATCCAGCACCGAGTTTTAGGGGTGCTTGAGATGAGCCAGAATGCTCCGTGTGTTGCTAGGAAAGCAGATTGGTAGAGACGCCAGTTCAGAAGCTTACAGCCTCCCTATGAAAAATTTAGTCTGAGAGCCTTATATGAGATCCTTGCTCTTTTACCATTGCAAAGAAAGTTTGATGTTATTTTATCAATTTTGTGGGAAAGGAGGGGATAGTTCCAAGGGTAGCATGGAGGCTACAAAGTTTACTATTTGTGTGTTCAACATCTTGAGAAATTAAACTCATCACCACCATGTGATGTATTTAGGCGACCTGGAGGTGAGCAGGACTTTGACTTAAATAATGGTATGGGATTTGTTGTATTGTAGTGTTTCAGCTAGGTCATTGGAAAACCAATTCCCCAGATATTTGAGGTGTTTAGGTTGCCACTTGAGTCCTGAGTCACTTAGGGAAAGCATAGTAGATTAAGGGGAAAAACCTTGGTTTTATCTTTGTTTAAGGTATATCCAGAGACCCTTCAGAACTCATGGATGATGATAGTGTTTGCATTTTCAATATCCTCTGAGAAAATGAGGATGCCAGCTGCTTATGCTGCGGTTTTATACTATTTAGAGCCAAATTGAAGTCCCTTAATTTCAGGGGAGGCTCTAATTAATTTAGGTAAGGGGTCAACAGTGAGTAGAAAAAGCAGGGGGGGAGAGGGCATCCCTGTCTTGTACCCTGGTGCAGGTCGAAGGAGGTAGAGAGGGTGCCGTTTATTCTGATATTCGCTATGGGATTGGCATATAAGGCCATGGCCATTTTGATAAATGAGTTTCCAAGGTTGTGAGACTCAAGGATTGCATGGAGGAAAGGCCAGGAGACCTTATCGAAGACCTCTTTGATGTCAAGTTAAACTACCGCTATCGGCATTGAGGAATGGTGGGCCTTATCTATTATGTGACAGAATATGCAAATGTTATCTCTGGCAAGTCTCCCTACGACAAAACCCGTTTGGGAATTGGGAATAAGTTTGGGGATGCATGTTTCTAATTTCAGGGGAGGCTCTGATTAATTTAGGTAAGGGGTCAAAAGTGAGTAGAAAAAGCAGGGGGGGGAGAGGGCATCCCTGTCTTGTACCCTGGTGCAGGTCGAAGGAGGTAGAGAGGGTGCCGTTTATTCTGATATTCGCTATGGGATTGGCATATAAGGCCATGGCCTTTTTGATAAATGAGTTTCCAAGGTTGTGAGATTCAAGGACTGCATGGAGGAAAGGCCAGGAGACCTTATCGAAGATCTTTTTGATGTCAAGTTAAACTACCGCTATCGGCATTGAGGAATGGTGGGCCTTATCTATTATGTGACAGAATATGCAAATGTTATCTCTGGCAAGTCTCCCTACGACAAAACCCGTTTGGGAATTGGGAATAAGTTTGGGGATGCATGTTTCTAGCCTTTTGGCTAGGATTTTGGCAAATATTTTGGCTTCCATATTTAGGAGTGAAATGAGGTGGACATTTTTGGGGTCAGAGTGGTCCTTGCCCTCTTTGGGAATCACCACACTTGTGGCCTCGGAGGCAGTGCTGTTTACCTTGCCTTGGAGGGCAAAGTGGTCCACGGTATTTTTAAGATGTCTGATAACAGAATTGGTGATTTTTTTTATAGAAGATGATGTGGAAGCCATTGAGGCTTGGTGCCTTCCCAGAGCGAATTGATTTTATTGCTTTGATAATTTCTTCCGTGTCTATCGGTTTATTTAGGCATGCTCTGTCTGAGCCAGTCTGATGCAATAGGGAGTGAACATAGAAATGCCAAACATTCTGTTTTATCGCACTATGTTTGTGGGCTGTAAAGGGTTGCATAAAAGTCTTTAAATACTTCGAGTATCTCTTTGGTTTTAAATATCTGAGAGCCATCTTGGGCCTTAATGTGTGTGACTTGGTTGTTAAGATTTTTAAATTTGAGGGTGGCTACTAGTGTTTTGCTTCATCTGTTGAGAAATAGTAATTGTTTGGATTTTTGAGCATGTACACATAGATATGCCCGTTTGCTGACAATGGAATTATAGTTGCTTTTTAGTTTTTTGGTGTCATTTAGTAGGTTCTTGTTTTTTGAGTGTCTAAATGCCTTCTCTGTATTTTTTATTTCAATACCTAGATTTTGTAGGGTTTCTTTAATTTCTCAATTTTTTTGGGACATACGTTTAATGATTTGTCCTTTTATGGCAATTATGACCCCATCCCAAAGAGTCACTGGAGAAGTGACAGAGTGTTCATTATCTCTGAAAAATTGTTAAATTTTGTTCCTTAGATCCGCTATATCTGATTCATAGGATTTCAGAGTTTAAATGCCAGATTTGTTTTTTTCTTTATTGGGGATGTTAAGAATGGACATTAAGATTGCAGCATGGTCTGAGACGAGAATGGGATGGATTTTTGCTTTGGATGTGGGCCAAAGAAGTGAGGCATCTACTAGGAGATAGTCAATGAGGGAGAAACTTGGGTGGGGAGGGGAGAAGACTGTATAGTCATCGCCCTTTGGATTGTGTAGCCTCCAGATGTCTAGGAGATGATGTGAGGAGCGTAAGTTGAGCATCTGTTTGTGCGCCTTGGGGGTTCTGAATTTGAAGGCTGAGTGGCGGTCCCATTAGAAGGGTAAAATAACCTCCCAGTATCATTTTCGAGTCTCGTGGAACGTCTGCTAATTTCTTATTGAGTGTACACCAGAATACCGGGTCGTCTACATTGGGAGCATAGATGTTCATTACATAAAGGTCGTGTTCTCCATTGTTGGGTATGGGAAGTAGCCATCTACCATTAGTGTCATGTTCTGAGGTGATTACTGTTATTCAAGAATTTTTAGAGAGTAGGGTGAGTGCCCCATTTTGTTCCCTGTAAGCTTCAGAACAGGTCACATCTGACACCCAGTCCCTTCTCATTGACAGGGTTTCCTTAAAACCTATCTTTGTTTCTTGGAGGAGGACTATGCCGGCTGATAGATTTTTACAATAGTCTAGGATTTTGGTTCTTTTAACTGAGTAGTTCAACCCCTTGGTGTTCAAGGAAATATTATTTAGTGAAAGCTTTGGTCATTGTTCTGAATAGCCGGTAGACGTCCCGGTTGAGAGGGCCTAATAGAGGCCTTAGGTGTCTTTAGGCAAATCATGATTGGTTCAATTATCCCACTGATGAAAGGAAAAAGGAGGGTGTGGGGATAAGAGAACTTTGGAGGTACTAACAAACAACCTTCGGAACCTACGTGGGCTCTAGGGGATCTCAGAACTAGACTTGAGCCCCTTCCCACCAGGGGATGTCTGTAAGAGATGAGGTGTATAGGGGAAATCATATTGGAGGGCGGCTTTAGCGGCTACGTGTGGCGAGAAGAGCCAGCCGGGGGAGGAATCATGCGGGTATGCGGGGGAGCAAGACCACTGACTCATTGTCAGTGAAATTGCTCTCCCTCCCTCGCAGCTCCACCATCAAGTGAGGCCTTCCCCCGAGCCCCTGCACTCTCGAGTGTTGGTGTTCGAGGCCCTCCTCCACCCGCAGGTCTTACCTGCGCCTCATCCCTGGTGGTCCAGTGGACCTCTGTCTCCTTTCTCTCGCTCCGCTCTTTCTCTCCGTTTTCACTCATTTTTTTCACTGATTTCAATCTCCCCCTTTTACTCTCCTTCTGTGTCTTTCCTCCGTTTTCACTCATTTTTTACTGATTTCAATCTCCCCCTTTTAGTCTCCTTCTGTGTCTTTCCTCCGTTTTCACTCATTTTTTACTGATTTCAATCTCCCCCTTTACTCTCCTTCTGTGTCTTTCCTCCGTTTTCACTCATTTTTAACTGATTTCAATCTCCCCCTTTCACTCTCCCTCTGTGTCTTTCCTCCGTTTTCACTAGTTTTTTACTGATTTCAATCTCCCCCTTTCACTCTCCCTCTGTGTCTTTCCTCCGTTTCCACTCGTTTTTTACTGATTTCAATCTCCCTCTTTCACTCTCCCTCTCTGTCTTTCCTCCATTTTCACTCGTTTTTTCACTGATTTAATCTCCCCCTCTCACTCTCCTTCTGTCTCTCCTCCACTTTTCTTGCACTTTTCACTGCCTTATTTCCACTCTTTCCTCTCTTTTTGCCGGTTTTTCCCTGCCGCTGCTGCCCCCGCGGCCCCTCCCCCCCAGCACGACCAACGCGACCAGCCCAATCCAGCTCCCCTCCCCTCTCCCACCTCCCAGCTGTCCAGCCCTCCCCAACCCCTACTTAATGGCGGCCGCTGCGGGGACAGGCGAGCAAGACCACTGACTCATTGTCAGTGAAATTGCTCTCCCTCCCTCGCAGCTCCACCATCAAGTGAGGCCTTCCCCCGAGCCCCTGCACTCTCGAGTGTTGGTGTTTGAGGCCCTCCTCCACCCGCAGGTCTTACCTGCGCCTCATCCCTGGTGGTCCAGTGGACCTCTGTCTCCTTTCTCTCGCTCCGCTCTTTCTCTCTGTTTTCACTCGTTTTTTTCACTGATTTCAATCTCCCCCTTTTACTCTCCTTCTGTGTCTTTCCTCCATTTTCACTCGTTTTTTACTGATTTCAATCTCCCCCTTTTACTCTCTTTCTGTGTCTTTCCTCCGTTTTCACTTGTTTTTTTTTTACTGATTTCAATCTCCCCCTTTCACTCTCCCTCTGTGTCTTTCCCCCGTTTTCACTCGTTTTTTACTGATTTCAATCTCCCCCTTTCACTCTCCCTCTGTGTCTTTCCTCCGTTTTCACTCGTTTTTTACTGATTTCAATCTCCCCATTTCACTCTCCCTCTGTATCTTTCCTCCGTTTTCACTTGTTTTTTCACTGATTTAATCTCCCCCTCTCACTCTCCTTCTGTGTCTCTCCTCCACTTTTCTTGCACTTTTCACTGCCTTATTTCCACTCTTTCCTCTCTCTTTGCCTTTTTCTGCCCGCTTTTCCCTGCCGCTGCTGCCCCCGCGGCCCCTCCCCCCAGCACGACCAACGCGACCGGCCCAATCCAGCTTCCCTCCCCGCCTCCCAGCTGTCCAGCCCTCCCCGACCCCTACTTAATGGTGGCCGCTGGCGCGCCGCTGGCGCGCCAAAGGCAAGCCCGTCTGCGCCCGTCCGCGACCCGACCGCGACCAGCGCCAGGAACCCTGGACCTCCGCAACGCCAACGCTATGACCCAGCGGCACTCCATGCTCTCAACCCAGGCCGCAACAACAACTGCAAGCTAGCATCACCAGCCGACACCCATGGACCCTTCAGCTGTCACCGCTGCCGGCACACCTGCAGCACCTGCAGCACCGCCAAGACCACAGGCCTGGCGCAACCCGCCCGCAAGACCACAACCGAACCGAAGACCCTGCAATGCATCCTCCTCAACGTCCGATCCCTCCACAAACACGCCACCGAAATCTGGGACCTCCTCGACAGCACCACCCCGGACGTAGCGTTCTTCACCGAAACATGGACCAACACCACCTCGGGACCGGACATCGCCATCGCCATTCCCCAAGGATACAAGATCTCCAGGAAGGACCGCCCCAACCGCCCGGGAGGAGGATTCGCCATCATCCACAAATCCACCCTCCGCCTGAGCACACTCCCCGACGAGCCCACAGACCTGATGGAACACTTTCACTTCAAGATACTGGCCAGCCCTACCACCACCCTCGGAGGAACCCTCATCTACCGACCCCTTGGACCCCGCAGACTTTTCACCAACTCCATCACAGACATCATCTCCCCGCATGCCATCGCGTCCACCAACTACACCCTACTGGGAGACCTCAACAACCAACTGGACCCCAGCACCACATCCCTCCTGGACAACCTCCACAACATTGGACTCTGCCAGATCGTGACCGAACCCACACACTCTGCAGGACACACCCTCGACCTCCTCTTCACAACAGGAAAATCCATCACCTTCAGCCACACCACCGAACTCCCATGGACTGACCATCGATGCGTCCACTTCACCTTCAGAACACCCACCATCCACAGACACCAGCACCTGCTCCCACGAAGAAACTGGACCAGAATCACCGACGACCAGCTAACCTCATCACTCAGCAACTCCACCCCAACCATCGCGTAAAACGACGATCCCAACTCCGCAGCCCGAACCCTGCACAGATGGATCTCCGACAGCGCCAACACCATAGCCCCCCTCAAGAAAAACAACAACACCCACGCCAAGAAAGCCAGATGGTTTACCACTGAACTTCGAGAGTCCAGACGTACTTGCCGCCGCCTCGAAAAGGCCTGGAGGGACACCATATCCACAGAAGCCCACAACAACTTCAGAGCCGCCATCAACGCCCACCACCAACTCATCAGAAAAACGAGGAAAAAAGCGATTGAAGACAGAATCTCCACTTACGCACACAACAGCAAAGAACTCTTCAACATCATCAAGGAGTTCGCCCAACCCACCAGCGAGTCCACCGACATCCCTCCCTCACAAGACCTCTGCGACAAACTCAGCACCCTTTTCCACCACAAAATCAAGAGCATCTACAACAACTTCGACGAAGACAACAAACACACTGAACCCTCACCAACCACCCCCGACACCCTGAAGTCAGCGATCGACAACTGGACAGCCCTCACCACCGAAGACACACTGAAGACGATGAAGTCAATCCACTCCAGGGCCCCCACGGAACCCTGCCCCCACCACATTTTCAACAGAGCCGCCGACACCATCGCACTCATGCTCTGCCACACCATCAACCGCTCCCTGGCAACCTCCTCATTCCCCGACGACTGGAAACATGCCGAGGTCAACCCCCTCCTGAAGAAACCCTCGGCGGACCCCACCGACCTCAAAAACTACAGACCCATCTCCTTGCTCCCGTTCCCAGCGAAAGTCATCGAGAAAGCCATCTACAGCCAACTCGCCACATTCATCGAAGAGCACAACTTCCTCGACTCCTCCCAATCCGGCTTCAGAAAAAACCACAGTACGGAAACCGCCCTCCTCGCCGCAACAGACGACATCTGCACCCTACTGGACAAAGGAGAAACAGCAGCCCTCATCCTCCTCGACCTCTCAGCGGCCTTCAACACTGTGTCTCACCGCACCCTAATACGCAGACTCCACGACGCAGGGATCCAAGACAAGGCCCTCGACTGAATCCGCTCCTTCCTCTCCGGCAGAACGCAGCGGGTCAGACTCCCCCTTTCCTCTCGGACCCTACACCAACCACCTGCGGAGTCCCCCAGGGGTCCTCCCCCTCAGCCCTCCGCTCTTCAACGTCTACATGGCTCCGTTCGCCCCCATTGTCAGAACCTACGGACTCAACATTGTGTCATATGCAGACGACACCCAACTCATCCTCTCCCTATCCAACGAACCCAATACCGCCAGACACAACTTTCGAGAAGGCATGGAAGCCGTCGCCAAATGGATGAAAAACAGCTGCCTACAACTAAACACAAACAAAACAGAAGTACTCATCATGGGCCCAAACCCCGATGCCTGGAACGACACCTGGTGGCCCCCCGCCCTCGGAAGCCCGCCCACCCCGACAGACCACTCACGCAACCTGGGAATCATCCTGGACTCCGAGCTCAAAATGGACCGCCAGATCAACTCCGTCTCGTCCTCCTGCTTCCACACCCTCCGCCTCCTACGTAAGACCTTCAAATGGATCCCCCTCGAACACAGAAAGACCGTCACTCACGCCCTGATCACCAGCAGACTCAACTACGGCAACGCACCCTACGCCGGAATAAACAAAAACCTCACCCGCAAGCTACAGAACATCCAGAATGCCGCTGCAAGACTGGTCCTCGACCTGCCAAGACACTGCCACATCTCCCAGCACCTGCGCACACTCCACTGGCTCCCCATCGAAGCTAGAGTCACCTTAAAGATGCTCACCCACGCTCACAAGGCCCTCCACGACACCGGACCAGCATACCTGAACAGCTGACTCAAATTCCACGTACCCCAGAGGACCCTATGATCAGCCCAGCTCTCCTACGCCGTGGTCCCCCGCACCAGAAAGACCAGATCGGGAGGCAGCTCCTTCTCCTTCCTTGCGGCCAGAGCCTGGAACGCCCTTCCGCTCCACCTCAGACAGACAACATCGCTCCCCATCTTCGCAAGAAACCTCAAAACCTGGCTCTTCAACAGACCCCCCCCCCCTGATGGACTGGAACCTGCTAACACCCCCCCCCCCCCCAGTGCCTTGAGACCCCTACGGGTGAGTAGTCGCGCTTAACAAACGCCTTGATTGATTGATTGGGTATTGGATTATTTGCATGTAGTGGAGGGTGGAGTGACTGCATGTGTTACTAACCTGCCTATGATTTATCTAGGATGAATGGGAAAGCCATAGGATTGGACATGGGGCCTACTGTGGGAAGTAGTGTAGAATGGATTTCTGGTTAAACAGCAAGGTAGACCTTGTGCATGGCACTAGGGACTTAAGCACATTAACCACGCATTTGCATGAAAAGGAACATATTTTGAATTAAACTGATTATCTGATGAAACAGCAATGTAGACAGATACCAAGGTTGAGATAGCTTAAGTGGATGACCCAGTGAACTGCCTATATGTGTAGCTAGCCCTAGCGGTATGAACCAGATATTTCAGTCTTATCATGTGCTCTAATGGGCGAGTCTTAATAGGTCACCATATGGTCAGAGTCCCTGAGCTAGAGAGCGAGTGATCTCGCCAAGGGACCTATACACACCTATACACTTATACACATGCAGTAATTGGGTTGATCCATGTACTATTGATCATTTAATTGCACAACTATAATCTATCACAGTTCAGTGGAAAGTTTAACAACCATTGTGAGTATTAGTCACCTAATTCTTAAGCCATCCTTGTGGTTGCTTTAGCCATCATTAAAAGTCCCCTTAAACCATCATTGTGTTGCTGTTAGTGGTTTGATCAAGTAGACCACACAGTTAGCATAGTGCAGAGCATGTTTCGAGTTGAGCTAACTATATGTTTAGCCAGTAATGTAGACACATACCAGGGTTGAGATAGCTCTGGTGGATGTCCTAATGCACTAATTGTGTATGTAATTGTCTCCAGGTAAGGTGGAAATTAACAGTTCGAATCGGCCACAGTTCAGTAGAGCTTCTTCACTAATAACATTGTGGGCATAGGACACCTAACCTATGTGTCAAATGTCGCCATTTTGTAAAGTGGACTTTATGAGCTTAGTGTGGTAATGATATCAGGGCACAGCCAAGATTGTGGACATGCAATTGGAAGCAGACGAGAAAACTTTATGACTCTGTGTTAGAAATAATCTGCAGTTGTACCAGTTTCTGCACGTATTCCTTATAACAGAATTTGTTCCAACTTTAAATAAAAGGAAATGTGGGTGATGTCGGGGGTGTCAGGTGGGACAAGGTATCTCTGTGGTTTCAGGTAAGGAGTGAGAGTCCATGTGTGATTCAGATTTTTTGTCTAGGAAGGCCGGAAGCTCCGATGGGCTCGAGAAAAGTCTTATCTGGCCTTTAAACGTGATTTGGAACTTTGAGGGTCTATAGACCGAATATGGAATTTCCATTTCTGTGAGCCTTTTCCTGTAGGGCCAGAAAGCCTTTACTTCGAATTATAGTTTCTCTAGCATAGTCCTGAGAGATGGAAATGTTATGCTCCTTCCACATAATCATTCTAAACTTCCTCATATGTACCAGGATTTGCTCCGTGTGTTGGTGGCGCAGTGGTTTAAACATCAATGGTCTTTAAGAGGACATACTTTTCGGTTTGAAGGTCGTTATGCTAAGGAGATTTGGAGTACTTCTGGGATCCATGTGATTAAGAAATCGACCACTGAGTTGGCTGTGTTTTAATTTCCTTCTGGCAATCCAAAGATGCGAAGGTTACTCCTTCGAATGCAGTCTTCCTGTTCCATACGTTTTCGCTTCAGAGAGGATATTGAGTGTTCTAGGCTTTGTAGGCATTTTGTTTGGGCATTACCAAAGCCTTCAACAGAGCATATCCTTGCTTCGGAATTAGAGATTCTTGTCGTTAGGTCTATGAGGTCTTAGTAGATCCCAGTGACTTTGACCTGGAGCAAATCAGTGTTTGTTTTGGTGTTCTGCGCTATATTGTGCACTGTATTTAATTTGTGAAGTATGGCCTTTAAAGTGGAGGAGGATTCTGTTTATTCCTTCACTGATTATTCTGGAATAGGGGGGATTGTTTGGAGCATTTTAGGTTAGCCTTCGTGTCTCTTTCCTTCATATTGCAGTCTCTGGTGTCCGACATGCCTGTGGAACCATTGTCAAGTTTGTGAGGGTGTAGTTCACTGGTCTAGGCACTGTTTATTGTGACAAGCCTTCAGTAAGGTACCAGACGGACTTCACTGGGAGGGAGTATGCGTTTAGGCAGGACTGTGGCAGCCAGGAGTTCAGACTATATTGATCCTCCTACTTGGATTGCCGCCTTTCCTGAGGATCTCAAATGTTTAGTTGTTGCAACAAGTGTCTTGGGTGAAGGTTGTTGTTTATTACCCACGCGGGAGCCTATGGTTTTAATGTGGTGCTAAAGTCAAAAGGAGAGCCCCCAAACCATCAAAAGGTGGTCTCTGTCGCAGAGAGGGCTGCTTAAGTAAGACCCTGCGGGGGTGGACCTGCTCCCAGATATGGACTCTTCAAGTGCTACCCCGCCTGTTTGACTTGGCGACCGCTTTATTGGATACAGTGGCGCGAGGTGGGCCATAGTCATATATAATACTGGGAGTTAGTCTGCGTTGGTGGGCTATTGCGTGTGTGCACCAAGGTATTAGCGGAAACAGGCTTCCTGCCCTTGGAGGCAGGGACCGATCTCCAGGCATACAGGAGCGTTATGGCAATACCAGGGTATCAGAATGAATGAATTCTCAGGTTCCCACCGCGTACTATGTATTTTATTGATGCACGGCCACAAGCACAAACACAAGCGCTGCTCCAGGCCCAGAATAAAATGAAGAGAGTGGTCGGTACACAGTGATTCCACAGACACAACTAACTGCTGCTATTTAGAGGCATAAAGATAACACCATTTGCTGTTGTATTAGAGGTTCACATGTGTCTCGCATTTGGATAGATTGCCCGCCGTTGCTCTAAAAGTGCTGGATCACTAAGTCGAGTGGGAAGAGAGACAATCTGGGCTGTAGTTTCTCCAGGCAAGTGGCAGGTGATCAGAAAGAATGCTCAGATTCATACCATATATCTCCTAGCGAGGTCTTAACATCGCCCTTCTGTCCCACCACAAGCCTCGATGGGTCTGGTTAGCACGGCAGGACTATAGAGGATGGTTGCTTCGGGACTAAGTGGCCCCCGACATTTTGTGGATGTTATGCACGTGTGCTGATCTTAGTCCAATAAAGTTGTGGTAGAATGATAATCAGAGGCTGAAGAACACCATACTCTGTTGATATTTATAGGTTTCACCACCAACTAGTGTTTTAGAAAAGGTGCGCTCTGTTGCCGCTGCAGTGCCGGGTTGGAGCACTGAGTTGTGTGTAGTGGTTGGAGCGAATCCCAGGTCAAACAGGATTACTTTAGAAGCCATCCCAGAGTCATCGGATGATCATCCAACTACTCTAGAAGTCATTTTCACATCATCAGACATCATCAAGCTCTTGTCATCGGCAGAGCTTAGAAAAGTGAGCCAGATGATTTGAGGATGACTTGAAAATGAGTACCTGATGACTCCACAAGATGGGATTGGTCCTGATGATCAGAGGATGAGCAGTTGATGAGTTCTCAAGATGAGATTGTTCCTGATGATTTGAGGATGCTTTGAAGATGACTACCTGATTACTTCATAGGCCCTCACAAAATTAAACTGGCCCTGATGGTTTGAGGAGGGCCCTAAGACAGCTATCTGTCTCATGTAACAATGAAGCATGCAAAAAGTGATGGTTGGAATGCTTGAATTAATCTCAGCCACTGGTAATTATTTGGGCCGCATCCCAATCCATCTTCATTTTGCACACCATGGCGCCTCAGTTTAGGCCCAGCAAATCAGTCTATGACCCTGCTCCAATGGGAACAGTTGAGCCTGAACTGCCAAGCTAGGACCTCCCTTAACCGGAACACAAGCAACCCAGGACCGGTTTCGCCCAAGTTAGGGCTCTTCTGCCAGGTATAGCTGGGTTTCAGTGACACTATGTGCATGGATCCACATCTGGGCGTACCTGTCTCACTTTAGGCGACACAGTGAAGTACGCAAAAAAAGTGATGAATGGAATGCTTAAATAAATTTCAGACAATCAGGGCGAACTGGTTATTCCACAGCATTATGCATTCTGTTTCCAGTCTTCTGTGATCTTATGACTTGCCGTCCTGGGTTGCTTCTATTGAACTAATTAGACTATTACATCTTGTATAAACATTTGAAGGTTAGAAGCTCAGGATTAAGAAAGTGTCCATAATGATGTGGAGTGAGATTATTGCCCCTTATTCACAAAACTACTCCTGTGTCTCTTAACATCACTCACATCTTTCCTTGTCACTTTGCTAAGCCTTTGACATATAGCCCAGGCCACTCATAATACAGCTATGCTTCATGACACTGATTAGTACTGGTATCATTCAGTAACTCTTAAGATGCTCTGACTACTTGTCAGCATCCAGTCAACACCACTCTTTCCCACACACCAGTCAGCCACATATTTTTGCAACAGCAGAAGCATTTACCATATCCACTTACATCACCCCTCACTCATCATCACTGAAGTTACTAGGCTTCACTTGCGCACACCACTAGATCAACATTTGTACACTCACAACCCTGCTCACTCTCGCCATTTAAATCGTCATACCTCCGATATAGACTTGCAATCTACTTGTTACAGTGCCCGTACCATTTGCCTACTATTCACCATTCAATACAAATCAGAACCTAATCACCATGCCATCTATTTGCGCAGAGACACTTGTACCACAACTCCACTTCAGGATGGGTCACTTATCCCCACACTCACATCAGCCACTTGCAAAGCAAATTGCTTAAAAAATTCACTTAGCATCAGTCCTCTAAAACACCCGTTCAGTATAACTCATTCACACAACCGCCTGTTCACAGCATTCATCCCCCAACCTTCACACTTAGTCATGTGCAACAAAGCTCATCCTTCCACATGCTAGTGGCACATTCCACTCACTTTTATCACCACTCATATACTATATCACAACATTCAACACTCTTCTCACTCATTCAGTATAACACTCTAACTGACCACCACTCAGCCACTTTCAGTACTACACTGCAACATCAGCATAAACTGATAACTCACTCACAGAACAAATTATTTACATCATTGACTCCCATCATCCCATTACACCAGTTGAGACACTAAACCCACAAGATTGAATATCACTTACCTCTATCACACATTCACTGACAACTCACAACACACATTCGGCCGTATGCAATACCAGTGATTCCTTCAGAACACCACAATGACACATAGTCGCAGCACCACCTACTGCACCAGTCACTCACTCCACTCTCTAGCCTTCAGGAAGATGCAACACAACTACTATCGGCACAAACCACTCACACTATCACACAAACACATGATAGCTTGTCTATACAACTACCTCTCGTCTCAACCATTAACTTAACCGCTTACCACCTTACTCTGGCATTTGCATCCCTTGACCATTGCCAAACCCACTTTCACTACATGCATGTTCAGTAGCCATTCACCTTTGGTGCTTTACTGCAAGTCAGTACTCCAACTTCTCTCAGGAACTCTTGTTAGCACTTGTTTGTTTGTTTCTCTTATCACTTGCATACTACCTCAAAACTTTTAACTCCTTTTGATAACCACTCTCCTTCAGCTATATGATTAATCCATTCTCGGCTATTCGCAACACCAGTCTGCCACACCATCCGCTAGCAACCATAGCCTCAATCACATTCTTTTACTCACGCCAGCAGTGAGCTGCAGCCACTCACTGTCCAGCTGTCTCACATCTTTCACCCATATCAGTCATTTTAAATATCACTCACCCATGCAATTGGTCGGATGAGTCATTCAGTCATGTCTCACCCAAAGATATGCAAAACCCTATTCTGCCTCACAGGTTGACCTAGCTGCTCAAACTTTCTTTCACAATTCATATCCCAGCCTGCCATCATTCAGACCTCAGACACTTGCAACACTCATTCACTACTTCACATTAAATGCAGTCCACCCCACTTATTACTTACCTAGGTTCTTCACAACACAATTCATAAGCCATCCCCAACACTGGCCATCCCCATAACCACTCACAACCCCACCAGCAATATACTTTACAGTTGGCTGCAATAGTCCTTGCAATCCTACACAGCACACTTGCACTGCACCCACACTCACTGCACATCCACATTCTTAACACAACCCAGTTGCACTGGTCACCTGCAGTCACTCACAGCTTTCACTCAGAACATCAGTGACCAACAAACAGTGCTGGTCTTCACCCACACCTATCATATTGAACTCAAGCTATCATTTACGCACATCAAGCATCTCTTCATGTATTAGACCTCGCTGACAGTACATACTAAAGCCACTCAAAATGCATCTGAACCACACAAAACACTTCTTTCTTCATTCACAAGATTCATGGCCACTGTCATAATTTGATCAAGTCACACTCCATCAGCTACATATACAGCTCACAACCACACAGAGTAATCTCTCACCTCTGTCAATTTACATTGTCTGTTATGGTAGCCCACAGTCAAATCAACACTGAACTGCAGCACCTGCTTGACCACTCACAAGACCACTTTGAGGCTTACTTACAGACCACTTAGAGGCTTGGGTACAGAAACTCATCACAGCATACTTCTTGAGCAGTGTACTACATGCACAGTGACTCACTTAGGACCAACCCTGCACTGATGGTACTAACCTGTACACTTACAGTCATTGTTTTACATCTTCCGCCAACAAAATTACTTGATTACAGTGACAGAGATCAAAATGAAAGAGTAAAGGTGAGGCTGAATTAAAAGGAGTGCAATAATATTAGTGTCTCTTCTTAGTGCAACAGCTTAACACACTACTGTTAAGTTGCAATAGTAGAAAGTGGTAATCTCAGAAAACATCGTAGTAGTGATCATGGAATTATCTTGGAGTAACATGAATATATCCTGAAGTCCTTGCAGGTGCATTTTTGTCTGTGGTAAGCTGAGGTAAATTCCAAGTCAAGTCTGCCTATTCTGCTTTCCTCTTCTGTGCACACGTAAAATAGCTAGAGGTTTTCTTGTGTTCAGACAAGTAAATGCGCTCTTTTTTGTAGACCACCCGTGAAGCAATTATTGGTGTATGTTTTTTTTGTATTGGTGATCTGCTCTGCCTGGTAACTAATAAAACTGTGGATTTCTTAACTTCCTGTATAGGTCAAACAAGGTTTACCCATTACTACTCAAGATCATTCTAGAATAATACATCCCCATCTCGAAATCGACATGCATTAATACAGCCAGAACCTATCCTATGGCAATACATCCCCATCATGAAGTCATTGTCGACTTGTACAGTCCCGTTCTAAAGTTATCCTGGGGTCATCCTTCAGTAAGACATTCTCATTCTGAAGTCATCACAAGATCATTCTGAAATAATACAGCCCCATCCTGAAATCTTCCTAGGATCATCCTGGATTAATCCAGCCTAATCTTGGAATCACCATGAGGTCATCCTGCTGTAGTCCAGGATCATCACATGTTTTCCACTGAAGTAATCAGGAACTAATCCTGGAGTAGTTTCTCTGATGACTCTAGAGTCATCTCATTTAAATATTTCTCCCTATAGGCATACTTCAGGATGGCTTCAGATTTATTTCCCCAGATAATTGCAGGAATAGCTCAGCTGAAGTCATCAGATGACTTCAGAATGACTCCAGGATGATCTTCCCTTTTGACGTGGGATGAGCACACGTCGGGTAGTTAGTGCAGTAGGTGGTGAGAGCAGGGTCCTTGTCACTTCTTCCATTTGCTGATTCCACAGCAGGTCTTCAGATCGGGCACCGCATTCCGACCACGCTAATCACTGCCATCTTCAACGCAAACCTAGCCACGCCCCTGTGATAGTTCTTTTTTAACTGCAGAGCCCTACTTACGGACAGAAGTCACAACATGCATATGTCAGTTTAGGAATTAGCTACAGAAATCATATGTGCACCATTACAATACTTACCAAAAGTCTAACTAATAAAATATATTTTTGTTCCAATATGCTTCAAAGATGATTTATTTAAACTTTGCTTTTCTGTGCTTGATAGCCTGGTCAATAATTAAATTGGTTCTAACTAGGCTGTCTTATTCCCAGTACCAATATTTAACTCTTACTTACCTGGTGGAGAATAATTGGCTTGGCCAGCTGGCAGGAAAGCAGGGAGGAGTTAATTACAGGCTAGCCACTGAAATTAATGTTACTCCACTACAGGATGAGGAGAGTGTGCGTGAAGAACAGACCAAGGGTTGGTTTTCCAGTGGAATCTCCTCATTTTCATAGAACAGCCTGTGTGGGAATTTAGAGCTCTGCACACTGACACAATGATTCTGCCAATCCTGAATCACTCCATGAGCTGGATTTTCTGTGACTGTGTTTAGTGAAACATTCAGGAACTACTGCAAAAGGGCCCATGGTGAAATAAAGGGTTTTTCATAGAATTGGATGAGACCAATCACCAACTAATGGGTAGTGACCACTATAAGAAAAGCTTGCCATCATCAGCTCCTCAGGTCCTGATGAAGATCAGAAGAGGAGGTTCTTGCAGCATGTATGCCTTAAGAGAGGATGGGGGACTTTGCTGGCTGCCCACTTTTACACAAGGACTGGAAGTGATTCTCAAGGGTCTGAATCTTGCCCTCCTACGGACCCAGGGACAAGTAGAACAAGGAAGGGTTCTGTTTGAAAGAATCAACTGCCCTAATGGAAGTGGAATGCACTGGACTGGGCCAAAGCCCATGCTTGGGTTAATGGTTGAGCTTGTCTCTCACAGCCCTCTGTGACCTCGCCCCCTGGGAGCCGTATCTCTCAGTTTGGCAGCTTTATGTGTGACAAGGAGGACGATATTTAGCACAAGGAACAAGTTAGGACCTGGGCTCTTATTTAGTCTTGGAGGGTTGTACTCCATTTCACTAGAACAGTAAAGGGATGTACTTCACTGCCCAGCCAAACTACACCCTACTACAGTGAACTTTCTCCACAGGATAGGTGAAGATATCTGTGCCTTCAGTGGAGATGCACACATGGTGGCTCTGTTGAAGGCACTGAAGCTTTGCTGTGTGGGCAACACATTCAATGCTCACATACAGCAAGTTTTTTTGCTTTCCAAAACAAATCCCCAAAGCAGGAGTTTTTTGGCAGATAAGCAGGAACAAGAAAAAAAGACATAATAAAGTCTGCCCTCAATAGGACAGAAGGTCCAGTGTCCATCAGTTGTATCCACCCGGTAACCAGTGAATACCATCGGAAACATGATGGTCTGCCAAACTCTAAATACGCCCATTAGTCATTTTTTGACCATTGAGGTTGTCCTGAAATGGTGCCTGGGTCACAGTCAGACTCAATTACAGAAGCTTTGCAGTTTGTTGATGCTTTTGATTTTAAAACCTTAAAAATCCATAACTCTGGTTCTCTGAATCTGACAATTTTGTAGGACCGGAGATATTTAATTTGAAAGGTTTTAGTGAAAATGGTGCCAAAAAAAGCACAAAGCGCCAACTGTGGATATCTGATCACACCGGACCGGGACAAAGTCTCAAGTTCAGGCTGACCGTGATGGAGCGTGGGCCGGCTACAGGGATGCAGTTAGGCCCGATGAACAAAGTACCTTAAATCATGGTTTGTGGAGCATTGCAAGGATTCGTGTTGAAGATGTGTTGGGCAGCCAAAGCAATGCATTGGTTTCAAGATGCGGCAAGGATGCATTGCGAGGTACCATGCCATGATCGAGGATCCCGTTGACGAGGGCTTGCAATGTGAAGTCTGGTGTCAAGGATTGCATTGCACAGTCAGGGCGATACGTCGGTTCCAAGGAGCCTGCAACGCTTTGATGTGGAGTTCGGCGTTGTCATCGAGGCAGCCGTCGCTGAGGGATGGGAAGGCCAACGCCGAAGATGTGGTGTGCATTCATGGCAATGCGTCGGTTCCGAGTACTGAGGCGGCGATGCAGGTCTTTGTGACGGGTTTGGCCCACAGTGGCGGTGACGTGTAGGTTCTGCTTGCAGTTTGTGGCACACAGCAGAGGAGATGCTTCGGTTTCACTGGGTAGACTCACAGTTGGCAGATTCCGAGTGCAGGTAGGTGGAGTCCTGTTATGTCCCTGAGGCTTCAGATTAGGAGGCCAGCCAACTTGTCAGATCACGTTGCAGTCTTAGTTTACCATCCAGAGAGGTCCGTGACCCACCTATTGCAGGCGCAGCATGTACTGTCTCTCCCCTGTATCCACTCCTCCACCACCAGATATGAGGAAACGCAATGGTGTCTGGACTAACGCGGGAGAACAACAAACTAAAACAACAAGCTAAAATAACAGGCTAAAAAAAATATCAAAATAACAAACGTGCTTAGTAGTAGTTCTCCTGAACTTCTCACTGTATTTGAATGATGCATACGAATATGGCTTGGAATATCAAGGATATGGAGAACATATGATACCCACAATGAAAATTAAAACCTGCTACCTTACAAGGGCGATCAGATACTTCTTGAAGCTAGACCCAGGTTGCAGCACCTGGAATATAGAACACAATAGTGTAAAAACATAACACATCTAGCCGTTCAGTGACGGAATATAACCTAATACATCAAATGGGCTCAGCACCCAATATACCTCACACACTAACACTCAGTACACATAATGTTGTATTCATAATGCACAGTGAATAGATGAGAGAGCTCTATTTGCACACAGTTAGACTAGAGCACACAATGAGGATAGATTCTATTCACTTAGGGGCCGATTCCGATCTCGGCCGGTAGTGCTCCGAATCGGATTTGGATTTACCGGATCCGATTCGGAGCCCTGTTTCCCGACCGAATCATACGCGGGTCCGGCCGAGCGAGTACGATGCGAGCGCACGCGAAATCGCCGACCGACTCGTTCACGGGTCCGAACCGCACCGACCGACTCACTTGGACTCGACGCGCACCGCGCTATGGAGACGTTTCCCGGCCGGGTAAGTACGATGCGCGCCGCGAGCAGTCCGACCGACTCACGCCGTCCGGCTCGAAAGAGCTGTCGGAGCCGGACTTTGGGGGTCCGCGTCAGACTCCCCTGTACGCGTAGGCGCGCGAGTCGCACACAGGGGGGAACCATGGGTCCCCCCTACCTGTGCATGTACGCCGCGATGCGCATGGACGCATACCCGCTGTAGGGGGCGCCCTTGTTCGCCTCGCACCCATTGAGTCAATGGGAGCCCGTGTACGCGTTGTACGACCGGCTCCCATTGACTTCAATGGGAGTCCGACCGAATCGAGTCCGATAGCATGCGAATGCATCGTACTCGTCCGGTCGGACTGCTAGGGTCCGATTCGGTCGGAATTCTCTCCGGGTCCGGCTCGGTCGGAGAGATTTCCGGCCGGAATCGGAATCGGCCCCTTAGTGTTGTATCATCACACAAGTATTCAGTGTTTCGTGATCACACACATATACATAAGCCCCAAGAATCTAGAGGCTTTCCCGGGATCACAGGAAATTCTAGCGCAAGTCTATGAGATATTACGACCCTCAAGGTTGCAGTCTAACATAAAAGAAAGAAGGTTACAATGTTTCCGCGGGCCAGGAGTTTGCAGACTGCGGCTAAGAATGTAGTGAACATCAATTAGGCAAAAGGGTTTATGTCTAGTATAGGAATGACCAAGGCTGGCTATGCTTCGGGTGGGACTCCTCAGGAATCAGGCGAAGGAGCTGTAGATAAGACAGGCATGTCAGCTCCCGAAATTCGGTAGATAGGATGTGTATGAGGGGGCCCAGGATTCTAAGTAGAAGGAGCTATCTGGAGTTGTCGCCAGGGAAAGCTTCTCCATCCCCAGAAGAAACCACAATCTGTTTAGCCAGGACACATGCTCTGAAGTCTTGTCTATACCCCAAAGTGAAAGAATCACCTGGTGAGCCGTATTTAAAGCAAGAGCCATTTGTCGTACTCTAGTTGAACATAGGGGGTAAGTTAGGGGTTCGGGAGCCCAAGATCGTGTAGGATGGGAATCTCGGGATGATAGTATTAAAAGCTGTCAATATCGCTGTAGTGCTAGAGGCACTCTAATGGTTTGACACCAGGTGATGACCTTTAACTACCATGATTTTAATTGACTTTTTGTGTTTTACTTCACCCTAGCCTGAATGTACGTCTTGAAGATTTCTTCTGTGTAATCTTGCAGTCTTAAAGTGGGAGCTGTCACAGAGTAGAACAGCTTGCCAAGAACAGAACGTGTGGGATGTGCATTTAAAAGCATGAGAGAGAGAGGTGTGGAATGTACTTTTTGGTCTCGAAGTGCAGTGTTATGAGCAGTGGTGCACAAATGTGCATTATGTTGTACATTGGCAGATGAAGTGTGTGATGCTAAGGGCAGTGGTGCATAATTGTGCATTGTGTTGTAAATTGAGAAGTATTATGAAGTTCTTACTATTGGCTTTGACATGGCCTCATGTCATCCTGAATTCTGACTCTGTCTTGCTTGAGCTTTTTTTTGTGCACACAGGCAGGCCCCCAGAGTGCTCAAGTTGTTTGGGTTATTCACGTTCAAGGTTGCTTTGTTTTTGGATAAGAGATTGGTGAATGTACCGGAGACTTTCGTAAGCTTTGTTAAGATAAAGGCTAGAACATGTGAGAATGTAGAGGGAATGTGGGAACTCCTTTTGCCTTGGAATGCTTGCATGGAAAGTGGCCAATTCCAGTAAGTTTCCTTGGCGCGGAAGGAAAGACTCTCGAACCTTCTAGTGTGTTTTGAAACTATAAAGCTGAGGGTGGTTGACTTAGAAACCAGGATTGTTTGAGCCTGAACGGTAGACGCATCGTCAGTGCAGGCATCTGGTTGCTGAGTCTCTTGTGCCCGGCTGTGAATCCCCCAGTCTGGAGTGGGTCATATCCCCCAGTCTGGAGTGGGTCAGGATGAAGATTGCACCAGGTGAAGTGTTTGATTTTTGATTAGTGCCATTCTTTGTGATGTGTCTTTGTGGTGTGTGAGTGGTAGTTATAGTTAGGACCTTGTTTCTATTCAAAAAGTGTTTTTTCTTTTGCCAATATCTTTGGTGCCGTTTGACGAATCTTCACGAAATTTTCAAAACTAATGACCAGCTCCGGTCATCTCCAGTGTTGAAAGTTTGGGGGTGATTTGTCAAGTGGGGGCCGAGGAAAAAGGGGGGTCCCAAAACGCGTTTTCCCCATGTTAATTTCCATAGTAATTTTGGAACAGGCTACAGCCCGAACTGCTGAACGGAATTACACCAAATTTGGCAAAAAGGTAGCTCTTGGTTGAGAAAGCACTCTTTTTTTTTAAATGGTGTAAATCCGTTCAGTAGTTGCTGAGAAATTCAAAAAATAAAAATATTGATATCTGAGCACCGAGGAGAAACCACAAATCCTCCTGAGCACGAGCTTCATTCAAATTGGCTGTCAACACTCCAAACAGAGTGTGTTGGCAGCCATTTTGTGACTCGGTAGAACCAAGTCTCATGAAAAAGTTAGAAAAAGGTTGTAAATGTAGGAAAGGGGTCATGGTAGAAACACTCTGACCCCCTAGGGCTGGTACCCCCAGGGCCAAAAAAAGCATTTTTTTCTTTTTTTCGGCGGAAGTCACACTGGGTGCGCGAATCCCACTGAGAAAATAAAAAAAAAACAAAGCGCGTTCTCCCACGCTTCATTTTCTGTAAGCCCCCGGGTGGGCCAGGTCCCGGGGGCAATGTGTTATTATATAGCAGGGGCCCATGGGGACCCCCGCAGCCCCGAGGACCGCCACCTCCCCGGGGCATTTACACTTTTGTGTGGGGGGCCTAGCGGGCCCCCCAAGCCCCGGGGACCACCACCTCCCCAGCGCTTTGGTTTTTTTTGAGGGGGGGCTCGCGGGCCCCTCCCAAGCCCCGGGGACCACCACCTCCCCGGGGCTGTGCTAATGTTAGGAGGGGGCTGCGCGGCCCCCCTCCTGGAGCCCTCAATGGCCCTGGGGACTGCCATCCCCCAGGGCCGGCTCCTGCAATGTCCTGGGGTGCCCACCCCCGGGACATTGCTGTTTGCTATGGCAGGGCGGGAGCACAGCTTCTGCCCTGTCATAGCAAACACTGCTTTGCTTTGTCATAGCAAACACTGCTTTGCTTCAAAGAAGAAAAGCAGAATTGCTTTTGGGCAAGGGGAGCTGCATGTTAGCAGCTCCCCTTGCCCAAAAGCAATGCCCGCTCCCGCAGGAGGCCAGAAGTGGCCCAGGGGAGGGGGCCACGCGACCCCCTCCCGGGAAAATTATTTAAAAAAATAAAAAACATAGTAAGGCCGGTCTTGGGGGATGGGGTCCCCGGGGCCATAATTAGCCTTAGGAGGGGGGCCATGCGGCCTCCCGCCCGAAAAAAAATGCAGGCTGGCCAGGCCCTGGGGGATGGGGTCCCCGGGGCCAGTAGTGGCCTTAGGAGGGGGAGCACGCGGCCTCCCCTACATTTTTTTTTTTTATAAAAAAAATTGGCAGGCCCCGGGGGATGGGGTCCCCGGGGCGAATACCGAATAATGGAAGTAGGGCGTTTTTTTTTTCTTTCTATCTTGGAGTCGCGACTCCGACGTGGCTCTCAGCGCGGCCCCCCATGTAACGTTGCGTCGGATTCGTGAATTCACCTCAAATAAATAATTTAGTGGTACATAATTTAGAAGGTAGTGTTGTATTTGTGAAGTTGTTTTAAAGAGGAAGTGTGATTGAAGTTAATGACAAGATTACTATTGATAGAGTTGTTAAAAATATATAAAATTGAAAATTAATAGTTAAACTTGAAAAGTGTGTTGTGTTGTAGTGCATTGAATTCATGCTTTTGCAAATTCGCGATGGATTCGAGAATCCTGAAAAATATTTTAAAAACGTATGTATGTTTAAATAAGAATAAGATTTACTATTGTGTTATAGGGTGGCTCTAAAAGAGCCCTTGTTTTCATTAAGAGTTTGTTGTAGCTACATGTAAGTACGGATGCAGAGCTTTAGGTTGTTGAGAAAGACTCTGTTCCCATGATCTGTGAAGTGTACTCCATCACTTCTGTAGATGTCATCCATATCAAAACGTAGATTGTTGTTATAGATGGAGCCCATCCTATGGTCTCTAAGGTAAGCAGAAACAGCTTTATTGACATTCTTCCTAGCTTTTTCAATCTGTGGACAGAATTGAGTTGACCACTTCCATTTCTGTCTTTGGCATACATTAGAGTATACAAAGACAGTCTGGGGGAAAAGCAACATCAATTGTACAAAGGTATCCTTCATGAGCATTTCCAGTCCTACCCCAGTCAATGTGCCTAGGTCATTGCCACCACAGTGCACAATCATGAGGTCAGGGGGTTGGAGATGCAAAAAGGTTTTAACCAAAGGCATCAATTGGTGCCACTTTAATCCTCTCTGTGCAATCCATTTAATATCCACATTTTGCAAAGCTAGTTCTTTGACAATACCTCTGTGTTCAGCATACCTTTTGCACCAGAAAACATAGCTGTGCCCAACAATCCATACTGTAAGCATCTTGAAGGTATGTATGGAAATAATGAAAAGATGTCTGTAGCTGAGGTAGTCAGTTGGTAGAATGAGATATATCTAAAATGGTGGACAAGATGCTGTTTTTTAAAAAGTAGAGAATTGATTGGCTGTTTAAGAACATTGTACACTGAAAAATAGGGTGCATGTTACTTTCTTTAAAAAGCATGTTTGTTATTGGTCAGAAAAAAATGTTTGAAAGGTACAGTTGATAGGATAAGGTCATATTTTGCAAATGTCAACCACACCAGCTGTTTGCATTTGCAACATTGTGTGCTGAACTTGAAAATATGGTGAACTTGTGACCTGTTAGTTCAGTTGAATGTTCCATGGACTGTTACTATGGAAACTGGCATTAAGCAGAATGGGGGAAGGGTTGAATGTTATCTGTGGTTTTAAAATATGGAATTGTAATTTATATATAAGTGATATGTTATTAAAGTAAGATTTCCCAAGTCAGTACTATGTTTAGAAGTGGTGTGTTCTTAAAAAATAGTGGAATTTTTATTTGTAATACATTTTTGAACACCCGTATGGATTCGCGGCTCCATCGCGTCATTGCACGGTGGGGTCGCGACTCCCAAAAATTCTAGAAGCAGTTTGTGCACTTTTAGAAGTCAGTTGGTAAGGGTTAATATGTGTAACCAATCAAAATGTGTTTTATCTTGCTGAGAGTGGTGCATTACATTGATTGTGTGGATAAGAAAATCTTTTATGAGTTTGCGATATTTTAAATTCTACAAATCAATTTTGAAGGTGAGTTATACATTTGTGAGGTGGATTATGTAATAGCTTTATTTTTAATCTTTCAAAATTATTCAAGAAGTGTAATGTTTGAAATAAATTATTAAATGTAGAGATGTGTATTGTAGTTTGTTTTTATTATAGTTAAATGTTGTTTGAAATAGATTTTGTATAGTAATATGTGTATATTGGAAAAAGGATTAGTGATTATGGTAGTTTGTTTTAGTGTGTGGATATGTACATTTGTAGAATACCGCATAATTTTAGGTGTTGCTTTAAAATTGGAGGTGGAGTCTGTCAAGTTTTAAGGTGTGCATGGACTTCTGTTTCAAGTATGTCTCTACTTGTATATGTATTTTCATATGTCTTATACATTTGAAGGTGCATGATGTATAACAAAGAGGTATTGTTGCTTTTTATGTGGTAGGCTGAAGACTAAGGGGCCGATTCCGATCTCGGCCGGTAGGGCTCCGAATCGGATTCGGCTTAACCGGATCCGATTCGGAGCCCTATTGCCCGACCGATTCGTACGCGCGACCGGGCGAGCGAGTACGATGCGAAATCGCCGACCGACTCGTCCGGGCGTCCCGACCGACTCGTTCCCGGGTCTAACCGCACTGACCGACTCGCTCGGACTCGACTCGCACCGCGCAATGGAGACGTTTCACGGCTGGGTAAGTACGATGCGCGCCGCGAGCAGTCCGACCGAGCCGCGCACTCCGGCTCGAAAGAGCAGTCGGAGCCGTACTTTGGGGGTCCGTGTCAGACCACCCTGTACGCGTAGCCGCGCGAGTCGCACACAGGGGGGACCCATGGGTCCCCCCTACCTATGCGTGTACGGCGCGAGTCGCTTCGCCGCGTACACGCTGTAGGGGGCGCCCTTGTCCGCCTCGCACCCATTGAGTCAATGGGAGCCCGCATACGCGTTGTACGACCGGCTCCCATTGACTTCAATGGGAGTCCGACCGACTCGAGTCCGATGGCATACGTGCGCATCGTACTCGTTCGGTCGGGCTGCACGGGTCCGATTCGGTCGGAAATCTCTCCGGGTCCGGCTCGGTCAGAGAGATTTCCGGCCCGAATCGGAATCGGCCCCTAAGAGTAGTAGTGGAATGCTTATGATGCAGCATAATAGTGTTGTTTAAAAGATGTTGACATAAGGTGTTAGTGATTAGTCTTCTTTTTTTAAGTTTCTAGAGAGGTACAGTACATCATTTTTGGTGTTTGCTTGAAATTGGAAGTTTGTTCTGTGAATTTTTATGGTTTGGATAGTGTTATGCTACAGACATATTTATGTATGCTTTTAGGAATATGGTGAGACTTTTAGTAAAGACATGTGAAGGGTTCCTGCTTTGTATTTGGGTTGGTGTAACATTATAAGTAGTTGTAAAATGGTAAAGGTGCAGCCCGAAAGTGAGGTTTGAGATGTTTGTGGAGGTGTTATTTATTAGAGTAATTTGTATGATGTGTGGAAAGGTATATTTCATATATACCGCATAATTTGGTACGTGTTATGCGTCTGAAGATGATAGATGTAAAAAACAGAGGTATACATTTATCTGTGTATTACATTTATATATGATGCTGCTAGCAAAAGGTACAGACATATGCATACATGGTTTTAGAAATATGGGGAGACTTTCATGAAAGATAAGTGAAGTGTTGCTTTGCTCTTAGCTATGCTCTATACCTGATTAGTACTAGAATAGTGAAGCAGTAGTAGTAGAAAAGTGATGTTTAAGATATGTTGGGAGAGGAATTATTGATTGTGGTACTCTATAAGAGTCTGTGTAAAGGTTCACTTTAAATTTGCCGCATAAATCTAGGTGTGTTTGAAAAGTTAAGTGTAGTCTGTCAAGTTTTAAGGCCTTTATGGTCTTGTGAGTGTGGTTATGTTTTTACTTGTACATGTATTCTAATATGTGTAATGCTTTTGGCAATAGGTATAGTTAGAAGCATGCATGCTTTTAGGAATATGGTTAGAGTTATGGTAGAGACATGTGATAGGTTGCTGCTTTATGTTTGAGTAGGTCTAATATTCGTAGAATGGTGAAGCTGCAGCACAAAAGTGAGTTTTAAGACATTTTAGCAGAAGGGATTACTGATTAGGCTACTTTCTATGAGTCTGGGGAAAGGTACACTTGAAATACACTGCAGAAAGGTAGGTGTGTCTTTGTAATGTAAAGTTCAGTCTACTTGTTTATTTCTGTTATATATGCTGATGATTTCAAAAGGTAGACATATATGCATGTATAGTTTCAGGAATATGGTGAGATTTATAACAGACTCATGTTTAGCTTTTATGCTTTATTTTGAGTACGCCCAACACCCTGAGTAGTTACAGAATTTTGAAGCTGCAGTACAAAAGTGTACACCATGTCATAGACCTGACTTTTGTGCTGCAGTTTCAGTATTCTGCTACTACTCAGGATGTTGCACTCCTCCAATCACTCAGGTAGTACTGCAGTACTACTCCAATCACTCAGGTAGTACACATGCACTTATAAAATCACTCCGGCACTTTCTATGTACTCTTGTAATCTCCCAGATATTACTCCTGCAATCATGGAATCATCAGGCATTAACTATGTACTCCTCTAATCCCCCAGACATAACTCCTGCAATCATGCAATCATCAATGCGTTAGCTATACACTGGTTTAATCACCCAGGCACTACCCTTGCACTCCTCCAATCACCCTGTCAGGATCTAAGCACTCCTCCAATCACTTAGCCAGTGCCTATGCACTTATCAAATCACCCAGGCACTACCTTTACACTTTTGCAATCACTGAGGCACTACCACAGTATTACTCTAATCACCCAGACAGTACTGATGCACTTATAAAATCACCCAGGCACTTTCTATGTACTCCTGTAGTCCCCCAGATATTACTTCTGAACTCATGCAATCACCAATGCATTAGCTATACACTGGTTCAATCACCCAGGCAATACCTTTGCACTCCTCCAATTTTTTTTCAGGATCTATGCACTCCTCCAATCACTTAGCCAGTACGCATGCACTTATAAAATCACCTACTCACTTGCTATGTACTCAAGTAATCCCCCAGATATTACTCCTGTAGTCATGGTATCACCCAGGCACTAGTTATGTACTACCCCTGCAGTCATAGAATCATGCAGTGTCTACCTATGCAGTCATATATTCATATTTATTTTATTTATGTTTTTGGTCAATAAAAACCGTTACACATTCATTCATTCATTACATTTCATAAAAGTTAATCATAACTTATGTTTCTGACGACTCTTTTAAAACAAACTTGTACGTCCATTTTAAAAATAAGTATAAAAATTACATTAATACTGTTCTAGTATGGCCTCAATTTGAAAAACTAGCTACTCTGTACATGGCAATTTTTCTCAGTGCTTTATGTAATCCCATTATTCAATATACAAGAGCTAGTTTTTAAAGTGCTATTATGCAGAGGTGCATTTTAATTCAAGTGTCTTCTTTCTCGTTATCACAGGTTTTAAAGTGCGTTGTCTTTATTCTTCTGTTTTAATCGCTCTTTTAACTCAAGTTTCTGTAGATTTGACCTTCAGTTCTTTAGCTCAACGAAATTACTGTTCTTTCCTTGTACGTTACATAAACCCTTTGTTAAGGTGCAGATACAATTTGCTTCCCAGTTATAGTTCTTTGTCAAGGTGCTGAGGCCCTAAATTGATTGCTCTAATGCTTTCATGTTTATTTTTACAAATTTTACTCCCCGGCATATAAGCGGAATAGAGGAGCCACCCAACCAATGGGCTACTCCTTGCCTGCATGTTCTTATTTCCAGTTCTCTAAAGATTCTTTTCAGCATTATCTTTCTTTCTGTCGGGTAACTCGGGCAAACACAGAATATGTGTGCAAGAGTTTCTTCCTTATATTTGCATAAACGGCATTCTTTGTTCGATGTCTGATCCTTCCAGGATGGCATCAGGTCTTTTATTTCCCATTTTCCAAAATGGTACTTCATAAACTGGAGTTTTATTTTTAATGAAAAGTATGCTGTAAAATAATCCTGGTGCCGTAGTTTATTGTAGGAATTAATCAATGTCCAGGCATGACGTCTGAGTGCAAGGCTTGTCTTATCTGTTAAGTATGAAAGCTGCTTATTAGTAGCTTTTATCACTTTATAAAAAGCCTGTTTCCCAATACTTGCACTCCAGGCGTCTTCTATTCCAAGTTCCTCGATAATCTGTTTTAGATATAGCCCCCAAGAATCTTTTTTCTTTTGTTGTAGTTGCTCCTCTATTTCCTTCCAGCACATATGGTTGATTGACCCTCTTTCTGACGCGCGTAATCGCCAACATAGTTTTATAAAGGCTCCTTTGCATTGGTATTTTTGAATTAGCAGCCCAAACTCCAAACGCACCTGTGCTGGAGATGCAGTTTTCGTGATGCTGAACACAGATTTGTATACTCTTGTTTGGATTTTATTTAAAATATCTTCTGCGCGTCCTTTCAATGTCTCCATACCATAAGTCACTGTTGGCATTAACTGAGCACTCATCACTGTTAAAAGATGGTCAAATGCAGGACAGCTCAGTTTCTTTTTTATTGTTCTGAAGCCGTAGTTTAAGGATTGCACTTTCGCCTGCATTGTTTCTATGTGTTGTTTACCTTTCATTTGATGCTCCACAATAAATCCTAAGTATTTGTATGACCTAACTTCCTCAACTTTGTTCCCTTCCAAGAACCAGGTGTACTTCTTGATCTTCGAGTCTACCAACCACACAACTTTAGTTTTCTTCAGATTTAGCTCTAGCCCATTTTTATCCATGTATGTTTTTAAGGCGTCCATACTTCGCTGAAGTCCTATTGGCGTTTGACTCAATAAGACAATATCGTCAGCGTACTGTAGATATTCCGTTTCTTCTTGAGCCAGTATGGGCAGATGAGCGTTGACGTTCTGTATAGTTTGTGCTAGGTCTGCTAAATATATATTGAAGAGGCATGGGGCCAATACACATCCCTGTTTTAATCCTTTATTTGTGTAAACTTTGTTCGTTACACTCTTGCCATCACCAATTTTGACCTGGGCCCAAGTTCCTGTATATAGCTCTTTAATTGCCTTTAAAAGGCTATTCGGTACACCCCATGCAGCCATCTTTTTCCACAAGTCCTCCTGTGGCACTCGATCAAAGGCAGACTTCAGATCTACAAAGCAGGCATATAGCTGCGTTTTCCTTATTTTAGCCTTTTCTGCCAACAGTGTCACGGCTGTTAGATTTGTTAGGGTCCCCATTCCTGCCCTAAACCCTGTTTGTGGTCGGGGCAAGATGTTGTTTACTTCTAGCCACGATTTCAGGTGCTGCAGAAGACAGGTTACATATAGCTTTGCCTCCACATCCGTTAATGCTATGAGTCTATAGCTTGTTGTTAATCGAGGATTTCCGCTTTTATATATGGTCTAGAAAATGCTGCCTTTCCAGGAATCTGGGCCGGAGTTCGTAATATATAGCTCATTAAATAATGGGGTAAAGTATTCTGCCCAATAAGACGGATTTTCTTTAAATAGAGCGTTAGGTATACCATTCGGCCCTGCTGCTCCCTCTGATTTTAGATTCTTTATAGTTTTTTCTAGTTGGTTGATTTCCACGGCCGGTGTGAAGTTTTCCAAGCTGCTTGTTATATTCTTTTTATCCCTTTTATCATTTGGTGATGTTACCAAGCTTGTTGATGTTTGGCATATACTCGTATTTCTGTCATTCACCATGTGATCTTGCATTCCTTTTGCCTCGGTTTCGGGATATATTTCCCACACGTGTTTTTCCCACGTAGCAGCGTTTATACCTGCGTTTTGGTGTCGTGTGTGCCCTACAGACAGGCCATTTATCAATTGCCAGAATTGTTTACTTTTCCGTTGTCGGCAGCAATTTGTTCCACAGATCCGTTTGATATCTTATTTTTGCTTCCCAGCAGTTTTTCTTATACTGAGTTTTCAGTTCCCATAATCTGTTTTTATCACTTCTTTTCCCTTGCTTAAGCTGTTTCATTAGAGTTTCATTAGAGTTATGCTTTCTCGTAAAATTAGCATTTTTTCTCTGCGCAGTTTGTTGCTGTACCATCTTTGCATTTTTGTTCCTTCGTTTTGCTTTCTATTCCCATTAGTCCAACATGTCTGCCTTTTTATTGTGAATTTTTCTAGTAGTGTGTTTATTAATCATTCCCATGCTATTTTTAACTCCCCTTCTTTTATTTGTTCATTTTTCTCCCTTTTTTGTTTATTTTTTATTGTGTCCGGAGTCCCAGCATGTGTATATACCTCCTTTAATATCCTCGCTATCCTTTACCCCTCCATTTCAAACTTTTTAAATTATATGTTACAGGGGCCGAGAGAAGGTTGTTCGATGCATGATACAGCTCTGTCATATATTTTATTCCAATGATCTGTGGAAAGTGATCACTCTCCATACGGGGACAAATTTGAGAGTGACATACCCGCAGCATTGCGGCTTCATTTACTAAGGTGTGATCTATAGTTGAACTCTTATTCCCACTAAAAAATGTAATAGCTGCCGGTGTGTCTTCTTTTATATTTCCGTTCAAGAGCCTCAATCCCATCTTTTCCAGCTTGTTTTTATAAATATTCTCTTTCTGGCGCTGGTTCCTTGTCTTCGTGTTTTTACTTATGCCTGACATTATGTAAATTGCCTGTTTATATTGCAGTCATGTAATAACCCACACATTACCCTTGCAGTCATAGAATCACCCAGGCCCTACTGTTGCACTCATCTATTCACCTAGGCACTTCTTAGTGACTCATCTATGCCTTCAGGTGCTATTTATACACTTATCCTTGCACTGAACCTTTATGTGTGCACTCATGTAATTAGCCAGTCACTATCCATCTTCTCCTGCAATTACCCAGTGACTACCTTTGGAGTCATACAATCACCCAAGCACTACCCATGGAATTATGCAATCACTCATGCAGATCTATTACATGTTTCAGTTGTAAGTTGCACTATATTCCAGAAATATTGTATAAATATTTCTTTTAGATATGATGATGATTTGAAAATGTAGAGACATTTGTATGCATGATTTTAACAATATGGAGAGACTTATGGTTGAGTCATGTAATAGTCTGCTGCTTTATATTTGGCTAGCCCAACACTCATGCAGTTATAAAACCAGCCAGGTACTACCCATACAGTCTTCCAATGATCCAGCCACTACATATGCACTGCTGTAATCACTCAGCCATTACTCCTGCACTCATGCAAACATACAGGCACTACCTATACACTCATGCAATCACCAAGGTATTACCCATGCACTCTTTGGATCATGTAGCCACTACTCATGTACTTATATAATCACTCAGGCACTAACGTTGCATTCCTTCTATCACGGAGGTACTACACTTGTACTTATGTAATCATTCAGCCAGTAGTCATTTTGTTATATAATCACCCAGGCACTACCTTTGCACTCCTTTATTCACTCAGGCACTACCTCAGTAGTGCTGCAATCACCGAAGAAGTACCTATGCAATTATAAAATCACCCAGTTACTTTCTATGTAGTCATGTAAATCCCCAGATATTACCCCTGTAGTTATGCAATCACCCAGGTGTTACCTATGTAGTTCTTTAATTCCCTAGACGTTACCCCTGTACTCATGCAATCACCAATGTATTGGCTATACAGTGCTTAAATCACCCAGGCACTATCCTTGCACTCTTTCAATCACACACGCACTACTCTTGTACTTATGTAATCACTCAGCCAGTACTCATGCACTTATAAAATCACCCAGGCACTACCTTTGCACTCCTGTAATCACTCAGGCAGTATCTTAGTACTTCTGTAATCACCCAGGCAGTACTCATGGACTTATAAAATCACCCACTCACTTCCTCTGTACTCCATAAATCCCCCAGATTTTACCTCTGCATTCATGCAATCACCCAGGCACTAGTTATGTACTACCCCTGCAGTCATGCAATCATGCAGGCTGTACCGATGCACTCATGTATTAACCCAGGTACTAACCTTGCAGTCATAGAATCACCCAGGTTCTACTGTTGCACTCATCTATTCAGCTAGGCACTACTCAGTGACTCATCTATGCCTTCAGGTGCTATTTATACACTTATCCATGCACTCAACCTCTATGTGTGCACTCATGAATTAGGCAGTCACTATACATCTTCTCCTGCAGTTACCTAGCGACTACTTTTGGAGTCATACAATCACCCAAGCACTACGCATGGAGTTATGCAATCACTCAAGCAGATCTATTACATGTCTCAGTTTCTAGGTTTCACTATATTCCAAAAATATTGTATATATATTTCTTTTAGATATGATGATGATTTGAAAATGTAGAGACATATATATGCATGCTTTTAACAGTATGGAGAGACTTATGGTTGAGTCATGTAATAGTCTGCTGCTTTATATTTGGCTAGGCCCAACACTCATGCAGTTATAAAAACAGTCAAGTATTACCTATGCAGTTTTCCAATGATCCAGTCACTACATATGCACTGTAGCAATCACCCAGGCATTACCGCTGCAGTCATGAAATCACCCAGGCACTACCTATGCACTCATGCAATCACCCAGGTATTACCCATGCACTCTTTCAATCACCCAGCCACTACTCATGAACTTATATAATCTCTCAGGCACTATCCTTGTACTCTTTCAATTACGTACGCACTACCCTTGTACTTATGTAATCACTCAGCCAGTACACATATACTTATAAAATCACCCAGGCACTACCTTTCCACTCCTCCAATCACTCAGGCATTCCTTCAGTACTCCTGCAATCACGTAAGCAGTACTCATGCAGTTATAAAATCACCTACTCATTTGCTATGTATTCCAGGTCCTACTGTTGCACTCATCTATTCACGTAGCCTCTACTCAATGTATTTTTTTATTTAAAGATAATAATGTTTGTATAAAATTATTTTAATAATATTAAATAATTTTTAGAAAGATAATAAACTTTACTTTTTTTTAGATATTCTCCATAATTATTAAGAAATATTCAATATGGCAAGAAAAGTTGAAAAGAAAAGACAACAAAGAAAACAGATCTATTTAAAGGAGAGAGAAAAGCAGTAATTAGATCAGAGGTCTTCAATCTGCGGGGCGCAACCCCCAGGGGGGCCGTGGAGTCCTGGGAAGGGGGTCGCACATTTCCCAGCCTCACTTGTCCCTGCAATCCAAAACGTTTGCTTTCCTTTTGGAAAAAGACAGTGGCCCTGGGAGGGCTAATTTAGATCCTTATCAGCTGCTTGCCTGAATGAAATGCAAATCACTCCAAGCATTGTGATGGCAAAGATTTGGTATTTTAAGTGGAAGTGCAAAGAGTTAACAACTGGGCTGGGAAGTGCTTGATTTTAATTTTAACTGCATTTACACAGCCCTTAGTACCCCTAAAGAGGTGTTGAAGGGACAGTTATGTGAAAAACTAATTGTATTACACACGCTCTGGTATTACTACAAATCTTCATTTTACAGGCACCATTTTATCGTAAAACTATTTGCATGTTTTGCAGCATTCTATCTTACACTGTGTGTAATGCAAGCATAAAATAATGACTTACATATTCACAGTGCTTTCTGTCACAGGCTGTGACCTCGTGGCACTAAACACACATCACTATTCTCCACTGCACCAATCAAGATTTAATTCTGTGGCTCTCTGGTTACACACAGAACTCTGCAGTGCATTAACTAATAGAGGTTTTATAATGTACTACAGTGCATTTCCCACTGAGTAACAACTTTTTAAATTAATTTTTAATTTACGCTGCCCATTATTTTATATGTAGATACCTGATGGTGAAAGACCTAAAAAACGTACAGAAAATTTTGGGGGCTTATTTATGAGAGGCTTGCATCACCAGAGCATCACTTTTTTTGATGCTCCAGTTGCGCAAGCGTCTCAACCATACCTATGAGGTGGTGCAAAGTCACCCTGCATGTCTTTGCATGGCCTCACAGATATGGAGTAAGACATAGCAGCGCAAGTCACTGCGTTGCCTCACTCTGCGTCAAGGGGGTGTTCAATGGGCTTTGCATGGGGTTCCATGCAACACCCATGGATTTTGATGCTGCCCCATATTTACAAGATCATGTAAACCTGGGGCAGCTCCAAAAACGGAGCCTCCCCAGTGGAGGCTTAATGAGGAGAAATGTTTTAATTTCTCCTTGTTTTTCCTCTTTCCATGTCTGCTGCATTCTGCATCTCACATAGAAAGAGGAAAACGCCTCTCGGGATTGTTTTTGTGAATGAAGGTGCCCCATCCTGTACAAATACAAACCTGCCTATGCTGGTGCTAGGCAGCAATTTGTGCGCCAACGCAAGGGAAAAGGACAGGAATTTCATAAATACGGTGCATTCCTGGCCTTTCACATTGGCATAGAGCAGCGCAGCAAGAAGACTTGCGGAGCTGCCCTACGCCAATTCCTCATAAATGCGTCCCTTTGTTTTTAGCTACACCTTTGACTACACCCCCACGCTCACTGACCTTTGGTTTGCTAAACACTGTTTAATGTTATTTCCCCACCGTAAAAATTATTTGCTGTGGGAATTGGGGGCGTTTATGGTTGTCGATGATGAGGAGTACCAGGTTCTAGAAATTTTTGTCAGAAGGGGTCCTTACGCCTAAAAAAGTTTGACAAGGGGGTCTCGGCATCAAAGAGTTTGAAGACCTCTGAATTAGATGAAGTACAACATGTTACGTTGAAGAAAAAGTCTTCTGGTAAGAGAATTTGTTAAAAGTGTTTTAAAAAATGTAATGGATTTTCAAAATGGGGAAAAGAGAAAGAAAAGTACTATAAACAATCAGAAGCAAACGAAAAAAAGAGCAAATTAATGCAAAATCAGGTTATATAGAAAACAATCCATGTTGAAAAAAGGATGAAAGAATATAAAGACATTAGGAAGAGAATGTATAAAAGTAGAATACTACAAAATTTATCGAAAGATTGCAAAAAATATAAAAGAAGATCTGCATTTTACAAGAAGAAAGAACAGATTGAAAGTGTAGTCGAAAAGGCTTTTGAATTGAAAAGAAAATTGTTTATATTAGTATTGAAGAGAATAAAAACATTGAATAAAACAATGCACTTTTTGAAGGAGAAAACTAAAAGAAAAACTGGTTAATAGAACTAACTTCTGCAAAAAAATTTCGGGTGAATGGAAGCACACTTCTAGTACTGAACCTTTTTAATGAAGAAAGCTATTTTCAACGGATCACTGACAGAATATCGATAATAAGAATATCGAGCTACAACAATATCGAAGAAAAAATATCGAATGACAGAATATCGACTCCCTATCTACAAACAGGTAAGTACAAAAAAATCGAATCCAAAATATCGTTGTTAAAAATATAGGGGCCCATTACGATAACCGGCGGTAAAAAAAACGCCATCCATCATAGCCTGAAAAGACTGCCCGCCTGCACCATGGGAATACCGACCAAGCAATTATGATGACGCGAAGCAACCACCGCCCGCGGCGGAAAAAACACACAGAATACCGCCCGTCCATGTCAGAGTCTAAGATAATCCGTCCGCCACGGACGCAATACCGCCCGAAAACCCCAAATACAACCGCGCTGACGAACTAGACACCGGCCGTCAAATTATGATCCCCCCGACATGAGCGCGGTAAACCAACATATTTCCCGCCCGCAACGGTGAACAACAGAAATGAATAACTGACAAGGCGGAAGGCCTGGCGGCCACGTCCGTGCACGGAAACATTGGGAGCCCAAACAAATACACACAACACGGCCAACAAGTCCACACAGCAAACAACGCCAAAATACCCAGACACAGAACCCATCCCAAAGACACATCCCCCTGGCAAAACAAAAAAAACACAAATCCCAGGACACCACGCCCAACACACCTGAAAACGACAGACCATCATGACACACCCACATAGGTGAGTACAAAAGAAGCCCCCTCACAGACCACAAACCCTTGCACCACTACAAAGCCAAGACCACAGCAGAGAACACAGAGAGCCACAGAGGAAAGCAGTATACCACACGCACGCACACATCACACCCATCACCACCACCACCACCTAAACACCGGCACCACTAACCCCCTGCACATCACACACCAAACACACCACACCAGCACCACAAAAACCAAACCACGCACCATGGCAACACAACGAATGCCCAAGTTCACTGCCACAGAGTTCACGGTCATGGTCGACGAGGTCATCAAGGTGCACCCACAAATCTATGGGAACCAGGTCCAACAGACACCAGTAGCCACCAGAAACAGGATGTGGAGCAGGATCGTAGACCAGGTGAATGCAGTTGGGAACGTGCCACGCAACCGGGGGGAAATAACCAAGAGGTGGCAGGACCTGAAAAGCGTGGTCAGGAAGAAGGAGGCCAAGAACCGTGAGCTGGCTGACAGGACTGGCGGCGGAAATCCCGCGCCATTCAAGACCTTCAAGGCATGGGAGGAGAAGGTGCGAGGCATTCTACATCCGGAGAGTCTCACCGGAATACCAGGGGGAGTGGAGGCTGGTAAGTACAAACAAATGTATACCAGCACACCGCTATGTACTGTCATGCACTACCACAATGCCATAGCTCCGAGGGCCGAACACCCCCATGTCCAGTACACAATTCACAAGACATCCCTCACACATGCAACAGACACTCACACACACTCAGCCCATAGGCACCAACAAACAAAACCATGGGGGCATGTGTACAGTCAGCCAGCACTACAACTCCCACCAGCTCCCCTTGTAGGCCAGATGCGCCGGAAGGAGCGCACCCCACACCCACACCCATGTGGCAGCCATAGCTGCACAAACCAACAAGTAACAGGTAAGTAGCCTTACCACAAGGCCCGTGTATCGGAGGGGGACTGCAGAAGTACACCCCCCACCAGGCCCCCAGTCCTACAGCACAGCAAGATGGAGCACTCCCCACACCCATGTGTCAGCCATCGCAGTGCACACCGTCATCACACAGGTAGATATGTTACCTGACATGGAGGGGTGTCTGTGGATGGTAAACCATCACCACAACTCACAACACGGCCCCCACACCCACAGACCAGCAAGATGGAGCACCCCTCCTTCTCATAACCATGTGGTAGCCATTGCATTGCTCCCTCCAAACCAACAAGTAGGTAGACTACTGTACAGGGCGGGGTGTCTGTAGGCATGAGGACTGTACTACGACTAACATGTGGGACATGTCACGTAGCAGAGGAACAGGTAGCACTGCTCCCTGTCAGAATCATGTGACCAATGTGCACACGGACATAAATTACAGAGTCATAGCCCACATGAGCCATCTCAAATACAGTAACATGTAAGGAGTCACGTCTGCATGCACAAGTCTCACAGGAGTACTGACCCACATGGCGTGCACTGTGCCAGTCATCACACACATCAGCAACACCATCCAAGTCTTGTCCATGTAGTCGTGTCTGCTTGTTCCCTTGACATTGTACAACATCACCCATGTAAGTCTATCTTTTCTAAATGTAACAGAGTGGAACCCCAGTAATGTCACATAAACTACTGGACCCATGAACCACACAGCTACACAATGCACATTCAAAATCTCATCCATCTCATCTTCCAGCCCCAGTGTCATGAAAGTTATATCATCTAAACAGTTGCCCCATATACAGTAGTTCAGCAAAGATTCCTGCCGATGACTAATAATGTGTCTGCTGTGTCTGAAGCGCACGTCACACTGTGAGTTACAACATACAAAATATAGTCAACACCCCAAGAGCACTGCATTGCTGCACATGGCTGAGAGTAGCACGCACACCAAGGAATTGTCCCATCTGCAATACGTTGTGTGGCACACAACCATTACTCACTCACTACAATGCTTGCAGTGTAATGTCCTTAAATGGCAACAGTGGGCAGATATGCTGGGTAAGTCAGACATACACACACCTTTGTCTCTGTAGTGTCGTGTGGCCAAAACACATGTCCCCTTCTGCACCCATATGTCACAGTATGTACCACAGTACCATATTTCATCTCTAAAACGTCCATGGGGCTGTACCCCTTTTGCCATCTGCGTTTCCAAGCGTTGCATTTGAACTCCAAAAACATATATCATCTCAAAAGCGTTCATGGGGCTGTACCCCATTCCCACCAAAGCCACAAAATGTAGGGGTACTGCAACACACACCAATTGGCATTTCAAATCCATCCCATGCCATATGCACCCATCACACTATTCCATTGCCTTGATCACGCACACACATTGTAGAGCCATACACACGCATCTGGGAAATCAGTGCACAACTGTGCACAAACTGTGCATGTCAGACATCTAACACAAACCTTGCAAGGTGCAACACAATAACCTTTTGGCTCTGCCCCACAGGTGATGAACAGCATGATGCTGCGGATGGAGACAGCAGCCATCACAGCCAGTCCACAAGCCCCCCACCCGGACTCACGGATGTGGAAAACCTGGACACCTCTACGGACGAGGACTCCCGAGCTGGCACATCTGGTGTGGCAGGGTGCAACAGCTCCCCAGGACCCCTCCTACCCACCAACCCATCTCCCAGGGCTGGTGACCAGTCCCAGGCCCCTGCTGCCAAGGTCATTGCGGCCACCACCACCGCCGCAACCACCACCACCATCACCACCACGAGGGCCTCCCTGACCACCAACCCTGCGCAAGAGGTGGCACGCACCTCCACATCTACCCTGGGAGCCAGAAGGAGGCCCTGGGTGACCAATGTGGCGAGTGGGCAGGTCGGTGGCAGCAGTCCAGGTGGGAGGAGCAGGGTCAGGCCAACGCCAACAGAGCCTGGGAGCCAAGCCCTGGCGCAAATAGCCAGAGTCCTTGGGGCCTATGAAGAGGCCCAGGGACAATGGGCCAGGTCAGCTTCCGACACGAGGGAAGTACTTGGGGTGTTGAGGTCCATGGACGCCCACATGGGTCAACTTGTGGACCTCATGGGCCAGCTAGTGGTGGAGGTGAGGGCCCACTCAAGGCCAACCACACCACCTCCGCCACCACCTGCTGGAGCGCAGGGACGTGCAACATCCAGTTCCCCTGCATCCACAGTGAGTGGGCAATCCTCACCCACCACCAGCAGCCCACACATACAACCCCCCCCTCCCAAACGTGGAAGGGGCCGTCCGAAGAGGAAACAGATGTCCAGGGAGGACTTTGCACGCTCCAAACGCCAGTGAGTCAGCCAGCCACGGTGGCCATCCCCTGCATTCACTTGGACTACCATCCTACCCCACACTGCCAGTTGAATGGCATATGTCTGTTGGACTGCGGACCCAGGACAACATGGGCACACCTTGACCATCACGCGGACATGACCGTCAACTCATTGTACAGCATGCACCACTTCCTTGATCACCTTTCCCACAAACACGTCACCTTTAAAATAAATACACCTGTATCACATTCTATGTTATCTGCTCTGTTTATTATCAAGGATGCACAACCGTTAGCATGATCAGAAATGCATCTGTAGTGTGGTATGTCGATAGGCCAGGAGAGGCTGTAGGGACCTAGGGGTGAAAAACAGAACAAGAGTCCATTGAATGTGTGTGTCACACACTCATCACACAGTACTAGTCATCAGGTCTAAGCAATGTACACACATCTCACAGAGCAACAGGGCACAATGTCACAGCCACTGTCAGTGGCATACTACCCTGGACATGGACCATTCCCACACAGCACTCAGTGAACAATAGTCCGCCGTGACAATGCACACATACACCTACACAACTACAGCAACATCAGCCGTCGTACATGGTCACTCACCGTCAAGTGAAGTAGTGGGCGATGAGCTGCTGACGCTCATTCACTGCTTCCTCCTCTCCACTGTCCTCGTCACTGGACATGGCTTGGCCTGCAGGCGGGGGCCCTGGCTGATCACCGTCATCCACTATCAGGGGGATCTGCCTGCGAATCGCAAGATTGTGCAGCATGCAGCATGCCACAACTATCTGGCACACCTTCTGTGGGCAGTATGCCAGTGCACCCCCGGTGCGGTCCAGGCATCTGAATCTGGACTTCAGGAGTCCAAAAGTCCGCTCTACCACACGTCTGGTCCTCCCATGTGCCTCATTGTATCTGACATCAGCTGGTGTCCGAGGATTGCGTAGTGGGCTCAGCAGCCAAGGCCCATTAGGATATGCAGAGTCACCTGGGTGTGAGAAACACAGAGAAACGTTGCATTCCCAACAGGATACAAGGCAGCATGTCACACCCAGCACGCTACACGAGTATGCATACTCACCAACAATCCATGCACGTTCCGGTTGCAGATTGGTCATCATACGTGGGAGGATGCTGTGGCGCATGATGTGCGAGTCATGGGTTGATCCGGGAAACTTCGCACACACGTGTGTGATGATCATGTCCGCCAGGCACACCACTTGCACATTCAGGGAGTGGAAATGTTTCCGGTTCCTGTAGATGTGCTCCATGGCCTGTGGTGCAACAAGGCCAACATGGGTGCAATCAATTGCACCAACAACCTGGGGGATGCGTCCAAGGGCATAGAAAGCACCCTTCACCGCCGCCAAATCACGAGCCCTGGGGAATCGGATGTACCGGTTCCTGTAGAGCATCATAGCTGACAGGACATCCCGTAGCACCATGCTGAACATGGGCTGGGACATCCCACCTCCACTGCCCACCATGTGTTGAAAGGATCCGGTAGCGAAAAAATGCAGTGCAGCCATCACCTTAGCCGTGGGGGTGAATGCTGTAGGATACACCCTGCGAGGACGGAGGTGGGGTTCCAACATTGCACATAGGTGACGCAGGGTGAGTCGGTCCAAACGGAACTTCCTTATGACCTCCACATCCTCCATGTCTGCCAGCAATTGGTAGGGGCGATGTATGTTTGGTCTCCTCCTAGGACAGATGGAAGTGGACACATGTCAATGCAACACACCACGTGGTATTTACACATACACAAAACAAAGATCACTGACAAAGCAATAGAATCACAGAACAGCTGACAAGTAGGGACAGCAAAGCAACATTACTCTTACACAGGTCCCCTTACCAATAGCAAGGACCACTGACACATACCATTGCTATGAGCATGCACATGGGGATTTAGGCCATATTAGCTTGAAAGGCATGATGATGGTTTCAGACTGCATATGTGGGAAGCGGCAACACCACGGCAATATACCTAGCTGCTGTGCCTGACACCGCTTCCGAGGCTGGGTGAGTATGGCACACACCAACAACACAACGTACACAGGCTGAGCGGTACACCAATCGCAACAGCTTGGACACGCAGAAACAGCCCCAGGGGGCTATATGAGTGTGGGAGGGAGACCGGCATTACCACAGCTTCCAGGGACTGCTGCCTGGCATCCCTCAACAACACCTGCTGCTGCTGCCACCTGTCCACCTTCATGTCGATGACTCTGAAGATATGTCCAGGTCCACTCACCAGCGAGGAGCTGGAGATCCTGGATTCCGAGCTCCACGCACACTGCCCAAGGCTATTTCTTGCAAAAGTCAGGTGTGTGTAAGACAACTACAGTGTGTGTGGGAGTGCATGTGGGGGACACACATGTCGTTGATCCGCAGCACTATGAGTCAGAGCCTGTGGGGTTCCAACATGCACTGCTTACCATGCTTACTACAGGTGGAAGGGGTATGTAGGCTCTCTGGCGCTTTCCCATGCATGTCCTCCTGAGTGGTGGTACATGGCATTTTCATGTCAGACATCCAGTGACGCAGCCACTTGGCAATGCATGATTCTGGGCAGCTATTGCTTGTGTGAATGACTGGCTGGGTCCCTGCAGGCCTTCTCAGTCTCGGCAGACCTGGGCTGCACATTGACCGCCCAATCCTAGAAGGAAACTACACTGACTGTACAGTGGGTTACATGTGTCATCAGTTCACAACTGTCAGGAAATGCGCAAACTCAGCCCTGACGATTGAACACTACAGGCCATGTGATGGCGATGTGTGTGAGAGAAAGTGGCACTGAATGTGACCTCCATTGCGGGGTGAGCCATTCACAGGGCGAGTACGTTGAGGGCTGCGCAGTGTTGGACACAGTGAGTCCACCCACAAAGATGTGTTGCCTTGTGATCTATGTGTTGGACTACCTGACACTGGACAGTAGATGTGGGCAGACTACACATTGCTCAAAGTGCTGGCATCCTGCATGTGAATGGGATGGACAGGTACTGTGTACACACTCCCACCAGCATGCATTCATGTGTGGTGTACACATGCTGTTATGCCATGTCCGATACCGTCTTGGCTCTGTTACACGTCTCTGATCATTTAGGATGGGTCAGCATCATGCCACTGTGATTGGTGGATGTGGGTGATGATGAGAAGTGTATGAGTGATATCTCAACACACTTGTGTACCATCCCTGCAGTTGAAAGTCCTCCGGCCAAAGGCCTTGTGATGAGCCATTGCATCCAAGTTGATGCCTCTGTGTATGTGTAACCGACAGTGCAGCAAATCCCACAAAGAGGGTGACGTCATCTGCCGGATGTGCGACTATGTTGTGGGGACTAATCGGGGGATGCCCCCTCGTATTGTCAGGTTGGCACGGCGCAGCATTTCACCACTAATGGTCTGCTTCTTGACAGTCACACAGCCTGTGCTGGATGCACGTTTGTAGGGGCATTAGCAGCAAGCAGGTGTACAGTATTGTGGGATGGTGTCTCCTGCTGCGAGAGGCAGCATGTGTCCACAGCCTACCCATTATCTGGGTGAATTGTGATGTTTGTTGTGTGATGCAGTGGGTTGTAAGTGTACTCTGTGCTGGGTGCATCTGACATGCATATGCGATTCCTGAGGGTTAGGATGTAATTTGAGCACTCTGCATTGTCAATGCGTTCAGAGTCGTAGGCCTCAGGAACAGCCTCTAGTCTGCTGGAGTGGCAATTCACATGTATGTTTGAGGCACTGTGCCTACTCTGATTACGTTCTGACATATGTGTGCGATGGCTCACCTCATATTCCTGATACATCAGGCACACTGTGCAACAGTAGTTGTTCTCGTGCGATAGACAGGTGTATGGCATGGGCTCATGACCATTGTGGACTGTCATGTTGCAGTCTGTGTGCGTGGTGACCCATTCTGCCCAATGCAGGTATGTCCTTGGCCTAATTACGTAGTGGTCATCCTTGCCACCATCAGGACAGTGGGTGTGCAAACAGCGATTAGTGGCTATGGCCACAGGGTGACACAGTCCGGGTGTTGTGCCATGTGCACTACACATGTGCCACTTATTAGCGGCTTCATTTCCTGTACACCAGCCATTACGTGTTGATTGTGGTAGCTGTATACAATTGCACAGGTATCGTGCAACATGTGCATTTGGAAATGTTCTGTGCTGGCTCCCTTGCACATGTCTGTTTATTTGATGCCAAATGAGTGAGGCCACCTCGCTCTCCCTCATGTAGCATCTCCCGTGTGTGCTGAGGGACAGGGGACGGTCAACAGTGGTGAGGCATCGGATGGAGCAGCTGCTCAGGAGCTGGGTGAGACAAATGTGACCGGCGCCTCGGAGGGGGCAGACGTGTGCTGGATGAATCACAGGCCGAGACGACAATTGCTGCATCATCTGAGGACAGAGGTCATGCATCCATGTTTGCTAGCACAGGGGACGTGTACTCTAGCTCCTCTGCAGCCAATCGGAGGCCAATGCCCGCCCTCCCAACCACTTCCACTGGTGCAACACGTGTCGGCACAAGGATGAAGGATAGAGTGTCCTTCACACCAGGCACAGCTGCCCCTGTGACCCCTGCTACCCTCAGTGCGGGTCTGTTGAGCATGTGCGGCATCTCTGCGTGGGTCAGACAGCTCTCCTCAATGACTTCATTGCCCATGGCATCACCCTGCCGCAGGTGACATAGTTCATGGAGGGCCTACATGTACGCGTGGGTGGGCTACACCAGTCTGTCCAATGGTTGTCCCCCCCCAGTCAAGGTGGGCCTTCAACTGGGCCACTCTCAGGCTGACATTCCTGACCTTCCTCCACCCCCCTGGAAAGTGGCACATCTGACAACAGCAGGGCACGTGTCCTGACAAATGAGGTGGTGGGACGCTGACGTCAGGACAGGAAGTGACGTCACGAAAGGTGGCTTGCACCATCAGACTCATTGCCTCCCCTCGCTCACCCCTTAGATGCGATTGCATCAGAGAAGCACGCGCGTGAGCAGCAGCTCCAATCTCACCCCAGATAGGCCAAAATGTGAATGTGTGGCTCCATTTGCTCCATTTATCGGGCTCACGGTAATATCAGTGGGGGGATGCCGTTCGGCCGCGTGGTACCCCGACTCGTGCCCTGGACAACAGTGACAATGCATGGCTGTCTCCGGAGTCCGGATACACCACATGCAACACACAGAAGCTGTAGCTGCCCTAGCGGGCCATGCCGCAAACACCATCCCAGACGACAGGTAGACACACCCCGGCGCGCATAGTCATTACATCCGCTGCCATTGACAAGGGACCCATAGAGTGAGATATGGGCCTCAGGGTGACGAGCCTCCGAGCCATCCACCGCCAACGAGTGTCATGCAACTCACACATTTCGCAAAGCCAATAGGACACTTTGCCTGCACACCAGGGCTCGAGTCGGGGTACCATGCGGGTGGACGGCGTCCCCCCACTTATTTTACCATGAGCTCGATGACCGGAGCGAATGGAGCCACACATTCACTCTTTGGCCTCCCTGGGGTGAGATTGGAGCTGCTGCTCATGCGCGTGCTTCTCTGATGCAATCGCATCTAAGGGGTGAGCGAGGGGAGACAATGAGTCTGATGGTGCAAGCCACCTTTCGTGATGTCACTTCCTGTCATGACATCAGCGTCCCCCCACTTCTTATTTAGGACTTGTGCCCTGCTGCACACTGAGAATGTGTTGCCTGCGAGATGTGACCAGGAGCAGGGTGCCATGACCTCCCACCCACCAAGCTCCACTGCCATCCTGTGCCCTGGGTAGCCTGTGCAGGTGGACAATGTAGGGGGTACACCTGGAGGACAGGGGATGTAAGTGCCTCGGCAAGGGCCTGGCAGACGCACAGCAGTATCCAGCATGTCCCCAGAGGGAGGGCTAACGTCTACACCTGATGCAGCATTGATCGTGTGCCCGCCTGTTGTGCCCACACGAGTTCACATTCATCCCCAGACAGGTTGGCTTTCCAAATACCCAACACAGTGGAAATCTACCCCTCCGGGATACTCCCCACACAGTCTGTTCCAACACTGCATGTGTGCACCCACCCGTGCCACCCACCCACCAGTGCCAAGCAGCCCTCCCGCTTCACATGGCACATGTGTGTCTTCCACAGTTGTGCTTCTCTCTCAGGGGCGGAGCTCCAAATGTCCCGTAGCATACAGACAGCACCGAGTCGGACTGGCATCCTGTTTGAATGGTAGGCACCCTCACACAACTACCTGTGACACAGTGGTGGCTGTGGTGGCTATTGTGACTGCCATGGCAGTGTTGCTGTCCATGGCAGGGTACACTCACACACAATGCATACGTAGCTTTTCGTATCAGTACTCTGCACATCGGACTGCCCACTGTCCCTGGTGTTGTACAATGTTGCCACCTGTCTATGTATTCTGTGACTGGACGCTGTTGTTCCTGTAGTGGGTTGTGTCTGTGTAGTTGCTGTTTGCAGTTGTTACTGTGTGTGCATAGTTAAGTGAGGCACATGCCGTGTATGGTACCTCAACAATTGCAATGTCTGGTCTCACATTCCTATGTGTATTATACGTGGCTGGGACTTCACTTCTTTCAGACTCTGCTACTTGTGTGTGTGATGAAGATGTATGTCTGTGACACAGATTGTCTGCATGTATTTGGTGGTATTTCTGTGTAAATGTATACGTGTCATGTTTGCGTGCAAGCAAAGCACAGGGTGTGAGTCTAGCCACAGGATGACAGGTTGCATGTGCGGAGTGTGCGGGTATGTGTGAGCTTACTTTCTGGCTGGCCAGCAGTGTAGGTGTATGTGTATCTTGTGATGAACATAGAGTCTGGGCACATGGCTTACTTTCAATGTGTGCATTTGAGAGCTGTAGGTGTGTGTGGTGTGAAGGGTGTGACTTTGGGGTAGTGTTGGTGTGTGTGTGTGCGCTCTGGCAATGTCGACTACACACATGTGTTACCCAGGGGCATGGTGGGTGTTTGTATCCTTGTTCAGGTCTGTGAATGTGAGCACATGTGTGTATTGTCTGTTGCACAGTGTGCAGTGTGTGGGTGTGTCCTTGCAGTTCAGGATGACTCCTACTTGATATGTATTGGCCATTGTGGGTCTGCAGGGTATGTGAATGTCAAGATTGTGCCTTGTTTAATTGAGCATGTATGTGAATTTCGGCGGTTCGTACTCACTGTGCAGCCCTGCCCACCCACACTGATATCGTGTGTGTTTTGTCATGCATTGCTGTGGCATGCTTCTTGCGTGGCTCCTATATTTGCTTGATGAGTGTGATGTCAGACTGTGAAGGTTATTGTACACATATGTAGGACTGTGCTTTGTAGTGACCAGGCTGTCAGTGTTGATGTGATGATCTGTTGGGCCACGTCAGACTCTGACATGCCAAGGCCCACGACCTGTGGTATTTCACTGGGTCCACTGTGGCAGCAACTCATATGCATTGACATCCAATGACACTTGACTACATGGTAATCTCACGAGTCCCGTGTACTTCACACACTCTCATCCTCTCTCATTCGTACTTGTCTACGATCAATAATTCTCCAGAGTCACATATTTGCTTTAAGGCATGTATTGGAACTTACTTCCTCTGTGATGCAGGATGTGGACACTACTGGCAGCGAAATGCATGTGGAGGATATACTTAGCATGATTACACATACAAAAGGGGGTACAGGTAGATGTGATTAGTTGTTGATTGTGGAATAAAGGCTTCGGAGTTACGAATGCCCTGCCCTTGCTATGCTACAGTACATTTGCTCATTACTGAAGTGCTCTAGGCTTTGACACAGACAGTATTAATTTTGCCTACCAGACAGCTTGACATCATAGGCACAATACATCTCAGTCCCATGGTACATGATTACTACAATAGTGACTCCGACACACCTGCGTCAGAGGTGACATCAGAGCATGAGCCTACATGCATGCAGCATCGTCTCACATGTTGTTGCGATATGGTGGCTACTGAACATGACACAATGACTGGGGACATGTTGTAGGGTGTTGCATTTGTTGTCCATGCAAATGTCCAGGCACGGAAGTACAGACGAAGGTGAGGTGACAGTTCTCACGTAATACAGCAGACAGATAAGCGTGCACTGACAGGAGCATGTGTTCAGGTGCGCAGAATACATATTGTAGCATAGTTGTTCGTGCAGTATTGGCCATGTGGTCACTGTACACAAGTCCCATACCTCTGCCTCCCCCTGTTCATGCAGGGACACGGGATATGGTGATGAACAGGGTGCATGTCCCAAAAATGTCAAGTGTCATGGCAGTGGAGTTGATGGTAAGGTGTTTGTTGCCGATTGCATGGTATAGTTGTTGCACAGCTAACTGCCCACTGCGTGCGGAAGCCAAGCATTGGTACGGTGTTGAACATGAATGTTCAATTGTGGGTATTGATTTGGGGACCCATGAATTGACAAGTTGTCAGGTATGCGATACCTTCCAGCAGGGCATCCCTCGCATTGGTGGTATTCATGGATGACATCCAATGAAGCGGATGGTGGGTTGCAACGTGTTCATCGTAAGTTGTCCCTTGTAGAAGCCTGATGGGACATGTCGGATGACATTCTATGAAACTGTAATCCAGCATACGTTGTGCGGAGGCACACTGGTCCCATTGCAGTGTGTGTCCGATTGCAGCCACAAATGCCATGCCCCCATACACTGAACAGTTCCTGTCGTGGGCGTCCAGGGGTGCAAACAGGTGTACCAAGTCCGCATTTGGACATGCCGGGTTGGAGAGACATAAATCCACAGGCCAGTGGTACGGGCACCTCCGACAGTAGAACACGGGGATGACGCAGCGGAACATTTCAATGCGGTAAGTTACTCGGTAACTTACATTCAACATAGCCAGATTTGCACAGCCCACTATCTGTAGCAAGCTATCACTGTACAGCTGCATCTGTCTGGCGTAGGTGTGCAGCACTGGTGCAACAGCCATTTTGCTGCAGGGTGATGTGGTGGCGTGCTCCGGCTGCCTGAGCTGTCTGCTTAGTGCAACCTCCGACGATGCTGGGTATTCTTGAATGGATGTTAGGTGGCAGGACTTTGGGTATGGCTTGGGAGGAGGACACAGGCCCTCATCCCACATGCTCCTATGAATGGTCAAGGCCAGTGGTGTCTGTCTCTTTCCTGATTACTTGCATTTGAGCCACAAGGAGCAGTGGTATAATTGTATTTTGTGGTATTATCTTTCTTTCATGTTAGGCGTTATCTGCCAGTGGAAGGTTTACTCAGCATGGCTATGTTTGGCTTCTGGTTGGTACAATGGCTCCATTCTCCTGCAGAATTTGTTGCAATGTGATTTAAGTGTAGGAATGGAAGGACATTCAATGCTATCTGCTCTCCCGTGTGTGGGCGGGACACTTCGTTTCCGCTGTACATTGAGGCTTGTGTGTGGGCGTAGTGATTGTGAACACCTGTTCTCAGGCAGCAGGGTTTTTCTCTTTTGTACATTGCATGGCTTGTTATTGCGTGCAGGATGGTATAGGTATTTTTGGATGAGACTGGCGTGCCTTTTGCGGACAATGTCCATTGTTTGCGCTGTTATGTAGCATCCGCCGTGTGCTTCTCCAAGTTTTGCACACAGGTGTGTGTCCTATTTCGACGTCACTTTACTCCCCTGTTCGGGACACTTGTGTGACTACAAGTTGACAACTGTGAGTTGTCGTTTGTGGACATGATTGATGCAGGAGGGACACGTGACATGTGCCTTCAGGGTGGGGCTGGTGTGTGGTGTGTGTAGTTGTGGCCCTGTGGTGTTTGTGTGCAGGCCATGCATGGCGCTGTCGTTGGGCTCTGCGTTGTGCGCATGTGTACGTGCGTCGTCGCCGCTGCGCTGCAGTGCCGTGATGGGGACGTCACCTCCTGGTCCCGGGTAGTGGGTGCCCAGGATGTTGCGAGTTGTTTTTATTTTACAGGTGGAACATGTGTGGGTATAGTGTTGGATGTGTCCGGTCCCCACAGGGGTGTCTGGGGGGCCATGTACAGTTTTTCCAGACTTGCATTGTGTGCGGTGTTTGCGTGCCCTTGTGTGTCTGCCTACCTGCGTCGTCTTTGCGCGTTCACTCCTAGGTGCTGCATCAGGTACAGCATTGGGATGGCCTGGAGAGCAGGATTCATGTCGGAGTAGGCTGGGTTGGTGTTTCTGTAGTCAGCAATGTGGTTTCCGCCTCCTTTTCTCGTGCGGTGTCTCTTTGCAGGTGGGGCTGTTTGGTTGTGTCATCGTAATGTGTACGCCGGGCGGTACGTCATTTCGTCGGACGGTGTGTCTCCATTAGCTCGCGCCGCTACGTAGACGGGCGCACTTTGATGGCGGGCGGCGTTGCGGGCTTACGGGCGGTATTTGCCTGACTTTTCACATCCTAATTTGGCGGGCGTGTGTGCAGTTGATGGCGGACGGTAACTGGCGTTTTTTGCCTCCGTCAGCACGGCAGTAGTGTTTCCGCCCGCCATCGTAATGGACCCCATAGTTTGCTAAAATATCGACTTTTTTAAATGTCTTAAAAGTAATATAAAATTAATTAAATAATAAATATAATTAAGGAAAATATACTTAAAAATGATAAAAAAAAAAAAAAATTAATAAATATGAAATGTAAAGTAAAAATATATTTTAAACATACATTTTTATTTTTTTTAATATATATTAACTTAATAATATTAAAAACTAATTAATATTTTTAATTATAAAATGTTAAAAACATAATTTAAAATATAATTACATATACATATAAATAAACATATAATATAAATATAAAAATAAATTATATATAATAAGTTAAAACATTATAAATATTTTAAAAAAAAATAAGATTTTACACTACATTAAATATAACAATACTGAAAAGATTGCATAGCATAGCGGATAAAATTACTATTCACACTCCACTGAGTGCAACAGTAGGGAAAATGTTGGATAGCGGGTGGGAATAATGTACCATTCCCACTCCACCAAGTGTAACAGCAGAGAAAGTGTTGGATAGCGGGAGGGTAAAAATTACTATTCCCACTCCAGTGAGTGCAACAGTAGGGAAAGTGTTGGATAGCGGATGGGTAAAAATTACTATTCCCACTCCAGTGAGTGCAACAGTAGGGAAAGTGTTGGATAGCGGATGGGTAAAAATTACTATTCCCACTCCAGTGAGTGCAACAGTAGGGAAAGTGTTAGATAGCGGGTGGTTAAAAATTACTATTCCCACTCCAGTGAGTGCGACAGTAGGGAAAGTGTTGGATAGCAGGTGAGTAAAAATTACTATTCCCAATCCAAATAGTGCAACAGTAGGGAAAATGTTGGATAGCGTAGGGGTAAAAATTACTGTTCCCACTCCAAAGAGTGCAACAGTAGGGAAAGTGTTGGATAGCGTAGGGGTGAAAATTACTATTCCAACTCCAGAGAGTGCAACAGTAGGGAAAGTGTTGGATAGTGTAAGGGTAAAAATTACTATTCCAACTCCAGAGAGTGCAACAGTAGGGAAAGTGTTGGATGGTGTAGGGGTAAAAATGACTATTCTCACTCCAAACAATGCAACAGTAGGGAAAGCGTTGGATAGCGTAGGAATTAAAAATAACATACTTATAAATTAAATAATTTTTGTAATTAAATAATGAATTATTAATAAATTAACAATAAATTAATTCAAAATACCAATAAATAAAAATAAATAATTACTTTAAAAACATTAATTTACTTCCCACCTTATTCCCCAATAAACACACAACACACTCCACATAAAATTTCACATAATTAATATAATTATCAATTAATCAATTAATATAAATTAATTACCAATTATTAATTAATTAGCAATACATTAATTATCAATACCAATACATAATAATAAATATAAATAAATAACCAAATAATAATTAATTAACAATAAATTAATTATCAACACCAAAAAATAAAAATTAATAATTACTTAAATACAAATAAATTACTTCCCACCCTATTCCCCTATAAACCCACAACACACTCCAATAATAATACAATTAATATAACTATCAATAAATCAATTAATAAAAATTAATTACCAATTAATAATTAACAATAAATTAATTATCAATACCAAAAAATAAAATGTAATAATTACTTAATTACATTTAAATTACTTCCCACATTATTTCCCTATAAACCCACAACCCACTCCCCAAAATAATACACAATTAACATATTAACAAATTAATAATTAATAATTAATAACTAATTAATACATTTTTTACACATTAAACATAATTACCAATAATGTATTAATTACTATTAATCAATTTATAATTAATTAAAAATTAATTAATTAATGCAATTAACAATATACATTATTAACTACAAAACTATTAATTAATTAATTAATTAATTTAAATTAAATTACTTCCCTCCCTATTCCCCTATAAACCCACAACCCGCTACGGAATAAAATTACACAAAAATTAATTAACATATAATTATTTAATTAAAAAAATTCATAATTAATATATTATAATTAAATTACTTCCCACCCTATTCCCCTATAAACCCACAACCCGCTACAGAACTAAAAAACGCAAAAATGAATTTCACATAAAAATCATTACTTTAAAAAAATTCCAACATACATTATAAAACTAATATATATTTTTAACACATATACTAACACTTAAAACACTAAAAAAAAATAGATATTTTTAACAACGATATTATGACTAACGATATTAATCACTTCGATATTATGACAAACGATATTTCTTACCTGCATTTCGATATTCTTTACCAATATATTCTGTCCACTCGATATTCTGTCCACTCGATATTCTGAATTCGATATTTTGTCCACTCGATATTAAAAACTCGATATTTAGACTGTTCACCCTGCTCAACAAAATACATTAGTTCTTGCAGTTCATACTAGAGGTCGTTGTTATGAGGTTAAAAACGGTTGTCCAATTGAAAAAGAAAAGATGGTTCCTAGAAATGTGGAAGAAGTAATAGCTGAAGAAGTTCAAGGGAGACGTACACAAGCTCCAGTGTATAAGTGGGATTGCAGTAGTATTTATAGTATACAACAGGAATCTATTGATATATTTCAACATTTCTGACAAGATTATGGTAATAAAAGTGTTAAACAGAAGATTAAGATATTGCAAGGACTAGATCCTTGTAAAGTGAGAAAATATACTGGCTTGCAGGGTCATTCTTTGGCTTGTCTTTCTAGAAAAGTGTGTCGAAGTACTTTTCATCATTTAAGAATGTTAGCAGTACATCATTCAGAAATGCGGAAGTAGTAAGAAGATTGTACTATGTAAAAAGTTCTGCATTATCTTTAAGTGAAATAAACACAGCTCTTTTGCATGGTTCAGTTTTGGATGTAAAAAAAGTTTCTGATGATATACAGTTTAGTTTCTTTGGTCCTCAAGAGGAGTGCACAGAAAGTGAGAGTTTGATAAGTGTAGGTGTTGAAGAAGAGGTGGAAGATAATACTACTGAGAAGTTTACAGAAGAAATGACAAAGTTTTACCCGTTCCATGCGTCGGACGGCCCCTGGCCGTCCGACGTCACGGTGGGCGTGTGCGTCGGATGGCCAGGGGCTGTCCGATTTGCGCACGCGTAGAATTCGCCTGCACAGCGGGGGAATGTGCGCCGCGGTGAACGGGTTAAGGTAGTTTCTTGTGAAAAACCAAACTATGGGGCCCACTAGGATGACGGGCGGACTTTCGTGGCGGTAGCATCCTCCATTCCCAGCATTGTGGCAGGCGGTGCTCACAGCACCGCCCGCCACAATGCTGGGAATGCACTGTGTGCATCGTCATGCACAAGGTGACAGGCACCGCGAGGTGCCTGCCACCATGTCCATGTCAATGCAGGGGGGTACCATAGGTACCCCCCATGTGCACCCCCCACCCCCCAATAACCTGGGGGCCCGCAACGGGCCCCCAAAAGCAAACTCCGCATGGTTTTCCATGGCGGGGTCTCCGCCATGGAAAGCCCTGCACCGCTGCCCATGGTAATATGGATGGCGGTGTCTAGCATGGGTCCCCCCTACACGTGCATGTACGGCGCGACCCGCATCGACGCGCACACGCAGTAGGGGGCGCCCTTGTTCGCGTCGTGCCCATTGAGTCAATGGGAGCCCGTGTACGCGTCGTACGACTGGCTCCCATTGACTTCAATGGGAGTCCGACCGAATCGAGTCCGATAGCATACGTGCGCATCGTACTCGTTCGGTCGGACTGCTAGAGTCCGATTCGGTCGGAAATCTCTCCGGGTCCGGCTCGGTCGGAGAGATTTCCGGCCCGAATCGGAATCGGCCCCAAAGAGTAAGAAAATATTGCAAGAGTTAGTAGATGTCACCAAACTTCAAAAGGCTGCGTTATATCTTGTACTAAACAATATTTATTATAAAAATGTATATGTGGAAGAACAAGAAATATCTTTAGAAGATGATAGAGAAATTTCAACTGGCCAAATAGAAAAAGTGGACAACTCCAGGAGTGAAGACATTTATGAACATTATAGTATACATTCTTTACATTCAAAAGAAGTGATAGGAAACGCTATTGAATTATTCCAAATGAAGAAAGCGAAGGGAACTCCCATGAGTGTATGGGAAAAAAGTTTGGAAGCTCGTTTTCCACAGCTCTTCCCCACTGGAAAAGGTGGTCGATATGATGAACGACCTGTGCAGATTCCAGCTTCAGAATATCGTACAACAAGATTGTACTCAGAAGATCCAAGATTTTGTCAGTGTGTTCCATATTTATTTCATCTTCTGTTTGAAAGTGACTTGTCTGGACTTTCTTATGCAGTGAACCACATATTAAAAACAGGAGTTCATCTTACACATGTTTCTGCAAAGGGATTTTTGGACAAAGTTCCATGCGTCGGACGGCCCCTGGCCGTCCGACGTCACGGTGGGCGTGTGCGTCGGATGGCCAGGGGCCGTCCGATTTGCGCACGCGTAGAATTCGCCTGCACAGCGGGGGAATGTGCGCCGCGGTGAACGGGTTAAGGTAGTTTCTTGTGAAAAACCAAACTATGGGGCCCATTAGGATGACGGGCGGACTTTCATCCGCCCGTCACCCTAGCGGTGCTGGGACCGGCCGCCAGTGGTGCGGCGGTCCCGCACAGGTGATTAGGATGCCACCGCCACCGTGGCGGTAGCATCCTCCATTCCCAGCATTGTGGCAGGCGGTGCTCACAGCACCGCCCGCCACAATGCTGGGAATGCACTGTGTGCATCGTCATGCACAAGGTGACAGGCACCGCGAGGTGCCTGCCACCATGTCCATGTCAATGCAGGGGGGTACCATAGGTACCCCCCATGTGCACCCCCCACCCCCCAATAACCTGGGGGCCCGCAACAGGCCCCCAAAAGCAAACTCCGCATGGTTTTCCATGGCGGGGTCTCCGCCATGGAAAGCCCTGCACCGCTGCCCATGGTAATATGGATGGCGGTGTCTAGCAGACACCCCCACCATATCCAGCCCCTTTTCTGCCCGGTCGACTGGTCGACCGGCGGTAAACCGGCAGACGGTCTTTCCATCCGCCGGGGTCCCCCCGCCATCGTAATATGGCGGGGGGAAACGGAGTGCGGGCAGTGGGAAATAGCGGGCGGATCGCCACTGCCATACGGGCGGTGGCGATCCGCCCGCTATCCAAATGACCCCCTATATTTGTATTTCTTGTTGACATACTCACTATAGAACTCAAACTAGGAATGTTAATATATATTTAAAAAGTGAAAAGGAAAACAATGATAAGTGGGAGCAATTTGGTGCTTATTTGTTGGTGGAAGGTCGTTTTGAGTTGGGTAGTGATCAACGTATTTGTAAATATTGTTACAACAAATTAGAAGAGAACAAAATGCCAGTTAGAGCTGTACATAATAACCTAGAGTTGGTAGCTATTCCTCCGGAACTGGTAGATTTAAATACGTATGAGTCCATTCTTATTCAATCTGTGCACCCGTTTCAGGCTATAGTTCGTATGGAGCCTAAAACAGGTAAGCTGCCTCCAACAGATTTACAAAGAGGTTTAAAAGGAAGAGTTGTGTATTTACCTTTAGATTTTAAGAAAAATATTGAAACTGTTGGTGTAGAGAGAGAGGAAAGTGAACCTGTAGTTAATGGTGTACCAACAAAGGGGCCGATTCCGATCTCGGCCGGTAGGGCTCCGAATCGGATTCGGCTTAACCGGATCCGATTCGGAGCCCTATTTCCCGACCGATTCGTACGCGTGTCCGGGCGAGCGAGTACGATGCGAAATCGCCGACTGACTCGTCCGGGCGTCCCGACCGCTCCGACCGACTCGTTCCTGGGTCTAACCGCACCGACCGACTCGCTTCGCACCGCGCAATGGAGACGTTCCCCGGCCGGGTAAGTACGATGCGCACCGCGAGCAGTCCGACCGAGCCGCGCACTCCGGCTCGAAAGAGCAGTCAGAGCCGGACTTTGGGGGTCTGTGTCGGACCCCCCTGTACGCGTAGCCGCGCGAGTCGCACACAGGGGGGACACATGGGTCCCCCCTACACGTGCATGTACGGCGCGACCCGCATCGACGCGCACACGCAGTAGGGGGCGCCCTTGTTCGCGTCGTGCCCATTGAGTCAATGGGAGCCCGTGTACGCGTCGTACGACTGGCTCCCATTGACTTCAATGGGAGTCCGACCGAATCGAGTCCGATAGCATACGTGCGCATCGTACTCGTTCGGTCGGACTGCTAGAGTCCGATTCGGTCGGAAATCTCTCCGGGTCCGGCTCGGTCGGAGAGATTTCCGGCCCGAATCGGAATCGGCCCCAAAGAGTCAGAAAATATTGCAAGAGTTAGTAGATGTCACCAAACTTCAAAAGGCTGCGTTATATCTTGTACTAAACAATATTTATTATAAAAATGTATATGTGGAAGAACAAGAAATATCTTTAGAAGATGATAGAGAAATTTCAACTGGCCAAATAGAAAAAGTGGACAACTCCAGGAGTGAAGACATTTATGAACATTATAGTATACATTCTTTACATTCAAAAGAAGTGATAGGAAACACTATTGAATTATTCCAAATGAAGAAAGCGAAGGGAACTCCCATGAGTGTATGGGAAAAAAGTTTGGAAGCTCGTTTTCCACAGCTCTTCCCCACTGGAAAAGGTGGTCGATATGATGAACGACCTGTGCAGATTCCAGCTTCAGAATATCGTACAACAAGACTGTACTCAGAAGATCCAAGATTTTGTCAGTGTGTTCCATATTTATTTCATCTTCTGTTTGAAAGTGACTTGTCTGGACTTTCTTATGCAGTGAACCACATATTAAAAACAGGAGTTCATCTTACACATGTTTCTGCAAAGGGATTTTTGGACAAAGTTCCATGCGTCGGACGGCCCCTGGCCGTCCGACGTCACGGTGGGCGTGTGCGTCGGATGGCCAGGGGCCGTCCGATTTGCGCACGCGTAGAATTCGCCTGCACAGCGGGGGAATGTGCGCCGCGGTGAACGGGTTAAGATAGTTTCTTGTGAAAAACCAAACTATGGGGCCCATTAGGATGACGGGCGGACTTTCGTCCGCCCGTCACCCTAGCGGTGCTGGGACCGGCCGCCAGTGGTGCGGCGGTCCCGCACAGGTGATTAGGATGCCACCGCCACCGTGGCGGTAGCATCCTCCATTCCCAGCATTGTGGCAGGCGGTGCTCACAGCACCGCCCGCCACAATGCTGGGAATGCACTGTGTACATCGTCATGCACAAGGTGACAGGCACGGCGAGGTGCCTGCCACCATGTCCATGTCAATGCAGGGGGGTACCATAGGTACCCCCCATGTGCACCCCCCACCCCCCAATAACCTGGGGGCCCGCAACGGGCCCCCAAAAGCAAACTCCGCATGGTTTTCCATGGCGGGGTCTCCGCCATGGAAAGCCCTGCACCGCTGCCCATGGTAATATGGATGGCGGTGTCTAGCAGACACCCCCACCATATCCAGCCCCTTTTCTGCCCGGTCGACTGGTCGACCGGCGGTAAACCGGCAGACGGTCTTTCCATCCGCCGGGGTCCCCCCGCCATCGTAATATGGCGGGGGAAACGGAGTGCGGGCAGTGGGAAATAGCGGGCGGATCGCCACTGCCATACGGGCGGTGGCGAACCGCCCGCTATCCAAATGACCCCCTATATTTGTATTTCTTGTTGACATACTCACTATAGAACTCAAACTAGGAATGTTAATATATATTTAAAAAGTGAAAAGGAAAACAATGATAAGTGGGAGCAATTTGGTGCTTATTTGTTGGTGGAAGGTCGTTTTGAGTTGGGTAGTGATCAACGTATTTGTAAATATTGTTACAACAAATTAGAAGAGAACAAAATGCCAGTTAGAGCTGTACATAATAACCTAGAGTTGGTAGCTATTCCTCCGGAACTGGTAGATTTAAATACGTATGAGTCCATTCTTATTCAATCTGTGCACCCGTTTCAGGCTATAGTTCGTATGGAGCCTAAAACAGGTAAGCTGCCTCCAACAGATTTACAAAGAGGTTTAAAAGGAAGAGTTGTGTATTTACCTTTAGATTTTAAGAACAATATTGAAACTGTTGGTGTAGAGAGAGAGGAAAGTGAACCTGTAGTTATTCTAGTTAATGGTGTACCAACAAAGGGGCCGATTCCGATCTCGGCCGGTAGGGCTCCGAATCGGATTCGGCTTAACCGGATCCGATTCGGAGCCCTATTTCCCGACCGATTTGTACACGCGTCCGGGCGAGAGAGTACGATGCGAAATCGCCGACCGAATCGTCCGGGCGTCCCGACCGCTCCGACCGACTCGTTCCTGGGTCTAACCGCACCGACCGACTCGCTTCGCACCGCGCAATGGAGACGTTCCCCGGCCGGGTAAGTACGATGCGCACCGCGAGCAGTCCGACCGAGCCGCGCACTCCGGCTCGAAAGAGCAGTCGGAGCCGGACTGTGTCGGACCCCCCTGTACGCGTAGCCGCGCGAGTCGCACACAGGGGGGACACATGGGTCCCCCCTACACGTGCATGTACGGCGCGACCCGCATCGACGCGAACACGCTGTAGGGGGCGCCCTTGTTCGCGTCGTGCCCATTGAGTCAATGGGAGCCCTTGTACGCGTCGTACGACTGGCTCCCATTGACTTCAATGGGAGTCCGACCGAATCGAGTCCGATAGCATACGTGCGCATCGTACTCGTTCGGTCGGACTGCTAGAGTCCGATTCGGTCGGAAATCTCTCCGGGTCCGGCTCGGTCGGAGAGATTTCCGGCCCGAATCGGAATCGGCCCCAAAGAGTCAGAAAATATGGCAAGAGTTAGTAGATGTCACCAAACTTCAAAAGGCTGCGTTATATCTTGTACTAAACAATATTTATTATAAAAATGTATATGTGGAAGAACAAGAAATATCTTTAGAAGATGATAGAGAAATTTCAACTGGCCAAATAGAAAAAGTGGACAACTCCAGGAGTGAAGAAATTTATGAACATTATAGTATACATTCTTTACATTCAAAAGAAGTGATAGGAAACACTATTGAATTATTCCAAATGAAGAAAGCGAAGGGAACTCCCATGAGTGTATGGGAAAAAAGTTTGGAAGCTCGTTTTCCACAGCTCTTCCCCACTGGAAAAGGTGGTCGATATGATGAACGACCTGTGCAGATTCCAGCTTCAGAATATCGTACAACAAGATTGTACTCAGAAGATCCAAGATTTTGTCAGTGTGTTCCATATTTATTTCATCTTCTGTTTGAAAGTGACTTGTCTGGACTTTCTTATGCAGTGAACCACATATTAAAAACAGGAGTTCATCTTACACATGTTTCTGCAAAGGGATTTTTGGACAAAGTTCAACAAAGAGACGATCATTTGGAATCTCAGTTAATTAATTTGATGGCGTGTCAACGTGGTACTAATGAGTATTGGTATCATCATCACGGAGAACTTAAATGTATGTTAAGGAACTTAGGAACCCCTACATGGTTTGTTACACTTAGCTGTGCTGAGTACGCATGGGACAATTTACATGAATTTCTACGGGAAGCAAATTCAAATGTAAAAAACATTGAATTGAAGACAGCTGGAGAACTGTGTTCCTTGGATCCTGTAAATGTGTGCAGATATTTTAATCATAGGTTTCAAGCTATGATGTCTTTTATCTGCAATAAAAATAATCCACCTCTTGGAGAAGTTATTGATTTCTTTTGGAGAAAGGAGTACCAAGCCAGAGGTGCACCTCATATTCAAATGCTGTTATGGTTCAAGAATGCACCAAAATTTGGAACTGATACTGATGAAAGTGTTTTGTCTTTCATTGAAAAATATGTTACCTGTGCCATACCAAAGGAAGAGGAGAAAACAACTTGAGACAGCATGTTTTACGGTTTCAAAGTCATCGATGTGGGAAATAGTGTCGACGGAAATACAAGTCAAAGGGACAATTTTATACAAAATGTCGTTTTGGATTCCCACGTCTAGTAATTTCAAAAGGAAGAGTCAACAGTTTCAATGTCAGCAGTAAGGCATACTATAACTCGTAAATCTCCGAAGAATACTTACAACATAAAAAGAACTGAAGATTCAAAGTATATTAATGACTACAATCCAGTGATTTTGACGATGTGGAATGCAAATATGGATATCCAGTATGTTGCAGATAATTCGATTGCTGTTGCTCGCTATGTTACGCCATATATAACCAAATCTGAAAAGACGGAGTTGAAAGAAATGTGGGAAGAAATTTCACAAGAGAAGACTCTTAGTAACAAATTGTACAACTTTAGTTTGAAGATGCTTTCCCATCAAGAGATTGGATCGTACGAATGTTCGGATTGGTTGACCTCTGCAAGTTTATATTCAAAGTCAAGAGGAATCATTTGGGTAAGTCTAGGTCTTGCTGCAACATGAAATCGAGTATTGAAATCTGTAAAAGAAATTGAATACTTAGCATTGAATGAACCAGAAAGTACAGATATTGTTAAAACGAATATGTTGGATACGTACTATCCTAAAAGAAGTCCACATCTGGAAAACATATGTCTCTATGAAGTACTGCAACATTACAGCTTTAATAGAAATGTTTCAGGAAATATTAATGAAGAAAAATATGCAGTAATTGGATGTGAAGGATGTTTGGTAAAACATGCCAAAGGAAATCTTATTAACCTTAGGAAACTCAGTTGCGAATCTCCAGATAAAAGGGAATTTTTCTATTTAGCACTTCTGCAACTTTTCAAGCCTTGGCGTAGTGAAATGGAATTACTTGGAGATTTTAACTGCTATGAAGATTCTTTTAATGCATGTAAAAATAGCATTCAATGCACAATTTTTCCAAATGATCTACAAATGTTAAATGAAGAGATTGAACAAGAAACTACTATTGCAGCTGAAATAGCTAGAGACAATTCTGAAGATAGTCAAAGTTCTGCTCCACTAAGTCAAGATCCATTAGGACAACCAATTCTTGAAAATGAGGCAGCAACAGCCATGAATGAAGTAGAAATGGCAATGCAACAAGCACAACTGGACATTATTGAGTTGGGAAACTTGGAAGAACAACTAAATATTGAACAAAAAGAAATATATCAGCAAGTGACACAACAGATACAGCATGGTTTACTGCATGAAAAAAAGAATGCCAATGCACATCATTTAAACCTATTCGAATGTATATCAGTGGGCAAGCTGGAACAGGAAAAAGTTTCTTAATTAAAGTTTTAACCAGTTATCTGCCAAAAACCACTGAATCACATTTATCTTGTGTTGTAACCGCTCCAACTGGGTCAGCTGCACACAATATTAAAGGGATTAAATTACATTGATTACTCATGCTACCAGTTGAACATGAAAATAAATTGGAATATCACAAGCTATCTGGAGAAGCTTGTTATGAAGTTTCAAGAGTAATGAAGAAAATGAAACTTCTAATCATTGATGAGGTGAGCATGGTCTCAACCTTAATGCTTGCCTTTTTACATTTAAGAATGCAATAGATTTTAAAAACAGATTATGATGTTCTGTTTGGAGGAAAACATGTAATTGTATTTGGCGATCTACTACAACTTACTCCTGTGAATGGGCAATCAGTTTTTAAAACACTTGTCCATGAAGACACTAGGAAATCTTTGGGAAGTATTGGAAATGTGAACATTTGGTCTCATTTTGAATATAAAGAACTTATTAAGAATATGCGACAAGCAAGTGATGAACATTATGGAAACATTCTTCAAGATATTAGAATTGATGTTTTGACAAAACATGGTAAAGAAGCTTTACAAAGTCGGCTACTAACAAACTTGGTTCCAAAAGAAAATATTGCACCTGAAATAATGTACAAAAAAATTGGAGAAAAGAACTCTATAGTTTGCCTAATGCCAACACTGCAAGAGTGTTCTACATTCAATCAAGAACTTTTGAAACTGGAGAGACAACCAATAGTGAAAATGGAAGCCATTGATAAAATGGAACACGAAGGAGTTACTATTCTTCTCTCAGAGAAATTACAGTCAAAATTGGATTCTTTGGAGAAGTCTGTATCTAAGACTGCTGGTTTAGAAAATACTTTATATGTATGTGTAAACTGTCGGGTAATATTACGGCGTAATTTGGATGTAGAAAATGGTTTAATAAATGGAGCAATGGGAAAAGTTGTTGATTTTGCTAATTATCAGAAGAGAGATGGAATTGAATTTTTGAAGTTTAAATTTGATCAGATTGAAGAGGTAAAACAGATTGGACTTTGTGCTGTTCGTTTTTTGCTTGCAAAAGACTTGTATGCTCGTAGAAAACAGTTTCCTCTTTCTTTAGCATATGCAGTGACCATTCATAAATCTCAAGGTTTAAGTGTAGACAGTGCTTTGGTAAATATTGGAAGTACAGTGTAGGGCATGGCATACGTTGCATTGTATCGAGTAAGAGCATTCTCTGGTTTGTATTTGATTGATTTTGATGAGAAAAAGGTTAGTGCTGATGCAAATTGTGTAAGTGAGTGTAATCGGTTAAGAAGACTTTATGCTCCTAACTTAGGTGAATATCCCGTATATGAGAAACGTGTAGTATGTCCAAAGCGGAAGTATGAAAAACATTCTAGTGAGATTCAAAAAAAGAAAACTAGTCAAGAGAATGATGAAGCTGCAAAGAAAATGAAAATGGACACTGCTGATGATATTGTAGGATACCAGTTAGAAAATAGTTCAGGTATCAACTGCTATGCTAATGTAATTGTGAATGATGTGTTTTATCTAGAAGATCTTCATCATGAGATTATGGAAAATCGAGAAAAAAGATTCTGTTCTTTGCTACATTATATTTTTCAAAAGTTGGTAACTGATAGAACTAAAATCCATACTGCTTCTGGCATACGGCATCTTTTGGATATATGTACTGGTTCTTCGCAATTTACACTTAGGGGCCAATTCCGATCCGGGTTGGAAATCGTTCCGACCGACACGGACCGGGACTGAAGTCCGACCGACTCATACAGGCGCCGTCCGACCTGGCAAGTACGATGCGTCCCGGTCGAAATCCAACCGGGTTGACCGGCGGTAAACCGGCAGACGGTCTTTCCATCCGCCGGGGTCCCCCCCGCCATCGTAATATGGCGGGGGGAAACGGAGTGCGGGCAGTGGGAAATAGCGGGCGGATCGCCACTGCCATACGGGCGGTGGCGATCCGCCCGCTATCCAAATGACCCCCTATATTTGTATTTCTTGTTGACATACTCACTATAGAACTCAAACTAGGAATGTTAATATATATTTAAAAAGTGAAAAGGAAAACAATGATAAGTGGGAGCAATTTGGTGCTTATTTGTTGGTGGAAGGTCGTTTTGAGTTGGGTAGTGATCAACGTATTTGTAAATATTGTTACAACAAATTAGAAGAGAACAAAATGCCAGTTAGAGCTGTACATAATAACCTAGAGTTGGTAGCTATTCCTCCGGAACTGGTAGATTTAAATACGTATGAGTCCATTCTTATTCAATCTGTGCACCCGTTTCAGGCTATAGTTCGTATGGAGCCTAAAACAGGTAAGCTGCCTCCAACAGATTTCAAAGAGGTTTAAAAGGAAGATTTGTGTATTTACCTTTAGATTTTAAGAACAATATTGAAACTGTTGGTGTAGAGAGAGAGGAAAGTGAACCTGTAGTTATTCTAGTTAATGGTGTACCAACAAAGGGGCCGATTCCGATCTCGGCCGGTAGGGCTCCGAATCGGATTCGGCTTAACCGGATCCGATTCGGAGCCCTATTTCCCGACCGATTTGTACACGCGTCCGGGCGAGCGAGTACGATGCGAAATCGCCGACCGAATCGTCCGGGCGTCCCGACCGCTCCGACCGACTCGTTCCTGGGTCTAACCGCACCGACTGACTCGCTTCGCACCGCGCAATGGAGACGTTCCCCGGCCGGGTAAGTACGATGCGCACCGCGAGCAGTCCGACCGAGCCGCGCACTCCGGCTCGAAAGAGCAGTCGGAGCCGGACTTTGGGGGTCTGTGTCGGACCCCCCTGTACACGTAGCCACGCGAGTCGCACACAGGGGGGGACACATGGGTCCCCCCTACACGTGCATGTACGGCGCGACCCGCATCGACGCGCACACGCTGTAGGGGGCGCCCTTGTTCGCGTCGTGCCCATTGAGTCAATGGGAGCCCGTGTACGCGTCGTACGACTGGCTCCCATTGACTTCAATGGGAGTCCGACCGAATCGAGTCCGATAGCATACGTGCGCATCGTACTCGTTCGGTCGGACTGCTAGAGTCCGATTCGGTCGGAAATCTCTCCGGGTCCGGCTCGGTCGGAGAGATTTCCGGCCCGAATCGGAATCGGCCCCAAAGAGTCAGAAAATATGGCAAGAGTTAGTAGATGTCACCAAACTTCAAAAGGCTGCGTTATATCTTGTACTAAACAATATTTATTATAAAAATGTATATGTGGAAGAACAAGAAATATCTTTAGAAGATGATAGAGAAATTTCAACTGGCCAAATAGAAAAAGTGGACAACTCCAGGAGTGAAGAAATTTATGAACATTATAGTATACATTCTTTACATTCAAAAGAAGTGATAGGAAACACTATTGAATTATTCCAAATGAAGAAAGCGAAGGGAACTCCCATGAGTGTATGGGAAAAAAGTTTGGAAGCTCGTTTTCCACAGCTCTTCCCCACTGGAAAAGGTGGTCGATATGATGAACGACCTGTGCAGATTCCAGCTTCAGAATATCGTACAACAAGATTGTACTCAGAAGATCCAAGATTTTGTCAGTGTGTTCCATATTTATTTCATCTTCTGTTTGAAAGTGACTTGTCTGGACTTTCTTATGCAGTGAACCACATATTAAAAACAGGAGTTCATCTTACACATGTTTCTGCAAAGGGATTTTTGGACAAAGTTCAACAAAGAGACGATCATTTGGAATCTCAGTTAATTAATTTGATGGCGTGTCAACGTGGTACTAATGAGTATTGGTATCATCATCACGGAGAACTTAAATGTATGTTAAGGAACTTAGGAACCCCTACATGGTTTGTTACACTTAGCTGTGCTGAGTACGCATGGGACAATTTACATGAATTTCTACGGGAAGCAAATTCAAATGTAAAAAACATTGAATTGAAGACAGCTGGAGAACTGTGTTCCTTGGATCCTGTAAATGTGTGCAGATATTTTAATCATAGGTTTCAAGCTATGATGTCTTTTATCTGCAATAAAAATAATCCACCTCTTGGAGAAGTTATTGATTTCTTTTGGAGGAGTACCAAGCCAGAGGTGCACCTCATATTCAAATGCTGTTATGGTTCAAGAATGCACCAAAATTTGGAACTGATACTGATGAAAGTGTTTTGTCTTTCATTGAAAAATATGTTACCTGTGCCATACCAAAGGAAGAGGAGAAAACAACTTGAGACAGCATGTTTTACGGTTTCAAAGTCATCGATGTGGGAAATAGTGTCGACGGAAATACAAGTCAAAGGGACAATTTTATACAAAATGTCGTTTTGGATTCCCACGTCTAGTAATTTCAAAAGGAAGAGTCAACAGTTTCAATGTCAGCAGTAAGGCATACTATAACTCGTAAATCTCCGAAGAATACTTACAACATAAAAAGAACTGAAGATTCAAAGTATATTAATGACTACAATCCAGTGATTTTGACGATGTGGAATGCAAATATGGATATCCAGTATGTTGCAGATAATTCGATTGCTGTTGCTCGCTATGTTACGCCATATATAACCAAATCTGAAAAGACGGAGTTGAAAGAAATGTGGGAAGAAATTTCACAAGAGAAGACTCTTAGTAACAAATTGTACAACTTTAGTTTGAAGATGCTTTCCCATCAAGAGATTGGATCGTACGAATGTTCGGATCGGTTGACCTCTGCAAGTTTATATTCAAAGTCAAGAGGAATCATTTGGGTAAGTCTAGGTCTTGCTGCAACATGAAATCGAGTATTGAAATCTGTAAAAGAAATTGAATACTTAGCATTGAATGAACCAGAAAGTACAGATATTGTTAAAACGAATATGTTGGATACGTACTATCCTAAAAGAAGTCCACATCTGGAAAACATATGTCTCTATGAAGTACTGCAACATTACAGCTTTAATAGAAATGTTACAGGAAATATTAATGAAGAAAAATATGCAGTAATTGGATGTGAAGGATGTTTGGTAAAACATGCCAAAGGAAATCTTATTAACCTTAGGAAACTCAGTTGCGAATCTCCAGATAAAAGGGAATTTTTCTATTTAGCACTTCTGCAACTTTTCAAGCCTTGGCGTAGTGAAATGGAATTACTTGGAGATTTTAACTGCTATGAAGATTCTTTTAATGCATGTAAAAATAGCATTCAATGCACAATTTTTCCAAATGATCTACAAATGTTAAATGAAGAGATTGAACAAGAAACTACTATTGCAGCTGAAATAGCTAGAGACAATTCTGAAGATAGTCAAAGTTCTGCTCCACTAAGTCAAGATCCATTAGGACAACCAATCCTTGAAAATGAGGCAGCAACAGCCATGAATGAAGTAGAAATGGCAATGCAACAAGCACAACTGGACATTATTGAGTTGGGAAACTTGGAAGAACAACTAAATATTGAACAAAAAGAAATATATCAGCAAGTGACACAACAGATACAGCATGGTTTACTGCATGAAAAAAAGAATGCCAATGCACATCATTTAAACCTATTCGAATGTATATCAGTGGGCAAGCTGGAACAGGAAAAAGTTTCTTAATTAAAGTTTTAACCAGTTATCTGCCAAAAACCACTGAATCACATTTATCTTGTGTTGTAACCGCTCCAACTGGGTCAGCTGCACACAATATTAAAGGGATTAAATTACATTGATTACTCATGCTACCAGTTGAACATGAAAATAAATTGGAATATCACAAGCTATCTGGAGAAGCTTGTTATGAAGTTTCAAGAGTAATGAAGAAAATGAAACTTCTAATCATTGATGAGGTGAGCATGGTCTCAACCTTAATGCTTGCCTTTTTACATTTAAGAATGCAATAGATTTTAAAAACAGATTATGATGTTCTGTTTGGAGGAAAACATGTAATTGTATTTGGCGATCTACTACAACTTACTCCTGTGAATGGGCAATCAGTTTTTAAAACACTTGTCCATGAAGACACTAGGAAATCTTTGGGAAGTATTGGAAATGTGAACATTTGGTCTCATTTTGAATATAAAGAACTTATTAAGAATATGCGACAAGCAAGTGATGAACATTATGGAAACATTCTTCAAGATATTAGAATTGATGTTTTGACAAAACATGGTAAAGAAGCTTTACAAAGTCGGCTACTAACAAACTTGGTTCCAAAAGAAAATATTGCACCTGAAATAATGTACAAAAAAATTGGAGAAAAGAACTCTATAGTTTGCCTAATGCCAACACTGCAAGAGTGTTCTACATTCAATCAAGAACTTTTGAAACTGGAGAGACAACCAATAGTGAAAATGGAAGCCATTGATAAAATGGAACACGAAGGAGTTACTATTCTTCTCTCAGAGAAATTACAGTCAAAATTGGATTCTTTGGAGAAGTCTGTATCTAAGACTGCTGGTTTAGAAAATACTTTATATGTATGTGTAAACTGTCGGGTAATATTACGGCGTAATTTGGATGTAGAAAATGGTTTAATAAATGGAGCAATGGGAAAAGTTGTTGATTTTGCTAATTATCAGAAGAGAGATGGAATTGAATTTTTGAAGTTTAAATTTGATCAGATTGAAGAGGTAAAACAGATTGGACTTTGTGCTGTTCATTTTTGCTTGCAAAAGACTTGTATGCTCGTAGAAAACAGTTTCCTCTTTCTTTAGCATATGCAGTGACCATTCATAAATCTCAAGGTTTAAGTGTAGACAGTGCTTTGGTAAATATTGGAAGTACAGTGTAGGGCATGGCATACGTTGCATTGTATTGAGTAAGAGCATTCTCTGGTTTGTATTTGATTGATTTTGATGAGAAAAAGGTTAGTGCTGATGCAAATTGTGTAAGTGAGTGTAATCGGTTAAGAAGACTTTATGCTCCTAACTTAGGTGAATATCCCGTATATGAGAAACGTGTAGTATGTCCAAAGCGGAAGTATGAAAAACATTCTAGTGAGATTCAAAAAAGAAAACTAGTCAAGAGAATGATGAAGCTGCAAAGAAAATGAAAATGGACACTGCTGATGATATTGTAGGATACCAGTTAGAAAATAGTTCAGGTATCAACTGCTATGCTAATGTAATTGTGAATGATGTGTTTTATCTAGAAGATCTTCATCATGAGATTATGGAAAATCGAGAAAAAAGATTCTGTTCTTTGCTACATTATATTTTTCAAAAGTTGGTAACTGATAGAACTAAAATCCATACTGCTTCTGGCATACGGCATCTTTTGGATATATGTACTGGTTCTTCGCAATTTACACTTAGGGGCCAATTCCGATCCGGGTTGGAAATCGTTCCGACCGACACGGACCGGGACTGAAGTCCGACCGACTCGTACAGGCGCCGTCCGACCTGGCAAGTACGATGCGTCCCGGTCGAAATCCAACCGACTCGCACGGAATCAATCCGGACTGTCCAAAACGTACGGAAAACAGTGCCCTGCTCGGAAACGGACCTGAAACCTTCCGACCGACACGGAACGGCTATAGTTCCGACCGACACAACCATGCGCCGTACAACCTGCCAAGTGCGATGCAATGCGTCGTGGACGAAAGCGAGTCGCGCGGAGTCCAAGCCGTACAACCGATTTGTACGGAACAGAGAGATTGGCAAGAAAAAGAGCCCATCGCGACCAGCGCGCACGTGAAACATGCAACATAGCACAATGTCAGTGTGACCGACTCGGATCACCCCGCAAGTGACGCCACAGGCATACAACCCGGTCAACTGAACGTCTCCATCAGGCCCTAAAGAAATCATGGAATTGACACAGAAAAAGGCCAAACAGGCAGTTAGAAAACCAAAAAATTCAATATTCAAACCAAGACACACCCACAACTCCACCTATAAAAAGTGCAAAAACCCAGACCATGATCCTTTGCAAATCAAACAGACCTGCAAACAGACAATACCACCACACTGAGACATACAGCCACAACCTACACACTACACACCACTAGCACCACACAATAAGCACACTCACAGACACCCAGCCATACACATACTCACCAACCCTCACTACCACACCCACCCACCCATCCATCTCCACCACCACCCATCACAATGCCCCCAAAGAAGAATCCAAAGTTCACAGACAGTGAGTTGGAAGTCATGGCAGATGAAATCATCAGAGTAGAGCCAGAGTTATTTGGCTCCTTGGTCCAACAGACCCCCCAATCCCAGAAAAGCAAGATGTGGGCAAGGATTGTCGACAAGGTGAACGCACTAGCACCTAGCATGCGCACAATGGATGACATTAGGAACAGGTGGTACGACATATGCAGGAGGGTCAAGAAACTCATCGGAAAAGAACATGCCCTGAGCCAGCACACTGGTGACAGTTCCCCTGCCAAACCGGTGCATTTCACTTCCTGGGAGGAGAAGGTGCGGGCCATGCTCCCACCAGTTGGCCTCCATGGATTGCCTGGAATACCAGAGCCTGGTGAGTACACAAACAACTATTCCAAATTGTGATATAATAGCAATCCGCACCCACAGACATTAATGTCAGGGGGACAGAGAAAACATTCACTGTCATCAAGCCACAGCAACCTAAACTATCCTCTCATGTGTATGCGACCTAGAGAAACACAATACCTGCAATGTCCCAGTAACATGTACCTAGGCCAATACATGTACAAACCCACTGACAAATACACCAGGGATTTGGCCCCAAACACCACCAAACACCATCAGCCATCATGCTACCACAGTAACAGACACTCCCAGGGAAGCGGAGTCACAGGAAGGAAGGTTTGGTGTGGCGGGAAGGTGGGTGTAGCTGAAAGCATGATGGGATTTGTAGTCACAGCCCATAGTCCCCATCCCACATGTCCCAGGAATACCCCCATGCACCATGCTCACCACACAGGGAGTGGCAAAGTACTGCCAAGATTGCTGAAACTGGGCTCTGGTGTGGGGAGCACAAGGCCTTGCTGGGACTTGGGCTCCAACAAACACCAGGACACCACTGTCAGACAACTTGAACATGTACTTAGACTTACTGTCATGGAAGCATGGCCCATGGTGGCCTATCTGGTCCAGGGGGGAGGAGGAGTGCAACCTCAGACTACATCTCCCAGCAGGCCCTGTCACACACACCCCTCCCACCAACAACAAACAACATACCTGGGACTAAGCACAACCTGAGACTCAAGGTAAATCCACTTCCAAGATGCCTGACACTGGGCCCTGGGAGGAGGAGCAGCAATCCATGGTGGTATTTGTGTGCCAATGCAGATTGTAACTACAAACATACCTGCAATGTACAGGAAAGATCCCCATTCACAAAAGTCACTAAACTGAGAACAAACTCACAGCAAGGCAATGGGATCCAAACACCAGTCACATGCAGCAGCCATCTTGTCAGCACACATTCAATACCAGGAAAGCTGAGTCACAGGAAGGAAGCATGGGTTTGCTGGGAATGTGGGTGGAGTCAAATGCATGATGGGAGTTGAAGTCACAGCCCATAGTCCTCATCACACATGTCCCAGGAATACCCCCATGCACCATGCTCATCTCACAGGGAGTGGCAAAGTACTGCCAAGATTGCTGAAACTGGGCTCTGGTGTGGGGAGCACAAGGCCTTGCTGGGACTTGGGCTACAACAAACACCAGGACACCACTGTCAGACAACTTGAACATGTACTTAGACTCACTGTCATGGAAGCATGGCCCATGGTGGCCTATCTGGTCCAGGGGGGAGGAGGAGTGCAACCTCAGACTACATCTCCCAGCAGGCCCTGTCACACACACCTCTCCCACCAACACCAAACAACACACCTGTGTGAGGCACGGAAGTGCACGTTTCGCAATGTCCATGTAAGTCAATTAAACTATACATGAGCTGTCCATGCACACAGCTCTACGTGCACATAAAACGCATCAGGTTATCAGGACAAAGTTCCAAACCTACATTGGCATCTGCCTGTGATAATTGAGGACAATGCTATAAACATACACTTATCATGAAGCATAGTACCTATTTTAATGTGTGTGATACGTTGATGTGTGCTGAACCACAACATACATTGTGTGTCTCTTCCACCCACAGGGGCATCTGGGGAAACTGCAAGAACAGACGAGGAAGATTCCCAGTCCCAGACTCTGGTTGACACAGAGCTGGCCGGTGTGGATGCCTCTCACTCCTCTGACGACGACCACGAACAACCTGGACCCTCCGGTGTGGATCAGCATGCAGCAGCAGTAACATCTGCACCCCCTGCCACCACTCCTGCTACATCTGACAACACCCAGATGACCCCTACTAACAACGACAGACCAAGCCAACCCAACACCGAGGGCACAGCAACACAGGGCACCCTGGAGGTGGCTGCCAATACCACCAGTGCCATCACAGGAGGAGGCCCAGTGTTGTCTGTGCCTGCAACAGCAGGACATGCTCATGGGGGTTGGGGTGGTGGGAGTGGGGGCAGGCTGAGGCCACGTCATGCCCATGGTGCTGCACCCCAAGCTGATCCCCAGTTGGGACGCATCATAAATGCGTACCAGCAATGCACCGGAGACTTTGGCCAGGTTGTGGGGCACCTCAGGGACATTAAACAACAGCAGGCTGAACATCATGCCAGATTGGATGCACACATTGTATTGTATTGTAATTGCATTTGTATAGCGCTTATTACCCCTAACGAGGCGTCGAAGCGCTTTTTCGGCGAGTAGCACGCTACTCCGGGACCCATAGAGGATTAGTGTTGAATTAGTATAGTGAAACATGCAAGTAAATTTTAGTGGTGGATATGTTAGTCAGTTATTTGGATTCAGAAGGATAGCAGAAGGATAGAAGAGGAAAGAAGGTTTGTATTTATATAGCGCTTCTAACCCCTGATGGGGTGTTGAATCGGTTTTTTTTTGGGCGAGTAGCACGCTACTCCGGAAACCCATAAAGGATTAGTGGTGAATTAGTATGGTGAAATATGAAAGTAATTTGAGTGGTGGATATTAGTCAGTTATTTGGAGTGAGAAGGATAGTGGAGGGATAGAAGGGAAAGAAAGGTTTGCATTCATATAGCGCCTGTTACCCCTGATGGGGTGTTGAAGCGCTTTTCTGGCGAGTAGCAGGCAACTCCGGAACCCATAAAGGATTAGTGTTGAAAATTAGTATAGTGAAATATGAAGTAATTTGAGTGGTGGATATGTTAGTCAGTTATTTGGATTGAGAAGGGTTAGGGAGGGGTAAAAAAGGTTTGCATTTATATAGCGCTTGTAACCCTGATGAGGTGTTGAAACGCTTTGTTGGCGAGTAGCACGCTACTCTGGCACCCATAAAGGATTAGTGGTGAATTAGTATAGTGGAATATGGAATTAGAGAAGTGAACATGCTAGTCTGTTATTTTGATCGAAAAGGATAGTGGAGGGATAGAAGAGTGAAGGATTTCTTTTTTTTGGTCATAGCAGTAGGAGGAGGCTTTTGGATGAGTAAAAAGGGTTTTTGGAGGGGAAGAGTCAGAGGGAAGAGTTTAGAAAGGTTTGTTTTGGGGGATCGGTACAGTAAAGGAGGTGTCAGAAGATGCAAGGAGGGGTAGAGTAGGAGAGAGTCAAGAAAGGGTTATTTTGGGGAACATAGTAGTGGTTTGGCGTTCGGGATAAATGAGAGAGTGGGTGTAGAGGATATAATGATAGATGTATAGGGTGAGATAGGGTAGTGAATTGGAAAGAGTAGTAGAAAGAAGTTTGAGATGAGTCAGAAAGTTGGGCTAGAAGATATATTGAGGGAAGTATAGGCTGAGAAATAGGGTAGTGCATTGGAAATGCTAAATTAGAAGAAAGTGATAAATATATAGATCCATAAGTACATTGAAAGTATATAGATGCATTAAGGAGGTAAGTATATGCAGATTAAAGATATTGATAGAGGTAGCGGATGAGAAATAGGGTAGTGCCTTGGATATGCTTTTTCAGGAGAAAAGTAACAGACACACAGATCCAAGTACATGGAGGTACATAGATGCCCAATGGAAGCAAGTCCATGTAGACCAAAGAAGATTTTTTTTTCTTTTGTTTTTGTTTTTATAACAACATAATTATTGTACATGTTTATACAAAGCAATACACGAAGATAGGCACATATCTATAGTGAAAATCAATGCTTATGTACAGAGGGACAAATACATAGGGTGAGTATTAATGAATGGGAAAATGGGCAGCATTCCTGGCCCTGGTCCCGACCAGTTTCGAACAGGCTCAAACAGGCACTCACCCTTGTCCTCTCCACTATTAGCTGAGACGCCCGGGCTGAGACGCCCTAAGCCTTGGCCGTTTATAGCCATGTTGCGGGTGGAGACACACATGGCCCTCATGGAGTCCAAGATGGACAAGTTGGATGATGTCACGGCGGTGCACAGAGACATACTTGGATGCCTACGTCAGATTGCAAACAACATGTCCCCACCTCCCTGTGTGCCCACTACATCAGTTGCCACAACATTTGCAACTGCCACAGGTAGGGAGGTGGACTCTGACGGAAACTCTAGCATACCGCCCAAGCCTGCACCTGAGGGACCCCCCCCAAAGAAGACGAGGGGTCGTCCAAAGAAGGACAAGTGAGAGGCAGCTGGCCATGCACATCCCCCAGGAAGTGAACACCTGTTCTTGATGTCCACCATTGTGTGCAAACCCTTCACCTTGTCGACTGTGCCCAACTCTCCCACATGTGATGGAGGGTCTGATTTGAACCAATGGATCTAATGACTGTGGACTTTACTCTGGTAATTTCATCTACCAACACTACCAACCCCCCTGGGAACTTTGGATTCCCATTGCACTGTACAGCACTTCATGTCACCAACATCAGTCACACACATGCATGTAAATAAACACTTCAGCTCACACTTGTAGCCTCTGTGTTAAATTTAACCGGGTTTGTCACATATAGGTGATGATATGCTAAAGTAAGACTGTGCAGGAAAACCACTAGAGCAATCTAAACACTGAAATGTGGTTTATGTTGATGTGACACATATGAGAGGTACACACTACTAGGTCAACACAACACGAATTCCCCATGCCCATCAGATTCTTTGCCTCAGACATTGTGAACTGCAAGTACACACAAATGCTGAAGCAGTGGCAATCAGCCCACAGGTCCAGCATGCCAAGGATTGTCAGATGTGTGGACACAGAGGAAGCACACCACAAACTGGTGCGCTCCTTTATTACACATACACAACAAGTAAACTAAACATCAGATGCAAGGTACCCTCACCTGACAGTGATCAAAAAGTAACCAAGAATGGCAGACATGCCAGCACCGGGGTGTGCGGGATGATGCATCCGGGAACCATGAAAGGTTGCACTCTGTGACCGTATTGTGCGTTTCAGAGGCTACATGTCACCAGACAACAGCCAATGGACCCTGTGAATGACAGACATACAACAGTATTGAAATCACTAAATCACTGCATACATCTACAATACACATTACAAACACTATTTCAAAGAGTTGTGAAAAGATCCGAAGATTCATGGCAACACTGATTGTGAGGACATACTAACTCAAGGGACACATCAATGCAACAATCATGACACGTAGCATGCAGAAACACATATGCTCTCACAGTGCACAACACAGACACATATCAGGTGATGCAAGAATTGTTGACAACACATAACTGTATACTCACAATTAGGAGAAGAAGTTGTTGATGAGCTGAGTCCGGACATCCCCCTCACCCTCATCGTCACTCGCAACATGTCCCAGGCCCGGATCCTCCCATGCTGGCGGTTGATGGCCGTCATCATCTTCGTTGAGAGGCACCTCCTCCCTCACTGCCATGTTGTGTAGCATGCAACACACAATAAATATCTTGCACACCTTTTCAGGTGCATATTGGAGGGCCCCTCCTGTCCGGTCCAGGCAGCGGAATCGGCTTTTCAGGAGTCCAAATGTCCGCTCAATCACTCGCCTGGTCCGCCCATGTGCTTCATTGAAACGTATCTGCGCTGGTGTGACAGGGTTCCTAAGAGGTGTCAGCAACCACGGCATGTTGGGGTACCCGGAGTCACCTGCATTCAAACAGCCAAACATGTCATGGGTCAGGAAAGAGCGTGTAATCCCAAGATACTTAAAACACACAAGGTAAAGTGCAATTACACACCGACAAGCCAGGCACGGTGGTTCTGCAGCTGTGACATCATATGTGGTGTCCTGCTATTCCGCATGATGTAGGCGTCGTGTGCTGAACCAGGGAAACGGACACAGAGATGTGAAATTGTCATATCCGCAAGACATACCACTAGGGCATTAATAGAGTGAAAATGTTTACGGTTGCAGTAAGTCTGCTCATGGGCCTGTGGTGGTACCAAAGCCACATGTGTCCCATCAATTGAGCCGATGACATTTGGCATCCCTCCCAGTGCATAGAAATCTCCCTTTATGCCTGGCATTTGTTGTTGGTTGGGAAATCGGATGTATCAGTCCAGATACAACAACATTGCCTCCAAAAAATCACGGAGAACACGACTGAACATGGTCTGTGACATCCCACCAGACACTGTGTATTGGAATGTTCCGGTGGCAAAAAAATGTAGGGCTGCCATCACCTTCACCTTGGGGGTCAGCGCAGTTGGATACGCACGCCCAGGTTGTAAATGTGGGGACAACTGCTCCTCCAAATCCTCAATCAGCTGGCTTGTGAAGCGGTACCGTCGGATGCAGTCACGTTCAGCCATGGTTGCAAGGTCCGGGAAGGGTCTGTGGACATTAGGTCTCCTGCAGTACATAAGGAATCAAAGAAAGTATTTCAGTTCCCCCACATCTGTGGCTATGACCATGCCAAATACCACATGCTACATCACATCAGGACACAATTGAGTCAGGTGTGTGCAATTCAGCATGGACACATATGCCAGCCATGTGCCCCTCACCTAACATGTCAGCTCCACATGGTGACACTACAAGTGCCATGCTCTGCTATAGAAAAACTGTGGGCCCTGTCACAGTACATCTGAACATATGTCACATACCAAACAAACACCTCAATAACTAGTGAGGACAGTTGTGTTGTCAAAATGACAGAGGACTGGCAGTCACACACACGGGGAACATGTATTGCAACATGGACACAGTCACCATGTAATGTCTGATGTACACGTTCCAACACAAACATCAGTTGTCTGCATGGCAAACGTGGATGTCTGTGACACACAGACACAACACCAAATCACATGCCCAAAACTGATGGAGGTTTGGGGGATTAACAACTCCCAGATACAAATATGTCCATGTGCCTAGCACTATACGCAAATACTCATGATCTACCACACACAGCAAGGCCAGGGACACACATGACATATCATATGCAATGTAGGGTTCATGTAACATGGAAATACACAATGTGCCCCTGTAACTGTCCCAGGCCACGTATGTTGACCAGCAAAGTCCTCAAGCACAGTAGGGAGGTGCATCACACACAATGCCTTTTTGTGACCATGTAACAGGGCACATCCTGGTAGTGTGTACCACATTGTGCACATCAAATATGACATGTGTAGACATGTACCCACACATGTAATGAAGCATGAATAGTGATTGCCTGTACTGTGTGACAGGCTGTCACTGTGTTGTCCAGCTCCTCAGTCCATGTCAAAACATTTCGGTTGGCAGCTTCTGACCATCGAATGTAATGGTCACACAGGCGTGTGCGATTGTGAATGACGCGTTGGACACTTAGGGACCAAGGCGTACGCACGCCTTGGTCATAGACTGTAATGGCTATATATGTGGGTGCGATTTGAGGAGACGCGTCAGACACTTAGGGACCAAGGCGTACGCACGCCTTGGTCATAGACTGTAATGGCTATATATGCGGGTGATATTGAGGAGACGCATCGGACACTTAGGGACCAAGGCGTACGCACGCCTTGGTCATAGACTGTAATGGCTGTATACACGGGTGCGATTTGATAAGACGCGTCGGACGCCTAGGATCCAAGGCGTACGCACCCATTGGCTATTGGCTGTCATGGAGACGAGCCTTGTGTTTTGCTACGTGTACGACCCGTGTGCTGCCAGATTCAGTTGGGCCACTACAACAATGGTGCAAATTCAATGGTGTCATGATGCAGAAAGGTTGAAAGACGCGGAAGGCGTGTCCGATGCATTCAAAGTCATGGATTGGGCAAAATCGGATAATGCGAACGAGTCTGACCTATCTCTTTTGCCGCATCGAACAGATACTGCCTCTGTAGCACAGATATAAGGCTGTCTGTTCCCCAGAGACTGCACTAGCTTGCACTACATGCCACAGGACTGCATTTCATCACACCACTGCTGCTGTCTCTGCATCCTCTGTATCCTGCAATGGCACGTACTGTGGAGAGGGCCCCAGCATTCACTGAGGAGGAGAACAAGGCCCTGCTGGACAGCCTCCTCCCACAGTACTGCAAGCTGTATGGGAAACCAGGGGAGCAGGTGAGTGTGGAGTCCAATGCCTTGGCATTTGTACATGTAGTCTGACTGGCACTACTAGCATTGTGCTCACCAAGGGCAAGCATGCACACTGAGTAAGTTCAAGTTTCTGAGTGTTCTGATGCATGTACACAGCTGGCAATGTATCTGATTGACTTACTGTCCTTTTCCCCTTATTTAAATGTGTTTATGTGTGACATACAATTGACTAATAGTGACACTTCCTGACATGCAAAACCTAGCATTGATGAAGAGGGGAATGTGACAATGTCTGCCATTCCAGCCATTTCAGCAACCAAAAACTGAAAGGGCAACTATGAACTGCTGCAATACACCAGACATGTAAGGGTACCAATATGCAGGAGGGCCTCATGGTGTTTTGGGTATAAGAAATTGCCAGTTCATTGCAGTGAGATAGTTGGTGAAGAGTTGCACCACAGCTGCAGACCCTAGACCCCAGCTCTCCTCATCAGCTGTGTTGCAGATACAGTGCTGTATGCTTGGCTGCGAAAGTTAAGCAAACACCTGTAAACCCCCCCGGTAGCAAATTTGCTGACTCAATTGATATGTTGTTGTTGCCAGTGTTCACTAATCAATGTGGGTCATGCAATGTAGGGAGAGACTGGGGAGGGGGTGTAAGTGGAGTGGCCTATGTGAATGGTCTACCCGTGCTGGTACAAGTCCTGTGCAACTCTGTGCCTCACAGTGTCCGGTCTGAGCAGTGAGTGGGTGTCCACCCTGAGGCCATCGGTCTGCTGGCACTGCCATTTCATGAATTGGGGCTTGCACACAGGACAACTGCCCATTACCATAGTTGCACTACCTGTATACATGATATGCACTGTAAAGTTCTACATGTGTGTACAACTGTGTGTTTGGGGACATGGGGCATGTGTAGTGATGTTGTCTCACATTGTCATCCTCACAGGTCACTGCCCATGAGAAGAATGAAATATGGCAGACCATCGCCCGGGAAGTTAGGTCGGTGGGGGTCTACAGACGCCGCATCCGCCACTGCCAGAAGAGGTGGCAGGACCTTCGTGGCTGGACCCGGAGGATAGCAAGGGTTCAGCTGAAGCTGTCGCCTCCTCGCAGGAGGGGCGGATGCTGGAACCTGACCCCCCACATGCTACGGATCCTGGCGGTGGTCTTTCCAGACCTGGATGGGCAGTTGAAGGCCAGACAGCAGCAAGGAGGGGGTAAGTCCATGCCTTGTTGGTGTATTTGGGTTAACCTGCAGTTTGCACTCCTTCAGCCAAGTTACACTCCCACAGTTAGTCTGTCTGCTCAGACAAGTTCCATGTGGCTATATTTGGTGATGCCCCATTCACATCTGATGCCCAGGTGTGTCCCTTCTACTCTTTCACATGTGTCACTTGGGTTGTGTGTATTTACTGTTGTCCAAGGGAATGTTGACAGCAACATCAGCAAAATGTACATTGACTTGAGCTACATGGGTGAGGCTAAACTGGCACATGTGTCAGATCATTTATGGATTATTAACCTGTGCTCTGTGTGTCCTCAACATCTCTGCACTAATTGCTGTTGTGGGTCAGCATAGGAGTGTGAGGTATTGACCACACACCCATGCAGCAGGCATGCACAATCGTGACACCTCAGACATTTGATGTGTATGAGTTCCAGAAAATGCATGGTCAACTGCATTGTGCTCCTGCTAATCCCATGTATCACATGACCCATGGACAGGTCTGCCTTCTCCGGACATCTGAGACACTCTGGCCTCCTAATCTTGTGTGTCAGCCAACACTTCGACCATTGTGAACGTTTATTATCATGTTTCTGACTCTGTGTCAAGCTGGCCTGCCATAGCTTTTCGTATTTCAGAGGTTTGCTATATGTTTGTCATGGACAGACATCTGACATGTGACTATTGGTTCTGCACACAGGGCAATACATATGTGTGTAGTCACTATAATGTACATAATGGTGTATTCAACAGATTTGTGTCAGCAGCTTTACTATGTACTTGTGATGTCCTCTGTGATCAGGTATACAGGGTTGTAGACTCACAAACTGTGATGTGTCATGTTGCTTATGTGGCTTTATCATATTCTATCAAATGTGTGTAGCATGTGGTGACCATGTATACATGACCACTACCAGAGTTCCATTCACAGTGCAAACATGAGTGTAACAAGTTGCTGAATGTGGAGTTGGCATGCACTGCCCCTGTGACAGTAGTCAGTACTGACTGATGGGCCAGACAGGCCTGTGGCCTTATGTTACACACTAATATCTGGGGCATGCTGTATTGTGACGTGTGTCTTGTACTGCAGCCACAGTGTGCTAGCTTTACATTTGAAGACATGGGCCGTAATGGTGTCTGGTAATGGAAGTATGTTCATCATAGCAACAATGAGGTCATGCCATCACAAATGCTGTTCCAAAACCTGAGTCAGTGGCCTGGAATGTGACATGTATGTCAGAACACATGACAGTAATGATCAGAGCAGATCAGAGTACTGGGTAGTCTGGTAATGCCTGCACATGTGCTGTCCGACATCATACATACTATGGGCTGATGGGTCTATTGTCATCATGGGTACAGAGGGCATGGTTCACTGGCAGACTGATAGGTGCCAGGTTCACCTATGTGTGGTAGATTGTGTTGCTGTTTTTAAATGATGCCAGGGCTTGCACAGTGATGTGTTGCATTTAAGGTAATGTGTCCAGTAAACACAGGTGACTGATGTGAATCTGTTTCTCCTTGTTCACAGCATCATCGGCAGACACTGGAGGGGACAGCTCCACGGACCTTGAGGAGGGGCGCAGCCAGACTGGTTCCGCTGTGGAGGAGTCGGAGGGAGCCAGTGGCACGGAGGGTGAGGGGAGCCACACTGAGGGAGAGTCAACAGCCACTACATCTGCTGCGGACGACGAAGGCTCAAGTGATGTTTCCCTGGAGGAGGCGGGTGTGCCAACACCAGAGAACACTGACAGCGAGTCTGTCCCCACCACCTCCACCATCTCCACCCTCAAAGTTGCTCCCATCCCAGATGTCCGTGGAGCCCCCTGTGTTAGGGCGAGAGTCTCCTTCAGTCCAGGCACCGCACCCCCTGCCTCTGTCTCCCCTGCTGCCCTGAGTGTGGAGTCTGTGGACCTGCTGAAGCAGATCCATGTGGGGCAGACATCAATGCTGAGTGTCCTCCATGCTCACACTAATCTCTTGACACAATTGGTGTCATTCGTGGAAGGCATGTCAGCAACCATGTCTGCCCAACAGCGGATGTCAGTCCATGAACTCCTCACTGATGGCAGCAGTGTCCCTCCTCCAGCAGTCCCTCACCACACCTACCTCTGGCCCATCCACAATCCCCACTACCCTCCCCGATCCGACCACACTCACACCTGCACCGTCACGCACAACACCAGACCCGAGCAGCACACGCACAGGGAAATCTAAGTCTAAACGCACCAGCACACACACAGGGGATAGGGTACAGATGATCAGACAACCATCCACAACCACTCCGCAGTCCTCAGACACCTCTCCCGCCAAAACCTCCTCCCTGGACTCCCCTGCAAACCCCCCTTCCCAGAAGCTCTTCCTCTGTGAGCTTGGCCTCTTCCCCTCAGATACACCTGGGCCAACTCACAAGGGGAAGAGGAAGTCACCTCGCCGGGAGGGTATACCCCCCCGACCCCACACACCCTCCGCCAAGAGCAGGGACACTGAGGCCCCCACCCGGAAATCCCCAAGAACCAGGAAGACCCAACCACATTCACACACTCCCACCACACACTCTCCGTCCTCAAGCTCCCATGCCACCACTCCTTGTGTTCCCCCGCCACACCCTGCCCCAGGTTCACCCACCCACCGGTGGCACATCCCCAAAGTCATTAGGCCCTCCCCCCCTTCCACAGACACTTACACAACACCCGCCCCTCAGCCTGTTCCTGCTACTGCAGTGAAGCCCGTGTCCCCCCCAACTGTCCTGGCCACTGCACTGGAGCCCCCGCCCACTACATCAGACATCCTCACTGCAGTGGAGTGTGTACCCCCCATGTGTCGTGGCCACTGCAGTGGAGCCCCAGCACACTCCATCGTACATGCTCACTGCAGTGGAGACCCCACACTCTAATCATGACCCATCCACTGCAGTTGCTCCTGTGACCCCTGTACCCACCACCACTCCCCTGCCCCATTCTTGTGCCCCATGATCCTGTCTCTGCAGTGCCTGGCCTGCCAACATAGATGCCCCTCCAAAGGGTGATGTCCCCTACTGTGTGTCAGTGCAGGCAAGCTATGGGTGACATGTTGTCAGTTGTCCCCCATCATGGACTAATTTCATGGACTAGCCATTGGCCTTTTTGCATTCCGGACTGGACTTTTCCCCTTTACGTTGCTGAATAAAGTTATTTTTTGTTATTTATTTGAATTGCATCTCATGTACATGATGTTGCTAAGGAGTGTACTTAAGTTGCTGTTGTGCTATTGTCATTTGCCAATAAGTGATATGATGTTGTGATGTGTCTGATGTGTGCCATGGTACATGAGTCATATTGCAGTATGTCTCCAAATCATCATTGGTTGTCAAGTCAGATTCTCATGATCACTACTGCTTTTGCACAGGGATTGGGACAGCCTTTGAAGTACTTCACATCTTTGTTTTCCACTGTTGCACAGGTTTAGTGCTGACATGTGTGCACATCTTACTTCTGACTGACTCGGGCCGTCAGCACCGGACATGCATTTTGATGCATGGGTGATGAACAAGTCATCTGTGTAATTAGTGCAACTTGCCTTACATATGTTTGGAGTATGTGCTGGTGACTTAAGGGACACTGCAGGACACAGGCTGATGTGACCAGAACCTTCAGGCAGAATTAATAGGTGGCTCACTGGCAGACTTCTAGTCTGACATGACTTGGCCCTGCACAGACGACTGTTGGCACAGCTGTGGTTACACATGAGTGGAGTCACCTCATGGCAGTGTGTAATCCCGTGTCATTGACTGGGCCCATGTGTTGTGTTCTATGTGCATGTCTCAGTGGGTTACCTTGCTTTTTTCCACACAGCCTACATTCCCTGCAGATGTTCCTGACTGTGATGCTTACTGACTTGTCCTGTGTTTGCCGTAGGTGTTAGGACTAGGTTTCCTGGGATGTGGGTGCATGGTAAATTACTGGTCATATGAGAGTCATCGGTGGGTGTGTTTGATGTAATGGCCCTGGTATGTGTGTAAACTCCCATGGGACATAATCAGGATTCACCACGGCACTTTGGTGTTGCCAAAACCAGGTTGTTTTCACTTTGTGGTAGCTTCATGTGACTGGGTAACTTGTATGTGTGTGTGAGTGCTCACACTCATCAGATCCTAGCCTTCAATGTCTGTTGCTGTGAAAATGTGTTCTTTGTGGGTCTCCATGTGCTCTCCATTGGTCTGGGACTGTGCCAAGGATCCCAATGTGTCAGATAAGTGTCACGTCATGCACATGTACCTCATGATATACAGTGTGGGAGTCATTCTCAAGGGATGTTGCCTGGCCATGTGTGATGTGTTTGTACACCTTGGATCCCCCCTCCACCCCTGGGATTGTCATCTGTGCATGTGCAATGTCAGGAGTCCATGTGGGCTTGGCTGCTGCTCATTGTTGCAGATCAAGGTGTGTGGCATTGGGAGTGGGCATATGTGAGTGTTCTCATGTCTAGGACCCTACATACATAGTGGGCTCACATCACAGCCCATGGCCGTTTAGTTTTCTGAGTGAGTGTGATGGCAGTTTGGCTGTCACTACATGCCACAGTGCGCACATGTGACTGTGCTCCACAGTAGGGTGTACATCCAAATTTGTAATCGCAGAGGGCTCATCATACAGGCTACTGTCGCCACAATGTGGGCTCCTTGTGGGTATTGATGGAGTGTGTCTGTCTCTTGCTGTGTTTGTTGCTGGGCAGCCCAGCTTAGGTCACATAAGTGTGTTGTGGAACCACTCATGTCACAATGGCTGATTGCCCACATAGAGGTGGCCAGTTCCGGTGGGACTTCTGGATGTCAGTGTGTACACATATATCTGTTTTGAGTTAAACCCCACATGATGTGTGTCGTACTAGCCTGAGTACACTGAGACACACACACATGTTGTGTTCATTATGCAGTGTGGGGCTGGCTAGTTGTGTTTGTGCACCTGCACCCATGCATTGGTATGGCTTTTCTGGACATTGCCTGGAAGTCGGGTGTAGGTATTGCCGTACTGTTCCTGGGACTCCTACCTCATCATTCGGCGCATTCTTCATGGTTATTATGTTCCATTGCTGCCATGGTATGGGTCTTGATCACCTGATGGCTACAATCTACACAGGATTCCTTGGTATGTGTGTCTGTTTGTGTGCATATGTGTGTATGCATTCTGGTGGCCACTACTTACATTGTGTAATTGTACATTGGAGGCATTGTCAGCCCCCATGTGCACTGCTACTCTGCACATGTCAGAGGGATGTTAGTCGATGCTGGAACTTCCACTCAACAGATCTGTGTTTGTTAGCAACACACCCACTACTTAGCCACTATATTGCTTGTGGTGTTACGACCAGGAATCTGACATGCAGATTTGCATTGGCTGTCTTTTTTTGACAAGCACTCACATTTAGCTCATTGAGGTGGGGTGGGGTCTTGCCCCATTGATGCAATGTTCCCGATATGTATGGATTTAGGATGCCACACTCATCTTTTGGTCAGAGTAGGGTGGGAGGGATCAAGCCCCATTAGCACGATGTACCACGTTTGGTGGTGTTTTTGACACCACATCCACCTTTTGCTCACAGATGTGATGTGAGTTACAGTATGTGTTCCCTTTCAGTGTCACTGTTTCTGGGACTTCACACACAATACACAATCTTGGCATGATGGTAGGGTGAGGGGTGTTTGGCCTACAAGCCGTATGGGTGGGAATGCTGGTAGTGATAGGCATCCCCCCTTGTAGGTAGAGTTTGCTGGTAGTGATAGGCATCCACCCCCATGCAGGTAGAGTTTGCTGGTAGTGATAGGCATCCACCCCCATGCAGGTAGAGTATGCTGGTAGTGATAGGCATCCCCCTTGTAGGTAGAGTTTGCTGGTAGTGATAGGCATCCACCCCTATGGGCTGGAGAATGCTGGTAGTGATAGGCACTCACCCCCATGCAGGTGGAGTATGCTGGTAGTGATAGGCATCCACCCCATGCAGGTAGAGTATGCTGGTAGTGATAGGCATCCCCCTTGTAGGTAGAGTTTGCTGGTAGTGATAGGCATCCACCCCCTATGGGCTGGAGAATGCTGGTAGTGATAGGCACTCACCCCCATGCAGGTGGAGTATGCTGGTAGTGATAGGCATCCACCCTCATGCAGGTAGAGTATGCTGGTAGTGATAGGCATCCCCCCTTGTAGGTAGAGTTTGCTGGTAGTGATAGGCATCCACCCCCATGCAGGTAGAGTTTGCTGGTAGTGATAGGCATCCACCCCCATGCAGGTAGAGTATGCTGGTAGTGATAGGCATCCCCCTTGTAGGTAGAGTTTGCTGGTAGTGATAGGCATCCACCCCTATGGGCTGGAGAATGCTGGTAGTGATAGGCACTCACCCCCATGCAGGTGGAGTATGCTGGTAGTGATAGGCATCCACCCCCATGCAGGTAGAGTATGCTGGTAGTGATATGCACCCCCTTGTAGGTAGAGTTTGCTGGTAGTGATAGGCATCCACCCCTGTGGGCTGGAGAATGCTGGTAGTGATAGGCACTCACCCCCATGCAGGTGGAGTATGCTGGTAGTGATAGGCATCCACCCCCATGCAGGTAAAGTATGCTGGTAGTGATAGGCATCCCCCTTGTAGGTAGAGTTTGCTGGTAGTGATAGGCATCCACCCCCATGGGCTGGAGAATGCTGGTAGTGATAGGCACTCACCCCCATGCAGGTGGAGTATGCTGGTAGTGATAGGCATCCACCCCCATGCAGGTAGAGTATGCTGGTAGTAATAGGCATCCCCCCTTGTAGGTAGAGTTTGCTGGTAGTGATAGGCATCCACCCCCATGCAGGTAGAGTTTGCTGGTAGTGATAGGCATCCACCCCCATGCAGGTAGAGTATGCTGGTAGTGATAGGCATCCCCCCTTGTAGGTAGAGTTTGCTGGTAGTGATAGGCATCCACCCCCTATGGGCTGGAGAATGCTGGTAGTGATAGGCACTCACCCCCATGCAGGTGGAGTATGCTGGTAGTGATAGGCATCTACCCCATGCAGATAGAGTATGCTCTGGTAGTGATAGGCATCCCCCCTTGTAGGTAGAGTTTGCTGGTAGTGATAGGCATCCACCCCCTATGGGCTGGAGAATGCTGGTAGTGATAGGCACTCACCCCCATGCAGGTGGAGTATGCTGGTAGTGATAGGCATCCACCCCCATGCAGATAGAGTATGCTGGTAGTAATAGGCATCCCCCTTGTAGGTAGAGTTTGCAGGTAGTGATAGGCATCCCCCTTGTAGGTAGAGTATGCTGGTAGTGATGGGCATCCACCCCCTCTGGGCTGGACAGTGCTGATGGTGATAGGCATCCACCCCCATGTAGGTTGGGACTGCTGGTGGTGATAGGCATCCCCCCCTATGGGTTAAGGACTAGGCATCCACCCCCTATGTGCTGGAGAATGCTGGTAGTGATAGGCACTCACCCCCATGCAGGTGGAGTATGCTGGTAGTGATGGGCATCCCCCCTTGTAGGTAGAGTATGCTGGTAGTGATGGGCATCCACCCCCATGCAGGTGGAGTATGCTGTTGGTGATAGGCATCCCCCCTTGTAGGTAGGGTATGCTGTTAGTGATAGGCATCCCCCCTTGTAGGTAGGGTATGCTGGTAGTGATGGGCATCTACCCCCTCTGGGCTGGACAGTGCTGATAGTGATAGGCATCCACCCCCATGTAGGTTGGGAGTGCTGGTGGTGATAGGTATCCCCCTATGGGTTAAGGACTAGGCATCCACCCCCTATGTGCTGGAGAATGCTGGTAGTGATAGCACTCACCCCATGCAGGTGGAGTATGCTGGTAGTGATAGGCATCCACCCCCTATGGGCTAAACACTGCTGGTAATGATGGGCACCCCCCCTATTGGTTGTGCCTGCTGGTAGTTATGGCTATCTACCCCCTATGAGTGTTGAACTTGCCGTCTGCGGGGTACGCGTCGATTCCTGTTGTTCATTCAATCATAGACGTACAGTGCAGGGATGACATGCGCGATCGGATGCATGCTTGGTTCGTCTCGTACCCGCTGTTCGTGTTGTGGCGCGAATCGACGCGAAGAGACTCCTGTTCCGGATGCTGAGGCGTCCCGTCAGTGGCGAACCATTCAGCGTGTAGGAAGTGCGCATCGTACTTGCCCGGCCGGAAGCTGCTGTTTAAATGCCTCCGGACGAGTCGATTTCAGCGGTTATGGTTCCGGCTCGTACGGAAAATGTTGCTGATTTCGGAGCCTACGGCTCGGTCGGCAATCGGACACATTTGCGCATCGTACTTCCTTGCCCAGACGGATCGGCTCCGGGACCGAGTGGGTCGTAAGGTAAGGCTACGGACGGCTCTTGGAGGGCTGTCCGACCCGGATCGGAATCGACCCCTTAATGTACAACAAGATTCACAAGAATTTCTTATGTTTATGCTTGCAGTATTGGAAGATGAAGGATTAGAAATTGAAAATTTGTTTGGACTAAGTTACAGATAGGATCATAAATGTGAAGAGTGTTCATTTTCTTCTACCACTGAAATAGACACTGAATGATTCATATACTTGACGATACCAGATTGTAAATCAGTGTCTTTTAACAAATTAGTAAAAAGAGCTAATTAAGATAAGAAATGCTCTCATTGTAAATCAGAAATGTTCTCAACATTATATATAGAAAGATTTGGAAAATATGTCATATTAATGCTGCAACGTTGTAGAGCAAATGGAAGAAAATTGGAAACTAAAATAATTTTTTTTGTGGCAAGTCAAGTGTCAATTTCAGGAAGAGCTTTTATAGCAGTGGCTATTATTTTCCATGATGGACCTACTACAACATCTGGACACTATACTGTGTATTTAAAGTGCAATAAAGGATGGATACATTGCAATGATGCCCATTTGGAATTCAAATGTAGGTTGCCTTATGAATTACCAAATTCATATCTGATATTTTTGATGCCATAATTTTGAAAACATCATTCGGCCTATTGGGAAGATGTGAACATGAATTAACGAGTTTATTTTGGATATTTTCAATGCAAATGGATTTGGAAACATTATTCGGCCTATTGGGAAGATGTGAACAATTGCTGTTTGGATTATTGTTTGTGGTATTTTTTACTGCATTTGCAAAATTGTGTTTGAAGGAACTAGTTTATATATTTGATCTTTATATTATACGCGATGTAAATGAGAGTGTATATTTTAGAAAATGTACTTCAGAGAAATAAATAATTTAATATAGTTGAAGAATGTATTTTAGAAACTGTAGATAGGTAAACAGATAGTTGAATTTGTTGTAAATATTTTCGACGCAGATTGTTTTTTTTTTTACAATCTCATTGATTGTATTTTTTCCCCTGCTATTATATGATGATCCACATTGAAATCACTGTGTATGGTGAAATTCAATAAAATCTGAGAACAGCAAAAAAGGAAACTGAATATGTTATGTAATTGTAAAATTATGTTGTGTTCTACAAACCATAATATTATATGTAATAGCAGTGTTCCTTCTTTTTATTACAGAAAGTAATAGTAAATCTTGAAAAGATTTTAAATTCAGTTTCCAACAAAACAACTGTAAAATAGTTTCACTGAGTTTGATATGTATTTTAATAAAGAAGGTAAGATGAAATAATGTAATAAGCATAATAATATGATGTAATGTTTACCGTCATTTTTATTGCACTGATTCATTTTTTCAAATACTACCCATGAACTGATCTATATAATTAGGGACTATTCTCCCACTCCTGCCATCACCCATGCACTATCCAAGCATTTCTCCATTCACCTAGCCTCAATCAATCAATCATCAATCAGGGGTTTGTTAAAGCGCGACTACTCACCCGTAAGGGTCTCAAGGCGCTAGGGGTGGGGGGGGGGGGTGCAGGTTCCATCCATCAAGGAGGGGGTCTGTCGAAGAGCCAGGTTTTGAGGTTTCTTGCAAAGATGGGGAGCGATGTTGTCTGTCTGAGGTGGAGCGGAAGGGCGTTCCATGCTTTGGCCGCGAGGAAGGAGAAGGAGCGGCCTCCCGATCTGGTCTTTCTGGTGCAGGAGACCACGGCGTAGGAGAGCTGGGCTGATCGTAGGGTCCTTTGGGGTGCGTGGAATTTGAGTCTGCTGTTCAGGTATGCTGGTCCGGTGCCATGGAGGGCCTTGTGTGCGTGGGTGAGCATCTTGAAGGTGATTCTCGCCTCGACAGGGAGCCAGTGGAGTGTGCGCAGGTGCTGGGAGATGTGGCAGTGTTTTGGCAGGTTGAGGACCAGTCTTGCGGCGGCGTTCTGGATGTTCTGTAGCTTGCGGGTGAGGTTTTTGTTTATTCCGGTGTAGAGTGCGTTGCCGTAGTCGAGTCTGCTGGTGACCAGGGCGTGAGTGACGGTCTTTCGGTGTTCGAGGGGGATCCATTTGAAGGTCTTACAAAGGAGGCGGAGGCTGTGGAAGCAGGACGACGATCTGGCGGTCCATTTTGAGCTCGGAGTCCAGGATGATTCCCAGGTTGCGTGCGTGGTCCGTGGGGGTTGGCGGGTTTCCGAGGGCGGGGGGCCACCAGGTGTCGCTCCAGGCATCGGGGTTTGGGCCCATGATGAGTACTTCGGTTTTGTTGGTGTTTAGTTGTAGGCAGCTGTTTTTCATCCATTTGGCGACGGCTTCCATGCCTTCTCGAAAGTTGCGTCTGGCGGTGTTGGGCTCGTTGGATAGGGAGAGGATGAGCTGGGTGTCGTCTGCGTATGACACGATGTTGAGTCCGTAGGTTCTGACGATGGGGGCGAGTGGAGCCATGTAGACGTTGAAGAGCGTCGGGCTGAGGGAGGAGCCCTGGGGGACTCCGCAGGTGGTAGGTGTGGGGTCCGAGAGGAAAGGGGAGTCTGACCCGCTGCGTCCTGCCGGAGAGGAAGGAGCGGATCCAGTCGAGGGCCTTGTCCTGGATTCCTGCGTCGTAGAGTCTGCGTATTAGGGTGCGGTGGGAGACTGTGTCGAACGCCGCTGATAGGTCGAGGAGGATGAGGGCTACTGTTTCTCCTTTGTCCAGTAGGGTGCGGATGTCATCTGTTGCGGCGAGGAGGGCAGTTTCCGTACTGTGGTTTTTTCTGAAGCCGGATTGGGAGGAGTCGAAGATGTTATGTTCTTCAATGAAAGTGGCGAGTTGGCTGTTGATGGTTTTCTCGATGACTTTCGCTGGGAACGGGAGCAGGGAGATGGGTCTGTAGTTTTTGAGGTCGGTGGGGTCCGCTGAGGGTTTCTTTAGGAGGGGGTTGACCTCGGCGTGTTTCCAGTCGTCGGGGAACGAGGTGGTCGCCAGGGAGCGGTTGATGGTGTGGCGGAGCATGGGTGCGATGGTGTCGGCGGCTCTGTTGAAGATGTGGTGGGGGCAGGGGTCCGTGGGGGCCCCTGAGTGGATTGACTTCATTGTCTTCAGTGTGTCTTCGATGGTGAGGGCTGTCCAGTCGTCAATCGCTGGTTTCCGGGTGTCGGGGGTGGTTGGTGAGGGTTCAGTGTGTTGGTTGTCTTCGTCGAAGTTGTCATAGATGCTCTTGATTTTGTGGTGGAAAAAGGTGCTGAGTTTGTCGCAGAGGTCTTGTGAGGGAGGGATGTCGGTAGACTCGCTAGTGGGTTGGGCGAACTCCTTGATGATGCTGAAGAGTTCCTTGCTGTTGTGCGCGTGGGTGGAGATTCTGTCTTCAATCGCTTTTTTCCTCGTTTCTCTGATGAGTTGATGGTGGGCGTTGGTGGCAGCTCTGAAGTTGTTGTGGGCTTCTGTGGATTTGGTGTTCCTCCAGGCCTTTTCGAGGCGGCGGCATGTGCTTCTGGACTCTTGAAGTTCGGTGGTAAACCATCTGGCTTTCTTGGCGCGGGTATTGTTGTTTTTCTTGAGGGGGGCTATGGTGTTGGTGCTGTCCGAGATCCATCTATGCAGGGTTCGAACTGCGGTGTTGGGGTCATCGTTTTCCGCGATGGTTGGGGTGGAGTTGTTGAGTGAGGAGGTGAGCTGGTCGTCGGTGATTTTGGTCCAGTTTCTTCGTGGAGGCAGGTGCTGGTGTCTGTGGATGGTGGGTGTTCTGAAGGTGAAGTGGACGCAACGATGGTCGGTCCATGGGAGTTCGGTGGTGTGGCTGAAGGTGATGGAGTTTCCTGTAGTGAAGAGGGGGTCGAGGGTGTGTCCTGCTGAGTGCGTGGGCTCGGTCACGATCTGGCACAGTCCATTGTTGTGGAGGTTGTCCAGGAGGGATGTGGTGTTGGGGTCCAGTTGGTTGTCGAGGTGGAAGTTGAGGTCTCCCAGCAGGGTGTAGTTGGTGGATGCGATGGCCTGCGGGGAGATAATGTCCGTGATGGAGTTGGCGAAGGGTCCGCGGGGTCCAGGGGGTCGGTAGATGAGGGTTCCTCGGAGGGTGGCGGTGGGGCTCGCCAGTATCTTGAAGTGAAGGTGTTCCATCAGTTCTGTGGGCTCGTCAGGGAGTGTGCTCAGGCGGAGGCTGGATTTGTGGACGATGGCGATTCCTCCTCCTGGGCGGGTGGGGCGGTCCTTCCTGGAGATCTTGTATCCTTGGGGGATGGCGATGGCGATGTCCGGTCCGAGGTGGTGTTGGTCTAGGTTTCGGTGAAGAACGCTACGTCCGGGGTGGTGCTGTCGAGGAGGTCCCAGATTTCTGTGGCGTGTTTGTCAAGGGATCGGACGTTGAGGAGGATGCATTGCAGGGTCTTCAGTTTGGTTGTGTTCTTGTGGGCGGGTTGTGCTGGATCCGTGTTCTTGGCGGTGCTGCAGGTGTGCCGGTAGCGGTGACAGCTGAAGGGTCCGTGGGAGTCGGCTGGTGATGCTAGCTTGCAGTTGTTGTTGCGGCCTGGGTTGAGTGCGTGGAGTGCTGCTGGGTCGTAGCGTTGGCGGGGCGGAGGTCCAGGGTTCCTGGCACTGGTCGCGGTCGGGGACTGGCGCAGACGGGCTTGCCTTTGATGCGCCTTCGGCGCGCCCACGGCCGCGCAGTGGCCGCCATTAAGTAGGGGTCGGGGAGGGCTGGACAGCTGGGAGGCGGGAGCGGGGAGGGGAGCTGAATTGGGCCGGTCACGCTGGGGGGGAGGGGCCGCGGGGGCAGCAGCGGCGGGGAAAGGTAAAGGGAGGAAATAAGGGATAAAGAAAAAAGGGAAAATAGGCAGAAATAAGGCACAAAAGAGCAGAGATGCAGACAGGTGAAAGATAAAAGAGGGTAGAAAAACGAGTGAAAACTAGTGAAAGGGCAGAGCGAGAGGAAGGGAAAAAGAGCAGAAATAAGGCACAAAAGAGCAGAGATGCAGAAAAGTGCAGAAAGGTGAAAGATAAAAGAGGGTAGAAAAACGAGTGAAAACAAGTGAAAGGGCAGAGCGAGAGGAAGGGAAAATGAGCAGAAATAAGGCACAAAAGAGCAGAGATGCAGAAAAGTGCAGAAAGGTGAAAGATAAAAAAAGGGTAGAAAAACGAGTGAAAGAGCAGAGTTAGAGGAAGGAGACAGAGGTCCATTGGACCACCAGGGATGAGGCGCAATGAAACCTGCGGGTGGAGGAGGGCCTCGATCACCAACACTCGAGAGTGCAGGGGCAGGGGCAGGTCTCACTTAATGGTGGAGCTGCGAGGGTGGGAGAGCAATTTCACTGACAATGAGTCAGTGGTCTTGCTCGCCTGTCCCCGCAGTGGCCGCCATTAAGTAGGGGTCGGGGAGGGCTGGACAGCTGGGAGGCGGGAGCGGGGAGGGGAGCTGGATTGGGCCGGTCGCGCTGGGGGGAGGGGCCGCGGGGGCAGCAGCGGCGGGGAAAGGTAAAGGGAGGAAATAAGGGATAAAGAAAAAAGGGAAAATAGGCAGAAATAAGGCACAAAAGAGCAGAGATGCAGAAAGGTGAAAGATAAAAGAGGGTAGAAAAACGAGTGAAAACTAGTGAAAGGGCAGAGCGAGAGGAAGGGAAAATGAGCAGAAATAAGGCACAAAAGAGCAGAGATGCAGAAAAGTGCAGAAAGGTGAAAGATAAGAGGGTAGAAAAACGAGTGAAAACAAGTGAAAGGGCAGAGCGAGAGGAAGGGAAAATGAGCAGAAATAAGGCACAAAAGAGCAGAGATGCAGAAAAGTGCAGAAAGGTGAAAGATAAAAAAGGGTAGAAAAAGCGAGTGAAAGAGCAGAGTTAGAGGAAGGAGACAGAGGTCCACTGGACCACCAGGGATGAGGCGCAGGGAAACCTGCGGGTGGAGGAGGGCCACCCACACTCGAGAGTGCAGGGGCAGGGGCAGGCCTCACTTAATGGTGGAGCTGCGAGGGTGGGAGAGCAATTTCACTGACAATGAGTCAGTGGTCTTGCTGAATCCATATACTTATAATATCACGCAGAGACTACCTATGTACTCTTCCAATCACCCAAGCACTACCCATGCAGTGTTCCAATCATCCACACACTACTCCTGCACTTATGCAATCACCCTGCTACTACTCATGCACTCCTTCAATCACCCAGGAACTACCCAGGCAGTCCTACATGCAGTCAGGCACTACCCATGCACTCTTCCATGCACCCAGGCATTACTTATGCAGTCACGCAATCACCCAGGCACAACTTATGCACTCATGAAATAACCCAGGCACTACCCTTCCACTACTCCAGTCATTCTTAGACTATCCATGCACTCCTCCATTCACCTAGACATTACCCCTGCATTCATGTAATCACCCAGGCATTGTCCATGTACTCCTTGAATCACTCAGGCACTACCCCTGCAGTCATGCAATCACCCAGGCACTACTTATGCACTCATGGAATAACCCAGGTACTACCCTTCCACTCCTCCAGTCATCCAGACACTATACTTTCACTCATGCAATAAGTCAGGCACTGCCTATACACTCATGCAATCAGTCAAGGACTATTACTGCACTCATTCATTCCCTCAAACACTATCCATGCACTCATTCAATGACTCAGGCAATACTGCTGCACTCATTCATTCACAGAGACAGTACTTATTCACTCATACAATGCCATTCATAGAACACATACAAGTTTGTCTATTTTTAACCAATTAGGTGGTTCTAAAAAGAACCATTTTTTCCTTCTTTTTTTGTTTTATATTTTTTTTGTATTTTTTTAACCCTTTTTTGAATTTTTTGGGTGTTTTTTTTAAAAAAAAGAAAGAAAAAATAAACAGAACCAACAGTGAACATGTTGAATAAATTATGCAATTATAAACTCATTGCATAGAAAAAAAAAAAATTAACACTGGTGGTTTCTAATAGCAACCAGGACAGCAACCAGTGATTGCTCACCAAAACAGAGAGTTTTTTTGCATTTTATGCAACGCTGCTCCACTCGAGCGAAGTCAGGGAAGATGTTGGCTGTGCTAGATGAAGTTGAAGCACTTGACGTGCTAGGTCCAGCAGCGTTGTTGTCACCTCCTTGCTTCTCTTGTTCCCATCTAAGGGGCATATCTACAAGGGCCGGAGTTAAAATTATCGCCGCTTTAGCGTCCGTTTTCGGACTAAAAGCGGCGATAATTTTAATGCCCTATTAGCAAGGACACACTAACGCGTGAAACCATGCTTCTTCGCCCTTTTCCTATCGCCCAGCTTTGCATCTCTAATGAGATGCAAAGTGGGCGTTCCTCCCCAGAATAACGGGAGAAATGTCGCTAAGCGACATTTCTCCTATTATCAAGCCTCACGCTATGAAGCATAGCGACAAGCAAAGTAGCGATAACCTCTGTTATCGCTACTTTCCTTACGCCTGCTTCAAGACTGACTTAGCCATGATATCCTATGTAAGGTGGATATCATGGCTAAGTATGTCTTGCCCTATCAGCAAGCTATCGCCAAACCTTGTGCCATTATCGCTGGATTTCCAGCGATAATCGCACAATTGGCAGCTTGCGCTCTGAATTTTATCGCTTTGGAGATAAGCGTTGCTGATAGCACGCTATCTCCGCGATAAAATTCAGTTTCGGCCGGCGATAATTATCCTCGCGCTAAGAGCGCTGAGCGATAATTATCGCATGGCCTTGTAGATATGCCCCTTAGTTGTTCCTTAGCTAGACGTCGAGGATGCATTGTTTGTAGATGTTTCAACATCGATGACCTCCCACAGGAATATTTTTTATCAGAACCTCGTGAGAGGACATTCTGACAAATAGTGCACGTAACTTTCCTGGCATTTACCTTTTTTTCTCCTGGTGGAATAGAGAAAAATGCCCATACAACACTTTCGTATCGTTTCTTTACAGGTTCCTCCAGGTCTTCTTCCTCTTCAGGGGGAAGCTGTACAGGTGCATCACCAGCTGCCATTTTCAGTTCTCTAAAAAAAACCCAAAAAAAGGCAAGCACGAGGAGCAGAAGACAACAGGGGTGTCTGTTAAGATGCTCTTGAAGGAATGAGAAAAAATGGGTGGGGTCCTTCAAGTTCTAGAATCAAAACATTCTTAACCAATGAAATGGTTTCTTTTGAAGTCACATAGGATTCGCGCACCCGGCGCGCAACCGTCGCGCACCCAGCGTGATTCCCGAAAAATATATTTAACAATAATATATCTTTATTCCAGTTACAAATATATGATATTTACAATTATCTTAAATAATGTCTTGGTATAATATATATAATAAAGTTATATACACATACTTTTAAAACTTAAAGATTTGCCATGGATTTGCGCACCCGGCGCGACCCCCGTAAATATGTACGTGATGTTACGCAGGGCCGAGATCCGCGCACCCATCGCACACCAAACGCCCATCCTACTCGACTTAACCAATATGGCGGCAACATTCTGGGATTCGTTCACCCACCGAGACAGGTACACGATCGGTACGCGAATCCACTTTAAAAAAAATAAAATTAAAAAAAATGGATATTTATATTTTAGAAAAGAGAAAACATTACATTATTTTTATAAGAATTAAAAAACTAAGAAAAAGTATTTTTGTGACATTATACTTACAAATTAGCATTTAAAAAACCTTTGAAATTCACTGAAAAAACCATGGGTTTCAGGGACGTTATAGTTAGAAATTAGCATTTAAAAAAACCTTAGAAATTCACTGAAAAAACCACAGGTTTCAGGGACGTTATAGTTAGAAATTAGCATTTAAAAAACCTTAGAAATTCACTGAAAAAAACCACCGGTTTCAGGGACGTTATAGTTAGAAATTAGCATTTAAAAAACCTTTGACATTCACTGAAAAAACCACAGGTTTCAGGGACGTTATAGTTAGTTGGACATTTCACTCATACAAAGCCAGAGAAATTCAGCCGTTATAGTTAGTTGAGCTAACTATAACTCGTGCCCCCGCAATGCACTGCTGATGACATCACATATTACATCACTCATGACATGGTCAGTGACATCACTGATGACATCACTGATGACATCTCAAATGACATCACTGATGACATCATCCAGAGACGCTTAGGGGTCGATTCCGATCTCGGCCGGTAGGGCACCGAATCGGATTCGGCTTAACCGGATCCAATTCGGAGCCCTATTTCCCGACCGATTCGTACGTGCGTCCGGGCGAGCGAGTACGATGCGTGCGCTCGCGAAATCTCTGACTGACTCGTTCACGGGACCCGACCGCTCCAACCGACTCGCACGGGGACGACTCGCACCGCGCAATGGAGGCGTTCCCTGGCCGGGTAAGTACGATGCGCACCTCGACCGCTCCGACCGACTCGCGCAGTCCGGCTCCAAGGAGCTGTCAGAGCTGCACTTTGGGGGTCCGTGTCGGACCCCCTGGAAGCGTAGGCGCGCGAGTCGCACACAGGGGGGACCCATGGGTCCCCCTACACGTGCATGTACGGCACGACCCGCATCAACGCGAACACGCTGTAGGGGCGCCCTTGTTCGCGTCGTGCCCATTGGAGTCAATGGGAGCCCGTGTACGCGTCGTACGACTGGCTCCCATTGACTTCAATGGGAGTCCGACCGAATCGAGTCCGATAGCATACGTGCGCATCGTACTCGTTCGGTCGGGCTGCTAGGGTCCGATTCGGTCGGAAATCTCTCCGGGTCCGGCTCGGTCGGGGAGATTTCCGGCCTGAATCGGAATCGGCCCCTAAGTGTTGTCTCTGCACTGGCGAGAAGGAATAAAACCAGAATGATCTGGGTCTATAAGACCCGGCATTAAGGGATAAAGGTGATGCACCAAAATACTAGCAAACAACTTCACATCCACATTTAAAAGAGAAATGGGTCTATACGACCCGCAAAGTGCTGAGTGTTTGCCCGGCTAGGGGATGACCGAAATGACAGCTTCCAGCATGGAATCCGCCAGAGAGCCCGTCTCGGAGAAAGAATTGAAAAGTCGAGTGGGTAAAGGAGCTAAGTCTTGACAGAAGGTCATATAGAACAGGCACTAAACCTGTCAGGTCCAGGAGATTTGAATGGTTTTAGGCGTGCTATGACCGATACCACTTCCTCGACTCATTGGGCTGATCAAGAGTGTGAGCTTCCTCAGTAGGCAGGGCGGTAAGACCAATATTGTAGATATACTCTGCGAGATCACTAACAGGGGTGTCTGTAGATGAATAAAGAGAGGCATAGAAGGCCTGAAAAGCTGAGGTGATACCTTCAGCACAACTGGATTCCAAGTTGGGACCAGTACGAATGGTTTTTACTGACCCATTATGTACTTTACTGTGGAGACAGTGGGCCCACATGTGACCACAACAGTTGCTGCCAAGGTACAATTCTGAGACATGTTTAAAGTGCTGCTTAAGTGGGTGGAATTTTTAATACAACAGGCTTACTAGTGACATTTAATTTACAGGCCCTGGTCACAGGTAGTGCCACTTACTCGGGACTTACAAGTAAATTAAATATACCAATTGGGTGTAGGCCAATTCTGCCATTGGTAAAGGAGACAGCACAAGCACTTTAGCACTGGTTAGCATTTGTAAAGTGTGCGGAGTCCTAGGGCAAGCAAAAATGAAGTCAGCAAAACAGGAAGTCTGAAGGCAAAATGTTAGGGGGAAAAACATGCCAAGAATGCCAGGTCTAACACCCACATAACCATCTACATTCCCATGCTTCAGACTAGCCAACAACCCACATAACCATCTTCATTCCCACACTTCAGACTAGCCAGCAACCCATATAACCAGCTACAGTTCCACACCTGTTCCATAATCTGTATGATGTGCCTCAACTTACAGCTAAGAGGACTGTGGACATGGAAACACAATGGTTTACTGAAAATCATACAGTGTTTCTCGGCTGCAGAAGATATGCTTAGAAGACTTGTTGCCTGTTTCCATAGTTGGCACAGAGGGGAATCTCCTTCTTATGTGCCCAACAGCTTCTCCAACCCTCTGGATATCAGTGAGGGGGATCTTAGAAGGTCTTGTTTTGTTTTATTAACTCTGACCACATGCATGATAGTAACTGATCACAGGCTTAGAAACTGGGCAGAGGCCATGGAGGCCATTGCTTGAGGTGGATTAGTCCTGCTGACCAGTGTATCTAAAAGTCATCTTCACTTGCTCATCAAACTAGCAGTGCAAGTAGTCTTTCTGCAAGGTTTCTTTATGGAGTAGCGGTAAAGTCCCCCAAGCATACTGAGGGTGGGAGCTCTCAAAACAGCTTTGTCAGGTGGACCTTCTAAAGGCAAATCTTAAATTCCATAAATGTGTCTCTCCTTTGTGACTCATTAATAGCAGCATGGGCCCAGATCAAAACGTATGCCTCCGATGGCTAAAGGGAACAAGGATGTAATGTTTCAAGAATGAAACCCACCTCAAATAATCAAGACTGAGAAACTCTAAAAAAGATCATAAAAAGGATTAGTTGCTGCTCACAAAACAGATCAAAATAGAAATGACACATAAAAAATTGTCCAGAGTGGAACAATATTCTTTGAACACGTTTGGCTACCAATTGGTAAAATATCTAACAAAAATATTCAAATTTTGGTGCTCTTAACTAAAGTGTCATCTGGCATAGCCTCGGCTCAAAACTGTGGGGGTATTCAGTCAAAATATTGAGTTGGAAATGCCGACTTAAACGAATATCGAGTTTTAAATATCGTGACACAGAAATATCGACAGCAAGAATATCGTGGTCAAGAATATCGACTTTAAGGTATGAAATATCGATTTTAAAATTATAGAAGTCATTAGTATCATTTGCAAAAATATAGTTGTTCAAAGCATCGATTTTTTAATTAGTGTTATGTATTTTAGTACATATTTTAAACGTATGTGATGTATTTTTTTTTGCAGGGCCGTTTCTACCACTAGGCAGGACTAGGCGGCTGCCTAGGGCGGCAAAAGGGGGAGGGCGGCCGGCGGCCGTGGCAAAAAAAGTTACAAACATGAGTTGAGTTCTTTACTCTCTTCTGACTTCTATTGAATGATGAATCCGAATCTACCAGGTAGCGTAGCGGGCGCGGCTCGCCTTCAATTAGAGACCGTCAACATGACCAGGGTGACGTGACGTGAGGTCACGTTCGGCGCCACGGCGGCCCCGGGTGCTGTGCCTATGCGCGCGCGGCCGGCAAGAAGAGGCAGAGCAGAGAGAGTTACCGCGGCGCTGCGGCCCGCCTGCAGGCCTATCAGGTACCGGGGGGAGGCCGGGATGGGATCCGGGTCGGCTGGCAGCGGCAGGCAGGGTAGATGAGATGGATCAGATGTAAAAAAAATATAGGGGGCTAATTTAAGGCCTGGTCAGTTAGGTCCTCCTGGCTAAGTAAAGTATGACTCGGTTTGCTAATGTTCTTTACAACACGCTTTTGGCGATGAGTGGCTCAAGCCCATTTGAGCCCTGAACACTGTTACAGCATCTGAACAACCGTTTGTTGGCTTTCATTAACGTTCAGGCAAGTGCACAGTTCGGCATTTCTTTACCAAAGCTGCGGTGCGGAGCAGTGCGGGACTACTTTCAGGCAAGTGTGGCATTTATTTGGGCAGTGCAGGACTATTGTTAGGCTTTGACTGCCTGTGCGGCAGTTGGGGGGCCCAGGCCTATGCGTGAGCTGACTCTACAGGCAGCATTAAGGGATGTCAGGGCTACGCACATGCTGCTGGTGTTGCCGCTCTACTTACTGTTGGCTCCTACCAGTGCACGTGGTGTTTGCGCGAGCTCCATTGTTCACCTTACCTGCAGCCATCTTCCCTTTTGTGTCTGGGAGCGGCGTCACTGCACACCCTATGCACAACGTACATCTGGACGCTGATAACCATACTTTGGGCAAAGCGATCATTAAAATCTGTTCCGCTACAGGCACGCCTACTTTGCATCAATTGGCCTGTTTAAAGCTGTTAATTTTAATATTGCGCCAACAGGCACACCTGGCCGTTCAATTGCCTGTTGTCTGCGCCAAGTTATATTCACGGCAACAGACATGCCTTGTTTTCCATTTGCCTGTAGTCTGCACAAAGTTCGAGCATCATTGGTCAATTGCTTTGTGAAAGTATAGCTCGGTGTGTTTGTTTTCCACGGCCGGTGGTGTTTTGCTAAGAGGGCTGTGCTGATTAGCCAGGTCAGAAATAAACAAGACTAAAGAGCAGAGGCAGCAGCGGCTGCCTTTAAGTTTTATTGGAATTACTGGAAGAATCAATACAGACAGCGTTTGAAGAATCACATTAATGTCACCAGAGCGGGAAAACAGCAGCATCCCGCAGCAGATGTCAAGCAAGATTTTGTCTTGCCGCCAACAAATTAAAATTGGTTTTCTGACAAACCAGCGTTGAAACCAGGCTATCTTTTCAACTAGTTTACACCTATCAATGTTTTGCATTTAGAGCTTCTTGTAAATTGTCTTTGCTAGAAGGGCATTTCAGGTTGTAGTTGCTTTACTCTGGTTCTCTAACTAAAGTAATTTTAAGGTTGCGTATCTACGCTTTTCTGATATTTCATTTTTTTCTCATTGAAATCCTTTTCATTTTCACTGCTTTCTTTTCTTAGGTGAATTGCTGTGGTAGGTCAGATTGGCAGCTGAGAGTCCACTGTGCATTGTATCCATTGTTGCAGATCGTGGTAGGGATTTTATTGCAGTGGTTATCTGCCATCAACGAAGGTCATGAACAATGGAAACTAACCCCTTTGATACAGAACATCTCGCTGTCTAGACATGGTGGTGACTTTGAAGTACCACAGAACTGGGCTTCTTCTTGTAAGCAACATTTCTAAATCTGCACATAGGCTCCATTGTGAATTTCTCGTCCCTTCCATTGTTTCTCTACGTTAGTCAAATATAAATGCAGACATTTATAGTAATTATATTTTTTACTTATAGAGTTTTTTTATAGCGCAAACTCGACCCAAAGGTATCAGAGCCCTTTACATAGATGGCAAAGTCTTAGTTACAAGAGTTAAACATTATGTAAATATAAACAGGTAGTAGGCACAATATATAGCCACTATACACGAAAGGTATAAGATAAACAGTAGTAGTTGCACGAGTTACATGTGGAATAAATGTATAGCCACAATATACACAGGAAGTATACAGTAAACAGTAGCAATAGGTAGTTACGGTAGGGTGTGTCAGCTTAGACCGGCGCAGTGGTTGAGGGATGCTTTAGGTTCTGTTTTCTACAGCCGTATGCCTGGAGGGTTGTGTCTACAAGTTTGTGTTACTGCAGTCATTATAATATATGTATTTCACAAATTGAAACGACTTACTCATTATATAACACCTTGTTAAAAAAAATCCTTCATCCAGGACAGCTGACACTTAGATAACAGAATTAAACACGTTAATCAAATGCATTGCTCATAGATGTTTGGATCCTATGCTGCCCCTTATCTAAACTTTAGTGCTTATGTAATGGCAGGAAGACCTTAAGATGTTTAGACCTGCCGTTGTGCCTAATTACATCCGAGGAGCCCTGCTGGGATTGAAAAGGTAATTTGCAGTCTGCGCATCTTTCATTGGGTGATCAGTATTGTTGTTTCAGAAATGAGTCATGACCCAATATTTTATGAGGTTGCTCTGGTGTTTGCACTTCCAAAAAACACGTGCAGATTTTGACAGTCAGTCAATATTTATTGTTTGATGTGTTTTTTGTTTAATGTTGAATGCAAGTTCTTTTATATCTAATGCATTCATTCTTCTAGCCTGGATGACCGGGGGAGAGAGTGATGGTAGTAAAAGGGAGGGGGCGGCATTTTTCAATTCTCGCCTAGGGCGGTCAAACACCTAGAAACGGCCCTGTTTTTTTGTATAAGTATTGTTTATGTTTTTTAATATATGTGTTACATTTTTAGTAGTTATTAATTTTACTTTAATGAAATTTTGCGTTTTTAGTTCCCTAGCGGGTTGTGAGTTTATAGGGGAATAGGGTGGGAAGTAATTTAATTATAATAAATTAATTAATATTTTTATTTATTAATATTTTTTTAATTGAGATTTTATAATGTTAATAGTGTTTTTAATTTTTTGGTAAAGGGTTGTGGGGTTTATAGGTGTAAAGGGTGGGAAGTAATTTATTTTTAATTAATTAATAATTAGTTGTTAATTAATATTAATGAATTAATTTACAATTAAATATGGAAATTGTGTAATTAATTTTAGTCGCGGGTTGTGGGGTTTTTACGGGTAAAGAGTGGGAAGTAATTAATTTTTTATTAATTAATAATTAGTTGATAATTAATATTTATTATTTAATTGATAATTAATTAGTGTAATTGTTTAATTATTTTTTTGCTGTGTGGGTTTTGGGTTTATAGGGGCGAAAGGGGGAGCAAATTAATTTTACTTACTTTATAATTAGTTGTTAAATACTATTAGGGGCTCATTACGATGTCGGGCGGAAGCACAACCGCCGTGCTGGCGGATGCAAAAACCACCAGTTACCGCCGGCACGCAGCAGTCCACACGCCCGCCCAATTACGATGCGAAAAGTAGGCCAAACACCGCCGGCAAGCCAGCAACACCGTCCGCCATCAAAGTGCGCCCGTACACGTAGCGGCGCAGCCCAACTGACACACACCGTCCGACGAAACACGTCCCGCCCGGCGTATAAATTACGATGCCGCAAACAAACGGCTCCCACGGCTAAGAGACACCGCACGTGAAAGAGAGGCGGTAACACGGACGCAGAGCACGGACAACGAAGAAGCGGCACCCCGAGCATGAATCCAGCACTGCAGGCCCTTCCCATGCTTCTGCTGATGCACCACCAAGGACGCAACGCACCGCGGAGACGCAGGTAGGCACACACACAACAAGTGCACGCAAACAGCGCACACAGTGCAAGGGCGGAAAAAGCGGACAACCCCCCACCAGCGCGTGTACACTACACATCCACCATCGCATCCACATATGACACACAGGCCAAATCGTAACTTCGCGGAACACATGTGTACACACCACCTGGGACTAGGAACCAACCACCCCGTCACGGCCCCAAAGCGCCGATGACGCCGCCACACATGCGCACAACGCAGAGGCCAACCGCAGCGCCATGCATGCGTCGCACACAGACACAGGGACACAACCAAGCAGCACACACATCAGCCCCACCCCGAACGCACATGACAGGCCGGCCACAGACATGTCCCCAACGCCCAATTCACGGACAACACCCAACGCCACACAACCGACGCACACATGTCAGTGAAGTCACGCAACAGCAGGACACACCCCAGTGTAACAAACATGGCGAAGCACACAGCGGCGGCAACACCAACTAGGAGAAGCAGGGTCCCTTCGGGAAGAGGAACGCCAGTACCACACTGAAAAACCCATACCACCCTGCACATATGAACAAGACATATAAAACGGAACACCAAAGAGCACGGGGACCGACAACAGGTGGCCCAAGAATAACATTCACACACAAGGCCCAACGCAGAGCGGAAAGGCAGCCTGCCGCCCACACAAGGGAGAGCAGACAGCACTGAATGACCTTCCATTCCTAAACCGAAACCACAGCCCTACGACAGAAGCCGGTGAATACAGCCATTGTCCAAGAATAGACCAACACAGGCATGCCGAGGAGACCGACCACAGGGCAGATAGCGCATATCACAGAAGCACACAACGGACGGGGAAGAAAGAAGAAAACACTCCCCCATGTCGGCCACATGCAAGTTAATTGGAAGGAGTCACACATCACTGACCTTGAACTGTCTGAGAAGCATGTGGGAAGAGGGCCCGTGTCCTCCAAACAAGCAAACAGAACACAAGTCCTGTCTCCCTACGACTACACAGAGCTCACAGCAACCCCGGAGCGTGCACATTGCAGACTGCACACACAGCCGGAGCACGCCACCACAACGCACCGCTGCGAAATGGCAACCGCAACACACCTACCCAACTACGCCGAACAGCTCAAGCTGTACAAAACCAACCTGTTCCATACATTGGGATGCGATCTCCTGTCCCTGCTGAACGTAAGTTACCGACTGACTTACCGCATCACATTGTTCAGCTGCGTCATGCCCGTCTTCTACTGTCGGAGGTGTCCCTACCAGCATCCCGTCGAGATATGCCTCTCCAACCCGGCATGTCTGAAGGCAGACCTGCTACCACTACTCCTCCCTCTGGACGCTCTGCCTATGGGGGCATGGCGTATGTGGCCAACATCGCACCCGCACTGAAATGGGACCACTGTGCCTCCACACGACGGATCATCGAGAACAGCTACATCGAATGTCACCCAGCATGCCCCATCATGCTCCTCCAAGGGACAACTTACGAACAACACCTTGACAGCCACCATCCGCTACATTGGCTGGCAAACATGTACACCACCAATGACATGGAAGCCCTGCTGGACGGCATCGCATACCTGACAACCTGCAAATACGTCGGACCACAACGCAGGTTCCCCGAGTGACCTATGATGTCCAACCCCGCACCCATGCTTAGCTTCCGCACGGACTGGCCAGTCACCACCACAACAGCCATACCAAACGACCGGCAACTGTAACCACACCATCAACGACATCGCCATGACATCGGATATGACCGGGACATGCACACTGTTCCCCATCACATCCAGGAACACCGCATGCATCGTGGGAGGCAGTGGCATGGGCTCTGTGTATCGCACCCACATGGACGGAACTGCACGAACAACCAGGACACGACATGGATCCAGCGCCCATGGACACACACACCGCCCAGTGGACATGAATAGGTCGCCTGGAGTATGTGGGTGCTGCACCCCTCCCACCCCCGCCCCGGGAACCCCATACCAGGACCTTTGCATGGACGTCAAGTGCATACAACAACAACACGACCCCAGTGACTGTGACATGTCCAGTAACCACCACAGTGCAACAACAAGTGGCACGCCGCTGCATGCACGCAAGCACATGCCCTGACGTCAACTCACATGCACGCGTGCATGAGGAACAACCGCAGCAAACCTGTCACATGGAACTGAGATGGACTGTGCCCATGATGCCAAGCGGTCTGGTAGGCTACATGTATACCGTCTGTGTCAAAGTCCGCAGCTCCGCAGCCATACGCAAATGTACATTAGCACAGCCTTGGCCAAGCAGATGTCACTCTGAAGCCCACATCCCACATGCAACAGCCAATCACATGTAACCCCACACCCTATCCCATTTGCAATCATGCTCAGTATATCCTCAACATGTATTCCGCTGCCAGTAGTGTCCACTATACTGCATCACAGAGGACAGAAGACTCAATATAATGTTTGAAACCAAAACTGTCTCCGCTGACTCATTTCACATGTACGAATGAGAGAGGATGAGAGTATGTGAAGTACACGGCAGTCGTGACATGACCATGTAGTCCACTGGTATTGGATGACAACGCAAATGAGTAGCACAACTGTGGAAGACACACATGTGCCGTGTGAAGTCGTATGGACGCAGTGCACAGGTGGGTGGGTGTGACGGGTAGATGCGCACATGCCAAGTTGGAGCACGCCGTGTTGGGAGGGGTCATGAACAGTACACCACCGCTTCCCTGGGCATAGTGAGAGGACACCTGTCGGGGGGGAGTGAACACGTGTGTGCACAGCAGCCGGGCACACGTACATAGCGGTACCAGGCGCACCTCAGCCCACCCTCTGTGGACAAGCAGGATCCTGTTGTGCGCCCGCCATGCCCCTTGACAAGGCACACACAGCCCCAGTCGACCAGGTGTGACCCCAACATAGTCAATCCGCACAGGCGATACAGGGCACGGGATGGCAGTGGAGCATGGTGTGTGAGAGGTCTCCTCGCGCTCCTCCTGGTCATATCACGCAGGCAATAGAACCTCAACATCTAGCATGGCAAAAAGTCAAATGGAAGTGTAGGGGGACGCACCACAGCACGAGCAGCACTGACGTCACGGGAGGTGGCTCGCACCATCCCATCCATTGCCCATCATACCAACCACGCCACATGCCATTGCGACTAAGTGCAAGCGCGTGCGCCACCACCCCCGAGCCCTCCCCAGAGAGGCCAAAGAGTGAATGTGTGGGCCACCAGTCACAGACGGACGCGGCCTGGCCGCAAGGGCAGCCACAGCCACTGGGTGTCGCAGGTGGCGGATCCGGAAGGCGAAGACTGTGATGCATAGTCCATGCAGGCCGGGTCTCCATTTGGGGCACCACGCTGGTGGACGGCGTCCCGCCACACATCATACCCTGAGACAGCCCACTCGTGCAACTGGACCCACACATACACTCCTTGCCCTCTCTGGTGCGAGCTTGGGGCTGCCTGTGCAAGCGCTAGCCTCGCAGGTGAGCATGCATATTGGGGGGGCGAGGGGAGGACATGAGGGCTGGGGCGAAGATGACCGTAACACTGTCAGTTAGTACAAGGGATGACCCAGATGTGGAAAGGAAGAGACGTGTCCCGTGTGTACTGCAACTAGTCGCCAATCCAACTACCCCCCCATGTCCGGAATGTAAGCCCGCACCTAGGCTCGCCCATCCGCCACATCGAACATACCACCAGCACGACAACCCTCCCATTCGATACACTGACTGGGGTGGCGACCAGTGAACAATCATGTGTAGCCTACCCACGCGTACATGTGGGCCCTCCATGATCCATGTCACCTGCGGCAAAGACATGACATGCGCAATGAGGGAAGTGAGGAGAGCTGTCCGCCCCACGCACAGAAGGTGCATCAGCTCCACAGACCCAGCAGCGAGTCCAGCAGGGGTCACATGTGCAGGGGCAGCGGTGCCTGGTGTGAAGGCACATGCATATAGACAGCACATCGACCAATGTGTAGTCTGCCCACATCCACAGTCCATCATCATGCGGACATAGGAATTGAACACAGGGCAACACATCTTAGTTGGTGCACCCACCGTGACCAACAATGCGCAATCATCGACGTACCCGCCCTGTGCATGGCCCCCCACCCAACGGAGGCACATCCAGTGCCACCATCCCACACACACAAGCCTTCCACGGAACATGCTGTGTCCAATGGTCAGTACAGAGTCAGCGCCCATCTGGTGGATCCTGAACAGGAGACACATGCACACACATGCCAGCTCCCACTATGTACGTCTGCCACCTGGCACGTGCAATGTAACCTCTCACCTGTGACGTGTGACTGCAAGCACACAGCCGTCTTGGAATGGGGCTGTCAATGTGGACACCTGTCAATGTTTCGGGAGGTGTGATCCGTACAGTGCTGTACATAGGGTGCAGTGCTGACACCTACTACTGTCTCATATCCCCTCGTGCCACAGGTCCCACTTGTATTGGCCGCTCAGCCCGTGCCCACATCGTCGTCGTCGTGTGCCATACTCATCCAGCCTCGGAAGCAGTTCCATGCTCAGCAGACACTCATGTTGCCGTGGCGTTGCCGCTTGACGAATATGCAGTCAGTCCCCATCAGCACGCCCCGCAAGTCATTGGGGCCTAGATCCCCATGTGCATGCACATGGCAGTGGTATGTCTCACTTGCCATTGCCATTGTTGGGAGACCTGTGTAAGTGTATTGTGGCCGTGCCGTCCCAGCTTGACAGCTGGGCTGTGGCTCATGTGCTTGCTCAGTCATGTCAGTGATGTGTATGCGAAATTGCTATGTGTCGTGTTGCTTTGACATGTGTCCTCTGCCATTTTCCCCAGGCGGAGACCGAACATTGACCGCCCATACCAATTGCTGGCGGACATGGACGATACAGAGGTTATCAGGAAGTTTCGGCTGGACAGGCCAACCCTGCATCGACTGTGTGCCATGTTAGAGCCCCATCTCCGTCCCCGCAGGGTGTATCCGACTGCTGTCACCCCCACGGCTAAGGTGATGGCCGCCATGCATTTCTTCGCCACTGGGTCATTCCAGCACACAGTGGGCAGTGGAGGTGGGATGTCCCAGCCCATGTTCAGCAAGGTGCTGAGGGATGTACTGGCAGCCATGATGCTTTACCGAAACAGGTACATCAGATTCCCCAGGGCTCGTGAATTGGCGGCAGTGAAGGGTGCATTCTATGCCCTTGGCAGAATCCCACACGTCGTGGGAGCCATTGACTGCACACATGTTGGCCTTGTTCCACCACAGGCCACTGAGCACCTGTACCGCAACAGGAAGCACACGCACTCCCTGAATGTGCAAGTGGTGTGCCTTGCGGACATGGTGATCACCCACGTGTGTGCCAAGTTTCCAGGCTCGGCACATGACGCACACATAATGCGCAACAGCATCTTGCCACGACTGATGGCCAATCTGCAACAGGATCGTGGCTGTATTGTCGGTGAGTATGTGGAGTGGTGTAGCGTGCTGGTTGTGCGATGCTGTCCCCTGTCCAGTTGGAATAGCAACGGTTCTCTGTGTCCCTCACACCCAGGTGACTCTGCGTATCCGAATGGGGCATGGCTGCTCAGTCCATTGAGGAATCCTCGCACCCCAGCAGACGATCGATACAATGAGGCACATGGGAGGACCAGACGTGTGGTCGAGCGTACCTTTGGCCTCCTCAAGTCCAGGTTCAGGTGCCTGGACCGCACCGGGGGTGCACTGGCGTACTCCCCACAGAAGGTGTGCCAGATAGTGGTGGCGTGCTGCATGCTGCACAATCTGGCCATTCGTAAGCAGATCCCCCTCATTGTGGATGACGGCGATCAACCAGGGCCACAGCCCGCAGACCAGGACAGCTCGAGTGAGGAGGACAGCGGAGAGGAGGAAGCTGGGAATGTGCGGCAGCAGCTCATCGCCCGCTACTTCACTTGACGGTGAGTGTCCATGTACGACGGCTGATGTGTCTGTATCTGTGCAGGTGTGTGTGTGCTGTGTCAGGGTGGCCGTATGTTCACTGCGTGCAGTGTGTCAACGCTCCATGGCCAGGGTAGTATGCCACTGTTGGTGACTGTGGCATTGTGCCCTATTGCTCTGTGCGATGTGTGTACATTGCTTGTAGTTGTTGACATGTACTGTGTGATGGGTGTGTGACACACTCATTGAATGTGCTCCTGTTCTGTCTCCCACCCCTAGGTCCCTACAGGCCCTCCGGATTCCATTGCCATGCCACGCATCAGGTGCCTTTCCGCCCAAGGTGGCCGTTGTATTCCGTACAAATAAAACACAGGGCACAAACAGCAGTTAGTGAAAAAGGTGCATTTATTCCAAACTGTGACATGTGATTGTGTGTAAGGTGATGACAAAAGTGGTGCGTGCAGTGACAATGAGCTGTCGGTCATGGCTGCGTGAAGCTCAGGGTGTACCCACTGGTTCTATGTCCATGGTCCAACACACACATGCCATCCAGCTGGCTGTGTGGAGTGGGATCGTGGAGCAAGTCAATGCAGTGGCTGGTCAAGGAAGGCTGGCGGAAGGCTGGCTGGCTGCCTCACTTGCGACTGGAGCGTGCGAAGTCCTCCCGGGAGACCTGTTTCCTCTTCGGACGGCCCCTTCCACGTTTGGGAGGGGGTGTGTGGTGGCGACCTGCTGGTGGTGGGTGAGGTGTGCTCACTGGCTGTGGACGCAGGGGAAGTGGACACTGCTGCCCGACCCTGCGCCCTAGCAGGTGGTGGCGGAGGTGGTGTTGCTGGCCTTGCCTGTGACCCCACCGCCACCACCAGCTGGCCCATGAGGTCCACGAGTTGGTCCATACGGGACACGAATTGGCCCATATGGGCGTCCATGGACCTCAGCACCCCCAGCACCTCCCGCGTGTCTGTAGCAGACCTGACCCATTGTTCTTGGGCCTCCTCATAGGCCCCAAGGACTCTGGCCATTTGAGGCAGGGCATGGCTCCCAGGGGAGGCTGGCGTTTCCCTGACCCTGCTCCTCCTACCAGTCCTGCTGCCACCGGCCTGCCCACTAGCCACATTGCACACCACGGTCCTCGCTGTGGCTCCCAGGGTGGATCCAGTCGGCCGGGCCACCACCTGCGCTGGGGCTGGTGCCAGCGAAGACGTGGTGGTGGTGGTGGCGGTGGTGGTCGGTGCGGCGATGGTGGCGGTTGCGGCAGTGGTAGTGGCCGCAATGCCCGTGGGTGTGGCCGCAATGACCGTGGGTGTGGCCGCAATGACCGTGGGTGTGGCCGCAACGACAGTGGCAGCAGGGGGCTGGGAATATTCAGCAGCCCTGGATGATGGGTTGGTGGGTAGGAGGGGTCCTGGGGAGCAGCTGGGCCCTGCCACACCAGATGGGCCTGCTTGGTGGTCCGTGTCCGAAGAGGAGGACAGATCCTCCAGATCCGTGTGTCCTCGTTGGGGGCTTGTGGGCTGGCTGTGCTGGCTGCTGTCTCCATCCCCAGCATCCGGCAGTTCGTCACCTGTGGAGAGAATGGGATTTGTTATTGTGTTGCACCTGGCGAAGTATGTATTTGTCGTCTGACATTGGCAGTTCGTGCAATCTCGTACATGGGTTTCCCGGAGGCGAGTGTGTGGCTGTGGCATCTGTAGTTGTGTGTGCTAGGCAATGGGACTGTGTGCTGTGCACATGTGGCATGGGACGGATTGGCCATGCCGATGGGTGTGTTGCTGTGCCCCTACTCATTGTGACTCTGGTGTATGCGGGCTCCTGGCCCATCCTGGGTCTGGTTTGTACTTTGCTTTTGGGGTTCATATGGAACGCTTAGGAACGCATATGGCAACATGGGGGCCATGCCCCAGATTCGCATTTGGGAGGGGATATGCTTTTGGGGTACAAATGGAACGCTTAGGAACGCATATGGCAACATGGGGGCCATGCCCCAGATTCGCATTTGGGAGGGGATATGCTTTTGGGGTACATGCTGTAAGCCATGGGTGCCGAACGTGACATGTGTTGTGGCAGCATGACAGTGCATGGTTTGAGGTGTGTGCATGCTTGACATGGCCTGCATATTTGCTGTCTGTTGTGATTACTGGGCATGGCATTGGACGCATCGTTATGAGTGAGTGTTGGTTGTGTGCCAGCCAACGTATTGCAGTTGTCCCATCTCCTTGGTGTGCGTGCTGCCCTGTGCCATGTGCATCACTGCAGTGCTCGGGGGGGCCCATGTTGTGTGTTGTTGCTCACAGTGTGTTGTGCGCTTCATTGACTTCTGGCACATGGTTGGTCATGGGCATGTGTCTTAGCGTGACTGCTGTATGTGTGGCAGCTGTGCGGATGACATGCCTTTCATGAGACTGGGGCTGACGGATGGGATGGATGGTATGTTGTATGTGCATGGTGTGTCTGTGTGTTTGATGGGTTCAGTGGTGTTCGTGTGCATTTCTGTTGTTCCGCTCTGTTGCGTCTAGTGTTGTTTGTCTTACATAGGCGTAGTTGTGGGGTGTGTGGTTGACAGGCAGTAGGGGCTACATGGACTGGACTTCAATGGTGTTTCGGTTGTGTGTGATGGGTTGCACAGTGGCTGCCGTGTGGTACTATGTTCAGTGTGGCTTGTGCATGCAGACGTGGCTCCTTGGGTGTTGCTGTGTTTGTGATGGGTCATGTGGGGTGTGAGTCTGTGGTTCATATCCGTGTGCACATTGTTCACTTGTTCGTGACGGTGGGCGGTGCTGCGTGTTCGTCTGCTACGTGACATGTCCCATGTGTTGGTCGTGTTACGGCCCTCATGCCTCCAGTAATCCAGCCCTGTCCAGTTTCCCACCTGCAGGTTGTTCGGGCGTGCACTGTACTGGATGCCACATGGTTCTCAGCGGGGGGTGCTCCATGTTGCAGGTCTGTGGGGGTGGGGGGTGTTGTGGGTCGTAGTGGTGGCTGGACACCCACTGACACCGATTGCTGTGGACCGTGATGTCTACCTTTCGGCTGTCGTTGTGCACTGCGGTGGCTGACACGTGGCTGTGGGGTGTGGGGGATGCTCCTCCTTGCTGTACTGTGGGACTAGGGGCCTGGTGTGTTTTGTACTTGGGCTGTCCACCCTCCCACCCACTGCACTTTGTGTTCCTGCCACTTACCTGTTACTTGTCGGTTGGTGCAGCTATGGCGGACACATGGGTGTGGTGGGTGCTCGTTGTGGCGCTTCTGGCTTATTTGGGGACCTGTTGGTGGTTACGTGGCTGGCTGAGTGTACACATGTCCCCACGCATCTTACAGTTGTTCTGTTTGGGCTGTGTGTGGTGGTGTCTGTTGCATGTGTGTGTGATGTGTTGTGTATTGTGTGCTGGACATGGGGGTGTTTGTCTCTGGGAGCTGTGGCATGGTGGTAGTGCATGTGAGTACATAGCGGTGTGCTGGTATACATTAGTTTGTACTTACCAGCCTCCACTCCCCCTGCTAATCCGGCGAGGATCTCGGGATGGATGATGACTCGCACCTTCTCCTCCCACGCTTTGAAGGTCTTGAAGTGCGCGGGATTCCCTCCGCCAGTGACGGCAGCCAGCTCTCTGTTTTTGCCCTCCTTCTTCTTGACCAGGCTCTTGACGTCATTCCACCGTTTGTTAATTTCGACTCTGTTCCTGGGCAGGGTCCCGACTGCATTGACCTGGTCTACGATCCTGTTCCACATTCTGTTTCTGGTGGCTAGTGGTGTGTGTTGGACCATGTTCCCATAGATTTGTGGGTACACCTTGATGATCTCGTCGACCATGACCGTCAGCTCAATGGGCGTGAACTTGGGCATTCTTTGTGGTGCCATGGTGTTTGTGGTGCTGGTGCGGTGTGTGTTGTGTAATGTGCAGGGGGTTTGTGGTGCCGGTGTTTGGTGGTGGTGGTGGTGGTTGTGATGTGTGCGTTTCTGTGGTGTGCTGCTGTCCTTGCTGTGTCACTGTGTCCTCTCCTCTCCTCTCTGGTTTGCAATGTTGCAAGGGGTTGTGGTCTGTGGGAGTGCTGCTTTTGTACTTACCTATGTGGGTGTGTCCTCATGGTCTGTTGTTTTCAGGTGTGTTGTGTCTGGTGTTCTGGCCTTTGTAGTTTTTGTTTGTCCAGGGGGGTGTTTTCGGGATGTGTACTGTGCTTGTGTATTTGTGCGTGCCTTGCTGTGTGGACTTGTTGGCCATGTTGTGTGCGATTGTTTTTGTCAGCGGATGGTTTCTGTGCAGGGACGTGGGCGCCATGGCTTCTGCCGTGTCGATTCTCATCGGCGTAGTTTGCGCTGGCGGGCGGTATATTTGTAGTTTTCCCGCGCTCATGGCGGTGCGATCGTAATTTCACGTGCGGTGTGTCGGCCGTGAGGGCGGGCGGTTTTGTGTTGTCGGGCGTGTTTCCGTCCGTGGCGGGCGGTTTGACTCCGACTCGGTCGATGGCGGGCGGTATTTTGTGTGATTTTTCCGCCGATGGCGGTTTTCGGTTTGTGTTATCGTAATGGCGTGGTCGGTGTTCAGACGGTGTATGCGGGCGGTATTTTGCCGCTTCCATGCCTTGCGGATTTATTTACGCCGGGTATCGTAATGGGCCCCTTAGTTATTTAATTGAAAAAGTTTTTTAATTGTGTTATTCATTTTTTTACAGTTTAATTTTAGGTGTGGGTTGTGGGGATTATAGTTGTAAAGGATGGGAAGTTAATTACATTTTATGTGTTTTCATTTGTTTTTTAATCAATAATAATTGATAATTAATGATGTTAATTATGCAAATACATTTTTTTTTATTTGCAATGTGGGTTGTGAGTTGTGTGGTGTTATAGGGGTAGGAAGTAACTAGACTACATTTATGTAATAATTAATGTTTTTGTTAATAAACAATTTCTAAATAAAAATATTTATTTGTTTGAAAATTATTTTTTTATTTTATATAATATAATATTTGTAGGTATTTGTGAAATGTATTTAAGATAATAATATGTTTTTATTTTATAATATTAAATATATATATATTTTTAACATATTTATATATTTTAACAATCATGGTCAGTTTGGGATTAAATGGGAACTTTAAACAACCCATATTACACCAAAGGGGGTGATGAAAGGGCCTTTGCGCCCCAAGATATTCACTGAAGGGCCTCTGAGTTTAGACAGAAGTCTGAAGCTGGGCCCAGTCAGTTACCCTGGTAGATGATCACTGGTTCATGCGTCTTTACTACGGATTCTATCGCAGACTGTGTGCTAAGTGCACAGTATTTCCTATAGAGTGTAAACTAATTCTAGACAACAAATCCAATCCTTGAGTGTGCAAAGAATGAACTAAGAGCTGAGGTGTTGGAGGCTCTGATATATCACTGTAGTACACTTGTACTCACAGGATTCGGTTGTTTTGGTTTGAGGATACGGTCCATAATGTGAGCAATGTTAAAGATGTGTACAACATCAAAGATTCACTGAGGATGCTTGGGAGCTGGGTTAGATAAAAAAAGCTAAGCGGTATTAATATTCTTGCTGCAACACAATAGCTTGTATGCCAATGGGTGGGAAACATCCATTATAACGCAGTCATTACATCGCACTGCTTTTACAACGCAACTGTTAGAACGCAACTGCCTTTACATCGTATGCCATTACAACGCATGCCATTACAACGCATGTCACTACAACGCATGCCATTACAACGCATACCATTACAACACATGCCATTACAACACATTATAAGGTAAGTAATGGAGATTTTTTAGTTTTAGGTTGGGTATGGGTTTTGGGGTAGATGGGAATAGTAATTTTTACCCATACACTATCCAACACTTTCCCTACTATTGCACTCACTGGAGTGGGAATAGTAATGTTTACCCCTACACTATCCAACACTTACCCTACTGTTGCACTCACTGGAGTGGGAATAGTAATTTTCACCCCTACACTATCCAACACTTACCCTACTGTGCCCTAAAAGTATTATGCGTTGTAATGGTAGGCGTTGTAAAGGTATGTGTTGTAATGGAATGCGTTGTAATGGTAGTTTTTAAAAATGTGTTGTAATGGCATGCATTGTAAAATCATGCGATGTAAAAACTGCGTTGTAAAAGCATGCGTTGTAATTGTTTGCGTTGTAACGTCATATATTCCAATGGGTAGAGAGTTAGGCGGGGTTTGTATAGATCCACTTCTAAGTTCAGCGAATCAAAGATTGTGAGAGTAGTGAATTTTCTCAACAGCTAGACGATAACTTAAACGTGTCCTACAAAAGCCAGGAAGCTGCGGGGTGTACTGTCTGGTCTCTAGAATGCTATGGTTCTAGGCTAGTCATGAAAGAAAGGAGCTCTGAAAATTGCTAGTTTCACCTTGGGTTTAGCACCAGGAGGGGATAGTGAGGCCTGACTGCTCACTAGTCAGTGTCTCCACCAGCAATGAGGTTACCTTCCCAAGGTATGACAGCAAGCTTCCAGGAATCTGAATAAAAAGTCTTCAAAATCTAGGCCTGTTGTAAGGTCAGTGGGTCTATAAACATGTAGCAAGGATTCACTTGATTTATTTGTTTAGCTGACCTGGAGTAATTTTAAGATGTTCCTGATCCAGCTTTACAGTAAACCTACCTCACCAAAATCTAATGAAACAAATCTCCAAGTCTCATGTGTGGCTTTCTGTAATTCCAAAGTGAGTGAGGGGTCAAACTCTGTGTAACAGCCCATATTTCTCCTTTTGTTGGGAGCCGTAGATGAGGAGGCAGAAGCACTGCTTCCAATGTTCTGATTCGTGCTTTCACAGTTTGCATTTAGGATGATGCTCTGCAATAACATATCTGTTTGATGCTCCTTGCATGGTGCCTCCCATTTGGGTGCTACAGACTTGTGGACATTCTCTACTCTTTCACACGGCAAGGTGATTTTTTGGATCTTACACTAAGATCCCTTTTAGAAAATAAAATGCAAAATTGTGCTTTGAAATCACATTGGGCCAGGTGAATTGGCCAAAACATGATAAGGTATACATTCCACTTACAATCTCAAATCACCATTTTTCTACGTGTACCCAACTCTCATTTTGCTCCTTTAGGCTCTCTTACTTTCTCTATTCAGTCCTAATCTCTGTCCCCACTGCCTCTCTCAACCTTCTCACCACCATCCCATTCTGTTTGCTGCTGCATCTATCTTCCCATTCCTGTCTCTCATTCTCTCTCTCTTGCTTTTTCTATTTGCTCTCTTTTTTCTCTCAATCTTCTCTCTTTTTCTAGAACCTTTGCTCTCTATGTTTTCTTCTATCTTCTTTGTTCTTCTGAATATTGGAGATGAGGGGACTCATGCCAAAGAACTAAATGGATTTCACTGCAAAATCTGGCACATTATCTAATTTGTTAGCAATATCAATTCTACCGGATGAAGCAATCTCCTCGCACTCCCTACTTCGCTTCTGTTTTGTAGACTTTAAGGCAGAGCTTGTGCCAAGGGTCACTTTGGTCCAAGAAATGGGGCATCCCCCAAAGCTTTTAGAGCCCATTATCCAGCTGCATACCGACACCCGGATCCGTATTAAACTAGGTGAAGGGGCCTGCGTGTCTAGAAAAATCCGCACCACGCCCTCTCCTTTTCAACCTGTTCATCTCCGATCTGTATAAATCTCTCGACTCCATCAACAGTCACTCCCCAAAGATTGGTGGGGAACAGATCAGTAACCTGTTATATGCTGATGACTTAGCCCTGTTCAGCCACACGAGAGTAGGACTGCAGCGCTTGTTAAACTTCCTTCACTGTTACTAATAGCCTGGAGGTTAATTTGAAGAAAACTAAAGTTGTAACTCTAGGAAGGAAATCTTACCAGGGGGAGCGGCTGGCTCTTCAATGGCAACAGGATCACGAAGGACCAATCTTATAAATACCTGGGTGTCCTTAGCAATGCAAAAGGCTCTCATGCTCAGCAGCAGAAGGAAATTAAAGCAAAGGCCCTGGTCCTTCAGGTGACTCTGTCCAAACTATCACACTCTTTGTTGGGGCCAAGCCTTTCCCTTCTCTTGGAAGCTATGAGGGCTAAAATCACTCCATCATTGTCCTAAGGTAGTAAAATATTAGTAAGGATTGCAACCTGCTGATCAAATGTGTTACCAGGATATATCCTCCTCCGCCACCCAGAACAGGCTGGAACTGAGTCTCCTTGATCAACGGACAGTCAGAGCTGGCGCCTATCTAAACCTGTGCCATAAACTCCGGGTGATAGGGGTGGCTGCTTAGAGGCACTACTATGGGACGAGATCAGCACCGGCGGCCCAAGTCAATCGCACCATTAGTTCCTTGAGGACTGCCTAAGCGGTAAATGGACATAATATCGAATCATAAATATCGAATTGCAGTTATATCGAAGTTGTAATATCGATTGTAATATAATCGTTTTTTTTTTGATTAAAAAATATCGAAGTATAAAATATCGAATAAGTAATATCGTTAGTAGATAATATCGATTTGTTAGTGTTGTAAAAAATATCGAAAAAAAAATATAGAATGTGTAAAATATCATTTTTTTGTAAATATTTAAATATTCTTTATTGTTATTAATTTATTATTAGTTTAATTGTATGAATATTTGTTTGAAATTGTATAAAAATAATTTTTGTAAGATATGTTTTAGGAGCGGGATGTTGGGTTATTAGGGGATAAGGGTGGGTAGTGTTTTAAAAATATTAGTATAAATTTACATATTAAATAAAAATTTTGAAATGAGAAATTATTTAAAAAAATAAATTTAAATAAAAATTAGAAATTATGGGGCCGATTCCGATCTCGGCCGGTAGGGCTCCGAATCGGATTTGGCTTTACCGGATCCGATTCGGAGGCCTCTTTTCTGACCGATTCGTACAGTCGTCCCAGCGAGCAAGTACGATGTGAGCGCATGCGAAATCGCCGACCGACTCGTTCCCGGGTCCGAACCGCTCCGACCGACTCGTACGGACACGGCTCGCACCACGCAATGGAGATGTTTCCCGACCGAGCGAGTACGATGCACGCGTCGGACGGCCGGATCGAGTCGGAGCGTCCGGCTCGCAAAAGCACCCGGAGCCGGACTTGGGGGGTCCGTGTCGGACCCCCCTGCATGCGTAGCCGCACGAGTCGAACACAGGGGGGACCCAAGGGTCCCCCCTACACATGCATGTACGGTGCGAGTCGCACCAACGCGTACCCACTGTAGGGGGCCCCCCTGTTCGCGACGTGCCCATTCAGTCAATGGGAGCCCGTGTACGCGTTGTACGACTGGCTCCCATTGACTTCAATGGGAGTCCGACCGAATCGAGTCAGGCAGCATACGGCCGCATCATACTCGCTCGGTCGGACTGGGGGAGTCCGGCTCGGTCGGAAATCTCTCCGGATCCGGCTCGGTCGGAGAGCTTTCCGACCCAGAGCGGAATCGGCCACTATATGTTTTGTTTTAGGAATGGGATGTTGGGTTATTAGGGGATAAGGGTGGGGAGTATTTTAAAAATATTAGTATAAATTTACATATTAAATTAATTTTTTTGAAATTAGAAATTATTTTAAAAAACGACATTTAAATTAAAAATATAAAATATATGTTTTGTTTTAGGAGCGGGATGTTGGGTTATTAGGGGATAAGGGTGGTGAGTTTTTTAAAAATATTAGTATAAAATTACATATTAAATTAAAATTTCGAGTTTTGAAAATAATTTAAAATAAGAAATATAAATTTAAAAATCGAAATTATATTTTTGTTTTAGTAGTGGGATCTTGCGTTATTAGGGGAGAAGGGTGGGGAGTGTTTTAAAAATAATTATATGAATTGAAATATTTAATTAAAACATTTAAAATTGTAATTATTTTAAAATTAGAAATTGAAATTTAAAAATGAAATTATATTTTTTTTTAGGAGTGTGATGTTGGGTTATTAGGGGATAAGGGTGGGGAGTGTTTTTAAAATATTACTATAAAATTAATTATTAAATTAAAATTTAGAAAATTGAAATAATTTTTAACAAATAAAGTTAATTAAAAATGGAAATTATATGTTTGTTTTAGTACTGGGATGTTGGGTTATTAGGGGAAAATGGTGAGGTTGTTAAAATAGTAAAATATATATATTTAGGGGCCGATTCCGATCTCGGTCGGAAGCTCTCCGAACGGGATCCGGCTGCAAAAATTAGGAGCCATACGCGTTTTTTCTGACCGACTTGTACAGCTGTCCGACCGAGCGAGTACGATGCGAATGTACGCGTGTGTTCCGACCGAACCGTTTCCGGATCCGAACCGCTCCGACCGACTCGTACGGAAGCGAATCGCACCACGCAATGGAGACGTTATCCGACCGAGCGAGTACGATGTACACGTCGGACAGCCGGATCGAGTCGGAGCGTCCAGCTCGAAAAAGCTCCCAGAGCTGGACTTGGGGGGCCGTGCCGGACCCCCCTTCACCCGTAGCCCTACGAGTCGAACACAGGGGGGACCCAAGGGCCCCCCTAAACATGCATGTACGGTTGGGTTGCACCAACGCGTACACACTGTAGGGGGCGCACTTGTTCGCGACGTACCCATTCAGTCAGAGGGAGCCCATGTACGCGTTGTACGACCGGCTCCCATTGACTTCAATGGGAGTTCGACCGAATCGAGTCCGGCAGCATGCGGCCGCATCGTACTCGCTCGGTCGGACTGCAGGAGTCCGGCTCGGTCAGAAATCTCTCCGGATCCAGCTCGGTCGGAGAGTTTTCCGACCCAGATCGGAATCGGCCCCTTAGTGTCCAGAAGCTTTCCTGACTTAATACTGACTGGAGTGGGAATTGTAATTTTATATGTTTAGGGGTCGATTCCGATTCGGGCCGGAAATTTCTCCGACCGAGCCGGACCCGGAGAGATTTCCGACCAAATCGGACCCGTGCAGTCCGACCGAACGAGTACGATGCGTCCGTATGTTATCGGACTCGAGTCGGTCGGACTCCCATTGAAGTCAATGGGAGCCGGTCGTACAACGCGTACGCGGGCTCCCATTGACTCAATGGGTGCGAGTCGGACAAGGGCGCCCCTACAGCGGGTACGCGGCGAAGCGATTCGCGCCGTACACGCACAGGTAGGGGGACCCATGTGTCCCCCTGTGTGCGACTCGCGCGGCTACGCGTACAGGGAGTCCGACACGGACCCCCAAAGTACGGCTCCAACAGCTCTTACGAGCCGGAGTGCGCGGCTCGGTCGGACTGCTCGCGGCGCGCATCGTACTTACCCGGCCGGGAAACGTCTCCATTGCGCGGTGCGAGTCGAGTCCGAGCGAGTCGGTCGGAGCGGTTCGAGCCGGGAGCGAGTCGGTCGGAGCGGTCGGGACGCCCGGACGAGTCGGTCGGCGATTTCGCATCGTACTCGCTCGGCCGGACCCGCGTACGGTTCGGTCGGGAAACAGGGCTCCGAATCGGATCCGGTAAAGCCGAATCCGATTCGGAGCCCTACCGGCCGAGATCGGAATCGGCCCCTTAGTGTCCAGCACCTTCTCTGACTTAATACTGACTGGAGTGGGAATAGTAATTTCTATATGTTTAGTGTCCAGCACCTTCCCTGAATTAATAGTGACTAGGGTGGGAATAGTAATTTTTATATGTTTAGGGACCGATTCCGATTCGGGCCGGAAATCCCTCCGACCTAGTCGGATTCGGAGAGATTTCCGACCGAACCGGACTCTAGCAGTCCGACCGAACGAGTACGATGCGGACGCATGCTATCGGACTCGATTCGGTCGGACTCCCATTGAAGTCAATGGGAGCCGGTCGTACGAAGCGTACACGGGCTCCCATTGACTCAATGGGTGCGTCGCGAACAAGGGCACCCCCTACAGCGGGTACGCGTCGGTGCGACTCGCGCCATACATGCCTGTGTAGGGGGGACCCATGGGTCCCCCCTGTGTGCGACTCGCGCGGCTACGCGTACAGGGGGGTCCAACACGGACCCCCGAAGTCCGGCTCCGACTGCTCTTTCGAGCCGGACAGCGCGAGTCAGTCGGACTGTTCGAGGCGCGCATCGTACTTGCCCGGTCGGGGAACATCTCCATTGCGTGGTGCGAGTCGAGTCCGTACGAGTCGGTCGGAGCGGTTCGGAGCCGGGAAAGAGTCGGTCGGGGATTTCGCGTACACTCGCATCGTACTTGCTCGCGCGGACGAGTGTTCGAATCGGTCGGAAACAGGGCGTCCGAATCGGATCCGGTAAAGCCGAATCCGATTCGGTGCCCTACCGGCCGAGATCGGAATCAGCCCCTTAGTGTCTAGCACTTTCTTTGACTTAATATTTGGTGGAGTTGGAATAGTAAATTATATATCTTTAGTGTCCAGCACCTTCTATGACTTAATACTGACTGGAGTGGGAATAGTAATTTATATATCTTTAGTGTCCAGCACCTTCTGTCATTTAATACTAACTGAAGTTGGAATAGTAATTTATATATGTTTAATGTCCAGCACATTCCCTGACTTAATACTCAGTGGAGTGGGAATAGTAATTTATATATATGTTTACTGTCCAGCACTTTCTTGGACTTAATATTTGGTGGAGTTTGAATAGTAAATTATATATATTTAGGCCCTGATTCTGATGCGGTTAGGAAACCTTCCTGATCTAATCGGTTTGGAATTGGTTCCCGACCGACTCGGATTGGGAGAGTCCGACCGACCGAGTATGATGCATCCGGATGCTTCCAGATACGATTTGGTTGGACTCCCATTGACTTCTATGGAAGCCTATGTTCCTAACTGCATCGTAATCTGGCCCTCGGTATGAAGACACGTTCCCGATACGATTTGGAAGGAGCAAATGCCGTTAGGAGGCCTTCCTAACCGCATCGTAATCGGGCCCTAGGTGGGAATGCTTTCCTAACCGGATCGGAATCAGGCCCTTAGTGTCCAGCACCTTCCCTGACTTAATACTGACTGGAGTGGGAATAGTAATTTATATATGTTTAGTGTCCAGCACCTTTCCTGACTTAATACTGATTGGAGTGGGAATAGTAATTTATATATGTTTAATGTCCAGCACCTTCCCTGACTTAATACTGACTGTAGTGGGAATAGTAATTTATATATGTTTAATGTCCAGCACCTTCCCTGACTTAATATTCAGTGGAGTGGGAATAGTAATTTTTATATCTTTAGTGTCCAGCACCTTCCCTGACTTAATACTCAGTGGAGTGGGAATAGTAATTTTTATATCTTTAGTGTCCAGTACCTTCCCTGACTTAATACTCAGGGGTCGATTCCGATCTCGGCCGAAAGCGCACCTAACAGTATTCGTCCGGAAAAAAACCAAGCCGAACGCGTGTTTCCCGACCGATTCGAAAAGCCGTCCGAACGAACAAGTACGATGCGCATAACAGCCCAGATTCCGAGCGAGCCGTACTCACCCATTTCAGCTCCTGTTCCCCGCCCGAGCCGGATCCGTAAACGTCCAATCGAGTCGCACGGAAGCAAATACACAGCACCTTCCGGCCGGACTAGTACGATGCGCATTCCGTACGCGCCCAACCCGTCGCTACGTCCGGCACGTCAGAGCTTCCGGGAGAGCTGCACATAAGCTCCGATTCGCGCCACAAGACGATCCACGGCTACGAGACGAACAAGCCAGCGACAAGTACGAGTCGAAGCCACGAGAAACCCGAACGAGACGAACAAACCATGAATCCCATCGCGCAGGTCCTACCAATACTCTACATCTATTACCAGGACCGGTACGGACGCGTACGGCGAAGACGGTAAGTCAAACACCCACTACACAAACAAACCACACGTACCCAACATATGTCACACACACATAGGGATGCAGAAATGACGTACACCAGCAACAGCAGAACCATAGGGGCGGGATGGCTACCACCAATGCCATACACACCCATAGGGGGATGGATGCCTAAAACTACCACCACCCCTACTCAGGGGGGCCTGGATGCCTACCACTAACACCACCCCTACTCAGGGGAGGCCGGATGCCTACCACTACCACCACCCCTACTCAGGGGGCCTGGATGCCTACCATTACCACCACCCCTACTCAGGAGGGGCTGGATGCCTACCACTACCACCACCCCTACTCAGGGGGGCCTGGATGCCTACCACTACCACCACCCCTACTCAGGGGGGCCTGGATGCCTACCACTAACACCACCCCTACTCATGGGGGGCTGGATGCCTACCACTACCTCCACCCCAACTCAGGGGGGCCTGGATGCCTACCACTAACACCACCCCTACTCAGGGGGGGCCGGATGCCTACCACTACCACCACCCCTACTCAGGGGGGCCTGGATGCCTACCACTACCACCACCCCTACTCAGGGGGGCCTGGATGCCTACCACTACCACCACCCCTACTCAGGGGGGCAGGGGGGCCTGGATGCCTACCACTACCACCACCCCTACTCAGGGGGGCCTGGATGCCTACCACTAACACCACCCCTACTCATGGGGGGCTGGATGCCTACCACTACCACCACCCTTACTCAGGGGGGCCTGGATGCCTACCACTAACACCACCCCTACTCATGGGGGGCTGGATGCCTACCACTACCACCACCCCTACTCAGGGGGGCCTGGATGCCTACCACTACCACCACCCCTACTCATGGGGGGCTGGATGCCTGTCACTACTACCATCCCCACTCATAGGGGGCTGGATGCCTACCACTACCACCACCCCATCTCAGGGGGGGCTGGATGCCTGTCACTACTACCATCCCCACTGATAGGGGCTGGATGCCTACCACTACCACCACCCCTACTCAGGGGGGCCTGGATGCCTACCACTACCACCACCCCTACTCAGGGGGGCCTGGATGCCTACCACCACCCCTACTCATGGGGGGCTGGATGCCTACCACTACCACCACCCTTACTCATGGGGGGCTGGATGCCTGTCACTACTACCATCCCCACTCATAGGGGGCTGGATGCCTACCACTACCAACACCCCTACTCAGGGGGGGCTGGATGCCTGTCACTACTACCATCCCCACTGATAGGGGGCTGGATGCCTACCACTACCACCACCCCTACTCAGGGGGGCCTGGATGCCTACCACTACCACCACCCCTACTCATGGGGGGCTGGATGCCTACCACTACCACCACCCCTACTCAGGGGGGCCTGGATGCCTACCACTACCACCACCCCTACTCAGGGGGGGCTGGATGCCTGTCACTACTACCATCCCCACTGATAGGGGGCTGGATGCCTACCACTACCACCACCCCTACTCAGGGGGGCCTGAATGCCTACCACTAACACCACCCCTAACCATAGGACAGGAAATGCATGACACAACCAGCATACTCCAACATAAGGAATGCCTGGAAATACATCCCACCAACACCATGACAAGCGTGTGTAGTCTGTGTCAAATGCCCACAACACTGAACATGTCATTGAGCATACAATGTGACCCCCAATCACATGTGTCACACATAAATTTGTGTGGCCTCCACAATGCAAGCAGACCATGACCACTGTGGCAATGGGGTATAACACCCCATCATCACAGTGACCAAAAGGTAAGTCTGGGGTCCATAGCTGAAGCCCAATAGAACAGTGTGGCAATGGGGTCTAAACACCCATCACCACAGTGACCAAATGGGAAGTGTGGGGTCCATAGCTGAAGCACATTCTGAACATTGTGGCAATGGGGTCTAAACACCCATCACCACAGTGACCAAAAGGTAAGTCTGGGGTCCATAGCTGAAGCCCAATTGAACAGTGTGGCAATGGGGTCTAAACACGCATCACCACAGTGACCAAATGGGAAGTCTGGGGTCCATAGCTGAAGCACATTCTGAACATTGTGGCAATGGGGTCTAAACACCCATCACCACAGTGACCAAAAGGTAAGTGTAGTAATGGTAAAAGCTGCAAATGCCAAACTGCATGGATGATTCCTGGTCACAGAACAATAAACACATCTGTGGCATAGTAGTGCTTGTGTCCCATAGCAACACACATTGGGTGAGGCAAACAGTGCAGTGCAAATAAGATATACCTTTGGCCATGTGCAGACAAACATCACCCATGGGGGCTGACATTGTCAACATCCCTCAATAACACAATGACAGAAGTGACCATCATAATGCAGCCCCACATATCTGCACCAATGGACACACAAATGTAGATATCCTTTGGAGACTGTAGATGTCAGGTGAACAAATACCATACCATGGCAGCAATGGGACATACAAACCATGATCATTGTGCTGACTGATGACCTAGGAGTCCCAGGGACAGCAGGGGAAAGCCAACAAACAACATACAGCCAATGGCACACTAAAGAAATGCCAATGCAGTGGTGCAGATGCACAAACACAAACAGGCAGCCTCACACTGCAGATCAAACACAACAGGTGATGGGGGGGTGTGCCAGTGTCCCCAGGCAACCACACAATACATGAGGAGGCCTGAATCACAATTACACAGATGTGTATACAGTGCCACACAAAAGTCACTCATGGATCGGATCCCCCTATGTGGGCAAACAGGCATCGTTAGATGAGAGGGAGCCCAAATTACACATGTCACACAAGCTTGTAGGAACAGCAAATAACACAGCAAGAGACAGACCCACCACAGCACTACCCCCAGGGACCCCACATCATGGTGACCGTGGCCTGCATGATGATCCCACTGTGATGACAAAGCTAGATGTCATTCACACTGTGAACCACAGTCATGTGTCCTGAGCAACAAACTACAATCACACCTACACAAGCACAAATCAATCAGCACGGCCTGTCAGCCAAGGCCAACATGGAGGCAGGGGTCTAGCCGTGCAACAACTCTCATTTGCACACACTCAACACCACACACCTTGATCTCCAACAACGTGCAGCAGTGAAGCTCACATGGACTGGTGACATTGCACATGCACCCATGACAATCCCAGGGGTGGTGTTGGGAACTAAGGTGCAGAAACCCATCACACATGGCCAGTCTGCAAGACTTGTGAATGTCTGACACACTGCACAGTACGCTGTACATGGGCATGATGTGAAATCCACCACAATCAATGTGATCCTGGACACAGTCACACACCAATGAAGAAGTCAAGGTCACCCACAAAGAACACACATAGACAACTTCCAACATTGCAGCTCTGACCCAGAGGAGTGGCAGCAGTCACACACACAACGTGTCACAATCACTGAAAGCTAACACAAACTGGAAATTACATGACTTGTGTAACCAACAAGTGCCAAGGGGAATCCTGACTGTGTCTCATCTGCGTTTGCCCACAAACTCAGCCCTGACAGCAAACACACCTATGGATGACACCCTGATGACCAGTAATGTGCCATGCACCCACATCCCAGAGAACCCAGGGCGAAGATTATGGTGGAACATAGGTCAACTCAGCAGGCATCACAAACAAGGAACATCACTAGGGATCCAGCCTGTGTTGCAAAACGGAAGTGAACACACACAGACATGCACACACAACACACACCTTGGGCTCAGGCAATGTCACAGAATTACACACTGCCATGAGGGGACTCCACTCCTGTGTAAGGAAAGCTGTGCCATACGTTGTCTCTGCAGGGCTCAATCATATCAGCAGTACACTTGGTCACTCAGTCATCAATTAGCACAAAATGAAGGCCCTCGTCACATCAGCCTGGTCATGGCAGTGTCACCGACACCATCTGCACAGATCCAACACACATGTATAGCAAGTTGCACTGATCACACAGATGAGTCCTTCCCCATTGATGCCCAAACTTGCATGTCCAGTGGAGATGGTCACACGGTCAGGGAAATAGACAAATTGAACAATGGCAAGCACAACAGATGTGCAGGGGTGTAAGCCACAGATGTGATATTGCAAATAAATGTAGGAAATCCCATTGCCAAATATTGAAAACATGACACCCTCTTATTGCTGCAAAGGATGACATGGATACACACCAGGATAGGACACATTCCCCCTGGACCACATGGGGTCCTGCACAGTAACACTTCATTTCCCTGATATCAAAAATCACCATCAGTGCAGCAAGGGCACGGTTAGCATCATCAACATCATGTACATCAGAAGCAAAACCACTAGAGAACAGAAAGTAGCTTTATTCAGCATTTTTGTGTATAAAAGTGAAAGTCCAGAAATATAACAAAGGCCAATGGCCAGTCCATAACAATAGTCCAAACAGGGTGACAGTGCCAGATGTCACCCTTTGCATGCCTGCACTGATATGGAGCAGGGACATTCCCCTCGGAGGGGCATACGGGGGGGCAGGCCAGGCACCACAGGGACAGGATCAGGGCTCACCAGAAGGAGGCAGGGAAGGGGTGGTGGGTGCTGGAGAGTCACTGACTACTGCAGTGGAGGCGTCTGACATGGTGTGTGCCGGCACAACTGGGGGGCATGAGTCAGATGGTGTGGGTGCCGGCACGACTGCAGTGGGCCGTGCAGATGCAGTGGACAGGTTCCCCACTGCAGTGCCCAAGTCAGACAGGGTGGTAGTGGACTCCACTGCAGTGCCTATCCCCAGGGGAGTAGAATGGGGTTCAGGTAAGGTGGGCAGGACAGAGGGGAGGACACGTTCTCCACACCAGTGGCACAAACAAGCGCAGCGGGGGTGTGGTGCTGGAAGAGCAAGTGGTAGGGGAGAAGGCCGGATCTTTCTGGGGATGGTGTATCTGTGGGTGGGGGAACCTGGGGCAGGGTGTGGTGGGGGAACCTGTGGAGTGGGGGCCTGAGGGATGGAGGAAGGAGACTTGGTGGTTGAGCTGCAGGGTGGTGGCGGGGTCTTGCTCTTCCGGGTCCAGGGGGACTTGCGGATGGGGGCCTCAGTCTGTCTGTGCCTGGGGGAGGGTGTCCGGGGGTGAGGGGCACTCCCCTCTGTGTGGGTGGACTTCCTCTTCCCCCTGTATGCTGGATCAGCTGGATTGGAGGGGAAGAGGCCGAGGTCACAGAGGAAGAGCTGCAGTGTAGGTGGGGTTGCAGGTGAGGCAAGGGAAGGTGCCTTGGAGGGAGAGGTATCGGAGGACTGCGGAGTGACTGTGGATGCCAGTGTGTGTGTATGTACCCCTTCCCCTGTGGGTGTGGTATCAGTCCCCTGAGGATGCCTGCGTGCACGTCTTGTTTTTGTAGTGGGTGTGTCTGTGCTGCTCGTGTCTGTGTGTTTGGGTGAATGTGCAGGTGTGCATGTGCTTGGGACAGATAGGGTGCCAGGAAGTGTGGATGGGGCAGAGGTAGGAGCGGTGAGGGACTGTTGGAGGAGGGACACTGCTGCCGTCAGGGAGGAGTCCATGGACCTATTGCTCCTCTGTAGGGCAGACATGCCCGATGAGATGCCCTCCATGAACGACACCAGCTGAGTCAACAGAGTGGTGTGGGCATGGAGGACACTCAGCATTGCTGTCTGCCCTACATGGAGCTGGCGAAGTAGGTACACAGACTCCTCACTCAGGGCAGCAGGGGACACAGGGGCAGGGGCTGCGGTGCCTGGCACGAAGGAGACATGCTCCCGAACACGGGAGCCTCCACGGACCTCTGGAATGGGAGCCGATGGGAGGGCGGTGGTGGTGGTGGTGGCAGGGACAGCAATAGTAGCTGGGGTGTGGTGGCTGCTGACACCCGCCTCCACAAGGGAGTCATCCTCCGAGCTGCTGTGGTCCTCAGCTGAGGTGGATGGTGCTGAGGACTCCTCGGTGTGGCTCCCTTCGCCCTCCGTGCCACTGGGTCCCTCCGCCCACTCCTCGGCTGTTGACCCAGTCTGGCTCTGTGGCTCCTCCTGGTCCGTGGAGCTGTCCCCTCCTGTGGCCGTGGATGTATCTGCAAACAATTAGGGAAACAGACAGACATCAGTCACCTGCACTAACCGCACAAAACCACAGTAAGTACAGCACATTACAGAGCAAGCCCTGGCATCCTTAGTTGAACATTGCCAAAAGTGCCCAAACAGAGTAGGAGAAGCCAATTGTCAGTCTGATGGTCAACCATGGCACTCACATCCCTCCTGGCCTTGCACCCATCGGTCTGGTGTCTGTCGGATGGCAATACCCCAGTGTGGACACATGCACCACCTACACAGTAGTTGGACAGTGCAGAGAACACGGTGAAGCATGTGAACATGCACACATCACAACTCTTGCCACTGAGTCAGTACAGGTGTCCGGATAAAGGGATGGCCAGAGTCTATAGTTGAAATGCATGTGATGCATACCAGCACCAAACACCATGATGCACCCATGTCCTGATAGTCAATGCCACAATGGGGTGCATGTAGCACATGTCACTCCCCTGCAGGATCACTCTTAGGAAGTTTAATGCCATGGCACAGGCATGCCTGCAAAGTCATACATCACTGTCTCCAGTCACATGGGCAGGGCTGCCAGACAACAACAGTCTGCACTGTGTCACAATTCTAGGTCATGGGGAATGCAAGTCCTGTAGCCGACAAGTGCACATGTCCATCCCCCACAAACCACATCATCTCAACTCTCATTTGTCCACGTCATACCAATTGGACATATGGGAGACATGAAACACAACCCTCGGAACCTGAGCACCTCACAATCTGCTGTGAATGGGAAACAGCTGCCTGAACTACACAGTCGCACACCCCAGTATGCACGGTCAAGTGGTCAAACACCTATATGTCACACAAGTATCGTCTCCTATGGTCACATCTCGGGTGGCATGCTGAGCCCTAACCGATAAACACCCCAGTAGTCCAGACAACGAAGCCACAGCACAATGACACAGAGGCAGACACCTGAGGGAACATTTCACTGAGCACAACGTGTCAGCTGATACACGGGAGTGGGAGTACAGAGTGTATTGCATGGCCTGGAGTAGGCATGACTGTCCTGCTCCACATGAAAGAGGGATGAGCCCAGGACAGTAGGCAGGTGGCTAAGCATGTGTGACACACTTGATATTCATACTCCTGAGGCCCAAACATTGTTCCCACCCGCAGCATGGGTGTGTGCCAAATAACCCAGGCACATGTGGTGAATCAGATCAGCAATTGGACCACATATCAAAGTAACACGCAGATTACATGTCAGAACTCAGGCATTGTGTAAGCAATGGACCCACCCATGAAGCCCACCACAGAGTTACGTGAACAAATGCTGTCCCCCACCTTGAGCTAAGCAAAATGCAAGGACACAGTACCCAAGTGACACAATTTCCTGACTGTAAGGGCCACACCTGGGTATCAGATGAGGAGTGGGCAGTGCACAATTGAGGGACATGGGTCCTGGACCACATAACTGATGTACTGTTGGAGTTTAAACAGGCCAGAGGAGGGCACATAGCATGTCAGACAAAGCTCACAGTGCAGTCATGGACTCACCCCCTCCTTGCTGCTGTCTGCCCTTCAGCTGCCCATCCAGATCAGGGAAGACAACCGCCAGGATCCTGAGCATGTGGGGGGTCAGGGTCCGGTGTCCGCCCCTCCTGCGAGGAGGCGACAGCTTCAGCTGGACCCTTGCGATCCTCCGGGTCCAGCCCCGAAGGTCCTGCCACCTCTTCTGGCAGTTGCGGATCCGGCGCATGTAGACCCCCACAGACCTTACTGCCCGGGCGATGTCCAGCCATATTTCCTGCTTCTGGTGGGCATCAACCTGTGAGGATGACAAAGTGTAAAGGCCATTACTACACATGCAACAAATCCGTGCATCACACATTTGGATATACATGTCTCAATCACAGGGGCACATGATGTACACGGGCAGTGCAAGGATGGCTATGAACAGTTTGCCAGCAGTTACTACATGGTATCATTGCCTGGGAAGTCAAACCTTGTTTAAATGCACTGTTACTGCACTATACCTGTTCAGTGCATGTAACTACACACTTTGGGGGTGACAACTACTCAGTGAGCCTGCTAGCCAGTGGCGTGCAGACTGTAAGTCTGGCTAGTCAGACAACATGCACATTTGTAAGGCAGTGGACAGCACACTCACCTGCTCCCCTGCTTTCCCATACAGCTTGCTGTACTGTGGAAGGAGGCTGTCCAGCAGGGCCTGGTTATCCTCAGTGCTGAAGGCTGGGGCTCTCTCCACAGTACGTGCCATTGCAGGTTCCAGAGGGTGCAGAGACAGCAGCAGTGGTGGTGGCAGATGTCGTTCTGGAGCATGTAGTGCAGGCAAGTGAGCTCTCAGGGGAACAGCCAGCATTATATGTGTGCTGCTGAGGCAGATACTGTCCCATGTGTCCAAAGTGATAGGTCCAAGTCGTTTGCATCTTCTGAATCTGGCCAATCCATGGAATTGCACCACTTACACACGCCCACAGCATCCTTCAAAAGTTCAACTTCATGACACCCATGAATTTGCAACATTGTTGTGGGTGGCCAACTGAATTCACAGCATCAGACTTGTTAAACTTTTGAAAACGCGTCCGTTGCCATGCCAGGCCATAGCCAATGCGTGCGCACCGATCGGTCCATTGCTGTACAACGCGTTTTTCGAACAACAACGCGTACCTGGTCACATCGTATGCAATGGCCAGTGCGTGCACACCGATCGGTCCATTGCTGTACAACGCGTATTCTGGGTGCAACGCGTACCCGCACATAACAGATTCAATGGCCAGTGCATGCACACCGATCGGTCCATTGCTGTACAACGCGTACCCGCACATGACAGATTCAATGGCCAGTGCGTGCACACCGATCGGTCCATTGCTGTACAACGCGTATTCCGGGTACAACGCGTGCCCGCACATGACAGATTCAATGGCCAGTGCGTGCACACCGATTGGTCCATTGCTGTACAACGCGTATTCCGGGTACAACGCGTACCCGCACATAACAGATTCAATGGCCAGTGCGTGCACACCGATCGGTCCATTGCTGTACGACGCTTCCCTGTACAGGTCTCTCGCATATGTCACCATGCTTGTCACTGGTGAACGTACGCCAGTAACATATACTTGCCAGGGACTCAGGGGCACACCACAGCCTGTCCACACTGTATCCTAAGGCATGTAAGGCTGCATTACCTTTTCTGTGTATGGGGGTCAACATGTGGTTTTTGGGGTGGCACTTGGGGGCAGCCACTCCCAGGCTGTGCACGTGTTCATGGGGACAGGTTCCTTTGTGTGTTGTGCACATGACCACTGTGATGTGCAACTGTTCATTTCAGAGCATGTGGCATGGTCACATTTCACGGTTGTGTATGTGTATGTCATGTCACATACCCCCTGAGTCCCATGTGGGACGGTATGTACGTCACAGGGTGACCCATTGCCACAATAGTGATGGCCCTCCACAGTCTGTGTGCATGTTGTGTATACAATGTCTCTGATTCCATGTGCACAATGGGAGACAGTCTCCACATCCACGTTGTTTGTGCATGGCCTTTGATGTTGTGCGTGTGTGTGTCACAGACGTCTATGTCTGTCCTGCCGAGGCAACAGGGAGCACTACCTGTGGGGGTCATGGTTGTTTTGCTGTGGTGTATTCATGATGCACCATGTCATGCCAGTGTCCATGTGGCAATACAGGGTCCCTGGGAATCAACCTGTCAATGAGCTGTGATGCCTGGGGCACATCTGTCCTCACATGTAACTGTGGTGTGTGTTTGGAACGTGACAGCAGTACATGGGTACTGTGACACAGCCTAATGATATCCCATAGCACAACCTGGGACTTGTTGAGGACACATGTTGAACTGTGATGTTAGATGTTGTACATTTCGGTGCCATACATGTCCTTACGGAACGGCACACACATCATGTACTTGTGTCTCGTAATGTTGTATCATGTGATATTGAGTCTGGTCTATGCCACATATGTGGGGTGACTGACAATCTTTCTTTCCTCACCTATGCACTGCAGGGCACCAGCTGTCCATAGACCATTCCCTGACCTTGCAACGATGGTGGAACGTGACTGCATCCGACTGTACCGCTTCACCAGGCAGCTGATTGAGGATTTGGCAGTGCGCTTGGCACCACATTTGCAACCTGGCCGGCCGTACCCTACAGCGCTGACCCCTAAGGTGAAGGTGATTGCAGCCCTACACTTCTTTGCCACCGGTACCTTTCAACACACTGTGGCGACTGCTGGTGGGATGTCACAGACTATGTTCAGCCGTGTGCTACGCGATATTTTGGAGGCAATGTTGAGATGTCTGAACCAGTACATCTATTTCCCTAAATGTCACCAACTCACTGACGTCAAGAGTGACTTCTATGCCCTGGGGAGGATGCCACATGTCATTGGCTCCATTGATGGGACACATGTGGCTTTGGTACCACCACAGGCACATGAGCAGGCATACAGGAACCGTAAACATTATCACTCGATCAATGCTCTGGTGGTATGTCTTGCAGATATGAGCATTTCACATGTGTGTGCACGTTTCCCTGGTTCGGCACACGATGCCTTCGTGATGAGGAGTAGTCGCATCCCGAGGATGATGTCACAGATGCGGAACCAGCGTGCCTGGCTTGTCGGTGTGTACTGACTTTGTACCATTGTGTGTGTTCTGCTATGTTGTGTTCCGCACTCTTTTCCAACTCAGCTAATGTGCAATTGTCTGTCTGTAGGTGACTCCGGATACCCCAACATGCCGTGGTTGCTGACACCCCTCAGGAACCCTGTGACACCAGCCCAGATGCGCTACAATGAGGCACATGGTCGGACCAGGAGAGTGATCGAGTGGACATTTGGTCTCCTGAAGAGCTGCTTCCGCTGCCTGGACAAGACAGGAGGGGCCCTCCCATATGCCCCAGCACAGGTGTGCAAGATTGTCATCGTCTGTTGCATGCTACACAACCTGGCAGTGCGGAAGTAATTGCCTCTCATCCTGGATGACGATGACCAACATCCGCCACCTGTGGAGGATCCTGGCCTGGGCCACGATGCCAGTGATGATGATGATGGTGATGTCCGCACACAGCTCATCACCAGCTTCTTCAGCTGAATGTGAGTATCCAGAGATGTCATGTCAATGATTTGAGTTTGCATGATATGTGTTGGTGGTGCTCTGTTGCTGTTTGAGTGTGGCCATGTGCTACTTGACTGGATGCGTGCAGCGATGTGTCCTTACAGGTAGTCTGTACTCCCCAACAGTGTTGACATGCTAACCTGGTTTTGTGTAGGTATCTTGTGACATGTATTGGGCATGAGTATTGCAGTTCTGTCCTGTTCTTCAGTGCTTTTGACTGTGTGTCATGTCTGTCCTTCACAGGGCGCTCTCAGAGTTGTTTGTTCAACTCGGATCCCCCGACACCATGATTCAACTTCCAGGGTGGAAGCAGTCGTTTCCCTACAGGTGATGTGCCCCACAACCCTGGACTTTCTTTCTTCTACACTTGTTGACTGTGTGGCCACTGCCACGTGGGATTACCTTGCATCTGTAGTGGAAACAACATGTTGCAAATGTGTAATAAACCTGTGCTTCACTTTGGGATGTGCGTTGTCTGTGGTCACACTTCTGACTGACATTTGCTTACTGCACCTGTGGGCTAGTTAACACAGACTCTGAATAGGTGTGGTGTCTGTGCATTCCACAATATTTCCTGGCAACATCAGTGTAGGCGATGAGTCCGATGGCCATGATGTCTATGTGTTGTGTAGCCCTAGTGGTGTGTCTCCCTCATATGTGTCACGTCGCCATGAGTCACATGACGGTGTTGAACTTGCTGTGGCAGTTAGCATGCACGGTGTCATTTAGCAGATCATCATCTCCGTGACGATAACAACGTTGGAATCACAACAGAGGCAAGTATGGTGTATTGGTGAGTTTATTACATACATGTGCGGGGTTAGTGCACAGGATGGTGGGTGCTGTACATTGGGATTGTGATCCAAAGTTCCCAGGTGAGTTGGAAGTCTTGGTTGCAGAAATGTCCAGGGTAAAGTCAACAGTGATCTGATACATTGGTCCAACTTGAACTCCCCATGTCATGTGGGTGAGTTGTGTTGCATTCGACAGGGTGAACAGTTTGGACACAAAGGAGAATTTCCAGAACAGGTGTTGGCTTCATGGGGGATGTACATGGCCATCGACCTCTCAGTTTTCCTTCCTCGGACGACCCCTCTTCTTTGGGGGGACCCTCACATGCAGGCTGCTGCGGTGCAGGGGACTCTCCACCAGAGTCCTCCTCCCTCCCTGTGGCAGTTGCAGGTGTTGCAGCACCAGATGTTGTGGGCACACAGGGAGGTGTGGCCATGTTGGTGCTAATCTGGCGGAGGCATGTCAATATGTCCCTATGCACCGCTGTCAGTTCTTGCAATGTGTCCCACTTGGACTCCATGCCAGACATGTGTGTCTCCACATGGGCCATGTGTGTCTCCACACGGGACATGTGTGAGTCCAAGCGGGCATGATGGGCAGCCTGCTGCTGTTGAATGTCCTTGAGGATCCCCACTACCTGGGTGACCTCTCCGGTGCTATTCTGGTACGCATCAGCAATGCGTACCAGTTGTGGGTCATCATGCAGTCCAGACCCCTCTGCAAACAGCGACCTATGTCTACCACCCCTCCCACCACCCCTGGCGACACGTGCGGGACCTGCGGTGGCACGCACAGGTGTCCCTGGGCCCCCTTGGGGGTTGTTACTGGGGTCATTGTCCGTAGCTCGACGTTGGGCCAGGGTCCCTGTGCTGCTGTCATTGGTGGTCCTTGGTCTGTCCGTGTCGGCGGGGGTGGTCTGTGTGTTGGCAGTTGTTGGAGGAGTGGGTGCAGGGGGTGCAGATGTTGGTCCTGCTGGTGCTGCATGACGACTCACACCGGAGGTGCCAGGTAGATCTTCGCCATCCGAGGAGGGCAGAGGCTGTTCCACACCAGTGAGCTCAGTGTCCCCCGGAGCCTGGGACTGGGACTCCTCATCGTCTGCTGCTGTGTCCCCATCATCACCTGTTTTTGGAAGAGACACACAATGTATGTTATGTTTCTACAGGCATCAATGGTTCACACACCTGACAGTTGCGACTGTACCTCTGGATGCGGCCCTGTACATTGCATTGACCTAAGTTGTCACAGTAAGAGGTTGATATTGGTGTAGCACATTGTCCTGCAAACCCGAGGCATTTAAATGTGAATGTTGAGGTGTGTGCATGGCCAGCATTGGTTGTATTTGGTGGACATCCGGCCCTCCTTCTCCACCCAGCCAAGTTATCCCACCATGAAGCATGCCACCCTTGCAGTAGGTTCAGGTTGACTCTCAGGATGTCAGTCAGTGGTGTCCTGCTGTTGGTTGGTGCCCAGGCCCCAGCAGGGCCTGGTACTCCCCACAACAGAGCACCATTGTCAGCCATCTTGTCAGTTGTTTTCCACTCCCTGTGATGTGAGCATTGTTCAGAGTGGTGTTGATGGGCCAATTGTGAGGGTGAGCAATATCTGTGACTACAACTCCCATCATGCTATTGCCTACACCCCCCCTTCCCAGCATGCCCATACATCCTTCCTTTTGACTCTGCTTCCCTGTGGGGTAGTGTGCCTGTACTGCCAGGATGGCTGACGGTGTTGTCCTGGCGTTTGTTTGGCTACAAGTCCCAAAAGTGTCCCTGTGCTTCACACAGCATAACCCAGTGTGGAGGTTCTTTGTGGGATATTAAATTGAAGTGTGAGGCATTGCATTCTCCCAGGTGAGTTGTGTGGAGTTTGTGTTAAGGGGGTGTGTGGGAGAAGCTGCTTGTAACTATGGTCAGAGCTGTCAGTCATCCTTCCCACCCAGCCAGATATCCCACCATGGAACGTGCTTCCATTGCAGGGAGTGCAATTTGGCTTTCAGGATGTCAGTCAGTGGTGTCCTGCTGTTGGTTGGTGCACAGTTCCCAGCAGGGCCTTCTGCTCCCCACAGCAGTCCCCAGTGTCCGCCATCTTGTCAGTTGTTTTCCACTCCCTGTGATGTGAGCATGGTTCTGAGTGGTGTTGATGGGCCAATTGTGAGGGTGACCAATGTCTGTGACTACAACTCCCATCATGCTATTGCCTACACCCCCCTTCCCAGCATGCCCATACTTCCTTCCTTTTGAGTGGAGTTCACTGTGTGTGAGTGTGACAGCAATGGCAAGATGGCTGACAGTGTGGTCCTGTTGTTTGTTGGTGCACAGTTCCCAGCAGGGCCTTGTGCTCCCTACAGCAGTACCCAGTTTCAGCCATCTTGTCAGTAGTTTTCCACTCCCTGTGATGTGAGCATGGTTCATAGTGGTGTTGTTGGGCCAATTGTGAGGGTGACCAATGTCTGTGACTACAACTCCCATCATACTATTGCCTACACCCCCCTTCCCAGCATGCCCATTCTTCCTTCCTTTTGAGTGAACTTCACTGTGTGTGTGTGTGACAGCAATGGCAAGATGGCTGACAGTGTGGTCCTGTTGTTTGTTGGTGCACAGTTCCCAGCATGGCCTTGGGCTCCCCACAGCTGAGGCCAGTGTCAGACATCTTTGAAGTGGCTTTTCACTCCCTGTGAGGTGTGCATGCTTTAGTGCTAGCTTGCTGGGCCATGTGGGTGGGGGATGTTGAGCTGTGACTACCACTCCCATCATGCTATTGCCTACACCCCCCTTCCCAGCATGCCCATACTTCCTTCCTTTTGACTCTGCTTCCCTGTGGGGTAGTGTGCCTGTGCTGCCAGGATGGCTGACAGTGTTGTCCTGGCGTTTGTTTGGCTACAAGTCCCAAAAGTGTCCCTGTGCTTCACACAGCATAACCCATTGTGGTGGTTCTTTGTGGGATGTTAAATTACAGTGTGAGGCATTGCATTCTCCCAGGTGAGTTGTGTGGAGTTTGTGTTAAGGGGGTATGTGGGATGAGCTGCTTGTAACTGTGGTCAGAGCTGTCAGTCATCCTTCCCACCCAGCCAGATATCCCACCATGGAACGTGCTTCCATTGCAGGGGGTGCAATTTGGCTTTCAGGATGTCAGTCAGTGGTGTCCTGCTGTTGGTTGGTGCACAGTTCCCAGCAGGGCCTTGTGCTCCCCACAGCAGTCCCCAGTGTCCGCCATCTTATCAGTCCTTTCCCACTCCCTGTGATGTGAGCATGGTTCAGAGTGGTGTTGATGGGCCAATTGTGAGGCTGACCAATATCTGTGACTACAACTCCCATCATTCTATTGACTACAACCCCCTTCCCAGCATGCCCATACTTCCTTCCTTTTGAGTGGACTTCACTGTGTGGGCGTGTGACAGCTATGGCAAGATGGCTGACAGTGTGTTCCTGTTGTTTGTTGGTGGCCAGTTCCCAGCAGGGCCTTGTGCTCCCCACAGCAGTACCCAGTGTCAGCCATCTTGTCAGTCGTTTTCTACTCCCTGTGATGTGTGCATGGTTGAGAGTGGTGTTGATGGGCCAATTGTGAGGCTGACCAATATCTGTGACTACAACTCCCATCATGCTATTGCCTACACTGACTTCACCAGCATACCCAGAATTCCTTCCTTTCAGTGAGCTTCCCTGTGAGGTGGTGTTCTGGTGGTGGCAACATATGTGACTGTTTGTTTGTTATATTGTGCCACTGGCTTGCTCTATTTATTGTTAGGTTTGTTATGTTATGTTATCTGAGTTTATAAAGCGCACAGCTGCCCCAGCAAAGAGGCGTCCCGGCGCTACCAGCGTCAGAAGGAACAGGGCCAGGAACACAACAAGTAGGCAAAGGGAATAAACAGAACCAAGAAGGACTAGACAGAAGGAAAGAGAATCGTTTTGATTGCTTTCCTGAAGTCCACCATGCGATCCAAGCTGCGAATCTTTTGTACCTGTCAAACACTGTTACATATCACTATGAGAGGGCAGGTATTGTGTTTCTCTGACTTACATAGTCATCTTGGTATGATTATCTTCTGGTTGCTGTGGATTTGCTAAGGGTGCATGGTTTGACTATCCCCTTGACAGTGATGTGTGTGTATTGCCACACAATATTGGGTATATTAGTTGTGTACTCACCAGGCTCTGGGATGTTTGTTAGTCCATATACGCTCACTGGTGGTAGGATGGCCCGCACCTTCTCCTCCCAGGGCCTGAGGTATAGTGGTTTGGCAGGTGGGCCACTGCCGGTGCGCTGGCTCACGATGTAATCCTTCTTTAGTAGCTCCCTGACCCTCCTGCGCACATCATACCACCTGTTCTGGATGTCTTCCTTTGTGCTCAAACATGGTGATTGTGCGTTGACCCTGTCGACGATCCTCTCCCACATCTTGGTTTTCTGCGACATGGGGGTCTGTTGGACCAATGTGCCAAACAAGTGTGGCTCTACCCTGAGGATCTCATCTACCAGGACTTCCAATTCACTGTCTAGGAACTTATGATTCTTCTTTGGGGGCATGGTGATGGGTGGTGGTGGTGATTGATGTGTGTGTGTGTGCAAGTGAGTGTGTGTGTGTGTAGGTTTTGCTGGGTGTATGTGAGGGTGCTATTTGTTGAGGTGCCAATGGTGTGTGGCTTGTGTGATGGATGAGCTGTGAGTGTGTCTGTGGTTGCTGGGTGTTGGTGTTCTGTGCTGGCAGGTCAGTTGAATTTGCAAAGGATCATGGTAGGGATTTGTGGCCTTTATATAGGTGGAGTTGGGGGTGTGTCCTTGTTCCCTGTTTTTTCCCCCTTGTATTTATTGACTTTGTCATTGCTTGTTTGGCCCTTTTTTTTGTATTTTTCCATTTGTATTTTTTGTGCTTGTAGGAGACGTTCTTCTGACCGAGTAGGACGCTACAGTTGTCTCGTGCCAGCTTCTCCGAGTCGTTCACGCTGTGTTTCAGCTATGTTTATTGTGCGGCGTACGCGTCGGTCGCGGTGTATTGGGTTGCTTCGGCTGGGTTTTGTATGCGTGTCGGTCATGCGGCTTGGTCTCCGTGCGACTCGGTCTGGTTTTCCACGCATTGCATCGTACTACGCGGCTCGGAGTTCGCGTGTACGTTTCGTTCGGGATCCCTTCCTGGTGCGTGTCGGTCGGTTCGATTCGCGTGGTTTTCCGGCCGGATAGCTTGTTTCCGTCCTGTTCGGTCGTTCGGCTTGTGTTCCGTACGAGTTGGTCGTGTTTCACATGCATTTCATCGTACTACCCAGGTCGGGCAGCGCAGGTACGTGTCGGTCGGACTTTATTCCCGGACCGAGTCGGTCGGTACGTTTTCCGGCCCGAATCGGAATCAGCCCCTCAGTGGAGTGGGAATAGTAATTTTTATATCTTTAGTGTCCAGTACCTTCCCTGACTTAGTACTCAGTGGAGTGGGAATAGTAATTTTTATATTTTTAATGTCCAGCACCTTCTCTGACTTAATAGTCACTGGAGTGGGAATAGTAATTTAGATATGTTTAGTCTCTAGCACTTTCTCTGACTTAATACTGACTGGAGTGGGAATAGTAATTTATATATCTTTAGTGTTTAGCACTTTCCCTGACTTAATACTGACTGGAGTGGGAGTAGTACATTATATATCTTTAGTGTCCAGCACTTTCCCTGACTTAATATTCACTGCAGTGGGAATAGTAATTTATATATCTTTAGTGTCCAGCACCTTCTTTGACTTAATACTGACTGGAGTGGGAATAGTAATTTATATTTGTTTAATGTCCAGCACCTTTCCTTATTTAATACATACTGTACTGGGAATAGTAAATTATATATGGTTAATGTCCAGCACCTTCTGTGACTTAATCCTAACTGCAGTGGGAAGAGTAAATTATATATTGTTAATGTCTAGCACCTTCCCTGACTATTATTTAACTGTATTGGGAATAGTCAGTGATATATGTTTATGTACAAATATATTTTTAATTTATTTATAATTTATCTAAGATTTTTATATTACATATATGTTATTTGCTGTGTATTTATTAATTTTATATAAAGAGTTGTAGGAAAATTACAGTATGTGTTTTTATATGTGAAGAAATATAAGAGGGTTTTATTACGTGCAGTGATAATGTATTTTTATTGTGTAATTGATGTATATTTTATAATTTACTAATACAAAAAACATAATGCTTATTTATAGTAATTTAAAATGGTACATTTATTAAATTAATATATTGAAGTCAAATATTCAATAATAATATATACATATAAAAAAAATTAGACATTTTTAATTTTCAAACAACCTTTATTTTTGTATAAGTAGGTAGAAAGACAAAATTTTTTTTTTTTATTTATAGTATGGAATACACATTAATAAAAACACAGAAAATATGTACATTTTTATTTAAGGAACATAAATTATTTTACATACATTTATTAGTTAATGACTTTTTTTAGGAAAAGAACATTTTATGATATAATCATATTTTATAACACAAGTATTCATATTTTGATATACAAACCATATTTTTTTATTATTTTACAAGAGTTGTTGGAACATTATAATATATTTATACAATTAATATAAACATTTTTGGCATATATATAGATAACATAAAGCATTGTATCTTTAATTCTTATTTAATATTGTAACATTATAATGCTGTAGTGAATATTCTTTAACTTTTTGAAAAAATCATAACTTTATTACATGTAAATACATTTTTAATTAATATTATTAGTATATAAAATATTAATAATATTAATTATTACATTGTTGTTTTGCATGAATTTTTTTTTAAACGGGTAAGTTTCGTTTTACATTTGTATATAATGAATATGTATTTTTAATATTTAATATAATAAAAAAATACATATATAATTATAATAATAATAAATATATTTTTATATTAATTATTATTTTAACTTTACAAAGTATAATAAAATATATACTAATTTTTAAATATACAGAAAAAATTGTACAACATAAGAAAAATATATGTAACATTTACACTTTACTATAATGCATGTTTTTAACATTATTCCTTTTTTTACATTATTTAAGCAGCCATTTTTATTTCACAGGGACTATTTTGTAACCGCGTACTGTTATTTTGGGTCATTTAGGACCGAGAAGCTCGCGGTTGGAAGCTGCGTCGCGTTGAGCAAGGTAAGGGGAATTTTAATTATTTTATCTAACTTGGGGGCCCATTACGATAACCGGCGGTAAAAAATCCGCCATCTACTATAGCCTGAAAAAACCGCCCGCCTGCACCATGGGAATACCGACCGAGCAATTATGATGTCGCGAAGCAACCTCCGCCCGCGGTGGTAAAAACACACAAAATTCCGCCCGTCCATGTCAGAGTAGAAGATTATCCGTCCGCCACGGACGCAATCCCACCCGACAACCCAAATCCGCCCGCCCTGACGACCGAGACACCGGCCGTGAAATTATGATCTCCCCGACATGAGCGCGGAAAATCTACATATTTCCCGCCCGCCACGGTTAACAACAGAGATGAATAACTGACACGGCGGAAGGCCTGGCGGCCACGTCCATCCACGGAAATCATTGGCGGACAAAAGAAATACACACAACATGGCCAACAAGTCCACACAGCAAACTACGCCAAAATACCCAAACACAGAACACATCCCAAAGACACATCCCCCCTGGCAAAACAAAAAACACTACAAATCCCAGGACACCAGGCACAACACACCTGAAAACGACAGCCCATCATGACACACCCACATAGGTGAGTACAAAAGCAGCCCCTTCACAGACCACAATCCCTTGCACTACTACAAAGCGAAGACGACAGCAGAGAACCCAGAGAGCCACAAAGGAAAGCAGCATACCACACGCACGCACACATCACACTCATCACCAACAACACCACTACCATCACCACTGAAACACCGGCACCACTAACCCCCTGCACATCACACATCACACACCACACACCCACCACACCAGCACCACAAATACCAAAGCACACACCATGGCAACACAAAGAATGCCTAAGTACACTGCCACTGAGTTGACGGTCATGGTCGACGAGATCATCAAGGTGCACCTACAAATCTATGGGAACCAGGTCCAACAGACACCAGTAGCCACCAGAAACAGAATGTGGAGCAGGATCGTAGACCAGGTGAATGCAGTTGGGAATGTGCCACGCAACCGGGGTGAAATTACAAAGAGGTGGCACGACCTGAAAAGCGTGGTCAGGAAGAAGGAGGCCAAGAATCGTGAGCTGGCTGACAGGACTGGCGGCGGAAATCCCACGCCATTCAAGACCTTCAAGGCGTGGGAGGAGAAGGTGCGAGGCATTCTACATCCGTAGAGTCTCACCGGAATACCAGGGGGAGTGGAGGTTGGTAAGTACAAACAAATGTATACCAGCACACCGCTATGTACTGTCATGCACTACCAGAATGCCATAGCTCCGAGGGCCAAACACCCCCATGCCCAGTACACAATCCACAAGACATCTCTCACACATGCAACAGACACTCCCACACACTCAGCCCAAAGGTACAACAAACAAAACCATGGGGGCATGTGTACAGTCAGCCAGCACCACAACTCCCACCAGGTCCCCTTGTACCCCAGATGCGCCGGAAGGAGCACTCCCCACACCCACACTCATGTGTCAGCCATAGCTGCACTAACCAACAAGTAACAGGTAAGTAGCCTTACCACAAAGTCCGTGTTTCGGAGGGGGGACTGCAGAAGTACAACCCCCACCAGGCCCCTAGTCCTACAGCGCAGCAAGATGGAGCACTCCCCACACCCATGTGTCAGCCATTGCAGTGCACACCTTCACCCGACTGGTAGATATGTTTCCCTACATGGAGGGGTGTCTGTGGGTGGTAAGCCATCACCACAACTCACAACACGGCCCCCACTCCCACAGACCAGCAAGATGGAGCACCCCTCCCTCTCATAACCATGTGGTCGCCATTGCATTGCTCCCTCCAAACCAACAAGTAGGTAGACTACTGTACAGGGTGGGGTGTCTGTAGGCATGAGGACTGTACTACGACTAACATTTGGGACATGTCACGTAGCAGAGGAACAGGTAGCACTGCTCCCTGTCATAATCATGTGACTAATGTGCACACGGACATGAATTACAGAGTCATAGCCCACATGAGCCATCTCAAATACAGTAACACGTAAGGAGTCACGTCTGCATGCACAAGTCTCACTGGAGTACTGACCCACATGGCGTGCACTGTGCCAGTCATCACACACATCAGCAACACTATCGAAGTCTTGTCCATGTAGTCATGTCTGCTTGTTCCGTTGACATTGTACAACATCACCCATGTAAGTCTATCTTGTCTCAATGTAACAGAGTGGAACCCCAGTAATGTCACATACACCACTGGTGTGGCAGGGCGCAACCGCTCCCCAGGACCCTTCCTACCCACCAACCCATCTCCCAGGGCTGGTGACCAGTCCCAGGCCCCTGCTGCCACGGTCATTGCGGCCACCACCACCGCCGCAACCACCACCACCACCAGGGCCTCCCTGACCACTCACCCTGCGCAAGGGGTGGTACGCACGTCGACATCGACCCTGGGAGCCAGAACGAGGCCCCGGGTGACCAATGTGGCGAGTGGGCAGGTCGGTGGCAGCAGTTCAGGTGTGAGGAGCAGGGTCAGGCCAACGCCATCAGAGCCTGGGAGCCAAGCCCTGCCGCAAATCGCCAGAGTCCTTGGGGACTATGAAGAGGCCCAGGGACAATGGGCCCGGTCAGCTGCCGATACGCGGGAAGTCCTTGGGGTGTTGAGGTCCATGGACGTCCATATGGGCCAATTCGTGACCCGTATGGGCCAACTTGTCAACCTCATGGGCCAGCTAGTGGTGGTGGTGAGGGCCCAATCAAGGCCAACCACACCACCTCCGCCACCACCTGCTGGGGCGCAGGGTCGTGCAACATCCAGTTCCCCTGCGTCCACAGCGAGTGGGCAATCCTCAGCCACGACCAGCAGCCCACAAACACAACCCCCCCCTCTCAAACGTGGAAGGGGTCGTCCGAAGAGGAAACAGGTGTGCAGAGATGACTTTGCACGCTCCAAACGCCAGTGAGTCAGCCAGCCACGGTGGCCATCTACTGCATTCACTTGGACTACTATCCTACCCCACACTGCCATGTGAATGGCATGTGTTTGTCGGACTGTGGACCCAGAACAACATGGGGACACCTTGACCATCACGCGGGCATGACCGTCAACTCATTGTTTCAGCATGCACCACTTTTGTGATCACCTTGCCCACAATCACATGTCACCGCTTAAAATAAATACACCTGGATCACATTCTGTTTTATCTGCTCTGTGTTTAAGCAAGGATGTGCAAACGTCACCATGATCAGAAATGCATCTGGAGTGTGGTATGTCGATAGGCCAGGAGAGGCTGTAGGGACCTAGGGGTGAAAAACAGAACAAGAGTCCATTGAATGTGTGTGTCACACACTCATCACACAGTACTTGTCATCAAGTTTAAGCAATGTACACACATCTCACAGAGCAACAGGGCACAATGCTACAGCCACTGTCAGTGGCATACTACCCTGGACATGGACCATTGCCACACAGCACTCAGTGAACAATAGGCCGCCGTGACAATGCACACATACACCTACACAACTACAGCAACATCAGCCGTCGTACATGGTCACTCACCGTCAAGTGAAGTAGCGGGCGATGAGCTGCTGACGCTCATTCACTGCTTCCTCCTCTCCACTGTCCTCGTCACTGGACACGGCTTGGTCTGCAGGCGGGGGCCCTGGCTGATCACCGTCATCCACTATCAGGGGGATCTGCCTGCGAATCGCAAGATTGTGCAGCATGCAGCATGCCACAACTATCTGGCACACCTTCTGTGGGGAGTATGCCAGTGCACCCCCGGTGCGGTCCAGGCATCTGAATCTGGACTTCAGGAGTCCAAAAGTCCGCTCCACCACACGTCTGGTCCTCCCATGTGCCTCATTGTATCTGACATCAGCTGGTGTCCTAGGATTATGTAGTGGGCTCAGCAGCCAAGGCCTGTTAGGATATGCAGAGTCACCTGGGTGTGAGAAACACAGAGAATCGTTACAATTCCAACAGGATACAAGACAGCATGTCACACCCAGCACGCTACACGAGTATGCATACTCACCAACAATCCATGCACGGTCCGGTTGAAGATTGGTCATCATTCGTGGGAGGATGCTGTGGCGCATGATGTGCGAGTCATGGGCGGATCCGGGAAACTTCGCACACACGTGTGTGATAATCATGTCCGCCAGGCACACCACTTGCACATTCAGGGAGTGGAAATGTTTCCGGTTCCTATAGATGTGCTCCATGGCCTGTGGTGCAACAAGGCCAACATGGGTGCAATCAATTGCACCAACAACGTGGGGGATGCGTCCAAGGGCATAGAAAGCACCCTTCACTGCCGCCAAATCACGAGCACTAGGGAATCGGATGTACCGGTTCCTGTAGAGCATCATAGCTGACAGGACATCCCGTAGCACCATGCTGAACATGGGCTGGGACATCCCACCTCCACTGCCCACCGTGTGTTGGAAAGATCCGGTTGCGAAAAAATGCAGTGCAGCCATCACCTTAGCCGTGGGGGTGAATGCTGTAGGATACACCCTGCGAGGACGAAGGTGGGGTTCCAACATTGCACATAGGTGATGCAGGGTGGGTCGGTCCAGACGGAATTTCCATATAACCTCCACATCCTCCATGTCTGCCAGCAATTGGTAGGGGCGATGTATGTTTGGTCTCCTCCTAGGACAGATGGAAGTGGACACATGTCAATGCAACACACCTCATGGCATTTTCACATACACAAAACTAAAATTACTGACAAAGCAATAGAATCACAGAACAGCTGACAAGTAGGGACAGCACAGCTACAATACTCTTACACAGGTCCCCTTACCAATAGCAATGACCACTGACACAAACCATTGCAATGAGCATGCACATGGGGATTTAGGCCATAATAGCTTGAAAGGCATGATGATGATTTCAGACTGCATATGTGGGAAGCGGCAGCACCACGGCAATATACCTAGCTGCTGTGCCTGACACAGCTTCCGAGGCTGGGTGAGTATGGCACACACCAACAACACAATGTACACAGGCTGAGCGGCCCAAACAAGTGGGTCCTGTTGCACAACGGGATATGAGACAGTCAATGATGTCCCTAGTTCACCCAATGTACAGCACTGTACGTATCACACCTCCTACACACATTGACAGGTGTACACATTGACAACTCCATGACAACACAGCTGTGTGAATGCAAATACACATCACAAGTGACACGTAACATTGCACGTGCCAAGTGGGAGATGTACATTGAGAAATATGGCATGTGTGTGCATATGCACATCCCATTCTCCCATGTTAATGTGTACATGATGATGTGCCAACAGACATGTGGAGGCTGAGCACTGTCCGTCAATGCCTATGCACACAGCATGAAGTGGCCCTGTCTAGTGTGGACATGATCCCACACACAAATCATGTCCACACCTGCAAATGCATGGCGCACATTAAACTGTGGATTCCACATGGCACCATCGGACTGTACCCGCCATGGACCAGGCCCTTGAGGCCAACTCTAATGGCCCTCGTGGTTGCATCCTGCGTGTTCGACTATAGAGGTAAGCGTACCGGGACAGCTCGGAGCAGGCCATTTTGTGCATTTGAAGTAGGCAGACATGGTACACCAATTGCAGCAGCTTGGACCCACTGAAACAGCCCCAGGGGGCTATATGAGTGTGGGAGGGAGACCGGCATTACCACAGCTTCCAGGGACTGCTGCCTGGCATCCCTCAACAACACCTGCTGCTGCTGCCACCTGTCCACCTTCATGTCGATGACTCTGAAGATATGTCAAGGTCCACTCACCAGCGAGGAGCTGGAGATCCTGGATTCCGAGCTCCACGCACACTGCCCAAGGCTATTTCTTGCAAAAGTTGTGTGTGTAAGACAACTACAGTGTGTGTGGGAGTGCATGTGGGGGACACACATGTCGTTGATCCGCAGCACTATGAGTCAGAGCCTGTGGGGTTCCAACATGCACTGCTTACCATGCTTACTACAGGTGGAAGGGGTATGTAGGCTCTCTGGCGCTTTCCCATGCATGTCCCTCCTGAGTGGTGGTACATGGCATTTTCATGTCAGACATCCAGTGACGCAGCCACTTGGCAATGCAGGATTCAGGGCAGTTATTGCTTGTTTGAATGGCTGGCTCGGTCCCTGCTGGCTTTCTCAGTCTCAGCAGACCTGGGCTGCACATTGACCGCCCAATCCTAGAAGGAAACAACACTGACTGTACAGTGCGTTACATGTGTCTTTTGTTCACAACTCTCCGGAAATGCGCAAACTCAGCCCTGTCGATTGAACACTCCAGGCCTTGTGATAGGGATGTGTGTGAGAGATAGTGGCACTGAATGTGACCTCCATTGCGGGGTGAGCCATTCACAGGGCGAGTACGTTGAGGGCTGCGCAGTGTTGGACACAGTGAGTCCACCCACAAAGATGTGTTGCCTTGTGATCTATGTGTTGGTCTACCTGACAATGGACAGTAGATGTGGGCAGACTACACATTGCTCAATGTGCTGGCATCCTGCATGTGAATGGGATGGACAGGTACTGTGTACACACTCCCACCAGCATGCATTCACGTGTGGTGTACACATGCTGTTATGCCATGTCCGATTACTTCTTGGCTCTGTTACACATCTCTGAGTATTTTGGATGGGTCAGCATCATGCCACTGTGATTGGTGGATGTGGGTGATGATGAGAAGTGTATGAGTGATATTTCAACCCTCTTGTGTACCATCCCTGCAGTTGGAAGTCCTCCAGCCCAAGGCCTTGTGATGAGCCATTGCATCCAAGTTGATGCCTCTGTGTATGTGTAACCGACAGTGCAGCCAATTCCACAAAGGGTGTGACGTCATCTGCCGGATGAGCCACTACGTGGCGGAGACGAATCGGGGATGCCCCCTCGTATTGTCAGGTTAGCACGGAGCTGCATTTCACCACTAATGGTCTGCATCTTGACAGTCACACAGCCTGTGCCGGATGCACGTTTGTTGGGGCATCAGCAGCAAGCAAGTGTACAGTATTGTGGGATGGTGTCTTTTGCTGTGAGAGGCAGCATGTGTCCACAGCCTACCCATAATCTGGGTAATGTGATGTTTGTTGTGTGATGCAGTGGGTTGTAAGTGCACTCTGTGCTGGGTGAATCTGTCATGGATATGCGATTCCTGAGGGTCAAGATGTAATTTGAGCACTCTGCATTGTCAATGCATTCAGAGTCGTAGCCCTCAGGAACAACCTGTAGTAGGCAGGAGTGGCAATTCACATGTATGTTTGAGGCACTGTGCCTACTCTGATTTCGTTCGGACATATGTGTGCGATGCCTCACCTCATATTCCTGGTACTTACACATCCGGCACACTGTGCAACAGTAGTTGTGCTCGTGCGAACGACAGGTGGATGGCATGGGCTCATGACCATTGTGGACTGTCATGTTGCAGTCTGTGTGAGTGGTGTCCCATTCTGCTCCATGCAGGTATGTCCTTGGCCTAATTACGTAGTGGTCATCCTTGCCACCATCAGGACAGTGGGTGTGCACACAGCGATTTGTGGCTATTGTCGCAGGGTGACACAGGCCGGGTGTTGTGCTATGTGCACAACACATGTGCCACTTATTAGCGGCTTCATTTTCTGTACGCCAGCCATTACGTGTTGATTGTGGTGGCTGTATACAATTGCACAGGTATCGTGCAACATGTGGTTTTGGGGATGTTCTGTGCTGCTTCCCTTGCACATGTCTGTTTAATTGATGCCAAATGAGTGAGGCCACCTCGCTCTCTCTCATGTAGCATCTCCCGTGGGTGCTGAGGGACAGGGGACGGTCAACAGTGGTGAGGCATCGGATGAAGCAGCTGCACAGGAGCTGAGTGAGACAGATGTGACCAGCGCCTCGGAGGGGCCAGACGTGTGCTGGATGAATCACAGGCCGAGACGGCAATTTCTGCGTCATCTGAGGACAGAGGTGATGCATCCATGTTTGCTAGCACAGGGGACGTGGACTCTGGCTCCTCTTCAGCCACGCGGAGGCCAATGCCCGCCCTCCCATCTACTTCCACTGGTGCAACATGTGTCGGCACAAGGATGAAGGATAGAGTGTCCTTCACACCAGGCACAGCTGCCCCTGCACATGTGACCCCTGCTGCCCTCAGTGCTGGGTCTGTTGAGCTTGTGCGGCATCTCTGCGTGGGGCAGACAGCTCTCCTCAATAACTTCATTGCCCATGACATCACCTTGCCGCAGGTGACATAGTTCATGGAGGGCCTACATGTACGCGTGGGTGGGCTACACCAGACTGTCCAATGGTTGTCCTCCCCAGTCAAGGTGGGCCTTCAACTGGGCCAATCTCAGGCTGACATTCCTGACCCTTTCTCCACCCCCCTGGAAAGTGGCACATCTGACAACACTGCAGGGCACGAGTCCTAAAAAAAGAAGTGGGGTGACGCTGACGTTACGACAGGAAGTGACACCACGAAAGGTGGCTTGCTCCGTCAGACTCATTGCCTCCCCTCGCTCACCCCTTATATGCGTTTGCATCAGAGAAGCCAGCGCGTGCACCAGCAGCTCCGATCTCGCCCCAGAGAGGCCAAAGAGTGAATGTGTGGCTCCATTTGCTCCAGTTATCGAGCTCGCGGTAAAATAAGTGGGGGACGCCGTCCACCCGCGTGGTACCCCGACTCGAGCCCTGGACAACAGTGACAATGCATGACAGTCTCCGGAGTCCGGATACACCACATGCAACACACAGAAGCTGTAGCTGCCCTAGCGGGCCAGGCCGCAAACACCATCCCAGACGAAAGGTAGACCCACCCCGGCGCGCATAGTCATTACATCCGCTGCCATTGACAAGGGACCCATAGAGTGAGATATGGGCCTCAGGGTGACGGGCCTCCGAGCCATCCCCCGCCAACGAGTGTCATGCAACTCACACATATCGCAAAGCCAATAGGACACTTTGCCTGCACATCCAGGGCTCGAGTCGGGGTACCACGCGGGTGGACGGCGTCCCCACACTTATTTTACCGTGAGCTCGATAACTGGAGCAAATGGAGCCACACATTCACTCTTTGGCCTCTCTGGGGCGAGATTGGAGCTGCTGCTCACGCGCTGGCTTCTCTGATGCAATCGCATCTAAGGGGTGAGCGAGGGGCGGCAATGAGTCTGATGGTGCAAGCCACCTTTCGTGACGTCACTTCCTGTCGTGACGTCAGCGTCCCCCACTTCTTATTTAGGACTTGTGCCCTGCTGCACACTGAGAATGTGTTGCCTGCGAGATGTGACCAGGAGAAGGGCGCCATGACCTCCCACCCACTAAGCTCCACTGCCATCCCGTGCCCTGGGTAGCCTGTGCAGGTGGACAATGTAGGGGGTAGACCTGGAGGACAGGGGATGTAAGTGCCTTGGCAAGGGCCTGGCAGACGCACAGCAGTATCCAGCATGTCCCCAGAGGGAGGGCTAACGTCTACACCTGATGCAGCATTGATCGTGTGCCCGCCTGTTGTGCCCACACAAGTTCACATTCATCCCCAGACAGGTAGGCTTTCCAAATACCCAACACAGTGGAAATCTACCCCTCCGGGATCCTCCCCACACAGTCTGTTTCAACACTGCATGAGTGCACCTACCCGTGCCACCCACCCACCTGGGCCAAGCAGCCCTCCCGCTTCACATGCCACATGTGTGTCTTCCACAGTTGTGCTTCTCTCTCAGGGGCGGACCTCCAACTGTCCCGTAGCACACAGACAGCACCGAGTCGGACTGGCATCCTGTTTGAATGGTAGGCACCCTCACACAACTACCTGTGACACAGTGGTGGCTGTAATGGCTATTGTGACTGCCATGGCAGTGTTGCTGGCCATGGCAGGGTACACTCACACACAATGCATACGCAGCTTTTCGTATCACTACTCTGCACATCGGACTGGCCACTGTCCCTGGTGTTGAACAATATTGCCGCCTGTCTATGTAATCTGTGACTGGATGCTGTTGTTCCTGTAGTCGGTTGTGTCTGTGTAGTTGCTGATTGCAGTTGTTACTGTGTGTGCATAGTTAAGTGAGGCACATGCCGTGTATGGTACCTCAACAATTGCAATGTCTGGTCTCACATTCCAATGTGTTTTACACGTGGCTGGGACTTCACTTCTTTCAGACTCTGCTACTTGTGTGTGTGATGAAGAAGTATTTTTGTGACACGGATTGTCTGCATGTATTTGGTGGTATTTCTGGGAAAATGTATACGTGTCATGTTTGCGTGCAAGCAAAGCACAGGGTGTGAGTCTAGCCACAGGATGACAGGTAGCATGTGCAGAGTGTGCGGGTATGTGTGAGCTTACTTTCTGGGTGGCCAGCAGTGTAGGTGTATGTTAATCTTGTGATGAACATTGAGCCTGGGCACATGGCTTACTTTCAATGTGTGCATTTGGGAGGTGTAGGTGTGTGTGGTGTGAAGGGTGTGACTTTGGGGTAGTGTTGGTGTGTGTGTGTGCGCTCTGGCAATGTCGACTACACACATGTGTTACCCAGGGGCATGGTGGGTGTTTGTATCCGTGTTCAGGTCTGTGAATGTGAGCACATGTGTGTATTGTATGTTGCACAGTGTGCAGTGTGTGGGTGTGTCCTTGCAGTTCAGGATGACTCCTACTTGATATGTTTTGGCCATTGTGGGTCTGCAGGGTGTGTGACTGTCAAGATTGTGCCTTGTTTAATTAAGCATGTATGTGAATTTCTGCAGTTCGTACTCACTGTGCAGACCTGCCCACCCACACTGATATCGTGTGTGTGTTTTGTCATGCATTGCTGTAGCATGCTTCTTGCGTGGCTCCTAATTTTGCTTGATGAGTGTGATGTCAGACTGTGAAGGTAATTGTACACATATGTAGGACTGTGCTTTGTAGTGACCAGGCCGTCAGTGTTAATGTGATGATCTGTTGGGCCACGTCAGAGTCTGACAAGCCAAGGCCCACGACCTCTGGTATTTCACTAGGTCCACTGTGGCGGCAACTCATATGCATTGACATCCAATGACACTAGACTACATGGTCATCTCACGACTCTCGTGTACTTCACACACTCTCATCCTCTCTCATTCGTACTTGTCTTCGATAAATAATTCTACAGAGTCACATATTTGCTTCAAGGCATGTATTTGAACTTACTTCCTCTGTGATGCAGTATAGTGGACACTACTGGCAGCGAAATGCATGTGGAGGATATACTTAGCATGATTACACATACAAAAGGGGGTACAGGTAGATGTGATTAGTTGTTGATTGTGGAATAAAGGCTTCAGAGTTACAACTGCCTTGCCCTTGCTATGCTAAAGTACATTTGCTCATTACTGAAGAGCTCTAGACTTTGACACAGACAGTATTCATTTTGCCTACCAGACAGCTTGACATCATAGGCACAGTACATCTCAGTTCCATGGTACAGGATTACTACAATAGTGACTCCGACACACCTGCGTCAGAGGTGACATCAGAGCATGAGCCTACATGCATGCAGCAGCGTCTCACAAGTTGTTGCAATGTGGTGGCTACTGAACATGACACAATAACTAGGGCCATGTTGTAGGGGGTTGCATTTGTTGTCCATGCAAAAGTCCTGGCACGGAAGTACAGACAAAGGTGAGGTGACAGTTCTCACGTAATACAGCAGACAGATAAGTGTGCACTGACAGGTGCATGTGTTCAGGTGCGCAGAATACATATTATAGCATAGTTGTTCGTGCAGTATTGGCCATGTGGTTACTGTACACAAGTCCCATACCTCTGCCTCCCCCTGTTCATGCAGAGACACGGGATATGGTGAGGAACAGAGTGCATGTCCCGAAAATGTCAAATGTCATGGCAGTGGAGTTGATGGTAAGGTGTTTGTTGCAGATTGTATGGTATAGTTGTTGTACAGCTAACTGCCCACTCCGTGCGAAAGCCAAGCATAGGTACGGTGTTGAACATCAATGTTCAATTGGGGGTATTGAGTCGGGGACCCATGAATTGACAAGTTGTCAGGTATGCGATACCTTCCAGCAGAGCATCCCTCGCATTGGTGGTAAACATGGATGACATCCAATGAAGCGGATGGTGGGTAGCAACGTGTTCATCGTAAGTTGTCCCTTGTAGAAGCATGATGGGACATGTTGGATGACATTCGATGAAACTGTGATCCAGAATACGTTGTGTGGAGGCACACTGGTCCCATTGCAGTGTGTGTCCGATTGCAGCCACAAACGCCATGCCCACATACACTGAACAGATCCTGTCGTGGGCGTCCAGGGGTGCAAACAAGTGTACCAAGTCCGCCTTTGGACATGCCGGGTTGGAGAGACATAAATCCACAGGCCAGTGGAACGGACACCTCCGACAGTAGAAAACGGGGATGACGCAGCTGAACATTGCAATGCGGTAAGTTACTCGGTAACTTACATTCAGCATAGCCAGATTTGCACAGCCCACTATCTGTAGCAAGCTGTCACTGTACAGCTGCATCTGTCCGGCGTAGTTGAGAAGCACTGGTGCAACAGCCATTTTGCTACAGGGTGATGTGATGGCGTGCTCCGGCTGCCTGAGCAGTCAGCAGAGTGCAACCTCCGACGATGCTGGGAATTCTGGAATGGATGTACGGCGGCAGGACTTGGGGTATAGCTTGGGCGGAGGACACAGGCCCTCATCCCACATGCTTCAATGAATGGTCAAGGCCAGTGGTGTCTGACTCTTTCCAGATTACTTGCATTTGACCCACAAGGAGGAGTGGTATAATTGTATTTTGTAGTATTATCTTTCTTTCATGTTAGGCGCTATCTGCCAGTGGAAGGTTTACTCTGCATGGCTATGTTTGGCTTCTTGTTGGTACAATGGCTCCATTCTCCTGCAGAATTTGTTGCAATGTGATTTCAGAGTAGGAATGGAAGGCCATTCAGTGCTATCTGCTCTCCCGTGTGTGGGCGGGACACTCCGTTGCCGCTGTACATTGAGGCTTCTGTGTGGGTGTAGTAATTGGGAACACCTGTTCTCAGGCAGCAGGGTTTTTCTATTTTGTACATTGCATGGCTTGATATTGCGAGCAGGATGGAATAGGTATTTTTGGATGAGACTGGCGTGCCTTTTGCGGACAATGTCCATATTCTGCGCTGTTATGTAGCAGCCGCCGTGTGCTTCTCCATGTTTTGCACACAAGGGTGTGTCCTATTTTGCCATCACATTACTCCCCTGTTCGGGACACTTGTGTGACATCCAGTTGACAACTGTGAGTTGTCGGTTGGGGACATGATTGATGCAGGAAGGCCACGTGACATGTGCCTTCAGGGTGGGGCTGGTGTGTGGGGTGTGTAGTTGTGACCCTGTGGTGTTTGTGTGCAGCCCATGCGTGGCGCTGTCGTTGGCCTCTGCGTTGTGCGCATGTGTACCTGCGTCATCGCCGCTGCGCTGCGGTGCCGTGACGGGGACGTCACTTCCTGGTCCCGGGTAGTGGGTGCCCAGGATGTTGCGAGTTGTTTTATTTTAACAGGTGGGACATGTGTGGGTACAGTGGTGGATGTGTCCTGTCCACACAGGGGTGTCTGGGGGGGCCATGTACAGTTTTTCCGCCCTTGCATTGTGTGCAGTGTTTGCGTGCCCTTGTTGTGTGTCTGCCTACCTGCGTCGTCGTGGCGCGTTCACTCCTAGGTGGTGCATCAGGTACAGCATGGGGATGGCCTGGAGAGCAGGATTCATTTCGGGGTGGGCCGCCTTTTTGGTCTCCGTACTCAACAGTCGGGTTTCCGCCTTGGTATCTCGTGCGGTGTCTCTTTGCCGGTGAGGCTGTTTGGTTGTGGCATCGTAATTTGGACGCCGGGCGGTGCGTCATTTCGTCGGATGGTGTGTCTCCATTGGCTCGCGCCGCTACGTAGACGGGCGCACTTTGATGGCGGGCGGCGTCGCAGGCTTACGGGCGGTGTTTGGCTGACTTTTCACATCCTAATTTGGCGGCCGTGTGGGCCGTTGCTGGTGGACGGTAACTAGCGGTTTTTGTCTCCGACAGCACGGCGGTGGTGCCTCCGCCCGACATCGTAATGGGCCCCTTAATACTTATGTTTGAGTCTAGTTAGGATGTATATATTGTATTTATTGTTAGCTAGTCGCGTTTTTGATGTTCTGTAGGTGTTAGTTATATTTTAGTGAGATGTCGTGAGGTAGTGTTTAAGGCCTAGTGTAGACAGACGATAATATGACTAAATATGTGTTGTTTTGTTAATATAAATTAATGTTATTGTATTTAATGAATGTATTTGGGTGTATTTGTGTGGGTGGGTATGCTTTGAACATTTTTTGCAGGTTACTTTTAATCGACTTTACGTTGGAGAGAAAGACGCGTTTAAAAAAAAAGAAGTGTGTATTAGTTTGTTAAACTAATATTATTATCACACTTTCTTTTATTTTTTGGGATTTCCTGGAGCGATTTTTATATTTTTATATCTTTTCGGGTTTTTGAGGGTTTCCGTTACTTGGATTTGGCCAGGATGGATTTATATTGGACCTGTTGGATTTTTGCATTTTTTGGGGGCTTTTTAAACATTACATGGATTAACAGACAGATGTAAGGATTATTACATGTTGGAATACATTTTCTACAGCTACATAAACCGTAAGTCTATTTTTTTGTATTAATTTGGGTGGGAAATGTTGTTATAATTAATTGTGATATATAGTATATTTTGATAAATATTATTTATTTGTAAATATATATTTTTTTAATTAAAAAAATATATATGACAATTAATTAATATTTGTGAAAATATAATATTAATATATGTGTGTAAAGTGTTTGTTTTGTGGACGAAAAAAGTTATAATAGTTGTGGAAATGTAGTTTATAATATGCTTTTGGCTATTAGGGATAGGTAATCTAGGCCTCTTGTTGATGGGTATAGGGTAACCTGACTTTGGAGTAGCTCAAACATTTTTTTAGTTTGCTTAGTTAATTTGGGACATATTTGAGTTACAGATTGTTCCATCCATAATTCTTGATAGCTTTGTTCTTTCTGTATAGATTGTAGTAGTTTTTGTAGGTTAGGTTTACCTCTGCTTGTTGTTGCTTGGAAGGCATTATGCCATCCTTCAACACTATTATTTGTTTTGGCTTCTTTGTTTAAGGTACTTAGGTACACATTCCACCAAGGAATGTGGAACTTAGGTTGCCTTCTATGCCCTGATCTATGCAGTCTTCCCACCCAGGTGTCCTCAAAGTAGTCTAGTAGTGGGCTTATTTTGTCTTCGTTCCTTTTGTAATAGGGGCTCTCTATTAGAATATTGTAGTGCTCTGCTACATCAGTTACAGGTACATAGGCTAGTGCTATTAGCTTTTTAATTTGGTAGGCGAAAGTACTGTCTGTAGCATATTGTACACTTAGGGTTGATTTTTGTAGATGTCTCCAGAGACTCTGGTTAAAATGATAATAGCAACCCTGTATTGCTGTGTGTGGATACTTTTTTAGTATAGCATTTATCATGGCTAATTCAAAATCAATAATTATTTTTGAAGGAAAATAATTATTGCTTTCTTGTTTTATTTTACTGAGTATATCTATGTAGGTAGTTTGCTGCTTATTTGGTAATAGGGCATATATGAATGGAATATTTGAATGTTGGTACAATCCATGCACTGTGTACAGCTGGTAAAATGGTTTTGGACAGACTTTGAAAGTTCCATCCATCATCCAGGTGTCACATTGCTGTAATTTAACTAAATTGTTTGCAGTAGCAAACATAATTATTCTTTTATCAGGGCATTTGTTATCAAAAAATATAAATGGTTCTTTAGTGTGAGTAATGCTTAATTCTGGGGGAATAACTACTTCTGCAAACGTTTTAGGGGCAGGTATGGTACTTGTAGTTGCTTTTGTTTGTCTGGCAATAGTTATTTTTAAAGAATCTATGGAGGGTAATTGTCCTGATGCATGTTGAGGTATTTTTAATAGTTGCTCTTTCAGTATTTGGGTGGTGGGTTTATCAGTACTAGTGCTTGTTTCTTTAATACTTTCAAGAGCATCTCTAACCTCAATCTCTGTTATGTTTGGGGGGTGATTATGTTCCTTTACATAAAGAACAGTAGTTTCATGAGTAGTAGCTCTTCCATAGCATTTGTTAGAGTAGTATTTGCTACACTTCCAAAACACTTTGAAGCCAATTTGTTTCTCCTGTGTATAGACATACCCCATATAACATAATAACATTTTATTTTTTTGTGACATTACAAATTCTGCACCTTCAGTCATGTTGTTTTGTTTTATGCTAGGGAAATTAAAAAACAAATTTTTTAATATAATAAATACGACATATTTATTAAATACAGTTATATTTCAGTGAATATACTTACAATGTTTAGTTTGATGTAAATATAATCGTCCAGGAAATGATTTCAAGTTGTATTTTCTACTTTCTTGATGTATTTTCTGTTGAGAAGAGAAAAGAAAATTTTTAATAATTTTATTACATTTTTTGTAGATGATAGGCATTTTAGGGGAAAAGGGATATTTGGGTGGGTATTTAAGGGTGTTTAATAATTGAAAATTATATACTTACTTTTTAATTGTATTTAGTTGGTTAGTGTTTACAAAATGATTTTGGATGCTTTTGCAGTTTTCTGTAGAGGAGATAGATAAAAAAAATATATATATTAGTGAATTACGTTTGAAAAATATTTTTAGGTAGCTTGGAAAAAAATATAATATACTTACATTTATTGTTCTTTTATTGGTGAGGATGTTGAAAATATTTTGCTGGCTTTGTAAGATATCTGTAGAGGAGATATAAATGTAAGCAATGAAAGATTAGTAAATTATGTCTCAGAAATAATTAGGGTTGAAGGCTAGTAGTATGGTTATATTTTAAATACAGTTTTACTTACTTAGTGCAGTTTTAAAGATTTCTTAAGTAATGAAAATTTTCTTTCAGGAAACAGTCGGGCAGAGTTTCACCTTCTTCTTTATTGTAGGTTAGAAGTGTAAAAGAGATGCAAACATTTTATGCTTATATAGTGTTTATTTAATTGGTTGCTTTATGTCATTGGTGTATTTTTAAAATGTGAGTATTTGATTCGTTCAAGTTAATTGTTTTTATTGTTTTGGCTGTTTGTTTCCATATAAGGGAAACGCTAATTAAGAACTTGTTAGTAGAAAGTGATTATTTTTTCATTTTTATGTTTTAAAATATATTAAACATTGTTTTGAATGTGACATGATGCAAGCATTATATATTTTAAAGCTTTTATTTTATTACTGTAATTGTTCGTTTAGAAAAAAGTTTCAGTTTTATATATTGATGTGTTTGCAAATGATTATTTTATGTTATTTAAGTGTTTTATATTGTTTTATAATGTGCATTTATATTTGGTGCTAAACATATATTTAATTGACCTGTTTTTCAATAGTCGATATTGTTAAAAAGTCGATAATATTGATGTCTATATTTTGGTATTTGATATTTTTGATATTTTGTATGGGTTTTAAAATTAAACGATATTTTATTTAACGATATTTTATATTTCGATATTGTGGTGTTCGATATTTTTTATATACGATATTGTGTACTCGATATTTTTGTATTTTTTTAAAATAAGTATTGGTAGTCGATATTATTGTAGTCGATATTATGACGACGATATTTTGTCAATACGATATTTTTGTTGTCGATATTATGTCAGTGATCCGCCTAAGCACCCTGGATCTGAGAGATCTGTGGGACACCAACCTGAATCAACGTGCCTCTAAGCAATGTATTAAAACATGTATTTGCCTCTTGTCATACCACTCATACAGGGCCATTTTAGCCAAGCATAAGCCTGCCTGGGCGGTCATCAATTTCAGAATGGCCTTTTTTGAAACACCTAGCCAGCTGGCATTGGTACTCGTAAGGAACAACCAGCAGGGGCTCCGGCCTGTGTGAGGAATCTCTCTAACACATTGTCTGCCTTTGCCCAGCCCTTCCGAATGAGCGCAAAGTCCAACTGAGGCGAGAATGGAACAATCTGGGAGTTTGTCCTTGTCGGCAGGCCATCATCGCCTCTCTCAACATCCTGCTGACCAAATTTGTTACTTTAGCCATTAACAGGCTTAGCCACTCAAGGGTCTCGCGGGGGCCCTGACCTCTCACCATTGGTAAACCCTTAGCTGGTTTCCACTCTCCAAAAAGCTCTCCCAGTATGAAGAGTCACCTCTGTGTTCTTCTCCAAATGGAGTCTCGTGCATTCACTAACATGAGTTTATGACCCCAATGTCATAGAGAGCTGCGATATTGCATCCCCCATCAGATGAGCTGCCACTATTTTCTGGACTTTGTGTGTTTGTTACCATGGGTTAATGACCCCCTTGCCATTGAATGCTGCGAGATTGCCTCTCTTATCTGATGAACTGGTGCTATTATCTGGACTTTGCACTAGCACTTTGTTGCAAACTCAGGCACTCCCCTGCCCTTGTTACCTTTTAATCTGATGGTCGTTTTTGCCTGCAAAGTACTTGGCAGTTTCGTATTTCAGGGTTGATTTTGCTACCCCGGCTGATTAACGTAGTTTGGTTGTGACAAATTGCTGCTATTACTGAATTCTTGCACTAGCACTTTGATGTGAATTCATTCTTTACTTTACCTTCTTTTTTTAATCTGACACTGTATTAAACGTCTGTAAAGTATTAAAATTACCCAGACTGTCTTATCCTTGGTGTTAATTTGATAGGACCGAAATGTTGTTTTTAATGTTTCTTTCTCCGAGCTGGTGGACCTATCTTTGCACAAAGGCTCTCTTGCCACGAAGCAAAATTCCTGTATTCCTATTTGTGATGTTGTTTTTAAATTTCTATTTTTATCAAAATTGTAATGGTTTGTAACAAACCAAACAATACAGATTATTCACCATAAAAAAAAGCATAACATGGATTTGGGGTACTCCCTCGAGGAATTTGCGCATGATGAAAAGCAAAAGCTGCATTTTAATATGTGCTACATCAGAAGACCTAACAGGATGTGGCAAATGCGTCCATTACTTACTGATAATGGCATTACTCCTAGTCCTACTCCCTTGCCTTCCTTCTTAACCAGTGAGGCGCTTTGCCTCCCCAAGACCCACCCTCAGCTTATAAAAACATCCCCCGCTCCCACCACCTCCTGTACATAAACAAGCCGAGCCTACAACTCAGTTGGACGGTACCGGGAGGGGGTGAGGTACCCTGAAGGAAGGCGAGGGAGTAGGACTAGGAGTAATGCCAGTAAGTAATGGACGCATCACCTCGCGTCCCTCCCTCGCCTTCCTTCTTAACCAATGAGGAAATAGCAAGCAAAACCAGAGACGGACAACTGAGTGAAGAAGAACACTGATTAATAACGTGCCCAAATTACAACATAATCCCCCTATTCCTTCATAGAGGACAAGACTCTGTGGCCCAGGACATTATCCAAACATTCCAGACCAGCAATTTGATAGTGGTGGACAAAAGTGGAAGGGGAAGACCAATTTCCCCCACAGAAGTACCCTGCAATTCAGCCACAATAGGCGCCATATTGCTCATAGAGTGTCCCTGCGTCCCCACCGGAGGCTCCACCCCTTTCACCTCGTAAACCAAAAGGACCAGAGACTGAATCCAACGACTCAAAGTAGCCGTGGATGGTTTTTCCCTCTTCTTAGCGGGACCAAAATTCACAAAGCATCCCCCTTCCTGAAGGACTCCACCACCTCCAAATACCACAACAAAATCTGCCACACATCCAAACAGTGCAACCAACAGTCCTCAGCCGAGGAGGGATCAGGGCAAAACTCAGGTAAAATCACCTCCTGACTGAGATGCAAAGCCAAATTCACTTTATGGACAAAAGATGGAACCAGCACCAACGCCTCCCGGTCCCAAAAGATCTTGCAGAAAGGATACTTACAGAACAAGGCCCCCAACTCCCCCAACCGCCTAGAAGACGTGATGGCTACCAAGAATCAAGCCTTGAAAGTCAAGAGCTTCAACTCCAGCCCCTCAAGGGGTTCAAAAGGAGGACCCAACAGCACATCCAAGACCAACTGTAAATTCCAACACAGAAAATAACAAACAGGCAGAGGAAAAAGGTTCAAAAGACCCTGAAAAAACAGAGGCATCAGGCCCCCGTCATCCTGTAAATTGCCCCAGGGACTCCTAAATGCCTGAATGGCCACCCACTGCACCCACAGTGTAGCAAACGACAAACACAACTGAGCACCATCCTGCAGGAACTGCATAACCAAAAAGAGATTAGCCACAGTAGGATCAAATTGCTTACAAGCACACCAGGCCAAAAAAGCTCTCCAATGCCTGGTGTTAGAAATGGGGGTCTCTAGTTGGCAGAGGTAGGTACCTTTGTCCAAATAGGGACCCTTGCTTCTAGTCAGGGTAAGGGGGATACACTTCTAAAATAACCCCTGCTCACCCCCTTGGTAGCTTGGCACGAGCAGACAGGCTTATCTCAGAGGCAGTGTGTAAAGCTTTTGTGAACACATACAGTAATACAGTGAAAGCATTACAAATGGACACCACACCAGATTAGAAAAATAAGTAATCTTTATCTAAACCAAAACAAGACCAAACGACAAAAATCCACAATACAGTAATAAAAATATGAATTTCAGATGGTAAAAATAGTTCAGTTCAAGGCAAATTGTAGATGTGACACGTTTCACAAAAAGTACCTTGGATGTGTCACGCAAACAAACAAAACGGGCCGCAGGGAATGTGATGCTGATCCAGCGGGGCTAAAATAAAACCCTTTTCCTCTATAACACTAATCCAGAAAACAACACTTTCAACGAAACCTCAGTCATATACAAATGTCGGTGGGGCCCATAAACACCGCATACATACATTCACTTTAATTCTGGATCAATGCGCTAAAGGAAAATGTAAGTTGCTGGAAGAACGGGATACCTTATTAGAACAACAGAATTATGACCTACGCATTATATGCATTGCTTTAGAATCCTGTCGGCTCCAAACATCAAGGTACTCCGTTATTTTGGTCGATGGACCAACTAGTAAAAATCAGTTGATGGTGATTAAGACCAGCTTGATCACAATTAACTCTTTACTTTTATTATTCACAAGTTTATTAAAGAACCACAGACTCAATTTAGAGTTAACGTTATAATTTTTATCTTGATTCATTAAGCAAATACGTAAAATTCGTAATTAGGTAAATACCTTTAAAGTATCAGTAAACATTGAATAGAACTTTAATACATTTAAAAATCTCTTATTACCCTTTGTCGTGAGTGATGACAAGAATGGTTCAACAGGAAAGAAACATGAACCGCAGATCACAGGATAGGACTCCCAAGCTGACTGACTGTCTGTCCCTCTAACCTCCATGGACGCGGATCCCTCCCGGGCAGTTCCCGCAACGGTCTTGTTCCTTCTTCAGTCAAAGTTCAGAGTTCAAAATGATAGAGTCTCGTGCAGCAGCAGGATAATTCGCACAGCCTTTCACAACTTAAAAGTAGACCCTCCTATACCCTCTCCTCTAACTTGCTACGCTAAAAGTTGCAATCTTTAGGAGCAGGAATCACGCTAATTGGTCCATTTGAGGGGTGGTGATGGTCACCTCATTGCCCTCCTTGTTCAAACCAGTTTGAAGACAATACCATACACATTTAAGTTTTGTGTTCTTCATTAATCCAACTGTAGTTCTTTTTGTTAATATTTTGTTACAAACTCCGATGATCACACATTTGTCCATTCATTGTTGCTTGACTTGTTCATCCGTTCCCATGCATATATGCTGAACTCTTGGCACGATCCTTGCTGTAGGTCAGTCTGTCCTTGACATCTCTCACTCTGGGCACAGGCCGCAATACACATGACTGGATTATTCTCTCCGCGCATGCCTGGGGGCCATTTTGTCCGGTGCTCACCCTCTCGTCCTTTCAGGCGGCCATTTTTGAAGCATGGCCTAGCAGGCCCGAACAAAACTAATATAAGAACAAACACAAATGTAATTAATACACGGTAAATAAGCCATTCTGTTTACCACCCGTTATTCTAAAAACCCGTGTTAGATATTACCTAGCAGAAGCGACATTTAAAGCGGTTTTACTTACCATCTGCATCTTTTATTACAGCGCAATTTTACTACATAGCACAAATCATGCATTTTACTCTTATTTATTATTCAAATCACAATGCCTATTTTATTTCATTCCACATTTGTAAGTAATTTAGATCTTGCCATGCATAGCCAATTGCCCACGTGTAATGTTTAATAAAAGGTGCACTTATTGATTAATTCATGCGTTTTTCAAATGGTTAATATTATTAATTATTACGAGATCATTAACTTCACAAGGGGTACAAAATATTTTGTTTTCCTTGCTCCATCAATTCCCCCTTTGGTGATTTTTAACATCACCACCAAAACTTATCCCTACAAATTTATCAGGAAAAATGTTTCTTGTCCACTTGCATCTGTTATTTTAGACAATTGTGTTTCTTTCATTTTGTTTTTTAGACTTTTTGTACATGTTCTCTTTTAACTCTTCTAATTCAATTTCTCCCATTTCTCTTTCTCTTATTTCCTTTTCTTTATTTTTCATATTTTCTCATTTTGCTTTATTTTGTCCTTTTCTCTTTTTATTACATACATACGCTAGTTTCACTATTAAGAATATTATCACTATTACAGTTACTGAATTAGTATTTTTCCAACCAAGGAACTACCTATTTCAGTGAACCACTTCTTTATTGTGGAAAAACTCTTACCAATTTTCTCCCATGCACTTTCAACCTCCAGTGGGACAATTTCTTTATGCAAATCAGTAATGTTCTTTATATACTTCTGTATATTCTGACTTTAATCTGGAATGTAAGTGCAACAATGTTGTACCTTCAGCATTCCACAGACTCCTCCCTCTTTTGCCAAAAGAATGTCAAGGGCAAGTCGATTTTGCATTACCATAGCTCTCATGGCAACCATTTCAGTATTTATCATCAAGAACCCTCCAGCAGTATTCGTTGACAAACGATCTACCACTATAGACAATTTTCGAATCTTGTATGCATTTAAAGATACTCCCACTGCTGGTATCAGTGCTCCAAAAATATCACCTATTATCTCTGAGAAGCTTTCTCTTCTCCTACGTGTTAATGGTTTACCTATCTCGTGAATTCCATTTGTTCCTCTATCCACATGAAAAATCTTTGGAAAGACCAGGCCTAGATAGCATGTTCCGTACCAGTGGTCCAGCAACCTATAGTATGCTCTGTTCCCACAAATATAATAGATCCCTGGGAATACTGGATCTCTTCCTCCTTTGAATACCCATCCCCCTATAATTCTGTATGTATCTCGGCACTCACTAGAACCCACAAAATAGTTATCATACATAGTGTTATCTCTTCTAATACACAATTTTCCCTGTTGGGGCCAATCTAGTCCTATAGCTGCATTCGTTTCACTCTTGTCATAACTTCCTCTTCAAACGCCCATGGTGTTGTTTTTGTCTTTTCTCCAGTTGCTTTTCTCTGATACTTAAATCTTCTGTCCTCAACCATGTCTAAAAAGACCTTTTCTTCTTTTCTCAATCTACAAGTAAGATTGTGTCTATATGCATAATCTAATGTTAGTTCTTTCATTTCTAAGAAAAATTCTCCCAAAACCTTTACAGGTTTCACCTTATTTAGTTCAGGGATTACACGAACGTTAGCAAAAACAGCATCTGTGTCAGTGTAGTAATACTCTAATTTTCCTGTTTTGTAAAACAAACTGGCTATAACACTACATGTTATTCCATACGTCAAAGGAAGGTGATGATACGTCACACCCTCTGCTACAGACGCAGGTAACTGCATACACACATAACAGTCTCTGACATCCATTGTCTCTACATATTCATACAAAAGTTTTGTAAAGACATTCTTAGAGAAATCAGTTATCGACTTATCCCTATGTAATTCAGTAACATCTACCAGTGTTGCACTGTTCTTTATATTGGATTTCTTGTCACTACTCGTGTTATTCGTTATTGCAGATGTATTTTCTTTATCTAATCTAAGTGGAATTACTATTGCTATAATAACCCAAATGATCATTAATAAACTTGTACAATAGGAACACATTTTACACCATCTACGGAAAAACTCACATCTAGGTCTTCTATTCTCATTGTCTCCCATTTTGAAATATAATCTATATTTACTTATAGATACAGAAAATGTGTCTCCACCCCTCAAAAATGACTTTCTGCCGTTTTACCCTTCTGCTTTATTTTCTTAGGTGGGACCAATAACCTTTTTGGTGCAATTTTCAGTCTTTTATAAATTTTCTTTGACTTTATCAGTTTTTGTTTCTCTAGTCCAGTTTTCTTTCCTCCTCTTCAAGTTCGAGGCAATTCACTCTCACCCACTTGTTCACAGTCTTTGTTTGGGGTTTCGTGACTGTTATCCACTTCTTCAATGTCCGGTAGTGATATGTATATCCACTCAGGTGATTTGTACTTCAAGTTAGGTCTTTTCACTCTTTTAGGTCTTTGTAAAAGTCTTTTATTTGCTTTTCTTTTCTGACTTGTTATTTCATATTCTTGCTCTGTTTTGTCTTTGTTCAAATGTATTATCTTATATCTCAGTCTTTTAACTTCATTGGGCCAATTGTCTCCTTTTCTTGGCCTTTTCAGATCCTCTTCCTCTTCTCCTCTTTCTGTTTTCCAAGTTCTCTTTCTTGGTCCTATTCTTTGTCTTATTTCTTCTTCACTTTCTTCAGATTCTGTCTCAGATCTCACTTCACTTTCTCTAACCTTGAACTTTATTATCTCTGTTTCTTTGTCTGAATCTGAATTTTATTTTCTTTCTTCCGCTTGTAATTCTGTGTCTAAACCTCCTCACGTTTCTTCCGCAATTCCCTCAATTTCTCTATCTGAATCTGAACTTTCTTGAGTTACCTCTACAATTTCAGGAGGAATTTTCCCAAAGCTTGTACTTGGTTGTTCACCATCACTGTCTCTTTGTTCAGTTTCTCCTGTTTCTATATCAGTCTTTTGTTTTTCAGATTCTTTTGTTTGTCTTTTACTCGATTCAGATTGATCTGCTTCAGACGCCGAACTGGTATCTGATATTTCCAGATGTCGACTTACAGGTCGAGCTTCAGGATCTGGAACTCTGATTGCTTCGGTCTCTGGTTCTGATGCCGAACTGGTACTTCTTACTTCCAGATGTCGACTTACAGGTCGAGCTTCAGGATCTGGAACTCTTATTGTTTCAGTTTCTGATTCAGATGCTGAACTGGTACTTGATATTTCCAGCTGTCGACTTACAGGTCAAGCTTCAGGATCTGGAACTTTGATGGTATGGCTGGCATGAATCCAATTTTTCACACCTGCACACTTCACTGCAGTTGTCACCAGAATCACTTGTCGTGGCTTGTCCCAGCGTGGAACCAAGCAATTTCTTCTTCTGTGAACTTTTATCCGTATCCAGTCTCCCGGACTCAAATCATGAGCTGGTTTTCTTTCAAGAGTGGTCGCATCCGGCCCAACCTGATGAAACACAGAATGCACCACATCAGCCAATCCTTTGCAATAGTCCAGTACGAGATAATCAGTTATAGTCAGCAGTTTGTTGACAGGTACATATGCTTGTCTCATTGCTTGTCCCATTATTATTTCGTGGGGACTCAAACCAGTTTTTCTGTCAGGTATGCTTCTTATTGTCATGAGCACCAGGGGTAAGGCATCTGGCCATTTGAGTCCTGTGGCTTGACACATTTTCCCTAACCTATTCTTTATGGTACCATTTACTTGTTCTACCACTCCAGAAGCCTCTGGTCTGTATGCACAATGCAGCTTTTGTTGTATGTCTAGTGCTTCACATATCATTTTGATAATTTCATTCTGGAAGTGCGCTCCTCTATCTGTTTCTATCGTTACTGGGAAACCATATCTAGGAATGAATTCTCTCAGTAGGAGTTTAGCTATAGTAACTCCATCATTCCTTCTTGTCAGATAGGCTTCCACCCAACGAGAAAACAAACAGACGACCACTAGGACATACCTTAACCTGTTACTCGGGGGCATTTCAATGAAATCTAGTTGCATTCTAGTGAAAGGACCTCCTTCACGTCCTATTGTTCCCAAACTCACTATTGTCTTTCTTCCGGGATTCATCTGTTGACATATAAGGCATCTTTGACAAAGGCTTTCAGCTATAGCCCTAAACTTTGGGTTGTACCAGGTCTGTTTGAAAAGTCTGATCATGGCATCTCTACCTATGTGTGCCTGTCCATGGTACATCCGTGCCATGTTCGAGATCATGCTATCAGGCATAACTGGTCTTTCATCCCTGTAAACCCAAACTTCATCTTCCTCTATTCGTCTGCAACCTGATTTTATCCAAATATCTTTTTCCTCATCATTTGTCTCTTCCTGCAATTGTCTCACTTCCTCCCATGTTTCAACAGTGTTAGTAAACAGCAAGGGACAAGAAACAGTCTCCCTTTCCCTTCTCCGATTCATTGAGGTCATATTCCTGGCACAATATTGGGCTAAAAGTGTTAAAGCAAACAAATGATGGACGGAATGCTGACAATGCAAACATTCTACCCTAGTCAAAAGATCTGGGTTAAATCCATCGTTCTTTTGCCGACTACGCCACCCCAGTTTGGACCCAGCCATATGCAAATCAGTCTTGACCCTGTGCCCCATGGGAACAGTCCAGACCGAACTGCCAGGCCAGGTCCTCCCTGGACCGGAAACAAGCATCCTGGGACCGGTTTCAGGGTATGCCACCCTTCTTCAGCCAGGCTAGCTTGAATCCAGTGGCACAGTGAGCAAGGGACCCACGTCTGGGCATACCCATCCCACTTAGGGCGAAAAGTGTTAAAGCAAACAAATGATGGACGGAATGCTGACAATGCAAACATTCTCCCCCAGTCAAAAGATCTGTGTTAAATCCATCGTTCTTTTGCCCACTATGCCACCCCAGTTTGGACCCGGCCATATGCAAATCAGTCTTGACCCTGTGCCCCATGGGGGACCTGGCTTGGCAGTTCGGGCTGGACTGTTCCTATGAGGCACAGGGTCAAGACTGATTTGCATATGGCTGGGTTCATACTGGAAAGGCATGGTGAGCAAAAAAACGATGGATTTAGGCCCAGATCTCTGTACTGGGGTGAATGTATGACATTGTTCTGCATTCTGTCCATCAACGGTTGTTTTTACAATATTGGGCTAATTCATCCGCAAAATTATTTCCAATTGATATATAGTCAGTTCCATTTTTGTGAGCAGGGCATTTCACCACTGCAATCTGTTCTGGCAGCTGTATCGCCCCAAGCAACTTTTTCACAAACTCACCATTCCTAAATGGAGATCCTGAGGAAGTCAGAAATCCCCTCTGGGACGAGATCTGTCCAAAATCGTGAACCACTCCAAAGCCGTACTGGCTGTCTGTGATCACAGTAATTCGGAAGTTCTTTCCCAGTTTGCAAGCTCGAATCAGAGCAACAAGCTCAGCAACTTGGGCTGAACGTATTCCTCTCAAACAAGATGCTTCCATTATGGTTGCCACCGTACATACAGCATATGCAGCACTTAAAGTTCCTTCATTCGTTCTCAGACATGACCCATCCACAAACATCACATAATCTGACTCTTTTAGAGGTTCATCTTTTATGTCGGGTCTGAGCTTTGAGCAAAATTCAAGCACGTCCAAACAGTCATGATCAACCTCATCTTTGACCTCTGAATTTACTGCATCTGGCAGCGAGGTTGAATGATTCACACTCGTACATCTGTCAATGGTTACAATGTCTGCACCCAAAATCACTTTTTCATACCTAGTTAACCTGCTATGTGTCATGAATTGAGTTTTTGTTCTAGTCAAAAGGATTTCCACAAAGCGTGGGACATATACCCTCAAAGGATATCCCATCACAATGCCTTCACTCTGTTCCAAACTCACAAAAGTAGCAGCTACTGCTTTCAAGCATCCAGGAAACGCTCTTCCCACTGGGTCTAAAACAGCTGAAAAATAAGCTATCAGTCGTCTCATTCTTCCATGCCTCTGCACTAATACTGAAAGTGCACACCCGTCTCTTTCACTGCAATACAGTTCAAATTATTTCTCATAATCAGGCATACCCAATGCTGGTGCTTCACACAAACTTGTTCTTAATTCCTTGAAAGCCTTCATTTCTTCCTCATCCAACGCAATCGGATCTTTGACATCACTCTTTGTCAATCGCTGTAAAGGTTTTGCAATCAATGAAAATCCACTTATCCACTGTCGGCAATAACCAACCATTCCAAGGAACATTCTCACCTCTCTCTGTGTCATTGGGGCTCTCATTCCTTGAATAATCCTTATTCTTTCTGTTGTCACTTTTCTTATCCCTTTCTCAATCTTGTGACCTAAGTACTTTACTTCTTGTTGACAGAATTGCAATTTCAATGGGGGCACCTTATGTCCTCCTTCTGCCAAATGATTCAATAAAGCAATTGTGTCTGTGATGCATCCCTCTCTGGTCTTTGATGCCACCAATTGGTCATCAATATATTGAACCATCACAGATTTTTCAGGCATTTTCAAACTTTCTAAAGATTTCTTCAGAATTTGATTAAAAATAGAAGGACTTTCAGTATACCCTTGAGGAACTCGACACCATGCTAAAATACGTTCTCCAAATCGGAATGCAAATAATGGCTGGCTGTCAGGGTGCAATGGAATGGAAAAGAATGCATGGCACAAATCAATAACTGTGTACCATTCTGCATCATGAGGAATTTGATATAGTATTACAGCTGGGTTTGGCACAATTGGGCAGCAAGGAACAACAATTTTGTTAATCTTTCTCAAATCCTGCACAATTCTATATGTTCCATTTGGCTTTTTCAGTCCCATTATAGGAGAATTATATGGACTGCTCATTATTTCCTTCAAAATTCCTTGTTCAATCATCTTATTAATTACAGGTGTTATTCCTTCTATAATTTCTGGCATCAGTTTGTACTGTGGGGTGTTTGGATAATTCGTCCCTTCTTTTACAGTAATTTTTACAGGATCAACTTCTCTCATTAAGCCAATCTCTTCGCCTGTGAAATCCCACACATCAGACCTGACTACTCCTTTCAATTCGGTAGGAATCTTTTCTGCATTGAACACAGGAAACATATCATACATTCCTGGTTCTAGTTCTGCCATCGCTACTTTATACAAGACATCATCATCTGGTGTCTGGAAAGCAATACCATCTGGAGTACAGTAAATGGTACAATTCATTTTGCAAAGCAGATCGCGTCCCAATAAGTTTACAGGACTACAATCACACACCACAAAACGATGCATTTCTTTGAATGGACCGATTTCTACCTCTACTGGTTCTGTAAGAGGAGTTTTGATTTGTCTGTTTGACACACCTACAACTTGGATGTATTCTCCTGAGAGAGGAAGGTTTGGAATTTCCACTGTTCTAACAGTAGAACGAGTAGCACCAGTGTCCACGAGGAAGGTAACATTTACACCATTCACCTTTCCATCCACAAATGGACCTGACTGATCTACCTCTAGAGTTGCGCCAAGCACGCACTCTTCTTCCTCTCCTAGGCACCGTCATAAATTCTCATTCGATTCATGTTCACCCTGTCGCAACCAATACTGCGAGACTGCAGCTGCGCGCGGCAATTTTGTTACCTGCTCTCCTTCGTAGAATCCTGTCTCTGTACTGTATCTCTGAAGATTTACACTCTTTGGAAGAGGTGGTTGTGGCACCTGACACTGTTGAGTAACTACCTGTGGATGTCGCGGTTGTTGGTAACTCACCTCATTCTGCACCTGTGGATTTAATGGTTGATTCTCTGTATTAGCTCGTGGAGGTAATTTACACTCGTTTCTCCAGTGCCCTAATTTTCCGCAATTGTGGCATGGCCACTTCTTTTTAGCCTCATCTATACTCATCTGACCCTTTCCCTTACCAATATTCGGTTTGGACTTGGTCTGTCCTGCATCACTAGACTGATTATTCATCTGAGCTTCTTGCTTTTCTGCAACCTTTACTTGCGCCCACATTGCCTTTTCCTTAAGTTTACGCTGTCTAGACTCAATATCATCACTGCAATATTTTACATACCGTAGCACTTCGTCCACTGTACTGCTCTGCCAACATAACATATGCTGCTTAATCATTTCACTTATCCCAGGTTTTAAACCATACACGAATCTATACACAAAATGACTCATGTCCTTTTCGCTCAAAGTCTCGTATCCACTATACTGCTTAAAGACCAAAAGTAGCCTCTCATAATAGGCGTGTACAGATTCCTTACTCTCCTGAGTTGTTCTGTCAATTTTTACCCAATCTGTTTCTTTTAGTGGGATTTTATTTTTTAGAAATGTAATTGCCTGCTCATATTTCTTCATTACTTCTGAACTTGGGGCTCCTGTTTTCGCATCTCTAGGATATTCTTCTTTTGGCCAATCAATGGTAATTTTACACTCTGTCCATAAATCTGCAGGTACAACAATCTCAAACAATCCCTCCAAATCTTCCCATAATACCTTTGAAACTTTTACAAACCTTTCTACCTGTCTATACCACTCTACAGGCTTTTCTCTCAATCTTGGAAAATCATTTGTAAATGACAATATATCTTGTCTGGACCATGGAACGTGTACATAACCTCCTCCTGGGATTTCTCTCATTGGACATTCTACTACTGCTGCTTCTTTTTCTCTTACTTGAAAAGCCAATGATGCTTTATAAGTCATTCCCTCTTTTCTCATTATCCACCTACTTCTCCATTTGTCGACATCTCCCCATTTTCTCAGTAAAACAATTAATTCTTTTATCTGTGTCAATCGTCCTGAAGTGTTCAGATTTTCTATGTCCTTTTCAATAAAATCTACCCTGTACGGTTTCTGAAAACTCCTGATTTTAGCAAAATCTATTCCTAGTTCATTTGCTGTTTCTTCCAATTTTTCATGCATGTTCTTAGCTCTCCAGTGATACTTTTACACATAAACATCAATTCATCATCTTGATAGCTTTTCAATCGATCCGTACCAATAGTTCCTAGAATCAATTCTTCCATATCTATCTTTAACCTGACCACATCCAAAGGTTGTGGTTCGGTATCTTTCTTCTGCAAGCACCTCACCCAATCATTTAGTTCTTCTGCAGTCGGACCCATAAGGGTTTTGTTTATTTCTACTCTGTTTACACTTCTCTCTGGGGTTTCATTCGCCGATTCAGTTCCTATGGGAGTCTTATATATCGGACTCTCATTAATTGTCAAATTTATAGGTGGGCTTGTCCTAGATTGATCTTCGGAATCTTTTGCTTCCCTATTTTCTTGCTTTCTTCCTTCTTTTACCTTTTGCAAACTAGAATTTAGTGGTATTGTTAAAGAATGTTCGTCTATCTTGTGATTTTCAAATACTGGAACAGTCACGGCTTCCATATTTCTTGTCAGTTCTTTTATCCTTTCAGTCAACTCTCTTGTGGTTCTGCTTAATTCAACCGTATTGTCATTATCATGTTCCATAGTCTGCGGAGTTTCTAGTCTGTTAAATGGACTATTTATTTCAGAAATTTGTTCGGGGCTTTGATTCATTACAGTTTGTCTTGGCGGTGCATTTGGTGTCACCACCACAGATTCCTGCTGATAGGGAGGTGGTCTTTTATTCAAAATGTCTTCCAGCAACTCATCATCTGTGTCGCTAACTCCATATCCATATCTCTCTTGCACTACATACTTCTTTTTCTCCGTACACTTTTTCCCTTCAAATTCTTCAACTGTTCTGGCAGGAAACATACCATCCGTCATATTAGCATACCGCCATTGTCTCATCCTATTCTCATGATTCAAACCCCATACTCTTTCATGAACGAAATTAAAATTCTTTACACCTCTGTGTTTTACTTTTTCATACATCTCATCTTCCCATTCACCTAAAGCTTCAAACTGTGTCGGTCTAGGTCTCGGTTCAAGTTTCATCATTCTATCTCTCAAATTTCGAAGTACAGCTGTGCTAAATGAACCATTTTCCGGAAACGCCAACACTCCATCGTCTTTAGTATACTTCGCCCAATTTTCTAACCATATACAAGTATGATAGCCATATTTCACCATCATATAAGATGCTGGTGTTTTTGGCAGAGGAACTACTTCTCTAGTCACCACCTTTTTGTCCTTCTTAAAAGATTTTTAAGCTTCGCAAACCATGACGGTCTCTTTCTATCCCATTCATTGTAATACGACATTTTTCACTGCTGTTTTCCCTATCTAAATCACACAAATCTTTACCAAACAATTCTTTTTACCGCTCGGCTGTTCTGACCTATTCCAGCGCGTCTCACACCAACGCACCAATCAAAAAGCTCCACGTCACTTCTCACATTAACCTATCCCAGCGCGTCTCACACCAACGCACCAATCAGGAAACTCTACGTTTTCCCACAACTGGCCAATACCAGCGCGGTTCTTGTGACGTCAGTTCTACTCCTGCTTCTACTGACCCCTCCTTTACAAAAATTATAGGCACTTTTTTTCCTTTGCTTTGTTTCTTGACTAACTCGATTAGTTACAACGTAAAACACATTACCATTGTCTGTTTCTCTAAACAAAAGAGATAGTTTATTCTCACTTACAAGAATACTGTTTCGTTCGATAAGTGTAGCACTTCCCTCTACCTTACCCTTCTCTCAAGCAAGAGGTAAACCCGTTTCTCTGGGGATAAAACACATGTGGAGACTACACTGCTCCTGAGAATTAAGGCCAAAGTTTCACAAGAGAACCTGCTGCTATTACATTCACAAGCAATTCATACGTGAAGTTTCCCTAACATAACACAGTCCTGTGTTATCACAAATTTGAAATCAGACAAGGTACAATTCCATGTGACTTCTCTTTGCCACACGTGTCCACTTCCTACTTCCCGGAAGCTTCAAAATTCGGTCTTACACATAACGTAGTACAAATTCAACATAAAATGTTAGACATGAAATATTTCAAAAATCAATAATCAATAATCACCAAACTAATCTATAGAAACCATAACTCTGCGAACAAGAAATCGGATCCAGCGCAGCTAAAATAAAACCCTTTTCCTCTATAACACTAATCCAGAAAACAACACCTTCAACGAAACCTCAGTCATATACAAATGTCGGTGGGGCCCATAAACACAGCATACATACATTCACTCTAATTCTGGATAAATGCGCTAAAGGAAAATGTAAGTTGCTGGAAGAACGGGATACCTTATTAGAACAACAGAATTATGACCTACGCATTATATGCATTGCTTTAGAATCCTGTCGGCTCCAAACATCAAGGTACTCCGTTACTTTGGTCGATGGACCAACTAGTAAAAATCAGTTGATGGTGATTAAGACCAGCTTGATCACAATTAACTCTTTACTTTTATTATTCACAAGTTTATTAAAGAACCACAGACTCAATTTAGAGTTAACGTTATAATTTTTATCTTGATTCATTAAGCAAATACGTAAAATTTGTAATTAGGTAAATACATTTAAAGTATCAGTAAACATTGAATAGAACTTTAATACATTTAAAAATCTCTTATTACCCTTTGTCGTGAGTGATGACAAGAATGGTTCAACAGGAAAGAAACATGAACCGCAGATCACAGGATAGGACTCCCAAGCTGACTGACTGTCTGTCCCTCTAACCTCCTCGGACGCGGATCCCTCCCGGGCAGTTCCCGCAACGGTCTCGTTCCTTCTTCAGTCAAAGTTCAGAGTTCAAAATGATAGAGTCTCGTGCAGCAGCAGGATAATTCGCACAACCTTTCACAACTTAAAAGTAGACCCTCTTATACCCTCTCCTCTAACTTGCTACGCTAAAAGTTGCAATCTTTAGGGGCAGGAATCACGCTAATTGGTCCATTTGAGGGGTGGTCATGGTCACCTCATTGCCCTCCTTGTTCAAACCAGTTTGAAGACAATACCATACACATTTAAGTTTCGTGTTCTTCATTAATCCAACTGTAGTTCTTTTCGTTAATATTTTGTTACAAACTCCGATGATCACACATTTGTCCATTCATTTTTGCTTGACTTGTTCATCCGTTCCCATGCATATATGCTGAACTCTTGGCACGATCCTTGCTGTAGGTCAGTCTGGCCTTGACATCTCTCACTCTGGGCACAGGCCGCAATACACGTGACTGGATTATTCTCTCCGCGCATGCCTGGGGACCATTTTGTCCGGTGCTCACCCTCTCGTCCTTTCAGGCGGCCATTTTTGAAGCATGGCCTACCCGAACGAAACTAATATAAGAACAAACACAAATGTAATTAATACACAGTAAATAAGCCATTCTGTTTACCACCCGTTATTCTAAAAACCCGTGTTAGATATTACCTAGCAGAAGCGACATTTAAAGCGGTTTTACTTACCATCTGCATCTCTTATTACAGCGCAATTTTACTACATAGCACAAATCATGCATTTTACTCTTATTTATTATTCAAATCACAATGCCTATTTTATTTCATTCCACATTTGTAAGTAAGTTAGATCTTGCCGTGCATAGCCAATTGCCTACGTGTAATGTTTAATAAAAGGTGCACTTATTGATTAATTCATGCGTTTTTCAAATGGTTAATATTATTAATTATTACGAGATCATTAACTTCACAAGGGGTACAAAATATTTTGTTTTCCTTGCTCCATCAATGCGTCGGTTCCTTACACTCAGGGAAGGTGATGCGTTGGTTCCTTGCTCAAAGGGGGGTGATGCATTGGTTCCTTACTGCTGCGCAGGGGAGGCGATGCGTTGATTCCTTACCGAAGAGCAGGTGCTACATCGATTTCTTATTGCGTGGGGAGGTGGTGCGTCGGTTTCTTACTGCGTGCCCCAATGATGCGACAAACTTGGTGCCGCGATGCGACGCTCCGGAATGATGCATGGATTCTTGCAGCCGCACAGCAGGCCTTGCGTTGAAATCGGTGCGGTGATCTCGGACTTCGGCGATCGGTACACTCGATGCGGCGTGCGGCGATTTCTCGATCCGTGGGCAGGCGCTGCGACGATTTTGTAGGTGATGGGTCGGAAACAGGTGCTGATGCGTCTCGCTTCTTGAAGTTGCGTTACTTTTCCCAGCTCCCTGCGGCAAACAGGCTCCAGAGGTCCAAAACAACAGCAGGCACCTCTGAGCAGGTCAGAACTCCCAGCAAGGAAGTTCAGGGGAGCTGGTGGTGAAGTCTTTGTGTCCCTGAGACTTCAGAACAGGAGGCAAGCTCAGTTTCAAGCCCTTGGAGATCTTCTTCAAGCAGGGGACACAGCAAACAGCAAAGTCCTTTTGTCCTTTCCTTGGCAGCAAGTAGCCACTGCAGGCCAACCCCAGACAGCAAACAGCAGAGGGGCAGTATTCTTCATCAGCTTCTCCGGCTCTTCTCCTTGGCAAAGGTTCCTCTTGATTCCCAGAAATGATCTTAAGTTCTGGGGTCTGGGCCCCATATTTATACTACAAAATCCTTTGTTCTCTGGTGGCAGAGAAGCCCTGTGCTTGGTCAAACTGGTTCTGTCCTCTCTGGTGCAGCTTCCTGGCAGGAGGTGGAGACAGCATTGTGGAAGGCAGACCAGACCCATTCAGGTGAAAGGAAATCTCCTTCCCCTACTCTAAATGCAGCCCAGGTCTATTCAGCCCAGCCCTGACTCATCAGGTTGTCTGGAGCCACTGCTCCTCCCCAGCCCCTGACACTCCAAACCCAGACAGTCAATCCACATCCTAGCAGAGGCACACAGGATGGCTAAGCAAGAAAATACCTACTTTCTAAAAGTGGTATTTTCAAACACAGAATGTAAAAATCCCCCTCGCTAAAAGATGCATTTTAACATTCTGAGTTCAGGCATACTAAACTTTATTGTCCTACCTTGTTCCCAGGGGTAGCTATGGTTATAAGATGTTATAAGCAAACTCCCCATTCTATCTTATGGGAACAGGTAGCCTTGCAATAGTGAAAAACGAAATTGGTAGTAATTCACTATCAGGACATGCCACACACATCAGGGCATGTCCTACCCTTTACATACATTGCACCCTGCCCACAGGGATACCTTGGGCCTACCTTAGGGGTGACTAACATGTAAAAAAAGGGATGGTAGGGCCTGGCAAGTGAGTGCACTTGCCAGGTCGACATGGCAGTACCAGACTGCACACAGGCTCTGCAATGGCAGGCCTAAGTTACATATACAGGCTGCTTATGTGGGTGGCACAATCAGTGCTGCAGCCCACTAGCAGCATTTGATTTACAGGCCCTGGGCACACACAGTGCACTCTACTAGGGACTGACTAGTAAATCAAATATGCCAATCATGGAAACACAAATCTGTTGGAGGGGGATTTGGGGCACCTTAATTTGAACCGGGGTGCTCAGTCTAAAATGAGGAAATACACGTGTGTGAGGCAGGAACTGAAACAAGAGTTTAAACAATTTATTCAAAGTTAAAACTTAAGGCAATAATGATTAAATATACTTGTTTAAAGGACAGAATACAATAGTCTTAGCAAAGACCAAATTTCAAAGGTACATTTTGAGTTTGCGAGCAAAAACATGCAATTACAAATAGGCCTCAAATCAACAATGCAAAGAGAGAAATGCTTTTAAAAATGCAAGAAAGAATATGCAGTCTTAAAACACTGTCATACAATCTTAAACAAGAATCTTTAAGGCAACGGTCGACCGGGGAGCACTCTGCCCGTAACTCACAAAAACGGTGAGAGAGTGGTCCGTTGAGTGGACTGTGGGCACCTTTTTTATATCGTTTAATAGAGAAGTGCTTGACCACAGACCCATCTCATGTCAAGTGTCTAACGTCAGTCATACCCACAATTTGTACATTGTCAAGAACAATGTGCGTCACATCGCAAAACCGTTATAGAAAAGCAGAGAGGTGCAGGGCCTGCTATACAGGGTCTACTGTGCTAAAAAAAGAGTTTTACAATACTTTGGTCAATTTAACAAATCCCTTCATGCTGGCTGGTGAGGTCATACGGGGTCTCATGCTTCAGGTGTGGGCAGGTGTGGGTAGGAATAGGCTAAGGCATTTATATGGTAAAACCCTGCTTCATTTCCCTCCTCTTGTTCATTTTTGAACAACATTCGTATGGTGTATTTGGCTGGCTCCTGGTCTTGCACTGGTAGCCAGGGCGTGTCGTTGACATAGGGGGTCTTGTACTCTGCATGTAGCTGTGTTCTCAAGTCAACATATTCTCCTTCAGGCCTGTCAGCTAGTTTCACATAATGGTCGCTGCTAGGATCCTGCCCTACTAGGTGTCTACCCGGGGGAAGTGGGGGAGCTGTAGGCACCTCATGGTGGGTGTTAGTAGGGATCTGTTGTAAGGGAGAGCCAGGTGTTGTGAGCTCAACTACTTCTAACAGTGCTAGCTTATCCCCCTTCCCCGATTCATTGTCCTCACATATTGTTGTTGTTGTCCTGTATATTCCTGTGTTTGCGTAATTTATTCCTACTACTTTTGTACCAAATCTCTCGACACAATGACACACTATCTGTATACCGCAACACAGGATTAACAGCAGGCCGCATATTGGCACTATTATTTTTAGAAGGGCAGACAGCCATGAGGGCATCCAGCTGAAATTGAACCAGTCCGTGGCTATGTCTGCCGGGGCACCTCCTTCTTTAGCCATTTTCTTTCCTAAGTTTGTCAGGTCCTCAATGGCCTTTGTGATGGAGCCATTCTCTGCGTCGTTTGCCGGCACGAAAGTGCAGCAGCTCTTTCCTATTTTGTGACATACTCCACCTTCCATTGCTGTTAACATGTCTAGAACATAGCGGTGCTCTAGAACCATAAGCCTCAGGGGGCGTAGTTCTTCTTTGATAGCATTTAGTCCGTCCCTAGTACTGTTGAAGGCCTTTCATGGCTTCATAGCGTGTAACCTGGAGCCATCGTGCATTTGCTTTTGTCTGAAACAGTGGGATGAAGCCCCCAAACCAAAGTTCGGCTTCACTAAAAAGGCGAAATTCGTTGGGAATCTCACTAAAGGGGCCTCTGGCAAAGTATTGGTCGATAGTTCGTCGGTGTCGGTGGAGGAAGGTGACGTCGCCAGTCATTGGGTGTGACTGGATATGGGAGACATTGGCTGCTGGGACGACCAGGTGAACTTCATGCAGGCTCACCAAGGTGCACAATCCGTTCCATTGAGGAGGTAGTTGGAGATAGAGGCGTTCTCCGCAAGCCCAGTAGAAGTCCATTAAACCGGAGGTGCCTCACTGCATATCCGAATTAAAAATAGTGCTGTTGCATCCTGTGTTGCGCCCCACAGGTACCATGCCATTTCCTAGGAAACAAAGAAGAGGTGACTTTAGTTTGAATGCTTTTTTTATGTTGAGACATTCTCTCCCCACCCCAGGTATATCTTCCACTTTCCTGAGACCATACTTGTTCACAGTCATCCTCAATCTCCCAGTCAATCCCGCCTTCATAATCTGAGTCAACCCAAGGGGGGCCTAAGGATGCTGCTTTGCATGCCACGTAGCCGGGATCATATCACCTGTTATTGGCATAAACTCGCGCCCATAGGTGCAGTACAGTCCTATTTTGGCATGGGCATGGGTGGCCGTGGGGTATCGTTGGATCACATACTGCCATGGGCGATGCCACTGTGATGTATCCATGCCTCCTAATGGCAGCTGCCTTAGAGTTCATGTCAGGTATTCCTCTTTTATACATGCCCTGTATTACCTTCTCAACGTCTGTTGTGTCAGTGATAACCTTGTGTGTGGTGTAGATGTAGTCCCATTCTGTGGTGTTCACATATGCAGTGAAAATGTCAGCCAAAATGATCTGGACTTGCCCTTGTAGGCGACAGAGATACAAGTGTAAAAGGCATTTGGCAATGCGTGGTGGGACTTCTCTAGGGAAAATCAGTCTATCTGCACCTACTGCATGGGGAATATATGAACACACATAGCAGGACTCGTTTGTTACCTTCTTTCCAACTGCTGTCATATCTTTATACCATAAGTTATCTAATAGGGAGTTATGGACCCCATGACCCCCCACCAACCTGTCAGGACTCTGACGTGAGTCTGCTAGCCGCCGTTTGCGTCAGTGAGACTGCAGGGAAGGGCTTAGCGTTTTGTCGCCTTCCGTATAATTTCCAATGGGTGAAGGAAGTGATGAGGTGGGGGACACGCTGTTATTACTGGTACTGACAGCACTGAGAGGAGATGTAGAACCCTTTCCACCACCGGGGGTGCTATTTCCTGGACATGTGCTATGAGGGGGATGAGGAAATGATTTGGGGTGCACAGTGATGTTGACAATTTTGACATCATGAGCAACATAATCATTTTTACGAGCGCAGTGTGATAGCACGGCGAGCCAGTTAAACATTGCTAGCGCCAGGCCAAACAAAATGTAAAGTATTAATATATATGTACCTAACTTTGAATATGAAATTTCCGGGCTGGGTGTTGGTCTGTTGCGATGGAAACCATAAACGACCATGCGATCACCGCCTTCTTGTTCATGAATAGCCAGTGGAAACACGGTGCCTTCCTCTTGGTCGTCACTTAGTTCTGGGATGGTGCCGGGTTGATCCTGATGTGGCTGCGATGAATCCATGCTTTTCTTTCTGAAATTCGAACAGCTGTGGGTGAAGAGTCGATGACAGTGAATGGACTGTCAAACTTGGGGTCCTTCCACTTTCGAACAGCTTTTCGAATGAAAATCTGTGTGCCAGGACAAATAGGTGGAAGTTCAACAGCGATTGGGGCCTTGTCCTTCGTCTTTGATATCTGGGCAGAAAGGAACTGCGCAGCTCGTGTTAGAGCACATAAATATTCAAACTTTTCGGCTTTTACAACTTCAGGAGCACTTTCAGAGTCTAGTTTGGGTCTTGTTGAGGGAACTATTACATTAATGGATCTGCCAGTGACTAGTTGGTGTGGTGTCAGGTGGTGGTCAGAACTGGGAGTATTTCTGAGTGAAAACAGGGCAATTGGTAGGCAATAGAGCCATTTCTTTCCAATTGTGGCATTTATCTTACTTATTTTACCTTTGAGCAGGCCGTTAAGGCGTTCACAAATGCCATTACTTTGTGGGTGATATGCTGATGTCAATTTATGTTTAATCCCTAACATTGTTGTGAGAGAGGCAAAGATGGCGTTTGAAAAATGGCTGCCGTTGTCAGAACGGATCGCGTCGGGCAAACCCCAGCGCAAAATGACCTCCCGGAGCAGGAAATTAGCTGCTGCTTTGGCATTGCAGTGGACACATGGTCCAGCTTTGATCCATCGTGAGAATGGGCATACTACCACAATGAGGTATCGATAATTTTGGCATCTGTCAATCATGTCCACATAGTCAATGTGGAGTTCTTTGAAAGGGCCTTTTGGCCTTGGGATTGTAGAGGCAACTGTTTTCATAGTGCTGTTTGGTGAGTACTGTTGACAAATGAGACATTTGTTGACAAAAAGCTGTATTAGTTCGTGGGCATTGGGGATGAACCAGTCAGTCTGTAGGGTAGTGGACATATTATCTCTAGAAACATGTGTGGGAAGGTGTAATTGATTGAGTGCTACTTGCAATAACGCTTGTGGCATGACAGGCTTTCCTGTTATTGTTTGCCTATAGATAAAATCTGAGGCATCTTGTTGTACTCCCCTCTTCTTCCATAACTCTTTCTCTTGAGGTGGTGCACTTTCCTGTATTTCTCTGAGGTGCAATTGTGCAATGTGATCATATTGCTGTGTACTGTCAATAGTGTATGGGAGCGTTAAATCAGGTGCGTCATTATGTGCACTTTCTTTGTCCTGTTGTACTGCTGTAGGTATGTGTTGGACGAGCAAGATAGGGGCATGCGGAAGTCCTAGAGTTTCTGGTAGTACTTCGTGTTGGGGTGGTGGTGCAGGTTTGGGTCCCCTAGCTGCTGCTTTAGCTGCCCAGTCTGCCAAAGCATTACCTCTGGAAACAAAATCTTGACCATTTGTGTGTGCTGCACATTTTACTACAGCTACCTCAGCTGGCAGTGTCAGGGCATCTATTAGTTCTTCCAGTAACTGTCTGTGCACCACAGGTGTGCCATCTGATTTAAGAAAACCACGTCTTTTCCATCGCAAGATGCTGGAATGTGTTGTTGTTGTGATATATGCAGAGTCAGAATACACAGTGATGCGTGCGTCTGCCCCATTTCTCAAGGCAGCAATCAATGCCACTAGTTCTGCTGCTTGTGCTGAATAGTGTGATGGAAATGTTATTTGCTGTACAATGTCTAGGGAGTCAGAGGAGTCATTTTGTTGTGCTCTTACTACTGCAGCTCCTGTATACCTGATCCCTGTCTCTTGATCAATGGTAGAGGAGCCATCAACAAAGTACACAGCACTGTCTGGTAATGGGTCCTCCTTCGCTCTTCCTGACTCATCTGGACAGTATGTGGCACAATCATGAGGGTCATCATCTGTAGTGGCAATGGGTTGGGCGAAGAATGTAGCAGGGTTTACAGTGTGGCACTTGACAACTTTCAGAGAGGGTAATGATAGTATGACTTCATAACCTGACACTCTTTGTGTGGTGAGAGTTGTTTTAGCTTTCTGTATTATTGCAAAGACAGCATGCTCAGTGTATAGTGTGAGCGGGGAACCCATGACTATGGCGGTGCTCTTTTCAACAGCGAATGCTGCTGCCGCCAGTGCTTGTTCACATGGGTAGTGACCTTTCATTACAGAGTCTAGCATGCCCCTGAAGTAGGCAATGGGCTTGTGGCCCTTGGGGTATTTTTGAGTGAGGACTGCTGTCATGACTTGACCATCGCAGTGAGTGAACAAGTAGAATTCTTTTGTGTAGTCAGGGGACCCTAACACTGGTGCATTTGTAATCTCATCTTTTAACTGTTGGAAGGCTGTTGTCATTTCAGGTGTCCAATCAATTTTGTTATGTCTTCTCCGAGAAGGACAGACTCGTTCGCGACGTTGAGGAATCCCTATTACTACTTATAATATATATGGGCTATGGTGCAATACACTGTACCATATAAACGTTTGGAATATATTGTTGGTGATGCTAAGAAAATATAGAGGCGCTCCAAATTACCTTTCCAATTGATTTCCTCCTGTGAGGGTGTATGATTTCTCTCAAACGGATTCATTCACTATAAATCCTTGGAGGGTCTTGGGCGGTCACAACAGGCCTACATAGGAGTATATTGTTCTATGTGAGAAGTCAACTGCTGCATCACAACCGCTATTAACAATTATTGCTGGCAACTTTTTCGAAGTGTCCTTTACAAGTGATACATTGTTTGCCCTGAGGAAGTTCCCTATATGGGAATGAAACGCGTTGGCTGGATTGTCTATACCTGATGAATTTTAAAAGAATTTTTGGAATAAAGAAGTTATTTTTCTAACTACCTTGGCTTATTGGACTTCTTGAGCTGCGCACCCCCGTTTGTTACAATATTCTCGGATCTGGAGCACAGTGACGGCACTCAACGGCTGGCGTAGGGGTAGTTTGCACAGCGAACTTACGTATAGGAACTGGCACGAGGTGCGGCATAGGAGGTCCGCCGTTGTTGCTTTGGGAAAATTGAATGCTATTGTATCCTTTCTGCATTGTTGCTCTGTGGTGCTGCAGAGCAATATGTCGTCAACATATTGTAGCAGAGTGCTGTCGCATTGGAAATTTGATAAATCATCTTTGACAACTCTGTTGAAAACACTGGGGGATTCACAGTAGCCTTGGGCTAACCTCGTGTAGGTCATCTGAATGTTTCTAAAGGTGAATGCCAATAGATATTGGCAATCGGGGTGTATAGGGACACTGAAAAAAGCATTTTTCAGGTCAATGACAGAGAAGTATTCTGTGTCTGGGGAAATATTGGTAAGAATCACTGAGGGGTCGGGGACAATTGGAAACTCTGGGACCACGATGTTGTTAAGGGGCCGTAAATCATGAACTAGACGCCTTTGGTTCGTCTTATGTTTGCGGACAGGAAACAGGCACGTGTTGCAAAGGGATGTGCAGGGGTATATCACTCCTTGATCTAGTAAGGCTTGTATGGTGGGGCAATACCCTCCTCTGCTTCCTTGGACAAGGGGTACTGGCGCACTCTTGGGAGTATGGCGCCCTGCTTTAGTGTTATTCTGAATGGTGCTGCTGATTGAATGAGGCCTACGTCGTTTGGACTAGTGGTCCAGAGGTTGCTAGGCACTTGAGCCAAATCAGAGTCACGTATGGTGTCAAATGGTGGTGCTGGAGTTGGTGTTCTTATCTCTACTGTCACTGTGAGAGGGACTTCATTTTCATAGACAATTTCATTTTTAAAATAAAGTTCTGGGGGTCCGAACAGTTCGTTGTCTAGGATGTCTTTTACCAACCCTCCTGGTTGGAGGAAAATGACGCAGGCCCAGGTGTGGGCGTTGTCGTCAATTGCTTGGAACGCTCCATATGGGGGAGTTATTTCAAGACAATGCATGTCTAAGATGATGTGTTTGTCAGGTATTTGGGAGTCCTGTGAGTGTGGACGAAAGAGAAACTCTTTTGGAAGTTGGACAGTGCAGCCGTTCAGTTCCGGTGTGGTGGCAATAATGATGTGCACTGCAGTGGAGAACGTTTGTTCATCCACTGGGCGGGCTCCTATTTGATCCTTCAAGGAGGAGTCCACAGTGAGTGCCATCATTCTGGCCAAGGGTGTACCTGGGATGGAACAAATCATTGTGCCACGCTCATCAAAATGAATGGTCATGTTCAACTTAGCCATGAGATCACGCCCCAGAAGATTCACTGGGGACCGTGTTGAATAGAGCAGACGTTGTTCCACATATTTACCTCCTATTTCTATTGGTACTGGCTTGGTGAAAGGGACCCTAGCTATTGCCCCAGAGAAGCCCTGTGTGTCCGTTATCTGATTTGAAATGGCCAGTGCTCCTTCCTTAATGCAGGAATAAGTTGCAACTGTGTCAATGAGAAAGCTATAAGTTTTGTTATTTATCTTGACAAACGCAATGGGGTCCTCCTTCACATCTGATGTACACGACAAAATTGGGCACACAAGAGTTGTCTGTGGGCTGTCCTAACTGTTATACCCTCCAGCCTGGTACTGCTGGATGGTGCCCTGTGCGAATGGATTGGTAGAAGATATCACTGTGCCTCCCTGAGGTACGAATGCTTGTGCTTGAGGCATCATTTGATATGTAGGTGTTTGTGGCTGTTGGACTTGTGTCGGTACTGGTGGAGTTGGCACCTGTACTTGTGTTATTGCAGGGGCCTGCAGTTGCAATGGTTGTTGCATGGGCTGCTGCTGTACTGGTGGGAGGTAAGAATATATTATTTGGGGCTGAGCTGCCTGTGGCTGTATTTGCTGCTGTTGTTGGTACTGGGTGGGGGGCCTTTGTTGGGGTCCTCTGACCACCGCCCTTCCCTCATCCTGCATTTTGGTGCGACAATCTCTTATGAAGTGTCCTGGTTTCTGACAGTAAAAACATGTCATTGATCCAGGCTGTTGTGCAGCCCTTTGTTGGCCCAACCCTCTGCCTCTGCCCTGCATCCCTGTGTTCCTAGGTCTGGCCTGTTGGTTACCATAATACGGCTGCTGTTGCTCATTGTTATACGTGGGTTGTGCCTGTATATATGGGGCGCTTCCCTGCGTGTTGCCTGCTAACGCATTGAGGGCAGTCTGGGGAAATCCTGTAACTGCAGTCATCTGATTCACTGGGGTGTCAGGGGCATCTTTTTTCTTGTTAAGTTTCTGCTGTACTAACTTGGCAGCTGCATTTTCAATCGCTAATTGCCTGTTTCTGTCTCGTTCCTGCAGCTTTTTACAGAAATGAATAATGTGATGTTGTATTTCAGGCCAGGGCTTGCATTCCATCGCTACAATCCCATCTAGTTTGTCTTGTACCGCAGTGGGCAGTCCCTTCTTTACCATATGGTAAAAGAACCTGCAGTTTCCTCCTGTTGCGTCCCATTTCTCCCCCTAGCTCCTGATGCCATTTTTCCTTCATTCTGGAAATGTACTGTGCTGGGTCCTCATTTTGTTGCATTGTTTGTGACATGAGGGACCCTATGTCTGGGACATCCGGGAACTCCCTGCGCAATTGGGACCACACGTGTGTTCTTATTTTGTTAAATGAGTCACCATCATATTTTGTGCCAGTTATTGTGATGTCGCCATTGACACGTGTAAAGAGATCTTCTGCGTCTTCTCCAATTAGGGAGATAAGCAGACTTTTTACGTCCCCTATACCTATGTTGACACCTGCAGTGTGTTTTTCAAAGGCTGCTATCCATTTTCCAGCGCCCTCTGTGAGGGGTGGGAGTTGTTTTTTCAAATTGTCTTTGTCCATCTGAGACCATGGGACATAGATGGGGGGTTCCTTGGCATTTTTGAACAGTAGCGGCATCTGGCGTGTTATCCTTGTGCCTACTGCTGTTGGCCGTGTATGGTCATTTTGGCGTGCATATTTCTGCCAAATCTTTAAGCTTGCCCTCATATAACCATAGTCCCAATCTTCATCTCCCGCCCCATATAGGATGCATTCTTCTGCTGTTGCCATATGATGTGGCTCAAAGGACCCTTCCCCATGCCACGGGAGCATTTGTGGTGCTAAGTTCTCCGTCCATCCTGCTAAATCATCTGTGAAGGGATTGATATAGAAGTCTGAACCTTCCCCAAGTGTTACTATTTCATTTGGTGTTAGGTCATTACTCTGTGGTGCATACCGTCTACTGAGACACATGTTACGTGTGTTCTTTAGTCTAGTGTTATGCAGAGAGGCTGTACCTGAGACATCATATGATATGTCATCCGGCCGCCCGTGTGTCCCCAATACTCTTAGTCCTTCCACCTCTGTTCGTCTACTCGTTTTTCTTGCCCCATGTTCCTCTGCATCTTGGAACTCCCTTGGTGATGCTGTGTGCATGGGAGTAAGCATGGGCATGGGTAGTGAGCGAAATGTATCTGCTGGTGCTGGTGAGAATACCTGCAGAGGTGCTTGTGCAGGGGAATAGTTCTGACTAGTCGTTGCAGCTGTCTGGGTTATTCCGGAAGCAGCGGCGTCACAAGGGTGAGGGGCCTCATTACCGAGCTGTGTGGTGGTACCCTGTGGATCCCCAGGAGCGTGTGTCTGCAGTGTTTCTTGTGGTGAGGGGTCTGATTTTGCTTGGTGCGATGGTGCTAGAAAGTCTGCGTTATTGAGCAGACCGGCGAATGCGTCTTTAATTTGTTCTACTTTCATTGATAGGCGTCGGATAGCCCTAGCCTGGCCTGTAGGGCTGGGTGACCGACTTCTGTGTAGCAGGTCCGTGTGGGGGTCGTCTAGTATAATGCTTTCCATGCTCTTGTTGAGGTTAGGGCCACTTCTCCATTTACTAAAAGGTAATTTGTTAAATGTTTTTGAGAATTGTTGCTTGTCGTCCCTGAACTGTTGGTGTGAAGTTGGGAGGTCAAGGATGGGCTGGAGTGTGGCGCTGCTGGATGGCAGCTGGTGTTGGGGGGAGCGGCGCTGTTTTGGAAGGTGTAGCTGCTCACCAGTAAGGGAGGAGTTGGAGCTAGTGTGTGAGTAGTGAGATGATGGGTGAGAGGCGGTGTCAGAGGCTTCACCCTCGTTCTGCTGTTGTGCTACAGTATTTGGAGTTGGTGTAAGCTTTAATGTGAATTGCGCGTCTATCTGGCCTGACAATCTTGGTATCACAGTTTCTATCGTTAGACTGGTGCTGGCAGGGGGTTGCGGTGTTGGAACTGTGTTCATGGTATCACTGTCCATCAAGGGATGTTGTGGAGGAGTGTTGTTATCTGGTATTGGAATGGAACCAACGGCTGGTAGGTCATTTGTAGTAGGGACCAAGTCCATATTTTCAAGGAGGGCGACAGAGTTTGTCCGTAGTTCTTCTAGGGTGTACATACCACTTGCATGATATGGTGGCGGGCCCGTGGGCATGAGTACGGGCTCGAGTACGGGTTCAGCGGTCTCTTTGAAGATACGCCACAATGCTAGGGTATCTTTGCGTTCCTGTAGCTTGCTGCCGGAGTATTTAGCTTCTAGGAAGGTAGTTGCGTGATCTAGTGTGGCTCTGTCAAAGGTACCTTCTGGGGGCCAGGGGTGGGTCAAATTTTTTGTGTGCTTGTGTAGCTCCCTACAGTGTTTAATGATGCGCTGCTCTTGGCCGGTGAAGTTTTTTAATACGTGCTGAAGTGGGGTAGCGATATTTCTTATGGAGCTGTCCTAGGAGGCGGGGTGCATAGCTGGGAAATGTAGCTTGGAATTATGGTCACCCTCACCTGTTGTTGATGTGGTACGTCAATCCCTAAAAGTGAAAACACGGTCAAGAGGACGGCGCTAGTTAAGGGTGAAACCGGAATGAAGGAGGCAGGGGGGCCTTCTGAGAGGCCAACAATGTGTCTGTTAATAAGGTATATGACAATCTGGGGTGCTGGGGGTCCTGCTGATGCTGTGCTCATTCCCTGTTTTGGCTTGCTGGAATGTCCCTCTGCCTCTGGAGTAGACGCGTGCTCCTTCTCTGGCTGTTGGTCTTGCAAAGATGCTTGCAAGAGGGGTGTTTTGGTGTTCTGAGAGCGTCCTTGTAAGAGTGCTCGCAATAATGGTACGTTAGTGTCCTGAGGGTCCTCTAGTTGTATTGTACTACGGGAGCTAGATGAGGATGATGTTGGTGTGTCTGGAAGGATGAGGTCTGGGTTGTGGGTGTCCTCTGTGGGTCCTTCTGAATAGGTGTATCCCGAGGAGGAGTCCCTACTGTCGCTAATTGTCACTGGAGAAGCAGGTGAGTATGGGGATGGTGGGTAGCGTGTGTCACTTGAGGTGGAAGAATTCTGTGAATATTGAGGCCAGACAAGGTCCGGACGTGTAGTATCGGGAAGTGGTGCGTTAGGTCTGGGGTGTGTGTGAGGTGTTCCTGGTGGGGGTAATTGTATCAGGGTGAGTCCAGACACCCTCACTTCTGTAGCTGGGGTAACGTGAACTCCCAATATGTCCCACGTTGTTGAGATAAGCTTACTTTGATATTGTGTTAATGGAAACAGTGTATCTGTGGTTGAATTATACACCGCCACTGCCCTATGGTTTACTAAGTGCAGAACTAATTCAATTATTTGCAGTTCGTTATTACTGATGTAATGATGCAGAAAACAGCAACAATAACTAGCGGGTCTTACACCCCTAGTGGCGGAATTGGTGTAAGCCAGCAACTTGGAGATGACAAATGTGCTCATGCAATGAAAATATATATATATATATATATATATATATATATATATATATAAGAAAAGGAATCAAAAAGACAATCAATATGCTCTTAGCAAGTACATTTATGCACCTAGTTATTATGGTCTCGCTAGCAAAATATTCCTTTGAATTGCTGCACTAGACACTGGTGGCAAAACACAGCAGGCACAACAATATTATTATGATATTTGATAGAGCTAACAGAAGATATCAACATTACAACAGGATAAATGTGCTTTGGCCTAAAAAGGAAAAAAGAGTATCAATGATCTATGCTAGAGTGCTTAGAAATGTGGAGTGAATATCTCTCACTAGTTCGTCTCCTATTGCTTCCTGAACTGTATGATAAAGTGCCCATTTAAGTTCCTGTTCGTCTGGGCCTGTGTATACACCGTCTGGAGAAAAGTCAGGGAATTGGAGTTGGCTGCCCAAGCAAGTGATAGCAATCTTGCTCTGCAGTGGATTTCGTGGCCAGGAGGAAGATAAAATTGTAGGTATTTCCAATCCTGGAGCTACTATGGAAATATGTACGTATATTTTCTCCGGTGTTCTATTAGTGGTGTAACTGAGTATTCTGTTCATTTATTCCACAGAAGTCGGGCACAGAAATGTGTTGCAAAACAGGTTTTCTCGGATCCAGGTTCCTTTGTTTACAAACTGCACTGAACCTAGTTCAGCTGTTTCCATAACCCAAGTTCACCTGCCAAGTAGGCTCCGTAGGGGAACCAGACTCGCCGGACCACCTGTAAGCAGTAGTGCTCAGTTTCTGTGTTGGGACCTCAAATTGTATTTGCGTGCTTTTGGCCACTTAAAGACAGGGAAAACGTATTTGTCTAAAGTTAAAAAATAAAACGTTTGCAACAAGTGAAAGTTTTATGCTATTTTTTCTCTGTTCGCCCCGGGCAGAGCAGAAAACTACCACAAGAAACTTTGGCTGCAAGATAGAGACTTCCTCTTTTTTGTTAGCTACGCAGACAGAGAAAATTTTACTTTAAAACAACTGTTCTTTTTCATAAACTTGAAGAATAACTGTACTGTCAGTTAGCTTGCAAAGGCTGCAGATGACTTAAAAACGTGCTACCCTAAAAAACTGAAAAATGTCTCGACGTGTGCTACACTGGTGAAAAAATAGAACTAAGAAAGTGTCGACATGAGCTACCCTAAAAAGAATTGAAGAAGTCTCGACATGTGCTACACTAATCTCTCGTGCCACTCACAAGACATGAACCGACAGCTACTCTTCGTTTGGCGTTCTGGTCCCACCAGAACCTTTTAAAAGCTGGAAAACGCAAGACGCTATTTTTCCCTTACAGTGCCCTCTCTCAGTTCAGAGGGGCAAAATGAAAGCTTAATGAAAAGGTAACAAGTCACAATTCTCAACTGTTTACAAATGCTTCACGCCAACTCTAGGCTCAGCTCCTGTGCACACGTGTAACAAGGGGTGGTTCTTTTATCGTGGCAAGACACCAGTTTAAGCAGGAAATTGTAACCCTGGACAGATGCGCCCACAAGTGCTTAACCGACAACCTCAGGCAAGCAACGCATCGGGAGAAGGCAAAGTGACTTACCCGCTGCGTTGTGTCTGCTTGGTCAAGAAAAGACACCGGAGGGCAATCTTCGTCAGTGGTCACAGTGTTTCTCTGCCGGCTGGAGCTGTGCAGGATCCGAGTCATGGCACCAAGATGTTGGAGGGGGATTTGGGGCACCTTAATTTGAACCGGGGTGCTCAGTCTAAAACAAGGAAATACATGTGTGTGAGGCAGGAACTGAATCAAGAGTTTAAACAATTTATTCGAAGTTAAAACTTAAGGCAATAATGATTAAATATACTTGTTTAAAGGACAGAATACAATAGTCTTAGCAAAGACCAAATTTCAAAGGTACATTTTGAGTTAGCGAGCAAAAACATGCAATTACAAATAGGCCTCAAATCAACAATGCAAAGAGAGAAATGCTTTTCAAAAATGCAAGAAAGAATATGCAGTCTTAAAACACTGTCATACAATCTTAAACAAGAATCTTTAAGGCAACGGTCGACCAGGGAGCACTCCGCCCGTGACTCACAAACACGGTGAGAGAGTGGTCCGTTGAGTGGACTGTGGGCACCTTTTTTATATCGTTTAATAGAGAAGTGCTTGACTACAGACCCATCTCATGTCAGGTGTCTAACGTACAATTTGTACATTGTCAAGAACAATGTGCGTCACATCGCAAAACCGTTATAGAAAAGCGGAAGACTAGAAGGGTTACAGGTCATCTTCTCACGCCATGTGCTTGACTTGGGTTTCTTAAGGCTAGCGGAAAAAAACGATAATATAAAGAAATCAAGATATCGCAACTGACCATCAACACACCGCCCCAACGTGTTCCTCTTAGCCATAGATGTTCCCTGTTCTTGTGGGTGATATGTTCCGTGTTCTTGTGGTTTTGATATATTTCAATAGATGTGAGAACAGAAGTGCACGATGGATGCAACGAGGGAGTGGGGGCTTGGGGGAGCTGGGGCCTCGCTGAGGAGATGTCTTATGATTTTAGTCAGAGAGGTGCGGGGCCTGCTATACAGGGCCTACTGTGCTAAAAAAAAGAGTTTTACAATACTTTGGTCAATTTAACAAATCCCTTCATGCTGGCTGGTGAGGTCATACGGGGTCTCATGCTTCAGGTGTGGGCAGGTGTGGGAAGGAATAGGCTAAGGCCTTTATATGGTAAAACTGGACCCTGCTTCAAATCCATAACAATAATTTACAAAGGGAGCATTTGCACTTTGACACTGAACAGCAGGGGCAAAGTGCCCAAAGCATCTAGACCAGCAAAACGGAGTCCAACACACAGCAAAAACACAGGAGGTCAAGGCATAAAATACAGGGGAAACCCACGCCAATGGTGTCAGGTCTAACACGTGTCCCCTCCAGCTGAAATGTAGGGGGGGGGAGAACTACCCACCCTCTTAGGAGTTTTCTTCACTCAGGCGGAAAAATCTGGACAGACCATCAGCATTGGCGTGTTCTGTCTCAGGGCGGTGTTCCACCGTGAAGTCCATCCCCTGTAGGGAAATGGACCACCTCAACAGCTTTGGATTCTCACCCCTCATTTGTATCAAGCATCTGAGGGGCCTGTGGTTGGTCTGAACCCGGAAGTGAGTCCCAAACAAGTAGGGCCTCAGTTTCTTCAGCGCCCAGACCACAGCAAATGCCTCACGCTCAATTGCACTCCACCTCTGCTCCTGTGGAAGTAACCTCCTACTAATGAACGCTACAGGTTGGTCTAGGCCCTCCTCATTTAGCTGTGAGAGCACAGCCCCAACACCATGCTATGAAGCATCTGTCTGCACGATGAATTCCCTTGAGAAGTTGGGAGCCTGAAGCACGGGCACCATGCACATGGCAGATTTCAGGGCATCAAAAGCCTTCTGGCACGTGTCAGTCCAGTTCACCTTCCTGGGCTGCTTCCTGGAAGTCAGCTCTGTCAAGGGGGCAACAATGGTGCCATACCCCTTGACACATCTCCTGAAATACCCGGTGAGTCCTAAGAAGGCTCTCACCTCTGTCTGGGTCTTGGAGGGGGGGTTCCCAAGCCAGAATGGTATCAATCTTCGGCTGTAGGGGTGCCACCTGGTCGCTCCCCACCTGGTGTCCCAAGTACACCACAGAACCCTACCCGATCTGGCACTTACTTGCCTTGATCATGAGGCCTGCCCTCTGAAGAGCCTTCAACACTTCCCAGAGGTGGTGCAGATGTTCCTCCCAAATGGCACTGAACACTGCGATGTCATTCAGGTAGGCGGCACTAACATTCTCCAGTCCAGCCAACACCTGATTGACCAACCTCTGAAAGGTGGCAGAGGCATTCTTCAACCCAAAGGGCATCACCCGGAATTGGTAGTGACCCTCTGGCATTGAGAATGCTGACCTCTCCTATGCCCCATCAGTTAAGGGAATCTGCCAGTACCCAGACATTAAGTCAAACGTACTGAGGTACCGGGCAGCTCCCAACCGATCTATGAGCTCATCAGCTATGGGGATGGGGTGCGCATCAGTCCTGGTGACCGAATTGAGTCCTTGGTAATCCACACAGAACCAGAGTTCTGGCGTGGCACCGGGTGAGGCAGCCTTTGGGATCAAGACCACTGGGCTGGCCCAAGGGCTGTTTGAGGGCTCATTCACCCCTAGCGCTAACATCTTGGAGACCTCCTCCTTGATTCAAGCCTTGACCCTGTTAGTCACTCTGCAGATTTTATGCTTCACAGGAGGACTGTCCCCAGTGTCCACATCATGGACACACCACTGAGTGAGACCAGGGGTCAGGGAGAACAGAGTAGCAAACTGCCCCAACAGTTGGCGGCATCCACTCTGCTGTTCAGGAGTCAGGGCGGGAGAGAGGGTTACACCGTCCACTGACCCATCATTTTCCTTCACAGAGAGGAGGTCAGGAAGAGGCTCAGTCTCCTCCTCCATTCCAGCATCTGTTGCTAGGAGCATGCCCACTTCAGGCCTCTCCAAGTGGGGCTTAAGGCGGTTCACATGCAGGACCCGCAAAGGGTTCCTTGGAGACTGCAAGTCCACCAAGTAGGTGACTTAACTATTGCGCTCCACCACCTCAAATGGTCCGGTCCACTTATCCTGGGGCGCACAAGGCGCCACTGGGGCCATGACCCACACTTTCTGTCCAGGCTGAAACTCAATCAGAGTGGCCCTCTGATCATACCAACGTTTCATCTGCTCCTGGCTGGCTTCCAGATTCGCCTGAGCGAGTTGTCTGAAGCACTTAGTCCGGTTCTTGAAGGCCAGCATGTAGCTATATACATCCTCAGGAGGTTTACTGGGAGCTTTCTCCCAGCTTTCTTTGACCAGACTTAGAGGACCTCTTACAGGGTGACCATACAGGAGCTCAAAGGGACTGAACCCTAATGACTTCTGCGGTACCTCTCTGTAAGCAAACAAAAGGCTTGGTAAGAGGATGTCCCACTTACGCCTCATGGGTTCACCAAGACCCATAATCATGCCCTTCAGGTTCCGATTGAATCTCTCAACCAGCCTATTACCTTGAGGGTGGTAAGGAGTGGTGAACTTGTAGGTAACACCTCACTCCTGCCACAGGGACTTCATATACTTAGAAATGAAGTTGGTACCCTGGTTGGACACCACCTCTCTGGGGAACCCCACACGGGAGAAAATCCCCATCAACGCACGACTCACCACAGGGGCTGTCACAGTCCGGAGAGGGATGGCTTCCGGGTACCGGGTGGCATGGTCCACCAAGACCAGGATAAACCTGTTGCCCAGGGCTGTCTTGGGATCCAAAGGCCCCACAATGTCAATACCCACCCTCTCAAAGGGGATGCTTACCACAGGGAAAGGTTGGAGAGGAGCCTTACACTTCCTCCCACTCTTACCACTTGCCTGGCAAGTCTGGCAAGACCTACAATGAGTATCGGAACTCTTACGCATTTGGGGCCAGTAAAAGTGGGTGACAAGCCTTTCAAAGGACTTGTCTTGGCCCAAATGTCCTGCCAAAGGCACATCATGAGCCAGACCCAGTAGGAATGCTCTGAAGTGCTGAGGTACCACCAGCACATGGGCTGACCCTGGCTCAGCAACCTTAGGCTCGCTATACAGGAGACCATTCTCCCAGTAGATCCAATGTGATCCAGACTGATCACCTGCTGCCACGTTTGCAGCCTTTTGCCGCAAACCAACAAGAGAAGGGCACTTCTGCTTCTCCTGGCAGAATTCCTCCCTGGTGGGGCCCCCTTCCTGCTGCCAATGGGTCAGCTCATGCAGGTCCCCCATTTCAGCTGCTTGTTCCCCTGTAGGCTCCAGGTCATCGCCCTCAAGGTTTGCCTCCTCCAGGACCGTGGAAACTTCGGGGCCTGTTTCCTGCGCCCCCTGCCTCTTCTCTTTCTGTCAGGCACCTGGGCCACTCTTTCAGGCTCCAGGTCCTCTTAAATGCCCTTACCAGCTGCCATAGACCGAGTGGTCACACACGCCCACTCAGGCAGACCCAACATCTCTAAATGAGACCTCCGCTCCACCTTTGCCAAAGGGGAGCTCTCCAAATTATTGCCTAGCAGACAGTCAACAGGCATGGCTGGCCTCACACCTACTTTCAAGGTACCTGAGACCCCCCAATCAAAGGGAACCTGTGCCACTTTGCAGAGGCACTCTGAGTTGTCAGCAGCAACTACTGGGTAGAACGTGTTGGGGACCACCTGCTCCTCAGACACCAGCCGACAACTGACAGCTGTCACACTGGCTCAGGTGTCTCTCAGAGCCTCCACACTATGGCCATTGATGGTCACCCTCTGCCTGTACTTCTTAGTGTCATCAGGCAGATGAGCTCTTGGGACGATCTCACTGTCTCCTAAAGAGACCAGGGACATTTCTGGGGGACCCCACCCGTCTTGGGCCCCCTACTCCTCCCCCAAGGCTACACTAGCCATTTCCTGGGGCGGTGCACCAGTGGGTGCGGTGGTAACCTTCTTGGGACACCTAGGATCCCCTTGGAAGTGGCCCTCCTGACCACAACCATAACATGCCTTGGGACCCCTATTGTCAGAACTCTTAAAACTGAGGGTTATTCCTTATGTTATTTAAGTCCTAGAGGTCGTTCAGAAACAGAGAGGAAATACAAAAGAAATCAATGGAGAGAAGAACTAAGGAAAAGGAACTCCAAGATGGCGTCCTTAAACATAAACAAGAATTGCTCTAGACTCAAGGTTCTATGTGGAGCGTTCGCTCCCCTGAGGTGACACACTTCACTAAAGTATTTACCAAGTACACATCATTCTGACCTGAATTATTTCTAGAGAGGTAGTTTTCGTCGTAAGCGTCGAGTTTTTAGTATCAGCAGTGAAGTTTAGGATACCGTTGGGTAACCCTCGGGCTTCTGTTGTGTTATTTCTGGGGGAACAACTCTCCTGCGGAGCAACCCCTCCTTCCGCACATGCCTTGTTAATTACAGAGGGAGTTGCTGATCGGAGTCTGCACAAAGTAATTCAAGTGAAACTACAAGAAGGTAGTGTTCTTCGGAGTCTGCGCCCAAGCGGATTTTCAACTGAACTGCAAGCTCCGACTTCGACGGGAAGTAGCGTCTCGGTACGCTATTCCTCAAAAAATCGAAAGAAACTACCGCAAGTTGGAGAAAAGCATTCAGCTACCCCAGAGGCAGAACTTCAATATCCTGAATACTTTAAAATTCAAAATTCCTGAACACACAATCTAAGTGCAAATCTCACTATTATATATACTAGAAAATCAGTTGTTAGTCAGAAGGAAAGGTATTATACCTAGGAATGCTCACCTGAATAGTTCTTTTTCTCACGAGTTTTCTCTTACCCTGTAAAAGAAAAGCCAAGGTCAGTAAGAAATCTACAAGGCTTAATTATCTACGAATTGAAGCTTTCCTAATTATATTAGAAGATTTTTAGAGAGAAAAGAAGAGAAGCGTTAGCCTGGGATAACAGGGTAGGTTAAGAGTGAATGAAATGGATATTTAAAAAGAAGTCAATGAGAACACAAATGAATGTTATTATTTAAATGTGCATGTATTTATTTGTTTAGTTTCCTGACGCTCCTGTAAAAGGAAAATTCTAATAACAACCAGACGAAGGAAGAGTTGTTTGATTTGGAGCAGAAGCCAGATAACCAGGCAGTCTCTTCTTCTATCTTTATTATTTTGTCCCATTCCCCTTTCCCCTCTCAGGACTTAGGGTATCCCTGTGACTGTGGGCTGCCCGGGGGTTCTGGGAGAGGAGTTGGGAAAGTTTCATCATTATGTTCCCGTGCAAGTTAAAGGTAAGGCACCTGACAGAGTGAAGTGCCCATGTAGTAAAACTTGCACCTGAGCAGAATGGCTGAAAGAATAAATTTACAAACCCTTGGAGAAGTGTTAGGGGCAATTCAGAAGGAACTAGTGGCAGTCAGGGAAGAGAATAAGGAGTTGAGAAGAGAAACTAGAGAGTTAGCCTCGAGGCTTAGTGGGATGACATCTGGAGAAAACCTTGTGTTTCCAGGCAGTGGGAATGAACCATCTGGGGGGACAGGAAGCTCCACGCCAAGAGTAACTTTCTCAAGTAGTTCACTCATTATCTCCAGTCATTCCATTAGCCCCTCCTGAGCTATTTAGTGGGGTCCCACAGAAGGCACACATTTTTCTAACACAATGTTCCTTGCATTTCATGCGTCGCCCTTCAATTTTCCATGATGCACAATCTCGCGTGGCCTTCATATTGTCACACCTCAGTGGAGATGCAGCATCTTGGTCAATGCCACTCGTTACCCGGGATGATGCACTGCTCTACAATTGTGAAGATTTTAAAAAAGAGTTTCTTAGAATTTTTGATAGGCGAAAATTCTCTCAAACAGTAGACAATGAACTTTTAGAATTAAGACAAGGAAATAGAGATTTTGTTGCCTATCTCGCTCAATTCAACAAGTTAGTAGTTGAAACAAATTTGCTGGAGAGCAAGAGAGCAGCAGTTTTCTATCATGGTTTGAAGAATGAACTCAAGGATGCTTTAGCGCAAATCCCTAACAGACCCACTGAGATATCAGCATTGGTGGACTTAATCTTGGAAATAGATTTCCGTCAAAGTGAACGAAAGAGAGAAAGAAGAAAAGAATTCCGGTCAAGCGCACCAAGATTTGACCGAGTAAGATTTGAATCTTCCAAGATGAGCGAAAATTCTCAAGGAACAGAACCCATGAAAATTGGAACCATTCGAGAACTGTTAACTAAAGAGGAGAAGGAGAAGAGACGACAGGGCAATTTGTGTCTATACTGTGGAGCAAGTGGTCACTTTGTGAAGATATGTCCTAAAAAACAGAAAACAGTGCTAGTAATGAGACAATTCTAAAAAGACACCAGCTAGCGAATACCCGACAATCCTCATCACCTCACTTAATTTTGTCCATGACCCTGAGATTCAGAAAAAAAATTCTGTCTGACATTTCTGTTATGATAGACTTTGGAGCCACCGGGAATTTTTGTGACCTGAAGTTTGGAGCTAGAGTTGGATTACGGGCCATCCAGAAACTCAAGAGTGAACCTGTACGTGCGGTGGATGGTACACATTTGTCTTCAGGGCCTATAGTGAGACACACTGAACAAGTGGAACTAACCTTCCAAGAAGGGCATACAGAAATGATTCAGTTCAACTTAATTGATGCCCCCCAATTTCAGATCATGTTGGGGTCGCCCTGACTCACAGAGCACAATCCAACTATTGATTGGAGTTCAAGAACCATAGTTATGGATTCGGAATTCTGCAGGGAAAACTGCTATGAGAAAAGAAACTGGTCTAGAGAACTGAGTGCGGCAACTTCATTGTGTAATTTGGAAGGGTCGGTGTGTGGGATAAACACTGAAGAGATTCCTCAGGAGTACAGAGATTTTGAAGACGTGTTCAATAAAACTGAAGCAGAGAAATTGCCACCACATCGTCCATACGATTGTAATATTGATTTAGAGCCAGGAAGTAATTTACAGTGCAGTCGGGTCTATGCACTAACGGAGAATGAAAATCAACATCTGAAGGAATACATTGAAAAGTATCTTGCAAATGGATTTATCTGACCATCCCAGTCCCTGGTATCGTCGCCTTTGTTTTTTGTCCTGAAGAAGGAAGGAGATTTAGGAACGTGCATAGACTATCGAGCAATAAATAAGATCACGGTAAAAAATCGTTATCCATTACCATTGATATCAGTACTGCTAGACCAGGTGAAAGGAGCTCAAATCTACACCAAGCTTGACTTTAGAGAAGCTTATCACTTGATAAGGATGAGAGAAGGCGATGAATGGAAAACCGCTTTTAGAACGAAGTTTGGCCTTTTTGAGTATCAAGTGATGCCTTATGGGCTCTGCAACGCTCCAGCGGCCTTTCAGCATTTTATCAACAGTGTCTTGGGGAGTTTATCGAGTTTATGCTTTTTTTCGTTTTACTGTACCACTTGTTGTGCCTCTCCTTTCTTTATTGTACCACTTATTGTGCCTTTTGTACCACTGCTGTTATTGTGCCATTCCCGCTCCCTCTGCCTGTTTTCCCACTTCCCTACCCGCCGCTGCTGCACCTGCGGCCCCTCCCCCTGCTGATTCCCGCTCCCGCCTCCCAGCTGTGCCTCCCTCCCCCTCCCCTATTTAATGGCGGCCGCTGCGTGGTGAGCGCGAGCAGGACCTCTGACCTCGGCCAGGGACCTGCTCTCTCCCTCTGTAGCTCCGCTGCTGTGCTGTGCCTCTGCCTTAGGCAGGACTTATTGCAGGTAGGGGTTCGAGCCTCGGCTCTAGACTAGGTTGTGCCCGTTCTTGGTTTTGCCCCATTGTCTCTCTGACTGCCTCTTCCTCATTGTGCTTTTTTTTCGTTTTACTGTACTAATTGTTGTGCCTCTCCTTTCTTTATTGTACGACTTATTGTGCCTTTTGTACCACTGCTGTTATTATGCCATTTCCGCTCTCTCTGCCAGTTTTCCTGCTTCCCCACCCGCCTCTGCAGCCCCCACGGCCCCTCCCCCCCACCGATTCCCGCTCCCATCTCCCAGCTGTGCCTCCCTCCCCTATTTAATGGCAGCCGCTGTGCGGCTGTGCGCAGCGGGCGCGCCGCTGGTGCGCTGAAGGCGCGCCAAAGGCAAGCCCATCTGTGCCCGTCCGCGACCCGACCGTGGCCAGCACCAGGAACCCTGGATCTACGACCCCCCACTGCTACAACTCCGCCACCCTACTCGCACTCAACTCCGGAAGGAACAACAACTGCCAGAGATCGACACCGAACACCACCCATGGCCAGTTCTCCTGCCGACACTGCCGACAATCCTTCACCATCGATAGCCCCCCCACGACCACCGAACCCACGCCGGACGCCCATACCACTGAAGCCCCGACGTGCATCCTCCTCAACGTGCGCTCCCTACACAGACACGCCATAGAGATCTGGGACCTACTCGACACCCTCTCGCCAGATGTCGCCTTCTTCACGGAAACATGGACCAACGCCACCTCCGCCCCTGACATCGCCACCACCATCCCTGTTGGATACAAGATCCAAAGAAAGGACTGCCCCCACCGCCCAGGAGGAGGACTCACCATCGCACACAAGAGCTCCCTCCGACTCTCCACCTCTAACACAAGCGACCCCCTCTCCAACACAGAGCACCTCCACTTCCAGATCCAGACCAGCCCCAGAACCACTCTGCGCGGGACCCCCGCCTACAGACCCTCTGGGCCTCGCACCTCTTCCGCCACCACCATTGCCGACCTCATCGCACCCCACACCATCGCCTCCATGGACTACATTCTCATCGGAGACCTGAACTTCCACCTGGACAACCGCAGCGACCCGACTCCACCGCCCTCCTGGACAACCTCACCAACCTCGGACTAAAGCAGCTCATCACCACCCCCACCCACAGAGCCGGACACATCCTCGTCCCCATCTTCGCAGGAGGGACAAACATCCACTTCAGCCATACCACACAGCCCCTCTGGACAGACCACCACTATGTACCCTTTACTTTCAACACCCCCACCGCACCCAAACCCACCCCGTGCCCGCCACAAAGGAACTGGAGTAAGATCACAGAGGAACACCTCAACACCACCCTCCTCCACGACCCCCCCTCCGCCACGACTGACGCCAACTCTGCAGCCAAAGAACTACACCGCTGGATCACCAGCTGCGCAGACAACCTTGCACCCATCCGCCACCCCGTCAGACAACGCCCCCTGAAGGCCGCCTGGTTCACCACCGACCTCCAAGAAGCCAGGCACTCCTGCAGACACCTCGAGAAACTCTGGAGGAACAAGAAAACCACCGAAGACCAGAACAACTACAGGAATGCCATGACTGAATATCACCAGCGCATAGGAGCCACCAAGCGGACCTTTATCAAGAACAAAATCCACACCAACGCCACTAACACAAAAGAACTCTTCAACGTCATACAGCAGTTCACCAAACCCCCCAGTGAAGCCACGGACGTCACACCATCCCAGGACCTCTGCAACAATCTCAGCTCCTACTTCCACCAGAAAATCAAGGCCCTCTACGACAACTGCAGTGAACAGACTCCAGACACCACCACCCTCTCCACCACCGACAACCAGCCCACCATCACCACCTGGAAACCGGCTACCACCGAAGACACTGCCACGACCATGAAGAACACCCACTCAGGAGCCCCCACGGACCCCTGCCCGCCGCACATCTACCACAGAGCTGCCACCACCATAGCACCCGAACTATGCCGGACCATTGCCGCCTCCTTCGAATCCGGCATCTTCCCCGATGACTGGAAGCGGGCAGAGGTCAAGCCCCTCCTCAAGAAACCCTCGGCTGACCCGATGACCTGAAAAACTACCGGCCCATCTCTCTCCTTTCCTTCGCAGCCAAAGTCACCAAGAGATTCGCCAACACCCAGCTGACCACCTTCATCAAAGAGAACGCTATCCTCAACTCCTCTCAGTCTGGATTTTGCAGTAACCACAGCACTGAGACCGCCCTCCTTGCCGCCACCGATGATATCCGCATGCTACTCGACCAGGGCCACACTGCAGCCCTCATCCTACTAGACCTCTCCGCAGCCTTCGACACCGTCTCCCACCGCACTCTCGCAGCCAGACTCCATGACGCCGGCATACGAGGAACCGCCCTCGACTGGATCCGCTCCTTTCTCACCGGCAGAACCCAAAGGATCAGACTCCCACCCTTCCTCTCTGAACCCACAGAGATCAACTGCGGAGTACCCCAAGGATCCTCGCTCAGCCCCACGCTCTTCAACATCTACATGGCCCCCCTCGCCGCCATCGTCAGACAGCATGGGTTCAGCATAGTATCCTACGCCGATGACACCCAGCTCATCCTCTGCCTCACGAAGAACCCCGAAGACACCAGACTCAGCTTCCAGAAAGGAATGAAATATGTCGCAGCCTGGATGAACAACAGCTGCCTCAAGTTCAACTCGGAGAAGACAGAGGTCCTCGTCCTTGGACCCTCCTCCACCACCTGGGACAACACCTGGTGGCCTTCTGCCCTCGGAAACCCACCCACTCCATCAGACCACGCCCGAAACCTCGGCATCATCCTAGACTCCTCCCTCACCATGACCCGCCAGATCAACGCCGTCGCCCCCACCTGCTTCAACTTCCTCAGAACCCTCTGCAAGACCTTCAAATGGATCCCCCCGAATGCAGAAAGACTGTCACCCACACACTCATAACAAGCAGACTGGACTACGGTAACGCCCTCTATGCCAGAATCAACAAAACCCTGCTACACAAGCTCCAAACCATCCAGAACACCCCAGCCAGACTCGTCCTTGGAACCCCACGACATGAGCACATGACTCAGTACCTACGAGACCTCCACTGGCTCTCCATCGAGAAGAGAGTAACCTTCAAGCTACTCACCCACACCTACAAATCCCTCCACAACATCGGACCCAAATACCTCAACGAAAGAGTCTCCTTCCACGTACCCAAAAGGAACCTCCGCTCTGCCGACCTCGCCCTGGCAGAGACCCCATGCATCCGCAGAATCAGAGCAGGTGGAAGAGCCTTCTCCTACATCGCTGCAAAGACCTGGAACAAGCTCCCAGTCAACATCAGACGCTCCCCCACTCTGTACACCTTTAGGAAGAGCCTCCAGACCTGGCTCTTCGACTGATCCGGAGCTGCACCCCCCCAGTGCCTTGATACCCTCACGGGTGAGTAGCACGCTTTATAAACCCTGATTGATTGATTGAATGTGCCATAGTGTATATTGACGATATTTTGATTTACTCCGCTTCAGAAAAGGAACATGAAGAACAAGTACGGAAGATTTTACAAAAACTGAGAGAGAATAAGTTATATGTGAAATTAGAAAAATGTGCCTTCAGTGTCAAGTCAGTGGAATTTTGGGGATTTGTGCTTTCACCGTCAGGGGTCACTATGGATAAACAGAAGATCAAGGCCGTGACAGAGTGGACTTCCCCGAATAGCATTAAAGAAGTGCAGAGTTTCTTTGGCTTCGCCAATTTTAATAGAAGATTTATTTGCGATTTCTCACACAAAATTCTACCACATATGCGTCTACTCAAGAGAGGAGTTCGTTTCTTTTGGACAGAAGAGGCTGAAGAGGCCTTTAAATCTTTAAAAAAGGACTTTACCACTGCACCCATACTGTTGCATGCAGATCCTTCTGAACCCTTTTTCTTGGAAACTGATGCCTCAGATCAGGCAATTGGGAGGGTACTTTCTCAGAGACATGCGAGAACTGGACAGCTTCAACCAGTGGCATACAGATCAAGGAAGTTGACGCCTGCAGAGGTGAATTACACCATTACTGAAAAGAAATTGTTGGCCAAAAAGGATGCATTCAAGGAATGGCGGCACTATCTTATGGGAACTAGGCATACTGTAACAGTGTTTACGGATCATCGAGACCTAACATTTCTAAAATCTGCAAGAGCCTTAACACCCCAGCAATGCGATGGTCACTGTATTTTGCAGATTATGATTTCGTTATCACTTACAGATCTGGAAACAAGAACGGAAAGGCGGACGCCTTATCCAAGGTAGATATTGAAGGCCCAAAGGAACCAATGGAAGTTCAAAAAATAATTCCAGAATCAAAAATCGTGGGAGCAGTGACTTGAGGGACAATAGAAGAACAAGTAATAAAAGCTATGAATTCAGAAGAAATACAAGCATGGACTAAACAAAAAGTAGGACGAGAAATCCGAAATCAGTTACCATTCCATGAAGGAGCCTTGTACCTGCCAACTCAAGAGTTACAAGACCAAGCCCTACAAGAATGCCATGATAGTCCGTTAGCGGGTCACAAAGGGATTCAGAAGACAGAAGATTTGCTCAAAAGAACGTTTTGGTGGCCACAGATGACTAAAGACATTCATACTTATGTCAAGGCTTGCGAGATTTGTGCGCGGGGAAAATCAGAACGGCAGGCCCCACAGGGCTTACTGCAACCCATGCCCACCCCTCCACATCCTTGGCACACAATCACCTTAGATCTAATTGTGGACTTGCCCTCCAGCCAAGGTTATAACACAATTCTGGTAATGGTTGATGCTTTCACTAAGATGGCCCATTTCCTAGCCCTTAAGGGAGTCCCTAGTGCAAAACAGTTGGCAGTCAATTTTAGCACGCATCTAGTGCGACTTCACGGTATTCCCAAAATTGTCAACTCAGATCGAGGTTCTTAGTTCTTGTCTCCCTTTTGGAAGGCTTTTGTGGAAGGGTTAGGAATAGAAGCTAGATATTCCACCAGTTATCCCCCGGAGACAGATGGGTAGACTGAGAGAATGAACCAAGAGCTAGAGCAGTATTTGCGGCTGTTTTAATTGGAGCAAGAGGGTGATTGGCTAGAGTACTTATGGGCAGCAGAATCTGCACATAATAATGCAAAAAAGGTATCCACAGGATATTCCCCTTTTACCTAAACTATGGGAGGCACCCGAACGCCTTAGTAAATTACCAAGAAGTATCAGTCCCAGCAGTGAAAGATATAGTACAACACCTAAAACAAGTTCATCATTCAGCAACAGAAAATCTAACACGGGCAAAAAAGAGCTATAAGATCCAAGCAGACAGAAAGAGACGAGAGGGTCCTTCTTTACAAGTAGGAGACAGGGTCTGACTGAATACAAGAAATCTTAGATTGAAAGGGAAGTGCAAGTTTCAGCCTCGATTTGTTGGCCCCTATAGTATCGAGAAAATTGTGAATCCAGTAACATTTCATTTAAAAATTCCACACAAGATGAAGATTCACCCAGTTTTCCACATCTCTTTGGTAAAAAAAGGTATCCCAAAATTTGAGAACAATCTTACCACCAAAACCGGTGCAACTAGAAACAGGAGTTGAGTTTGAGGTCAAAGGAATTTTAGATTGAAAAAGAGTCAAGAACAAACTTTATTATTTGATAGACTGGAAATGTAATGGGCCTGAGGAAAGGTCTTGGGAATTGGACACAGATGTGCATGCTCCCAGATTAGTAAAAGCCTTTCATCAAAGATTTCCAGCAAAACATCGGCCGGAAGGACCTCCTTTGCGAGGGGGTACTGTCAGAACTCATAAAAATGAGGGTTATTCCTTATGTTATTTAAGTTCTTGAGGTCGTTCAGAAACAGAGAGGAAATAAAAAAGAAATCAATGGAGAGAAGCACTAAGGAAAAGGAACTCCAAGATGGCGTCCTTAAACATAAACAAGAATCGCTCTAGTTGTTTTCAGAACCTAAGACTCAAGGTTCTATGTGGAGTGCTTGCTCCCCTGAAACGACGCACTTCACTAAAGTAATTTACCGAGTACACATCGTTCTGACCTGCTCACCTCATTATTTCTAGAGAGGTAGTTTTCGTCGTAAGCATCAAGTTTTTAGTACCGGCGGTGAAGTTTAGGATACCGTTGCGTAACCGTCGGGCTTCTGTTGTGTTATTTCTGAGGGAACAACTCTCCAGTGGAACAACCCCTCCTTCTGCGCATGCCTTGTTAATTACGGAGGGAGTTGTTGATCGGAGTCTGCGCCAAGTAATTCCAGTGAAACTACGAGAAGGTAGTGCACTTCGGAGTCTGCGCTCAAGCGGATTTTCAACTGAACTGCAAGCTCCGACTTCGACGGGAAGTAGCGTCTCGGTACTCTATTCCTCAAAAAATTTAAAGAAACTACTGCAAGTTGGAGAACAGCCTTCAACTATCTCAGAGGCAGAACTTCGATATCCTGAATACTTGAAAATTCAAAATTCCTAAACACACAAGCTAAGTGCAAATCTCACTACTATATACTAGAAAATCAGTAGTTAGTCAGAAGGAAAGGTATTATACCTAGGAATGCTCACCTGAATAGTTCTTTCTCTCACAAGTTTTCTCCTACCCTGTAAAAGAAAAGCCAAGGTCAGTAATAAATCTACAAGGCTTAATTATCTACGAATTGAAGCTTTCCAAATTATATTAGAAGATTTTTAGAGAGAAAAGACGAGAAGTGCTAGCCTGGGATATCAGGGTAGGTTAAGAGTGAATGAAATGGATATTTAAAAAGAAGTCAAGGAGAACAAAAATTAATGTTATTATTTAAATGTGCATGTGTTTATTTGTTTAGTTTCCCGACGCTCCTGTAAAAGGAAAATTCTAATAACAACCAGACGAAGGAAGAGTTGTTTGATTTAGAGGAGAAGCCAGATAACCAGGCAGTCTCTTCTTCTATCTTTATTATTTTGTCCCATTCCCCTTTCCCCTCTCAGGACTTAGGGTATCCCTGTGACTGTGGGCTGCCTGGGAGTTCTGGGAGAGGAGTTGGGAAAGTTTCATCATTCTGTTTCCGTGCAAGTTCAAGGTAAGGCACCTGACACCTATGAACAGGCTAACCTGTCGGGACCCATGGCTTCTTTTCAGTGGGAGGCTGGGAACACTTACCTTGGTTTCCTTGGGGATTACTTTGGGGTCCTTTTTGGAACTCCTTCTGTTTATCCTTGTCCCCCCTACTCTTCTGCTGGGGACCCTGCCCACCTTTGGTGGAGTCTCCCACATGACCTTTTTAGACCCTGGTACTGACCCAGCGGTCCGCCTCCACAGCAAGCTTCCTGGGGTCAGTCAGCTTACTGTCAATCAAGTGCAAGCATAGCTCTGGAAAACAATTATCTGACAAGTGCTCCCATGCAACCAAATCATAGAGCCCCTGCAAATCATTCACCTTGCTACCCTTCACCCAACTAGCCAATACTCTGCAAAAGTAGGACTCATTCTCCCCCCAAGTACTTGACTCCAGCTTCTTACAGTGTCTAAATTTCTGCCTGTACAGCTCTGGGGTCAAACCATACCTTGCTACTAAGGCTTCCTTCATGGGGGCATAGGACATCTGATCCTCAGTGGGCAATGCTAGCAATGTTTCCCTTCCTTCACTGATAAAGCGGCCCCACAACCCCGCTCCCCAATCTCTCTCAGGGACTCTGTGGGACCTCATCGCTTCCTCATAGGCCTTGAACCATTGACCAATGTCCTCATGCTTCATGAAATCCTTAATAACCTCCTTGGGGATGTATACCTTCCCTTCTCCAGGCACTGATGGTGCGCTGCCACCATTGGGACTGATCTCTAGACTTTTGGTTTTCAGATCCAACTCCCTCAACCCTCTTTCATGCTGTAAGAGCATCTTCTTCTCTTCCATGGCCAATTTCTGCTTCTCCAACTCCAACTCTTACTCTCCATGTCACACTCCTTCTCCAGCCTGAGCTTTGTAAGCTCCAACTCATGCACTCTGCTTCTGTCCCTGTCCTCCAACTCCTCTGGAGACAGACCATTTGAAGACACACTGCTGCCCCCCCTGGAAGGCAACTTCCCTCCAGTCAGGCCCAATAGCCCATCCTGCTGCCCATCTAAATTGTCTCCCTCCACCATATGCTCCTCTGTATGCTCACTAGCATTCCTTGATTCCAACCAGGCCCTCAGCACCTTTTGGTGTTCCTCCTTTCTGGTGAGGCCTCTCACAGAGATTTTTAGTTTTCTGCAGACAGCTTTAAGTTGTGGCACAGTGTAGGTATCAACCCTTTCCTCTTCAAATTCAATATCCACAGATGCAAGCAATGCTGGTTTACTCATGGTGAAAATTGGCAGTTCTCAAGATGCAAAAAATTCCAAGGAAAAAGTTCTACCAAATGTATGTGGTCGCGTAATGGTCTGCACTATACTAGTCGTGAACACCAATCACTGTATGTAAGACAAAAATGCATGTCCAGATCCTCACCGCTGACCACCAATGTTAGAAATGGGGGTCTCTAGTTGGCAGAGGTAGGTTCCTTGGTCCAAATAGGGACCCTTGCTTCTAGACAGGGTAAGGGGGATACACTTCTAAAATAACCCCTGCTCACCCCCTTGGTAGCTTGGCACGAGCAGACAGGCTTATCTCAGATGCAGTGTGTAAAGCATTTGTGAACACATACAGTAATACAGTGAAAACACTACAAATGGACACCCCACCAGTTTAGAAAAATAAGTAATCTTTATCTAAACCAAAACAAGACCAAATGACAAAAATCCACAATACAGTAATAAAAATATGACTTTCAGACGGTAGAAATAGTTCAGTTCAAAGCAAATTACAGATGTGACACGTTTCACACAAACTACCTTGGATGCGTCACGCAAACAAAAAAAGCGGGCCGCAGGGAAGGTGATGCTTCGGTTCCTTACACTCAGGGAAGGTAATGCGTTGGTTCCTTGCTCAAGGGGAGGTGATGCCTTGGTTCCTTACTGCTGCACAGGGGAGGTCACGCGTCGGTACCTTTCAGAAGAGGAGGTGATGCGTCGGTTTCTTACTGCGTGGCAAGGTGATGCCTTGGTTTCTTACTGCGTCCCCCAATGATGCTACAAACTTGGCGCCTCGATGCGATGCAACTCTCTGGAACAATACGTGGATTCTTGCAGCCGCACTTTGGAGATCAGTGCACTGGAAGCGGCGTGCGGCGATTTCTCGAGCCGCGGGCAGGCGCTGTGACGATTTCTTCGGCGATGCATCAGAAACAGGTGCGGATGCGTCTCGCTTCTCGAAGTTGCGTTACTTTTCCCAGCTCCCAGTGGCAAACAGCCTCCAGAGGTCCGAAACAACAGCAGACACCTCTGAGCAGGTCAGAACTCCCAGCAAGGAAGTTCAGGGGAGCTGGTGGTGAAGTCTTTGTGTCCCTGAGACTTCAGAACAGAAGGCAAGCTCAGTTTCAAGCCCTTGGAGATCTTCTTCAAGCAGGGGACACAGCAAACAGCAAAGTCCTTTTCTCCTTTCCTTGTCAGCAAGTAGCCACTGCAGGCCAACCCCAGACAGCAAACAGCACAGGGGCAGTATTCCTCCTCAGCTTCTCCAGCTCTTCTCCTTGGCAAAGGTTCCTCTTGATTCCCGGAAATGATCTAAAGTTCTGGGGTCTGGGCCCCAATATTTATACTACAAAATCCTTTGTTCTCTGGTGGCAGAGAATCCCTGTGCTTGATCAAAACCGGTTCTGTCCTCTCTGGTGCAGCTTCCTGGCAGGAGGTGGAGACAGCATTGTGGAAGGCAGACCAGGCCCATTCAGGTGAAAGGAAATCTCCTCCCCCTACTGTAAATGCAGCCCAGGTCTATTCAGCCCAGCCCTGACTCATCCAGACTCTCTGGAGCCACTGCACCTCCCCAGCCCCTGTCACTCCAAAGCCAGACAGTCAATACACATCCTAGCAGAGGAACACTGGATGGCTAAGTAAGAAAATACCTACTTTCTAAAAGTGGTATTTTCAAACAGAATGTAAAAATCACCCTCACTAAAAGATGCGTTTTAACATTCTGAGTTCAGGCATACTAAACTTTATTTTCCTACCTTGTTCCCTGGGGTAGTTATGTTTATAAGATGTTATAAGCAAACTCCCCATTCAATCCTATGGGAACAGGTAGCATTGAAATAGTGAAAAACGAAATTGGCAGTAATACACTATCAGGACATGCCACACACATCAGGGCATGTCCTACCTTTTACATACATTGCACCCTGCCCACAGGGGTACCTTGGGCCTACCTTAGGGGTGACTAACATGTAAGAAAAGGGAAGGGTAGGGCCTGGCAAGTGGGTGCACTTGCCAGGTCGACATGGCAGTACCAGACTGCACACAGGCTCTGCAATGGCAGGCCTGAGTTACATTTTACAGGCTGCTTATGTGGGTGGCACAATCAGTGCTGCAGCCCACCAGCAGCATTTGATTTACAGGCCCTGGCACACACAGTGCACTGTACTATGGACTGACTAGTAAATCAAATATGCCAATCATGGAAACACCAATCCATAACAATAATTTACAAAGGGAACACTTGCACTTTGGCAAAGAACAGCAGTGGCAAAGTGCCCAAAGCATCTAGACCAGCAAAACGGAGTCCAACACACAGCAAAAACACAGGAGGTCAAGGCAAAAAATATAGGGGAAACCCACGCCAATGGTGCCAGGTCTAACACCTGGTATAAGAGAGCAGCGTAGCAGACCTACGAGAAGCCTGCAAGGTCACAGCCAACTGTTCAGGGACCCCCAAACTGGCTAAGCCCCTCCGCTCAACTGCCATGCTGTCAAGTGCAACTTCCTTAAGGTGCCCAGGGGAAGAGCCGGAAAAGCAAACGGAGACAGAACCACATGAAGGACCCACTCCAGGTTGCCCCTCAACAAGTCCAGGAGAGGAAACCAATTTGCACGATGCCACCTGAGCGCAATCAACACCACCTGGGCCTCCTCCGGAGCCAAACCAGAAAAGCCCTGACCAGCTGGAATGGAGGAAAAGCGTAGAGCAGGCCCTGAGGCCAAGGACAGGTCAAGCCGTCTATCCCCCAACAAAATCATTCCACCTTGGCAATCCCTGGTCCCGCAAAAAGGTCCACCACCGGAAGGCCCCAAAGTACCACCAACTGGCGGAACAAACTGGGAAGCAGGGAGAAATCCTTGGATGAGAGAATATCCATGCTCAACAGATCGGCTTGGACATTCTCCAGCCCCCGAATGTAAAGAGCAGTCAGCCCCAGAATCCAGTCCTGAGTCCACCGGAAAATGTCTCAGGCCACCAGGTTCAGGGTCTTGGACCTGGTTCCCCCTTGCATGTTGACATAGGATTTTGCCACCAGATTGTCCGTTTGAACCACCACCATCTGTCCCTGCAGATCATCCTGAAAATGGAGCGGAGTGAGTCAAATCGTCCGCAACTCCCTCCAGTTTGAAGACTTCCAAGAGTCTTGCAGAAACCAGTACCTCTGAACCTGCTCTGACCCCAGCCATGCCCCCCAACCAGACAGGCTGGCATCTGACGTCACTACCAGCAGAGTCAGGGGAGACAGCAAGACCCCGGCCAGGAGATCCTGCTGGCAGAGCCACCAGGAGAGGCCCTCCGGGACTCGGTACATCATCCTTAGCAGAGCCAACAGATCCTGGGCCTCTGGAGACCACAAAGCCAGAACCCAGTTGGCCAGGTGAAGAAGGTGAAACCAGGCCCAGGGCACAAGAAACACCACAGAAACCAAATGCCCCTGCACCCTCAACCACTCCACCGCCAGAGGAGCCTCCTGAGACACCAAGGCCTGAACCTGCACCTGCAATGAGACCAGTCTCCTTTCGGATAGAGTAACATGGCCATCAAGAGTCTGAAACTGAGCCCCGATAAAGACCATGTCCTGAGAGGGGGAAAAATATGATTTCCCCCAATTTACCAAAAATATGTGTCCTTGCAGGACCTCCAAGACCCTTTCGACCTGAGTGACCAAAAGAGACTCCGTTGCCGCATGAAGCAAGAGATCATTCAAATAGGGATGAACGAACACGCCCTCCGCATGAAGGATAGCCATCAGTGGCGCCAGGACCTTCGTAAAGGCCCTAGGAGAGGACGTGAGGCCAAAGAAGAGAAAACAAAACTGAAAATGGGCGTCTCCCACCACGAACCTCACGAATCGCTGAGAGGAGGCTGAGACAGGGATGTGGAGATAAGCGTCCTCGAGATCCAAAGAGGCCCAAAAATCTCCTGGACATACAAGAGGAATAATCGCCTGAATAGTCAACATTCCGAAGTGACCAGCCCGAATCAAGGAGTTGACCCACTTTAGCTCTAGAACGGGTTGCAAACCCCCCAAGACCTTCTGAACCAGGAAAAAAATAATATTGGCCCCTGTGCCTACTTCTGACTCTTGCACCCTGCAAATGGCCTTTTTTGCCAGTAAATTCTGGACACCCTCCTAGAGTGGCAACCGTCTCAGTCTGGTGGCTGGCACAGGAGTCATACGAACACCCGTATTTGGGGGAACCTGCCAAAAGTCGATCCTGTAACCATTTTCCACAGTGTCCAGGACTCAAAGATCTGAGACATCCAGACGCCACACCAGAGGGACATGACTGATCCTGCCCCCCACAGGCATTGACCCCCCTAGACTGTGATTGTCAGGGGCCCTTCTTGGCAGTCCCCTTAGGAGTAGGGCCAGCACAATTAGGAGAAAAACCAGGCTGGAATATTCTCCTCCGGAAAGAAGGATGTGACTCACGCTTCAGGGAAGACCTGGAGGACCTACTCCAACCCTTACCAGAAGAGGAAGCACCACCCTTATAAGGCAAGACATGCTTCCACTCCTTGAAAGCCTTCGAAATCATGGCAGGCAATTGATCCCCACAGACAGCCTGGCCCTCAAAAGGCAGTTTCAACAAGGCAGCTTTCTTGCCAGGATCCGCCATCCACTATCTGAGCCACAAACACCGTCAGGCAGCCACCAAAGCCCCAGTGACATAGCCGAAGCCCGAATAATGTCTGAATAAATGTCTTCCAGCAGCTTAGCCTGTTGTTCCATTGCAGCTAACAGCCCTGAACACTCTGAACCATCCTGCACTGCCATGGCCAACTTGTCAAAATCCTGCACCAGAGATTGTGCAGAATAAGAGGAAAACAGACTCGCCCTCAAGGCCAAATTTTCAGCACCAAAGTCTTTCTTAAGGCCAGAATCCACCTTCTTGTCAGTAGCATCAGCCGGGGTACAGTCCTCCGACCGAATGGCAGTTTTCCCAATCAGAGTAGCCTGAATAGAATCCAACTGCACAGAGTGGGGGAAGGGGTTATCCCCTTCCACCATGTACAGTTTCTGGAGAAAGCGCAGGACCAGGACCTTGTCCACCTCTCGCCACTCCTGCATCACCATCTCCCGTAATGGGCACTGAAAAGGCATGCTCAACCGAGAGGGTCTCACATACTGGAGAAAAAGGGCCCCCCCTTCCTCTCCATGCTGGAAGGGAGGAAACCCCAAGTTGTCCCGGACATGCTCCAAAATGTCCCACATGTCCTCCCTATAGGCGTACTTCCCACCAGAGGAGGTGGAAGGGCCCTCCCTATCTGAAGGAGATGACTCAGCTTCAGGATCCACAATACGAGGACGGGAAGGTCCACCAGGCACCCTCGGATGCGCTTGTAGAACCTTGGATATAGCAGCCTCAATCATGCCCTAAACTTGCTCCCTGGACATGAGAGGCATCTCACACCCATCAGGACTCCGCACACGAGGCCTTTTCTGGGGCACGGGAGACCCATCCACTGAGGATGAGGTGGAGGACACCACATTGTTGCGCTTAAACAACCGCTTCCGACCCATGTCTGAAGAACAAGTGCACCCAACCAAATCACCAGCCCCAGAAATAGGCCCAGGGAAAACAAGCGCCAAACCAATGGGGACAATCGACGTCCCGAACACCAATCAGGACACAAAGAAAAACTGCTTAAAATAACCACTAACGGGATCAAACCGGTCTTACCGTCTTTCCCAAGCGCCCCTGGTTTCAGCGGATCCAGCCACACCGCGACCGTGACCCGGAAACACAGCCCCAGCCACCAGTGGACTGCCGGACTCCATCACGACGTCCACACGCAATCTCTCCACACCCCTCCAATGAGGAGCCGCAGGAGGCAGCTATGCAGCCAGAGGATCACCGCCCGATGCACTGCACTGACCGAGACCAGCAGCCGATGACCCCCTGGCCCCGCCATGGAGGAGAAAATAGCCAAGCTAAGTTTCACTCGGGAGACAAAAAAGAACAGGAGGTGGTGGGGGCCAGGGTGTTTTTATAAGCTGGGAGTGGGTCTTGGGGAGGCAAAGGGCCTCATTGGTTAAGAAGGAAGGCGAGGCAGGGACGTGAGGTAACAGCATATTCTAGAAGTCATTGGGATTCTTTCAATTGGTCTAAAACTAACAGGCCTTAAAGAAGTTTTAAAGTATATTTTTCTACCCTCCTCCAGTCTTCGATAATGTTTTGGAAAAGTGATGGCCAATGAGGCTCTTGAAACTCATTTATTTAGTACTTTGTCTTTTTTTTGCAGTTTCATATAGCGCCAACTCGACCCGCAAGTATTGGAGCGCTTTCCATGAGCACCAGTTACATTCCGCAAGGACAGACACATTCATTCTATAGATCCAGCATTTACCAATCCAAAATATGCAGGATTGGATGTTGGTACACGAGGTGACACTCTTACTGCCATGAAGAGAGTGGCTTATGTCCAGGCTGTGTGACACATACACAGAAAATAGTGCACGTGAACCCCCGTGGTAAAGTCACAACCCCGAGTTCTGTCTCCCACAAAATATTCTTGATTGTGATATGTTTGAGCGCTTCAATAGGCTGAAACACAAATACACAAATCAGAGAAACCGAGCACAGAGGATGAGAATCCATGTTGCCTCACCAACACAGAATCAACACTCAGACTTTCAAAATACTCAGAAACTCTGGTATCAGCAGAATGTATAATGAGAATACCCACCATGAAATTAACTCCACTGAAACTGAAGTCTGAGGAATTTTTCCATATGTTGGTACAGATAGTATGATGAGTGAATTGTTGTAGGTTTCTTTTTCAAGGTAAAGTTTTCACTCAGTGAGACTTCTTGGGTGAATGCTCAGTGGTAACTTAACAAGGTTCACGAAAAAAGAATGGCAAAATCAGATAAATAGCTTCTATTGGAAGTGGAATGTCACCTGCATGGTAAACAGTTGTGTTTGCCTCTTCCAATTACCCAACTGCTTGTACCTGGTGTCATGGCTTCTGTTTTTTGGTCCTGGTACCACACTAATCTAGTGTTTGCGCAGGGGCCTATCCCTGTCCTTGACTATGCAAGGTCCTGGACTTTTCCTGGGAACTGGAGGGGTTCACCAAGCTTGCCTTCATTTTAGATGAAAAACTACTGTCCCTATCAATGGATATAGCATGTAGAGTCCTGGTGGCAGCAAACCATGCTTTAATAATCAGTAGTGTAACCAGACTTTTTGATCTGAATCAATGGAGTGGAAGCCTATTGACCCACTTGTATAAAGTTCTGCCTCTGTGAGTGTGCCCAAACCTGTGTGCTAATATCCTTAACATGCATTAGGCCTGTGTGGTACATACATAGTATGTGTGAGTGAGCCAGAAAAATTGACGACAGTGAGGTCCATTTTTGATGCACTGGCATGGCATTGCTTAAGATAGTGGGTGAGGACTGTGCTTCCAAACAATGGTAGTGTATTGCTCACATTCCTGCCGCTGCTGAGAGGGACCTAGACACACTGAAGTGAGGAGAGGGGAGAATGGGCTTCTTTAGACTGAGGCCTTTTGGTTAGCAAACAGCTGCTGATTAACTTTCCTGAACACTGCCAGTTGGTGTATTGTAGGTGCAGGGGGTGAGACTGTGCACTCTGTTGGTAAATGTGTGGAAGCCTTTAAGTGAGGCCTGTCCTCTTGCCTTTCCCTGATTACTCCTTCAGTTCTGCTGACGATGGCCAGGTGTACTTCAGACCTCTTTGTTCCTCTGTTGTGGGTGCCCCAGAATAGAGACAACACTGCTGTGAGAAGCATCACTGCACAAAAGATGTATTTGAAGAACAGCCTGGAAATGATAATTGAAAGGAGAATCAGCTCAACCGCAGTTTAAGACAGTGGATTCAAATCTCCTGTCTGCTAGTTGTGTATAAAAGTGGCATCCAAACCACCCACCTTTGTTCCAGTTCTAAGTCCTCTATGAGCAAGGAAGAGTGTGCTTCGCGGAGTACGCAGAGGACAGCTGTGAAACCAGGGCTTTTGTCTGCTGGACAACCAGTCTACTAGAGTTGAGGGACCATCACCTGAAGTCTGGGTCTCTTGCTTGAGTCGGGCACCCAGGAGAAGCTGTGTATCTGTCCTTAATAACCTAGAAGCCTGTCAGTTTGCTGAGAGAGGAAAGAAGCCTGCCTACCCTGAAGGAAGGAGGAGAGACTGTAAAGGAAGGAACAAGGTTCAGTGTGTCCATGGTGGCTCTGGGGTGACCAGATGAAGCAGACTGCTGGACAGTAATGCAGGAGAACCCAGGTGCCAGATTACTCCCCAGACTGTCCAAATGACTCAGACTGGTACCACAACTCCATGACAATGTGATTGCCAAAGCCTAGTCAGAGCTGCGATTGCGTGTTGCCATTTGTCCTGTGTGGGGCTACATCTGCCAAAACAGTGACCAGTCCGTGCTGGGCTGCACCTGTTGAATTCCTAATCAGGCTATGTGGGGCCTGCATCTTCTGAATCCAGGACCACCTTATGCAGGGATGCATCTTCTCAGGTGTCAGGGTCTAAACCTGTGGTCCAGCTGGCCAGCTGGCCCCGGAGTGGGATATAGCTGTCTACTGCAAAGACCCCTAGGGGCAGCCCTTACCAACGGTTCTGTTGGGACTGAAGCATCTTAGGACTACTACTGCATGTGACTGCAAAGAAGTCGTCAAGCAGGCATGATGCCAAATGCAGCCCTGTGTATGAGGTCAAAGGGTACTGCCTGCCTCTATCCTGCTGCTTGTCAGAGAATGTTGGTCACCTCACCACTAGTGGACAGCATGAACATTTCCTGAAGAAGATTGACTGAATTGTGAAGCAGTCAGTGACTCAATACTGAGCGCATATATCCTGGTAATCCTGCTTACCCCTAGAGTGAGTGGGGAACCCCAGAACTGGAAAGAGAACCAGGGACAGTGAGGTCAATGAGAGAGCAGGGGTGGGTGCAGCACCTGCTAATGTAGCGCCCAGAAACAATGACTTAGATTTGTTCAAGGTAGTGTGTACTGGTGAGTGCCGTTTAGTAATTAAAGTACTTTCTTTCTAGAAAAGATAAGCACTTGGTGTCAGACCTGTCAGCTTTAGGATGCTAGTCCCCCAAACCTTTTGCCTGTTTACCTCCTCTTTTTGCTGATTATTTTTGTTGGCCTTAAGACTCTGAGCACTTGCACTTTACCACTGCTGACTGCTGACTTGGCATTTAAAACTCCTTGCCAAGACTCAAACTCCCCGTTTTATTACACATAGGTCACCCCTACTGTAGGCCCTAGGTAGCCCATAGTGCAGGATGCGCTGTAAGTAAAAGGTAGGACATGTACTTTTATGTTTTGCATGTCCTGGTAGTGAAAAACACCCCAATTTGTTTTTCACTACTGTGAGGATTACTTCTCTCATAGGTTAACATTGGGAATTCCTTGGTACACTTCTAAGCTGCAATTCCTTATTGTGAAGTAGTAGCTCTGTCATGTTTCATATCATTGGAATGGTAATAATAAATCCTCTTTACTGGTAAAGTTGGATTTAACATTACTATTTTAGAAATACCACTTTTAGAAAATTGGTATTTCTCTGATCTTAAAGCGCTGTGTGGCCTGCAGCCTGTCTCCAATACCCATCTGGGGTGGGTGACAGCTTGACTTTGTGCATTCCCTCTAGATAGCCACACACAGGAATGTTAGGTGTGTCTGAGTTCCCATCTGCATCCTGATGGTTCTTCCTGGGCAGGATGGGTGGGAGGAGCTGACACTTACACCGGAATCGGCAGTGTCCTGTCCTCACACAAAGAGTTGATTATCCACCTGTAGTGAGTCTGGGGCCAGGGCTAGTAAGAAAGGACCACTGTGTACTTCAAAGGCACAACTTTGAAGCCACCCCCACTTCACAGTCAGAACTGGGTATAAGTACTTGGTTTCTGACCCCACCAAATCAGCTTCTTTTTGGACTTTTGGCCCTGTGAAGAAACTATGTCAGGAAGAAGGACTGCTGTGCTGCTACAAATACTGTGACTCTGCTGGGCTGCTGCTCTGGAGGAACTGCTTTTCTGCTGAACTGCCCTGCTGCTTGCTTCCCTGTGACCCTGCTGAGGAAGAACTGGACTCTGACCCAGAGTGATCTCCAAACGCTTGTTGGCTTGCCTCCTGTTTTTGAGACTCAGGGATATCAGTCTCACCCCCTGCTCCTGTGCCTGGTCCATTGGAAGTGGACCCAGGTGCTTGCTCCCGCCGGACCGACACATCTCCTGTCTGCATGTAGCAGGAACGCCTTAAAGAACCGACGCATCGGTACCAACGCATCGCTGCTGCTACAGTGTGGGAAGATCGACGTATCCCCTTGACTTCGTGGAGAAACCCGGTGTATCATTTACGGAACCAACGCCTCTCAGCTCAGCGCATTGTCTTTGGAACTGGCACATCGCCATCACTGCATGAAGAAAATCGACGTATCACCTCTACTGCGGGATCGACAACTACGCATCGCTTTGCTGCACCCTGCATCTCGCTGTTGCGACCAGGATCAAGGTACTTTGTTCAGCAGGCCTTGCATGGCTCTTGCATACAGCCCATGCTTCATCGCAGTCAGCCTGAACTCTTGACTTTGCCCCAGTACAGCACGACCAGATATCCCCCATAGGCGCTCATTGTTTCTAGGCGCTATTTTTACATTTAATTTTTTTTAATTCATATCTCGACTTCTGCGTTTTGGATTTTTGTTGTTTTGGTCATGTTTTATTTAGAAAATCATATTCTGTTTTTCTAACCTGGTGTAGAAGCTTTTTATGGTGTTTTCATTGTGTTAGTGTGTGGTGTGTTGCACAAACACTTTACACATTGCGTCCTAATTAAGCATTCCTGCCCTATGCCATGCTACCAGAGGGTGAGCACAGGTTAATTTATGGTGTGTATCTGACTTTCCCTGACTAGGATTGTGATCCTTACTTAGAGGCGGTGCATGCCTCTGCCAACTAGAGACCCAATTTCTAACATTGGTGATCAGCGGTGAGGCTAGGACTTATGTTTATGCAGTACCATATAGTGACTTCATGTACACTACTACTCCATATCTAAGGCAGGTTGAATACTTTTCAATTCTCCTAAATTGCCATTTTAGATTTTTTGCAAAAACCATTTCTCTGTCTGGAGACACAGCGTCTGCACCTGCTAAGCTGGAATTTGAGCTTGCCAAACTGGAGACTTACAATATAGTCCAGCTCAAGGACTTTTGCAAGGGGATTGACCTGTCCATTAAAGGCTTCACCAGGAAGATGGAGCTACACAAGGCACTGAAAGCATGGGCAGAAGCTTGCAATGCAGGCCATGTGACCCCAGGAGAGGAGGGGCAAAACATTTAGGAGGATGAGGAGCTGATCCTGGATTCAGAGGAGGACCTGGGACTACCTGTGGAGAAGGAAGCAAGCATCCAGTCAGAAGCAGTGGTTGTCCCCAGGGCAGAGAGCAGCGTCTCATCCAGGAACCTGTCCCCAGAGGAGCTGGAGGACAGGAGGGAGGAGAGAAAACTGAAACTGGAGCTCGCTAAGTTGGAAAAGGAGCAGGCTCTATCTGAGAAGAGGCTAGCTCTAGAGGAGAGGAAGATGGCCCATGAGCTAAGCCTCAGAGAGCTGGACATAACAGTGCTACTGGTGGAGTCCAGAAGTAATGGTGGTGGTGTACCTACAGTGTCCACTGGTGAAGTAAGGGTCTGCATACCAAAAGACTTGGGGGTATATTCACAAGAACGTGCGCTAAACATCGCCAAAAAAGGCTAACGCAACTTTCCACATCGCAGCCTATCGCGGGAAAATAACCCAGTGTTAACGTGGAATTCACAACACATAGTCTCCCGAAACCGCGGCCAATGTCCGCGATACAACCACCGCGACGGAGATAAAAACACAAACCCCAATGCGGAAAAAGACGCGATGGGCCCAAACGCGATAACAAAACAGTGATAACCAGCGAGAGGCCAGCAATACCCACGCGTAATGCGGGAAAAAGCACAAGAACAGCATATGGAAAATGACACCAAAAAGGAAATGAACTGCGGAGTACCACGGATGCACCCTGACCGCCTGCAGAGGACAACATGAACCCCACAAGCCCCACGGAGGAACACCCAGGAATCCAGGGGCCGTGGAAGGGCAATGAGAAGAGGAAGAGGAAGACGGGGCACAGTCTGCAGGAAAACCAGATCATCGTCACGGATGGGATAGAACACCACCACCAACTGTACGTCACCCCCAACGTGTCATTGGCAACAAAGAGGCAAAGATGGCACAACATCATGGATCATGTGAATGCCGTCGCAGCGCCGAGGAGGACAGTGGAAGAGGACAAGAGGCGCTGTATTGATGTGAATGGCAAAACCAAGCAGAAACTCGCTGCCAACATGTAGGCAGCAACCCACTTCGGAGGAGGGGGGCCAGCAGAACACCAGGAGATGAATGACATGGAGAAAATGGTGGCCACAGTCATCAGTAGGGAGAGGGTGAAAGGAGTTGGGGATCCGGACACTGCTCAACATGACCCGATACCACATCAACAGGGTGCGTACCGACCAGGGAGTGGGGGGACGGGGGGAGATGGGCACAATGGCACACATGCACAATGAAGCAGAGCACACTGCACACCCACAATGACTCTGGATCATGTCCCTGATCCCACGGGAACACCTCAGCACACACACAAACACCAAGTAGTCCCACGTTCACCATGTGCCCAAAGGGGCCCCCACCCAAAACATCAACAAGCACACAACCAACACATGCACACGTGCGAAACACAGCAAACATGCATATGCGTCAGCCACATTGACAATGGAAGAGACACCACATGACGCGTAGCATGGCTGCAGTCCAATCATCATGACAATGTGCACGCCACAACACTGAGGCGGCTGAGTGCGGACCACAACCGGAAAGGAGCATGTCACACTCGGACACAACCACCTGCACAAACAACCCCTGACGTCAACAACACATCTGCGGACAAACCATGCCCAAGAGTCACAACTCGACAAAGAGCACAAGTAACCCAAATCTGCAACATCTCAGGACTGTGGAAGCACAGAACAGAATGGTACACCGCATGAAAGGGAATAGTGGCAGCCAAATCAGAGCCGCAGGAGCGACTCACCCACCATGCAGCATACGCACATAGGAATAAGTGCACCTCGACAGTGACAACATCATGGTACAAACAGCAACACCTCCACAGCAGAACACAGGACACAACTGGTGCCGCATATGTGCACAACATGGCCAATCAAATCTGGCATAGCAGGAAACTGTGACATGACAATGTACGAGTACAACCTGTGACCTGCAATAATTCTTTATTCACACATGCTGTGCCTGTGGACATTTAGTACTGTACCATGATTGCCAGGGACGGTCACAATGTGACATGCTCATGTGAAGAAATTGGCAATGAGGGTGTCCCTACGGGCTATTCCTGCCGCAGCTGCAGTGGGATGTGGGCCACCTGCCCCATCGTCCTCATCATCGACCGGTGCTTCTGGCACTTGGATCCATGGGGCATTGGTGCGTACTCAGATGTTGTGCAACACACAACATGCAACGATCATCTTGCACACGATGTCTGGCCTGTACAGGAGCCTTCCACCTGTGATGTCCAGGCACCTGAAACATGACTTCAACACGCCAAATGTGCGTTCCACGATGCCCCTGGTGCGTATGTGGGCCGCATTGTACTGCCTCTGGGCGGGTGTGTTCGGGTCTCGGAGGGGTGTCATCATCCAAGGGCAGAGTGCATATCCTTGATCACCTGTGACAGTGCAGAGAGAAAAGAGTCAATACTTGGTTCGGCATGATGTGTTGGCAGGCCCACTAGTCCAGTGACGCCTGTGCTGGCTGTGTGTGGGGTGAGTGTAAGCCAGCCCTCAGGGAGTGGTTAGTGCTGGTAACAACTACAACAGACATCAGGCACTCAGAAATCCAATGTTTGACCAGCAAAGGACCATGACTTGAGTTGCACAGAGTTAGTGGCCCCGGATGCACAGCGGCCGACACGGGCCAACCGCCACCGTACGCTGACTTGCGGGGCACTGGGGTAGGGTCATGAGAGCAGAGCAGGGTCTCGTAGGAATCAAAGGTAGTTTTCGCGGAGTGTCTCGGGGGAGTGTTGAGGGTGTACCCCCAGTGCATGATGCAGAGGGCACATACCAGCTGTGTCCGGCAACATGGCGGATATGGATGCCACAGACGCATGCCAAACACCAAGTCCGTACCTGCCAGTTGCTGATGACAACCCCCAGGCCACAGGCTCAGACAACAACAATGTTCTGCCGGAGGCTGACAGTGACTCATGGCGCACAGGGTTAGTGCCACCAGGTCAGTCCTTGCTAGTGTTCGACCTCCTCCGTAACGGTGATCCGTGTTTCCACCGGACTGAACCGCATCTTCCTCTTACTCCTCTCCCTGCGTTCACTGGCATGAACTCTGCCATAAATGAATCAAGACTCAGTTCTAGATGTGGGACCTACTGGACTGCAGTGTCGGCCGGTGGCAGCGGTGTGCGTGGACCAACCGCAGTTCAGCCAGCTCCTCCTGGAACTCCCACACACGGCGTTGGAATGTCATGTGGCGATGACGTGTGGTTCACGGAGGCTGAGGCACCAGAGCTGAGCATGTGTGCAGTCTGCGACGATGCCGTGTCCTGGCTGGTCCCGCCTTGATGTGACCAGTGTGAGGCCTGCTGGCCCTCAGTGCATGCCGTAGCCAGTAGTCTGCAGGGGCCCACATACACGTGTCGCCGGCTGGCGTTGAACAGGGTTAGTGGCACCACGTGTCACCGGCTGGGGTTGAACAGGGTTAGTGGCACCACGTGTCGCCGGCTGGCGTTGAACAGGGTTAGTGGCACCACGTGTCGCCGGCCTGCGATACGGAATTATGCTTCACTGACCGAAGGGAGTCTGGTGCTGTGGCCGCTGCCACGGACTTGGGGTCACTGCCATTCAAGACTCAGGACACAGTTCCACATGTGGGACCGACTGGGCCGAAGAGGACGCCGGTGGAGTAAGTCAGTTTAAAGAGGAGTACTGTGGGCCTGCGCTGTGGAGGCCAGCGATGGTCTGCAGAGGCTGCAAAGGTCACGGGCCTGGGGCTTGGAGCTTGCACCGGCACGTGGTGGGCCCTCTTTGACACATGCCGGTGTCGGCAGGTGAGCGGAGCCTCGTTGGTGCGCTGGGGCAGGCATGACGGGTCTGGGGACCAGCGGCCCGGGGTGCAGCAGGCGCACAGGGACGCAGGCACCGCCGCGCTCGGCGCAGGACTCGTGGCGGGCTGAGAGGCGCCGCCCTGGCAGACGCGTTGTCCATTCTGGAAGAGAACCACGCCCAGTGTGACGGTCTTTTTATTCACACCCCTACGCAGGCCTGGCATACGCAGGGCCAACCCACTCCGCCCGCGCATACAGGGGGGGACGTAACGTGCAACATTTCCGCGTTCGGCCCCACAGCCTGTGGGGACATGGTAGCGTCCACTGGCCACTACACTCCATGCACCAGCAGTTGATGTCCACATGGCCATTTCCGTGGTTTGCACACTGAAGTCTGTCCGGCACATCCACGCCACACCTGGCATTGGGTAGATTCACATTCCTTAGTCACTTGCTGCTCTCGCACATGCCTGCTCCATGCCTCTCCTCACATCCTGCTAGTGTGTGTCTGTGGTGCCATGCCGTGGCTCGGTTGTGGCCATGGCAAGGCCAAGTTCCCAATGGAGTCGTGTTGTCGTGTCTGGTCGGTTGGCATGTTGTGTGGCATGTTGAATGTAGTTGTGCTGCGTGCCCATTGCCAGTGTCGTGAGTTGCATGACTGTGGGCTGGAGGTGTGTGGGGTGTACATTTTGGACTTAGCAACGAGCACTGCATTGCCATGGGTGCCATCCTGGGAGCGATGGGTGATGATGGACTGTCGGGAGGTGTGAGTATGATGCACTCTGCCTGGGGAGTTGGCCACGACATTGTTGATGGGTCCCGTGCGGTCCACTATTGCCTGCACATTCATGGGATGGGTGTGCTTTCTGTGGTGGTAGTTATGTGCAGTGTCGGCAGGGGGCACGAGGGGTACATGTGTGCAGTTTATTGGCCCTGACACGTGAGGGAATGCAGCTAGGGCGTAGGGGCCTTGCTTGGTCTCCAGCTGCTCCTGCGCAGTGTGGGTGGAGTGGAGGGGCTGGGGTACAAGGCTGATGTAGGCATCCAGGACAGGTGTGATGACCTTGGATGGGGCTGGCTGTGTGACTCCTCCGACTCTGGCAGTTGTGGGTTGGCTGGTACCAGAGGCCGACATGTGCTGCGCAGCCGGCAGCTTTGTCTGCGAAGGGATGTTGGTTGTCCGCTGGGTTGGTACTGTCAGCAGGTGGGGGATGTGGGTCAGGATGCGGGGGTTGGTTGTCCTTTTGGGCCTGTGGTGGGCAATGTCCTCCTCTGGCGTTGGGTCTGGGCGGCAGGTGCGTTTCAGGTGGGTCCGCTGTCTTTGTGTATACTGCCTCTGTGGTGTTCCGGGGGGGGGGCCCTGGGGGTGGGGGCAGGCCGGGGGTGGGTGGCGTTGGGTGTTGTAGCCCTCATGGGTCTCGGAGCTGCATGATCATTGCCTCCATGGCATCTGTGGCTCTTCAGATGTGGCTCTGGGCTGGGCTCCCTTTCTACTGCAGGTGGTCGTCCTGCTTTACACCAGCGAAAGGCAGGTGTTAAATCCCTGCTGCTACCGCGGCTTATCACGTGCTTTTGACTCGCATCGCAGATCTGGCAGTTCGTTGTGAAAGTGGTGTTGTGGTGTTTTCGTGTGTTTTTGCACGGGAACGCCTGCTCTGCATCTCATTGGAGTTAGTTGGTGGTGTCCACCGTGGGAATAAATTTTGGGGCACTTATCGCAGGACTACTGGGGATGTCTGCAGTTTGCACCCGCTTGTGAATGGGGTGTTAAATCTATCTCCACTTTTGATGAGTTAAGGTGGAGATAAATCAGAGATAAGTCCTTGTGAATATCCCCCTTGGTGTCCAGTTATGTGGTGGGTGATGACATAGACAAATGGTTTGCAGCCTATGAAGTGGCTGTAAGGGTACACAAGGTTCCTCAGGAGTCCGGGGGTAGTTTGTGGAGGTACATGCCTACAGTGGGGAGGGACATGCTCTTAACACTGGAGGTAGAGGAATAGACACACTACACTGCAATGAAAGCCATTCTAGTAAGAAGGTTTGGTCTGACCTCTGAGAAATATAGACAGAGATTCAAAGGGCATCCACAAGATCTCATCACAAAAAAGGGTCAATTTCCTAGACTATGCTAGCAAGGCACTGAAGGGCTGGGTAAGGGTCAGCAAGGTTGATGATTATTCAGGGCTGTCCAAATTAATTTTGAAGGAGCACAAGCTTGATACTTGTTTTCCAGAGCTGCCCCAGCACCTGGTTGATAGCAAGCTGACTGACCCCAGGAAGCTTGCTCTGGAGGCAGACATCTGAGTCAGCACCAGAGTGTCCAAAAAGGTATCTGGGGGACTTCCAAAAGGGTGGTCAAGGTTCCCACCAGAAGAAGGAGGGAGGGGAAAAAAGAAAGAGCTCTCTCAGGGCCCCCTAAGCAACTCACAGGGGAAAGGTCAATTCCCAATGTGGCCACCAGAAGAGCTTCCCTGACAAGAGTCAGCCAAAAACTCCCCAGTGCTATGAGTGCTTTGAGAATAGACACTACAAGGGGGATCCCACGTGCCCAAAAAGAGCACAACCTCCCACTGGAGGAAAAGTCCCAGTGGTGGTGAGTGTAGTGCTGGCGGAGGAGTTTGTCAATGTAAGTGGGGGGAGTTCAGTGAGGTTATCCTAGTGCCCTTGGGTGACAGTGAGATGGTTCCTAAAATCCATGTGCTATCAAATACTGCAGAGCATAGGCAATGGGTTGCCAACAATGGGCAAGGTGTTGAGGCTCTAAGGGACGCAGGTGCCAGAGCAGGTTATACCCAATGCATTCAACCAGGCAGTGGTGGCTGACAACAGTGAGGGTCACTACCCAGTGGCCCTTGTTCCATTTAAGTGGGGGGTGTCCCAGGTGTTCTGAAAGTTGCAGTGAGCCCTGCCATGCCTGTGGACTGTTTGTTAGGTAATGACCTTGATTATACTACCTGCAAGGAAGTGGAGCTCAAAGCGCACCTGGAAATGTTAGGGTTGCCTGAGAGGATATATGCTACCACCAGACCCATGGCTGCCCAGGATGGGATTCAAGATGGGCTGGAGCCTGGAAACATGGCCCAGCCAGCTGCTAAGAAAGGGAATGGCAGAGGGCGTGGGAAACCAGCCCCTGAATGTCTCCCAGTTGAGGTAGATAAGTCCCCTGCAGTGGCCACCACGGTGCCCACAGAGAGGGGAATTGCTCCCCTTGGTGACCTGCCAGAGCTTGCTGGATGGCAAGTGGAAGGAGGACCCACCAAGGAGGAGTTCTGTAGGGCACAGAGATTGTCCAACCCTGGAGGGTATGAGGCAACAGGCCAAAGCCCAAGCAGCAGGTGATGCCTGTGGGAGTCATCACATTTACTATGAGGATAACCTCCTTTACAGTGAGCCTAAGACTCCTGTGCATGGGACAGCAAGGGCCCTGGTGGTCCCCCAATGCTACAGAGCCTTCCTTTTAGAGATGGCTCATGACATACCCCTGGCAAGGCATCTGGGCCAAGACAAGACCTTTGCAAGGCTTGTCCCCCACTTGTATTGCCCTAGGAAGAAGATTTCCTCAGATGCTTTCTGTAAGACTTGCTTGACCTTCCAGGCCAGTGAGAAGACAGGACAGAGGCTAATAGCCCCCTTTCTTCCCTTGCCTGTCGTTGGCACACCCTTTGAGAGGGTGGGCATTGCCATTGTGGGGTCTATGGATCCCCAGATTGCCTCTGGCAACAGGTTTATCCTGGTTCTGGTGGATCATGCCACAAGGTATCCAGAGGCTATACCTCTGAGGACTGCACCTGCACTGGCTAAGGCCCTAATTGGGATTCATACCACAGTGAGTTTCCCCAGGGAAATGGTGTTTGACAGGGGCACCAACTTCATGTTTGCGTACATGCAGTCAATGTGTAAGGAGTGTGGAGTGACTTACAAGTTCTCCACCCCATCCCATCCGCAAGCCAATGGGCTTGTTGAAAATTTCAACAACACCCTGAAGGGCATGATCAAAGGCCTGCCTGAGGCCTTGAGGCATAAGTGGGATGTCCTCTTGCCATGCCTTATCTTTGCTTACAGAGAGGTGCTACAGAAGGGTGTTCACTTTAGCCCCTTTGAGCTTCTGTATGGGCACCCTATAAGAGGACCTCTGAGTTTGGTAAAACAAGGGTGGGAGCAAACTCCCAGGAAGATTCCCCAGGATGTAGTTAGCTTCATGCTGGCCTTCAGGAGCCAAATGGCTAAGTTGCTGAAGCAAGCTTCTGACAACGTATAAGCCAGTAAGGAAGTGATGAAGCAGTGGTATGACCAAAATTCTACCCCTGTAGAATGGCAACCTGGGAAGAAAGTGTAGGTGATGGAACCTGTGGAGCCCAGGCCCCCCAAGACCTTTGGACTGGGCCCTATGAGATTGTTGAGAGGAAGGGTAAGGTCACTTACCTGGTGGATCTCAAGACCCCCAGGCACCCCAACAGGGTGCTCCATATGAACCATCTCAAACCACACTTTGAGGGGTCTGAGCTCACCAGGCTGTTGGTGACAGATGGTGGGAAGGAATAGGAGAGTGAACCTCTCCCTGACCTCTTAGCCTCCCAGGAGAAAGATGGATCTGTGAAAGGTGTAAACCTTTCCCCCAGTGTAAGACGCTGGCTCTCTATATAGTGCACTGAAACCAAGTACACTGTGCAGAGTCCAGTGAGTCCAGTATTGGTATACAGAGGCAAAAGTATATAATTCTTACGGTCTATTTGTGGTAGTATGGGCGAGCAGTTAGGCTTATCAGACGGTAGTGCTAAGCATTCGTTGTACTCACAGAGGCAATAAATGAGACACACACTTAAAGAATAAATCAAGACCAATTTGTAAAAATAACACTGATTTTTATATAATTTTTAAGAACAAGAACTGCATTCACTGCATACTTATTTTGTTATGAATTTTCAAAGTTTGGAAAATAACTCACAGTTGTGTACAAATATGCAAACTGCATTCCTATGTAAGAAAACTTAAAAATGCTTAGAAAATCTTACAGTTGGTTTTCGGGGTTCACCTTCTGGCTTTAGGGTAGTAGCAAACCCAGGTCCAATGATCCAACAGCGGGTCATTGGGAGCGTCCGGGATTCGTCCGGGAGCAGGGTGCTGAGGTCGTTGGTAGCAGGCGCTACAAGAAGGGGGGCGACCTCAAAACAGGCTGCACCAGGGTCCGAGGGATCCCAAATGAGGGATCAGGTCACAAGGGCCTTAGGACCACAGGTGCACAGCTGGTTTATCAGTACCCAGGCCGGGCAGGCTGGGTGCAGAGCAGGTAGGTCAGCCGGGCTCTGTGCGTCAAGGTGGTCTTCGAGGTCATGGGCAAGCAGGTTGCAGGGATGATTTCCGGACAGTTGGGCAACTCACAAAGTAGGTCTCAGGGGTTCCAATGTCCCTCAATGGGTGCTTGCTTCCTTGACTGTTGGAGTCCGGATTGAACTCTTTGTCTTGGTGTAGGTTGCATGGGGTACTGTACCCCAGGTATTGCTCTGGCATGGTTTCGTTAGGTCCTGGTTACTTCACACTTGGTGTGGAGGCAGATCTGACCCTCCCAAGCTGGTGTACCTCTTGTGGTTCAGTTGCTGCATTGGAGTCGCCGGGGAGCAGCAAGTCGGTAAGCCGGACTCTGCAGGGTCCATGCAGGCGATCTGCAGGGGAGTATCTCCTCTACCCCAAGGGAGTTCTTCCATGATTAGCAAAGGTCTGGAGATCCTCTGCAGTTCTTAGAAGCCTCACAGTGGCAGGACGAGGCAGCACATCTTACATAACTAGTGTGTCTACTGAGGGTGGGCGGTAAACTCTGCTCCACCGGCAGAGTTCACTGAGCTTTTGTCACTCTGCACTCCACTTGGAGGACCAAACTGGGTAAAAACTCTGCCTACACGGTGTAGCGGAGTTTCCCGGCACCCACCACTACTAAGACAGCGCTGACAAAGCTGTTAGTGCCTGGATGAGACCACTTAAGGCTCCTTCATCGGCGCTTCCCCTTTGTTATTCTACCTCTTTCGTTTATCCCAGCATTCCTCCAATAGATTAATCAATAGCCATTTTGTGATCTTCGGCTCCCAGCTGGGGCTGCACACAACACACAGGAAAGTGAGTTCAGACGCAAATTGCTGCCTTCCTTTCCCTCACCCCGTGCAATGTTTGCACTGCTGCTAATGCACGCTGTTTGTGGTGACAGGAGGTGTCGAAAGCAGGCGCCGTTTCTGCGATCACCCCCACCCGTAGCAACTCTGTCACTCAAGAGGAGAGTTCCTCTTTTTCAACAAACATGTTACTTTCTCTGAACTTTCCCTTAACTTTTTTCTTCCTAAAATGCCTCACGTCAATCTAAATGAATCAGCAAACACGTCTCCTCATTTCTGGAATAAAACTGCCCTCTCTCGATTTCCCACATTTATCAAGGTGCAACAAATCATTTCCTTCTGTCTGATAACTATTTATTCTTGAATGAGCTCTAACTTGGCCCTCTCTGCACCCTCAGCCACTGGCAGCAGTACTGTAGCTCTGGTGGGGCGCACCTCCAGGTCAGCTTCATCTCACCTGCATGCTCTGTAGTGCTCTGGCATGCTCTCGGGTTCTCTGGCCCTCACCTACAAGCTCCCTGGTGCTCTCGCCCTCACCTGCATGCTCCCTGGTCCTCTGGCCCTCACCTGCATGCTCCCAGGTGCTGTGGGGTTCTCTCTCGTCCTCCCTCCAGGTACTCTCTTTGTTGTAAGCTTCTCTAGCCCTCACGGTAACATTGAAGACGGGCAAGCAGCATTTCACCACAAAGCAGTTCTGGCGGCGGCCCTGTTGAAATGTTCTGGCACCGCTCACTTTTCCATGCAAGTTCTAAGTGCCAGTGCTGCGTTTGAGCTCGGCACGGGTCATATAAAGACAAAGCTGATATGTGTGATTAATCGAATGCTACTATACTGTTATTGTCCTCTATACGACATTTTTCAAGAGGGTGTACCCTCCCATTTATATCAGTACAGTCTTGGTGTCTGAATAAGACCATGCTGTCGTATGACTGTGATGCTGCAAAATTGCTCACTCATTAAAAGTGATGTCGTGGGGACAAGGGGAAGTCAATAGGCTGTACAGAGATGAGGTTGGCACCTCTGAAAACAATATTGTAGGGACGAAGATGATTGTTTCCGAATGGCAGCCGCCTAACAACCGCCTCACTGAATACATTCTATATTATGGAAACAAATGAAGGACTTTATGATTGTAGCGGTGCTAGTGGCAGCCATTTGGAATGGTCTTGGCCTGGCCTGTTTTCTACTTTACCACGTTCTGAGGGATAAATAAAGATAGGTGTGCTCCTTCCCATTTCAAATGCAAAAACAACAGTTGATGGACAGAATGCAGAACAATGTCATACATTCACCCTAGTACAGAGATCTGGGCCTAAATCCATCATTTTTTTGCTCACCATGCCATTCCAGTTTGAACCCAGCCATATGCAAATCAGTCTTGACCCTGTGCCTCATGGGAACAGTCCAGCCCGAACTGCCAAGCCAGGTCCTCCCTGGACTGGAAACAAGCATCCTAGGAACGGTTTCGGGGTTTCACCCCTCTTCAGCCAGGATAGCTTGATTCCAGTGGCATGGAGAGCACAGGACCCACATCTGGGCATACCCGTCCCACTCGGGGTGACAAATGCAAAAACAACAGTTGATGGACAGAATGCAGAACAATGTCATACATTCACCCCAGTACAGAGATCTGGGCCTAAATCCATTATTTTCTTGCTCACCATGCCATTCCAGTTTGAACCCAGCCATATGCAAATCAGTCTTGACCCTGTGCCTCATGGGAACAGTCCAGCCCGAACTGCCAAGCCAGGTCCTCCCTGGACTGGAAACAAGCATCCTAGGACCGGTTTCGGGGTTTCACCCCTCTTCAGCCAGGATAGCTTGATTCCAGTGGCATGGAGAGCACGGGACCCACGTCTGGGCATACCCGTCCCACTCGGGGTGACAAATGCAAAAACAACAGTTGATGGACAGAATGCAGAACAATGTCATACATTCACCCCAGTACAGAGATCTGGGCTTAAATCCATCATTTTTTTGCTCACCATGCCATTCCAGTTTGAACCCAGCCATATGCAAATCAGTCTTGACACTGTGCCTCATGGGAACAGTCCAGCCCGAACTGCCAAGCCAGGTCCTTCCTGGACTGGAAACAAGCATCCTAGGACCGGTTTCGGGGTTTCACCCCTCTTCAGCCAGGATAGCTTGATTCCAGTGGCATGGAGAGCACGGGACCAATGTCTGGGCATACTCGTCCCACTCGGGGTCACAAATGCAAAAACAACAGTTGATGGACAGAATGCAGAACAATATCATACATTCACCCCAGTACAGAGATCTGGGCCTAAATCCATCATTTTTTCCTCATCATGCCATTCCAGTTTGAACCCAGCCATATGCAAATCAGTCTTGACCCTGTGCCTCATGGGAACAGTCCAGCCCGAACTGCCAAGCCAGGTCCTCCCTGGACTGGAAACAAGCATCCTAGGACCGGTTTCGGGGTTTCACCCCTCTTCAGCCAGGACAGCTTGATTCCAGTGGCATGGAGAGCACGGGACCCACGTCTGGGCATACCCGTCCCACTCGGGGTGACAAATGCAAAAACAACAGTTGATGGACAGAATGCAGTACAATGTCATACATTCACCCCAGTACAGAGATCTGGGCCTAAATCCATCATTTTTTTGCTCACCATGCCATTCCAGTTTGAACCCAGCCATATGCAAATCAGTCTTGACCCTGTGCCTCATGGGAACAGTCCAGCCCGAACTGCCAAGCCAGGTCCTCCCTGGACTGGAAATAAGCATCCTAGGACCGGTTTCGGGGTTTCACCCCTCTTCAGCCAGGATAGCTTGATTCCAGTGGCATGGAGAGCACGGGACCCACATCTGGGCATACCCGTCCCACTCGGGGTGACAAATGCAAAAACAACAGTTGATGGACAGAATGCAGAACAATGTCATACATTCACCCGAGTACAGAGATCTGGGCCTAAATCCATCATTTTTTTGCTCACCATGCCATTCCAGTTTGAACCCAGCCATATGCAAATGAGTCTTGACCCTGTGTTTCATGGGAACAGTCCAGCCCGAACTGCCAAGCCAGGTCCTCCCTGGACTGGAAACATGCATCCTAGGACCGGTTTCGGGGTTTCATCCCTCTTCAGCCAGGATAGCTTGATTCCAGTGGCATCGAGGGCACGGGACCCACGTCTGGGCATACCCGTCCCACTCGGGGTGACAAATGCAAAAACAACAGTTGATGGACAGAATGCAGAACAATGTCATACATTCACCCCAGTACAGAGATCTGGGCCTAAATCCATCATTTTTTTGCTCACCATGCCATTCCAGTTTGAACCCAGCCATATGCAAATCAGTCTTGATCCTGTGCCTCATGGGAACAGTCCAGCCCGAACTGCTAAGCCAGGTCCTCCCTGGACTGGAAACAAGCATCCTAGGACCGGTTTCGGGGTTTCACCCCTCTTCAGCCAAGATAGCTTGATTCCAGTGGCATGGAGAGCATGGGACCCACGTCTGGGCATACCCGTCCCACTCGGGGTGACAAATGCAAAAACAACAGTTGATGGACAGAATGCAGAACAATGTCATACATTCACCCCAGTACAGAGATCTGGGCCTAAATCCATAATGTTTTGCTCACCATGCCATTCCAGTTTGAACCCAGCCATATGCAAATCAGTCTTGATCCTGTGCCTCATGGGAACAGTCCAGCCCGAACTGCCAAGCCAGGTCCTCCCTGGACTGGAAACAAGCATCCTAGGACCGGTGTCGGGGTTTCACCCCTCTTCAGTCAGGATAGCTTGATTCCAGTGGCATGGAGAGCATGGGACCCACGTCTGGGCATACCCGTCCCACTCGGGGTGACAAATGCAAAAACAACAGTTGATGGACAGAATGCAGAACAATGTCATACATTCACCCAGTACAGAGATCTGGGCCTAAATCCATCATTTTTTTGCTCACCATGCCATTCCAGTTTGAACCCAAACATATGCAAATCAGTCTTGACCCTGTGCCTCATGGGAACAGTCCAGCCCGAACTGCCAAGCCAGGTCCTCCCTGGACTGGAAACAAGCATCCTAGGACCGGTTTCGGGTTTCACCCCTCTTCAGCCAGGATAGCTTGAGTCCAGTGGCATGGAGAGCACGGGACCCACGTCTGGGCATACCCGTCCCACTCGGGGTGACAAATGCAAAAACAACAGTTGATGGACAGAATGCAGAACAATGTCATACATTCACCCCAGTACAGAGATCTGGGCCTAAATCCATCATTTTTTTGCTCACCATGCCATTCCAGTTTGAACCCAACCATATGCAAATCAGTCTTGACCCTGTGCCTCATGGGAACAGTCCAGCCCGAACTGCCAAGCCAGGTCCTCCCTGGACTGGAAACAAGCATCCTAGGACCGGTTTCGGGGTTTCACCCCTCTTCAGCCAGGATAGCTTGATTACAGTGGCATGGAGAGCACGGGACCCACGTCTGGGCATACCCGTCCCACTCGGGGTGACAAATGCAAAAACAACAGTTGATGGACAGAATGCAGAACAATGTCATACATTCACCCCAGAACAGAGATCTGGGCCTAAATCCATCATTTTTTTGCTCACCATGCCATTCCAGTTTGAATCCAGCCATATGCAAATCAGTCTTGACCCTGTGCCTCATGGGAACAGTCCAGCCCGAACTGCCAAGCCAGGTCCTCCCTGGACTGGAAAAAAGCATCCTAGGACCGGTTTCGGGGTTTCACCTCTCTTCAGCCAGGATAGCTTGATTCCAGTGGCATGGAGAGCACGGGACCCACGTCTGGGCATACCCGTCCCACTCGGGGTGACAAATGCAAAAACAACAGTTGATGGACAGAATGCAGAACAATGTCATACATTCACCCCAGTACAGAGATCTGGGCCTAAATCCATTATTTTCTTGCTCACCATGCCATTCCAGTTTGAACCCAGCCATATGCAAATGAGTCTTGACCCTGTGCCTCATGGGAACAGTCCAGCCCGAACTGCCAAGCCAGGTCTTCCCTGGACTGGAAACAAGCATCCTAGGACCGGTTTCGGGGTTTCACTCCTCTTCAGCCAGGATAGCTTGATTTCAGTGGCATGGAGAGCACGGGACCCACGTCTGGGCATACCCGTCCCACTCGGGGTGACAAATGCAAAAACAACAGTTGATGGACAGAATGCAGAACAATGTCATACATTCACCCCAGTACAGAGATCTGGGCCTAAATCCATAATTTTTTTGCTCACCATGCCATTCCAGTTTGAACCCAGCCATATGCAAATCAGTCTTGACCCTGTGCCTCATGGGAACAGTCCAGCCCGAACTGCCAAGCCAGGTCCTTCCTGGACTGGAAACAAGCATCCTAGGACCGGTTTCGGGGTTTCACCCCTCTTCAGCCAGGACAGCTTGATTCCAGTGGCATGGAGAGCACGGGACCCACGTCTGGGCATACCCGTCCCAATCGGGGTGACAAATGCAAAAACAACAGTTGATGGACAGAATGCAGAACAATGTCATACATTCACCCCAGTACAGAGATCTGGGCCTAAATCCATCATTTTTTTGCTCACCATGCCATTCCAGTTTGAACCCAGCCATATGCAAATCAGTCTTGACCCTGAGCCTCATGGGAACAGTCCAGCCCGAACTGCCAAGCCAGGTCCTGCCTGGACTGGAAACAAGCATCCTAGGACCGGTTTCGGGGTTTCACCCCTCTTCAGCCAGGATAGCTTGATTCCAGTGGCATGGAGAGCACGGGACCCACTACTGGGCATACCCGTCCCACTCGGGGTGACAAATGCAAAAACAACAGTTGATGGACAGAATGCAGAACAATGTCATACATTCACCCCAGTACAGAGATCTGGGCCTAAATCCATCATTTTTTTGCTCACCATGCCATTCCAGTTTGAACCCAGCCATATGCAAATTAGTCTTGACCCTGTGTTTCATGGGAACAGTCCAGCCCGAACTGCCAAGCCAGGTCCTCCCTGGACTGGAAACAAGCATCCTAGGACCGGTTTCGGGGTTTCATCCCTCTTCAGCCAGGATAGCTTGATTCCAGTGGCATGGAGAGCACGGGACCCACGTCTGGGCATACCCGTCCCACTCGGGGTGACAAATGCAAAAACAACAGTTGATGGACAGAATGCAGAACAATGTCATACATTCACCCCAGTACAGCGATCTGGGCCTAAATACATCATTTTTTGCTCACCATGCCATTCCAGTTTGAACCCAGCCATATGCAAATCAGTCTTGATCCTGTGCCTCATGGGAACAGTCCAGCCCGAACTGCCAAGCCAGGTCCTCCCTGGACTGGAAACAAGCATCCTAGGACCGGTTTCGGGGTTTCACCCTCTTCAGCCAGGATAGCTTGATTCCAGTGGCATGGAGAGCATGGGACCCACGTCTGGGCATACCCGTCCCACTCGGGGTGACAAATGCAAAAACAACAGTTGATGGACAGAATGCAGAACAATGTCATACATTCACCCAGTACAGAGATCTGGGCCTAAATCCATCATTTTTTGCTCACAATGCCATTCCAGTTTGAACCCAAACATATGCAAATCAGTCTTGACCCTGTGCCTCATGGGAACAGTCCAGCCCGAACTGCCAAGCCAGGTCCTCCCTGGACTGGAAACAAGCATCCTAGGACCGGTTTCGGGGTTTCACCCCTCTTCAGCCAGGATAGCTTGAGTCCAGTGGCATGGAGAGCACGGGACCCACGTCTGGGCATACCCGTCCCACTCGGGGTGACAAATGCAAAAACAACAGTTGATGGACAGAATGCAGAACAATGTCATACATTCACCCCAGTACAGAGATCTGGGCCTAAATCCATCATTTTTTTGCTCACCATGCCATTCCAGTTTGAACCCAGCCATATGCAAATCAGTCTTGACCCTGTGCCTCATGGGAACAGTCCAGCCCGAACTGCCAAGCCAGGTCCTCCCTGGACTGGAAACAAGCATCCTAGGACCGGTTTCGGGGTTTCACCCCTCTTCAGCCAGGATAGCTTGATTCCAGTGGCATGGAGAACACGGGACCCACGTCTGGGCATACCCGTCCCACTCGGGGTGACAAATGCAAAAACAACAGTTGATGGACAGAATGCAGAACAATGTCATACATTCACCCCAGTACAGAGATCTGGGCCTAAATCCATCATTTTTTTGCTCACCATGCCATTCCAGTTTGAACCCAGCCATATGCAAATGAATCTTGACCCTGTGTTTCATGGGAACAGTCCAGCCCGAACTGCCAAGCCAGGTCCTCCCTGGACTGGAAACAAGCATCCTAGGACCGGTTTCGGGGTTTCATCCCTCTTCAGCCAGGATAGCTTGATTCCAGTGGCATGGAGGGCACGGGACCCACGTCTGGGCATATCCGTCCCACTCGGGGTGACAAATGCAAAAACAACAGTTGATGGCCAGAATGCAGAACAATGTCATACATTCACCCCAGTACAGAGATCTGGGCCTAAATCCATCATTTTTTTGCTCACCATGCCATTCCAGTTTGAACCCAGCCATATGCAAATCAGTCTTGATCCTGTGCCTCATGGGAACAGTCCAGCCCGAACTGCCAAGCCAGGTCCTCCCTGGACTGGAAACAAGCATCCTAGGACCGGTTTCGGGGTTTCACCCCTCTTCAGCCAGGATAGCTTGATTCCAGTGGCATGGAGAGCATGGGACCCACGTCTGGGCATACCCGTCCCACTCGGGGTGACAAATGCAAAAACAACAGTTGATGGACAGAATGCAGAACTATGTCATACATTCACCCAGTACAGAGATCTGGGCCTAAATCCATCATTTTTTTGCTCACAATGCCATTCCAGTTTGAACCCAAACATATGCAAATCAGTCTTGACCCTGTGCCTCATGGGAACAGTCCAGCCCGAACTGCCAAGCCAGGTCCTCCCTGGACTGGAAAGAAGCATCCTAGGACCGGTTTCGGGGTTTCACCCCTCTTCAGCCAGGATAGCTTGAGTCCAGTGGCATGGAGAGCACGGGACCCACGTCTGGGCATACCCGTCCCAATCGGGGTGACAAATGCAAAAACAACAGTTGATGGACAGAATGCAGAACAATGTCATACATTCACCCCAGTACAGAGATCTGGGCCTAAATCCATCATTTTTTGCTCACCATGCCATTCCAGTTTGAACCCAGCCATATGCAAATCAGTCTTGACCCTGAGCCTCATGGGAACAGTCCAGCCCGAACTGCCAAGCTAGGTCCTCCCTGGACTGGAAACAAGCATCCTAGGACCGGTTTCGGGTTTCACCCCTCTTCAGCCAGGATAGCTTGATTCCAGTGGCATGGAGAGCATGGGACCCACGTCTGGGCATACCCGTCCCACTCGGGGTGACAAATGCAAAAACAACAGTTGATGGACAGAATGCAGAACAATGTCATACATTCACCCCAGTACAGAGATCTGGGCCTAAATCCATCATTTTTTTGCTCACCATGCCATTCCAGTTTGAACCCAGCCATATGCAAATGAGTCTTGACCCTGTGTTTCATGGGAACAGTCCAGCCCGAACTGCCAAGCCAGGTCCTCCCTGGACTGGAAACAAGCATCCTAGGACCAGTTTCGGGGTTTCATCCCTCTTCAGCCAGGATAGCTTGATTCCAGTGGCATGGAGGGCACGGGACCCACGTCTGGGCACACCAGTCACTCTCGGGGTGACAAATGCAAAAACAACAGTTGATGGACAGAATGCAGAACAATGTCATACATTCACCCCAGTACAGAGATCTGGGCCTAAATCCATCATTTTTGCTCACCATGCCATTCCAGTTTGAACCCAGCCATATGCAAATCAGTCTTGATCCTGTGCCTCATGGGAACAGTCCAGCCCGAACTGCCAAGCCAGGTCCTTCCCTGGACTGGAAACAAGCATCCTAGGACCGGTTTCGGGGTTTCACCCCTCTTCAGCCACGATAGCTTGATTCCAGTGGCATGGAGAGCATGGGACCCACGTCTGGGCATACCCGTCCCACTCGGGGTGACAAATGCAAAAACAACAGTTGATGGACAGAATGCAGAACAATGTCATACATTCACCCAGTACAGAGATCTGGGCCTAAATCCATCATTTTTTTGCTCACAATGCCATTCCAGTTTGAACCCAAACATATGCAAATCAGTCTTGACCCTGTGCCTCATGGGAACAGTCCAGCCCGAACTGCCAAGCCAGGTCCTCCCTGGACTAAAAACAAGCATCCTAGGACCGATTTCGGGGTTTCACCCCTCTTCAGCCAGGATAGCTTGAGTCCAGTGGCATGGAGAGCATGGGACCCACGTCTGGGCATACCCGTCCCACTCGGGGTGACAAATGCAAAAACAACAGTTGATGGACAGAATGCAGAACAATGTCATACATTCACCCCAGTACTGAGATCTGGGCCTAAATCCATCATTTTTTTGCTCACCATGCCATTCCAGTTTGAACCCAGCCATATGCAAATCAGTCTTGACCCTGTGCCTCATGGGAACAGTCCAGCCCGAACTGCCAAGCCAGGTCCTCCCTGGACTGGAAACAAGCATCCTAGGACCAGTTTCGAGGTTTCACCCCTCTTCAGCCAGGATAGCTTGATTCCAGTGGCATGGAGAAGTACGGGACCCACGTCTGGGCATACCCGTCCCACTCGGGGTGACAAATGCAAAAACAACAGTTGATGGACAGAATGCAGAACAATGTCATACATTCACCCCAGTACAGAGATCTGGGCCTAAATCCATCATTTTTTTGCTCACCATGCCATTCCAGCTTGAACCCAGCCATATGCAAATCAGTCTTGACCCTGTGCCTCATGGGAACAGTCCAGCCCGAACTGCCAAGCCAGGTCCTCCCTGGATTGTAAACAAGCATCCTAGGACAGGTTTCGGGGTTTCACCCCTCTTCAGCCAGGATAGCTTGATTCCAGTGGCATGGAGAGCACGGGACCCACGTCTGGGCATACCCGTCCCACTCGGGGTGAAAAATGCAAAACAACAGTTGATGGACAGAATGCAGAACAATGTCATACATTCACCCCAGTACAGAGATCTGGGCCTAAATCCATCATTTTTTGCTCACCATGCCATTCCAGTTTGAACCCAGCCATATGCAAATCAGTCTTGACCCTGTGCCTCATGGGAACAGTCCAGCCCGAACTGCCAAGCCAGGTCCTCCCTGGACTGGAAACAAGCATCCTAGGACCGGTTTCGGGGTTTCACCCCTTTTCAGCCAGGATAGCTTGATTCCAGTGGCATGGAGAGCACGGGACCTACGTCTGGGCATACCCGTCCCACTCGGGGTGACAAATGCAAAAACAACAGTTGATGGACAGAATGCAGAACAATGTCATACATTCACCCCAGTACAGAGATCTGGGCCTAAATCCATCATTGTTTTGCTCACCATGCCATTCCAGTTTGAACCCAGCCATATGCAAATCAGTCTTGACCCTATGCCTCATGGGAACAGTCCAGCCTGAACTGCCAAGCCAGGTCCTCCCTGGACTGGAAACAAGCATCCTAGGACCGGTTTCGGGGTTTCACCCCTCTTCAGCCAGGATTGCTTGATTCCAGTGGCATGGAGAGCACGGTACCCACGTCTGGGCATACCCATCCCACTCGGGGTGACAAATGCAAAAACAACAGTTGATGGACAGAATGCAGAACAATGTCATACATTCACCCCAGTACAGAGATCTGGGCCTAAATCCATCATTTTTTGCTCACCATGCCATTCCAGTTTGAACCCAGCCATATGCAAATCAGTCTTGACCCTGTGCCTCATGGGAACAGTCCAGCCCGAACTGCCAAGCCAGGTCCTCCCTGGACTGGAAACAAGCATCCTAGGACCGGTTTCGGGGTTTCACCCCTCTTCAGCCAGGATAGCTTGATTCCAGTTGCATGGAGAGCACGGGACCCACGTCTGGGCATACCCGTCCCACTCGGGGTGACAAATGCAAAAACAACAGTTGATGGACAGAATGCAGAACAATGTCATACATTCACCCCAGTACAGAGATCTGGGCCTAAATCCATCATTTTTTTGCTCACCATGCCATTCCAGTTTGAACCCAGCCATATGCAAATCAGTCTTGACCCTGTGCCTCATGGGAACAGTCCAGCCCGAACTGCCAAGCCAGGTCCTCCCTGGACTGGAAAGAAGCATCCTAGGACCGGTTTCGGGGTTTCACCCTCTTCAGCCAGGATAGCTTGATTACAGTGGCATGGAGAGCACGGGACCCACGTCTGGGCATACCCGTCCCACTCGGGGTCACAAATGCAAAAACAACAGTTGATGGACAGAATGCAGAACAATGTCATACATTCACCCCAGTACAGAGATCTGGGCCTAAATCCATCATTTTTTTGCTCACCATGCCATTCCAGTTTGAACCCAGCCATGTGCAAATCAGTCTTGACCCTGTGCCTCATGGGAACAGTCCAGCCCGAACTGCCAAGCCAGGTCCTCCCTGGACTGTAAACAAGCATCCTAGGACCGGTTTCGGGGTTTCACCCTCTTCAGCCAGGATAGCTTGATTCCAGTGGCATGGAGAGCACGGGACCCACGTCTGGGCATACCCGTCCCACTCGGGGTGACAAATGCAAAAACAACAGTTGATGGACAGAATGCAGAACAATGTCATACATTCACCCCAGTACAGAGATCTGGGCCTAAATCCATCATTTTTTGCTCACCATGCCATTCCAGTTTGAACCAGGCCATATGCAAATCAGTCTTGACCCTGTGCCTCATGGGAACAGTCCAGCCCGAACTGCCAAGCCAGGTCCTCCCTGGACTGGAAACAAGCATCCTAGGACCGGTTTCGGGGTTTCACCCCTCTTCAGCCAGGATAGCTTGATTCCAGTTGCATGGAGAGCACGGGACCCACGTCTGGGCATACCCGTCCCACTCGGGGTGACAAATGCAAAAACAACAGTTGATGGACAGAATGCAGAACAATGTCATACATTCACCCCAGTACAGAGATCTGGGCCTAAATCCATCATTTTTTTGCTCACCATGCCATTCCAGTTTGAACCCAGCCATATGCAAATCAGTCTTGACACTGTGCCTCATGGGAACAGTCCAGCCCGAACTGCCAAGCCAGGTCCTCCCTGGACTGGAAACAAGCATCCTAGGACCGGTTTCGGGGTTTCACCCCTCTTCAGCCAGGATAGCTTGATTACAGTGGCATGGAGAGCACGGGACCCACGTCTGGGCATACCCGTCCCACTCGGGGTCACAAATGCAAAAACAACAGTTGATGGACAGAATGCAGAACAATGTCATACATTCACTCCAGTACAGAGATCTGGGCCTAAATCCATCATTTTTTTGCTCACCATGCCATTCCAGTTTGAACCCAGCCATATGCAAATCAGTCTTGACCCTGTGCCTCATGGGAACAGTCCAGCCCGAACTGCCAAGCCAGGTCCTCCCTGGACTGTAAACAAGCATCCTAGGACCGGTTTCGGGGTTTCACCCCTCTTCAGCCAGGAAAGCTTGATTCCAGTGGCATGGAGAGCACGGGACCCACGTCTGGGCATACCCGTCCCACTCTGGATGACAAATGCAAAAACAACAGTTGATGGACAGAATGCAGAACAATGTCATACATTCACCCCAGTACAGAGATCTGGGCCTAAATCCATCATTTTTTGCTCACCATGCCATTCCAGTTTGAACCCAGCCATATGCAAATCAGTCTTGACCCTGTGCCTCATGGGAACAGTCTAGCCCGAACTGCCAAGCCAGGTCCTCCCTGGACTGGAAACAAGCATCCTAGGACCGGTTTCGGGGTTTCACCCCTCTTCAGCCAGGATAGCTTGATTCCAGTGGCATGGAGAGCACGGGACCCACGTCTGGGCATACCCGTCCCATTCGGGGTGACAAATGCAAAAACAACAGTTGATGGACGGAATGCAGAACAATGTCATACATTCACCCCAGTACAGAGATCTGGGCCTAGATCCATCATTTGTTTGCTCACCATGCCATTCCAGTTTGAACCCACCATATGCAAATCAGTCTTGACCCTATGCCTCATGGGAACAGTCCAGCCTGAACTGCCAAGCCAGGTCCTCCCTGGACTGGAAACAAGCATCCTAGGACCGGTTTTGGGGTTTCACCCCTCTTCAGCCAGGATAGCTTGATTCCAGTGGCATGGAGAGCACGGGACCCACGTCTGGGCATACCCGTCCCACTCGGGGTGACAAATGCAAAAACAACAGTTGATGGACAGAATGCAGAACAATGTCATACATTCACCACAGTACGGAGTTCTGGGTCTAAATCCATCATTTTTTTGCTCACCATGCCATTCCAGTTTGAACCCAGCCATATGCAAATCAGTCTTGACCCTGTGCCTCATGGGAACAGTCCAGCCCGAACTGCCAAGTCAGGTCCTCCCTGGACTGGAAACAAGCATCCTAGGACCGGTTTCGGGGTTTCACCCCTCTTCGGCCAGGATAGCTTGATTCCAGTGGCATGGAGAGCACAGGACCCACGTCTGGGCATAACCGTCCCACTCGGGGTGACAAATGCAAAAACAACAGTTGATGGACAGAATGCAGAACAATGTCATACATTCACCCCAGTACAGAGATCTGGGCCTAAATCCATCATTTTTTTGCTCACCATGCCATTCCAGTTTGAACCCAGCCATATGCAAATCAGTCTTGACCCTGTGCCTCATGGGAACAGTCCAGCCCGAACTGCCAAGCCAGGTCCTCCCTGGACTGGAAACAAGCATCCTAGGACCGGTTTCGGGGTTTCACCCCTCTTCAGCCAGGATAGCTTGATTCCAGTTGCATGGAGAGCACAGGACCCATGTCTGGGCATACCCGTCCCACTCGGGGTGACAAATGCAAAAACAACAGTTGATGGACAGAATGTAGAACAATGTCATACATTCACCCCAGTACAGAGATCTGGGCCTAAATCCATCATTTTTTTGCTCACCATGCCATTCCAGTTTGAACCCAGCCATATGCAAATCAGTCTTGACCCTGTGCCTCATGGGAACAGTCCAGCCCGAACTGCCAAGCCAGGTCCTCCCTGGACTGGAAAGAAGCATCCTAGGACCGGTTTCGGGGTTTCACCCCTCTTCAGCCAGGATAGCTTGATTACAGTGGCATGGAGTGCACGGGACCCACGTCTGGGCATACCCGTCCCACTCGGGGTGACAAATGCAAACACAACAGTTGATGGACGGAATGCAGAACAATGTCATACATTCACCCAGTACAGAGATCTGGGCCTAAATCCATCATTTTTTTGCTCACCATGCCATTCCAGTTTGAACCCAGCCATATCCAAATCAGTCTTGACCCTGTGCCTCATGGGAACAGTCCAGCCCGAACTGCCAAGCCAGGTCCTCCCTGGACTGGAAACAAGCATCCTAGGACCGGTTTCGGGGTTTCACCCTCTTCAGCCAGGATAGCTTGATTCCAGTGGCATGGAGAGCACGGGACCCACGTCTGGGCATACCCGTCCCACTCGGGGTGACAAATGCAAAAACAACAGTTGATGGACAGAATGCAGAACAATGTCATACATTCACCCCAGTACAGAGATCTGGGCCTAAATCCATAATTTTTTTGCTCACCATGCCATTCCAGTTTGAACCCAGCCATATGCAAATCAGTCTTGACCCTGTGCCTCATGGGAACAGTCCAGCCCGAACTGCCAAGCCAGGTCCTCCCTGGACTGTAAACAAGCATCCTAGGACCGGTTTCGGGGTTTCACCCCTCTTCAGCCAGGATAGCTTGATTCCAGTGGCATGGAGAGCACGGGACCCACGTCTGGGCATACCCGTCCCACTCGGGTGACAAATGCAAAAACAACAGTTGATGGACAGAATGCAGAACAATGTCATACATTCACCCCAGTACAGAGATCTGGGCCTAAATCCATCGTTTTTTTGCTCACCATGCCATTCCAGTTTGAACCCAGCCATATGCAAATCAGTCTTGCCCCTGTGCCTTATGGGAACAGTCCAGCCGAACTGCCAAGCCAGGTCCTCCCTGGACTGGAAACAAGCATCCTAGGACCAGTTTCGGGTTTCACCCCTCTTCAGCCAGGATAGCTTGATTCCAGTGGCATGGAGAGCACGGGACCCACGTCTGGGCATACCCGTCCCACTCGGGGTGACAAATGCAAAAACAACAGTTGATGGACAGAATGCAGAACAATGTCATACATTCACCCCAGTACAGAGCTCTGGGCCTAAATCCATCATTTTTTTGCTCACCATGCCATTCCAGTTTGAACCCAACCATATGCAAATCAGTCTTGACCCTGTGCCTCATGGGAACAGTCCAGCCCGAACTGCCAAGCCAGGTCCTCCCTGGACTGGAAACAAGCATCCTAGGACCGGTTTCGGGGTTTCACCCTCTTCAGCCAGGATAGCTTGATTCCAGTGGCATGGAGAGCACGGGACCCACGTCTGGGCATACCCGTCCCACTCGGGGTGATAAATGCAAAAACAACAGTTGATGGACAGAATGCAGAACAATGTCATACATTCACCCCAGTACAGAGATCTGGGCCTAAATCCATCATTTTTTTGCTCACCATGCCATTCCAGTTTGAACCCAGCCATATGCAAATCAGTCTTGACCCTGTGCCTCATGGGAACAGTCCAGCCAGATCTGCCAAGCCAGGTCCTCCCTGGACTGGAAAAAACCATCCTAGGACCGGTTTCGGGGTTTCACCCCTCTTCAGCCAGGACAGCTTGATTCCAGTGGCATGGAGAGCACGGGACCCACGTCTGGGCATACCCGTCCCACTCGGGGTGACAAATACAAAAACAACAGTTGTTGGACAGAATGCAGAACAATGTCATACATTCACCCAGTACAGAGATCTGGGCCTAAATCCATCATTTTTTTGCTCACCATGCCATTCCAGTTTGAACCCAAACATATGCAAATCAGTCTTGACCCTGTGCCTCACGGGAACAGTCCAGCCCGAACTGCCAAGCCAGGTCCTCCCTGGACTGGAAACAAGCATCCTAGGACCGGTTTCGGGGTTTCACCCCTCTTCAGCCAGGATAGCTTGATTCCAGTGGCATGGAGAGCACGGGACCCACGTCTGGGCATACCCGTCCCACTCGGGGTGACAAATGCAAAAACAACAGTTGATGGACAGAATGCAGAACAATGTCATACATTCACCCCAGTACAGAGATGTGGGCCTAAATCCATCATTTTTTTGCTCACAATGCCATTCCAGTTTGAACCCAGCCATATGCAAATCAGTCTTGACCCTGTGCCTCATGGGAACAGTCCAGCCCGAACTGCCAAGCCAGGTCCTCCCTGGACTGGAAAGAAGCATCCTAGGACCGGTTTCGGGGTTTCACCCCTCTTCAGCCAGGATAGCTTGATTACAGTGGCATGGAGAGCACGGGACCCACGTCTGGGCATACCCGTCCCACTCGGGGTCACAAATGCAAAAACAACAGTTGATGGACAGAATGCAGAGCAATGTCATACATTCACCCCAGTACAGACATCTGGGCCTAAATCCATCATTTTTTTGCTCACCATGCCATTCCAGTTTGAACCCAGCCATATGCAAATCAGTCTTGACCCTGTGCCTCATGGGAACAGTCTAGTCCGAACTGCCAAGCCAGGTCCTCCCTGGACTGGAAACAAGCATCCTAGGACCGGTTTCGGGGTTTCACCCCTCTTCAGCCAGGATAGCTTGATTCCAGTGGCATGGAGAGCACGGGACCCACGTCTGGGCATACCCGTCCCACTCGGGGTGACAAATGCAAAAACAACAGTTGATGGACAGAATGCAGAACAATGTCGTACATTCACCCCAGTACAGAGATCTGGGCCTAGATCCATCATTTGTTTGCTCACCATGCCATTCCAGTTTGAACCCACCATATGCAAATCAGTCTTGACCCTATGCCTCATGGGAACAGTCCAGCCTGAACTGCCAAGCCAGGTCCTCCCTGGACTGGAAACAAGCATCCTAGGACCGGTTTTGGGGGTTCACCCCTCTTCAGCCAGGATAGCTTGATTCCAGTGGCATGGAGAGCACGGGACCCACGTCTGGGCATACCCGTCCCACTCGGGGTGACAAATGCAAAAACAACAGTTGATGGACAGAATGCAGAACAATGTCATACATTCACCACAGTACAGAGATCTGGGTCTAAATCCATCATTTTTTTGCTCACCGTGCCATTCCAGTTTGAACACAGCCATATGCAAATCAGTCTTGACCCTGTGCCTCATGGGAACAGTCCAGCCCGAACTGCCAAGTCAGGTCCTCCCTGGACTGGAAACAAGCATCCTAGGACCGGTTTCGGGGTTTCACCCCTCTTCGGCCAGGATAGCTTGATTCCAGTGGCATGGAGAGCACAGGACCCACGTCTGGGCATAACCGTCCCACTCGGGGTGACAAATGCAAAAACAACAGTTGATGGACAGAATGCAGAACAATGTCATACATTCACCCCAGTACAGAGATCTGGGCCTAAATCCATCATTTTTTTGCTCACCATGCCATTCCAGTTTGAACCCAGCCATATGCAAATCAGTCTTGACCCTGTGCCTCATGGGAACAGTCCAGCCCGAACTGCCAAGCCAGGTCCTCCCTGACTGGAAACAAGCATCCTAGGACCGGTTTCGGGGTTTCACCCTCTTCAGCCAGGATAGCTTGATTCCAGTTGCATGGAGAGCACAGGACCCATGTCTGGGCATACCCGTCCCACTCGGGGTGACAAATGCAAAAACAACAGTTGATGGACAGAATGCAGAACAATGTCATACATTCACCCCAGTACAGAGATCTGGGCCTAAATCCATCATTTTTTTGCTCACCATGCCATTCCAGTTTGAACCCAGCCATATGCAAATCAGTCTTGACCCTGTGCCTCATGGGAACAGTCCAGCCCGAACTGCCAAGGCAGGTCCTCCCTGGACTGGAAAGAAGCATCCTAGGACCGGTTTCGGGGTTTCACCCCTCTTCAGCCAGGATAGCTTGATTACAGTGGCATGGAGTGCACGGGACCCACGTCTGGGCATACCCGTCCCACTCGGGGTGACAAATGCAAAAACAACAGTTGATGGACAGAAAGCAGAACAATGTCATACATTCACCCAGTACAGAGATCTGGGCCTAAATCCATCATTTTTTTGCTCACCATGCCATTCCAGTTTGAACCCAGCCATATCCAAATCAGTCTTGACCCTGTGCCTCATGGGAACAGTCCAGCCCGAACTGCCAAGCCAGGTCCTCCCTGGACTGGAAACAAGCATCCTAGGACCGGTTTCGGGGTTTCACCCTCTTCAGCCAGGATAGCTTGATTCCAGTGGCATGGAGAGCACGGGACCCACGTCTGGGCATACCCGTCCCACTCGGGGTGACAAATGCAAAAACAACAGTTGATGGACAGAATGCAGAACAATGTCATACATTCACCCCAGTACAGAGATCTGGGCCTAAATCCATAATTTTTTGCTCACCATGCCATTCCAGTTTGAACCCAGCCATATGCAAATCAGTCTTGACCCTGTGCCTCATGGGAACAGTCCAGCCCGAACTGCCAAGCCAGGTCCTCCCTGGACTGTAAACAAGCATCCTAGGACCGGTTTCGGGGTTTCACCCTCTTCAGCCAGGATAGCTTGATTCCAGTGGCATGGAGAGCACGGGACCCACGTCTGGGCATACCCGTCCCACTCGGGGTGACAAATGCAAAAACAACAGTTGATGGACAGAATGCAGAACAATGTCATACATTCACCCCAGTACAGAGATCTGGGCCTAAATCCATCATTTTTTTGCTCACCATGCCATTCCAGTTTGAACCCAGCCATATGCAAATCAGTCTTGACCCTGTGCCTCATGGGAACAGTCCAGCCCGAACTGCCAAGCCAGGTCCTTCCTGGACTGGAAACAAGCATCCTAGGATCGGTTTCAGGTTTCACCCCCTCTTCAGCCAGGATAGCTTGATTCCAGTGTGCATGGAGAGCACGGGACCCATGTCTGGGCATACCCGTCCCACTCGGGGTGACAAATGCAAAAACAACAGTTGATGGACAGACTGCAGAACAATGTCATACATTCACCCCAGTACAGAGATCTGGGCCTAAATCCATCATTTTTTTGCTCACCATGCCATTCCAGTTTGAACCCAGCCATATGCAAATCAGTCTTGACCCTGTGCCTCATGGGAACAGTCCAGCCCGAACTGCCAAGCCAGGTCCTCCCTGGACTGGAAAGAAGCATCCTAGGACCGGTTTCGGGTTTCACCCCTCTTCAGCCAGGATAGCTTGATTACAGTGGCATGGAGAGCACGGGACCCACGTCTGGGCATACCCGTCCCACTCGGGTCACAAATGCAAAAACAACAGTTGATGGACAGAATGCAGAACAATGTCATACATTCACTCCAGTACAGAGATCTGGGCCTAAATCCATCATTTTTTTGCTCACCATGCCATTCCAGTTTGAACCCAGCCATATGCAAATCAGTCTTGACCCTGTGCCTCATGGGAACAGTCCAGCCAGATCTGCCAAGCCAGGTCCTCCCTGGACTGGAAACAACCATCCTAGGACCGGTTTCGGGGTTTCACCCCTCTTCAGCCAGGACAGCTTGATTCCAGTGGCATGGAGAGCACGGGACCCACGCTCTGGGCATACCCGTCCCACTCGGGGTGACAAATACAAAAACAACAGTTGATGGACAGAATGCAGAACAATGTCATACATTCACCCAGTACAGAGATCTGGGCCTAAATACATCATTTTTTTGCTCACCATGCCATTCCAGTTTGAACCCAAACATATGCAAATCAGTCTTGACCCTGTGCCTCATGGGAACAGTCCAGCCCGAACTGCCAAGCCAGGTCCTCCCTGGACTGGAAACAAGCATCCTAGGACCGGTTTCGGGGTTTCACCCCTCTTCAGCCAGGATAGCTTGATTCCAGTGGCATGGAGAGCACGGGACCCACGTCTGGGCATACCCGTCCCACTCGGGGTGACAAATGCAAAAACAACAGTTGATGGACAGAATGCAGAACAATGTCATACATTCACCCCAGTACAGAGATCTGGGCCTAAATCCATCATTTTTTTGCTCACAATGCCATTCCAGTTTGAACCCAGCCATATGCAAATCAGTCTTGACCCTGTGCCTCATGGGAACAGTCCAGCCCAAACTGCCAAGCCAGGTCCTCCCTGGACTGGAAACAAGCATCCTAGGACCGGTCTTGGGGTTTCACCCCTCTTCAGCCAGGATAGCTTGATTCCAGTGGCATGGAGAGCACGGGACCCACGTCTGGGCATACCCGGTCCCACTCGGGGTGACAAATGCAAAAACAACAGTTGATGGACAGAATGCAGAACAATGTCATACATTCACCACAGTACAGAGATCTGGGCCTAAATCCATCATTTTTTGCTCACCATGCCATTCCAGTTTGAACCCAGCCATATGCAAATCAGTCTTGACCCTGTGCCTCATGGGAACAGTCCAGCTCGAACTGCTAAGCCAGGTCCTCCCTGGACTGTAAACAAGCATCCTAGGACCGGTTTCGGGGTTTCACCCCTCTTCGGCCAGGATAGCTTGATTCCAGTGGCATGGAGAGCACTGGACCCACGTCTGGGCATACCCGTCCCACTCGGGTGACAAATGCAAAAACAACAGTTGATGGACAGAATGCAGAACAATGTCATACATTCACCCCAGTACAGAGATCTGGGCCTAAATCCATCATTTTTGCTCACCATGCCATTCCAGTTTGAACCCAACCATATGCAAATCAGTCTTGACCCTGTGCTCATGGGAACAGTCCAGCCCGAACTGCCAAGCCAGGTCCTCCCTGGACTGGAAACAAGCATCCTAGGACCGGTTTCGGGTTTCACTCCTCTTCAGCCAGGATAGCTTGATTACAGTGTCATGGAGAGCACGGGACCCACGTCTGGGCATACCCGTCCCACTCGGGTGATAAATGCAAAAACAACAGTTGATGGACAGAATGCAGAACAATGTCATACATTCACCCCAGTACAGAGATCTGGGCCTAAATCCATCATTTTTTGCTCACCATGCCATTCCAGTTTGAACCCAACCATATGCAAATCAGTCTTGACCCTGTGCCTCATGGGAGCAGTCCAGCCCGAACTGCCAAGCCAGGTCCTCCCTGGACTGTAAACAAGCATCCTAGGACCGGTTTCGGGTTTCACCCCTCTTCAGCCAGGATAGCTTGATTCCAGTGGCATGGAGAGCACGGGACCCACGTCTGGGCATACCCGTCCCACTCGGGTGACAAATGCAAAAACAACAGTTGATGGACAGAATGCAGAACAATGTCATACATTCACCCCAGTACAGAGATCTGGGCCTAAATCCATCATTTTTTTGCTCACCATGCCATTTCAGTTTGAACCCAACCATATGCAAATCAGTCTTGACCCTGTGCCTCATGGGAACAGTCCAGCCCGAACTGCCAAGCCAGGTCCTCCCTGGACTGGAAACAAGCATCCTAGGACCGGTTTCGGGGTTTCACCCCTCTTCAGCCAGGATAGCTTGATTCCAGTGGCATGGAGAGCACGGGACCCACGTCTGGGCATACCCGTCCCACTCGGGGTGACAAATGCAAAAACAACAGTTGATGGACAGAATGCAGAACAATGTCATACATTCACCCCAGTACAGAGATCTGGGCCTAAATCCATCATTTTTTAGCTCACCATGCCATTCCAGTTTGAACCCAGGCATATGCAAATCAGTCTTGACCCTGTGCCTCATGGGAACAGTCCAGCCCGATCTGCCAAGCCAGGTCCTCCTTGGACTGGAAACAAGCATCCTAGGACCGGTTTCGGGGTTTGCTGTATCATATTTCGCCCTACGTGGGATTGGTATGCCCAGACGTGGGTCCCTTGCTCACTGTGCCACTGGATTCAAGCTAGCCTGGCTGAAGAAGGGTGACATACCCTGAAACCGGTCCCAGGATGCTTGTTTCCGGTCCAGGGAGGACCTGGCCTGGCAGTTCGGTCTTGACTGTTCCCATGGGGCACAGGGTCAAGACTGATTTGCATATGGCTGGATCCAAACTGGGGTGGCGTAGTGGGCAAAAGAACGATGGATTTAACCCAGATCTTTTGACTGGGGGAGAATGTTTGCATTGTCAGCATTCCGTCCATCATTTGTTTGCTGTATCACTTTTCGCCCTAAGTGGGATGGGTATGCCCAGACGTGGGTCCCTTGCTCACTGTGCCACTGGTTTCAAGCTAGCCTGGCTGAAGAAGGGTGACATACCCTGAAACCGGTCCCAGGATGCTTGTTTCTGGTCCAGAGAGGACCTGGCCTGGCAGTTCGGTCTGGACTGTTCCCATGGGGCACAGGGTCAAGACTGATTTGCATATGGCTGGGTCCAAACTGGGGTGGCGTAGTGGGCAAAAGAACGATGGATTTAACCCAGATCTTTTGACTGGGGGAGAATGTTTGCATTGTCAGCTTTCCGTCCATCATTTGTTTGCTGTATCACTTTTCGCCCTAAGTGGGATGGGTATGCCCAGACGTGGGTCCCTTGCTCACTTTGCCACTGGATTCAAGCTAGCCTGGCTGAAGAAGGTGACATACCCTGACACCGGTCCCAGGATGCTTGTTTCCCGGTCCAGGAGGACCTGGCCTGGCAGTTCGGTCTGGACTGTTCCCATGGTGCACAGGGTCATGACTGATTTGCATATGGCTGGGTCCAAACTGGGGTGGCGTAGTGGGCAAAAGAACGATGGATTTAACCCAGATCTTTTGACTGGGGGAGAATGTTTGCATTGTCAGCATTCCGTCCATCATTTGTTTGCTGTATCACTTTTCGCCCTAAGTGGGATGGGTATGCCCAGACGTGGGTCCCTTGCTCACTGTGCCACTGGATTCAAGCTAGCCTGGCTGAAGAAGGGTGACATACCCTGAAACTGGTCCCAGGATGCTTGTTTCCGGTCCAGGGAGGACCTGGCCTGGCAGTTCGGTCTGGACTGTTCCCATGGGGCACAGGGTCAAGACTGATTTGCATATGGCTGGGTCCAAACTGGGGTGGCGTAGTGGGCAAAAGAACAATGGATTTAACCCAGATCTTTTGACTGGGGGAGAATGTTTGCATTGTCAGCATTCCGTCCATCATTTGTTTGCTGTATCACTTTTTGCCCTAAGTGGGATGGGTATGCCCAGACGTGGGTCCCTTGCTCACTGTGCCACTGGATTCAAGCTAGCCTGACTGAAGAAGGGTGACATACCCTGAAACCGGTCCCAGGATGCTTGTTTCTGGTCCAGGGAGGACCTGGCCTGGCAGTTCGGTCTGGACTGTTCCCATGGGGCACAGGGTCAAGACTGATTTGCATATGTCTGGGTCCAAACTGGGGTGGCATAGTGGGCAAAAGAACGATGGATTTAACCCAGATCTTTTGACTGGGGGAGAATGTTTGCATTGTCAGCATTCCGTCCATCATTTGTTTGCTGTATCACCTTCCCATTTCATGCATACTATAAGACTCTCTCTGATCTCCCTTTGCCGCCATTATGTATCTGACCACGAGGAGTGAAAACGACTGGAGGGTCTGGACCACACTCTGTCAGATCAATGAGACTACTTCTGGGTCAAGAGAGCAAGTCCTGGATTAGAGGTGAAAGAGCAGCGGAGGTAGAAAGTGCAGGGGACCCCAGAGAGAAAGAAGTGCAACTGGTGGGGCTGTGAGGCAGGGGAGGGCGGACAGGTCATGTGAGAGGAGAGCCTTCAGGGAAGAGGAGCAGTGCCCCGAGGAATGGGCAGCTAGAGAGAGGGCAGAGAGCGGGGTGTCCTGCAGGGAAGAGGCAGGTGACACACACTCCTGAAAAAGACAGCGGACCTCAACCAGGGGAAGTAGAGGGGGTTACCGGAGCCCTCTCCAGGTACAGGCACTGACATTGGAGAGAAACGACCGGGGTACATCCCTAGGACTGAGTTGGTGCCTTTCAGAACACAGGGGTACCAGACCCTACCCAAGGTTTGTTACTGTGACCACCCGAGGAGACTCGATACCAGTTCTTTGCGCAGAGGAGAATCCCGCTGCACACTGAGAGGGGATGAAGCGTTGGACATGGAGGAGAGAGGACAAGAGGCCGAGGTACATTTATGGTGCCCAGTACTCTATCTCTTATTGTAGTCTCTTTTATTGTTGCCAATGCGTTGATCACAGTCAGCTGTCCAGCCAGATGTCATTATTGGTCGGTTCGTATGGGTTGGTGAGTGGAGCAACTCCGTGGAATTCCACGTAGTGAAACTCTGTGAGCTCCGTCCACCCCTAGTGTCTACACCCTCTATGTGACCACTTCCAGTGGGAAGGGACACAACCCTGACCCTGATAGGTTAATTCCTCCCATCCCAAGATGGAGGAATTGGAAAAGTGGGGTCGATATCACCTGATCCAGCTGAGGGGTGGTGCTTGCTGACTTTTAGCACACCTCCTTATTGTACTAATTTTCCCACCTGACCTCCTGCCAGAAGTGGGGTCTGGAGAGGGGGGTTGGCTTTCTCCACTAACTGGAGGTGCCTGGGTCGCATTTCAAGGGTGGAATCGCCTTTGAATCTCAATGGCTTGGAATGCCATTCCAGCCTGGAGGAGGTGTGAAGCACGTCCGCCCAGTGCAGGCATTGTTCCTGGCCTCAAATAGCGAAGGCTGTCACCCTAGGAGGTCAGAAACATGTCTGGTGGTGGCAGCCTGGCTAAGACTAGTCATATACCACACCAGTGTTTGGTAGGTTTTTACGAGGCACCTCTAAGGTGCCCTCTGTGTGCATTTATTAATAAATCCAACACTTGCATCGGTGTGGATTTATTAAGATGAGATGTTTGGTACCAAACATCCCTGGGTGCAGTGAAGTGATCATGATGCTGGGGAACGCATAATGGCATTTTCCAGCCCATGTATTCTAAATGGCTTCTCAGTACACTTACAATATCCAAGAATTGACTTTATTATTGTAGGGTTATATCTGCTCAGGCACATATGACCACACATGTGATATAGTGCACCCTGCCTTAGGGCAGTAAGGCATGCAGTAGGGCTGACTTACCTATACTTCATGCAGTGTCTGTGGTAAGGGCACACATGTGTGCCATTACGACTCAGTTTTCTCTGCACCAAGACACGCAGTCTGCAATGGCAGTTTGCATGGTCTTGGTGAGGAGTCCCTAGAGTGGCACAATTTGTTCTGCAGCCAGAGTGGACCCTCTTCAGTTCCAATGCCCTAGGTACCAGGGGTACAATTTGCTAGGGACTTACAGGGGTTGCTGAAGTTGTTCCAATCGTGGTACAGCTTTAGAAAAGAGCTCTGGCACTGAGACTCTGATTAGCAGGGCCCCAGTTCACTTTCATTCTAAATCGCATTATTTTCCAGGCAAAAAATGGGTGCTAACCATGTTAAAAGAGGCCCTTCCCTACACCCAGTTTGACTCCTGAACAGCAGAGTGACTGCCACCAGTTGCTGGGCCAGTACTCCTCTCTGTTTTCCCTCATCCCTGGGACTACTCATGGTGTGGACACAGGAGACATCCTCCCTATCAAGAATAAAACTTGCAGGCTGTCTGACAAGATGAGGGCAAGCATTAAATATGAGGTTTCTAAAATGCTGGAATTGGGAGTGATTGGACCCTCCAGTAGCACCAGGTCCAGTCCTGTGGTACTGGTACCAAAAGCTGCCTCATCGGGCACCACACCTAAACTCAGGTGCTGTGTAGATTACAGGGGGCTCAATTCAATCACCAAGACTGATGCTCCTCCCATCCCATGGGCTTATGAGCTTATTACTAAGTCAAAGTAAAAACCCTTTGGAATATTTTTACAGCAAACCAATACTTCAAACAACCTTACTGTCCAACCATTTATTCATCACACTGTGGCCAAGGAATCTGATATAGAAATGTTTATTCAGTATAAAATGCACTCAATTCTAAAAACCATTAAAAAATATGTATACAATCAGTAAAAAAAATGTTTTCCCCTAAACCCTCATTTCATTATTTATGTTAAAAATTAACACACTCCACACTAAGTCAATTTAGATTCAATAATCATATATCATCATACATAATTCATGTTAATAGACAGCATAATAAAACCCACACAAGACTAATTTATATACACTTCATATAGGTTATAAAATCATCAAATGTGACAAAATTGATCATACATTATAATACATTCATGAATATATCCCACAATTATTTTAAAAAAAGGAGAACAAACAAGCGACGCGTTTCGGTGGTGTAGACAGGTAAACCACCTTCTTCAGGCTTTCAAAAAAGATGCTTTTTTTCTCCCCAAACTTTTGTATCTGTTCAAAATAAACAATAAAAGAATAGTTTCATGAAAAACACAATTCCTATGCACATACACTAGGACAAACATAACAATATGAGACTCCAGCCATTGATACAATTTCCACCATACATCACAACTAAGTCACATCATCGCAAACTTTCTCCAATTCCTTACATGACCCATAATTACATACTAAACTTCCATTTACTGGGTCATAAACATGACTCTTCTCCCATGTTTTTGAACAAATCATTTGCTTATCATTCTCATGCCACATTCAAAGCTTAAAAGGGGCTATGAGGGAGCGAAACCCACCGCAGTCTGGGCCTCAAAACACTCTTAATGGAGAGGAAATTCTTTCTTGGTCCAAACACAAGGAGCTGTAAGCTTCTCACCGTGCTAGAAAAATTAGTAAAAAAACATGAAAAAGTCTTTGTTAAATATCAACCCATGCTGTTCTCAGGGCTGTATATTGATTTGCCTACATCATTTACATACCCTTCTAAGGTGACAATGAGTGTGTGTCACAATAATTTATTCTTGGACTGCTGGTGGCCAATCTTCATAAAATGGTCCACATCTAACATATGGGGTGAATTCCTCAGGTTTCAAAATCAACATCGAACATAACCCCTTTGGTTTGACCTACAATAAAGATGTATAAAAACATTTCTTTTGATCTAAAAAAGGCCAGGATACCCCCACTTAGATCCTATTCACTTGAAAATATGCCCTCACCAAGGACCATAATCTATGAAATTTCCTGTTTTTGAAATACCTTAATAAACCTAATAGCAGCAACTTCAGGCGTGTGGATTAACATTCTTCTATTCTTCCGTTATTCACTTGTTATTTCTGTGACAGAGCTCAAAGTCCTAAATAGAATATACCGTATAATTAACCAATAAAAATACAAACCAATATAAAGGCACCCCTCCTTTGATTATCACTGAGTTCGTGTAATGCCAATCTAGGTCAAAACCATGATCCCAGTGTGATAGACATGATTACAAAACCGGGCAGGCTTCACATAACTCGTGTTGCCTACCACCACAGTATTATCCAGGGTTCTTTGTCTCAGTTTTGGTTCTTCTCTATATGTGTGAACCAACTGGTTGCGTAAATTAGAATTCATTTTAAAAGCAAAGAGTGGTTTTTCTAATTTAATATTTTCTCCATCATTTAAGATGCTCCAATGTTTATTTACCACATTCTTCATTTTGTTGCTAATACCGCAATACTGGCTCACAAATACAATCCTAGTCATTTCTTTTTGTTTCTTTGAGTTATTCAGCATTGCCTCTCTGTCATAAAATCTTGCTCTTTTAAATGAGTGGGATATGAGTTTTTTAGGATATCCTCTCTCTTTAGTTTGTTTTTCAATATTACAGAGTGAGAATAAAAATCATTCAAATTGTACAATTTCTCCGTAAGCGGAGAAATTGACTAAACGGGATGTTATCCTTTTGTGACTTAGGATGAAAGGAGGAGTAATGGAGTAATGTGTTTTTGGCCATGGGTTTAGTATACAATTCCACTGCTAACTTCTCATTTTCCGCCTCAATCGTAATATCCAAATAGTCAACCCTGTCAGTGCTATAATGTGCGGTAAATTTCAGATTCATATCTCCTAGATTTAACCAAGTGAGAAGAGTTACGCTCACGGAGAAATTGTACAGATTTGAATGATTTTTATTCTCACTCTGAAATATTGAAAAACAAACTTTAAGAGAGAGGATATCCTAAAAAACTCATATCCCACTCATTTAAAAGAGCAAGATTTTATGACAGAGAGGCAATGCTGAATAACTCAAAGAAGCAAAAAGAAATGACTAGGATTGTATTTGTGAGCCAGTATTGCGGTATTAGCAACAAAATGAAGAATGTGGTAAATAAACATTGGAGCATCTTAAATGATGGAGAAAATATTAAATTAGAAAAACCACTCTTTGCTTTTAAAATGAATTCTAATTTACGCAACCAGTTGGTTCACACATATAGAGAAGAACCAAAACTGAGACAAAGAACCCTGGATAATACTGTGGTGGTAGGCAACACGCGTTGTGGCACCTGTGTAATGTGCGATCAGTGTTTGGTAGCCAAAGAGGTGACACAGAATAATAAAATCATAAGATGCCGCACATTGAACAATTGTCGCAGTAAAAATTTAGTTTATTTACTTAAATGTCCCTGCGGTCTACCCTATATAGGCGAAACCGGTCGAGAATTAAGGATACGATTAGTTGAACATAAATCTGCTAATAAAACAAAGAATTTGAATGCACCGTTAGTATCCCACTTTTTAGAACATGAACACAAAGAAACAGATTTCATGTGGTTCATTTTAGAAAAAGTACATATAAATAAAAGAGGAGGAAACATGACAGAGAAGCGAAAGGCTCGAGAACAATGATATATATCCTTATTCAATACCATCAGACAGGGATTGAATACGAGAGAAGAATGGGAGAAACTCATTAAGTAATGAAACCTATCAGAGAACATATCTAATATGTGGATTTGGGACAGGAGACATTTACATTTATTAAATAGGACTCCTGCTTCTCGTATAAATTTGTTCTCCGTTTTATACAACAATAGCCCTTTTTAGATGCATGGTCTCTGTTTTTACTAGTTCAAAATGGCGGCCGCAGTTGTTGCAGCTAGTCCTGTTTCTCTATCTATGCTACGCAAGTGGCGGGCTTTTCTCCGATTCTGGAGGCTTTTTAAGCGTCCCAATCGTGAGGGTGCAGTATCCTAGAACCGGAGTTCCAGACGGAGATTTTTAAATCCCGGTAAGGAGTATGGGTGGTCTGATGCAGTAATGTGGCGGCAGCTGGGCAGATAAAGCCTTCACCGGTACATAGCGAGATTCTGACCTTGAGTAGTTCTGCATTTATGGATTTGTTTGGGGCACGCTGACTTGGATGGTATAGTAGATATGCCCGTCTACCTTCCGGTTCGCTCAATAACTAGTAGCGGCTTTGGGGAACAAATGCCACGGTACACGAGTTATGTGAAGCCTGCCCGGTTTTGTAATCATGTCTATCACACTGGGATCATGGTTTTGACCTAGATTGGCATTACACGAACTCAGTGATAATCAAAGGAGGGGTGCCTTTATATTGGTTTATATTTTTATTGGTTAATTATACGGTATATTCTATTTAGGACTTTGAGCTCTGTCACAGAAATAACAAGTGAATAACGGAAGAATAGAAGAATCTTAATCCACACCCCTGAAGTTGCTGCTATTAGGTTTATTAAGGTATTTCAAAAACAGGAAATTTCATAGATTATGGTCCTTGGTGAGGGCATATTTTCAAGTGAATAGGATCTAAGTGGGGTATCCTGGCCTTTTTTAGATCTAAAGAAATGTTTTTATACATCTTTGTTGTAGGTCAAACCAAAGGGGTTATGTTCGATGTTGATTTTGAAACCTGAGGAATTCACCCCATATGTTAGATGTGGACCATTTTATGAAGATTGGCCACCAGCAGTCCAAGAATAGATTATTGTGACACACACTCATTGTCACCTTAGAAGGGTATGTAAATGATGTAGGCAAATCAATATACAGCCCTGAGAACAGCATGGGTTGTTATTTAACAAAGACTTTTTCATGTTTTTTTACAAATTTTTCTAGCACGGTGAGAAGCTTACAGCTCCTTGTGTTTGGACCAAGAAAGAATTTCCTCTCCATTAAGAGTGTTTTGAGGCCCAGACTGCGGTGGGTTTCGCTCCCTCATAGCCCCTTTTAAGCTTTGAATGTGGCATGAGAATGATAAGCAAATGATTTGTTCAAAAACATGGGAGAAGAGTCATGTTTATGGCCCAGTAAATGGAAGTTTAGTATGTAATTATGGGTCATGTAAGGAATTGGAGAAAGTTTGCGATGATGTGACTTAGTTGTGATGTATGGTGGAAATTGTATCAATGGCTGGAGTCTCATATTGTTATGTTTGTCCTAGTGTATGTGCATAGGAATTGTGTTTTTCATGAAACTATTCTTTTATTGTTTATTTTGAACAGATACAAAAGTTTGAGGAGAAAAAAAGCATCTTTTTTTAAAGCCTGAAGAAGGTGGTTTACCTGTCTACACCACCGAAACGCGTCGCTTGTTTGTTCTCCTTTTTTTAAAAATAATTGTGGGATATATTCATGAATGTATTATAATGTATGATCAATTTTGTCACATTTGATGATTTTATAACCTATATGAAGTGTATATAAATTAGTCTTGTGTGGGTTTTATTATGCTGTCTATTAACATGAATTATGTATGATGATATATGATTATTGAATCTAAATTGACTTAGTGTGGAGTGTGTTAATTTTTAACATAAATAATGAAATGAGGGTTTAGGGAAATCTTTTTTTTTTTTTACTGATTGTATACATATTTTTTAATGGTTTTTAGAATTGAGTGCATTTTATACTGAATAAACATTTCTATATCAGATTCCTTGGCCACAGTGTGATGAATAAATGGTTGGACAGTAAGGTTGTTTGAAGTATTGGTATGCTGTAAAAATATTCCAAAGGGTTTTTACTTTGACTTAGTGTCTTGTTGGTGTCCTGTCCCTTTGGTAGAGCTGGACCCCTCTCTTTGCTTATGAGCTTATTGACAGGTTAGGGGCTGCCCAGTACATAAGTACTTTTGATCTTAATGCAGAGTACTGACAGATTGCCCTGAGGGAGCACAGGAGAGGTCAGCATTCCCCACTCCAGAGGGCCACTATTAGTTTAGGGTGTTGCCCTTTGGACTCAAGAATGCCCCTACCACCTTCCAGAGGTTGGTGAACCAGGTTCTGACTGGAATGGAGGCCTTTAGTGCTACCTACTTGGATGACATTGCGGCCTTTAGTAGCAGCTGGAAGTATCACCTTTTTCACCTCCAGAAAGTGCTTCAGTCTCTGCAACAGGCAGGCTTGACTGTCAAGGCCAGTAAGTACCAAGTAGGGCATGGGTCTGTGGTGTACTTGGGACGCCTGGTGGGCAGGAGCAAGATGCAGCCCCTCCAGGCCAAGATAGAGACTATCATAGCCTGGGAGCCCCCCAAAACCCAGGCTGAGGTCAGAGGCTTCCTAGGCCTTACTGGGTACTATAGGAGGTTTGTCAAGGGATACAGCACCATTGTTCCCCCCTTAACAGAGCTGATGTTGAAGAAGCAGCCCAGGAATGTGATTTGGACAGAGGCATGTCAAATAGCATTTGACTCCCTAAAACAGGCCATGTGCACAACCCCTGTGCTGAAGGCCCCTGCTTTTTCCTAGGAAGTCATTGCTCAGACAGATGCCTCAGAGCATGGCATAGGGGTAGTACTTTCACAACTTAATGAAGAGGGCTTAGACCAACCGGTAGCCTTCATTTCCAGGAGGTTACTTCCCAGGGAACAATGGTGTAGTGCTATTGAAAGGGAAGCCTTTGCTGTGGTCTTGGCATTGAAGAAGTTGAGACCATACCTGTTTGGGGCTCACTTCCTGATTCAGACAGACCACAGGCCCTTCAGGTGGTTAAGGCAAATGACGGGTGAGAATCCAAAATTGTTGAGGTGGTCCATTTCCCTACAGGGTATGGATTTTAGGGTGGAACACAGACGAGGGGTAGACCATGCCAATGCTGATGATTTGTCCATGTTTTTCCACCTTACTGATAAGATCTCCCTAGAGGTTGGGTAAATCTCCCCACTTTTGCTGGTAGGGACATATGTTAGACCTGTCAGCCTTAGGGTGATCTTCCCTCAAAATGTTTGCCTGCTCACCTACCCTTTTTGCCAATTCTTTTTGTTGGACTTAGGACTCTGAGCACTATGCCACTGCTGATCAGTGCTAAAGTGCATGCGCTTCTCCCCTAAACATGGTTACATTAGTTTATCCAAATTTGGATTATTTATTTGATCTGCGAGTCCCTAGTAGAGTTCACTACCTGTGCCCAGAGCCTGTAAATTAAATGCTACTAGTGGGCCTGCAGCACTCATTGTGCCACCCACACAAGAAGCCCTTTATACATCTCTCAGGCCTGCCACTGCAGAGCCTGAGTGTGCGGTTTCACTACCATGTGGACTTGGCATTTAAAACCCCTTGCCAAGCCTTAAACCCCCCTTTTATTACACATAGGTCACCCCCTAAGGTAGGCCCTAGGTAGCCTATTGGGCCGGGTGCTGTGTAAGTAAAAGGTAGGAGATATACTTTTGCGTTTTGCATGTCCTGAAAAAAAAAACATGCCAAATTTGTTTTTTACTATTGTGAGGCCTACTACACTCATAGGTTAACATTGGGGAATTACTTAGTACACTTTTAAGCTGCAATTGCTGATTGAGAAAGAGTAGCTCTGTCATGTTTTATATCATTGGAATGGTAATGGTAAATCCTCTTTACTGGTAAAGTTGGATTTAATATTACTATTTTAGAAATACCACTTTTAGAAAGTTTTTATTTTTCTGCTCTTAAAGCTCTGTGTGCCTGCAGCCTGTCTCCAATACATGTCTGGGGTGGGTGACAGCTTGACATTTTGCATTCCCTCTAGGCAGCCACACACAAAGGAAGGTTAGGTGTGTCTTAGTGTCCATCTGCACTTTGACAGCTCATCCTGGGCAAAATTGGAGGGAGGAGCTGACACACCTGAATAGGCAGTGTCCTGTTGTCGGTGACGCTCCGGGCTGGACGTCCCGGCGAGCGTCCCCTTTAATGGGTGGAGCACGCAACCTTTGAAACAGCGCACTGCACTGTGAATTACTGTTCAGCTTTCTAGAATCTTGCTTCACCTACCTGTGATGGCGTCTGGCGTTGTGGCGTCCGTTCCTGTTCTTCTTTGATTCCCTCTGCTTTTTCACGCTTCGGTTTCTGTTCATGAACGCGTCAGCATTGTCTTCGCGTGTCAGCCCACTCAGCTGCTTGAGTGTGTTCTCTGAAAGCCTACTGTAACTCCAGAAACAAATAAGAAGAGAACAATATATTTTAAAAGCTAGAAACTCTTCAATGGGTAGCACGCTGTTCGCGCTTTAAATATAATTCGGATGCACTTATCTGAAAATTGCTGACTGACTCATTTCTAACCGTGGAATGCATCAACTTACTGCTGCTGCCCCTGCGGCCCCCCCCCCCGGAATTCCTCCGCTCCCGCCTCCCAGCCTCTCCTCCCTCCCACCTCCCCTACTTAATGGCGGCCGCTGCGTGGTCGCGCCGCTGGTGCGCCGAAGGTGCGCCAAAGGCAAGCCCGTCTGCACCCGTCCGTGACCCGACCGCGGCCAGCGCCAGGAACCCTGGACCTCCCACTACCCATCGCTACGACACCACCACCCTCCTCGCACTCAACCCTGGAAGACTTGGAGAATGCCAACAGGCCTTGCCGAACACGACCCACGGCCTGTTCTCCTGCCTCCACTGCTGCCAGACCCTCACCGCCACCCCGGCCTCCAACACCGGCGACGCCAGCACCGGCGACACCCTAAAATGCATCCTCCTCAACGTACGCTCCGTACACAAACACGCCATGGAAATCTGGAACCTACTCGACTCTCTCTAGCCTGACATCGCCTTCTTCACAGAGACCTGGACCAACGCATCCTCCGCCCCCGACATCAGCACCGCCATTCCCAGACGGATACAAGATCCAGAGGAAAGACCGCCCCAACCACCCAGGAGGGGGCCTCACCATCGCCCACAAGAGCACCCTCCGCCTCACCACCTCCAGCGAAACCTTCCCCTCCGCTGAACACCTGCACTTCCAGATCCAGACCACCCCCAAAGCCACACTCCGAGGAACCCTCATCTACAGACCCCCCGGCCCCCGAACACCCTTCGCCACCACCATCACCGACTTCATCGCACCCCACGCCATCGCCTCAACAAACTACATACTCATTGGAGACCTGAACTTCCACCTTGATAACCCCAGCGACCCCAACTCCACTATCCTTTGTGACAACCTCGCCAGCATCGGACTTAAACAACTCGTCAACACACCGACCCACAGAGCAGGACACACCCTCGACCCCATCTTCGCGGCAGGAAACAGCGTCCAATTCAGCCACACAACGCAGCCACCATGGACCGACCACCACTGTGTACACTTCGCCATCAACAAACCCAAGGCACCCAAACCAGCCCCACGCCCACCTCCTCGAAGGAACTGGAGCAAGGTTACCGACGAGCAACTTAACTCCACCCTCACCCGAGACAACCACACCTGGGTACCCGAAGCAAACGACGCAGCCAGAGAACTCCACACTTGGATCTCCAACTGCACAGACGAGCTCGCCCCGCTACGCAACCCCGACACACAACGCCCCAGGAAAGCCGCCTGGTTCACCACCGCTCTCCAAGATGCCAGACGCACCTGCAGACACCTGGAGAAGAACTGGAGAAACACCAAGACAACCGAAAACCACACCACCTACAAGGACGCCATGATGGACTACCACAACCAGATCAGAGCCACCAAGAGGAACTTCATCCACAACAAAATCCTGGCCAACTCAACCAACTCCAAGGAATTTTTCAGTGTCATTCAAGAATTCACCAACCCACGCAGCGAAGCCACAGACATCACCCCATCCCAAGACCTCTGCGACAAGTTTGGAACCTATTTCCACCTCAAGATCAAAACCTCTACGACAACTTCATCGACCATCCACCAGGTGCCACAGACGGCCCCCCGCCCCCCAGAAACACCAGCCAGCCCACCATCTCCAACTGGACACCGATCACGGCCGAAGACACCGCCTCGAACATGAAAAGCATCCACTCGGGGGCCCCCACCGACCCCTGCCCCACTCACATCTACCACAGAGCCGCGGCCGCCATCGCACCCGAACTACAATGCACCATCAACACCACCTTCAAAACAGGAACCTTCCTAGACGACTGGAAGCGCTCAGAAGTCAGACCCCTGCTCAAGAAGCCCACAGCTGACCCCACCGACCTCAAGAACTATCGGCCCATCTCGCTCCTCCCCTTCGCAGCCAAAGTTGCAGAGAAAACAGTCAACAGGAAACTGACATAATTCATTGAAGAGAACGCCGTCCTCGACCCGTCCCAATCCGGATTCCAAAGCAACCACAGCACAGAGACCGCCCTACTCGCCGCCACAGACGACATCCGCACCCTCCTGGACCAAGGCCACTCCGCAGCCCTCGTCCTACTCGACCTATCAGCGGCCTTCAACACCGTCTCCCACCGCACACTAGTCGCCAGACTACACGACGCAGGCATACAAGGAACAGCCCTGGACTGGATCCGATCATTCCTCACCGAAAGAAGCCAAAGGATCAGACTCCCACCCTTCCTCTCCGACCCCACAAAAATCACCAGCGGAGTCCCACAGGGTTCATCACTGAGCCCCACCCTCTTCAACATCTACATGGCCCCCCTCACAGCCATCGTCCGACAACACGGCCTCAACATCGTATCCTACTCCGACGACACCCAGCTCATCCTCTCCCTCACCAAAGACCCCACCACTGCCAAACTCAACTTCCAGAAAGGAATGCAAGACATCGCAGTCTGGATGACCAACAGCTGCCTGAAGCTCAACGCAGAGAAGACAGAAGTCCTCGTCCTCGGTACCACCCCTTCTGCATGGGACAGCACCTGGTGGCCGACAGCCCTCGGAAGCCCACCTACCCCCTCAGACCAAGCCAAGAACCTCGGCATCGCACTCGACTCATCACTCACCATGAACCGACAAGTCAACGCCGTCACCTCCAGCTGCTTCAACACCCTCCGCATCCTCCGCAAGACCTTCAAGTGGATACCCCCTGAGTCAAGGAAGACAGTCACCCACGCACTCATCACCAGCAGACTGGACTATGGAAACGCACTCTACGCCAGCATCAACAAGTCCCTACTCCGCAAACTCCAGACAATACAGAACATCGCCGCCAGACTCGTCCTCGGCATCCCCCGACACGAACACATCAGCCAACACCTACGAAGTCTCCACTGGCTCCCCTTGGAGAAAAGAGTCACTTTCAAAATCCTCACTCACGCCTACAAATGCCTACACAACAACGGACCCAAATACCTCAACGACAGAATCAACTTCCACGTACCCAAAAGAAACCTCCGATCTTCCAACCTCGCTCTGGCCGAAACCCCGCGCATCCACAGAGCCAGAGCAGGCGGAAGATCCTTCTCTCACATTGCAGCCAAGACCTGGAACGAGCTACCGGCAGACATCAGACGCGCCCCTCCCTGAACACCTTCAGGAAGACCCTCAAGACCTGGCTCTTCGGCTAAACAGATCTGCGGACCCCCCCTCAGCGCCTTGAGACCCTCACGGGTGAGTAGCGCGCTTACAATTCCCTGATTGATTGATTGATTGACTTACCTAAAAGAGAAAAACGATATTGCGTCACAAATTTATTACACAAATTAGTGAAAATTATGAACCTAGGTATATTGTTGGCATGAATGGGCAAATGTCAAAATTCAGTTGAGGAAGCATTGAATATTCTAAATTTGAACTGTTATGTAGAAATACTGTTATAGACTATGTGAAGTAGTCTCGGTTATGTAGAGTTCTATATGTGTTTGGAAGTTTATTTTTTATGTTTTCAGACGAAGAAATTATCAGAAGAGGAATGAGCATCTTGTAGAAAGAGACGTATTAGAGAACATACGTATATATATATTCACTGAAAAAACCATAGGTTTTAGGGACAGTTATAGTTAGTTGGACATTTCACTCGTACAAAACCATAGAAATTCCCCCGTTATAGTTAGTTCAGCTAACTATAACTCGCGCCCCCGCAATGCACTGCTGATGACGTCACATATTACATCACTCATGACATGGTCAGTGACATCACTGATGACATCACTGATGACATCTCAAATGACATCACTGATGACATCATCCATGTGATAATTTCATGCATCTTCTCACACCCTAATATAACTTTTGATACACCCACTCTAAATTACAGACTGCCATTCTCAAAACCATAGACACTCCAACACCAAAAACTACATACCCACTCACTGATTCTTAGGTCTACACACACATCCACTCACTCACCCGTACAGTCACTCATACTTAGTCACTCAGTACAGGACTATCATATGCACTCATACACCTATATAAACACTCACACACCGCCACTCATCCATAGAGGTACCCACACACCTAGTCAGTCATGCAAAAAACTTAATCACACACCCATTTACTCACCTATACAGTTATACACACACCAGCTCACTTACTCATACAAATACTAGCACATTCTTACGCTCTTATACAATCACTGATACAAGTACACACTCATCAGGGTTTAGGGCAGTGGTGTTCGGGCAGTGTAGGGGGTCTTGCTGGGGGTGATGTTTCAGGGTTTAGGGCAGTGCAGTGGTGTTCGGGCAGTGTAGGGGGTCTTGCTGGGGGTAGTGTTTCAGGGTTTAGGGCGGTGCAGTGGTGTTCGTGCAGTGAAGGGGGTCGTGCTGGGGGTGGTGTTTCAGGGTTTAGGGCAGTGCAGTAGTGTTCGGGCAGTGTAGGGGGTTGTGCTGGGGCTGGTGTTTCAGGGTTTAGGGCAGTGCAGTGGTGTTCGGGCAGTGTAGGGGGTCGTGCTGGGGCTGGTGTTTCAGGGTTTAGGGCAGTGCAGAGGTGTTTGGGCAGTGTAGGGGGTCTTGCTGGGGGTGGTGTTTCAGGGTTTAGGGCAGTGGTGTTCGGGCAGTGTAGGGGGTCTTGCTGGGGGTGATGTTTCAGGGTTTAGGGCAGTGCAGTGGTGTTCGGGCAGTGTAGGGGGTCTTGCTGGGGGTAGTGTTTCAGGGTTTAGGGCAGTGCAGTGGTGTTCGTGCAGTATAGGGGGTCGTGCTGGGGATGGTGTTTCTGGGTTTAGGGCAGTGCAGTAGTGTTCAAGCAGTGTAGGGGGTTGTGCAGGGGGTGGTGTTTCAGGGTTTAGGGCAGTGCAGTGGTGTTCGGGCAGTGTAGGGGGTCGCGCTGGGGGTGGTGTTTCAGGGTTTAGGGCAGTGCAGTGGTGTTCGGGTAGTGTAGGGGGTCATGCACGGGGTGGTGTTTCAGGGTTTAGGGTAGTGCAGTGGTGTTCGGGCAGTGTAGGGTGTTGTGCTGGGGCTGGTGTTTCAGGGTTCAGGGCAGTGCAGTGGTGTTCGTGCAGTGTAGGGGGTCGTGCTGGGGCTGTTGTTTCAGGGTTTAGGGCAGTGCAGTGGTGTTCGGGCAGTGTAGGCGGTCGTGCTGGGGCTGGTGTTTCAGGGTTTAGGGCAGTGCAGTGGTGCTCAGGCAGTGTAGGGGGTTGTGCTGGGGCTGGTGTTTCAGGGTTTAGGGCAGTGCAGTGGTGCTCGGGCAGTGTAGGGGGTCGTGCTGGGGGTGATGTTTCAGGGTTTAGGGTAGTGCAGTGGTGTTCGGGCAGTGTAGGGGGTCGTGCAGGGGCTGGTGTTTCAAGGTTTAGGGCAGTGCAGTGGTGTTCGGGCAGTGTAGGGGGTCGTGCTGGGGCTGGTGTTTCAGGGTTTTCGGCAGAGCAGTGGTGTTCGGGCAGTGTAGGGGGTCATGCTGGGGGTAGTGTTTCAGGGTTTAGGGCAGTGCAGTGGTGTTCGGGCAGTGTAGGGGATCGTGCTGGGGGTGGTGTTTCAGGGTTTAGGTCAGTGGTGTTCGGGCAGTGTAGGGGGTCTTGCTGGGGGTGATGTTTCAGGGTTTAGGGCAGTGCAGTGGTGTTCGGGCAGTGTAGGGGGTATTGCTGGGGGTAGTGTTTCAGGGTTTAGGGCAGTGCAGTGGTGTTCGGGCAGTGTAGGGGGTCATGCTGGGGGTGGTGTTTCAGGGTTTAGGGCAGTGCATTGGTGTTCGGGCAGTGTAGGGGTCTTGCTGGGGGTAGTGTTTCAGGGTTTAGGGCAGTGCAGTAGTGTTCGGGCAGTGTAGGGGGTCATGCTGGGGGTGGTGTTTCAGGGTTTAGGGCAGTGCAGTGGTGTTCGGGCAGTGTAGGGGGTCGTGAAGGGGGTGGTGTTTCAGGGTTTAGGGCAGTGCAGTGGTGTTCGGGCAGTGTAGGGGGTCGTGCTAGGGGTGGTGTTTCAGGGTTTAGGGCAGTGCAGTGGTGTTCGGGCAGTGTAGGGGGTCATGCAGGGGCTGGTGTTTCAGGGTTTAGGGCAGTGCAGTGGTGTTCGGGCAGTGTAGGGGGTCGTGCTGGGGGTAGTGTTTTAGGGTTTAGGGTAGTGCAGTGGTGCTTGTGTAGTGTAGGGGGTCGTGCTGGGGGTAGTGTTTTAGGGTTTAGGGTAGTGCAGTGGTATTTGTGTAGTGTAGGGGGTCATGTTTTAGGGTAGCGCAGTGGTGTTTGGGTAGTGTAGGGGTCGTGCTGGGGGTAGTGTTTTAGGGTTTAGGATAGTGCAGTGGTGTTTGTGTAGTGTAGGGGGTCGTGCTGGGGGTAGTGTTTTAGGGTTTAGGATAGTGCAGTGGTGCTTGTGTAGTTTAGGGGGTCGTGCTGGGGGTAGTGTTTTAGGGTTTAGGGTAGTGCAGTGGTGTTTGTGTAGTGTAGGGGGTCGTGCTGGTGGTAGTGTTTTAGGTTTTAGGTTAGTGCAGTGGTGTTTGGGTAGTGTAGGGGGTCGTGCTGGGGGTAGTGTTTTAGGGTTTAGGATAGTGCAGTGGTGCTTGTGTAGTGTAGGGGGTCGTGCTGGGGGTAGTGTTTTAGGGTTTAAGGTAGTGCAGTGGTGTTTTTGTAGTGTAGGGGGTCATGTTTTAAGATGCAATGCTCCAATACCTGACCAGTCTGCACTACATAAAACTGCAAAAAAACTAAAAATAAAAAGTGTTTTGCACACTTTTGTCATTGGGCTATATGTGGGCTACATCTGGGTAATATTTGTGCTACATTTGGGCTCTTTTTTTCACTGGTGGCCATCTTGGAAGACTTCTTTGTTATGAAGTTTCCTAATTTCTTCATTTACTGCAGTCTCCTCAGTAGGAAATGCTTTCAGTTTTTTACTTTGATTCCATCAAGAAGGCATTCAGATGTGTCTCACATCTGCCATAAATTCAGAATGTTAGCACTCTAGTTGCTCATTAGATCACTGGAGTAAAGCTACTGCTCACCAGGGAGTTAACTGGAAGTCTGCTGCTGGTATTGAAAGTGATTGTTTCAGTCTGCATGTCAGAATTTTCTAATGAAATAGAAGAGGATTTGAGATCTCACTTAAAACATGCCCTAATTTTTCTTTCTGCAGCACTAACCATAATTTCTATTTCAAAAAGAACCCCTCATTTTGTTCCTTTTTAAATTAAATTGTTTAAGTGTTACCAGTTTATTCCAATCAAGATGGCTTCAGGTGTGCCATACGTTTGTCATAAGTAAGGCTGTTAGCACTCTAGTTGTTCTTTAGAACACTCTGGGAAGCTGCAGTAGAACACAAAGGAATCAACTGACAGTCTCTGCCCTTGTTGGATGTACATGTTTTACTGAGAATGTCAGACTTCATTCTCACATGAGTGAGAAAGATAATGTGAATTTACAGAAAATATGCTCTCATTTTAGCTTCTGGAGCACCTTCCAAACCTCCATGGGACAAGCATGAGAAAATAGTGTTCTCTCAAACATGATTCATGATATCCCAGCAGAAGGTTTTTCACATGGTATAATCACCTTAGAATACACCACAATTCCTAAAATTAGTATGGTACCATCAACAAATAAATTCTAATGTAACTAAAGCCTGTTATCACCCTTTATAGTTCTCCTTTTGGTGACCCTCAAAATCTTCTATTCACTACAATGCATTTCAATGAGGTACTATCATTTATATTGGTCCCAAGATGGCTGCCAGCAATTCCAGGATGAAGTGCTGACAGCCAATCAGATCTCACGATGACATGTGTGGTTAGGCTCCGCCCAGATATATATGTGACTTTACTTTTGATTTTCTCAGGAACTACTGAACGGATTTACACCATTTAAGCAAAAGGCACGACACTGAACCAAGGGCTACCTCTTTGCCAAATTTGGTGTAATTCCGTTCAGCAGTTCCGGCTGTATCTGCGACTAAAGGTTCCTATGGAAAAATGAATGGGGAAAACGCGTTTTGGGACCCCCCTTTTCTCGGCCCCCGCTTGAAGTATCACCCCGAGACTTTCAGGATAGGAGCGGACCGGAGCGCCCCAACAAGTTGGAAACTTTCGCGAAGATTCGTCAACCGGCGCCAACGTTATTTCAAATAGAATGTCGCGGATTTCCTATGGATAATAGGTTTTAACTATAACTATCTACTGGCGACCGCCAGTAGATAATATATATATATATATATATATATATATACATAGTATTAAATATTATTTCAATTTACCTAATGTATTTAATTTATGTTATATTAAATGGTGTTTCAGGGTTTAGGGCAGTGGTGTTCGGGCAGTGTAGGGGGTCTTGCTGGGGGTGATGTTTCAGGGTTTAGGGCAGTGCAGTAGTGTTCGGGCAGTGTAGGGGGTCGTGCAGGGGGTGGTGTTTCAGGGTTTAGGGCAGTGCAGTGGTGTTCTGGCAGTGTAGGGGGTTATGCTGGGGGTTGGGTTTCAGGGTTTAGGGCAGTACAGTGGTGTTCGGGCAGTGTAGGCGGTCGTGCAGGGGGTGGTGTTTCAGGGTTTAGGGCAGTGCAGTGGTGTTCGGGCAGTGTAGGGGGTCGTGCTGGGGCTGGTGTTTCAGGGTTTAGGGCAGTGCAGTGGTGTTTGGGCAGTGTAGGGGGTCTTGCTGGGGGTGGTGTTTCAGGGTTTAGGGCAGTGGTGTTCGGGCAGTGTAGGGGGTCTTGCTGGGGGTGATGTTTCAGGGTTTAGGGCAGTGCAGTGGTGTTTGGGCAGTGTAGGGGGTCTTGCTGGGGGTAGTGTTTCAGGGTTTAGGGCAGTGCAGTGGTGTTCGTGCAGTATAGGGGTCGTGCTGGGGATGGTGTTTCTGGGTTTAGGGCAGTGCAGTAGTGTTCAAGCAGTGTAGGGGGTTGTGCAGGGGTGGTGTTTCAGGGTTTAGGGCAGTGCAGTGGTGTTCGGGCAGTGTAGGGGGTCGCGCTGGGGGTGGTGTTTCAGGGTTTAGGGCAGTGCAGTGGTGTTCGGGCAGTGTAGGGGGTCATGCACGGGGTGGTGTTTCAGGGTTTAGGGCAGTGCAGTGGTGTTCGGGCAGTGTAGGGTGTTGTGCTGGGGCTGGTGTTTCAGGGTTCAGGGCAGTGCAGTGGTGTTCAGGCAGTGTAGGGGGTCGTGCTGGGGCTGGTGTTTCAGGGTTTAGGGCAGTGCAGTGGTGTTCGGGCAGTGTAGGCGGTCGTGCTGGGGCTGGTGTTTCAGGGTTTAGGGCAGTGCAGTGGTGCTCAGGCAGTGTAGGGGGTCGTGCTGGGGCTGGTGTTTCAGGGTTTAGGGCAGTGCAGTGGTCCTCGGGCAGTGTAGGGGGTCGTGCTGGGGGTGATGTTTCAGGGTTTAGGGTAGTGCAGTGGTGTTCGGGCAGTGTAGGGGGTCGTGCAGGGGCTGGTGTTTCAAGGTTTAGGGCAGTGCAGTGGTGTTCGGGCAGTGTAGGGGGTCGTGCTGGGGCTGGTGTTTCAGGGTTTTCGGCAGAGCAGTGGTGTTCGGGCAGTGTAGGGGGTCATGCTGGGGGTAGTGTTTCAGGGTTTAGGGCAGTGCAGTGGTGTTCGGGCAGTGTAGGGGGTCGTGCTGGGGGTGGTGTTTCAGGGTTTAGGTCAGTGGTGTTCGGGCAGTGTAGGGGGTCTTGCTGGGGGTGATGTTTCAGGGTTTAGGGCAGTGCAGTGGTGTTCGGGCAGTGTAGGGGGTCTTGCTGGGGGTAGTGTTTCAGGGTTTAGGGCAGTGCAGTGGTGTTCGGGCAGTGTAGGGGGTCATGCTGGGGGTGGTGTTTCAGGGTTTAGGGCAGTGCAGTGGTGTTCGGGCAGTGTAGGGGGTCTTGCTGGGGGTAGTGTTTCAGGGTTTAGGGCAGTGCAGTGGTGTTCGGGCAGTGTAGGGGGTCATGCTGGGGGTGGTGTTTCAGGGTTTAGGGCAGTGCAGTGGTGTTCGGGCAGTGTAGGGGGTCGTGAAGGGGTGGTGTTTCAGGGTTTAGGGCAGTGCAGTGGTGTTCGGGCAGTGTGGGGGGTCGTGCTAGGGGTGGTGTTTCAGGGTTTAGGGCAGTGCAGTGGTGTTCGGGCAGTGTAGGGGGTCATGCAGGGGCTGGTGTTTCAGGGTTTAGGGCAGTGCAGTGGTGTTCGGGCAGTGTAGGGGGTCGTGCTGGGGGTAGTGTTTTAGGGTTTAGGGTAGTGCAGTGGTGTTTGTGTAGTGTAGGGGTCGTGCTGGGGGTAGTGTTTTAGGGTGTAGGGTAGTGCAGTGGTGTTTGTGTAGTGTAGGGGGTCATGTTTTAGGGTAGTGCAGTGGTGTTTGGGTAGTGTAGGGGGTCGTGCTGGTGGTAGTGTTTTAGGGTTTAGGGTAGTGCAGTGGTGTTTGTGTAGTGTAGGGGGTCGTGCTGGGGGTAGTGTTTTAGGGTTTAGGGTAGTGCAGTGGTGCTTGTGTAGTTTAGGGGTCGTGCTGGGGGTAGTGTTTTAGGGTTTAGGGTAGTGCAGTGGTGTTTGTGTAGTGTAGGGGGTCATGTTTTAGGGTAGTGCAGTGGTGTTTGGGTAGTGTAGGGGGTCGTGCTGGGGGTAGTGTTTTAGGGTTTAGGATAGTGCAGTGGTGCTTGTGTAGTGTAGGGGGTCGTGCTGGGGGTAGTGTTTTAGGGTTTAAGGTAGTGCAGTGCTGTTTTTGTAGTGTAGGGGGTCATGTTTTAAGATGCAATGCTCCAATACCTGACCAGTCTGCACTACATAAAACTGCAAAAAAACTAAAAATAAAAAGTGTTTTGCACACTTTTGTCATTGGGCTATATGTGGGCTACATCTGGGTAATATTTGTGCTACATTTGGGCTCTTTTTTCACTGGTGGCCATCTTGGAAGACTTCTTTGTTATGAAGTTTCCTAATTTCTTCATTTACTGCAGTTTCCTCAGTAGGAAATGCTTTCAGTTTTTTACTTTGATTCCATCAAGAAGGCATTCAGATGTGTCTCACATCTGCCATAAATTCAGAATGTTAGCACTCTAGTTGCTCATTAGATCACTGGAGTAAAGCTACTGCTCACCAGGGAGTTAACTGGTAGTCTGCTGCTGGTATTGAAAGTGATTGTTTCAGTCTGCATGTCAGAATTTTCTAATGAAATAGAAGAGGATTTGAGATCTCACTTAAAACATGCCCTAATTTTTCTTTCTGCAGCACTAACCATAATTTCTATTTCAAAAAGAACCCCTCATTTTGTTCCTTTTTAAATTAAATGTTTTAAGTGTTACCGGTTTATTCCAATCAAGATGGCTTCAGGTGTGCCATACTTTTGTCATAAGTAAGGCTGTTAGCGCTCTAGTTGTTCTTTAGAACACTCTGGGAAGCTGCAGTAGAACACAAAGGCATCAACTGGCAGGCTGCTCCTGTTGAAATATAACAGGAAGATATTTGAGATCACACTTGAAATATGTCCTAATTTTTCTTTCTACAGCACTAACCATAATTTCTATGACAAAATGAACCCCATCATTTTGTTCCTTTTTAAATTAAATGTTTTAAGTGTTACCAGTTTATTCCAATCAAGATGGCTTCAGGTGTGCCATACTTTTGTCATAAGTAAGGCTGTTAGCACTCTAGTTGTTTTTTAGAACACTCTGGGAAGCTGCAGTAGAACACAAAGGCATCAACTGGCAGGCTGCTCCTGTTGAAATATAACAGGAAGATATTTGAGATCACACTTGAAACATGTCCTAATTTTTCTTTCTACAGCACTAACCATAATTTCTATGACAAAATGAACCCCATCATTTTGTTCCTTTTTAAATTAAATTGTTTAAGTGTTACCAGTTTATTCCAATCAAGATGGCTTCAGGTGTGCCATACTTTTGTCATAAGTAAGGCTGTTAGCACTCTAGTTGTTCTTTAGAACACTCTGGGAAGCTGCAGTAGAACACAAAGGAATCAACTGACAGTCTCTGCCCTTGTTGGATGTACATGTTTTACTGAGAATGTCAGACTTCATTCTCACATGAGTGAGAAAGATAATGTGAATTTACAGAAAATATGCTCTCATTTTAGCTTCTGGAGCACCTTCCAAACCTCCATGGGACAAGCATGAGAAAATAGTGTTCTCTCAAACATGATTCATGATATCCCAGCAGAAGGTTTTTCACATGGTATAATCACCTTAGAATACACCACAATTCCTAAAATTAGTATGGTACCATCAACAAATAAATTCTAATGTAACTAAAGCCTGTTATCACCCTTTATAGTTCTCCTTTTGGTGACCCTCAAAATCTTCTATTCACTACAATGCATTTCAATGAGGTACTATCATTTATATTGGTCCCAAGATGGCTGCCAGCAATTCCAGGATGAAGTGCTGACAGCCAATCAGATCTCACGATGACATGTGTGGTTAGGCTCCGCCCAGATATATATGTGACTTTACTTTTGATTTTCTCAGGAACTACTGAACGGATTTACACCATTTAAGCAAAAGGCACAACACTGAACCAAGGGCTACCTCTTTGCCAAATTTGGTGTAATTCCGTTCAGCAGTTCGGGCTGTAGCTGCGACTAAAGGTTCCTATGGAAAAATGAATGGGGAAAACGCGTTTTGGGACCCCCTTTTTCTCGGCCCCCGCTTGAAGTATCACCCCGAGACTTTCAGGATAGGAGCGGACCGGAGCGCCCCAACAAGTTGGAAACTTTCGCGAAGATTCGTCAACCGGCGCCAACGTTATTTCAAATAGAATGTCGCGGATTTCCTATGGATAATAGGTTTTAACTATAACTATCTACTGGCGACCGCCAGTAGATAATATATATATATATATATATATACATATATATATATATAGGTAGGAGGAATACATGTTACCTTAACACATTCATCATTTAGGCAAGAAAGTCATAACAGAACTCACATTGCAGTTCTTTCTTTGTAGATACAAAAAGTGCATGTTTGGAATCCCCGGTATACGGGACGAAGAGCCTAGGTTGAACATTCGCCCGAGTGAAATGGAAACACATGATATTACCCTGCCCGATGTTGCCCAGAGGATTGGTAATCTATAAAAAGAAACTCAGGCTTTAGCACTGAGGGTAGACACCGTGACCTTACAGAGTTTAGCTAACACATATCCAAGTGTATGAAGTCCAAGTCAGACTGGGCAATCTTCAGGGGAAGCTTTTGCTCAGTTTACTGCTACAGGAGCTAGTCAGGGCACAGGAACCCCTGTTATCCAAGTCACTACTCTGCCTTCTATTCCCTTAGCTCCTCCTGAGCATTTTTTGGGAGATCCTACAACATTTTCAACATTTTAAAATCAATGTCATTTACACTTTATATGGAAACCTGCTTGTTTTCCTACCGAACAATCCAAGGTAGCTTTTATTTTATCATATGTTGGGGTTCAGCTGCGACTTGGCCAATTCCTTTGGTTGAAAGGGATAATCCATTGCTGTATAATTATTCTGTTTTCAAAGCAGATGTTGGAAAACAAGGCAGTATCTGTGAGGCCTGCACAAATAACATGACTACATTTGTCCTTCACTGGGAACCAAACACCCCATTGTAGCGCTTGACTCTCAGAGGGTAGCGTTGCAGAGCAGTCTAAGGCTTACTCAAGGAAGGTGCTGTGGGCTAGTAATCGCCATTTACCAGTACGCAGAAATAACACTCAATAATTGATTGTCCAGTCTGTACTTTGCTTTATAAAAGGAAGAGTACATTTATTTAACACACACACTACTCAATACTATGCACCAATTTAGAAATATACATAAGCTGTTGGAATTACTTTGTGACATTGTATAACATTCCCACCCCTCCCGAAGGGGGTGGGGTCTAGTACCACCACTCCCATGTATGCACATCATCTTGCCCCCTCATGTAGTGGGTCGAACATAACCTGGAGCGAGGGCCTTGCCCACTGGCACCATCCCTGTGGCGACCCACCCCATTCTCTCAACAAGCATTTAAAATGGGCAAACCTGCCATGGTGACACATAACCCTGACTGAGCATCTCATACTGACCATACAGTATACACCTCTACATCTTAGTGGCTGACAGTCTGGGTTGTTCTTCACCTAACGCAGTAGCAAGAATACATGTTTGGGCATCACTTAGAATGACAGTACTCATCATAGTTGATAACAGTTAAAATGCATTGCAATTAAAGCCTCTAGAAGGCATCACAGTTAAAATCACAGGATTGAGCATATACAGCCAGACACCCTAGCAGGAATGTCCAGCAACATAACCCCACTTTGCTTATGAATCCACATTACACATGTGACTTCCAGTCCCTCAATAGAAATAACATTGATAAATGCACTTCTCGTGCCATTGCACCTCTTCACCTCCAGGGGATGCCCTTCTCCAGACATCCCTAGCACAACCCTCCATACCTTGAGGCAGTCGCTAATGCACCCCCAGCTGTAAAACAAAAGTTCCAGCCCCGGGATGCTGATGACTGCTGCCTGAGCCCTTGAGGTGCTATCTACACTGAGTCCCCAGAGACTTAGGGGGGGACTTTCCATCTTCATGCTGGGGGAGACTGCGTGGCTCCTGCAGCTCCCCCGGCACCTTTTCACTCACTTGGTGGTGACCCCGTCCTCCTGGGGTCACCACAGGCAGAAAACTGACATTTTCAGGCTCTGGAAAGCATTATGGGGCGCTCTTCCCCATCCTGTGCATCTTTTATGAGCGGCTCCCCCGCTGTGCCGGGGAGAGCCGCGCACCGCATTGGCCCATCGTGGGGGGCCCGGTCCCACCCGGACCCCGTACTACCAGGTGAGTGCTTGCAGCTCCTGCTGCCTCGCTCTTCGGGGTCCTGGTCCCAACCAGGAACCCCGCACTGCAGGCTCGCTGGAGCCAGCACCCTCGAGTGCTGCCGTGGGAGCCGGCATCTCTGTTCTGGTCTGCCCGCTCCTGTGGGCATACACGGAGACTACCGCCGGTCCGACCGGACCACGGGGGAGCTCAGCGGCACTCCCCCACCTGCACGGGGCACCCCGGGGCCCGGAGTTGGGATCCCGGGCCCCTCCCCCTTGGAGGTCTTCACGGGGAGCGCGACGGCGCTCCCCGGCTTCGGCATCGGTCTTCGGGGCCCGGAGTTGGGATCCCGGGCCCCATGGGTAGTCTTCACGGGGAGCGTGATGGCGCTCCCCGACTTGTCTTCGGAGTGATGGTGCCCGGATTTGGGATCCCGGGCCCCTGGGAATTCTTCGCGGAGAGCACGCAGGCGCTCCCTGGCTTCTTTTCTCCCACGAGGGGGCGCGACGGCGCTTCCCTCCCTCCGGACTCATCGGGGGCCAGGGTGGGCTCCTGGAACCCCATTCGGGCAGTTTCACGGGGAGCGCAACGGCGCTCCCCGAATTAACTTCTTGTGGGGGCAGCCCCCGGGACCTGACCCACCCCGGGGGCACATCTTGGACCAGCGGCGGAGCCCCACGTGCTTCGTCGTTGGTCCTCCCTGAGGTCAAAGGTCGCCTACCTTCTTGGGGGCGTATCTCGGCCCCCAGGTGGCCGATCTGCTCCATTTTTGGCCTTCTTGCTCCTGGTGGTGCTCCCCAGCCACTGGGAGCACTTTCTTTTGCCCTCCTGGTCTCAGGGAGGGTGAATTCATCAGGGCACGGTCTTCACTGGTTCCCTGCACCAGCCTTTTGCCTGGCTCTCCTCCTGGGCCTCTCTTCTCCTTGCGCAGAGGCCCAGGCGTCCGCTCACTGGTCCTGGACTCCCCTTTTGGCGCAAGTCAGGGTCCTAGGACAGTCTGGAGGTTCTTTCTTCCAACTGCCCATGGTGTCAGGCTCCAGCACCAGTCTTCCTCAGTCGACCACACCCCAAAGAGAGCCCCTCTTCCTTGAAAGACCTTTTAAAAGAATTTGGAGGGGCCTGGCAGGAAGGCTCTGCTTGCCCTATAAGGCAGTGACACATCACCTCTCTGCCCCTGCTCCCTCCATCCTGCCCAGGCCTCTGGGATAGTTCAAAATGGCGTCGTCCAGGGGTCTCATGCCACATGGCCTCTGAAAGCCCCTTCCCCCCTCTCTGCCTCCTCTCCAGAGTAGCTTGGTGCCTGGCACCAGGTGACAGCTGCTGATGGATATCCGGCAAACTCCACCCATCTTCTCTCCCTCTTGGAGAGGAGACCTTTGCCCTTGGAATGCTTCAGGTTGGGGAGGAAGGTCATTAATCCAGCCTGGCAGGGTCACACCCAGCCAGGCTCTGGTTATGAGCTGAGTCAGAGGAATATGACATTTCTGGATGACCCACAAGCAGTACAGATATGGCTTTGGACTCAGCAGAATACTTCTTCTCACCTATGCTACAGTGGACTTTAGTGCGTGTCTGGAATTTGTAGGCCCTAGGGAAGTGAAACTATCCCATGTGATCCCCATCCTCCAATAATGGAGTGGTCCTTCAGTGAAAACAGTAAAGCACACTGACTTTCCCTTACATGATTCTTTCCATTATATAAAGCCTATTCCATGTCACCACCCAGCTCTGCATGATTCCTGCCACACCATTCTATCTGTACCTGCGCCTGGGCTGCGCACGCCTGGAATCTCGCCCTGCGCAGCCCCAACACGTGTGCACACACATGTACACACATGTCTGCATGTAGCCAGCCCGGTGCCCCTTACTCCGGCTGCAGCGCAGTGGCCTACTCTCACCAGGGGGACACCGGTAAAATCCACATGCAGTCTCTTTCATCATGAGTTCACTGTGGGTGAGTCCCAACTTATGAGGCTCTCCCACAGTAAAAGCTCAACAAGTAGGTGTTCAAAAAGCGAAAAATCCGGGTGGCTCAGATGGTCAGAACCACCTTCTAACAGCAGAGTTGTGAGATTTTATGATAGACCTACTTTCATGCAGTCAGTAGATACAGAGTTACTTAATTTACGCCAGGGTAATAAGGACTTATTAACCTACATCACTACGTTTAATAGGCTAGTAGTGGCATCAGGATGGCCCAAAGCCAAAAGAACTTCCTTATTCTATAAGGGAATTTGAGATGAGTTAAAATATATGCTGTCCCTAGAAGTGGATCCACCAGAAAATTGTAGCAACCTGATAGACTTGGTGGTGAAACTGGACCATCGTTTGACAGTGCGTCGCCAAGATAAAGGGCAGTCAGATACCAAAGTAATAGTATATAAAGTAAAGAAATCTGACCTTGAAAAAACTGAAGATCCTGAACATATGCAGATAGGAAGTCTTAGGGCCCTTGAGTGAAGAAGAACGACAGTGTCGCAGGATGTCAAAACTTTGTCTATATCGCGATAATAAAGGGCATTTTCTACGCGATTGCCCAGTGAAACCGAAGAAGAAGGAGATTCAGGAAACTAGAGGACCCGAGACATAAAGAGGCAAGTGTTTTATGTTTACAGCATGAAATAGCCTCAAAAACCTTAGTTCAGAACTCCTGTATATGACAATATCGACACTTTCTAGTAACCGCTCAAGTATAATGGGATGGGGGTTCTACCCATCTTCAATTGTTAGTAGACTCAGGAGCCACTGGAAATTTTTATGGATAAATCTTTAGCTTTATCATATGGGTCCCATTTGAGTGTAAAGAACAGATAGATGAGGTCAAAACCATTGATGGTAGTTTATTGAAGTCAGGCCCGATTACCCATTCAACTACTTACCTGTGGTTAAATATTCATGGAAGTCACAGAGAACAAATTAAATTTAACTTGATACAGACTCCACAGTTACAGGCTATTTTAGGAATCCCATTGCTAGAAATTCATAATCCTGATATAAATTGGGAGGATAGTCTTTTATCAGTTTGCTCCACATTTTGTAAAGATCATTGCCTATCTTTGCCACCCAAATTAGGTTGTGAGAAGACTGTAGCAATGGTAACAGACGAAAACAATGTTACTATCCCTCCGTGTTATCTAGACTTGCCGGACGTTTTTGATAAGCAAAAGGCATCTGTTCTTTGCCCACACAGACCATACGATTGTCAGATTGATCTAATATCTGGGGCTTGCATCGCTTGTAGTAGAATTTATGCACTAACTGAGAAAGAAAATATAACTTTAAGAGAATATCTTGATGAAATGTTACAGATCGGATTTATCAGACCATCGCACTCACCCGCCTTATCTCCTCTCTTCTTACCAAAGAAAGGGCGTGAGTTGCGCACGTGTATAGGCTATAGAGCCCTTAATGATGTAACGGTAAAAAAACAATATCCTTTACCTCTCATGTCCAGTCTATTAGATCAAGTAAAAAACGCTCAGGTATTTTCAAAGTTGGATTTGCGAGGCGCTTACCATTTGGTACGTGTTAGAGAGGAAGATGAGTGGAAGGCAGCCTTTCAGACTAAATTTGGATTATATGAATATTTGGTGATGCCTTTTGGCCACTGTAATGCACCTGCAGCATTCCAATATTTTATTGATGAGGATTTGAGAGAGTTTTTGGACATATGTGCTGTTGTGTACCTAGATGACATTTTTATTTACGCTCCCTCAACGTCAGGACATGAAAAACATGTATGAGCAATTTTACGACTAAGAGAGAGTAAGTTATATGTAAAGCTTGAAAAATGTGAATTCCCAAGGTCTCTTTTCTGGGTTCTATATTATCACCACAGGGGGTTAGTATGGACCCACAGAAAGTTACAGCTATTCTACAATGTAAGTGCCCAAAAACAGTGAAAGAAGTCCAGAGTTTTCTGGGATTTTCATATTTCTATCGGCAAATTATAGACCACTTTTCCACTATGGTAGCTCCAATAACACAATTATAAAAAAAAAGGAGTGATGTTTCATTGGTCCCAGGCAGATGCAAAGGCTTTTCAACAATTAAAAAAGACATTTGTTACAGCCCCAATTTTGCAACATCCTTACTCATCCCAACCATTTATAGTTTATCACCAAGAAACAAGGAAACAGGTATACTTCATCCTATAGCTTATTTTTCACACAGATTCACTCTAGTTGAGAAAATTACTCTATAGGAGATAAGGAATTGTTAGCCATTAAAAAGGCATTTGAGGAATGGAGACACCATTTGATGGGAGCTTTACATATTGTTACAATAATTACTGACCAACGAAACCTAAATATTTTGAAATCATCTAAAGCATTGTCTATGAAAAAGTGCGCTGGACTCAATTTGTCATTGACTATGATTATGTAATTCAATTCCAATCAGGCAGACAGCATGGAAAAGCAGACGCATTGTCACGTCGTGGGCGTGAGACTAAAGAACACGAAACAGAATCTTCTTCTATCATACCTCCAGAGCGTATTGTAGGAGCTGTGATATCTGAGGGCTCCTTTTTATGGAGAGGTAGCTATAGCACAGAAAACCAAAAAAGTCAATAAAATCATACAAAGTCATGATAGTAAAAGAAGAAACAATATATGTTACATACAAGAAATAATATTTCTCCCAACAACTGTTTTACAACAACAAGCATTACAGTGGTGCCATACACATAAATTAGCTGGTTATCCAGGAGAGAAAAAGACTCTAGAATTAGTTAGACAACATTTTTGGTGACCAACACAAGTATCTGATGTTAAACAGTTTTTGTGAAGGTGAACTGTGTGTGTGCGCAAAGTAAAAACCAAGCACCTGCAGGTTTGTTAAATCCATTACCTACTCCCTCAGGTCTGTGGCATACAGTCTCTATGGACTTCATAACTGATTTACTGGCTCATTTCACTCCATTATTAGGTTTACCTAATTCTCAAGAACTTGCTGGTAATTTCCTACAATCCAATGTACGTTTGCATAGCTTACCATCAGTGATTGTATCAGACAGAGGCCCAAAATTTGTCTCAAGGTTTTGGAAGGCTTTGTGTAAAACTTTGCAAAAAGAGATTCACTTATCTACCGGCTATCATCCCCAGACAAAAGGTCAAACAGAGAGAGTGAATCAATGTCTAGAACAATATATAAGGTGTCAAGTTTTACAAACTGTTGCAGATTGGGACAAATTCTTATGGGCAGCAAAGTTCACATAGAACAATGTGCAACAGAATTCCATCAAACTTACACCCTTTCAATGGAACTATGGTTATCATCCCCATTTTTTTTTGTCATCTCCCGTATCTGTTGATGAGGTCCCAGTGGTTCAGAATTATTTAACTCGGATCAAGGACTATCAAGTACAAGCACAAAGTAATCTGGATCAAGCAATATCTGAATATAATAGGTATGCAGGCAAACATTATAGACCCAATCCCGTATATCAAGTTGGAGAACAGGTTTGGTTGTCCAGACGATATATCAAGTTAAAAGGACCCCGGAAACTCCAACCACGATTTATTGGTCCTTATCCTATTGTTAAGAAGCTAAACGATGTTGCCATGAAAATGGACTTGCCATCACAAATTTGCGTACATCCAGTGTTTATTTGTCACTTTTCAAACCTTGCATTACAGGAACCATACTCCCTCCTAAACCCTCACCTGTAGAGGTAGATGACGAATCGGAATCTGAAGTGGAAGCTATTTTAGACTGTAAACGAAGTTGCCATAGATTGTATTATCTGATTCATTTGAAGCAATATGGTCCTGAGGATTGTACTTGGGAACCTGCATGTGACGTACATGCTTCCCGTCTTCTACGTCTCTTTCATCATCGTTATACTGACAAACCCAAACCAGTGGGTAAGACCATAGGGGGGGTGTACTGTCAGGCACGTTCTGGGCCAGACGTCTCGGCGAGTGGCCCCTTTAATGGGTGGAGCGTGCAGCCGTTTAAACTGTGTGCTCCACCATAAACAACTGCTTGTCGTTCTAGAATCTTGATTCATCTACCTGTGATGACGTCTGGCCGTCGTGGCATCCGATCCTGTTCTTCATTGATTCCCTCAGCTTTTTGTTGCTTCGAGGCCTGTTCAAGGATGTGGCAGCGTTGTCCACATGCGTCAGCCCATCCATCTCAGCGGCTTGCGTGTGTTCTCTGAAAGCCTGCAGTGACTCCAGACACAAACAGGAAGAGAACAATATACTTTAAAAGCTGGAAACTCTTCAATGGGTAATGCGCTGTTAGCGCTTTAAATATAATTTGGATACACTTATCTGAAAATTGCTGATTGACTCGTTTCTAACCATGAAATGCATCAACTTACCTAAAAGAGAAAAACGATATTAATGTCACTAATTTATTACACAAATGAGTGAAAATTATGAACCTTGTTATACTGTTGGCATGAATGTGTAAATGTCAAAATTTGGTTGAGGAACCATTGAATAGTCTACGTTTGAACTCTTATGTAGAAATACTGTTATAGACTATGGGGCCGATTCCGATCTCGGCCGGTAGGGCTCCGAATCGGATTCGGCTTTACCGGATCCGATTCGGAGCCCTGTTTCCCGACCGAACCGTACGCGGGTCCGGCCGAGCGAGTACGATGCAAAATCGCCGACCGACTCGTCCGGGCGTCCCGACCGCTCCGACCGACTCGCTCCCGGCTCGAACCGCTCCGACCGACTCGCTCGGACTCGACTCGCACCGCGCAATGGAGACGTTTCCCGGCCGGGTAAGTACGATGCGCGCCGCGAGCAGTCCGACCGAGCCGCGCACTCCGGCTCGTAAGAGCTGTCGGAGCCGTACTTTGGGGGTCCGTGTCGGACCCCCTGTACGCGTAGCCGCGCGAGTCGCACACAGGGGGGACCCATGGGTCCCCCTACCTGTGCGTGTACGGCGCGAATCGCTTCGCCGCGTACCCGCTGTAGGGGGCGCCCTTGTCCGACTCGCACCCATTGAGTCAATGGGAGCCCGCGTACGCGTTGTACGACCGGCTCCCATTGATATCAATGGGAGTCCGACCGACTCGAGTCCGATAACATACGGACGCATCGTACTCGTTCGGTCGGACTGCACGGGTCCGATTCGGTCGGAAATCTCTCCGGGTCCGGCTCGGTCGGAGAAATTTCCGGCCCGAATCGGAATCGACCCCTATGTGTCCAAAGTAATCTTGGCTATCTAAAGTTCTATATGTGTTTGGAAGTTTATTTGTTATGTTTTCAGATGAAGAAATTATCAGAAGAGAAATGAGCATCTTGGAAAACAAAGTATTAGAGAACAAACATATACGTATAGGTAAGAGGCATACATGTTACCTTAACACATTAATCATTTAGGAAGAAAGTTATTACAGAGCTCACATTGCAGTTCTTTCCTTGTAGATACAAAGAGTGCATGTTTGGAAGGAGGAAGGGACATGGGTAATTAGAACAGATTCACAGCTAGGCAGCTTCACAGCTATATTAATGAACTGCTCAAAATATTGTTATCTGTTATATAGAGCAATAAGACCAAGACCACACAGAAGCCTGGGAGTATACATTGAAGTCCATCAGTTTGTGTCCCTTCACCCCCTTTGGCCAGGTTGAGTCTATACTACAGACTCACTTGGTCTCTAGGGAAGTCGGGAAATTACTATGTGACCATTTCACTCCTGCGAACAATCTAAGAGCCTGACACCTGTCCCCACACAAAGGGTTGATTACTCTCCTGTGGTGAGTCTGGAGCCAGGGCTTGTAAGAAAAGACCTCTGTGCACTTCAAAGACCCTTCTTTGCAGTCACCCCCACTTCAAAGGCACAACTGGGTAAAAGTACTGGATCTCTAACCCCACCAAATCAGACACTTCTGGACCTGTGAAAAAACTCTGTCAGGAAGAAGGACTGCTGTGGTGCTACAAGGGCTTCCACTCTGCTGGACTGCTTCTCTGGAAGAACTGCTTTTCTGCTGTGCTGCCCAGCTGCCTGCTTCCCTCTGATGCTGCTGAAAAGGTACTGGACTCTGTTCATACCCAGAGTGATCTCCAAGGGCTTGTTAGCTTGCCACCTGTTTTTGTGACTCAGGGATATCAAAGTCTCACCACTGCTTCTTTGCCTGGTCCATTGAAAGTGGACCCAGGTGCTTGCTCCAGTCAAACTGACGCTTCTCCTGTCTGCGTGTAGCAGAACCAATGCATCGTCGCTGTTTTGGGAGCAGAATCAGCGCATTGCACTCGGAACCAGCGCATTGCCTTAAAGAACTGACACATCAGCACCAACGCATCACTGCCGCTGCAGTGTCGGAGGATCGACGCATCTCCTTGACTGTGTGGAGAAACCTGGCCAAAGCCTCTCGACCCAGCGCATCGTCATTGGAACCGGCACATCGCTACTACTGCGTGAAAAAATCGATGCATCACCTCGACAGCGGGATTGACACCGATGCATCGCTTGACTGCACACCGCATCTCGCTGTTATAACCGGGATCATGGTACTTTGTTCAGCAGGCCTTGCGTGGCTCCTGTATGCGGCCCGCGCTTAGCTTGAACTCTGGAATTTGACCCAGTCCAGCTCGACCAGAAAACCCCCATAGGCCCTTATTGCTCCTAAGTGATTTTTTTACATTTAATCTGCAGAAATTCATATCTCAACTTCTACTTATTGGATTTTTGTCATCGTGGTCTTGTTTTATTTATATAATCACAATCTATTTTTCTAACCTGGTGTTGAGTATTTTTGTGTTTTTTCCATTGTGTTACTGTGTGGTGTTTTGCACAAATACTTCACACATTGCCTTCTAAGTTAAGTCTGCCTACTCTGTGCCAAGCTACCAGAGGGTAAGCACAGGTTAATTTATGGAGTGTATCTGACTTACACTGACTAGGATTGTAGTCTCTTCTTGGACAGGGTGCATACCTCTGCCATCTAGAGATCCAATTTCTAACACTTTGCTTTCAAATTATTAGGTCTGTCGATTGATTAAGTACCCACAGAGGAACCTCCTTAAGAAGCCTGTGATTGTTTGACCTCACAACCATGAGAGTCAAGTGTGGAAAGGGTTGTACTTGCCCAGTTTTCAGAGTAAGAGAGACCCGGGGACAACAGAGGCACACAATCTTGTCCCCTAGGGTTGAGGTCTAGTAGTCGCTATCTACCCGATTGCCAATTGAGGAGGGTCTGACAGCTTCTTACTGGAGAAACAGTGGTAAATCAGAAACAGACCTCAATTGATTATAGATCAGGGTGCAGGAAAACATATATGCACATTCAAGTAGCTAGATGTACACTTGAATCTCCCACGCAATCCATTTCTTGCCTGAGAAATCTCCGTGGATATAGAGTATCTGTTTCAAGGAACTTTCTAGAAAAGTGTTTTACAAGAAATTCCATTAGCTGCAGAAAGCTGATGGTAACAAACTAAATAAATTAGCCTGTTAAAAATGCAAATGAAACCATTTCCCGGCAATGTTTGTCTGCTTATGGTGAATCATTTTTTATTGAACAGTTATTAAACATTCACAGTTACAAAATCACAACCATGGTAATAAAAGTAACATTTTATGGTAGCTTTCAAGATCATAAATTAACTTTTTTATAGGAGTACTAAGCACAACTCAGCATTCCTTCATGCGCCGTTCGCGTATAATTTTGCATTATAAAGGAGCTTGTTTAATCAGCTTTGGAGACATCACCACCCCCCCCCCGTTTTTCTTGTGCTTATATGACTTGTGATAAGGGAATATTTTAGCGGTATCTGCAAAACACAGATTTGCCAAACTCTTGGTTTTCCTCATTTTAAAGTCCAGCGCGAGGTAGCTTTAGGTCTCTTGACAAGGTTTTCTCTGAGGGACTAATACATAAAAAGGAACGAAACTGATTTTTTATTTCCTCAATGATGATAACAAAGTAGACTCACGCTTTCAAAACAAGTGAGCAGCACACTAACTGATTCTTACATTAGTTGAAGCTGTCTGTATCAGTGTCTCCATTGTGTTTGAGTGGCATGGTAAAGACTTTGCAACTCTCATGAGATGCTCTGTCTGCAATAGAGCTTCAAAAATATTTGCAGTTGGAGTTTGAGTTCTTGCCCTTTTTATTAGGTGTGACATTTAGCCTGTGAGTAAGAGTTGAATATGCCCTGATGATAAACATTCACTTAATACTAGATTTATCAAAATAAGTGATAAAGCATACACAGGCCTCACATGAGCCAAAAAATAATAAATACAACAATTAAAAAATGTATATATGTCCCGCAATATTTCTTAAGGACAACTCTGTCTTTTAGAAAGGTCCACAGACTTTTCAACTGACAAAAGAACAAGCCTAGGTTTGGGGAGGATCAGCACTAAAAGTGTACAGGTCAACGTGTTTCAGCAATGGAACTGCATGGGTGCCGTCGCCAGGACCATAAGGATCTCATGGATGGTGAATCACAAAAAGCTGATTTTATTGAAAAATGCTATTTCCCACATCACCAGATGAGTGTGATCTGGCAGGATGGCTCGCTCCATCTCCACTGATTATTTGCCACATTGGGCATTATCTCTTAATTAAGCCCCATACCAGAAATACTGACTGTAGAACCATTAAAGTAATCGGAACCGTTGGCTCTCATGCACACCACATTTTCCGATAATTAAGAATTTGGTATTCATTTAGGGATTGGTGGGCCAGCTGGTGTGTGTGTGGGACAGCACCTTTCACCCCAGGTGCAGCTGGCCTTTCATCTGTTTTGACAAAGATGCTTACCTAGCGGCCAGGGCTAGACTGGAATATTCCAGAAGATGTTATGCAACTCAGAAAGCTCATAGTTCAGTCGGCAAACCCGAGCTACATATCTTTCTCTCATGAGCAAAGTTCACATTGTAAAGTTGTTAGTAGAAAAATCCATATTTTATGGTAGTGCACAACCTTTAATAATAAGCCTAATAACAGGCATCATGAATTTACATTGCATCGTTTTGTGATATCTCATAATGTTATAGTTTAACATCATGAGACACATGATATAGAAACCTGTCCTGATCTATTTTTTTAAAGGGGGTGTGTTGAAAACGGTCCTTTTTGCATAGTCACCCCCAAACTTTTTGCTTTCCTCCCCCACTATTTCTGACATTTTTGTTGCCTTTAGACTCTGTGCCCTTTACCACTGCAAACCAGTGCTAAAGTGCTTGTGCTCTCTCCTTAAAACATGGTAATATTGGTTCATTCCCAATTGGCATCTTTAATTTACTTCTAAGTCCCTAGTAAAGTGCACTACATTTGCCTAGGGCCTGTAAATTAAATACTACTTGTGGGCCTACAGCACTGATTGTGCCACCCACTAAGCAGCCCTTTAACATGTTTCAGGCATGCCATTGCAGAGCCGGTGTGTGCAGTTTACACTGCCATGTCGACTTGGCAAAATAAACCTTTTGCCAGGCCCAAACCTTCCCTTTTATACATATGTCACACCTAAGGTAGGCCCTGGACACAGGGTGCAATGTATTTGAAAGGCAGGAAATGTACTTTTAAGTTTTACATGTGCTGGTAGTGAAAAACTCTCAAATTTGTTTTTCACTACTGCAAGGCATATCTCTCCCATAGGATAACAGTGGGATTACCTTATTCCATTATCTAAGTGTACTTCCCAAATGTGAAGAGATAGACTTTTCAAATCTGGTGTCTCAGGAATCCTAATTCAAAATCCTAACTGATGGTAAAGTTGAATTTTAAATTACACTTCTGAAAATGCCACTTTTAGAACTTTGAGGCATTTTGAAAGAGGGTAGAGGATTTTTGCGATGTAGGGGTATTAATGAGGCATTAGTTGCACAGTATTGGGTATTAAGGAGAACTCACATGATAAAGGAAAGCACGGTGTAGGGGTTTGGTTGCATCACACGAGTTTTTGCATCAGATATGGTAGAAGTTTGGTTGAGTGGGAAGGGTTTGAGTTAGGAGGGCGTTAGGGACGTGCATGGGGTTAGTGATTAAGATTAGAGTGGGGGGTATTGACGGTTGATGGGTGATTTGGGAAGTGGGATTGTTTGTTGGGACACAGTTTTGCATATTGATGGTTTTATTTGAATAGTCAGCTGAGCAATTTTTTCATCTGTTTTAGAGACCCCTGACGAAGAGCCTTATGGCTTGAAATGCATTGGGTATTATCTAATGTGCCCACTCCGTTGTATGATTGACCTGGACGTGTCACTGTTAAAAAGCCTGGATGGGCATGCAGGAGGCATGAGAAAAGTTGAATAAAGAATCTTGGTGAAATCTTGCTGTCTCCGCAGTGACTAAAATCATGAGGAAAATTGATGAAATAAGAATTTTGAATATATTGGTATCAAATGGTTTAAATGGATAACTCAGCAACAATTGGTTTATTGTGGGGAGCATTTCCTACATCGCAGTGCGACAGTTGGGTGCGTGAGCAATGTGCCCTTTGGAATTCTTACTTTTAGAACTTTGGCATTTTCTTACTTTAGCCATTTGGTGCCTGCTGCCTGTCTTTGATCTCATGTCTGGGGTGGGTGACAGTTGGACTTTGTGTATTACCCCTAGACAGCCACACACAACGGGAGCTTAGGTGTGACATGATGGGCCATCCTAACAGGATGGGAGGGAGGAGCAGGACCCAGCTTCTCTTACACCTGAATAGACTGTGTCCTGTCCCCACACAAAGGACTGCATACACCCCTGTAGTGAGTCTGGAGCCAGGGTGGGAAGGGAGGACCTCAGTGCACTTCAAAGGCAGGTATCTGAAATCTCCCCCACTTTAAAGGCACAAGTATTGGACCTTTGACACATCCGCTTCAGTACACTACTGGACCTGTGAAGACTGCCAAGAAGAAGGACTGCTGTGCTGCTGAATGATTGCCACTCTGCTGGACTGCTGCTTTGCTGGACTCCTGCTTTGCTGTGCTGCCCTGCTGCCTGCTGTTCCCCTGCCTTGGTGAGGACTGGACCTCAATCACTTGAACCCAGAGTGACTCCAAGGACTAGCTGTCTAGCCTCCTGATCTGAAGTCTCAGAGACTTAAAAGACTTTCAACCACCCTACTTCTGCACCTGGACTGTGTCATCTGTGAGTCTGCCCCGCCAAGTGGTGCCACCTCAGTCCTGGTCCCTTGGAAGTGGGCCTAAGGGGCTTGTTCCGGCGGAACCGATGCATCTACTGTTTGTGCTAGGATTGTGGTTACTGCTTGACTAGGGCTTATACCCAAGTCAACCAGGAACCCAATATCTAGCAGGGTGTTTAACATAGCGCCCTTATAGTGGCATCTATCCATATTGCAGCACTGAGGAATAGTGGCATCCTTACAGAATGTTTGAACTTTGTTGGGTGGGGTCACACTTTCATACACTGTAGAGAAAACATTACATATAAAACATTTGCTGTTCTGACCTCTGCCCAGTGTGAGAATCCCTAGCCTTTTTGATCAGTGTTTCATTTAGTGGTAGAACAGCACTAAATTCTTAGGCATCAGGTTGTGGTGGCCTGAGGTGCTAAATTCCTCAACAGTAAATCATATAGTGGGCTCCATAGCATGACACCGACCGAATAGTCAAAGAAATCCAATGCTTTGAAATAACCTAGCTTGCATTGTTGCTACATGTTTTTGATGTAGCGGAAATCGCATTTCAATTGTAGGGGTGCATCATAATCACATGTGTAGTCCGCACCTGCATATAACCCTTTGTTGTAATAGAATTTGTGAAATGTAATGACATGAAAACCTGATGTGCTTTAGGGTATTGAAAGTGCTTTCGCAATAAAGTAGAAAGTGAGTGTAACTAGCTGAAACATTAATGTGAAGAACTCATGTTGTTCAGCTGACAATTATTCATGTATGTAATATGCTTATTAAACGTGTTACTTTAGATGTAGGTAAATGCATTAATTGAAAGTGCCCAATGTTATGCAATAGTGTAGAGCTCATATAGTATTTTCTTATGTTAGCCGAATTTTGTAGGCCTGAAATACAGTTCCCTGGGAAAACTCTCACTTTAGAATTAATAGTTGAATTTCATGTGTATTAGTGAATTTGGTCTTTCTCATGTTTTGTGTTGCAGGTGAAAGAAGCATTTTTTTTAGCTAGAATAATGTCTTTGTTTTACTAGCCAGGCGAGGAGAGGAGAAGTTAAATTTGGGCAGTTGAGTCGATAAAGGATGTTTCGCATAGGAGAAGGTCTGAGAACCAAGGCCAAATTGTATCCAGAGAAGAACACCGTTGTGCTGGGAAATGCACCTTCAGGATCGTACCCAGAGCGGATGGCATGACTCGCAAGGAATCTTGGGAAGTCACCTTTGAATTATGACATGAGGAACTAGGGAAAGTGTGCCCACTTCTTCCTTGCCTTCGGAGAAAGAGCATCCTAGAACGAGCTGTCTTGATAGCTTCATGCTACACTGACCCATATTGTGGAGAGACTTCTTAGGGAGACTCTACATGTTGACACCTTTTGCCCTCCACCAGGGAAATGCTAAGTAGGGATGCCATCTCAGCGTTAGAGTAGGGATAGAATTGTGCGTTATGCACCAACCCTTGATGTAGGGAAATTTGGACTCGTGCTTATTGATCTGCATTTTGCTTTGTGAACTAATTGTACTATTCATGTTACATCATTTAAATTTGATACACCGATTTGGCTTTATGCTAATTCCGATGTACTTTTACACTCTCGTTTTGAGGTGTCTTTAGGTCCAGTTATTTTTGGCATTGTAATAAATCACTTAACTTTATGAAAGTTGGCTTTGGTTACTATGTGTCACAAGGAAGTATTTATCAATTGATTGGCATTTGTTAACAACTTTCTCCCCTTTACACTTTCATGCTGCGAAAAAGAACCACAGGATTGTGAGTCTAGAACAGATCTAGAACTTATGGACCTGGCCTTTTCATTTGCATATGTTCATTGTACGGGCTTTAACTATGGTTGGAAACCCCTGTGAACCATCTTAGCAACTTTACATCAAGCGTCCATAACATGAGTTTCCCACATGAAATAGCCCTGGTCAGTAGTGAACTGGAACAACCTTTATGCAGTTTTGTGGAAATAAAATGTGCATTTGATTAGAAAATATTAGGTCTAGAGGAGACAGTTAATTTTTTTTCCCAGAGCTCATAAACTCTCAAAACAGAATTAAAAAGCAGCATTGGTGGGGGGAGGGACAGGACTTTCTCTACACTTTGGTGATCTTCTTTAAGCGCTTTTGATTGAGTAGAAGTTTAGTTGGCCAATATTTGAGGTAGTTCCATGGCTCATAGCTCACACAGATCTCATGTCAAATTGAGCAGGACGGGGCTTTGCATGCTGTTGTTCTGTTACAATAGTTGGAAGAGCATTTACATTGTGAACTCTGGCTAACACGGTTGGAAGAGGAGTTAAATTGTGAAACCTATGAGAAATACAACTAGAAGGAATGTGCATTGAGAGCTTAAAGACAGCTTCTAAAAGAATGTTTTTTACATTGCAAACTCTGTGACCAACACAATAGGAAGGAGACCTTCCTACACAGATTTCTGGTTTCGGGAGATCTAATTTCATTATGTACAAATGTAATGTATTAATTAAATGTATATTAATTGTGTGTGATCTAAAGTATGTTTTCTTTAAAAGTACATGCTTATTTCGCCTGCACAGCGCTACCACTGATTCTCCTGTTGCTGTTGGGGAGGGACTTCGTCTCCCAGCAATCCTGTCTTCTGGAGAAGGGGCCTCATCTCGCGCTTGAAAAGTGCTTGGTGTTTCCCGCTGTGTGGGAAGCACCCAGGTGCGTGCCCGGGCCAAGACCCGGCCAAACCAGTCAGAGCCCAGAAGAGGCATGGGCTGGGCCACATAGTTGGAAAAGTCACCTTTCCTTTTAGATTTGGTTGTGTCCTGTGTTCTCTGGGTGATAATCTTACCAGGCGCGGCCAGCATGGGTATTAGCGGTGAGACGGTGGGGTGGGGCGGTGCGTGTGGGGGAGAAAGTGGACAGATGAACTTATAGGGAAAGTAAAATAAAAAAATTAAAAAAAACACTTACCTTGCGCTCGCCACATTGCCGAGTAAGCGATGCGGCGAGCGCAAGGTAAGTGTTTTTTTTTTTACTTTTCCTATCCCGTCATCTGTCCACTTGCCCCCCACCCACCCCACCTCACCAATGTTACCTGTGCAGGTGTTCCGTCGTTCCCAGCTCCCCATCGGTATGCGCTCCCCCCGCGTTTCTGCGCATGCGCATCGTCATACGCAACCGCACTATGCTCTTTCTCTTAAATGCATGAATTTTTGAGCTCCCCCTTGTTCTGCCGTTTTACGGCGCATGCGTGTCATTGAGCGCATGCGCACTGTGTAATTTTCCATTCAATTCGAACCTCCCGTGGCAGCGTTAACTCACCACTAACAGTGATTGGCGAGAGCTACACGGACCAGGCCCGGGCGTTTGACCTTTGACAAGCCCAGCCAGAGGACGCGAGAGGCTGTTACAGGTACTGTGCACTATGACATTTGTTTTGTTCTGAAGCTCCCCATGGCAGTGTTACCCGTGGTCATGAAGAGTCTTATTTAGGGAAAGAAGGCAGTTGTCCTAAGTGGTCGGATCGGCAGGGCACGGCGTGCCCCTATTTTTTTTTCCGCATTACATTGAATGCCCAACACTACAGCTATCCTGTCACTTAATGCATGTAACTGCGCTTACCACCTGCTTGTCAGCAGGCCTCTGGGGCTGGGCAGGGAGTCCAGTAGCTCGCAAGCCCCTTCGAGTCTGAGGAAGCACTACCTATCGGCCCAGACAGCAGACCGGTGTGCTGAGGGCGTGGGAGCGCCATGTTCGGGTACCTTCCCCACAGCGGTGTGAAGATCATGGCCACCTCAGTAGAAGGCATCTCCTAGTGCCTTGGTGGGGTGTGCAGATTGTGGGCACCTCCGTGGAAGGCGTCTCTTAGTGCCTCGGTGGGCCGCCTCAGTGCGCTGCGTGGTGGCTGCTGTGAGGAAGCAGGAGGCGGTAAGCTGAGGGGAAGGCAGGTGAGGTAGACGATCAAGTGCGCCTTGTAGAGGGGCTCGTCGGGCCCTGCATGTCGCCATTGTAGTGTCTGCAAGGATGTTGGTGCGTGGGTCACCCTAGTGATTACAGTACCCAGGTGTGCTGTTTAATCCCTGCTACGCTCGGCTGCAGGGTCTTTTTTTCACAGACCTTACGTAACTCGGGCCAAACACTGTCCCGTGCCAACAGGTGAAATTGGTGTCCTCTCCAGTGCCCCCTGGTCCAGTCTGCCATCCCCCATCGTCACTACATGTCTAATCCTTAAACTCCCCATTCAAATGGACCTATCACTCTTTCGTCCCCTCCTTTTTTTTAATTTTTTTTTTATTGTGTCCCAGAAAGGCAGAAATAGGTAAGGCCTATTGATAAGACTCAGCCGTCCCTGGCCGTTCGAGGACGGGCGGGGAGGGCTGAGAAGGAAAAGGACTGTCTCTTCCTTCTTTCCCAGATCAGACAAGGACAGTCTCCACTTCTGCCGCTGGCAGCTGCCCCCTCTCTTTCTCCCTCCCCATAATTCCCTCTCTTTCTGTCTCGCTCCTCACTTAGTGAAAACCACCGCCTCTTACCCTAAATATTCTCTCCATTTGTTCCCCTGTGAAATGGATCCAAAAAAGAAAAACACTTGTTGGAAATGTTGTCTTTTTATGACATTTTTGAATTCCAAAGTGCAGCCTCGAGACCGAGAGAAAAAAAGGTTCAAAATAATTAAATAAAGCAAGCCAGAGTGGTCGCAAAGTGGCCAGATTGGTTTTATTCACACCCAAACACATTAGTGCCACTGTATAGAGTTTGCAAGTGAAGCGCTACTTTTGTTTGAACAGCATTGTTTTCCCCGTATGGGGAAGCGCACCATTCCTGGAGGTACTCCAATACTTAGTTGATGCGTGGAGTGGAAATCGTTTAATGTGATCTGTGTTAGCTGTTTTTCTTACTTTATAAAATGTGTACCGCTGCTCTGTTCAGGGATGTGGTCTTTTTAAACCATACTGCTGTCATGTTAACTTTTCAGGCAAAAATACTCATTGATTTCTGAATAATGTAAAAAAGTTCACCACGTTGTTCCTGCTTACATTTCACTCGCTTTACTTAAACTTGCATTCAGTATAAGTGTTTACTTTTTCAAGGCTGTTACTTTTTTTTTCAGGCAGCATATTACTTTTGTCTAGTGCGTAATTTGAATTGAGTCGCATCTAGGTGTTTATAGAGGGGCACAATAGGGTTGTAGCTAAAAGAACTGCAAGTTTCTCTCAGTGGGGCAGTATGGTGTTCAGTGGGGGAGAGGATGTGGCACTATGGCCAGAGTTGTTGAATTTGGAACTGATGAATTATGGTTCAGCCTTCATGACCAGACCACTCCCCAGAGGGAGCACATTCCTATGCTAGACCTTAGAAGGCCCCACTAGACCTTAGAAGCGCTGCTGTCATAGCACCAACAGGTGGACCCTAGCGGTGACAAGTGTGGGTTAACATTGAAGGCCTGTCCACTAAAATCCGTACTGCAGTTCACCTGCAGTCTTTCGGGCAATCCTACGAAGCAGCACACCCTAGAGCAACAGTGACTGTCACTGAGGTCACAGGACCATTAATGCCAGTCCGCCTCACCCATTGGTACCTCCATTGGCATTGTTTCAGCAGTAGCAGTGCAACTCACCAGGGATTGGCAATGCAGGATTTGCACGCACACCAATCTAAGCTTGCAAGCTTCACGCTTCAGGCACAAGCACTTTTAACTAATAGGTCTATCAGGGAAGCCAGGAAAAAATCCTAGGTTTTCTGATTTTACATTCCTCATTCAGCCACTAGATGAGCATGTCTTGCCCTCTTATAGTTTACATTAAAGGTTAATGTTAATAATGTGTTTTTCTTTAATGTGTGGCGCTTTAGTTTACAGCGTGGGTGACAGCCAAAAGCCACATGGAAGCTCAGATTATTTGGGCTCAAGGGGACCTTGCGCTGCACCAGAGCCAGGCATCTGGCTCAAGCTCTCAGTGCCTCGCACACATTTTAGTTTAATCTCACACCACCTGCACTCGGTGGGAACGTGGATACTGCCAAAGAGTTAATTAGCTTTGCTGCTTATGACAAAAAGGGGAAAAGTAGGCCAGGAAACCAGATTTTATAGGGAACACTCACCTAGAACAGTCTGTTGTGTACTGGGTGCACTGACACTACAAATACTGGTCCTGCCACTGTGGGACGGTTCATATAGACCCCCCCCCCTATAGTTATGTGGTCTGTTGATATAATTCATTACTTCACACAATTCTATTTCTTTGCAATGTTTGTAGATTGTCCGGTATTTTAAGCCATCTTTGTCATTGTTCTAAATTTTCCACTTTTCCTTTTGATTGTTTAGGACTCCCAGCCATTGCCGCCCCTGTTTATTTATTATTTGCCCTGTACCTGACAAATGTGAGCATTTTGATGTTGTTGCCATGTTTAGTGCTCCCGTACCGAGGGGGTTGGGACACAGGGCGGGAGCGTGGCCTGCTGGTAAACGGATGGTGCGTGCATTCTTTTAAATGGAAAACTCTGGAGAAGGGCGACTGGTGAATATCGGCCTGGGGAGGAGGGATGTGACGTCTCCCTCATTGGAAAGTTTTTCATTGCTTTATTTCATAGGCTCTTCAATACTCTAGTGATTCAGTCGCACACAGAATACTATTGAGCGGTTGACTTGCATCAATGCACTTGTCTTTCTTTCAGTGCATTAATAAGCCTTGGAATGTGTTCATAATTGTTTCCTGAGGAAAGCATGTATTCCTGAATCAGACTTCATGACCCAGTGTGTAATAATTGTATAGCTCTTCAATCCCTGGTGGCACAGCACCCCGGATAATGTGCTGCATGGCTGAACACTTATAAGGTCCCAAAAGCGCAACCTATTGGCTATGCTGATGCTTGTTCACTCCAGTGAACTCCGCAAAGAGCTGATGACCCACCTGATGGTCTTTGGTACAATCTGTATAGAAGGTCCACACTCTCTTGTGCTCAAAGTACTGCACCAGGCGACACATTTGTCCCAACAACTGGCTTTATTAATTTTAGTTAAGGGATGCCTGGCTGCCAAGAGGATATCAACCACCTCTGGAGTAAGATCAAACGTGTTCAGCTATCGCCGCTCCATCTCCATGCATGGACATGGATTTTGCGAATGCCTAGGCTGAGAACCCAGCCCTGCTACTGCAATAGCAGGTCCTCCCGTGGACACAGCCACATCAGAGGACAGATACTCAAATCCAGGAATTCTGAATATCATACCCTCCGTGCCCAATTGGGGTCCTCTGGGTCCAAGTTATCCAAGTTGGTCCTAATATTCTTGAGCGTGAGACAGGAGTGGTATCGACAGGAAGGCAAACAGGAGTCCCACATAAGGCGGAACGCATGTCTGAGTGAGAGATGCCTTGGAAACATTGGTCTGCAGAAGTGCTGACATTGCTCATTCTTGATGGTGGCAAACAGATCAAGCCAAGTTTCTCCCCATTCGTGGAAGAGAACCTGCCGTTGCCTCCAGGTGTAATTGCTGCTCGTGATCCGCTAGGCGCTGTCTGCTGAGCTAATCCGCCAAGACCTCTGGCCTCCTGGTCAAATACTGCTTTTCCCCTCATGCAGCACCACCGCAGAGTGCCTGCCCCCAGCGCTCTAAGGTTGGTGCTCGAGGCTTCTGTGCCTCCTCTTCTCCGCTTCTGTGCCTCCTCTTCTCCGCTTCTGTGCCTGATTCTTTCCTCCTTATTCTTGTCTTTTAATTTTTCTTTTCCTTTTCATGTTCTTTTTTGCCTTTTTCCTGTTCCTTTCTTTTTTCTTGCCAATTCCCCCTTCTTTTTTACCTGCGTTTTTGCCGCTGTTGCCCCCACGTGTTGCCGCTCCCGCCTCTCAGCTGTCCCACCCTCCCCCTACTTAGTGGCGGCAGCACCAAAGGCAAGCCGGTCTGCCCCAGTCCGCGTCCCGACCAGTGCCATGGACCCTGGTCCTCCGACCCACCAGCACTACAGCTCCCCGGCACTCTACGCACTCAACGCCAGCCAAGACAACTGCAAGCGTTCTTCACTTATCAACACACACGGACCTTTTACCTGCTGCCACTGTCGACACTTCTTCGCCTTCACTGAGGCCCAGGTCCCACCTCAACCCACCCGCCACAACTCCACCGCACCCCAAACCATGCAATGCATCCTCCTCAACGTCGGCTCCCTCCACAAACATATAGTTGACATCCTTGACAGCACCTCCACTGACGTTGCCTTCCTCATAGAAACCTGGACGAGCGCCGTCTTGGGACCGGACATCGCGATCGCAATCCCCGAAGGCTCCAAGATCACCCGGAAGGACCGCCGCGGAGGAGGCATCGCCATCGCTCACAAATCCAACCTCCGACTGAGCACCTACACTGACGGGCCCACAGACCTGATGGAACACCTTCACTTAAAGAGACAGACCAACCCGACCACCACCTTCCGAGGCACCCTCCTCTAAGGACCCGCACACCTTTCTCTGACTCAATCACCGACATCACCCCGCATGCCATCACCTTCACCGACCTACACCTTGCAGGGACACCTCAACTTCCACCATGTCAACCTCCAAGACCCCAACTCCTCCTCCCTCCCTGACAACCTCATCAACATCGGATTTAAACAGATCGTACCAGGACCCATGCCCTCAGCAGGACACACCCTCGACCCCATTTTCACAGCAGGAAACTCCATCCCCTTCAGCCACACCCCTAAACTCCCATGGATGGAACATCATTGCGTCCACTTCACCTTCAAATCCAACATCACTTGCAAACGTCCACACCAGCTCCAACGCTGGAATTGGAACAACATCACCGATGAACAGCTCACCGCATTCCCTCATCCGCTCCGCTCCCACCACCGTGGACGACGACCCAACCACTGCCGCCCGAACCCTGCACATTTGGCTCACTGACTGCTCCAACACCATTGCCAAGATAGCCAACTGGTTCTCCGTCGAACTTCGAGAATCGAGATGAACCTGCAGACTCCTCAAAGATATAGATTAACTTCAAAACCACAGCAAACCGTGACAACTTCAAAGCAGCCACCGCTGCCTACCACAAGCTCATCAGATACACAAGGAAGAAAGCACTCCAGGACAGAATCTCCACACACAACAGCAAGGAACTCTTCGGCATCATCAAAGAGTTTGCCCAACCCAACAGTGAGACAACCGACATCTTCCTTCCCCTCCCCCCCCAGCCCTCTGCGACAGACTCTGCGCCTTCTTACACCACAAAATTAGGACAACTTCGAGGACAACCTACACGCGGAACCTACACCCACCATTCCCTACACCACGCAGCCTACACTCGACAGCTGGACCGCCCTCTCCATCAATGACACCCTGAAGACTATGAAGTCAGCCCACTCCGGGGCCCCACTGACCCTTGCCCCCACCACATCTCCCACAGAGCTGCCAACATTATTGACCCCCGAGCTTCGACGAATCATCAACCGCTCCTTCGAGACCTCCTCCTTCCCCGGCGACTAGAAACACGCCAAGATCAACTCTCTCCTTTAAAAAACCCTCAGCGGACCCCACCAACCTCAAACTTCAGACCGATCTCCTTACTCCCTTACCCGGCAAAAGTAATTGAAAAAGCCTTCAACAGCCAGCTTGCCTCCTTCATAGAAGAAAATGGCATCCTCGACTCCTCCCAATCCGGTTTCACGTACAACCACAGCACCAAAACCGCCCTTCTCGCCGTGACAGACGACATCTTCTCCCTCCTCGACAGAGGAGAGACTGTGGCCCTCATCCTCCTGGACCTCTCCTCAGCCTTCCACACTGTATCTCACCACACCCTAGCCCAAACACTACACGATGCAGAAATCCAGAACAAGTCCCCCGACTGGATCCGCTCATTCCTATCCGGCAGAATGCAGCAGGTCAGACTCCCACCCTTCCTCTCGTAACCCACACCGACCACCTGCGGAGTTTCCCAAGTATCCTCCATCAGCCCCACCCTGTTCAACATCTACATGGCCCCGCTCGCACCCATCGTCGGATCCCACGGACTCAACATTGTATCGTACGCAGATGACACCCAACTCATCCTCTCACTATCCAATAAACCCAATATTTCCAAACACAACTTCCAAGAAGTAATGGAAGCTGTTGCCAGGTGGATGAAGAACAGCTGCCTACAACTCAACACGGACAAAAGCGAAGTACTCCTCATAAACCCACACCCAGACACCTGTAATGACACCTTGTGGCCCCTGCCTTCTGGAATCCTCCCTCCCCCACCACCACACACGCAACCTCTGAATCATCCTGGACTCAAAATGAACCACCAAATCAACGCCTTCTCCTCCTCCTGTTTCCACACCCACCGTTCCCTATGAAAGACCTTCAACTGGATTCCTCTTGAGCACAGGAAAACTGTCATCCACGCCCTCATCAGCAGCAGTCTGGCATACGGCAATGCACTCTACGCTGGGATCAACAAGAATCTTACCTCAAACAAAACATTTAGAACGCCTCCGCTAGACTACTCCTTAACCTACCTCGCCACTGCCACATCACCCAACACCTGCGGACACTACATTGGCTCCCCATTGAGAAGAGAATCCCCTTCAAGCTTCGCCCACAAAGCCCTCCACAACACCAGACCTACCTATCTTGTTCTACGCACCCCAAAGATCCCTCCGCTCAGCCCACCTCTCCCTTGCTACGGTGCCGCTCCTCAAGAAGACCAGAACAGGAGGCAGTTCCTTCTCCTTCCTTGCGGCCAGGGCATGGAACATCCTCCCTCCTCACCTCCGACAGACACCAATACTCTCCAAGTTCAGGAAGGACCTCAAGACCCTGTTCTATGGTTCAGAGTGAACATCCGGGACCTGCACGTACCCCCTGCCCCTCCCCCCCGAGCGCCTTGAGACCCTTCGGGTGAGTAGTTGCGCTTTACCAGCCTTGATTTATTGATGGCCCTGTACTCCAGAAGGTTGATGTGGGGCTGGGACTCCGCAGAGGCCACTGATCCCCACCTTTCACAGATGGCCACCCTCAAACCAGAAGCAACGTATTGGTCACTGTCAGCTCTGGGTAGGGAAGGCAAGAAGGCTCTACTGCTGACTCAATCGCAGTTCAGTAAGAATCACTGAAGATCTTTTGCAGTCTCTTCCAAAATATCAATTTAGTCGGAGATGTCCCCTTGATGTTGAGCCCACTGAGACTTCCGATCCCGCTCCAGAGCCCACATTTGCCACTTGACGTGCTGGAGGCCATCAGTTCAGCAGCCTTAGAGTTGGCCTTAGTCCATTACCACAGTGTTACATTGAAGGATGCTGCTTTGAGGTTCAAACATGTATGTAAATATGTGTACTAAAACACGTGGCCTAAACCTGTATATTATTTTTACCTTTGTACATCAGGCTTTCCATCCTCCTGTTAAACATTGAGGGATTCTGCTTTGTGAAGTTTGAGTGTGGCAGGCAGAAGCCATGTGAAGCAGGTGAAGTCTCTTCAAAATTTACATAACCACATTTCTTGTTGCTTTGTTTTCCACGGCAAATAATTTCGTGTTTTTTGGTATTTCTTTCTGCATTTCTTTAAAATGCGGCAGATTTTCACCTTATTATTTGATTTTCTCCCACCCGTTGTACATGAACGGTTGCACCTTTTTTAGGCTTGAGCGTGACAGGCAGAATCCACATGAAGCAGATGATAGATCTTCAAAATTCATCCAACTTAATTTTTTAAACATGGGTATTTTCAACTTTTACATTAGATTTTCTCTTGCCCATTATACATGAAGAGTTTTAGATTTTTCTCTTGCCTGTTTTATATTGTGTTGCTGCTTTGTGTTTCTTGATGTGTGAGGTCCGAGCGTAGCAGGCAGATGGTAGCTGCTGGAGTGGCTCCGTGGACCACGAGTAATATATCTATAGCCCATTGCACCAAATACTGTCTTTTGCTATCCAACCAGTGCGTGGTGACCTTTTTCTATTCCTTGCCTCAAGGCCTATGTGTTAAGTATGATGCGTTGCTAGGCAGTTCAAGTATGAACAGCAAAGGTTCCAAGGCTGTAACGGACACCTAGAGTAGGGTAATTAAAGATCGAAGAAAAAACCCAAAAGAAAAATACATCTGTTGCTCACCGGAGGTTTGGCTGAATTTCCGTGAGTTTTTTGTTGCGCGATCTTTTCCTCAGTGATTAATCCTCCTTATAGATGCCAAAGCGTCAACTCGGCCTGTTTTCATCCATATAACCAAAATCTTCCTCACCGCTGTGGTCCTTTAACAATCCCCGGTCATCGCCAATTTGTTAAGTATGATGTGGAGGCAAGATTTAGATGGTGAATTTATTCATTAACAGGCAGGTACATAGAGCACAACTTCATGTCTCGCAGTCCAGTTGTAACTGACTCTTCTCACTTCCATAATCCCCGTTCCATATTCTATGGAACGTGCAGTACGCGAAATGGAGGAGCAGACAGGGGTATGCCTATGACATAACACTATGTTACTGCTTCATCCACGATCCTGCCAAGAGACCGTATGATTTCCCTATAAACCAGGGCACCTACAGCAGCTGTGTAAAAAAAACAAAAAAAACATTTATTTGTTCTTTTAAAGCAGCATAATTATTGCAGACAGAGCAATATAATTTCCTGTTAAGCTTGTCTTTGACATGGAAGGGCCGAATACAAGATGGCCGCCGCCTTCACACCAGCGAACGAAGCAGCTGCGTAATGGCTGCTTCACCCTTTGATTTCCCCCAAGGTGCTGCGTGAGGATAAACCTTGAGACCGAGATTGAGGTGAGACACTGATTGTGGCACCTGTTTAAGCCTCTGTCGGCTGGCATCTCCGGCACCAAGACTGCTAACCTGTTATGTGGGACCGCGCAAGCGGCTGTTGTGACCCGGGTACCGCATGTTTTTGACACTCTGGGTGATCTACCTGTGTGACGGCCTCCCAATGAGGTGTCCTGTGAGTTGCAGGTGCCGGCACCGGCCTCATGGTGTGATCAACCCCCTTTCATGCCCCTTTTGCAGGGAGGCTGTCCGGCAGCCAGAGACCTAGCATCCTGCCTCCATTCGCCCATCACTAATAGCACTCTTCTTTGGGGATGATTTTGTTGCCCGCCTCACCCCCCTCTCCCCACCACGACAGCCTCTCAAGGCCCCACGGGGATCAGCGCTTAAAGGGGTGGTCACTGTCTGGACCGGGGCAAGCATGAGTGCAGTGCCATCGCGATATAGTGATATCACCAGGTCTATGCAGCCTCACAGATGAGCACTAGGAATTGACCCCGAGCAGCCTGTTGTACTTTGGCAAGCCTCGCATTGTGGACCGACTGGTGGATGGCCACTACTGACAGCTAAGCAGTCATGGGCCTAGACCTGCCATGACTTGGGTGGGTGCAGCACTCTGATTCAGCAATTCATGCCTGGTGGGCTCCTGCAGGCCCACTCTATCGGCACATCTTTGCCCACAGACACATCCCAGCGCGGACGCGCAGGCGGTTGCTGCCGATTTCGATACTCCACTGAGGCTACGCGGAGCGACCTCTGCCTCGGGTCCAGAGAGGGCCCTGTAAGACCTGGGACACTTTTCTTGTCATCTTGCTAGGGCTGTGGTGCGTCCAGCCTTGTTCTTCTCCAGGCCTCTTCTCCCCTGTAGGAGTTATTCTGAGCTTTAAGAGCAGCTGCCTCTCCTCGGTTCTGCTCCTGCTGCCCCCTACGGCATATCCTCATTATGCCTCGCTCTTTCCTCTGCCTGTTTGCTATACTGCTGTTACCTCCCAAGTGTGACGCGTTCTCTCGTGCCTGATTATTAGATATCCTAGTGTTCCGTGTTCTCCCTACTGACCTGACGGTAATACTGTTGTTTACCCCCTTCATTGTGCTTTGGCCTCTCCACTCCTTATTGTTAGACTGTGTTTGTTAAAAATCTGGTACATTGTGTTCCCTCATTATTTCTCTCTCTCTCTCTCTCTCTCTCTCTCTCTCTCTCTCTCTCTCTCTCTCTCTCTCCCCTCTCTCCCCTCTCTCTCTCCCCTCTCTCCCCCGCTCCCTCTCTCCCCTCCCTCTCTCTTCCCCCTCCCCCTCCCTCCCTCGTCACCAACCCTACCCACATAGCAGGACACACGCCTGACCCCATTTTCACGTCCAGAGACCTGGTCAAGTTCAACCATGTCTCGCAGCTCACCTGGGCCAACCACTACAGCACCCACTTCACCATCTCAAGACTTACTAACACTGGCACCATGCTCCCCAACTCCATGCGCAGAAACTGGAAAAATATATCAGAACAACAGTGGAACAATACTTTCAACTCTCACCTCCCAGACCCAGAATAGGCTGCGAAGAACTTCTCCCAGTGGATCATAGAATGCGTCGACATAATTACCACTGCCAAGCAAGCCAGATGACTTGTCAGAAGAGCCAGCTGGTTAATCGCTGAGCTGAAATCCACCACATGCAACTGCCGGCAAGTAGAAAGAAGTGGCGCACCAGCAAAGAGATAGGGAATCGTACCACCTTTAAGACGGCTCTAAACCAGTACCACCCCCTCCTGATAGAAAAAAAAGAACGCTCTAGCTGACCGCATAGAAGCCAGCACAAAACGCAGCAAGGAGCTCTTCGCCGTCGTGAATGAGTTCTCCAACTCTGCAGCCACCGAGAACGACACCACCCCCTCCATAGAAATGTGACACCCTGACTAACTTCTTCCATGACAAGATCAGTCAACTATGAAAACTTCAAAAGCCTAACCCCCAGCTGCTGACATAATCAGCCTGCTCACACCCACAAACGGAAACCCCCAACACCTGCTCACCAATTGGGACCCTCACAATTCAAGCCACAATCTCCCTTATGAACTCTGTGTACTCAGGTTTACCCACAGACCACTGTCACCACCCCGTCTTCAACCTCAGGAGCAAGACTATTGGCGACCAGCTCAAGAAAGTCCTGAACACCTTCATTACCTCAGCATTCTTCCCTGAAGACTGGAGACACGCTTAAGTGCAGCCCCTCCCGAAGAAACCATCTGCTGACCCAGCAGAACTGAAGGTCTACTGGCCTATCTCCCTGCGCCCGCTTCCAGCAAAGGATCTCAAAGACATTCAACCAGCAACTCGCCAAACACCTAGAACACAACAGTCTCCTGGACCCCTCTGAATCTGGATGCCGAATCAACCACAGCACAGAGACAGCCCTCATCGAAGCCACCAACATTCTCTTGGGCGTATCAGCCATCTTCAACCCAGTCACCCATCACATCTTGATCAACAGACTTTACCACATCAGAATCCAGTGAGACGCTCTCAAATGAATCACCTCTCACGAAAGAACTCTGAGAATCCTTCTCCCACCATTCACCTCCGAGCCTGAGAAGATCTGCAGCATCCCACTTGGATCGTCCATCAGCCCCACCCTCTTCAACATGCATATGACTCCTCCCCCCCCCTCCCCCGGCCAACACCGTCAGATCGCCCAGACTCAACATCATCTCCTATGCCATTGACATCCAGATCATCTTCACGCTGTCCGAAGACCCCTCCCCCACAGAGACAACTTCCACAGATGTATGAGAAACGCCGCTGGTTGGATGAATGGCAGCTCTCCCAAGCTCAGCACGCATAACACTGAAGCCTTCATCTTTGGGAACAACACCTCACCATGAAACAATGCATGGTGGCGTGCTTAACTTGGCCCATTCCCCGCCCCGACAGACCATGCCCGCAACCTCTGCGTCATCTTGAACAGCAAACCATCTATGAAGAAACAGGTAAACGCAGTCTCATCCACCTGCTTCCACACCCTACCCAGCTTGGCAAGGTCTTCAGTTGGCTCCCATTTAACACCAGAAGGACCGTCATGCAGGCCCTTGTCACCACCAGTCTGGACGACGGGAACACACTCTACATAGGAGTCGCCACACATCTCCTAAATAGACTACAGACAATACAAAACTCAGCGGCAAGACTCTTCCTCATCTCCCAGACAGACCAGCATCACACTCCACCTCAAGAAGCTACACTGGCTCTTGATCCAAAAGAGATTCCAGTTCTAGATGCTGATCTACTCATACAAAGTCCTGCACAACGAAGGACCAGCATACATCAACAAAAGTATAACCTTCCACTAACAGACCAGACACCTGCAATCGGCTTCCCTCTTCCTCGCAGACAAGCCCTCTGATCCGCCGAGTTAATAGCCGAGGACGCTCCTCACACCTGGTGGCCAAAGCTTGGAATGACCTTCCCCTGCACCTTCCGGCTGCCCCACCATTCTGGCAATTTAGAAAATGACTCAAGTCCTGGCTGTTCGAATGAACAGAGCACCACAAAGCAGTTAAGCAACTCCAGTGCCTTGAGACCCTCACAGGTGAGATGCCTTGCTTTATAAATCCTTGATTGATGAAGAGGTCGTAGACTGTCCCCTCAATTGCTCTATGGCACCTGGATAAGTGTAGGGAACTGCAGAAGCCTGAATCCTGCACTGTACCTACTCAGAGCCTTGCACAGCAGCAATGACTCTCTGTGATCCACCTCTTGTATGCCTTTTCAGGCTGCTCGCGCTGCCCTGTAGCAAGCGGGTCGGTTGGGGTGTGCCTATACCCTCCCAAGGTGAATGTGGCTCTGCTGTTGGAGATGGGGCGTGACTAGCTCCCACAACCGAAGCTGGCCCAAAGACAAATGGACCAGTACACTGAACCTACTGAAGATACCCGGTGGACCGCAGAGCACCTCCCCATCAATAACAATAAACAGACATGCCCATCATTCTCAAAGCAATTCAAGGCTCCAGGGTAGCAGTAGAGACAAAAGTGAATGAGGTCTGGGATGGATGTCCCCCTCCTGTGCCAATATACTCACAAAATAGCAGACCGGGTGACTGAGGCTGAAGTCAGGGTCTCCACGGTTGAAGATGAAGTGGCGATCCTTAAACTCCAGGTCTCCAAGTTGCTCTCCACAATGGATACACTGGAAGAACGAGCAGAGGGTGCCAAAAACCAATCCGTGAGAAACAGCCTGTGCCTCGTTGGGTTCCCAGAGGGAGTTGAGACCTCAGTGACAGACTGCTTTCTGGAGCAATGGTTCCGTTCTTGTGTCCCATTGGATAAGCTGTCTCTTCGTTTCGCGGAGCAGAGGGCGCAGCGGGTCATGGCTAAGCGTCTGCCCCCAAGGGTTTTCTCATCCCATGATGGGCCACATCTTCAACCACCACTGTCGGTATGTCATCTTCCAGGAGGCTCAAATCACCAAGATCTGTGCTTCACCACCAAGCTCATGGTCTTCCCAGACTACACCTGGGCAGGCCAGCAACGCAGATGCTTTTTTGAGGTCGTTAAACATAAACTCCGGGCCCTTCAGATCCAATATATGCTCCTATTCTCGGTCCATCTGAAAGTAATTTTCAACTCGTCCACCTATTTCTTTGACATTCCCCAACAAGCATGGAAGTGGGCGATGGAGCAATGGGTACTCTGGCCCACCAGAGTTGGGGAGGCAGCAAACTCGAGGACAGCTGGGTCACCTGTGAGCTCTCTCAGGTACCCCTTGGGGAAAGAGAACCCATTCAAGGAGGGACAGACCGAACCAGCACAGGAGACGAGGGTTATTGAACCCATCTCATGCTGGGAGTCCACCAGGAGCTCTGGACCCAAAGGTGTCGCTCTCAGGCACCCCCACTCTCTTTCAGACTAAGATGGCGATCATGAGCCACTCACTTGAACCCTGGCAGGTGTAGAGGTGCAGAATGACCCGGTCATGGATAGCCAACCATTGCTGCAGGCGCTGTGAACTAGTCTATTGCTATATTGCATATAATTGTTTTGGATGTGGGGTTGAGGGAGTGTTTTCCTGTGTTCTTTTGTTTTACTGTGTGAATCAGAAATTGCTGTCGGCCAGCGTGATCCTTCAATTGAGAAACAGGGAGCCTCTGATGGATCCTGACACACCCTACTAGTTTCTTTATGTTTAAATGTTGGGCGACAGATGCTTTATAGTTGTAAGTATGGGGTGGGGGTGGGGCTGTTGGGTGGGATGGGTTAATGTTCTGTTTTCCTTTATTGTTCTGGCTTTCTTTTGCAGGCATTTACAACAAACTTCGTCCACTGCGGGCACTCACATACAACATGCTCTACAGCTCCACTGAGTCTATCCCCCTTTGGACCAGGAGGCCTCTCATGAGGAGATGGGCCAGTTCACCACTTTCCAGTCCTGCCCCCAAATGGCTAAGGTAATTTCCTGGAACGTAAACCATGTCCTCAATTGATAAGAGATCGGCAGTACTTTGCTATATAAAGCGGTTTTGCAAGGATGTGGTCCTGCTTCTAGAAACGCATCTTTTAGGTTCCCACTGTCCCTTCGTCATCAGGTTTGGCTATGACTGAGTTTTTCATGCTGGCTTCTTAAGAGGTTCACGAGGGGTCGTGATCCTGCTGCACATGGCCTTCCCAATTGCGGTGTCCTCCTACATTGACCCGCAGGGTAGGTACATAGGGATGGAGGGCCCTCTAGAGACGAGACACCAGAACTTCATATCGGCCTACGTTCCCCAACAGAGGTTGCACTGGACACTACAGGCTCTCCAGGACCTTGTGGTGCCCCCCAACCCCCTGGGCAACCTGATTGGGGGTGTGGGTGATTTTTAATGCCGTCCCAGACCCCAGTCTGGATATTTTCGAGGCCCTTCGCCCAGGCCGAATTGCGCGCTCATCCCAACTTACATTGTAGGCCTACTCAATTGCCCTATGCGATGCTTGGAGATTATGTAACCCCTCACAAGGGCTGTACACTTACGTGTCAGCAGCGCATAAACTGGGTCGAAGACCTCGAGACCCTCACAGGTGAAGCATCTGTGTTTTACAAATCCTGATTGATTGAATCAGTCAGATTTAGTTCCCAGCCAGTGACCTCCCTTGTATTACAATGCGTACAGATCCTGACCTGAGGCATCTCAGAACACACACCCCTCCTCTTTAAAATGGAAACTCTTTTGTGCACCTTATGACCTATGTGGCGCATCAACGCCTGGCATCTAGTAGACCAAGACTGTAATGACTTTATAGAGAACTAAAGATCTTCTTTAGGCTCATCTGTAATACTGTGCCCTCTGCTGGAACCCCTATGGGCGTCCAGTAAACCCACCCTGAGGGGGTCTGACCAAGGGATATGTATGGGGAAAGAAGACATGCCAACTGGTACAAGTAATGGATTTAGAAGCCCAGATCCTCTCCTTGGAGTGGTGGACCTGTGGCTGCGCCTCGGCGACATTGAGTGACAGCTGCAAGTCCACCACTCTAGATAGAGGATCTGGACTGCCCACCCTGAAACAGATCTTCCTAGAGGCATTGCGGGAGAGCGTTGGCCCAGCTGGTCTACGAACATAGAGACAAATCTAGCAAGCTCTTATGTTGGCTGGCAGTTTATGCTGCTTCGACTTGAACCGTACCGGCCATTCGCAATTTTCATGGAACCCTTCATGAAAGTATGCCCGAGGTTGCTCATGCCCTTGCAGCGTATCAAGACTTCTATGTTGCAACCCCTGTACCCCCACAGGAGCCTGCATTCCCACTGCTAAAGGAGATTTCCCTTGCACTCGATTCCCTGCCTTGTCTAGCCAAAAAACTTGACCAACCGATCACAACTGAGGAGATAAACATGGCCATTTCAGATCTTAATTTGGGAAAGACCCCTGGCACAGACTAGTTCCGCATGGAATTCCTTAAAAGTTACCCCACCCGTTCGCTCCCTCACCTACTGGCCCTCTAAACTGAGGGGGCAGAGCATGGATCCTTCACCCCCAGACCTGGCACTGCCATTATTGTGGTGATTTTCAAGGCCAACCAGGCCACAGAACATTGCTCCTCGTATATGCCTCTCTCTCTCAAAAACGCAGACCTCAAATGTTTTCGAAGGTCCTAGTGACTACATTGTCAGACACTGAGTTACCTAGTCTACCCAGACCAAATGTTGGTTCATGCCTGGTAGGAGCACCCGCTGTTGCATACGAAGGGTACAACTCACCCTGCCCCAGCCGTGCCGTTTGAGCGGCTCCCTGGCCTTACTCCTAATTGACTTTGAAAAGGCCTTTGACACTGTTGCGTGGACCTTCTTGGAAGCTGTGCTGAAGCATGTGGGTTTTGTAACTTACTTCTTCAGACTCATCAGCCTGCCATACAATGCCCCTGCATCCAAGTCCAGGTAAACTGAGTCCTATCCCCGCCCTTCCCAGTAGTCAGAGGCTCCAACCAGGGCTGTCCTCTGTCTCCATTTCTTGCCTTAGTAATTGAACTCTTGGCACGTCTTATCAGATGCGACGCCCAAATTCGGAATGGCTTTAAGAGGAGGATCCTGAAGAGCGCACAGCTCTGTATGTGGATAACCTCCTATTATTTCTGGTTGGCCTGCAGTCTTTCGGCCCCAGACGCCTCCACCTATATGGTGAAACCTCTGGTCTGCAGATAAACATGAACAAGTCGCTGTTGGTACCAGTTGAAGACACAGGAGGACATTCGTGGTGCCCTGCGATCCCGATATGCTGACTCCTTCAAAAAGTTAGATGTCTATATATTCTACACCTCCCAGCCCTGGCCTGGGCTCTTAATTTTCAGCCCCTTACTAACACCTTGACTAGGGACCTGTAGAAATGGGGCCTCCTGCCTCTAAGCGCTATGGGGCGGGTAGCCTTATTTAAGAAGATGTGCCTCCCGCTCTTTTTGTATGTCATTGTGAACTTCCATCACACAATCCTCCGAGGACAGCCCTGTTGTGCCTCTTGGAGGAAGTTGGGTGACTGAGACTTGAGAGAACCTTTATCGGCATGGCCACATTGTTGGGCAAACAAGATATCACCCTTAACTGGAAGTCGCCGGAACCATGCCTCATTCGAGGGGTAGAGAGCGGTGGACTGGTGTGCCAAACATGAGAAGCCGATCTACGGGGCCCTGTTTTGCCACCGAAATTATAAGATGTGGAGCGGATGGTGGATACATCATGGCCTGAATGGGTAATGATATTGATGATAATGTATTTACTATGTCTATATCTCTAATGCATTTTTTTGTAGTCTTGTAGAATTGTTTGTGGAAAATGCCGAAATCTGAGAACTTGGGTATCAAAAAAAGAATGATGCTTTAAAGTCCCATAGTTTCCTGGATAAGGACAATGTGTCCTAGTGCCAGCAGTGCTAAAGTTAAAATAGCTGCCACCCATGGGCTGTGCACCACAAAGTTTTATCTTACCCGCACCACAGGAGACCTAGCAGCAGGCCCAGAAACATTTGGTAGTCTGGCTCACAAATCTACAGCGGCTGGTGCTGGATAAGAATACCCGCCTATTTGCAGCCATCTCTGAACTTGGATCTTCACGCTGCTCTTCAGAGTTGACAGTAAGTTCCTTTGGTTTCTGATACAGATTTTGGGTGCATCAGTGTTTACAAAGTTGATTGAGCAGATGCACTTATTGTGTGAGTCTCGACCCACGCTGGTGTTCAAGGTCTCCTCTTGCAAATCTGAGGTGTCTTTCACACACTCAAGACGACGTCCCTATTCTGGGCACATCACTGCCTAGGGTGACAAACCGGTCTTCTCCAGCAGCAGTGTACCAAAGGCGATGGCCCTTGAATCCCCATGAGCCTTTCCTGGTATACAGAGTTATGTTTTCCAAAAATATATGTGTGTTTATTCATTAAAAATACGAAACACTACACATACATAACTTACTATTCGCAGCTCCAAACTACCTTAAGTCAGAGAAGGTGATGGACACTCTGGGGCTCATTACGATGTCGGGCAGAAAGTCTGTGCTCGACACCGACTCAGATTCGGGACCGATCGACTTGCAGTCAGCAGTTCCGACCACCGGAAACCGATGCGACTAAACCTGGTTCGGTCGGATTTCAATTGTTTCCTATGGGAGCTCGTTTTACGCCCGACAACCAGCCGTAATACAGGCTCCTATGGGGAAAAGGGGTGTGTGTGGAAAACCCTGCACCTTGTCGCAGGCACCCACAGTGCCTACCACAGTGCCTACCACACAGTGTAGAGTTTTATAGGGGATCCCTTATGGGGAGAGGATGTAGCCTAACAGCTAGGACGGTCGATCTCAAATCTGGGTAACCGGGCTGGCGTCTCGGCAATGATGCTCAACATCCTGTGATTCTGGGCAAATCACTTAATCTCCCCGTGCCGAACAAAAATTATTGTGTCCTTGTGTAAGCAACTGGTGCTCTGATACCCAATACCTTTGGGTCAAGTTTGCGCTATATAAAACTCCGGGAAAAAAAAGGTGCCCCCTTGGCCACCAACTGTAGGCCACTGGGGCCAAAGTCACTTTCTGACAGCCTTTCTGTGCTGGACAGGCTGTTGGTAAACGATATCGTAATCCAGACAGCGGAAATGCTGTCCATAGGGGTGTACGATGCATTTCTGACTGACACAAATACTCCGCGAGTCAGTCGGAACTGATTGGGAATGAGCGCGTGGTTTACATTCTTACCGCGAACATTGTAATCGGGCAGTCGGAATGTAAACCGACCAAGTCGGTTGGAAGAGCTCCAACACGGTCACGAAGATTCCGACTGTCGGGAGGAGGTTTTCCGCCCGACATCGTAATGAGCCCCTATACATATAGAATTTACTATTCCCAATCCAAACTACCTTATGTCATAGAAGATGCTAAACAGTAAACATACATATATTACTATTACTACTCCAATATACCTCTAAACAACAAAGGTGCTGGACACTAAACAAACATTACCACTACAATAAAGCTTACATAATACCCACATATATCTTAAATCATAAAAAGTAGTAAAATGAAAAAAAATAATGTTATATTAGAACTAAAATATACCCTAATTTAAGGTAGAAATTCATCATTAAACCTACATATTTACTTATTAGTACACCAATATATCTTAAACAATGCAAAGTGCTAAACAGTAAGCAATTTTAACATATTGTGAACTCTCAAATATAAAGTTATATTAGAAAACATTTAATTCAAAATGTTCTAATATATATTCAAAATAAGGACTTGATTACGAGTTTGGCCGTCTTCAGACTGCCAGACTCATGGTGGCGCAGCAGTGGTGGTCCACCATCAGCCGTATTACGACTTCTAAAGTTGTTGTGGCGGAGGACCGTTGGCTGCACCAGACAACAGTCGTTCCCTGGCGGTGTCACAGAAGCACCACAACACAATATGCTAAGTGGGGACTGGCGCAGTCCCGCTCAGGATGTTACGAGTTCCTGGACCGCCAACCTTTTCATCGTGGAGCCTGCTATGAAAAGGCTGCCGGTGCAGGAACAAAGGGGGTCCTACAGGGCCCCCATGGCCACACCGCCATAGGGATACATTCAGGGGGGCACAAAAGGTGCCCCCTGTCTGTACCCCCCACAAAGTTCCAGCACGGCATGGACGTGGACCTCCATGCCGTGCTGGAACTTTTTTGATGTTCCCATTGCGGTGCCTGTCTTCCAGGCACCGCCATGGGAATAGCAAAGAACCACCGAACATATTACGAGTTGCACATTTGCAACTCATAATACGGTTGGCGGTGCTTGCGTGGCTTTGGCGCAGCGGAAGCAGCATTGTGCCGTCGCCCCTACACCAAAGTCATAATCAAGCCCTAAGTCATCTCTATATAATAATTAATCTAAATTAGTCATAAATGAGTATATCGTCTCCAGATTTTTCAGTTGTTTTTAAACCTTTAAATTATTTTTTTATTTTTTCCAATTCAGTTGTTAAGCAATCAGTCTATTATAACCATTACAAAATGTTACATATAAAAAAATCCTACTTAAATTAAATAAATAAAATTAAAATGAATCAAATACATATTGTTTATTTCTTATTTAAATATTTAAAATGCACAACTTTTTTCGAATTAATAACTAAAATCATAATATGAAAAGTAAATGTTTTTTTTATTTTAATTCAAACTTAAATCAATTTATTTTACCAAACACAACAATATTACACTTTTTATTTTACAATGTGTTTTTAAATAATACATTTTTTAGAATTAAGGGCCCGATTAAGAAGGCGGGCGGACATAAGAAAAGGGACCGACCAACTAGCCGTCAATGGTCCCATCATAGGGATTACGATGCGACTGCCTGCAAGGCGGTCGCACCTTGTATTCTTTGCATTGCGGCCGGTGCTGCTGGCTGCAGTACCCGCCGCAATGCAAAAAATGCACCCTGTATATATCCCTGCACTACGTGGCAGGCACCATGCGGTGCTTGCCATATGGTGCAGGGATATGTAGGGGGGGACAATAGATGCCCCCAGTGTCCACATCAGAGGGCCAGGGGAAAATGGGTGCCCACTACGGTCCCAAAAGTCCCTTTCCACCTGCCTGTTCATGGCGGGTTAGTCGCCGTTAAAGGCGGGCGGAAAGGGACATCGTAATCCCTACAGCAGTGCCTGGTAGGCACCCCTACCATTGTAGGGAATACAGCCCCGTCCGTCGCACCGGCGGGCTCAAGGAGCCCGTCGGATGCATGACGGTCGATCTTTCCGACCGCCACCCATCCGACCGCCATTGGAATATGGCTGGCAGATATCATGGGTCCGATGTTGGTGGGACCGCCACGGACGGGCTGTCGGTGCCGGTCTCCCCGTCATCCTAATCGGGCCATAAGTGACAATAATCATTGAATTTATTTTATTGGATTTCATTTTAAATGTTATATTTACATAAATAAACATTACATTTTTAATGAATTTATAAATAAATCGATACGAAATTAAAATTTTATAATAAATACATTTTTTTCACAAATTTATACCTAATTTGATAGAAATCAATTGATGTAAAATGTTCAATTTTTCCCAAAAAATAGCACTTAAATAATTATTTTAATTTAAAAAAAATAGTAATCAATCAAACAAATTGTCAAAAAAGTAAAATGATATATTTTTTTTAAAAAACACCAGCACATATCAATCAAAAACAAAAACTAAGAGCAAAATAGATATATGTAAATATTAATCACTAATTAATGTTTTATCTTATTTACACAATTATAAAATTCCATACATTAGGAATAATATATTATTAAACTATACATTAAATTCAATTTTTGATTAAAAATGTTAACAATTAAAGCACTCATTTTTATCTATATTCAACAAATAAATTTCGCCAATAATTAATAGAACCTACACAGACAAAGTAATTATATAAAAAAAGTTTTTTACATTTGAAATTACTTTTTTTAATATGTATAACTAACAACACAAAAATAGCAACAAACCAGTTTAAATTAAAATAAAAAGATAAAAAATCTAAATGTCACATTTATTTAAATAAAAAGTTTAAACAGTTTATTTAAACATTACTGCCCACCCTTATCCCCTATAAACCCAACAACCCTGATACTAAGGGGTTTATTGCGATGGTTGTCAGATTTTCTCCGGCTGCCACCGTAGCGGAGATTGGGTCCAACCGCCATGCGTGCGGTGGTCCCGCTCATCCAATTATGATGGGCCCGCCACCGCTGTGGACGGATTCCGCACAGTTAACATTGCGGTGGACCGTGCTGGCAGCAGCACCGCCGCCATGCGAAAAAGACCATGTTGTGCATTTCACTGCACTATGTGGCAGGCACTACACTGTGCCTGCCACTTGGTGCAGTGAAATGTAGGGGGGTACCATGGGTACGCCCCCAGTGCACCCACACCTCCCCCAAACACAAGGGGGCCCGCAACAGGTCCCGGAACAAGTCCCCGCCAGCCTTTTAATGGCGGTTTAACCGCCACGGAACGGCTGGCTTCCACCGGCATCCTAGTATGGTGGACGGTGCCTGCTAGGCACCGCCACCATTTTAGTGGTCCTGCTCCACCCGACAGGCAATCGTAACGATTGCTACTGGCGGAAAAGCGGCGGACAGACTTTCCCTCCACCGCGGTACCCACCGCCATCATAATTTGGTGGGGGGTTTTTCACGTTACTATGGAGGAGCGGTCGCCACCGCCAGGCTGGCGGTGGCGACCATTCTGCCATCATATTGGGCCCCTTAATGTTACACAAAAGCACAGAGAGAGGTCAAGGCAACAGAACCCTGCACCAGTCAATATCGTATTGTGGCTGTGAAGATGAATTCAGGCGTGGTGCAATGAGCCAGAGACGTGACCCTCATACGCACGCAATAATGGAGAAAAAATGTTCCCCAAAGCAAATTTAGACACAAAGGGCTCTGCACTCAACTAAACAAAAAAATACTTGTCAATGGATATTAATGTCCATAGTCCATCACAGATAAAGATAAAGTGGTATCTCCCAAATGAAACATGTTGTTAGGCGTCTTTGCTGGAAAAATAAGTTCTTTTTATTCTTTATTCTTTTATTCAATGGAAATTTCTTAAAATCACAGCACATTTAATAATTAATGTTATTAAATTCTATCATATTTAATATATAATTAAAATTTAATTTAGTTATTTCAAATACAATTTAAATTACTACCTGCACTTATCCCCTATAAACCCAAAATCCCGCTACAAAAAAAATAATTGCTAACCAGAAGAAAAAACATCTATATTGCATTAAAAAAATGTAATAAAAAATGATTTATTACTAAATAAAAATTCATCACATTAAATCATTGAAACTAAATTATCAATATTGAAAAAAGACAATTTAAATCGATATTTTTAGCATAATTTCAATATTCTTGAGCTCCATAATACATACTACGATATTTTAATTGCACAATATTTTAAACACAATATTCATGTCCCAATATAACTTTTAATTCAATATTGTGTCTAAGGGCCTGAATACAATGGCGGTAGGACCGCCACCATCAGGTCGTTGGTGGCGGCCCCACCGCCATCCTGCCCATTGGATCTGACTGCCACATTAGGATGCAGGCAGTCCGATCTCGGCTGGTGGGGGGAAGGCTGCTGCGTCCAACAGGATCAAGGATCCCGTCAGTGTGGCGGTTGGACTCTTATTCCCTACAATGGGTCGGTGCCTACTAAGGCACCACCTTAGGGATTAGGATGTCCCTTTCCACCGGCCCTTTCATTGCGGTTAACCCGCCATGAAAAGACAGGGGGAAAGGGACTTTGAGGGCCCCTACAGGGCCCCCTTCCCCCCTGGCCTTCCACTACGGGCCATGGGGGGCACATATGATGTCCCCTAAACATCCCTGCACCATGTGACAGCACCGCAGGGATGTTTGGAATGTGTATATTTTGTACTGCGGAGTGTGCTGCAGCCCGCAGTACACGCCGCAATGCAAAGTATACACAGTGCAGCTGCCGTGAAGGCGGTCGCTTCGTAATGTGGGCAGCGGGTCCGCCGACTTCTAGTCAGGCGTTCCTGCTTCCGCCACGGTGCCGGTCGGACGAAAGTCCGACCACCATCGTAATCATGCCCTAAATACCGAGTGGGGTAGATTGGACTGGATTAGAGTAGAGGTAGATCGAGGTGGAGTGGGGTACATTAGAGTGCAGTAGATTGGGAAGTTTACAGTATGGTAGACTGGAATGGAAGAATTGAGTGGAATGAAGTATATTGCAGTGAAGAGGTGTGGGGGTATATTGAAGTGGAGTGGGGTAAATTAGGTTGGGGTGTATTGGAGTGTAGTGGGATAGCATGGAGTGGAGGGATGTGGAGTGGCGTGAAATGGAGGGCAGTGGCGAGCGGTGCCTTAAAAGGTCTTACACTGGAGTGTCTTGGAGTGGGATGGCATAGAGTGGAAGCGCATAGAGTGGAGCAGAATGTGGTACAGTAAAGTGGTGTAGAGTGTTGTAGAGAGGAGTAGGGTAAAGTAGATTGGAGTGGCAAAATGTTGCATTAGGTGGGAAGGGTATGGGCAGACATGGGTCCTGTACGCACTGTGCCACTGAAGGAAAGTTAGCTTGGCTGATGAGGAGTGATACCCCGATACCAGTCCCAGAATGCTTGCTTCAGGTCCAGAGAGCAATGGCCCGTCAGTTCGGGATGGACTTTTACCATTGGGAGCAAGGTTAAGACTGATTAGCATATGGATGGGTCCAAACTGGGGTGGCATGGTGGGAAAAAAAAGATGGATTGGGATGTGGCCACAAGTGATTTCCAGTGGCTGATATTAAATTAAAACTTTCCATCCATCATATGTTTTTGTTTTGCATTTGCAAACCCCAAGTGCACCAGGCATTCACAGACGTGGGTTGTGGGTTCACTCTGACAGTGGATTCAAGTTAGCCAGGGAGGACTCGGTCTGGATGTTGGGGGTGGACTGTTCCAATGAGGAATAGGGTCAAGACGGCTTTGGATATGGCTGGGTCCAAACTGGGGTGGCATTGTAGTATGGTGGGCAAAAGAATGATGGATTTGAATGGAGCACAGATGATTTACAGTGGCTGAGATTAATGTGAGCATTCAATCCATCACCTTGTTTTTGCATCCGGTCCAACAGTAAGCGATAGAAAGACTAAAACCCCTGTAAGGTAAACAATATATATTGCAGGGATAGCAAAAGTGCTGTCGGCACAGAAGACCTAAAAGTAAGGAGGAGGTAGCTCATTAAGACATCAGGACGCTTTTATACTCCAAAAAGCCATGGATTCTTTTGGGACCACTAGGGAATAGCAGGGGTAAATGACACATTTTAGAAATATATGTGTAAGGAAACGTTACGTAATTTGCAGAGATCCACAATATTCCTACCACTCAGTTGCACCATGTGTGAATGTTTAACAGAATGCTGCATTATATTTATGACTTCTACTTTTGTAAAATATTTTGGGAGTTTCATGTTTTACTAAATTGACACTAGGGGGCCTATTAGGATGGCGGGCGGACTTTCGTCCGCCCGCCACCCTAGCGGTGCTGGGACTGGCCGCCATCCTAATGACCCCCTAGGACACAAGAATGCTTTACGAGTATCAGATTACATTAAAAATAGTCTGTTTTATTTTTATTAGAGTTTTGGGGGTTATGGAGATTAAGTAATTTCAAACTTGGGCCTGATTGCAATGGCGGTGAGACTGCCACCGTCAGTGGCAGTCCCACTGCCAGCCAGCCCATTGGATCCAACCACTGCATTAGGATGCAGGCGGTCGGATTTCGGGTGGCGAAAGACTGCTGCGTCCGACAGGATCAGGGATCTTGTCAGTGCTGCGGTGGGACTCCTATTCCCTACAATAGGGTGGTGGGTATCGCCAAGGGATTAGGATGTCACTTTCGCCAGCCCTTTCATGGCGGTTAACCTGCCATAAAAAGGCAGGCGGACAGTGACTTTGAAGGCCCCTAGCAGGGCCCCCTTAACCCACCTGGCCCTCCTTTATGGGCCCTGGGGGGCACATATGGTGCCCCCCTAAACATCCCTGCACCATGTGGCTGGCACCGCATGGTGCCTGCCACATAGTGCAAGGGTTTTTTAAAGGTGTATATTTTGTACCTTGGAGAGTGCTGCAGCCCACAGCACATGCCGCAATGCAAAGTATACACATTGCGACTCATAATGCGGGCTGCAGTACCGCTGACTTCTAGTCGGACGGTCCTGCTTTCGCCACGGTGCCGGTCGGACGAAAGTTCGACCAAAATAATAATCAGGCCCAAGGTTTCCAGATTACAAAGTAAACGACTCTGGCCCTTAAAATACAACTGCTCTGATCTTTACATAGTGCTTCACGCTACACTTATAAAGTGCTTCTTAAAAAACTGTTTCTATTGCTCAAAATAATGGTACTCATTATCAAACTTTGAAAAATGGAATGCTGATTGTACTTTGCTGGATTCAGCTTTGTCACTGTTAAATGTATGTTAATATATTTATCATATAACAACTATATATAATATATATATATATATATACATAGACATATTCATATATATATACATATATATATATATGTATAAATATACACATATTTATATAGAATTATATTTAATTATTCAAACAAAAAAAGCTTCTTTTGTCCAAATAAAAATACTTTAAACACAAAGAATTTGTGAAAACAAACATTTTCTTTTCCCGTCTGCATATGCTATATACGAAAATAGATTAAAATTATTGATTAAAACAGTATTTGTGTGCCATCTTTATGCATGCCATTACAGTTTTGGGTCAGGCGCACGCACAAACAGCTGCAGCGCTTTAGGGGAGGCATAGACATACGGCCAGGTACCAACATACAAGTTATAGCTGTATTTATAAGCTCCCCTCTGACGTAGGGGGAGCACAAACCGACGGGGGAGCACATCTAGTTAGGTTATAGCTGTATTTGTAAGCTCCCCTCTGACGTAGGGGGATAAAAGACCGAGGACAAACACATAATATTGTACTTCCTTAATAACATCGTAGGCATCCTCACGAAGGGGATCACCAATTTGAAAGAGCAACTGGCCCTAAACTGTCGTGAGGTGTACCCTTAAGTGACCGAGTAGAGGCTTTGCCCACTATTATGCCTATTGAAGTTTCCCCTACTACTGGCTGTTTGTCGTCTCGCGCTGTGAATGTGTCTGTGCAACATCTGGATCCTGATCATTTGACAATCCCCAATTCGGATGGAACCTGCAGGGAAGGGGCCAGGTTGAAAACTAAAAGCTCTGTTATAAGCAGATCACCTAATCCGTGAAGTTAATCCAGAAAGGGGGCAAAGAAGGGGAAATCGGTACAGGTCCCTGAGCTACCAGGAACATTGTAGTCATCAAGAACTCTTCTTGCACAAACTGGACCTGAAAATCGCAGCTGCATTTGATTAATTTTGCCTGCAGTTATCTAATTTGTAGGAGAAGGTGGGGAAATTGGGGGCGACCTTGGGAAATATTTGTACACACGTGGAGAAAGTTCAGAACATCCTGTGTAGGGCTGCTTCCCCTTCCAATATTACCCATGATGTTTCCAAGCCCCCCCCCCCCACATGCAAGCCTAGGCATCCCCTTCCACCTGGGCCACTTGCTTCACTTAAGGGGCTAGGGCCCTCTGGCTGTATCCTCCGGATGTTACCCCACCCTATAACATCTGGTTAGCCCCCAGGAGAGCCACCTGAGTGAATGTAGCAGTTATTCTCTCCCAAACAGTACCAGGTGCAAAGTTCCGGATCACACAATGGATGCTCACTCTCATCGTCACTCCCTGAAAGCTGCTTCAGGTGAAACACCGTGTGTGCTGGCTATTCAGTTGTCCCCTGCTTCCACTCCCTATGTATTGGTAATGACCAATGTCCACCCTCTTAAGGGCAAGGAAACAGAAAACGTCCAGCAGCTCAAGAACAAAGTTACTCACTGGCTATCTGAAAGGGTTAACTTTGAAGAGATTTATATGCTCCATAGTGTGGGCTGGGTAGGGAACTCCAATAAAGCATGCCTTTGAGTTTGCATTATTATAAACCTTTGTAACGCCACAAGGGAGGGGCATAAACTATTTAACATCAGGAACAGTGTTGTGCCAAGGCGTAGAATTTTAGTATTTCCATTAGGCTGTTTTTTATCCGCGCCACTTAGTTAGGCTCTTGCAGGGTTTGCGGGGCTCCCCAGCAGTGTGGATGCTCTGTTAGCATATCTGATCGGGGTAAAGCTTCTGATGAGGAGTGAGTTAAGATGTTGGCACGCAAGTGTGTTTGTATTTGGATGGTATGTTACATTCTACGCCTCTGCCATTACCTTACCCCCTGGTAGATCAAGGGAAGGTTTAGTGACACTTGTTAATGTGAGCTTGAGCTTTAAAGCAGAGGTGGTTACCTCCAACTCGCCCAATATCCTAGGTGTCTTTCTGACCTTTCCGAACAAGTATAGGATGTTAATTGTGGATGTTTACAACTCTGTATCGACCAAAGATGATTGATGATTGACAATATTATGAGTATCAGAAGGTTTTTAGACAACTTCTTTACTGGCATGACCAATTTTATGATGATTTTGTTGTTGGGCAATTTAAATCTGCACCCATGCACAATATGCCGCACTAGTGAGGGCTCTACTATTCTGTCTCCATTCACTGACCACGTCCACCTTTGACATACTCAGTAAGGTGACTTGTTAAATAATTTGGTCTCAGATTATAACCTAGTCAATTTGTTGAACTGGTGGGAATCCAGAACTAAAGAAGGCACACCCAGGTTCAAGGGGAGGGGCCTTAGCTCAACTATAGATTACATTTTTGCTTCTGCCTGTTTTTTCTCTCCCTTGCAAACTTTAAGGTAGATTGGGATGTTTGCTATCATCAGAACCCACTATCAGTCAGCTTTTTTTGGGTTGAGTCAAGGGTGGAGGTGGCATGTCTATTTAAGGAGCCAATTATAACGTCAGACCAGGGTCACAGGATTAGATGGGAGAGAGCCCCGCAGCTCACTTCTCCAATCTCGTTGCCACTTGTCAAGCTCTGTGACCAACGCAATAGGAAGGAGACCTCCCTACACAGATTTCTGGTTTCTGGAGATCTGATTTTCATTGTGTTCAAATGTAATATAATAATTATATGTACGGTATTCAGTTGTGTGTGATCTAAAGTAGGTTTTCTTTAAAAGTATAAAAAGTGTGAATATTGGCTGGATATTCTTTATTTCTTTTAAGAATCTGTCTGTCTGTCTGTCTGTCTGTCTGTCTGTCTGTCTGTCTGTCTGTCTGTCTGTCTGTCTGTCTGTCTGTCTGTCTGTCTGTCTGTCTGTCTGTCTGTCTGTCTGTCTGTCTGTCTGTCTGTCTGTCTGTCTGTCTGTCTGTCTGTCTGTCTGTCTGTCTGTCTGTCTGTCTGTCTGTCTGTCTGTCTGTCTGTCTGTCTGTCTGTCTGTCTGTCTGTCTGTCTGTCTGTCTGTCTGTCTGTCTGTCTGTCTGTCTGTCTGTCTGTCTGTCTGTCTGTCTGTCTGTCTGTCTGTCTGTCTGTCTGTCTGTCTGTCTGTCTGTCTGTCTGTCTGTCTGTCTGTCTGTCTGTCTGTCTGTCTGTCTGTCTGTCTGTCTGTCTGTCTGTCTGTCTGTCTGTCTGTCTGTCTGTCTAGATATATAGATATATAGATATATAGATATATAGATATATAGATATATAGATATGTCTTGCAAAACTCTTCCACCAGCCGTTGCCGCTCTCAGCGCAGCGGGTGCCTCCGGCTCGCGAGGACGGACTTGCGCAGACACCGTTTCACCACAGAAAAATGCCGGACACTTAGGGCTTTGATGAATTCAATTCATTTTTTATTATTTATGACGGTGTGCAACCCAAAGCTGATATATAGATATATAAATATCAAAGCCAAATGACAGGCAGCATGAATAGAAAGGCTGGATATTATTGTGTGACTTGTGGAGTTCTGAGTTTCTGTCCGATACCACCTCCCTGAGTAAGCCTTGGACTCACCTGCCTAGTACCTTGGGGTTAAGGGCCAAGGCGGTGTACTTGATGCTCAGTTTTAAACCAATATTATAGTGGCACCAGAATTTTTGCCCCACCACTTTATTGATCTTATCTTTTATGTGCATTTGATTAGGCAGCAAACATTTTAGCCTTCTATTGAAGTAGCTGCATTGTTCTTAACTGATAGCGACTATGTTAATGCAGTTCTTTTAACCTCTTGGCCGCTAGGCCTTTCCCTCCCCTGTGTTAAGCCTTTTTTTGGCTATTTGGGGTAGTTTGTGCTTAGGCCCCTGTAACCTTTTGTCCACATAAGGTGTGCACACCAATTTTGCGACCTTCTCTTCCAACGTCCTGGGAATTCTAAAGGTAACCAGGGTTTCTGGATTCCCCTGGAGGGGACCAAGAAATTAGCCAAAAAACTGCTTCATTTTGTTTTTTTGGGTGAAAAAAGGGAAGAAAGTGCTACAGAAAAAAGCATCTATTTTTTCCCTGCAAATGGTATCAACAAAGGGTTTGTGGTGCTAAAATCACCATCTTCCCAGCTTTCAGGAACAGGCAAACAAAAATTTTCCACACTGTTTTGGTATTTTAGTGGGACATAGCTTATTTTTCCTATTTTTTGTGCTTTCAGCCTCCTTCCAGTTAGTGGTAGAACAGGGTATGAAACCAATAATGGATCCTGGACAGCCATATATTTCTAAAAAGTAGACACAATTCTAAATAAAACAAGAGGTCATTTGTGTAGATCCTTCAAGATTTTCCTATAGAAAGTAACAGTTGAAATAAAAAGATATTGAAATTGAGTTGAAAAAAACAGCCAATGTGGCAACGTTTTCACCTGTAACTTTAGAAGCAGTGGTTATTTGCACATCTCTGAATATGTGGGTAGCCATACTAGCATGTGAATTAGAGGGCATTTTTCAAAATGACTTCTTTTTTACACACAGTTTTACATTTGGAAGGCAGAAATGCATAGAAAGTCAATTGGTAATAACACTTATTCTACTACTCTGTGTTCCCATAAGTCTCCCGATAAAAATGGCACCTCACTTGTGTGGGTAGGCCTAGTGCCTGCGACAGGAAACAACCCAAAACGAAAAAAATGGACACGTCACATTTTTCCAGTGCAATCTGACCCTTTTTTCCAATGTGCCTAGCTGTGGATTTTGGACCCTAGCTCAGCCAGCACCTGGGGAAACCTAGCAAACCTGTACATCTTTGAAAACTAGACACCCAATGGAATCCAGGATGGGGTGACTTTTATGGCTCTCACCAGGTTCTGTTACCCAGAATCCCTTGCAAACCTCAAACTTTGTCCCAAAAACACATTTTCCTCACATTTCTGAAATGGAAAGCTCTGGAATCTGTGGGGAGCCACAAATTTCCACACACTCAGCATTCCCCCAAGTCTCCCGATAAAAATGGTACCTCACTTGTGTGGGTAGGCCTAGTGCCCGCGGCAGTAAACAGCCCAAAACGCATCTTGGACACATCACATTTTTCCAGTGACATCTGACCTTTTTTTTCAATGTGCCTAGCTGTGGATTTTGGACCCTAGCTCAGCTTGCACTTAGGGAAACAAAGCAAACCTGTAAATTTTTGAAAACCAGACACCCAGGGGAATTCAGGATGGGGTGACTTGTGTGGCTCTCACTAGGTTCTGTTACCCAGGATCCCATGCAAACCTCAAACTTTGTAAAACAAAACACATTTTCCTCACATTTTTGTGATGGAACATTCTGGAATCTGTGGGGAGCCAAAACTTCCAGCCACCCAGCATTTCCAAATGTCTCCTGATAACAATGGTACCTCACTTGTGTGGGTAGGCTTAGTGCCCACGACAGGAAACAGTCCAAAACGCAAAAATGGACACGTCACATTTTTCCAGTGAAATCTGACCCTTTTTTGCAATGTGCCTAGCTGTGGATTTGGGACCCTAGCTCAGCCGGCACCTCGGAAAACCTAGCAAACCTATACATTTTTGAAAACTAGGCACCCAGGGGAATCCAGGATGGGGTGACTTGTGTAGCTTTCATCAGGTTATGTTACCAAGAATCCCTTGCAATCCTCAAACTTTGTAAAAAGAAAACACATTTTCCTCACATTTTTGTGTGGAAAGTTCTGTAATCTGTGGGGACCAACAAACTTTCACACACCCAGCATTTCCCAAGTCTCCCGATAATAATGGCACCTCAATTGTGAGGGTAGGCTTAGTGCCCGTGACTGGAAACAGCCCAAAACGCAACTTGGACACATCACATTTTTCCAGTGAAATCTGACACTTTCTTTAATGTACCTAGCTGTGGATTTTGGACCCTAGCTCAGCCGGCACCTAGGGAAACCAATAAACAACCTGTACATTTTTGAAAACCAGACACACAGGGATATTCAGTATGGGGTAACTTGTGTGGCTCTCACCAGGGTCTGTTACCCAGAATCCCTTGCAAACCTCTAACTTTGTAAACAAAAAAACATTTTCCTCACGTTTCTACGATAGAATGTTGTGGAATCTTTGGGGAGCCACAAACTTCCACCCATCCAGCATTCCCCCAAGTCTCCAAATAAAAATGCTACCTCACTTGTGTGGGTAGGCCTAGTGCCCGCGACAGGAAATGGCCCACAGCGCAATGTGGACACATCACATTTTTCCATTGAAAACTGACCCTTTTTTTGCAATGGGACTAGCTGTGGATTTTAGACCCTAGCTCAGCAGGCAGATAGGGAAACCTAGCAACATGTACATGTTTGAAAACTAGACACCCAGGTGAACTCAGGATGGGGTGACTTGTGTAGCTCTCACCAGGTTCTGTTCTCCAAAATGCCTTGCAAACCTCAAACTTTGTAAAAAAAAACACATTTTCCTCACATTTCTGTGATGGAAAGTTCTGGAATCTGCGGGCAGCTACAAACTTCCACCCACCCAGCATTTCCTTAAGTCTCCCAATAAAAATGTACCGCACTTGTGTGGGTAGGCCTAGTGCTTGCGACAGGAAATGGCACAAAACGCAACATGGACGCATCACATTTTTCCAGTGAAAAAGGACCCTTTTTTTGCAATGTGCCTAGCTGTGGATTTTGGACACTAGCTCACCTGGTACCTAGGGAAACCTAGCAAACATGTACATTTTAAAAAAACTTGACACCTAGGGTAATCCAGGATAGGGTGACTTGTGTGGCTCTCATCAGGTTATGTTACCCAGAATCCCTTGCAAACCTCAAAATTTGTAAAACAAATCACACATTTTCCTCACATTTCTGTGATGGAAAGTTCTGGAATCTGAAGGGAGCAACAAACTTCCACCCATGCAGCATTTCCTCAAGTCTCCCGATAAAAATGGCACCTCACTTGTGTGGGTCGGCCTAGTGCCCGTGACAAGAAATGTCCTAAAACGTACTGTGGAGACTTCAAAATTAACGATCACAAAAATACTTGGTTTTGCAAGGGAGTCACCTGCATTTTTGGTCCTGTGCTTGGCGGGCATCTAGAGAAACCTACCACACCCAGACATTTCTGAAAACTAGACACCCGGGGGAGTCCCGAGAGGTTTGGCTTACAGGAATCCCCCAAGGTTTTCTTCCCAGAATCCCATGCAAACCATAGATTTCGCTAAATAAAACACATTTTCCTCACATTTCTGTAAGGTAAAGTTGTGGGATCACCGGGCCGACACAAATTTCCTACCACCCAGTGTTCCCCCATGTCTCTTGATAAAAATGGTACCTCACTTGTGTGGGTAGGCCTAGTGCCTGTGACAGGAAATGTCCCAAAACATTCTGTGGAGACTTCAAAATTATCGATCACAAATAGACTTGGTTTTGGAGGGAGTCACCTGCATTTTTGGTCGCGGGCTATGCGGGCATCTAGGGAAACCTACCAAACCCAAACATTTCTGAAAACTAGACACCCAGGAGAGTCCAGGGAGGTGTGGCTTGCATGGATCCCCCAACGTTTTCCTACCCAGAATCCCATGTAACCTTCAAATTAGCTAAAGAAATCACATTTTCCTCACATTTCTGTCTGGGATCACCGCACTGGCGCAAATTTCCTACCACCCAGCATTCCCCTTGGTCTCCTGATACAATGATACCTCACTTGCTATATTTATGTTTTTTTTTTCCAGTTGATCACTGGATTATATGTTACACTTAACGGAGAGGATGTGTCGTTACAGCCAGAGCTGCAGACTTTGAAAACGTGGAACCAGGTTCGAGTTTAAGCGCTATTCTGGGTAAATCACTTAATCTCCCCATGCCTAAAACCAAAATGAATGTGTCCTTGTGTAATGTAACTGATGCTCATGTAACAAACTCCTATACCTTTGGGTCAAGTCTGCGCTATATAAAACTGCAAAAAAACAAAATAATTAAGTGTTTTGCACACTTCTGACATTGGGCTACACTTGGGCTACATTTGGGTGATATTTGTGCTACATTTGGTCTCTTTTTTTCTCCGGTGGCCATCTTGGGAGACTTAGGGGCATATTTACAAGCCCATTGCGCCACTTTTGCGCCGCCGTTGCGTCACGCAAGTCACGCACCGGCGACGCAAACCATGCGCCGCGTTGCGCTATATTTACAACGTGACGCATCTAGGGAGATGCGTCACGTAGTAAACCCCTGCGCCACATAAAACCTGTGTCAGGTTTCATGTGGGCGTACCAGCGCAGGGGGGGGCGTTCCGGCGCAGGTGACGCCTCGGAAAAGTGACGTAGTGAAATCTACAAGATTTCACGCAGTCACTTTTCTCGACGCTGGTGCGCCAAATCCTTACGCTTGCTTCAAGCAGGCGTAAGGATTGACGCACCATGTTAGGGATAGGGAAGGCTGGAACAGTGCTGGAGTTGCGTCGCGCTTGCGACACGACTTCAGCACTGCGCCAACCTTCCGCCGGCAGATGCGTCACGCATCTGCTTATCCTGCGCCACGATGCGCCGCATTGTAAATGCGGCGCATCGGACGTGGCGCAAGGGTAAACTTGCGTGACGCATTTTCCCTGGCGCATCCCTGCTGATATGCAGGGATGCGCCAGGGAACGTAAATATGCCCCTTATTTGTTATGAATCGCCCTAATTTCATCATTTACTGCAGTATGAGAAATTTCCTAGCTATAGTGAAGGATACTTTTGATTCTATTAAGGACGCGGAGGCGAGGATTATGCATAACTTTCTTCACTCTTTATTACACCAGCAGTTTCAAAGTTAAACACAAAACACAATAAAAACGTCAAGTCTCATGAGTCCTTAAGGGCTGTCCATAGTAATCATCAACCAATAACAGCACATTCCGTCCATTGTATATATATCCGCGTTGGCTGTAGTCCTTCCTCTTCTTTGCTGCAGGAAGTTAAGTCATGCCACCTCAATCTGTCTTGGAATCGTATCCTACAAACAAATAAAATTATTAAGCGTATGTAACCAATAGTTCAATGTCAACCAATACCATAACAAGATCATGTATGCACCACTAAAGAGGCAAATGATAAACAACTTGATAGCTTAGCAAGTGACCAATTGCAATTTGTACCACATAAGTGCATTACAAAACATGATAAAACACTATAACATGAATTCCATAGAGGAAAACCTCTCCAAAACCATATACTTCCTGTTATCTGAAGATAGCGACATTTCACCACGAGTCAGAAGAAAAAAGGAACACACCTGTACCTCCTGAAGTCTAGTCCAGTGGGAGGGCAGCATATTAGAAATTTGCTCCGGGTGGGATAATCCTCGCCTCCGCGTCCTTAATAGAATCAAAAGCTTCCTTTGCTATAGCTAGGAAATTTCTCATTCTATGTCAGGACCAGAGGCGAGAATTATGCAAGTTCAAAGCTTACTTACCACCAGAAATAGGTTTAAAATAAAACCTTTAAAGGTGGATTCTGAGGACCAATCCGCTGCATTCATAATGTCCTCAAGTCTGCCGCCTACCTGTATGGCTTTGGAGGCCATAGCCCCCCTAGCCGAATGAGCTCCAAAATGATAGACATCTATACCGGCCTCGGCCATGATCCATCGCATCCACCTGGCAATGAAGGGTGAGGAAACAGCCTTGAATGGTTTTCTGAGAGCAATCAGAAACTGTCTTTGCCCCGGAGGTCTCACCTCCACCGTCATCTCCTCATAGACTTTGAGGCATCTCACCACACAGAGTTTAGGATTAGTCTCAAAAGAAGGGTATGTTACCAACCTGGTATGAGTCTTGGTCCTCCTAGAAACAGAGAACGTAACCCCTTCCGGGGTATAGATGTGTGCCGTGATATCTAGGGCCCTGACATCAGAAACTCGTTTACATGAGATGAGACAGAGTAGCATAGCTAGTTTTGCAGAAAGCTCTTTCCTAGACAAATACTGGTTGTCTTGCCAACTTATCAACAGGTGTAGTACCAGGTTCACGTCTCACAAGGCCGAGTACCTAGGCTCTGGAGGTCGAGACATCCTGATACCTTTTAGTAATTTACACACCCAAGGGTGTTCCCCCATCGGGGTATTGTTAATGGGCATGTGCCCCGCTGAAATCGCCGAGCGGAGAGAATTTACCGTGCAATAGGGTAAACCCGATGTTGCCAATTCCGCGAGAAAGTTCAAGATGTCTGTAATCTGCGACCCCACGGGATCCAGGTGTCTACCCACACACCAACGAACCCATCGACTCCAAGCCGATCTGTACCGCTTGGTGGTCCCTGGGGCCCATGCCTGTTGGATGAGTTCTTCAGCCTCACTCGAAAGTCTGCCGTCCTGTCAGCGTCGCCTGAAATCCTCCACACCATGAGGCGCAAGTGGCCTTGTAATACCATAGGATGTAGAAGGACGCTGGGGTCCAAAAGGATTCCGGGAAATGATGGAAGTGCTAGCGGGCTCTCCCACGAAAGCTCCAGCAGGCAGGGAAACCAGACCTGCGATTTCCAGATTGGTGTCACCAAGACCAACTATGCCCTCTGACGTCTGACTTGAGCTGCCACTCTGGGGATCAAAAGAAAAGGTGGGAATGCATAAGCATGGCCCGCTGTCCAATCCTGCAGAGAAGCGTCCACTGCTGAGGCTTCCGGGTCCGGTCTCCAGCTAACATACTGCGGTAGCTGGGCATTCAGTCTGGAGGCGAACAGGTCCGTGGAGCAGGGGCCCCACCGCACCATCAAAGCTTGGAAGGTCCCCGGATCCAGTTGCCAGTCGCTGGAGTCTGTGAAATGCCTGGAATTCCAGTCTGCCACCTTGTTCAGGGACCCCGGGAGGTACTCTGCCGTTACGGATATCTGACGTTGGAGGCAGTAATGCCAAAAGTCCTTGGCCATCTCCGCCAGTGCTCTTGATCTGGTGCCTCCCAGACCTTTGATGTACTGGACCGCCGATGTGTTGTCCATCCTCAATAGCACACAGCAGGAGACCCTGTCCTTCGTCAGAGAGCGGATTGCAAAAGATCCCGCCAGGAGGTCCAGGCAATTGATATGCATGTTCAGCTCCTCCTCCGTCCAGCGTCCCTCCATGGCGACATTTCCGCATCGGGCTCCCAAGCCCTGGCACTGGCGTCGGACTCTATCACCAAGTCCGGGAGGGAACCGAAGATCGCTCTCCAGTTTCAAGCTTCCAGATGATCCGTCCAACATTGCAGCTCCGTCCTGGCTTCGTCTGTCAAAGAGATCAGTTCCGAATAGGTGAGCCCCTTCCGAAGATGCGTCGCCTTCAATCTCTGTAATGCTCGATAGTGGAGCGGTCCAGGGAAGATAGCTTGGATCGAAGAACACAATAATCCAACTATCCTGGCTAGCTGCCTGAGGGAGATTCAGTCTCTCTGCAAGACCTTGCTCAGTTCTTTCTTTATCTTCGATATCTTCCCCTCCGGAAGGCTGAGAGTAGCTGACCTGGATTCTATGAGAAATCCCAGAAAGACCATGCTCTGTGACGGTGTTAGCTCAGACTTCAAGGCATTGATTACAAACCCCAGCTCCTGCAGGAGTGTAATGGTCACGTTCAGGTGAGTCACTAGCCGGCTGCGCGACTGGTTCATCAGTAAGATGTCGTCAAGATAGATGATCAGTCGTATGCCCGTCGTCCTCAGGATCTCTGCCACTGGCTTGAGGAGCTTCGTGAACCTCCATGGTGCTGAGGATAGGCCAAATGGAAGGGGACTGAAAATTGAACACTTGGTCCCTCCATGCAAACTGCAGAAACCGGCGGTGTGGAGGAAAAATAGGAACCGTCAGATATGCGTCCTTGAGATCTAGACGCACCATTTAGTCGTCCTGTAGGAGAAGGTCTCACAGGAGATGGATTCCCTCCATTTTGAAGTGGCGATACTCCAGCCACTCATTGAAACTCTTTAGGTTTATTACTGGGCGGAAATCTTTGTCCTTCTTCTCTACCAGAAACAGGTTGCTGAGGAAACCCTGGGGGTGCAGACCCGACCTCCGAATGGCTCTTTTGGAAAGTAGGTCCTGCACCTCTAGGTTGATCAGTTCCATCTCTGTCTCTGAAAAGACCAAAGGGCATGGTCTGGTTGCCTGTGTCGGAGTTCCGTAGAACTCTATGTGGAAGCCCTGCACCATCTCCAGGACCCATGGGTCCGATGTGATATCCTCCCACCTGCGTAAAAACTATTGTAGTCTCCCCCCTAGGTCGTGAGGGAAAGAATGGCTACTCCTTACCGTTAGATCCTCTGGGGCATTAGCCCCACCTCTGGCCCAATTGGCTTTGCCTCTTCCGGCTCCCCGGTTCGGATAGAAGGTGCCTTGTCTACTATCATTCCAGCCGTTGTTGCGCTTGGCGTTGTCTCTGTTGGAGCCTGGCTGGGAGGAGCGACCCCTGCGTCGGCAAAAACCTTCCCTGGAAAGATTTTTGGGATGGAGGTTTGCGCCTTATCGAGCACCGAAAAGGTGGCCACAAATTTGCCTAATTCCTTCACAAAAGGATCGCCAAATAGATTGCCCTTTGCTATGGCCCCTGCCTCCGACGAGGAAAGCTCCCCTAACTTCGGGTCAATTTTCAGAAGAAGTGAGCGTCTTCTCTCTGCTGAGAGGGCACAATTGGCATTGCCAAGAAGGCATATCGCCCGTTGCGCCCACCCAGCCACCACGTCTGTGGACAGGGGTTTCCCTGATTGCTTGTGTTTTCGTCAGGGGACCTACTACATCTAGTAACTTATCCTGACACGCCCTCCATAAGCAGTCAATACCCTTTTTAGGGTCCTTCATATACTTAGAAAAGAAGGTGCACAATTTTGGGTCAATCTCTGGGGTGGCCGCTACCTTCCTCTCTAATGACGGTCTGGGACATTCTCCCCGAAGTCGCGCGCACATCTTTTTGTTTATGGGTTGGCGAATCTTACGGGCGACATACTCTGCCACCTTTTGATCCGGGAGCCATTCCGAGGATCTTGGATGGTATATCCCCTCAGGCTCGAACATGTCGGTCAAGGCGGACCCCTCTTCCAAGGAGCCGGAGGCCTCAGAGCCGTGGCGCCATGGCCTTCCCGAGTCCTCCTCATCCGAGGAACCGTCCTCGTCCGTACCACCCTCCCCCATATTGAGGAACCCATCATCAGGGTCGGAATTTGGTGCTACAGTGTCGCCAGTATTTCTGGGCTAGTCTTCCTCCCGGTAGGGTGCATTTCTTAACGTGCGCGCACTCTTACGGAAGTCATCCGATAAGCGGCCGAACCCTTCCAGGTGCCCAGCGCTACGCTAATGGGCCTTTAGCGAAGTAGAGGATGACATGCCACTAGGTCCTGCCCCCACGTCCCCCAATATCCCCGAACTTCCATTGACCTGGGATGCTAGTTTGTCCACACTTTGCTGCAGGGGTGCCAAAGCTTTGGAAATTGCCTGAGAAAGGAGCATGTCCACCCCTGCAGGAAGGTGGTGCTGTGGGGGCCATTCCTCCTCAGAGGCCAGGTCGGGGGAATAGTCATGGCCCCTGAAGGGATTCATAGTGCTGGAGGGTGAGAGCACCAAAATCGCCCTTAAAAAAATATATAGGGCAGCCCCCTCGCAATGTGCTTTTTAGAATGTATTCCACTCAGCTCAAAAAACGTTTGTGTAGCCACAGCCGCATGTCTTACCGCGTCTGCGGTGTCAGCGAGGGTTGGTAGGGAGGTGGGGGGCTCCACACAGTAGTGTGGATTTGTAGATGCCCACCGCTATCCCTAACGCGCATCGTGAATCTGAGGAGCGCTTCACACTCAGTGCGCTGTCTCAGATCGCGGCGCGACCAACGGGCTGCTGAAGCACAAAACAGCGCCCCTAGCGGACCCGCTGTGAATCAAAAAGAAGCGCGCTCGGGCCGGAGCCTACTGCGCATCTTTAGACTTCAGCTCGAATGCGCACAGAGTCTGCACATTAACCAATGACTAATCAATAAGGGAAATGACCCTATTCAAGAAAATATCAGTACTGCTAACAGCTATAATCCCCCCAAACACCGTAACCCCCAAAAGAGTTGTGAATGGAAAGAGGGACTTAACTGGCAGCAGTGAAGAAGGAGAGAGGACTAGAGCCAACACGGATATATATACAATGGACGGAATGTGCTGTTATTGGTTGATGATTACTATGGACAGCCCTTAAGGACTCATGAGACTTGACGTTTTTATTGTGTTTTGTGTTTAACTTTGAAACTGCTGGTGTAATAAAGAGTGAAGAAAGTTATGCATAATCCTCGCCTCCGGTCCTGACATAGAATCCTCAGTAGAAAATGCTTTCAGTTTTCTACTTTGATTCCATCAAGATGGCATTCATAAGTGCCACACCTTTGGCATAAATTCAGAATGTTAGTGTAGTGTGGGTTTCCACACTCCCAATAGCTGATCTCAAAGAAGCAGAGAACCAGACAAAATAAGGTCAGAATCCAGAAGTTTTATTGTAATGGACCCACGACTACACAAGCTCCCATCCAGCTCCAGGGCAGCAGGCAACTGACTGCCCTGTCCACTCTAGAACCGGAGCATCACTCGAGTAGGCATGGTTCCAAAAGGAATGCATGGAATCATACACAATATTTGAAAGGAAACATTACATATACAGGATACACTGAATAGAGGCATTACAAATAATGAATAAAGAAAGCATTGACAAGTACAACATTTACTTGCTAATACCACAGTTAGCACTCTAGTTGCTCTTTAGAACACTGTAGTAAAACTGCTGATAACCAGGGAGTTAAAATTCTACTGGTGTTGAAAGTGCATGTTTCAGTCTGCATGTGTGCATGTGTTGAAAGTGCATGTTTCAATCTGCATGTCAGAATGTTTTAATGAAATTTGAGGACTCACTTAAAATGTGTCCTAATTTTTCTTTCTCCAGCACTATCATTTCTATGACAAACAGAACCCCCTCATTTTGTTCCTTTCCAAATTAAATGTTTTAGGTTTTACCAGATTGATTCAATCAACATGGTTTAAGGTGTGCCATACCTTTGTCATAATTATCACAGTTAGGGCTCCAGTTGTTCTTAGAACACTCTGGGAGGCTGCAGTAGAACACTAGGGAATCAACTGTCAGACTTCATTTCCATACGGCTGAGGAAGATAGTGTTAATTTACAGAAAATATACTCTAATTTTAGCTTCTGGAGCACCTTCCATAACCTCTATGGGGAAATCATGAGAAAACAGTTTTCTCTGAACCATGATTCTTGAAATCACAGCAGAATACTTTTCCACAGGGTAAAATTACATATGAACACACCACAATTCCTAAAATTAGTATAGTACCATCAACAAATGATTTATATTGTAACTAAAATCTGTTATCACCCTTTACACATTCTCTTTTTGTGACCCTCAAAATCTGCCATTCACTACAATACTTTTCAATAGGGTGCTATCATGTATATTGGTCTCAAATGGCTGCCAACGCTTCCTGATTGAAGTGTTGGCAGCCAATCAAATTTCAGTAGGATTTGGAGCTCCCAGATATCTATAATTATTAAACCTAAATATCTCTGAAAACTACTGAATGGATTTACAACAAATCACAAAAAGCCCACTTTCTGAACCAATATCTAGCTTTCTACCAAATTTGGTGTACTTCCGTTCAGCGGTTCGGGCTGTAGTCGTGTTCAAAAAATGAAAAATCCCCATAGACATAACATGGGGAAAATGCTTTTTGGGACCCCCCTTTTTCTCGGCCCCCGCTTGACAAATCATACCGAAACTTTTAACACAGCAGCTGAATCAAAAAAGGCAAGTTTTGTGAAAATGTGAAGATTTGTCAAGTGGCGCCAATGTTATTGGCAAAACAAAAAATGCTTTTCCTATGGAAACTTTGGTCCTAACTATAGCTACCTACTGGCTATCGCCAGTATGTATTATATACACATATATATAATATAATATAATATAATATATATTCCTAATACCTTCCAAACATCACCAACATCAGATGGCATGTGGCAAGGGATAACTTGCTATTTTATTGCGCCGCTGCAATATTCAGTACAATAATAAAATGTGTGCACCTGTTCACATAATCATTCAGTAATGCAATTTGTGTAACCCTTACAGCGTGTACCAATTCAGTCCCTCACATTACAAATGTATACAAGAATGCAGTATATTACCTGAAAACTTACAATCCAAAATGAAGCATATCCAGTAGGACAACATATATTAAAAACCAAATTAACACACTGCAACTAACTGCTTTATCTTGTGCACTAGTTAGAAGAAAACAGGTAGGCATGCTCCTTTCCCTCTTTACTACTCTCATGAGAGGGACCCTGTGCCTCTCCGATGGAATACACAGCCCTTTAGCAGGCTAATTGTGCTTTAGTTGTTAGGAACTCTTACCTGCAGTCGTTTGGTCGTGCTGTTCTTTTTGCATATCCCATTTCTCAGGCTGTTGCCACACTTCTCAACAGAGGTAGCAGTGCCCTTTGCTGAGAGAGTGGTTGTGATTTGAGTCAGTCATGAAGCTGTCAGGCAGTTAAGCTTGAGAAGTGTACAGGGCAAGAGTGTAAAATAAAGCTGTTTCTCAAGGGTGAGTTTGTAAACATCCTGCCAGGCATCTGCATTCAGATTGTGTGCTTGCCCTTCCTCCCCCAATTCTTCAGTGAGCTGTATATAGTCATATGCTATTTAAATTTGTATTTTTTTTCCCCAAAAATATTAGGAGTTGTGCACTCACCGCAGCCCGACACGCAGGATACGCAGCTCCGGCATAGTTTTGGAAGTAGTAAAACACATATTTCGACATTTCAAATTTTTACATTTTGGTAAGAGGTTTACTAATACAGTAAAGAAAGTAGTTTTATAACAAACCATATTCTTATGATCATTTTAATAGGTTTTGGAGAGTCGCAACACCCTCGAGCGCTGTCGTGCACGTATTTCTGGAGTCGCGCGGGGGTTGCGACTCTGGGAGTTTTTTAGACAGTAATAAAATATATATATAGACACTTTTAGAATTTTTTAAAAGGAAATAAGTTCACTAATAATGCAAGGAAAGTAGTAAAGTTAGAGAGAAATTTTGTTATAAATGCCATTTTAATACATTTCATGGAATTGCGACCCGGGCGTGAGGGAGCTGTGCTGGGATCGCGCATCCCAAGTGACACAGAAACAAATGGATTTGATAGGTGTTACACCTTTCTATCATAAATATAGAATGGTCCCACCCCTTTCCTCCATTTTTTGGGACTGCCTGTGAATTTTCAAAGTTTCATGTGCACAGATAGCATCTTGAGTTTGGCTTAGTGTTTTTTTTGTGGTTTTCATTATTATTAGGATGACATCTGCACCAGACCAAGTGGAGGAAGAAGACCGCCATCTTCTGGAGAAAGAGGAAGAGCCCCCAAAGAAAAAAAAAAGTATTTTGTGGGAGTTCTTCAAAACACAAGTGGGTGAAAAGAAAGTGAATGTGCGTAAGGTGACATGCACTTTGTGCAAGAAAGTGCTTTCCCGAGGGAGCAAAAAAAAATATTCATGTGGAACGTCTAGCATGTACAAGCATCTTTGCACCATCCATAGTACCTGCTTGGCGCGTGCTGAAATGCAGAGGCTGAAAGAGCAAGAACACGCTTCTGCTGCTGCAAATGATGGTGCAGGAACTTCCTCTGCTGCCACTCGTATTTTGGAAGTACCAGTTACTATCACTGAGTTAGGGAAGATTGGGATTTTGCTTACCCAAAGTGCACCACTACACTAAGTGTAGGCATGCAAGCTGTGGTTACACTTATCCAGCTCATCAATGCACACATATGCTAAATTGTTTCTGTGGAAGAAAAGTTTGTTTGTTGAAAAAAAAAAATCAAAAAAATTCCAAATAGTTAGAAAACCCCCCAAAATTTAAAAATGTTTAAAACCCCCAAAAACAGTTCTTGTTAAAACCACCTACTCTAGTTTAAGAAAGAAATTTTATATGTTAAATGTACGTTTGTAAGACTGTGATTCTATCTTGTTTTGTCTATTAGTATGTTATTGAGTGTTTAAATGAGTATGTGGTTGTGTAACTGATTGTAAGTGGCTGTATGGGTGAGTGAGTGGGTGACTGAGTGCCTGTAATTCTGAGTGAGTATGTCTGACAGTGACTATGAGTGTGTGAGTGAGTGCGTCAGTTCTTGTATGAGTGAGTGAAAGGGTGTGTGATTGACCGCATGAGTGATTAGTGGATGCATGAGTGGTTGTATACCTGAGTGAGTGGGTGTCTGAGTACCTGTATGTCTAAGTGAGTGGGTGTGTGAGTGGCTGTATGAGTGAGTGACTGAGTGCATGAGTTACTGTGTGGGTGAGTGAGAGGTTCAGACACGATGGACCTCAAGAACTTCAGGCCCATCTCACTGCTTCCATTTGCAGCCAAAATCATCGAAAAGGCCGTCAACACACAGCTATCACACTTCATAGAAACCAACAACATCCTAGACACCTCTCAATCCGGATTCCGCAGCAACCACAGCACCGAGACCGCCCTCCTTGCTGCCACCGACGACATCCGCGCCCTCCTCGATCAGGGCCATATGGCAGCCCTCATCATCCTAGACCTGTCAGCAGCCTTCAACACCGTCTCCCACTGCACCACACACTAGCCACAAGGCTCTGCGATGCTGGATGCCAAGGAAAGGCATTAGACTGGCTACAAACATTCCTCTCTGGCAGAACATGGAGAATAAGACTCCCGCCCTTCCTCTCAAAACCAACAGAGATCAGATGTGGAGTACCCCAAGGATCCTCCCTCAGTCCCACCCTCTTCAACGTCTACATGGCCCCCTCGCAACCATCATTAGAAACAATGGGCTCAACATCGTCTCCTATGCCGATGACACCCAGCTCATCCTCTCCCTCACCAAGGACTCCAACATCACCAGGCACAATTTCCAAGAAGGGATGAAAGCCGTTGCGACCTGGATGAAGAACAGCTGCCTGAAATTCAACTCAGAGAAAACAGAATTCCTCATCCTCTGCCCCACGCTCTCTGCATGGGATGACACCTGGTGGCCCCCCGCCCTCAGAAACCCACCCACCCCAACGGACCATGCATGCAACCTTGGTATCATACTGAACTCATCACTCACCATGAATCGCCAAATCAACGCTGTCACCCCCGCATGCTTCAACACCCTCTGCATACTACACAAGACGTTCAAGTGGATCCCCCCGGATCCAGGAAAACTGTCACTCATGCACTCATCACCAGTAGACTAGACTACGGCAATGCCCTCTACGCTGGAATCAACAAAAAACTCCTCTGCATACTCCAGACCATCCAGAACGCTGCAGCCAGACTAATCCTCGATATCCCATGGCACAACCACATCAGCCAACACCTCCACGACCTCCACTGGCTTCCTGTCGAAGAAAAATAACCTTAAAGCTGCTCACGCATGCCTACGTGGCCCTCCACAACACCGTACCCCAATACCTCAATGACAGAATCTCCTTCCAGGCCCCCAAGAGAAACCTACGCTCAGCCGACCTCTCCCTAGCCACCATCCCTCGCATCTACAGGACCAGAGCAGGTGGAAGATCCATCTCCTACCTCGCAGCCAAGACCTGGGACAAACTTCCCCTTCACCTCCAACGGAGCCCGACACTGCACCAATTCAGGAAGGACCTCAAGACCTGGCTCTTTGAATGACCCTAACGGAGCTGCCCACACCCACCCCCGGCACTTTGAGACCCTCAGGGGTGAGTAGTGCACTTTACAAATCCCTGATTGATTGATTGATTGAGGTTCCATTACTAGCTGTATGGGTGTGAGTAGCTCTATGGGTGAGTAACTGGTTGTGTAAGTGACTGTAGGAGTTAGTGAGTGGGTGTCTGAGTGCCTGAATGTGTGAGTGAGTGTCTGTGATAGTGACTATATGAGTATGTGATTGAGTGTGTCAGTTCTTCTGTGAATGAGGGAAAGGGTGTGTAAGTGACTGTATGGGAAATGAGTGGATGCATGAGTGGTTGTATACCTGAGTAAGTGGATGTCTGAGTGCCTGCATGTTTGAGTGAGTAGGTGTGTCAGTGGTTATATGTGTGAATGAATGGGTACATGGGTGACTGTGTGAGTGAGAGGATGCATTTGTAGTTGTATGGAAGAATGAGTGGGTTTGTGAGACGTTCTATGGTTGAGTGAGTAGATGTATGAGTGGTTGTATAGCTGAGTGAGCAGGTGTCTGATTGAGTGGGTGTGTTAGTGGCTGTATTAGTGAGTGAGTGGGTGTGTTAGTGACTGTGTGAGAGAGTGAGAGGGTGCGTAAGTGGCTGCATGGTTAGCTGAGTGAGTGTGTGAGTAACTCAATGGGTGAGTGAGTATGTGAGTGCTTGCATGAGTGAGTGAGTTGGTACATAAGTGACTGTGATGGGCGAGTACGTGGGTGGCTAAGTGCTTGTATGGGTGAATAAGAGGTTGTATTAGTGGCTGTATAGGTGAATCAGTGGGTGTGTGAGTAGTTCTATGGGTGGGGAAGTAACTGTGTAAGTGGTTGTATGGGTGAGTGACTGGGTGTCTTAGTGTCTCTAGGTATGAGTGAGTGTGTATAAAAGTGACTGCATGACTCTATGAGTCAGTGTATCATTTGTTGTGTAAGAAAGCGAAGGGTGTGCAAGTGATTTTGTAGGTGAGTGTATGAATGCATGAGTGTTTGTATATCTGGGTGAGTTGATATCTGAGTGCCTGTACGTTTGAGGGAGTGGATGTCTGACTGGGTGTATGAATGAGTGAGTAGATCTGTTAGTGACTGTGTGGATTAGTGATAGGTTGTATTAGTGGCTATATGGGTGAATGGGTGGGTGTGTAAATAGCTCTATGGGTGAGTAAGTGAGTATGTAAGTGTTGGTATTGGTGAGTGACTGGATGTAAGAGTGCCTGTATGTCTGAGTCTGTGTGAAAGTGACTGTATGAGTGTGTTATTTGTTGTATGAGTGAATATAAGGATGTGTGAGTGACTGTATCGGTGACTGTGTGGATGCATTAGGGGTTTTATAGCTGAGTGAGTGCCTGTAAGTCTGAGTGAGTGGGTGTGTGAGTGGCTGTATAAGTGGGTATGTGAGTCACTGTATCGGTGAGTGAGAGTGCATTAGTAGCAGTATGGGTAAATGAGTGGGTTTGGGGTTTGCTCTATGGGCAAGTCACTGTATATGTGGCTGTGTGGGTGAGTGAGTGAATGTCCAAGTGCTTGTATATCTGAGTGAGTGGGTGTATGGGTGGCTCTATGAGTGAGTAGTGGGTGTGTGAGTGACTGTGTGGGTGAGTGAGAGGTTGCATTAGTGGCTCCATGGTTCAATGAGTGGATGTGTGAATAGCTCTATTGGTGAGTAAGTGGCTGTGTAAGTGAGTATATGGTTGAATAAGTGGATGTGTGAGTGCAAGTATATCTGAGTGAGTAGCTTTATGAGTGCTTGTATGGATGATGGAATGATTCTGCAAGTAGCTGTTTCTTTGAGGGAGTATTGTGTGAGTGCTATATGGGTGAGTGAGTGAGTGCATGAGAAGTGTATGGGTGACTAAGTGCCTCATTAAGATAAAGGTCAGAAAGCAATCTGACCGTCTCCTTGTCGGAATCGTTTCCTACCGACTCGGGTGCGGCGAGTCCGACTGACCGATTATGATGTTTCCGAACACCGTTCGGTCGGACTCCCATTGACTTCAATGGGAACCTGTGTTCTAACTGACAACACAGGCTCCCATTGTAAAAAGGGGGATGTGGAAAACCTTGCACCCTGTGGCGGGTACCCCAAGGTGCCTGCCACACTGTGCATGGTTGTAAAGAGGGGTCCCACGGGTACCCCCATGGGCCCCAACCGGAGGCCTCTGGGTGAAGGGGCGCCTGAAACGGGCCCCCAAAGTCAGTTTCTGACAGCCGTTCCATGTGGGACAGACCGATTAGGAAAGGCTGTTCAAATCCGACATCGTAATAAGTCAGTTGGAAACGTGGTATGTAGAGCTGTACGGTTTGGCTCCAGTTAACTTCTATTGTAATCGGTCGGTCGGGTTAGGAATATCCGAATGCTGTTCGTAGCCTTTCCGACCGATATCGTAATGACGCCCTTAATGTGTGTATCAGTGACTAGATGGGTGAGGGAGTAAATGTGTTAGTGACTATATAGGTGAGTCTCTGCATGTGTGAGCGGCTGTATGGTTGAGAGAGTACTTGTATGAGTGCCTTTATGAGGGAAAAGGGTATCTGTGTGGTATAAAAAGTGTTTTGAGACATCTAACGACGTCCAACTGCTGCTGCTGCTGAAAGAGAAAAACAACATATGAAGATATGTTAGCATTTCGTCTTTGAAAATACAGAATCATAACAATACACATTACTTAAACTGTATTACAATGGTTTAAAAAATCATTTTCCCTTTTTTACTGTTCTCAGCTTATGTATTACTTCACCACAAATAGTGGTCTGTATGAAGCATCACCCTCAAACAGTGGGGAAAAACAATCAGTAGATTGTGGAAAAAAAACAAAGCTGCACGATACATCACTAAAAATAAGTAGGACTATACAGTACACTCACTACAATTCATTTATCAACTGCTTTTTCTGAAGTTACTTCAATAATATAAAGTAATCTATGTTAATAATATTTTTTAAAGTATTATATCTGGTACAATTTTACATATAAATATAACACAGTCAATTTTCAAAATCCTTTTGAAAACATCAGCTTTGGTAGACCAATTATTGTTTAAATACTGATTATCCATATAGAGAAGATCACATAGTGTAGCTTTTTCCCACAAACAGTATGCAGAAGTTTGTTTGATGAAACTAAAGTGGTCATTCTTAAGTTTCAAAGGCAGTTTTTGCTTTCAACTTCAGGCTGCTATAATTGCATTATGTCCTTCCAATTTTAGACTTCCATTAGACTGTGTAGTATTTAAATGTGGTATTAACTCCTTTGTGGAAGATAAGACGACTGTTGAAGTTTGAAGAAGATTTTAAAGACATTATCCCCAATAGGCCGAATAATGTCTAAAATACTGATGAATTGCATAGAAGAAACATCGTACTCCACTTTTTGATCCACAATCCTCCTTAGAACTTTGGTTGAAAAAAGAAAAGATAAGGAGTTTGGTAATTTGAAAGGATGTTTTGATTTGAATCTTAGGCTGATGCCATTACATTCCGTCCATCCAGTTTCACTCTTTAAATAGACAGTTATTGTTCAGAGGTTGTATTACTTCCTTTGTGAAAGATGATTGCTGAAGTAGAAAAAGCTCTTCCTGATATTGATATTTGTCCAGCTTTGAAGTTTGTAACTTGAGTTTACAATTTAGAACCATCTGCCTCTGCATCGTTGTAGCATTACTATAAGGTATCTTCAAGTCTTTGTTTTGATTAACAAAGACATAACATCTGATCTGCATTTGGGAATGGTTATATTTTGGTTAGCATTCTTCAAAAATTTCTCAAAAAGCACAGTTTTGGAATCTGGTAAAGTGAAATGGAGAAAACGCTCTGAATTTATTTGAGTGGTAGATGAATAATCACACTTCACAATTATGGTTCCATGTATAACTCTATAAATTCTTGTGCATCTTGTTGACAGTTGAGAGTAAACATTGCTGATCCGCTACATATATCTAAAACATCTCGAATACCTCAAGCAGAATGTATCATAGTTCTGCCAACCATTAAACACTGGAGTAAGTGGTACAGTGCAAAACACAATCTCCTATCTGTTTTTTATTGAATTTTGTTGACTAGATGTGGTTAATGAAACAGTACATTGAGAACAACGCTTGCATAGCAGTTGACAGCTGAGCTATTTTCCAACTGGAAACCTACAATAACTGTGTCATTTTCTACTTTTCTCTTCTTAACAGCTTCTAGATTGTCCTTGTGTCCTTTCTTTTCTTCAGCATCTGTACACTCTTTTGTAAACTTCCGCTTTGGATAGATTATTAATTTCTCACAAACAGGGTATTTGCCTAAATGAGGAGCGTATATAGTTCTTAACTGATTGTATTCTCTTACACAGTTTGCATCAGCACTAATTGTTTTATCATCAACATCCATCAAAAACAAACCGGACAATGTTCTAACTCGTGACAATGCTACATATGACATTCCATCTTTAAAGACAGTACTTCCAATATTAACAAAAGCTGCATCTACACTTAAACCTTGTGATTTATGCACAGTAACAGCATACACTAGAGAGAATGGGAACTTTCACTAGCAAAAAACATACAACACAATGACCAATCTGCTTCACGTCACAATCTGATCAAATTTTATGGCCAAGTATTCAACCTCCTCTCTGTTTGGAAAATTAATAAAGTCAATTACTTTACCCATTGCACCTTACACTAACCCTTCCTCTACATTTAAATTATGACGCCAAATTACTCGACAGTTTTTGCATACGAGTAAACACTTTTATAATCCTGCAGTGTTTGAGACAGACTTCTCCAAACCATACAATTTTGTTTGTAGTTTATCTGTGACTAGTATTGTGACTCTCTGATGTTCCATTTTATCAATAGATGTAATTTCAAAAATACCTTCTTTCACCAGCTGTAGTAATTGTTCATTGAACTTGGAGCACTCTTCAAGTGTTGGCATTAAGCAAACCGTAGACTTCCGTTCTTCATTAAAATTGTGCATTAGCGCAGCTGCTGTAATATTACATGGAAATAGTTTCTTCATAAGTCGACTTTCCAATGCACGTTTCCCGTCTTTTGTTAGCACTCCTATTCTAATGTCCTTCAGTATTTCTGCATAATGTACACCAGATGCTAGACGCATAATTCTTTTTTTTAAAAGATGTTTTTATTGGTTTCAACAATTATGATAATCACAAACATTTGTATTCATACATTTCAGCCTTGTTACACCAGGTACATAAATAAATAGCGGTCAATAGTAATTCAGTTACTTGCGTCTATGGTATACCCACTATGCTTTGTCATCTCCATCTCTTTAGTAGGAGAGGTACACAAGTCCCCCCGATGTGTGTTCCATTTGCTCCATTTTTCATCCCACTTCTTAGGACATCCTCTAGATTTAAACACCTCCTTTTCTGCAATCATACATTTGTCTTGTTCCTTCGCCCAATTCTTTGTCGATGGTCCCTCTGCCACCCCCCACTTCATTGCTATTGCACGTTTCACTAATGTATAACCTAGAGTAGCAATTTGTTGCTCCACTTCTGTAAGGTCAGTAGCCTCCCATATATTAAGGAGCCCCAGTGGTGGTGTGAGGTTAATCTCTTTTCCCAGTGCTTTCTGTATGTGTCTTGTTGCCTTTTCCCATAGAGGTCGTACAAATGGACATTCCCATATAGTGTGGTAAAATGTTGCCTCTTGGTGACATCCGCGGAGACACATTGCATCTTGTCTATTCCCCATTTTTGCTAGTGTGACCCCAGTGAGATAAGTTCTATGTAAGATTTTTAGTTGAATCAGACGGAGATGAAGAGGGATGGCTGCCTCCCTTGGGGACATTAGTGCTGTTTGCCAATCGTCATCTTCAATGTGCCCTATATCCGCTTGCCACCTTTCTCGAAGAGCATGAAATGGATCCGGCAAGTTATTACATAGTTTCCGATACGTTAGTGATATGGCTTTGTTTAGGATAGGTTCAGAAAGCAACCGATCCTCCAAGGGGGATGATTCCGGTAGGTTTCCTATGTCTGGGAGTGCTGCTTTGAGGGCATGGAGGATCTGCAAGTAGCGGAAAACCTCCCTCGAGCTAGTTCATACTTCTCCCTTGATTCTTCAAATGTTAGAATTTTGCTCTTTTTCACTAGATGACCTATTGTGGAGATTCCAATAGTGTCCCATTTATCAAAGCCGGGTTGGTTACATAAAAGTCCTAGTTTTTGAGTGGACCATAATGGTGTTGCTTGGGTCAGTACGTCCGACCAGCCAAGACGTCTAGTAGCTTGGTGCCAGATCTCCACTAGACGCATAATTCTTCACTAGTTCTTTGTATTCAAAGTTTAACTAAATATTGTTTTGAAAACAGGTTGTCCTTTTATGGGGTAAGTTTCAGTAGGTCACCAAATACAATCAAATGTTTTCCTCCAAAGAGCACATCATAGTTTGTTCTCAAAATCTGTTGCATTCTTAAGTGTATGAATGCAAGCATTAAGTTGGACACCATACTGACCTCATCAATGATTAAAAGCTTCAGTTTCTTCAATACTCTTGATATCTCATGGCACACTTCGCCAGATAGATTCTGGTATTCCAGTTTATTGTTATGTTCAACAGGTAGCATTAGTAGGCAATCTAAAGTAATCCTATTAATGTTATGAGCAGCTAATTCTGTTGGTGCTGTTACTACAAATGACACATTTGATTATGTAGTCTTCTATAGATAACCACTGATAACTTTAATTAGGAGGCTTTGCCAGTGCCAGCTTGACCACTGATGTATAATAATATTGTCTAGCACGAAGACCAATCACACTGTTTCCTCTTGTTGAGAAATCCATGCCCTATTTTATCTTTAACTTCATTGTAAATTTCCTTTTGCTCATTGTTAAGTTGGTCTACTAAATGTTCGAAATCCATAGTTTCCTCTCTAGCTTGCTTCAGTGCAGGCTCTACCTCATTCATAGCTATTGCTGCTTCATTTTGAATAAATGGTTATCCAAGAAGATCTTGACTCGCTGGTGCAGAACTTTGACTGCTTTGTGAACTCTCCTTGTCTATTTCACAAGTTATGGGTTCTTCCTGTTCAATCTCATCGTTCAACATTTGCAAGTATGTTAGAAAGACTCAGCACTCAATAGGGTCTTTCACTGCATTGAAAGAGCCTTCATAACAGTCATAGTGTCCAAGTAATTCTGATTCTGCAAGCCATGGCTTGAACAACTGCAAAAGTGCCAAGTAGAAAAACTCTCTTCTTTCTGGCGTTTGGTGGTTAATTAGATTCTGTTTGTGGTGTCTCACCAAACAACAGTCACATCCAACTACTCCATATCTTCCTTCTTCTATGTTTTCACTTACATTACTTCTATGGGGCCGATTCCGATCCCGGACGGAAACCGTCCCGACCGACACGGACCGGGAATGTATTCCGACCGACACCTACACGTGCTGTACGACCGGCCGAGTACAATGCAATGCGTGTGAAACACAACCGACTCGCACGGAGCACAGGACGTACGACCGACATGTACGGAAACCAGTGATTCGGCCGTAAAAGAGCCCGACGCGAAGGACTCGTACGCGAACGATGCCACACAGGTTAGCATTATCCCGACGCGAAGGACTCGTACGCGAATGATGCCACATAGGATAGCATTATCCCGACGCGACAGACTCGTACGCGAACGATGCCACATAGGATAGCATTATCTTGACGCGAGAGACTCGTACGCGAACGCTGCAACATAGCATAACGTGAGTGTGACAGACTCGGACAACCCCACAAATGCTGAGAAAAGCATCCGTCGCGGTCAACTGAACGTCTCCGTCATGCTCAACTGAAGCCAACAGAAACAGACAGAAACAGACCAAGCAACCATTGCCAAAGGCAAAAAAAATTAAAGTCATTTAAGACACACCCACAACTCCACCTACATAAATGGCAAACATTCCAACCATGATCCTTTGCAAATTCAACAGACCTGCCAGCAGAGAACACCACTACACTGCACTGAGACATACACTCACAACTCACCCACCACACAACCTTCACACCACATCACCTCTCAAAAAGCACACTCACAAACACCCAGCTCAATTTATACTCACCCACCCTCACTTTCACATACACCCACACATCCATCTCCACCACCACCCATCACCATGCCCCCAAAGAAGAATCCAAAGTTCACAGATACTGAGTTGGAAGTCATGGTAGATGAAATTCTCAGAGTAGAGCCACAGTTATTTGGCACATTGGTCCAACAGACCCCCATGTCCCAGAAAACAAAGATGTGGGAGAGTATTGTTAACAAGGTGAATGCACAAGCACCTTGCCTGCGCACAATGGACGATATGAGGAACAGGTACTATGATGTGCGAAGGAGGGTCAAGAAGCTGATTGGCAGAGACCATGCCCTGAGCCAGCAGACCGGCGGTGGCCCTCCTGCAAAACCTACGCACTTCACTTCCTGGGAGGAGAAGGTGCGGGCCATCATTCCACCGGAGGGCATCCATGGATTATCAGGAATACCAGAGCCTGGTGAGTACATAAACAACTAGTAAAAATTGTGAGGCAACACACACCCACAGACATCACTGTCAGGGGGTCAGTGAAACCATTCACTGTCAGCAAAGCCATATCAACCCGAAGCTAAATATCCTGTGATGCGTATGCCAGTGAGGTAAACACAATACCTGTAATCCCAGAGTAACCTGTAACTATGTCATAACACGTACAAACTTACTAACAAATACAGCAAGGCTTTGGCACAAAACACCAACAAACACTGTCAGCCATCTTGCCAGCACAGTTCCACTCACTCCCAGGGAAGCAGAGTCACAGCAAGGAAGGCTGGGATGGCTGGGAAGGTGGGTGTAGCCAAAAGCATGATGGGAGTCGCAGTCACAGTCAACAGTCCTCCTTCCACATGGCCCAGGAATACCACCTTGTCCCATGCTCACCTCACAGGGAGTGGAAAAGTACTGTCAAGATGGCTGACACTGGCCTCTGGTGTGGGGAGCACAAGGCCCTGTTGGGAGTAGTGCTCAAACAGACACCAGGCACCACTGTCTGACACCTTGAATATAAAGTTTGACTCACTGTCATGGAAGCATGGTTCATGGAGGGCTATCTGGGCAGTGGTGGAGGAGGAGTGCTAGCTCTGATCACATCTATCAGCAGGCCCTGCCACACACCCCCTCCCACCAACAACAAACACCACACCTGGGACTATGCTCAACCTGAGACCCAAGGTAAATCTACTTCCAAGATGCCTGACACTGGGCCCTGGGCTGAGGAGCACCAACCCATTGTGGGATCTGTGTTCAAATTCAGATTGTAACTAACAACATACCTGCAATGTAACAGGAAAGCTCACCATCCACAAATATCACAAAACTTTGCACAAAGTCACAGCAAGGCAATGGGATCCAAACACCAGTCACATGCAGCAGCCATCTTGTTTGCACACATTCACTCCCAGGAAAGCTGAATCATAGGAAGAAAGGATTGGGTTTGCTGGGAAGGTGGGTGTAGCCAAAAGCATGATGGGAGTCGTAGTCACAGCTAACAATACTCCTCCCACATGGCCCATCAAGCACACCTTCAACCATGCTCAGCTCACAGGTAGTGGAAAAGTACTGCCAAGATGGCTGACACTGGGCTCTGCTGTGGGGAGTACAAGGCCCTGTTGGGAGTAGTGCTCAAACAAACACCAGGACACCACTGTCAGCCATCTTGCCAGCACTGTTACACTACCTCACAGGGAAGCTGAGTCACAGGAAGGAAGGTTGGGTTTGCTGGGAAGGTGGGTGTAGCCAAAAGCATGATGGGAGTCGTAGTCACAGCTAACAATACTCCTCCCACATGGCCCATCAAGCCCACCTTCAACCATGCTCAGCTCACAGGTAGTGGAAAAGTACTGCCAAGATGGCTGACACTGGGCTCTGCTGTGGGGAGTACAAGGCCCTGTTGGGAGTAGTGCTCAAACAAACATCAGGACACCACTGTCAGCCATCTTGCCAGCCCTGTTACACTACCTCACAGGGAAGCTGAGTCACAGGAAGGAAGGTTGGGTTTGCTGGGAAGGTGGGTGTAGCCAAAAGCATGATGGGAGTTGGAGTCACAGCTAACAGTCCTCCTCCCACATGGCCCATCAAGCACACCTTAAACTATGCCCATCTCACAGGGAGTGGAAAAGTACTGCCAAGATGGCTGACACATGGGCCTGATGTATGAATTGGCCATAAGTCACACCTAGGCACTGGCCCTCTCATACATGTACATACTCTCAGCCATCTTAACTGTAAATTTCAACTCACTGTCTGGGGATGCATCGTCCCAGGGGTGCCCCCTGGGCTGGCTGATAGGTATGTGGAGTACAGGACAAGTGGTGAGATGCAGACATAGCACACATCATTAGACACACACAAAGCTACATATACATCATTGACAAGAGATACCTGACAGCGAATGGAATGTCCGCAGAAAGACAGCGGACACTGTTGCATGGTGTTATTTACACAAAGCGCTGTAGTGAGCTGCTTCCAACTCCTACATCATGCAGCGTTCTCAGCATCCATTCCACTATACTCCCCTCACTGTCATTGACACTTTCCACACAGGGAATAATCTGGACTGGGTTGGAGGAGGCATACAATTCACAGCAGTATAACACAAACACACAAACCTTTGGACCTCACTGTTATCAGCATGGAGAAGCAAGAAAGCAGCCTTGCTCAACTCCTCTTTCCATGGAGGACATGGACAAGATAAATGACGTCATCACGTACAAAGCTCAGCAGCAACATCATTTGCAATGGTAACACAATCACATCAGTGTAATGAGATGAGAACTAGGAATACATACAACAAAATATATATCTCAATTCATCACATACATCCCGGACTGTGACTATGATGTTAGACACACCAATGTGACGTAAAAAGACATGCACAAATGCCAGCACACATACATAAATCTTGCCACACATTGTAAGAGGAAGTGCACATATGTCATTGTGAAAGCACAAATGTAGAAAAAAACTACCCACCTGTTTCTGGCACCGGGTGGCACTTGAGTTTCAATGGCTATGTACTACAGTCAATGAATCAATACATGAGTTTCCCATGCACAAAGCTCTACGTGCTGATTACAACGCTTCACGTTGCAATTACAATGTTATTAACCAATATAGGCCTCTGTCTGTGACAATTGAGGACAATGCAATGTACATACACTCACCATGAAGTGCAATAGCAACTGTACTGTGTGTGATCCGTTGATGTGTGCAAAACCACAACATACATTGTGTGTTTATCCTACCCACAGGTCCTGCTGGGGACACTGCAGGAACAGAACAAGAATCCCAGACTCTGGTTGACCCTGAGCTCTCCGGTGTGGATGTTTCTCAGTCCTCTTCGGATGACGATGAACGACCTGGTCCCTCCGGTGTGGATCGGCATGCAGCACCAGCAGCTGTAACTCCAGCACACCCTGCAACCACTCCTGCCACATCTGCCAACAACCAGATGACCTCCACCAACACGGACAGACCAAGGCAAGAAGACACCGACGGCACAGCTACACAGGGCACTCTGGAGTTGGCGGACAACAACACCACTGTCAACAGTGAAGGAGGCTCATTGTTGTCTGTGTCTGCAACGGCAGGTCCTGCTCGTGTGGGTAGGGGTGGTGTGAGGGTGCGCGGGGTGAGGTCAGGTCATGAAGATGCTGCTGCTGCGCAAGATGACCCACAGTTAGGACGCATCATAAATGCATACCGAGAATGCACCGGAGACTTTGGCCAGGTAGTTGGGATCCTCAAGGACATACAACATCAGCAGGCTATCCCATTTTTCCAAAATGGACTCCCACATGTCCAGGATGGAGTCCAAAATGGATGACCTCACTGTGGTGCACAGGGACATACTCACATGCCTCTGCCAGATTGCTGACAACATGACCACACCTCCCTGTGTGCCCACTACATCTGTTGCCGCAACATCTGCAACTGCCACAGGGAGGGATGAGGACTCTGGCGGAGAGTCCACAGCACCACTGCAGCGTGCATCTGAGTGTCCCCCTAAAAAGAAGAAGAGGGGACGTCCGAAGAAGGACAAGTGAGAGACAGATGGCCATGCATACCCCCCAGGAAGTGAACACCTGCTCCTGATAGCCTCCATTGTGTGCAAAGCGTTCACCTTGTTGACTGACACTGAACTCTCCCACATGGGATGGAGGGTCTAAGTTGGAACTATGAATCAAATGAATGTGGATTAGGCTCTGAAAATTTCATCTACCCACACCAACAACTCCTCTGTGAACTTTGGATTTATATCACACTGTACAGCTCTATCAATTTTGTGTACCATTTCACACATGCATCTAAATTAAATCATATTCACACAATACTTGCCTCGGTGTTGAATTAAACTTGGTTTGTGACATAGAGATGATGACCTGCTAAACAAATACTGTACAGGGAAACAACTACAGCAATTAAAACACAGTCTTGTGAGTCATGGAGATGTGACACATGTGAGAGATACACACTGCAAGGTCAACACAACACAAAATCTCCATGCCACACATACACATTGCCTCCACTATTGTGAACAGAAAATACACTGAAATGCACATACACTAAACTCATTCAGAGAAAGTGGCAATCACGCCACAGGTACAGTATGCCAAGGAATGTTGGATGTGTGTGTATACAGACGAGGCACACCACAATGTGGAGTACAGGTTTATTATACATTCACGACATGTGAACTCCACAACAGATGCAAGGTAACCTCACGTGACAGTGAGCACAAAGTAACCAAGAGGGCCAGAAATGTCAGGACTTGGGTGTGTGGCACTGCATCCGGTTTCCACGAAGAGTAGTGCTCTGTAACAGGATTATGTGTTTTGGAGGTCACATGTCACCAGACAACAGCCAAAGGACCCTGTGAAGGACAGACAAACAACAATATTGAAATAACAAAAAAACTGCATACATCTCCAATAGACATTCCATACACAATTTACAAGAATCATGAAAACAACGTAGGAATCATGTCAACACTTTGTGAGCACATACTAACTCAATGGACACATTACTGCAAGGATCATATCAAGTAGCATGCAGCCACATGAATGCATCGACATTGCACTACACACACATATCAGGCAAAGAAAAAACGTAGACAACTCATCACTGTATACTCACAATCATGAGAAGAAGTTGTTGATGAGCTGTGTCCGAACATCCCCCTCACCCTCATCATCACTGGCAACATGACCCAGGGCAGGATCCTCCCCTGCTGGCGGCTGCTGGTTGTCATCATCTTGGATGAGAGGCAACTCCTCCCTCACTGCCAAGTTGTGTAGCATGCAACACACAATGATGATCTTGCACACCTTTTCTGGTGCATATTGGAGGGCCCCTCCTGTCCGGTCCAGACAGCGAAATCTACTTTTCAGCACTCCAAATGTCCGCTCTATCACTCGCCTGGTCCGCCCATGTGCCTCATTATAACGTATCTCCGCAGGTGTAACAGGGTTCCTGAGTGGTATCAGCAACCACGACATGTTGGGGTATCCGGAGTCACCTACATACAAACAAACAAACATATTATGGTTCTGAAAAGAGGGTTAAATTCCAAGATAGTATAAGCACACAAGGCAAACAGAAATTACACACTGACAAGCCAGGCACGCTGGTTCTGCAGCTGTGACATCATCTCTGGGATCCTGCTATTCCTCATGATGTAAGCGTCGTGTGCCGAACCGGGGAAACGTGCACAGACATGTGATATTGTCATGTCCGGCAGACATACCACCAGGGCATTGATGGAGTGGAAATGTTTCCTGTTCCTGTATGTCTGCTCATGTGCTTGTGGTGGTACCAAAGCCACATGTGTCCCATCTATGGAGCCAATGACATGTGGCATCCTTCCCAGTGCATAGAAGTCACTGTTTATGTCAGGAAATGTTCGTGGTTTTGGGAATTGGATGTACTGGTTCAGGTAATACAACATTGGCTCCAAAACATCGCGAAGCACACGGCTAAACATTGTCTGGGACATCCCACCAACAGAAGCCACAGTGTGCTGGAAGGTTCCCGTGGCAAAGAAATGTAGGGCTGACATCACCTTCACCTTGGGGGTCAGCGCTGATGGATATGGCCATCCAGGTTGCAAGTGTGGGGCCAACTGCTCCACCAACTCCTCAATTAGTGGTCTGGTGAAGCGATAACGCCGGATGCAGTCATGTTCAGCCATGGTTGCAAGGTCTGGGAAGGGTCTGTGGACAGCTGGTCTCCTGCAGTACATAGGTGAATAAAGAAAACATATGCTAGCTATGTGCCCCTCACCGAACATTTCAGCTCCTGATGTTGACACAACATGTGCGATGCTGTGCTGTGAACAATCTATGGGGTCTGTCACAGTACATCTGAGAACATTTCACATACCAAACACACACCTCAGTGACTATTGAGGATAGATGTGTTGTCCAAATGACAGGTGTCAGGAAGGTCCACACACAGGGATCTTGTAATGCCACATGGACACTGTCATTAATGTAACGCCTGACGTACACGTACCATCATACACATGAAACACACATGATGTGCTACCAGATTTGTCAGCATGGCAAACAGGTATGTCTGTGACACACAGACACAACAGCAACTCACACGCCAAATTCAGATGGACATTTGAAACGATTTACATCTACAACATACAAGATGGATTATGTGCTTAGCACAATACGCTAAAACTCTGGATCAACCCCACAATAGTAGCTCAGGTACACTTTGTAACACACAGTACATTTCAGCTGTAAATAAGGGTGTATGTTACATGTGATCACACAATGTGCCCCGGGAACTGTGTCCAGGCCTCGTTTGGGGATATGCAAATTTATCACTCACAGTTGTGATGTGCATCACACACAATGGACTTTGTCCCCATGAAACATGGCACAACCAGGGAGTGTGTGTTACAAGGAATCTGTCCATTATGACATGTGAAGCTATGTACCCACACATGCATTGAAGCATGAAATGTTTCTTCTATACTATGTGACAGGCTTATTGTTTGTTGTACAGCACCTGATGCTCAGCACAAAGATTGTGGATGGCACCCCTTGGCTGTTTACTGTAATGGTGACAGACGTGTGTGACTATTCCAAAGACGCGGCGTACACTCCAAGACCAAGCCGGACACATACATTGGATACTGGTCGTCATGGGGACAGACGCGGGTGACTATTCAAAAGACGCGGCGTACACTCCAAGCCCAAGCCGGACACATACATTGGATATAGGCCTTCTGTGGGACAGACGCGGCTGACTATTCAAAAGACGCGGCGTACACTCCAAGACCAAGCCGGACACATACATTGGATACTGGTCGTCATGGGGACAGACGCGGGTGACTATACAAAAGACGCGGCGTACACTCCAAGCCCAAGCCAGACACATACATTGGATACTGGTCGTCATGGGGACAGACGCAGGTGACTATTCAAAAGACGCAGCGTACACTCCAAGCCCAAGCCGGACACATACATTGGATACTGGTCGTCATGGGGACAGACGTGGGTGACTATTCAAAAGACGCGGCGTACACTCCAAGCCCAAGCCGGACACATACATTGGATACTGGTCATCATGGGGACAGACGCGGGTGACTATTCAAAAGACGTGGCGTACACTCCAAGCCCAAGCCGGACACATACATTGGATATAGGCCTTCTGTGGGACAGACGCGGGTGACTATTCAAAAGACGTGGCATACACTCCAAGCCGAAGCCGGACACATACATTGGATACTGGTCGTCATGGGGACAGACGCGTTTTTGCAGCGTGTACGAATCGCATGCACACAAATTCGGTTGGGCAACAACAACAATGTATCCAAATCTATGGTGTCATGATGCTGAAATTTTGAAGGACGCGGTAGGCGTGTCCGAGGCATGCAATGTGATGGATTGGACAAATTCGGATAATGCAAACGTCTCTGACCTATCTCTTTGGACCCATGGAACATAAACCGCCTCTGCAGCACACATATAAGGCTGTCTGTTCCCAAGAGACTTCACTTGCCTGCACTACATGCCTACATCACAACCTGCCACTGCTGCTGTCTCTGCATCCTCTGGAGTCTGCAATGGCACGTACTGTGGATAGGGCCCCAGCATTCACAGAGGAGGCAAACCAGGCCCTGCTGGACAGCCTCCTTCCACAGTACAGCAAGCTGTATGGGAAACCAGGGGAGCAGGTGAGTGTTTATTGCACTGACTTCTCAGTACACCATGTTCCCTAACAGGCACTACTAGCATTCTGATCACCAAGGACATGCATGCACACACAGTCATTGTAATTCTCACAGTTTGTAGGATCATGTACTGGACAGGGACAGTGCAGTAAAAGTGTATCCAGGGCTATTTTATCTCATGCAGTGTACTCATGTTGTGAAGGCAGGCTAACACACAGGACAACTGCCCCTGCTGATGCTTGAACTTCCTTAACACATATTTGCCCTACTACCAATGACCTATATGTCCACATGTGTGAAGAACAAACATGTCACATGTGTAGTGATGGTGTGTCACTATGTCATCCTTACAGGTCGACGCCCATCAGAAGCAGGAGATTTGGTTGACCATCGTCCGGGCTGTGAGATCTGTGGGGGTATTCAAACGCCGCATCCGCCACTGCCAGAAGAGCTGGCAGGACCTCCGTGGCTGGACCCGGAGGATTGCTAGAGTCCAGCTGAAGCTGTCACCTCCTCGCAAAAGGGGTGGACGACGGACCCTCACCCCCCACATGCTCCGGATATCCACAGTGGTTTTCCCTGACCTGGATGGGCAGTTGAAGGCCAGACAGCAGCAAGGAGGGGGTGAGTTTGAGCCAGTTAGCTGTACTATGTCTGACATGCAGGTTGCACTCCCTCAAGCTGGTGACACTATCACATGTCGTGTGTCTGCTGAGACAACACTTGTGTTGCAAAATGCAAAGATGCCTCATTGTCATATGCTGCCCAGGTGTGTCCCTTTCCGTCTGTGACATGTGTCACTAGACTCCTGTGTATTAGCTGTAGTCCAAGGTCACTGTGTACAGCACCATGTACGACGTGCATTGAGCTGACCGTCATGAGTGATGTGCTTGTCTGACACGTGTCAGCAACTTGACAGACATATGAGCTGCACTCTGTGTGGTACATACCTAAATGGACGGTGAGATGCTTGGGGTAAACACAGGTTTGTGACATGAATACTGCACCCACGTGCAGCAGGTGGAACCAAGTTGGTGTCTGGGACAAATGTACTGTATTTGCTTGAATAATGCATGGTAAGCAGCCACGTACTCCCACTAATCCCATGTTTCACATGGACTAGGACAGGTATGCCAACTCAGGCCATCAGGGGCAGTGTCATATCCATTTATTGAGTGTCAGGCAACACTGTAACCATTGCATAGGACGTTTCATGTGTCTGACTCTGTGTGAGTGTGTACAGGCCTAGCTATTTGGAGGGCACATGTGGGCAATGTATCGGATATGTACAGAAATCTCATGTATGTCAATTGGCTCAGATGCACAGGACAAATCATGTGTGTGTCATCCCATAAATGTGCATATTGCTGGACTAAACAGATATGTGTATGCTGCATTACTTCTATTCTTTTGTGAGTATGTAAAATGCTCCTGTATTGAGATATCAGACTTCATACAATAAAAGTTCTCAGGTAAACAACATGAGCTTGTCAAAGTGTTCGATTTCTATGTGGCACTTAGTGGACATATGTACTTGTGCACTACAGTTGTTACTTACACAGTGTATACTTGAGTGTGACCTGGTGCTCACTGGTACATCTTGATTCACTGGCCCAGTAACAAAAGTCAGTACAGACTGTTTAGACAGACAGGTCTGTGGCATGGTGTGGCACATGAAAATGTTTCAGATGCTGTTTTGTACTTGGCAGTTGTCCTGCATGGAGTCCTTTTTAGCATTGGGTTTCACGACATGAGCCCATGTTGATTACTGTGGATGGGAGTATGTTCATCATGTACACTTAGGTATTTGTCCATCCCATTTGCGTGCCCAACTCCAGACTCCCTTGCATGAGATGGGACATGTTTGTGTTAAGGCCTGACACTCAGGAGCATTACAGATCAGACAACTGGCAAGACAGTGCCCTGTTGGGCATGTACATAGTTGAAATTGAGATACATCTGACAGATCTTTCCATTGCCAACATGTGTTTGTTAACCATGATTCACAGGCAGACTGACAGGTGACCTATCTACATATGTGTGAGCTAAAGGAATATTGGCTTTGAGATTATGCTAGGCCTTGCTCTGTGATGTGTTGGGAACTGAAATCTAGTGTCAAGTATATGCAGATGACTGATGTGAATATGTTTCCCCTCCTTGTTCACAGCATCATCATCGCCAAGTGGAGGAGAGAGTTCCAAGGACCAGGAGGAAGCAGCGAGCCAGACGGGGTCCACTGTGGAAGAAGATGAGGGATCCAGTGGCACAGAGGGTGAGGGGAGCCACAGTGATGCCCGCTCATGCACATCAACATCAGCTGATGAACCATCCAGCTCCAGTGATGACTCCCTTGTGGTGGTGGGTGTTACCAGAGTGGAGGCCGCACCCACTGAGTATGTCCCCGGCACCACCACCACCTCCACCCTCCCAGCTGCTCCCATTTCAAGGTCCGTAGACACTCCTGTGTGAGGGGGCATGTCTCCTTTGGTCCAGGCACCGCACCCCCTGCATCTGTCACCCCTGCTGCCCTGAGTGTGGAGTCCGTGGACTTGCTGAAACAGTTGTATGTGGGGCAGACATCCATTTTGAGTGTCCTCCATGCACACACAAGTCTTTTGACCCAATTGGTGTCATTCATGGAGGGCATATCAACAAACATGTCTGCCCTACATCGGACAAATCTGTCCATGGCCTCCTCACTGGCGGCAGCAGTGTCCTTCCTACAACAGTCCCTCACCCCTCTGACCTCTGCCCCGTCCACAGTCCACACTGACCTACCTGCCCAAAGCACACTCACACAGGCACATGCACACACACCAACAGACAAAGGCAGCACACGGCAAGCAAGGACAAAGTCCAAACAGACACACATTCACATTCAGGGGACTGACATCACACAAACACAGGGGTTCTGGAAAAACAACACACACAGCCATCCACAACCACTGCGCATTCCTCAACTACCTCTCCCTCCAGAAGCCCTACACTTGACTCTCCTGCAATACCCCCTTCCCAGAGGGTCTTCCTCTGTGACCTAGGCCTCTTCCCCACTGACACATTACTTCCAACTCACAAGGGGAAGAGGAAGTCACCACGCACAGAGAGGAGATCCCCCACCACATGCACACCCTCCCCTAAGAGTAGGAACACAGAGGCCCCCACCCATGTATCCCCCAGGAAGAAGAAAGGCAAGACCCCACCACCATCACACACTTCACCCCCCAAAGCTACATCCGCCCAACTCAAGACCCCCCCAAAGTTCACACACCAAAAGCCATCCCCAGATCACCCACACACCATTACACCATCCCCAAGATGATTAGGCCCTCACCCCCAAACACAGGCACTTCCACTCACACAACACCACACGCTCTGTCACTTCCAGACACTGCAGTGGAGACCCTGGCCCTCCCATCTGACCTGTCCACTGCAGTGGATCACCCACCTCCACAATCTGACATGGGCACTGCAGTGGATAACCCACCCCCACAATCTGACATGGGCACTGCAGTGGAGCCCCCAACCCCTCAGTCCAACATGTCCACTGCAGTTGCTCCAGCACACCCTCAATCCGATTTGTCCACTGCAGTTGCTACAGACACTCCAGTTGCCCCAAGTCCTCCCATTACCCATCCTGCTACACACTAATCCTGTCCCTGCGGTGCCTGGCCTGCCCCAGAAGATGCCCCTCCTTGGGGAGTTGTCCCCTAGTGATGTAAGTGCAGGCAAGCAATGTATTGGAACTCATCCGATATTGACCCTGAAGGACTATTTTTCATGGACTGGCCATTGGCCTTGTTTCTTTGCCAGAATCGTGGTTGCATATTTGAATGCTGAATCAAGCAAATTTTTGTTATTTTGTGTAAATTTTTGGGTGTACATATTGTTGCTGATGATTAGATTGCAAATGCTGTTTTAACATTGTTTAAGGCCAATTCATGCACATTGGTGGCAGTGTTAGCCCACGATGGCAATGGTTGTCTCCACATGGCAGGTATTTTTTAGAGAGGCCCAAATATGTCTGCCTCTACAGATCAGTGTTTGTTTGGCAGACTACCACTATTTTGTCACTACATTGCTTGTGGTTTTAGGCCTCAGAGAGTCATACATGATTGTCTGCACATGCTGTGGGTCTGAACACCACACTCACCTTTTTGTCACTGTACTGCTGGGGGTGTTACACCCCTGTGCCCCTATGTGCTTGCCAACGCTGGGGGTTTGCAACCCATACTCATCTTTTGGTCACCTCACTGATGGGGGTTATAGCCCATCTCCCCTATATGCTTGACACTGCTGGGTGTTTGATCCCCCATCACCTAATGGTCACAACACTGATGGGGGGTATACCCCATGTCCCCTATGTGCTTGGCTAAGTTGGGGGTCTGAACCCCATGCTCATCTTTTGGGCACCACACTGATGTTGGGGTGATACCCCAACTCCCCTATGTGCTTTTCAATGCTGGGGGTTTGTACCACACAATCTGCTTCTGTTCACTGGAGTGATGGATGTAACTGTATTTGATTGCAGAATGTGTCACTGATTCAGGATGTTTGCACACAATACACAAACTTGGCATGGGAGTAGGGATGGAGTGTTTTCCCTCCACCTCCTCTGGGGTGGACTGTGCTGGGGGGTGGACATAGACCCCCTTCTGGGGTGGACTATGCTGGTGGGGTGGACATAGACCCTTCTGGGGTGGACTGTGCTGGGGTGGATATAGACCCCCTTCTGGGGTGGACTGTGCTGGGGGTGGACATAGACCCCCTTCTGAGGTGGACTGTGCTGGGGGTGGACATAGACCCCCTTCTGGGGTGGACTGTGCTGGGGGGGTGGACATAGACCCCCTTCTGGGGTGGACTGTACTGGGGGGTAGACATAGACCCTTCTGAGGTGGACTGTGCTGGGGGTGGACATAGACCCCCTTCTGGAGTGGACTGTGCTGGGGGTGGACATAGATCCCCTTCTGGGGTGGACTGTGCTGGGGGGGTGGACATAGACCCTTCTGGGGTGGACTGTTCTGGGGTGGACTGTGCTGGGGGGGTGGACATAGACCCTTCTGGGGTGGACTGTGCTGGGGGGGTGGACATAGACCCCCATCTGGGGTGGACTGTGCTGGGGGGTGGACATAGACCCTTCTGGGGTGGACTGTGCTGGGGGGTGGACATAGACTCCCTTCTGGGGTGGACTGTGCTGGTGGGGTGGACATAGACCCTTCTGGGGTGGACTGTGCTGGGGGTGGACATAGACCTCCTTCTGGGGTGGACTGTGCTGGGGGGGGTGGACATAGACCCTTCTGGGGTGGACTGTGCTGGGGGTGGACATAGACCCCCTTCTGGGGTGGACTGTGCTGGGGGGTGGACATAGACCCTTCTGGGGTGGACTGTGCTGGGGGGTGGACATAGACCCCCTTCTGGTGTGGACTGTGCTGGGTGGGTGGACATAGACCCTTCTGGGGTGGACTGTGCTGGGGGGTGGACATAGACCCCCTTCTGGGGTGGACAGTGCTGGGGGGTGGACATAGACCCTTCTGGGGTGGACTGTGCTGGGGGTGGACATAGACCCCCTTTTGGGGTGGACTGTGCTGGGGGATGGACATAGACCCTTCTGGGGTGGACTGTGCTGGGGGTGGACATAGACCCCCTTCTGGGGTGGACTGTGCTGGTGGGGTGGACATAGACCCTTCTGGGGTGGACTGTGCTGGGGGGTGGACAGTGCTGGGGGTGGACATAGACCCTTCTGGGGTGGACTATGCTGGGGGGCAGACATAGACCCCTTCTGGGGTGGACTGTGCTGGGGGCGTGGACATAGACCCCCTTCTGGGGTGGACTGTGCTGGGGGGTGGACATAGACCCCCTTCTGTGGTGGACTGTGCTGGGGGTGGACATAGACCCCCTTCTGGGGTAGACTGTGCTGGGGGGGTGGACATAGACCCCCTTCTGTGGTGGACTGTGCTGGGGGTGGACATAGACCCCCTTCTGTGGTGGACTGTGCTGGGGGGTGGACATAGACCCTTCTGGGGTGGAGTGTGCTGGGGGTGTGGACATAGACCCTTCTGGGGTGGACTGTGCTGGGGGGTGGACATAGACCCCCTTCTGGGGTGGACTGTGCTGCGGGGGTGGACATAGACCCTTCTGAGGTGGACTGTGCTGGTGGGGTGGACATAGACCCCCTTCTGGGGTGGACTCTGCTGGGAGGGTGGTCTTAGACCCTTCTGGGGTAGACTGTGCTGGGGGGTGGACATAGACCCTTCTGGTGTGGACTGTGCTGGGGGGTGGACATAGACCCCCTTCTGGGGTGGACTGTGCTGGGGGGGTGGACATAGACCCTTCTGGGGTGGACTGTGCTGGGGGGTGGACATAGACCCTTCTGGGGTGGACTGTGCTGGGGGGATGGGCATCCACCCCCATGTGTGTTTTGGCTTTCGCGGGATAGTGACGTATTGGTGGGTGGTAGGTGTTGACTTACCATCTGCGATGTACGCATTGGTACCGGTTGTTGATTTGGTCATAGGCATACAGTACAGGGATGACATGTGCGATAGGATACATGGCAGCTTCGTCTCGTACGCGGTGTTCGTGTTGTGGCGTGTATGGGACCTGATATGCAGCTCTTCCGAATGCTGTGACGTGCTGGAGGTGGCGACCTGTTCGGCGCGGAGGAAGTGCGCATCGTACTTGCCCGGCCGGAAACTGCTATGGTATTTGTTCCGGGCGGGTCCAATCTGACTTAACGGAGACGCCTCGTACGGGGGAATCTTGCACGAATCGGAGCGTGCGTGTCATTCGGGATTTGGACACATTTGCGCATCGTACTTCATCGTTCGGACGGACCGGCTCCCGGGATGAGTCGGTCGGCAGGTAACGGTACGGACAGCTCTGGGAGGGCTGTCCGAGCGAGATCGGAATCGACCCCTATATGTGTAGTGCTGAAGTACTTCGTAGAGACACATGTTTTGAAGATGAGGACTCCTTCTTGGGTAGTATGTATCCAGCATGTTACTTTTCAAAATATCGCTTCTTTCTCGATCAAATTTTGCGAGATACTGTATTTCTGGGAAATACTTTAGTACTCTATTTTGACTGCTTGCAAGGCCTAGACTTACCCACACAATTCCTCTTGACTTGGAGAACAAACTAGCCAAGCTCAACCTACCTGAGCATTCATAGGATCCTATTTCTCTGTGGGAAAGCTGAAGCTGTACAATTTCTTGGTAAGACTCTTTTCTGCAGAAAACTCCTCCCACATCCCTTTCATCTCTGTCATCTCTGTCTTCTCTGATTTTGTTATATATAAAGTCAAGTAGTGAGCTACAGCGATGGAGTTGTCTGCAACAAATTGTAGATCCATATTTGCATTCCACATCTTCAGAATCACAGGGTTGTAGTCATTGATATACTTGGAAGCATCCGTTTTTCTTAGGGTTGTATGTATTATTTGTGATTTTCATGTCAGGGTGGTGTCTGACTGCAAATAAGAAGCTGTTGACTCTACCTTCTAAGAAGACAGGTCGTGGAAATCCAAAACAACATCTTGTATAAAATTTTCCTTTGCATCTGTATTTCCGACTATAGTATTTCCCACATCTATGAGTTTGAAACCGTAGAACTTGTTGTCTCAAGCCCTTGTCTGCACTATCTTTTGGGATCACGCATGTCACATACTGTTGTACTAAAGACAAGACAGACTCATCAGTGTCTGTTCCAAATTTTGGGACATCTTTTACCCATAACAGCATGTGAATATGTGGAGCATCTCTAGTTTTTTTTATGCTTTCAATTATTTATTTATAATTCTTTTTATTGGCATTTAATGTATTAACAATACGAGATGACAGCCTCAAACAGTTAGCAACAGGCAGGTAAAAGAGTGGGGAGGAAAGGGAGGGGAGGAAGAGAATAAGGGAAAAGGAAGGCACTGCCAGCATATATTGACATCACAGTAGTTAATCATAGGGGGTGCATAATATGGACTTTGCATTAGTAGTAACGCTCCAAAGTTCAGGCATGATATAGACAAGGAGCAACTTCATAGGGTGTGGCAGAAAAAGGCATTCTTTGCAGAACTTGTCAATGTGGACGGGGGATAGACAGCGAAGTACTGGACAGTGTCCCCCATACAAGGCCCACCACAACGCTGTCCGAAATGAAGACAGACAGTGGTAGGTATTAGTCTGCATGCATTTGAGATGGGGAAGTGTCTCACAGTCGCAAGTATGTTACGAATGGCTCCCAGATGTCTTTAGGGTGGGAAGTCGGGGGCATCAGTTCCCAGTAGGCGGGCAATTGTTCCTGGCAATATGTTATGTCTTGCAGTCAGGATGTGACCCTAGGTACAGATTACCTCCCCAAGTGCTTGGCGAGTTGGCGCTTAGCCAAGAGCAGGAGCATAGCAGTTAGGCATCAATGTGCAAGTGGTATGTCTTTAACATGGCCTATTAAGCTAACGATCTGCGTTTGTGGTGTGGGGTGACCAGTGATCTGTTGGAGAGTGTAATGTACTTATGCCAATAGTCTGCTATTCTAGGGCATTTCCCAGCTAAATGTAAAAACAAAGCCTGGGGTGCTGAGCACCTCTCACAGCAAGCCTCTTCATTCCAGCCCATGTGTTGCAGTTGTGTTGGTGTACGATATAACCAATGGAGGAGCTTGAAGTGCATGAGTCACAGTTTATAATTGGGTGAGAGAGCTGCAGTTTGATCGCAGCAGTATGTCCACTGCTCAGTGGTTAGAGGTGGGTCTGTGTTCAATGCCCATTTAGCGTAGGCTGTAAGGGTGAAAATTGGTGACTTATCTTGCATAACAGTGTAGAGGCATGTGACCAGCTTTCGTGTGAGGCATTTGTCAGCATGTGCTCCAGCGCATGTAACAAGGGTGGGGGCTCAGGGAAAGTATCATTATGTGCACGCCATGTGGCTCGTATCTGATAGTATAGTAGGATATCTAATGCTGCAGGGCTGACATATCTGTCATTGCAGATGGGGGGGTGCAGAGACAGAATATCGAGTCATAAATATCGAGTTGCACGAATATTGAGTCATAAATATCGTGGGTCAGAAATATAGACAGCAAGAATATCGTGGTCAAGAATATCGATTTAAGGTAAGTAATATCGATTTTAAAAATATCGAAGTGTTTAATATCGTTTGCAAAAATATAGCTGTTAAAAATATCATTTTTGTTATTGTTATGTATTTTAGTATATATTTTATATGTATGTGATGTATGGTTTTTGTATTAGAATTGTTTGTATTTTTAATATATGTGTTACATTTTTAGTAGTTATTTTTTTTTTATTTGAATTTTGCGCTTTTAGTTCCGTAGCGGGTTGTGGGTTTATAGGGGAATAGGGTAGGAAGTAATTTAATTATATTAACTGTATTGATTAATTTAAATTTATTAATATTTGTTTAATTGAGATGTTATAGTGTTAAATGTGCAAAGTAAATTAATATTAATTAATTAATAATTGGTTGTTAATTAATTTTAATTAATTAATTGGTAATTAATTATGGTAATTGTGTACTTAATTTTCGGTGTGTGTTGTGATGTTTATAGGTGTAAAGGGTGGGAAGTAATCTATTTTTAATTTAGGAATTAATAATTGGTTAACTAATTTTAATTAATTAATTGGTTATTAATTTTGTAATTAATTTTAGGTGTGTTGTGGTGTTTATAGGTGTAAAGGGTGGGAAGTAATTTATTTTTAATTTATGAATTAATAATTGGTTGTTAAATAATGTTAATTAATTAATTGTTATTTAATTATGGTAATTGTGTAATTAATTTTAGGTGTGTGTTGTGGTGTTTATAGGAGTAAAGGGTGGTAAGTAATTTGTGTTTAATTAATTAATATATAGTTGTTAATTAATGTTAATTATTTGATATTTATTTTGGGTAATTGTTTATTTCTGTGTGTGTTGGTTTTACTTTTAAAGGGGTAATGGGTGGGTATTAAATAAAATAAAATAATTTCATTATTAGTTGTTAATAGTAATCGTTTAAAATTTTAAAATAAGTTTTATTTGTGTTTTATTATTTTATAGTTTAATTTATGTGTGTTTTGTGGATATTATAGTGTTAAAGTTTGTGTAGTAAATTAATATTTATTTGTTTTTTTTATTAATAATATTTTTTAATTGTTTATTAATTATGTTAATTATGTATATAAATTTAATTAAAAATGTTGAAGTGTTTTGTTATTGGTGTGGTGTTATAGGATAGGTAATAAAATAAATACATTTATGTTTTAATTAATTTTTTTGTTTGTAAATATTTTCTAGTTGAAAAGAATTATTTTTTGAAAATATATTTATTATTTTATTTTATATAATATTTCTAGGTTTTTGTTATATGTAATTAATATTTAAAATGTGTTCTTTTTATATGTTTAATATTTTTTATATTTATTTTTTAAATATTGTTTATTAATTTTTGTATTCCTTAACATTTGTATTACATTTTTTGTTTAAGTGTTTGAGTGTGAATAGTAATTTTTTGTCTCCGCTATCCAGCACTTTCCCTACTGTTGCACTTACTGGAGTGGGAATAGTAATTTTTTTCCCTCCGCTGTCCAACACTTTCCCTACTGTTGCTCTCACTGGAGTGGGAATAGTAATTTTTACCCCTCCGCTATCCAACACTTTCCCTACTGTTGCACTCTTTGAAGTGGGAAAAGTAATTTTTACACCTCCGCTATCCAACACTTTCCCTACTGTTGCACTCACTGGAGTTAGAATAGTAAATTTAATTATTTTGCTATCCAACACTTTCCCTACTGTTGCACTTATTGTATTGGGCAATTTAAGTTTAAATATTTCTTTATAGTTTAATGTTTTAATTTATTCTAGAATGTTTTTGTTATATTTTAAATTATTTATAAATATATATATATTATTTTTATATAATTTAAAATTTTGAAATAAATTAAAGATAATAGTTTATTAATTATTTTAAAGTAAATATATATATGTATACATTATTATGTTTTTGTGTTTATTTTTTTAAAATTAAGTTTATTTGTTATATTTAAAAAAAATGTATATTACATTTAATTTATTTTGTTAAAATTAATATTAATATTTAATATATTTAATATATATTATTTTATTTTATATATATATTTAAATCGATATTTTTTACATCTATATTTTTGATTCGATATTTTTGTACTTACCTGTTTAGGTATAGGAGTCGATATTTAGAACATCGATATTTTTGACATCGATATTCTATCAGTGAACCAGATGGGGGAAGGAAGTGTCCGTCTGGATACAAATCAGCACACGTAAACAGGTTCCGCCTGTGTGCTCATGTCTTCGTGCCTTTGTCTTGTAGCGCCTGTAGTATTGGGTTGCACTCTATGGGGATGGAAGGAGCGTAAATACATTGTAGGTTAGCACGCCATCACAGTCTGTCCCACACCTATCTAACATAGTCCACGGTGTGTGTGTGTGGGCTTGTATGCTTGATATAAAGCAGTGGACAACGGGACCGGGGAAAGCAGGTCATCGTCTATTGCCACGTGTGACTGGAATTTAGTGGGGTATAACCAAAAATGTACATATTGGGCTTGGGCGCACCATGCGTATAGTGTCATGTCTGGTGTGTTGAGCCCACCCTGGCATAATGGGGGTGTAAGGATTTCACAAGCAATCCTGGGCTGATTTCCAGCCCATGCCAGCGAAATCTGACTTAGTCGCAGATGTTGGAAGAATTGTGTAGTAAGTGGCAGGGGAAGATTCAAAAAAAGGTACAGGAATTTAGGTAATACCATCATTTGGTTATCTCCAGGTGGCCAGACAGTGATAAGGGAAGTAGATTCCACATTGGGATCCAATCTTCTAGCCAGGACATTGCCCTCCCATAATTTGCGCACCACAGCTCGTCCATGTCACGGCTGAGCCATATGCCAAGATATAGCTCTGGTTCCACAGCCCATTCCATCGGAAACTCGGAGTCAAACCGTGGTAGTTGTTAGGGGGGCTATGATAGATTTGGCCCAGTTGATATTTATGCCCGACGGACCCCCATAGTGAATGACATCCCATATAATGGGGTCCAAGTTTTTTTTTTTTTTTTTAAATATATAGCAAAATACTATTTGCGTACATGGAAATCAGTGTCCTCCTCAATTTAAAATTGAGCCCCCTATGAGCATGATTTTGGTGCAGCCGGGCTGCGAGGGGCTCCATAGCAATAGCAACTCGGATAGGGGACAGCCTTGCCGGGTGCCCCGTGAGATCGGAAACGGACCCGATATCATCCCATTTAAGCTCCTCCTGGCAGTTGGGGAAGTGTATAGCAATTTCATATGGCTCACAAATTGAGGGCTTAAGCCCAAGCGATGAAGAAGGGCAAATAGAAAGGGCCATTCTAAAGAATCGAACACCTTAGTGGCTTCTAGGAGAGCGGTGATCGCAGCCAGTCTGGGATCCACGCGATGCATAATGGCAAACAATGTGCGAAGATTTTGAGCTGTGGAATGGTCAGGCACAAAACCCAAATGGTTGGGCCGAACTATGTCTGGCAGGAAGGGAAGAAGGCAACTGGTGATAAGTTTAGCAAATATTTTGTTGTCCACGTTTATCATAGATAGTGGCCTGTAGGAGTCACACTGGTTTGCAGTTTTTCCAGGTAGAAGTATTGTGAACATAACCACTTCCTGAAGTGACAGTGGTAGTCCATTTGATTCCAGAGAAGCCTGGAATATAGATAGAAGGTGGGGGATCAGTAGGGTGGCATATTCTTTGTAGAAGGAGGTTGTGAACTCATCTAGACCAGGTGCTTTGTCATTTGGGAGGCTGCGTATTACTTGTAAAATCTCCTCTTCAGTGAAAGGAGAGTGTAAATATAAGCAGTGCACTTGATCAAGCCAGAAAAGTTGTACAGAATCAAAATAGGTTTCAAGTACCTCAGCAGGCAGTGAGGATTTATTCTGATAGAGTCGAGTGTAAAAGAATTTCATCGTGGTGAGTATAGAAGTTGGAGTAGATTGACGTTTTCCAATGTCATCCAGGAGCTCCACTACGTAATCGTGAGTCCTGGGGGTGCGAAGGATATTAGTCAGTGTCCTTCCGGGCCGATCTCTCTCACTGTACCGCCGCATCGTGGCTTCGCGGAAAAGATAGTTCAGTTCGCGCCCAGCTTCATCATCAAACTTTGTGATTTTTTCACATATAAGTGCCATAGTGGCAGAAGCGTAGGAGGAGAAATAGTCAAGTTTGAGTGTCTGGAGTTCCTTTTCGAGTTCAGCTATTTATTTATTTATTTGAAAGTTTTATATAGCGCGAACTTCACCCAGGTGGGTATCAGAGTGCTTTACAATTTGGATAGGTATTACAAGAGTATACATAATACAACAAGATAGTCGTGCAACATAGTTAAGGTATGTGGGATACAGACCATGGAGAAGAAAATTTGATAATCTTCGCTACATAAATGAGCATGGCCGGCGAATGCTGGGATTCAAAGGTGTCCAGCCATCTCATTGTCAATCAGGTGATAATCAATGAGCAGTGGGCCAGAGCTGTTTGAGGCAGAAACTTAGCAATTAGGATTTTTTTTACTTCCTTTTTGAAGGTAGTCGTGGAGGAAATTCATCGGACTTCCAGAGGAAGAGAGTTCCAGATCTTTGGGGCAGCGCCTGAGAAGGCTCTGTGACTCGTTCTCATTTTGTGAAAGATCTGTGGTTTTAAGAGCACTTCTTGACTGTCTGCAACCTCCAGATAGTTCTAGTTTTTGAGCCAGATACGTGGGAGTCTTGAGATGAAGGGCTTTGTGAGTCATGCTGGCTATATTTAGCTGTATTCTAGCCCCATATGGCAGCCAGTTTAGGGATTTGAGGGCTGGGGAGATGTGCTTGTTTCTTTTTGAACCAGTGAGCAGTCTAGCTGCTGCATTAATGGACGCTTTTAGTGGGGCTTTTAGCTAAACGCATTCTTATCGCCTTGAGGACACCTGCTTGTTTTGCAATACATGCCCCCATGATAACGACCTTGAACGCCTCCCAGAGGACTAGTGGGGAGGTGACAGAGCCTTTGTTGGTTGTAAAATAGTCGATGATAGCAGTACAGATATTGGCGCGAAATACCTGGTCCCGGAGGGCACCAGGAGGCAGGCGCCAAGTGAATGCATGCAAGATAGCTAATGGTAAGGAGATTTCTAAGAGTACAGGGGCATGATAATGTACAGGGGAGTTGCGACACACTGGCGGTCCATGTGAGAACATCACGGGATGTCGGCCAGTAGTCGATGCGTGACCAGGCCTCATGAGTCAAGGTGACACATGTTCCTAACCTCCAATTTCCAAATAGGTATCTCCAAACGTCGACCAAGCCATGATCGTTAATCAAGGTGTGGATTTGTGCGGCCATATTGGGATAGGGTCGAAGGGAGGTACCCGACCTATCCAAACTTGGGTCAAAGACTACCTCCCCATATCACAGCGCCAGGTCTCAGATTTGCTCTCTGTCACCATACTTCTGCAAAGAATTCCCGGCAGTCTGTATCTGGCCCATACACAGAGGCGAATATGATCGATTGTTGAAGTAGACAGCCAGCTAAAACGACATATTGTCCTTCCGTGTCGCACTTGACTTGAGTGAGTTGCCACGGGAGGCCCCTGCGTATTAATATGGCGGTCCCACTGGCATAATTAGAGTAGAATGAAGAATGTATTTCTGCACACCAGCACGCACGGAGGCGAGAGGAAGTGTAGGGGGAAAGGTAGAGCTCTTGAAAAAAACAGATATTAATAAGATGTTTCGTAAGATAAGTGTGTGCGATATGGGCCTTGCGTGGATCATTTAACGCTCATATATTCCAAGTCGTACATTTAATAACTGTTGTTGTCCAACGGCCCAAGTCCATGCTTAAATCAACATCTAGTGCAACATACAAAACTTGGACTCCGGCATTCGTCAATTCACATCGGAGTACCACATAGGGAAAAGGCAGCAATATGGTGACTATCACAAACATCAGCCTGATTAATCATTGTCATCCAGACGTGCTTCCTCCCGGTCCCGCGGGGACTCCCGGGGCAATCTTGGCAAGATAGTTTTAGCAAACTTGAGGGCAGCCTTTGCGTTGGTAAAGTGGTGTGCTTTTCCTTCATACATGATGTATAACTTGGTGGGATAGAGGAGAGCGTATTTGATCTCCACTTTTTGAAGGATTTTTTTGGCTGGCAGGAATTCTCTACGGTCGGCCTGGACTACAATAGTAAAGTCAGAGTAGAACAAGATCGCATTACCTTGATAGTGTGTTTCTCCACATTTGCTAGACAAACGCAAGACCACATCTCTGTCCTGAAGATTAAGGAGGCGCGCAATGATGGGACGAGCTGGTGTACCCGGTGGTGGCAGTGGCGCGAGGGATCGGTGAGCGTGCCCAACAATAAAGACCAGGGGCAGGGCCTCCCCAAATAGGTCCTGCAGCATTGTTGCAACATAGATTTCCATGTTGTCGATGGCCATAGATTCTGGGACCCCCATGACGCGTAGGTTATTGCACCTCACTGACTGGGGGAGCATGTTTGCATTGTCAGCATTCCGTCCATCATTTGTTTGCTGTAACACGGTTATTGCACCTCAAGCACGCATATAAATCTTAATTTTGGGCTTTAAGTAGTTCAATAACTTTGTCCATTCTGAGCAGATGTTCACTGATCGTGGCATGAGTATCATCTATGTCAGAGACTCTAGCCTTGAGGTGATCCAGGGTGATCATCATGTTCGTCAACTCGCTCTTTCATTCTGTCCAGGCGACTTGCCATGAGGACCAGCTTGGTATCAATTGCCTGCAGGCCTGACTTTACATCAGCAAGGATTTCTTTAATATCATCGTCCTGGGTGACATCCTCCGCAGAAAGGGCAGCATGCATCTCCTATGGCTGCTCCATATCTGTCTGGGGTGAGGATTTCTTACTCTCGAACTGGAGTCTGGATTGTCGTGTATCGTGTTTGTCCATCTTTCTTGTCAGGTCTTAATATGGCAGCAGTGATGACAGCGGGCCGACACAAAAGTTCCGTATGTAATAAATGTCACAAGAGGCCAGAGTGTAGTCGCTTTGTAACCAGGGGGGCCCAAGGGTCACTTTACATGCCAGAGCTCCGTCACTCCCCTCCAGCACACAGGGCTCGATTGGAAAAAGTGCAGGGGGCTACTATATAATCACAGCCAGCAGGTAGGGCCCTGGCCGATAGCGCGGTGAGGTCCGGCCTCAGAGAGCTGGTCGAGCAGCACAATCCCAGGCCCGCCATGCCCCGGGAAGAAAGCAGGTACCAGGGGGCATGAGCAGGTCCAATTAGTCCTCAGAGGTAGCCACAAGTATCAATGTTGTCAGCTACCACAGCCGCCAGTAAGATGTACCATCAATAGGGCAACCCGTAAGTAGATAGATGCCTATGGAGCTCACCAGAGTAGGTCCGCCCCAGGCAGCACCTCAGCAGATCCTCACTCAAGGGCCCAGGGGAGGGAGGGGTACCTAGGCCATGGCCACCGGTGGTGCGATGCGGGCCCCCCAGCTATCGTGGCATGAAGAAATGGGGCTTACTGTCAGCTGGATCAGGGCCCCGTAGTCGGCTGGATCTGCATGTCAGGTTTAGGCCGACTCTCAGACGCCGCACCTCGTAGCACTGCGGGCACGGTCCCAGACGTTGGCCAGCAGCCCAGTGTAACCCGGTGCAGGGAGGCCGGGCATTGCCAAACACACCTAGGCGCAGGGGTGGCCCTCCCTCAAGTACGGCAGCAGTCAGGCCGCCACTCTGGCCAGCCAGCAGCATGGCCAAGCTGCACGTAAGCCTGGTGCCGCACAGGCCAGTCCAGGCCACGGGCTTCGCAAACACCCCAGGGAGCCGCACTACACCCAGGCGGGGGCCGCACCACACCCAGACGGGAGCCCCACTGGTAGTGATGCACTGGGTAGCAGTATGTAATGGATTGGATGGCTAATGGGACAGGATTTAGTCAGATTATGGTTTCAGCTGGCAGAGCCTCTCTACCGAGTGGCCATCTTACTGCTCAGGAGGCTCTACCCCCCGGAGCACATCTAACTTGATACTCTTTGCGCCAAAAAAAATCAGTTACCAAGTAGGGGATTTATGTTGCAGATGAAAGAAATTATGTCTTGAAATCTGTGGTTGAAATATCTGTAAACATTTGCAGGGTCCAAGGAGCATAGGGGCTCATTACGATGGCGGAACGATCGCCACTGCCGGGCCGGCGGTGGCGATTGTTCCGCCATCACTGAGCATTTTACCCACCGCCAAATTAGGATGGCGGTGGGTATCGCGGCGGACGCAAAGTCCGTCAGCCGCTTTTCCGCCGGAGGCAATACAACCGATTGCCTGGCGGATGGAAAAGGGCCACTAATATGGTGGCGGTGCCTAGCAGGCACAGGCCGCCATATTAGGATGTGGGTTGTGGGAGGCCTTTCCATGGCGGCGATGCCGCCATGGAAAGACTGGCGGGAATTGGTTTTGGGGGCCCGTTGCGGGCCCCCTCACTGTGGGGGGAGGGTGTAGGTGCACTGGGGGGTCCCATGCACAGGTGGTAGGCACCGCGTGGTGCCTGCCACATTGTGCATGGGAATGCACATCGTGGCATTTTGGCATTGCAAACGGTGCTGCAGCCAGCAGCACCGCCCGCAATGTTAAAAGGCCAGGATGCGCCCGCCATACTGTCGGGCGCATCCTAATTGGGCTGGTGGGACCGCCACATGTCTGGCGGGCGGTCCCATCAGCGCTATGATGGCAGGCGGACTGATGTCCGCCCGCCATCATAATGAGCCCCAAAGTTCTCCTGCTGTCTTCAGATTGATATCTTTTATATTTGAGTTTGCTTCTCTCAGGAATTCAAGCAGGTCATCCCACGCATACTCAGCACAACTGAGTATTAGAAACCAAGTAGGTTCTCCTAGGTTTCTTAACATACATCTCAGCTCACCATGACATCGGTATCAATACTCATTAGTACCATGTTGACATTCCATTAGATTAATCAAGTTATGTTCCAGAATTTCATCTTTTCCTTGAACTTTCTCAACAAATTCTACTTTTTTTATTTCCATATCCAGCAGTCTTCAACACAGCAAAAACCTATCTTTCCCAGGATGCACAGGACCAGCCATCCGACATCAGCCAATCAAACAGCAGGGAAGCCACTTAAAGGTATGCATGTCTATATGCTCTTCCTCTTTCTTTTCCTGCTTCCAGCAGTTAAGCCATGTTTTCCTTTTGTGCTGTGTTTTCATGCTTGTTTAATGTTAATGGCTAATACTATGTGACTCTTTCAGGTTCCTTACCACTTATTGGTGGTAGCGAGTGCCGCAGTAGCGATTTCCAAAACTCTGTCGAGGCGTGAGTGAGAGACTCGGGCCGCGAGATTGCGGTGAGGCTGTTCACCCGCTAGAGGGTGCTGGAGCATGTCTGAGCATCTCGCTGCTCCGTGCGGGTTGCACTCTATCTCGCTAGGCAAAATTGATGAGCTCAATACTCCCCCAAGCCACTTGGAAACCCATACGCCCATTGTGAATGGGTCTGTAAAAAAAAATATATTGTGACCAGCTTGACACCCATGCTGCCTAGCACCAGACAGGTCAGTAATTGCTCATTTACTCACTCTCTAGCGCATGTTGATCAAACACTTATATCGCGTTCCGAGGCAGGGCCCATGTGTTTATTTTACTACCCTTTGATTGTCAGGTTGAGTCTGCCCCTGGGAAGAGCCTTCTGTTTCACGCTTTGTGCATCCATATTCAGACTGGTCCCCAGTTACCTTATGCTGCCTTAGGCTGTGCTAATTGACATTTGTCACGCAACCGATGTGAGCTGAGCAGTCATACTGCAAGCCCTGCTTGTCTATTCCCTACCAGTGGGTTGGGAGTTTTGTGCTTGTCTGTTCCCTTCTGGTGGGTTAGAGGTCTTGCGCACTGTGTTTCCTTAGGGTCATGGAGGAGTACACTAAGGAAGAGGCACTCCAGGTTCTTCCCCTGGATGATGAATTTTGTGAGGCTGTGGACGCCTTCATCCAACAAGTGGTGGCGGCGGCAGCCATGGGGCCTTTTGAGAGGTGCATCATGAAGTTGGCGTTTGCCTGCGTCTCTCCCCAGCATGACCCAAATGAATTTCACCCCTTGGGGTCCCACTCATGAAGGGCACCTAAGTGTAAATCTGAGTCAGATATGGACCTGAGCGCTTTTGAGCACTTTAAAAAGGCCTTCCTTGAGCGACCTGCGCCCTTGACTGCATCTTGGTTCTTCCAGACATGGCTGGTGGTCTTTTCCTTGTCCCGGACGTGGAGTAGGAAGATTACCAAGGGGCCTCTCCCGATGGGGCTGGGCCCTCTCGGCCCTGGTGCCTGTCACTGACTCCTGCCCCTGTGGCGACCTCAGATATGTTAGATCCAGAAGATCTGGTGCATCCCCGCGCCGGAGTGTGGGTCCCCTCAGAGAAGGTCTCAAAATATGTGGCAAGTCGGCTAAGGAAGCCGTTAGATAAAGAGGTCAGAGCTTGCCTTAGGGTGGAATGTCCACACCCCTTCCTTCCTGGCAAAGTGGCATTGACACCTGAGTTAGACCCCGCATGGCCACTTTTCTCCAAAAATATATCAGGGACCCCAAGAAGGGTATAGACAGAACCTGGCATTCTTGCCAGGACAAGTTGCTAGACATATGTCGGCCCCTCACAAAAAGTTTGGATCTGGTCGAGGAGGTCTCTGGGACCCCGGTCTCGCTAGAATCTTTATCTGGTTGGGCATAATGCGCTGTTATTGTCTTAGGAAATGCAATCTGTGCCCTGGAAACGGAGCTGTGCCACTCCCTCCTGGTGAAGATTGACCTCAAACTGGGGGATTTGGCTTTAACTGAGGCTGGTGAGGTGGCGCAAAGTGGGCTCTTCGGGGAGCTGTTCATTAAACAACTTGGCAAATTTGTTGAAACCTTCACCTACTTGGACAGAGCGCAGGTTTCCATTAAGAGATCTTCAATCTGCGTATTTTTGTTGTGGCGGGTTGGGGTAGGGGACGGACGGCCTGCTGCTTCTACACTCAAGACCCTACATAAGGCGTCAAATGGTTCCAAGACCTATCCAATGAAGAGAAATTCTTCCAGTCACATAGAGGTCACTGTGGCCACATTCCAGAGGTGCTGGCAGAGGACAACAAGCCCATGCAGGTAAGAGTTTGCCTTTCTTCCCAGTTAAAAGTGGGTGGGCGATTGGCTCTCTTCGCTTGAAATTGGGAGCAACTCAATTCAAAAGCTTGGGTACTTCAGACTATTCAGGGGTTTCATATCGAGTTCTATAGGTCCCTGGTTCAGGAGTCCTGTCCACGCATGCAGGTTTTTGTGGGAGATCAGCCAACCTTGATAGACCAGGAGGTTGTGGATTTACTGTGAAAAGGAGCGATTACCAAGACCTCCATTCATCCTCAGGGGTTCCACAGCAACATCTTCTTGGTCAACAAGAATGTTGGCGGACAGCGCCCAATGCTAAACTTCAGAGAGTTCAATGGCTGGTTGCTTTACCGCCATTTCAAGATGTAAGGTATCCATCTTCTTCGCAACCTTTTGTGCCGAGGCGATTGGATGGTGTGGTTAGACCTCAAGGACACGTACTTGGCGGTCCCCATTTACCCCCTCATCACAGGTTCCTGCAATTCCGATGGCAAGGTCGAGTATACAAGTTTACCACTCTCCCCTTCGGACTCTCCTTGCCCCCCCTAGTGTTTCACCAAGGTGCTCAAACTGGTGGTAGAGTCCCTCAGAGCTCAGGGGCTACGTCTCATCATTTATTTGGACGATCTTCTCTTCTTGGATCAGTGCCTGTCCCAGCTAACGCGGCAGTTACAGATGACAGTGGACTTACTGCAGAGCTTGGGATTTGTCGTCAACAAGCAGAAGTCGCTCCTTACCCGCTCCAGACAGGTGACGCTCCTCGGGTTTGTCATAGATTCCATGGAAAATACCTTGAACCTTCCGGCTCGGAAAATAGCAAAGATTCACAGGGACTTGCAAAGGAAGTTGTCCAGAACCACAACCTCTCTCCGTCAAGTAGCCCGGATAGTGGGGGTTCTGCCCTCATCTATTCAGGTGATATTCCCGGGTCCTCTTCACTACAGGGCCCTTCAGCGTCTCAAGGCTTTTCATCTCCACAAGAGTCTGTGTTATGTTCCCTAACCTAGGCCTAAGTAGAAAAGTGACGTTTTACCTACATTTGTCCTACCTTGCTCTGCATAAGGTTCTAGCACTGATCTTTTACCCAGTTATGTGCTGAATAAATGTCGATTGGTTTCCTTAAAACTAGCCTAATTTATTTTGCATGAGGATTCTTAGAAAAATCCCCTGAACATGACGTACATAACAGGATTAACATTCTCTGTACAAAAGTAATCGCTATCTTTCATCCTAGGGTGATCAGGCTACTTTGCATAATTACAATTATTGATTTAGGCTCATCTACATAACCATACTCACAACATATCGATTGTGGTCGAGCCCCTAAGGCTACCTTTTTGTTATAAAAGAACTGCACCTTCACTAGTGAAGAGGAGGAGACGCTTCCATGCTGACACAAGACACTGAGGTCCCGGCACACCAAAGCTTCAACACACAGCGGTCTGACATCCCTTATGGGGTGTCCAACTCGTGACCAAGATGGGGTCCTTCATTCTCTCCCATCAGGTAATGGGGTTGGCTCTTACCTAGGGGATTCTTGGCTTTACACCCACATACATGCTAGGTACATGCAGGTACACTTAGGTAGGGCCCGCATAGGAGTATGCTTGATTACTGTCATGTTTATATACCTGCACATATTCGCTGTATGAGCACCATGGTAGAATTCTACCTTCTATTTACTCTGTTGGTGCTTGTAATCTCATATGTTAGCTTCTGCCTATTGATTGTCGCAGCAAACATGTTTTATACTAGAATGATGCTGGGTCAATAAATGCTGATTGAAAACGTCCCCAACGATTATTCTGTGTATCTCTCTAAGACAAAGTGAGCACAATTGACTGAGCGAAAAGTACTGTACTGCTTCCACGATCCCTGAAGGGTCAAGAGTTGTCATGTTCGTTGGTTGCCAGAAACTATTCGCTCCTTGGTAAGGTGAGGGGGCTTATGGTGGCACTGTGAGCTAGCTGGTCTACAGGCTGACATATCCTGCAGCGGTGTCCGGAATCAGTCTTGACACCAATCCCTTAGTTTATGTTGTCCAACAAACGTGCAGATCCTATGTATTTTTAGGAACTACACGACATGACGCCGCCAACATTGGTTTGGTTCTTATTTAACGGTCAAATCTGAATAGTTCAGTCATGCTTTCTCAGAGACCCCTACTCACATTTACCCAGAGACGTCTGGAGTGGAAAGGGAAATCTGTCACAGCTGAGTAGGTATATCCTATGTATTGGCTGTAAGTTTTTCAAACTTGAAGGATTATAGTTCCCCACATTTTGCAAAACCTTATCTCTTTTCCTTACTACTTCCTCCGAGAAATATCCGACACTGGAGACGTTGTTGCAAATGCAGGGGAAGAAGAGCATGAAGGTGGTCTTAACATTACAGAAAATTGCAGACATGCAATTACTATGAAATTATTGGAATATGGCCTCCCGGCAATGGGTGGTAATGTTACCTTTGTGATTGAGGAACACGAGGGAATCAGAATGGAGGTATTCTATTCTTGGGTCACATTCCCGCCTGCAGATGCACGCACACATTTGTTTCATACTTACATTGAAGATGATACCCCTGAAGAATACTTTCCATACGTGGACGTAGAAGTCCCGTTAACGTACCAAGAACATATTAATTGGTTTAACGGAGCCCTCCCCCATACCACAACCAATGTGAGACTCGGTCCACTCAGCAGAGACAGAGCAACCTGGCCGGTCCTAGCTGCATACACACCGCATCCAGAGATTGATACATTGCCAGCAGCAGAATTATGTACACTTTACAGAGACATAGTAAAACTATACAGAAACCTTACACAGTTCCTAATGCAAACACTCACAATTCAACCTGAGTGGATTACTCAAGCTGGTCAACCTCAAATGACTATGACAAATATCAGCCCACAAACGCTGAATGCGATTATGAGAAGAATGCTCAGTAAACGTGAGCAAATGCTGTTCTGGATAGCACAGAAAATAGCACAGCTTGAAGCAGTATTTCCCCATACGGGCACGCAGGAAAAACACAGAATACTAACAATTTGCTTGCCAATGGGAATAGCTCCTCTGATAGAGAACTGTACCACTTGTGGTACAGTTTTCGCTGACGTTTATACCAGAACTCATGGTACCCCCTCAATAGCAGTTATACCAGATGTATTGAAACAGATACAGAATGAGTACGGGGCAGAACCTGTCCTGGACTTGGGGATGAAATTGATAGGCAATTTTGCTCAGGTATCAGCAATTATGTTAGGTAACATAAAAGGGGAGGCAGCAGCGGTGGCTATATGCCAATGCCTGAGGGAAGTCACTCCTGCACAACAGGTGTGAGAACTACCTAAGATTATCGAAGAAACATATGCTTCACCGGGTAGAGATAACTTGGGAGCTAGACCTGCAAAACCACAAGTGACGAGTAATCCTGGAAAGGATAACTCAAAGCAAGCACCCGATTCTTCTAAAAAGAAATGGGATAACAAACAATCGAAAAAGTAATACGCAGAATACATCACGGGTGGGTCTCCTCAACAGAAGCCCTCTGAAAAAAGATATAATCTTAGAAACCGTGATAATATTAAAAAAACCTGACAGGTATAAGGATACTGATACACGTTCCTCTCGTTCCTTTCAGAGTTCATCAAAACACTTGGAAAGGGAAGGACGGTCAGAACACAGATCAGAAGAGCGAGTCAAGTCGCAAAGGGAGACACATCGCACTTCAGACTACATTATCATACAAGAAGATAAACCCAAAATTAAACCTCAATTTAAAAAGAAGAAGGTAGCTGGCCTTAAAATAAGAAATGCCCAGGCTACTGAGGGCTCTACTACTGAAGGGGGAATGGGCACTGACGATGCTAGACAGTGCAGCAGAAGTAAAAATAGCTAGCCAGAACCTGATGGAATTTCTGGTGACAGCAGCGCTGAATGAACATATCACGGTGGAAACAACTGATACAAGGGTAAGTGTCCCACATTGTTTATACACAATTACGCTCCAAATAGAGGGGGACATACCCAGGAGGGTAAAAGGTCTCTTTTGGGAGAACCTTACTTATGGATACGACAACCTTTTGGTTGAAAAAGATTGGCCGTCTGACTTTGTTTTGGAGTGCCCTAAGGGGGAAGATGTAATTTTACCGACTTTCTCTGTCCTCATTCCAGAGTCACTTAAACATTCATGCTCGCAGGAGTGGGCGTTAGCGCTAGCTCCCGCACTTTACCGCAATCATGTAGGGTGGGATGCTGAGTCACCTCACCATGAAATCCCATCAAAATCTACTCCTGCACCACAGAGGCAGTACCCAATAAAACTTGATGCTAAGAAACAAGTCAGGGAGATCCTAGATCAGCTTGAAAACCAAGGTGAGATTGAAAATTGCACCTCTTCCATGAATAATCCTCTGTTTCCCGTAATGAAACCCGACAATTCATACCGGCTAGTTTTAGACTACAGGCATTTGAACATATGCACACTAACATTTGCAGTACAAAATGCACACAGTGCCGCATTAATGAATAACATTGTGCGGAAAAATTTAAAACAACACTAGACACCTCAAATGGATTTTTCTGCCAAAATATAGCACCTGGAAGCAAATATTTGATAGCATTCTCGGCCCTCGGCTCTCAAGGCCAATTCTGTAGACTGCCCCAAGGGTATAGGAATAGCCCAGTGTTGTTCTCAGCTAGAGTAACAGAGTTACTTCAAAATCATGATGAGGAGGCATTGTCCTACGTAGATGATATTTATCTGACGGACGATGAGTTATTGGATCATTTGAACAGGGTGAACAACCTAATTCTGGGGTTCGCCAATCTGGCCAACAAATTTAACTTTAAAAATCAAATATCGGCCACCTCAATGTTATATTTTTGGGATATGAGCTATCAAGTGAAGGGAAAAGCCTGGCAGCTAATGTTTTTGAAAAATGTGCGCTGCTCCAACCTCCAAAGACTCTGAAAGGGTTACAATCCATTTTAGGATTCCTAAATTTTGGCAGAAAATACATTTTGGATTATGCAGAAAGGGTTACACCTTTCTATGACCTAATCAGACCTGATTTTTCAGTTCAACATTGGACACAGGAACACACAGAAATTCTCCGTTCCGTACAAGCTGACATGATAGCTTCCAAACACTTACACACATGTGTAAAAACCACTAATTTGGTGATCCGTGTAGTCGCGGGTCAATCAAGGTACACTTACCTCACCTTCAAATGGTACCCATAACATACAAATCTCATTTGTACTCAAACGCTGAAATGTGTTTTGCATCCACAGAAAAAATACTGACAACAGTACAAACTGCTGTACTGAGAGAAAGAGTACTAGTACAGGTGAAACACATAATTGTCGTGACTCCAGTACCAACCTTAGAGACTGTTGCCAAAGCATAGCGTTCCAAATGGAAAAGCACTGCATCCGCAATGGATACAATGGGCTAATTTTCTCACTGCAACAGATGTAGACTACAAATTTGATTCTACATTAAAAACACAAGCATTCCTGCAGTACGAACAAGAATATCCTCTCCTGAATTAAGGAAATAATGCCTCTAGATCAGTATGAATACATCATTTATAATGACGGATCTTCCCAGCCTGCTGTAGGAAGTAAACAGCAATACAGCGCAGCATGTGCGATTGTGAAGGGACTTATGAGGGATGGCAAGTTCCGTCCTAGCAATACACAGACACAGTCTCTAGGAGATTGCACGGCACAGCCGGCAGAACTGAAAGCCATGATACTGGCACTACAAAATTCAGATTGGGAATTTCCTACACTTATAGTGTGCGATTTGTTTTATTGTGTCCAGTTGTACAATGAATATCTTCACTGTTGGGGCCAGAATGAGTTTAGAAATTCCAAAGGTTGCACAATAAAGCATAAGTTGCTCTGGGAACAGGTGGCAAAGCTGAAAAAATGCTTGGTACGGGCTCATGTATTTCACACATTGAGTCATCAGCATGTTGGCGTGCACGTTGAAGGGAATTTGTTGGCTGTTGATGCCGCCAAGGCGACAGTGCGAACTGCTCCCATTGCTGCAATCACTCGTTCTAGCATGAGGATAGACGGACAGATAATGATAGCTGTAAATGCTATGCGCCACTGCTCAGATTTTCCAAAAGGTTTTCCACTCAGGTACTCCTACAAGTTAGATGCACAAAACATTCTGTATGCTCAAATTCCAGGATTGGGGGGATAGAGTAATACCAAACATGGTTCACAGATTAGGATTAATTCTAGCTGCACACGAGGGTCTGGGTTCAGCACAAGCAGGTATCACTGCAACTGTTTCACTACCAAAGCAGTGTTATTGGTGGCCAGGTCTTTCAAAACAGTCCAAGGGATTTGTCCTTAATTGCGACATCTGTCAGCAGTTGAAGGGTTCCACCATAGCACGTCCACCTCAAACACCACTACGGATATCAGACAGACCACTCGCATGTGTCTGTTTGGACCACTGCGGCCCCTTACACTCTGACAGGGCTTACAAGTACCTCTTGGTGGCAGTGGATTCATGCTCTAGATTCCTGTGGGTTTGGCCTCAGCGCTCGGCTGATGCCCGAACTGTTATAAAGGATATGCGAGTCTTCATAGGGACATACCCAATTGGCACATTACATTCCGACCGTGACCCTGCGTTTAGCTCACTGGCTTACAAAGAAACCATGGGAGGTTTGGGTGTAGCATTGCTGTACTCTTCCCCGTATCATCCCGAGGGAAATTCGATCATGGAGAGGAAGAACCGGTACTTAAAGCAATCCTTAACAGCTAGGGTATTAGGCTCGGGTGGCAGTTGGGTAAATCACCTATAAGGGGTCCAGAGGGCACTTAACAACATGCCAAGAAAATCCCTCGGGGGCTGTACTCCATGTGAAGTCCTGTTCAGGATAAGAATGTGAGTTGCCCAACCTTGATCGTGGCAGCACAGTGGTGGATGAAAAATCATTTGACATCAATAATCGTTTGGCTGTCTTACAGGAACTCAATGAATTCAGGGCATTACAAAGCAATTCCCAAGTAAACGCACCGCCACTGGAGAAATGAAAGCTGTTCCGGCAAGACCTACCTGGGTCCCGAAGATTGGGGACCTGGTCAGAGAAAAGATAGTGAACAAAAAGAATTTGGGCCTGTACCTGTCATGGCAGTCGAAAGAACAAGAACAGTACTTCTTCCGCCCCTTGCCAGCTGCAAAGACAAGAGATTAATCTCAATTGATCTGATCAAACCACACTATGTGGCCGATATTCAATAGTAGGCTGCATGGGCTCCTGGGTAGCCACCGATCTCCTCTCGCTACCATATAGGAAGTTCAGACAGAACTATTAATAACCTTTGAAGATTCTACTCTATGAAGTGAAGGAGTTACCAACAATGGAATGGAACTCGTACCGGTTGAAATAGAACAACATCAAACTACAAATGACACACAGATTTCAATACTGCCAAATACCGACGTCTATGTGAATATGTCTCGAAACTATTATTTAATCAGAGGAGGAGAGAGAAGCTGAGATCCATTCAGCTTCCAGGCGAGGATAGGTAATCATAGGAGAATGAATCACTTGTACCTGTATTATAACCAGGGTCAGGTATGTTGACCGTCTTAAAAAACCCTCAATCACATACAGGAAAGGTGGAGCGGTATATCTTGATTATCCGCTTCTTACATCATGTGAAAGCATCATCATCGGGTCTTTTTTTAGAAAATATGCTTTCCTCCACCCGGAGGTAGACCAACTGGTGATAACAGTAGTGATCAGTAATAAAGTGAAATTAATTGAGGTGAGTTAAAATTACCTACATATCCATACCAAAGAAACTTTATTCAGTTGGGGATGGGTCAAGGTTAAAATGAAGGTGGTGCACATATAGAAAAGCTACTATTCTATAGCACCTGTTAGTCCATGTGAGTGGTTGACATGTTTCAGCCCTTCTTTCCCCCAGCTGGGTCGGGGGGCTTTCTTCAGGACCTGTGAAAAAGTGAGGTTGCTAATTGAGCAACACGTAAGGGCAGGTAAGTAACTTACTCTTCTTCTTAATTGTTATCGGTCAATAGTACCTATAACTGAGGAGAAAAGATCATGGTAACACGGTATACTAATTGTACAAAATTATAATACACATGATCTGGAATAGGTAATGAGGATGCTCAAAACTATTTGTTTATTAGAAATACTTATAAGGAGGAACACATATATCTACAACTAAACAAGAGTGAAACACAAAGGCAACATACAGTTATCATGTAGTGCCATAAGCAGGATATGTTTCCAGGACGGTTTTCGCAGAATTGATGCTCAGAAATCAGTTAATTAGAAATGGCGGATCATGGCCCCATTTGATAGGTCGGTAATATATGCGTGTGTTGAGATGTCTTAATAAAAAGCTGAGCTCTCTGTATCGATCATTCGCTTGATGACATAAACACAGCTGTGTTTGCATTGGTGACCAGATGACTACAGCGTAGACAAAAGGACTTAGTATTCTGGATGGATTACACTTAACTAACGTGGCCTGTAGAATGCTCAAAAATGGCGAGAATGTGTCTCATACTGCGTATAGCTTCTAATCTTGTTGCGGCGGTATTTAGCAAAAGTGTTGTTGAGGTGGAACAAGGCTAGAGTAAGTTATAAGCGCACAAGGTCTTAGGGAATGTAAGCGTTCTCAGTATAATAACACTAGTTATCAATATGTCATTGGAAGGTGAGGGATTTACGGAAAGTTACATCCTATCTCAATAGAAGGCAGATCTGTAGTGCCCATACTTGGTTCTGTAATGAGGCTAGGACTTTACGCGTGCGTTCGTAAACATTATTAAAAAGCTTGCACACAGCTACGCGTCTTTTTGGGGTCTAAAGTGGAAGCGAAGTGGAATGCACAGTTAATTTGGGTGCTTAAAGTCTTAGGGGGTCATTACGATGGCGGGCGGAAACACTACCGCCGTGCCGACGGAGGTAAAAACCGCTAGTTACCGTCTGGCATCAAATGCCCGGACTCCCGCCAAATTAGGATGTGAAAAGTCAGGCCAATACCGCCCGCAAGCCTGCGACGCCGCCCGCCATCAAAGTGCGCCAGTTTACGTAGCGGCGCCAGCCAACGGAGGCACACCGTCCGACGAAATGACGTACCGCCCGGCGTACAAATTACGATGACACAACCAAACAGCCTCATCGGCAAAGAGACACCACACGAGAACAGGAGGCGGAACCACATAGACGACCACAGAAACACCAACCCGGCCTACTCCGACATGAATCCTGCACTCCAGGCCATCCCAATTCTGTACCTGATGCAGCACCTAGGAGTGAACGCGCAACGACGACGCAGGTAGGCAGATACACAACAAGGGCATGCAAATACCGCACACAATGCAAGGGCGGAAAAACTGTACATGGGCCCCCTAGACACCCCTGTGGGGACAGGACACATCCAACACCGTACCCACACATATCCCACCTGTAAAATATAATCAACCCGCAACATCCTGGGCACCCAACACCCCGGACCAGGAGGCGACGTACCCGGCACGGCCCCGCAGCGCCCCGGCGATGACGCACATGCGCACAACGCAGAGGCCAACGACAGCACCACGCATGGGCTGCACACAAACACCGCAGGGCCACAACAACACACCACACACACCAGCCCCACCCTGAAGGCACAAGTCACGTGGTCCCCCTGCGTCAACCATGACCACAACCGACAACTCACAGTTGCCAAAACGTAGTCACACAAGTGTGCCGAACAGGGGAGCAAAGTGACGCCGGAAGAGGACACACACCTGTGTGCAAAGCATGGAGAAGCACACGGCAGCTGCTACAGAACAGCACAAACAATGGACATTGACCGCAAAAGGCACGCCAGTCACAACAAACAATATCTATACCATCCTGCACGCAACAACAAGCCATGCCATGTCCAAAATAGAGAAACCCTGCCGCCTGAGAACAGGTGTTCACAATCACGGCGCCCACACACAAGTCCCAATGTACAGCGGGAAAGAAGTGACCCACCCACACACGGGAGAGCAGATAGCAGTGAATGTCCTTCCATTCCCACAGCCAAATCACATTGCAACATATCCCGCAGGAGAACGGAGCCATTGTAACAACCACAACCCAAACATAGCCATGCTGAGTCAACCATCCCCTGGCAGATAACGCCGAACATGAAAGAAAGATAAAGCCACAAAATACAATCATACCACTGCGCCATGTGGCTCAAATGCAAGTAATCAGGAAGGAGTCAGACACCACTGGCCTTGACCATTCATAGGAGCATGTGGGATGAGGGCCTGTGGCCGCCTCCCAAGCCATACACAAAGTCCTGCCGCCAAACATCCATTCAAGTACACACAACACCGTCTGAGGTCGCACACAGCAGACAGCCCAGGCAGCCGGAGCACGCCACCACAGCACCCAGCAGCAAAATGGACGGTGCACCAGTACTATACACCTACGCCAGACAGATGCAGCTGTACAGCAATAGCTTGCTACAGATAGTGGGCTGTGCAAATCTGGCTATGCTGAACGTAAGTTATCGAGTGACTTACCGCATCGAAATGTTCACCTACGTCATCCCCATTTTCTACTGTCGGAGGTGCCCGTACCACTGGCCTGTGGATGTATGTCTCTCCAACCCGGCATGTCCAATTGGGGACCTGGTACACCTGTTCTCACCCCTGGACACCCACGACAGGAACTGTTCAGTGTATGGGGGCATGGCGTTTGTGGCTGCAATAGGACACACACTGCAATGGGACCAGTGTGCCTCCGCACAACGTATGCTGGATTACAGTTTCATCGAATGTCATCCGACATGCCCCATCATGATTCTACAAGGGACAACTTACGAGGAACACGTTGCAACCCACCATCCGCTTCATTGGATGTCAACCACAAATACCACCAATTCGAGGGATGCTCTGCAGGAAGGTATCGCATACCTGACAACCAGTCAATTCATGGGTCCCCGAATCAATACCCACAATTGAACAGTCATGTGCAACACCGTACCTATGCTTGGCGTCCGCACGCAGTGGCCAGTTAGCTGTGCAACAACTATTCCATGCACTCGGAAACAAACACCTTACCATCAACTCCACTGTCATGACACCTGACATTTCCGGGACATGCACCCTGTCCATCACCATATCCCGTGTCCCTGCATGAACACGGAGAGTCCGAGGTATGGGACCTGTGTACAGTGACCACATGGCCAACATTGCATGAACCACTATGCCACAATATGCATGCTGCACACCTGAACACATGCACCTGTAAGTGCACGCTGAACTGTCTGCTGAATAACATGAGAACTGTCATCACACCTTCTCCTGAACTACCGTGCAAGGACATTTGCAGGGACAACAATTGCAACACCCCACAACATGTCCCCGGACATTGAGTCATGTACAGTAGCCACCATATTGCAACAACATGTGAGACTATGCTGCATGCATGTAGGCTCATGCTCTGATGCCACCTCTGACGCAGGTGTGTCGGAGTCACTATTGTCATAAACCTGTACCATGGGACTTAGATGTACTGTGCTCATGATGTCAAGCTGTATGGTAGGGTAAACCAATACTGTCTGTGTCACAGCCTAGGGCACCTCAGTAATGAGCTAATGTACTGTAGCATAGCAAGGGCAGGGCATTCTTAACTCTGAAGCCTCATTTCCACAATTAACGAATTATCACATCTACCTGTACCCCCTTTTGAATGTGTAACCATGCTAAGTATATCCTCCACATGCATTACGCTGCCAGTAGTGTCCACATCCTGCAGCACAGAGGAAGTAAGCTTAAATACATGCCTTAAAGCTAAAATCTGTCTCTGGAGAATTATTGATCGCAGCCAAGTACGAATGAGAGAGGAAGAGAGTATGAGAAGTACACGGGACTCGTGAGAATACCATGTAGTCAAGTGAAATCGGATGTCCGCCCCTGAGAGAGAAGCACAACTGTGGAATACACACATGTGGCATGTGAAGCGGGAGGGCCTCTTGGCACAGGTGGGTCTGTGGCACGGGTGGGTGCACACATGCAGTGTTGATACAGACTGTGTGGGGACGAACCCGGCGGGGTACATTACCACTGTACTGGGTATGTGGAAAGACCAGCTGTCTGGGGATGAATGTGGACTAGCGTGTGCACAACAGGTGGGCACACGACCCATGCTGCATCAGGTGTGGACATTGGCCCTCCCTCTGGGGACATGCTGGATACTGCTGTGCGTCAGCCAGGCCCGTGCCGAGACATGTACACCCCTGGCCGTCAGGTGTACCCCCAACAACGTCCACCTGCACAGGCTACCCAGGGCATGGGATGGCAGTGGAGTTGGTGGGTGGGAGGTCATGGCACCCTGCTCCTGGTCACATCTCGCAGGCAATACATTCTCAGTGTGCAGCAGGGCACGTGTCCTGACAGAAGAGGTGGTGGCACGCAGACGTCATGACAGGTAGTGACATCACGGAAGATGGCCTGCACCATCAGACTCATTGCCTCCCCTCGCTCACCCCACTGATGCGATTGCATCATGGGAGCACGCGCATGTGCAGCAGCTCCAATCTCTCCCCAGAGAGGCCAAATAGTGTATGGGTGGCTCGATTCGCCCCAGTCACCGAGCTCACGGCAAAATAGGTGGTGGGACGCCATACACCCGCATGGTACCCGGACTCGAGCCCTGGTGTGCAGGCAGAGCTACCAAATGTCCTAGCGAAGTGTGTGAGTTGCATGACACCCGTTGGCGGTGGATGGCTCGGAGGCTCCTCACCAGGAAGCCCATATCACACACCATGGGTCCCTTGCCAATGGCAGCGGATGCCATGACATTGCGTGCCGGGGTGTGTCGACATGTCGTCTGGGATGGGGTGTGCGGCATGGGCCGCTAGGGCAGCTACAGCTGCTGTGTGTTGCATGTGGTGTATCCGGACTCCGGAGTCAGCCATGCTTCGTCACTGTTGTACAGGGCACGAGTCGGGGTACCATGCGGGTGTACGGCGTCCCACCACCTATTTTGCCGTGAGCTCGTGACTGGGGCGAATGGAGCCACCCATACACTATTTGGCCTCTCTGGGGAGAGATTGGAGCTGCTGCACACGCGCGTGCTCCCATGATGCAATCGCATCAGTGGGGTGAGCGAGGGGAGGCAATGAGTCTGATGGTGCAGGCCATCTTCCGTGACATCACTACCTGTCATGATGTCTGCGTGCCACCACCTCTTCTATCAGGACACGTGCCCTGCTGTTGCCAGATGCGCCACTGTCCGGGGGGTGGGTGAAGGTCAGGTATGTCAGCCTGACAGTGGCCCAGTACAAGGACCACCTTGACTGGGGGACAACTATTGGACATACTGGTGTAGCCCACCCACGCGCTAATGTAGGCCCTCCATGAACTATGTCAACTGCGGAAAGGTGTCACCATGGGCAAGAAAGTCATTGAGGGAGGCTGACTGACCCACGCACAGATGCCGCACATGCCCAACAGACATGGCACTGAGTGCAGCAGGGCTCGCAGGGGCAGCTGTGCCTGGTGTGAAAGACACTCCATCCGTCATCCTAGTGCCGACACGTGTTGCACCAGTGGAAGTAGTTGGGAGGGCGGGCATTGGCCTCCGCGTGGCTGCAGAGGAGCCAGAGTGCACGTCCCCTGTGTTAGCAGACATGGACACATGACCTCTGTACTCCGTTGACGCAGCAATTGTTGTATGGGCCTGTGAGTCACCCAGCACACGTCTGCCCCCTCCGATGCGCCTGTCACATTAGTCTCACCCAGCTCCTGTGCAGCTGCACCATCCAATGCCTCACCACTGTTGACCGTCCCCTCTCCCTCAGCACACATGGTAGTTGACACATGAGGGAGAGCGAGGTTGCCTCACTCATTTAGCATCAAATCCACAGACATGTGCAAGGGAGCCAGCACATAACATTCCCAAGTGCACATGTTGCATGATACCTGTGCAAATGTATACAGCAACCACAATCAACACGTAATGGCTGTCGTACAGGTAATGAACCCGCCAATAAGTTACACATGTGTTGTGCACATGGAACAACACCCGGACTGTCACCCTGCGGCCATAGCCACTCATCGCTGTGTACACACCCACTCTCCTGATGGTGTTAAGGATGACCACTACAGAATTAGGCCAAGGACATACCTGCATGGAGCAGAATGTGCCATCACACACACTGACTGCAACATGACAGTCCACAATGGCCATGAGCCCATGCCAGACAACTGTCCATCGGACGGGCATAACTACTGTTGCACAGTGTGCCGGATGTGTGAGTATCAGGAATATGTGGTGAGGCATCGCACACATGTGTTTAGGATGAAATCAGAGTATGCACAGTACCACACACATACATGTGACTTGCCACTCCAGCTGACTACAGGCTGTTCCTGAGGCCTACGACTCTTAACGCATTGACTATGCTGAGTGCCCAAATTACATCTTGACCCTCAGGAATCGCATATGCATGTGAGTTGCAACCAGCACAGAGTACACTCACAACCCACTGCATCACACAACTAACATCACATTACCCAGAACATGGGTAGGCTGTGGACACATGCTGACTCTCGCTGCAAAGGACACAATCCCACAGTACTGTACACCTGCCTGCTGCTGATGCCCCTACAAACGTCCATCCGCAACAGGCTGTGTGAGTGTCAATAGCAGACCATTAGTGGTGTCATGCAGCGCCGTGTCAACCTGTCAATACGAGGGAGCATCCCCCGATTAGTCGCCACAACATGGCCATACATACGGCAGATGACGTCACCCTCTTCGTGGGATTGGCTGCACTGTCGGTTACACGTACACAGAAGCATCAACGTGGATGCAATGGCTCATCACAAGGCCTTGGGCTGGTGGACTTCCAACTGCAGGGATGGTACACATGAGGGTTAGAATATCACACATAATCTCCACAGCATGACCCACATCCACCAATGAAAGTGGCATGATGCTGACCCATCCTAAATGAACAGAGACGTGTAACAAAGGCAAGACGGTATGGGACATGGCATAACAGCATGTGTACACCACACGTGAATGCATGCTGGTGGGAGTGTGTACACAGTACCTGTCCATCCCATTCAATTCCGGATGCCAGCACTTAGAGCAATGTGTTGTCTGCCCACATCTACTGTCCATTGTCAGGTAGACCGACACATGGCTCACAAGGCTACACATCTTTGTGGGTGGACTCACTGTGTCCAACACTGCGCAGCCCTCAACGTACTTGCCCTGTGAATGGCTCACCCCGCAATGGAGGACACAATCAGTGCCACCATCTCTCACACACATCCCTATCACAAGGCCTGGAGTGTTCAATCGACAGAGCTGAGTTAGCGCATATCAGGAGAGTTGTGAAATAATGACACATGTAACCCACTGTACAGTCAGTGTAGTTTCCTTCTAGGATTGGGCGGTCACTGTGCAGCCCAGGTCTGCCGAGACTGAGAAGGCCAGCAGGGAGCCAGCCAGCCATTCACACAAGCAATAGCTGCCCAGACTCATGCATTGCCAAGTGTCTGCGTCACTGGATGTCTGACATGAAAATGCCATGTACCACCACTCGGGAGGGACATGCATGGGGAAACACCAGAGAGCCTACATACCCCTTCCACCTGTAGTTAGCATGGTAAGCGGTGCATGTTGGAACCCCACAGGCTCAGTCTCATAGTGCTGCGGATGAACGACATGTGTGTCCCCCACATGCAGTCCCACACACACTGTAGTTGTCTTACACACACATGACTTTTGCCGGTATTCGCCTTGGGCAGTGTGCGTGGAGCTCGGAATCCAGGAACTGCAGCTCCTCGCCGGTGAGTGGACATGGACATGTCATCGGAGTCGTCGACATTAAGGTGGACAGGTGGCAGCAGCAGCAGGTGTTGTTGAGGGGTGGCAGTCAGCAGTCCCTGGCAGCGGTGGTAAAGCCTGTCACCCTCCCACACTGATATAGCCCCCTTGGGGCTGTTTCTGCGTGACCAAGTTGCTGCGATTGGTGTACCGCTCAGCCTGTGTACGTTGTGTTGTTGGTGTGTGCCATACTCACCCAGCCTCGGAAGCGGTGTCGGGCACAGCAGCTAGGTATATTGCTGTGGTGTTGCCGCTTCCCACATATGCAGTCTGAATCCATCATCATGCCTATCAAGCTAATATGGCCTCAATCCCCATGTGCATGCTCATAGCAATGGTATGTGTCAGTGGTCCTTGCTACTGGTAAGGGGACCTGTGTAAGAGTAATGTTGCTGTGCTGTCCCTGCTTGTCAGCTGTTCGTTGATACTATTGCTTTGACAGTGATCTCTGTTTTGTGTATGTGTAACTGCCATGTTGTGTGTTGCATTGACATGTGTCCACTTCCATCTGTCCTAGGAGGAGACGAAACATACATCGCCCCTACCAATTGCTGTCAGACATGGAGGATGTGGAGGTCATCCGGAAGTTCCGTCTGGACCGGCCCACCCTGCATCACCTCTGTGCCATGTTGGAACCCCACCTTCGTCCTCGCAGGGTGTATCCAACTGCATTCACCCCCACGGCTAAGGTGATGGCTGCACTGCATTTCTTCGCCACCGGTTCATTCCAACACACGGTGGGCAGTGGAGGTGGGATGTCCCAGTCCATGTTCAGCAAGGTGCTACGGAATGTCCTGTCGGCCATGATGCGGTACAGGAACCGGTACATCAGATTCCCCAGGGCCCGTGATTTGCCTGCGGTGAAGGGTGCTTTCTATGCACTCGGACGCATCCCCCAGGTTGTTGGTGCAATTGATTGCACCCATGTTGGCCTTGTTGCACCACAGGCCATGGAGCACATCTATCCAGTAACCGGAAACATTTCCACTCCCTGAATGTGCAAGTGGTGTGCCTGGCGGACATGATAATTACACACGTGTGTGCGAAGTTTCCCGGTTCCACCCATGACTCGCACATCATGTGCCACAGCATCCTCCCACGTCTGATGACCAATCTGCAACCGGACCATGCGTGGATTGTTGGTGACTCTGCATATCCTAATGGGCCTTGGCTGTTAAGTCCACTACGCAATCCTCGTACACCAGCTGATGTCGGGTACAATGAGGCACATGGGAGGACCAGACGTGTGGTGGAGCGGACATTTGGACTCCTGAAATCCAGATTCAGGTGCCTGGACCGCACCGGGGTGCACTGGCATACTCCCCACAGAAGGTGTGCCAGATTGTTGTGGCATGCTGCATGCTGCACAACCTCGCTATTCGCAGGCGGATCGCCCTGATAGTGGATGACGGTGATCAGCCAGGGCCCCCGCCTGCAGGCCAAGCCGTGTCCAGTGACGAGGACAGTGGAGAGGAGGAAGCAGTGAATGAGCGTCAGCAGCTCATCGCCCGCTACTTCACTTGACGGTGAGTGACCATGTACGACGGCTGATGTCGCTGTAGTTGTGTATGTGTATATGTGCATTGACAGGGCGGCCTATTGTTGACTGAGTGATGTGTGGCAATGGTCCATGTCCAGGGTAGTATGCCACTGAGAGTGGCTGTGACATTGTGCCCTGTTGCTCTGTGAGATGTGTGTACATTGCTTTGGCCTGATGACAAGTACTGTGTGATGAGTGTGTGACACACACAGTCAATGGACTCTTGTTCTGTTTGTCACCCCTAGGTCCCTACAGCCTCTCCTGGCCTATCGACAGAACACACTACAGATGAATTTCTGAACATACTGACGTTTGTGCACCATTGATAATAAACATAGCAGATGACATAGGATGTGATACAGGTGTATTTATTTAAAAGGTGACATGTGATTGTGGGAAAGGTGATCAAGAAGGTGGTGCATGCTGTACAATTAGTGGACGGTCCTGTCCGCGTGATGGTCAAGGTGTACCCATGTTGTCCTGGGTCCGCAGTCCAACAGACATTTGCCACACGACTGGCAGTGTGGGGTAGGATGGTAGTCCAAGTGAATGCAGGTGGTGGCCACCATGGCTGGCTGACTCACTGGCGTTTTGAGCGTGCAAAGTCCTCCCTGGACTACTGTTGCCTCTTCGGACGGCCCCGTCCACGTTTGGAAGGAGGGGGTCGTGGTTGTGGACTGCTGGTGGTGGCTGAGGATTGCCCACTCGCTGTGGATGCAGGGGAACTGGATGTTGCACGTCCCTGCGCCCCAGCAGGTGGTGGCATTGGTGGTGTGGTTGGCCTTGAGTGGGCCCACACCTCCACCACTAGCTGGCCCATGAGGTCCACAAGTCGGCCCATGTGGGCGTCCATGGACCTCAACACCCCAAGGACTTCCCTCGTGTCGGAAGCTGACCTGGCCCATTGTCCAAGGCGTCTTCATAGGCCCCAAGGACTCTGGCTATTTGCGGCAGGGCTTGGCTCCCAGGCTCTGTTGGCGTTGGCCTGACCCTGCTCCTCCCACCTGGACTGCTGCCACCGGCCTGCCCACTTGCCACATTGGTCACCCGGGGCCTCCTCCTGGCTCCCAGGGTAGATGTTGAGGTTCGTGCCACCTCTTGGGATGGCTGAGTGGTCAGGGAGGCCGTGGTGGTGGTGATGGTGGTGGTGGTTGCGGCGGTGGTGTTGGCCGCAATGACCATGGCAGCAGGGGCCTGGGACTGGTCACCAGCCCTGGGAGATGGGTTGGTGGGTAGGAGGGGTCCTGGGGTGCTGTTGCGCCCTGCCGCGCCAGATGTGCCAGCTCGGGGGTCTTCGTCCGTAGAGGTGTCCAGGCTTTCCACATCCATGAGTCCGTGTGGGGGGCTTGTGGACTGGCTGTGATGGCTGGTGTCTCCATCCGAAGCATCATGCTGGTCATCACCTGTGGGGTGGAGACAAAATGTTATTGTGTTGCACCTTGCAGGGTTTGTGTTAGATGTCTGACATGCACGGTTTGTGCACAGTTGTGCACTGATTTGCCGGATGCGTGTGTATGGCTCTACGATGTGTGTGCGTGATCAAGGCAATGGAATAGTGTGATGGGTGCATCTGGCATGGGACGGATTAGATATGCCAATTGGTGTGTGTTGCAGTACCCCTACATTTTGTGGCTTTGGTGGGAACGGGGTACAGCCCCATGGACGGTTTTGTGTTGGAATATGGTACTGTGGTACATACAGTGACATGTGGGTGCAGAAGGGGACATGTGTTTTGTCCACACGACACTATAGAGACAAAGGTGTGTGTATGTCTGACTTAGCCAGCATATCTGCTCACTGTTGTCATTTATGGGCATTCCACAGCAGGCATTGTGGTGGGTGAGTGATGGTTGTATGTCACACGACGTATTGCAGATGGGACAATTCCTTGGTGTGCGTGCTACTCTCACCCATGTGCAGCACTGCAGTGCTCTTGGGGTGTTGACTGCATGTTGTATGTTGTTACTCACAGTGTGACGAGCGCTTCAGACACAGCAGACACATTATTGGTCATCGGCAGGACTCTTTGCTGTACTACCGTCTATGGGGCAACTGTTTAGATGATATACCTTTCATGCCACTGGGGCTGGATGATGGGCTGGATGAGATTTTGAATGTGCATTGTGTGGCTGTGTGGTTCATGGGTCCAGTGGTGTGGGTGACATTGCTGGGGTTCCACTATGTTTCATTTGGACGAGATAGACTTACATGGGTGAAGTTGTACTATGTCAAGGGTAGTGGCAGACACGACTACATGGACAAGACTTGGATGGTGTTGCTGATATGTGTGATGACTGGCAAGTGCACGCCATGTGGGTCTGTACTCCAGTTAGACTTGTGCATGCTGACATGACTCGTAACGTGTTTCTGCATTTGAGATGGCTCATGTGGGATATGACTCTGTAATCGATGTCCGGGTGCACATTGGTCACATGTTTGTGACAGGGAGCAGTGCTACCTGTCGCTCTGCTAGGTGACATGTCCCACATGTTAGTCGTAGTACAGTCCTCATGCCTACAGACACCCCGCCCTGTACAGTAGTCTACCCAATTGTTGGTTTTGAGGGTGAGATGCAATGGCTACCACATGATTGTGGGAGGGAGGGGTGCTCCATCTTGCTGGTCTGTGGGTGTGGGGGCCGTGTTGTGAGTCGTGGTGATGGTTTACCATCCACAGACAGCCCTCCATGTAGGGTGACATATCTACCTGTCGGGTGTGGGTGTGCACTGCAATGGCTGACACATGGGTGTGGGGAGTGCTCCATCTTGCTGCGCTGTAGGAGTGGGGCCTGGGGGGGGACTTCTGCAGTCCCCCCTCCGACACTCGGAGATTGTGGTACGGCTTCTTACCTGTTACTTGTTGGTTGGTGCAGCTATGGCTGTCACATGGGTGTGGGTGTGGGTAGTGCACCTTCCGGCACATCTGGGGTACAGAGGGACCTGGTGGGAGTTGTGGTGCTGGCTGACTGTGCACATGCCCCCATGGTTTTGTTTGTTGGTACCTTTGGGCTGAGTGTGTATGAGTGTCTGTTGCATGTGTGAGAGATGTCTGGTGTGTTGTGTGCTGCACATGGGGGTGTTTGGCCCTCGGTGCTATGGCATTGTGTTAGTGCATGTCTGTACATAGCGGTGTGCTGGTATACATTTGTTTGTACTTGCCAGCCTCCACTCCCCCTGGTATTCCGATGAGACTCTCCGGATGTAGTATGCCTCGCACCTTCTCCTCCCACGCCTTGAAGGTCTTGAATGGCGCGGGTGGTCCGCTGCCAGTCGTGTCAGCCAGCTCCCGGTTCTTGGCCTCCTTCTTCCTGACCAGGCTTTTCATGTCCTGCCACCTCTTGGTAATTTCCCCCCGGTTGCGTGGCACGTTCCCAACTGCATTCACCTGGTCTACGATCCTTTTCCACATCCTGTTTCTGGTGGATACTGGTGTCTGTTGGACCTGGTTCCCATAGATTTGTGGGTGCACCTTGATGACCTCGTCGACCATGACCGTCAACTCTGTGGCAGTGAACTTGGGCATGCGTTGTGTTGCCATGGTGCGTAGTGTAGTTTTTGTGGTGCTGGTGTGGTGTGTTTGGTGTGTGATGTGCAGGGGGTTTGTGGTGCCGGTGTTTAGGTGGTGGTGGTGGTGGTGGTTGTGGTGATGAATGTGATGTGTGTGTGCATGTGGTATGTTGCTTTCCTCTGTGTCTCTCCATGTTCTCTGCTGAGGTGTTGGCTTTGTCGTGGTGCAAGGGTTTGTGGTCTGTGAGGGGGCTGCTTTTGTACTCACCTATGTGGGTGTGTCATGATGGTCTATCGTTTTCAGGTGTGTTGGGCGTGGTGTCCTGGGATTCATGCTCATTCTATATTTTGGCAGGGGGGTGTGTCTTTGGGATGGGTTCTGTGTCTGGGTATTTTGGCGTCGTTGACTGTGTGGACTTGTTGGCCGTGTTGTGTGTTTTGTTTGTGCCACCACTGATTACCGTGCACGGACGTGGCCGCCAGGCCTTCCGCCTTTTCAGTTGTTGTTTTCTGTTATTCACCGTTGCGGGCGGGAAATGTGTTGGTTTCCCGCCCTCATGTCAGGGGGATCATAATTTGACGGGCGGTGTGAGTCCGTCCGCGCGGTCATATTTGGCTTTTTCGGGCGGTATTGCGTCCCTGGCGGACGGTTTGTCTTGGACTCTGTCATGGACGGGCGGTATTCTGTTACTTTTTTCCGCTGCGGGCGGTGGTTGTTTGGCGTCATCATAATTGCTAGTTCGGTATTTCGATCTTGCAGGCGGGCGGTATTTTCAGGCTATGGCGGTTGGCGGTATTTTTACCGCCGGTTATCGTAATGGGCCCCTTAGTGTTCTTAAAGTGATAACATAAATTAGCAACAAGTGTTCAAGGAAAATTGCATCCTTTCTGAGTAGTGTAAAGGCGCATTACATCCAAACTTAGTTTAGTGATGAGAACTTCTACCGTGAACTCAAGGCGCGCGATTGGGCACGTAGCTCATAAATACCGAACAATTCCCAGATAGGGCTTCCTCGAGGGACCGGCGGGCTCAATAACCTGCTGTTTGAGATAGACAGAGGGAAAGGTTAGAAGATGGCGCGTGAATGCCCGCGGGTGCTACCGCTTGGTCGTTCATTGCTGTTGAATACCTGAAGATGTCAGGTTGCACGACTTGTGCTCGCTCCGTCAACTGTGTCCCGGTGACGCGGGCCCGTAGAGAGCATATTTTATCTGTTCGAGTTGCGTGATGGGCATAGTAGAGAGACTGTGGTATCGCTCACGGTAACGTCGAAGCATGAGTTCTTGGTACATGCAAGGCAGACATCATGTTTCCCATTTGGCACATACATGCGTAATCGGGCAGTTTATAGTCAATGTGTTCTATAAAGAATGTACAAGGTGTCTTCGTGAGCATATGATGTTTTCATCGTAGTACTAATCTCAGTCCCATTTAGGTATGAGTGGTGTACCTAAGTATAGTCTCCGATTCAGACAGGGCAGGCATTGTGATTTTTACCCGCAGCGTACGATAACGTAGTCAGACATTTTGAATGCGTCTCAAGCAGGATGCGCTGAGTGTCTCTGTGGGGGTGAGTCATGAAAATGGCAGACAGGTACCAAGAGTCAACAGGGCTATGTTAATCGGCCTTAGTTGTTCACAATTGGTTAAGGCATGATGTCCTCGTTGAGCTATGTTTAAGGAAGTGGTTCTGTCTCAGGTGAGGAACCGGTTGTAGCGACATGAGATGGGCTACATCTACTATAATGAGCTACCATGTGACTACTGATGTGCATACACAGATTACTGTGAGAGGGTGTGCCAGGGAATATTGTCATTCAATCCTGTTTCATGGGTTTTGAGCGGTACACCCATTATTGCTCTTTTTCGTATAGAATCTGTTCCGCATTGTGATTTTTCATTGTTTGCGTCTCCAGGACTACCCAGTTCTGCTCGTCAATGGTGTGACTAGAGTCGATGAAGTGGTTTCTCATCTTAGTTGTCGCTCGTTTGCACTTGATATTGCTCCTGTGCTCGCAAATCCGTTGTTTAATCTTCCGACAGGTCATGCCAATGTATTTCAGGTCGCATGGACAGGTGATCATATAGATCACATGTGTGGTGTTACAGTTTGTATGGTGTCGTATTGTCCATTTTAGATCTGGTGTGAGATGTAAAATCTTGGTGAACTTGGTTAGTTTGCATACCAAGCATGATCCGCACGGATAATGACCAGTTATGGGAGTCATATTCCAGGAATCAGTGATCGTCTCTCTCCTTGGTTTCAGTGTGATTGGTCTGGTGTGCACGAGGATATCCTTGATGTTCCTGGTCCTTCTGTTGGCGAATCTGGGTTTGGGCCAGTTCAGAGAACCTGAAGTGAGAATTCTCCAATTTTTGTTCACGATTTGTTTTACCGTGTTTGATGCCGTACTGTAGGTCGTTACACAAGTGAGAACATCTTCAGATGTTTCCTTTGGCATGGTCTCGAGAAGGCTTTCCCTGGGTTGATTTCTCGCTCTTTTTTGACATTTGTGTATCGTCCTGGGAGGGTAATTTCTGGTTTCCAGTTTCTGACAGAGGTCATTTGCCTGTATTTTGTAGTCTTCTAGTTTACTACAATTTCGCCTGATGCATAGAAATTGGCTATACGGCAAGTTATCTCTAAGAGGTCGTGGATGGAAACTGTTATATGAGAGCAGACTGTTCTTTGATGTGGGTTTGTAGAACGTCTTTGTGTTGATGGTATTATTCTCTATGTAAATTGTAATGTCCAGAAAATCCAATTTGTGATTGTCTGCTGTATATGTGAATTTTAGGAATTCATCCCTGGTGTTAATCCAATCGTGGAAATCTGGCAGGCTGTCTGGGGTGTCATTCCGGATCATGATCACATCGTCTATGTAACGTTTCCAGAACAGTATTTTGGACTTAAATGGGCTGTTGTCATTGAGAATGTGGGTATTTTCAAAATTACTCACATACAACCCTGCTACACTGGGGGTGAATGTACTGCCCATTGAAGTCCCGTGACATTGTAAATACAATGTCCCGTTGTATTAAAAAGAATTTCGGTGAGGGCCAGCCGGCAGCACTCTAACACGAAATGTCTTGGTGTACTGTGTTCCCATTGTTGTGAGAATAGTATATCCTCAATTGTCTCGAGGGTCTTCTGTTGTGGTAGGCTGGTGTATAAGCTTTCCACGTCAAGTCCTACCAGACACATGGTCTCTTCTTGGAAGGACTGCCCTCTTAGTTGGCTCAGTAAGTCCAGAGTGTCTTTTAGGTACGTGGGAGTCCCTTGTACCAAGGGTCTTAGGAAATGATCAGCGAATTGGGATAGAGGCTCTAGTACTGAGCCAATCCCTGAGACTATGGGGCATCCTGGTGGTGGTGTTCTATTTTTGTGTATCTTAGGTAGTGAGTAAAAATACGGTACTCTGGGCGATTTGGTCTTCAGAAAATCTGCTTCGTTCTTGGAGATACAAAGGTTCATCTCCGCCTCATCAACCATAAGTTCTATGGTTCGTTGTAGTCTCCTTGTTGGATCCGTGGTTATTATTCTGTGGAACTTCTTATCGGATAAGAGGTCCATACATTGTTTGTCATAACCCTCTTTGTTGAGCAAAACGATGCCTCCTCCCTTGTCCGCCGGTTTGATTATCAGGTCCTCGTGTTGGCGGAGTTCTTCCAGTGCTTGGTGTTCCCACTTTGTGATGTTTACGAAGGGTTTTTTTGTGATCTGTTTCACTCTTTCTGCTTCCTTTAATATGGCCTGTTCAAAGGCTTGTATCTCAACCGGTACTAGGTGGTTGGGGGGACAGAAGGTTGATTTTCGTCGTAGGTTAGTGTCACTCTCAGCTGTGTTGTCTTCCTTATTCACAAAAAAGGCTTTTAGTTTGATCTTACTGCAGAATTCAGCCAGTTCACATTGTAACTTAAAAAGGTCTAGTGGTGGGGTGGGTACAAAGCCCAAACCTTTATTCAGGACATTTTCTTGGTCTTCCATCAGGGTCCAGTCTGTCAGGTTTACTACGAGCGAGTCGTTGTGCTGGGTCTTGGTCTCTCCTTGGACATGCTCGGAGTTAGGACTTGATGTTCCTGTTCTGTTCAGGTAACTCCTTTTCTTCTTCCTCTGTGGTTGTTCTGGCCTCTCCCTAAAAAAGGCGGCTACTGTGTTTGATGCGGTCCCATCATAGGTCCCATCGGTGGTGGACCTTGCATGTATGGGTTCATCCATCCATGAAAGTTCGGTACGAAGGGTTGATCTAATGGTAGGGGATGATCGCCGTACTGAGGTGTACGCCACGTGTTCGGCCAGCGGCGTTGTTGACGCCTGTTTTGATCTCTATTTCACCATGGGTATGGTGTGTCATCACCACTCCAATCTGAGTTGTCGTGGAATTACCCCCAGAGGATTCATTATCACTTATTTGGTCCGGTACTGTGTAATCATCTTTTGTATAAGGGTGCATCTTTTCCAGTGAAAATCGCTTGAGATCTTTTCCCAATTTTTGTATTTTGTTTTGTGTGATATAGTCCCTGGTTTCGTTGATCTCTCGGTTGATTTCTTCCAGCCTTTTTTTGTAGACGGAGATGTGTACAGTGGTCTTGAGTTTGGCTTCACTAACTTGTATCTTTATTGTTAGTGCTTCTGAGAGTCTAGTGGCTGTTTTAATGATCAGGACTAAGTAGTCCCTTGTGCATTTCCATGAGATGGCTGACCAGTCTTTTCGAAATATGATGTCTTGTAGGAAAATTCGTGGGGCGTTATGTACCCACAGGCCTTTAGGGGCTGTGTTGGCGCGGAGGTATTCGGTCATTATTAGGCCATGTATGGCTGTCCATACTTGTTCTTTCTTTGTTTCTGTTAGTTCGTCCCATTCATTTGTCTGTGCTAAAGTTTGTGTGAGCTCACTCTCTTGCAACAGGGAAGGTTCCGATAGAATTGCATTTATTCTCGTCGTCTGTATAACTGATCCCTGGATTTTCTGCCATTTTGTATTAGCGAGTGGGTGTTCCTCTTTTCGGTTTGGCCGTTCCAATTTGGTGGCGTTGGAAAGTCCGCTACTGGAGTTGGATTGTAGGGACCTCAAAGTGTCATTTGGGAGAAGCTCCCACAGCTGTGCGATGCTTCAATATTATTTAATCAGAGGAGGGAGAGAGAAGCTTCCAGGCGAGGATAGGTAATCATTGGAGAATGGATCACTTGTACCTGTATTACAACCAGGGTCAGGTATGTTGACCGTCTTATAAAACCCTCAATCACGTACAGGAAAGGTGGACGGTATATCTTGATTATCCGCTTCTTACATCACGTGAAAGCATCATCATCGGGTCTTTTTTTAGAAAATAGGCTTTCCTCCACCGGAGGTAGACCAACTGGTGTTAACAGTAGTGATCAGTAATAAAGGGAATTTAAGTGAGGTGAGTTAAAATTACCTACATCTCCATACCAAAGAAACTTATTATTCAGTTGGGGATGGGGCAAGGTTAAAATCAAGGCGGTGCGCATATGGAAAAGCTACTATTCTATAGCACCTGTTAGTCCATGTGAGTGGTCGACATGTTTCAGCCCTTCTTTCGCCCAGCTGGGTCAGGGGGCTTTCTTCAGGACCTGTGCAAAAGTGAGGTTGCTAATTGAGCAACACGTAAGGGCAGGTAAGTAACTTACCCTTCTTCTTAATTGTTATCGGTCAATAGTACCTATAACTGGGGAGAAAAAGATCATGGTAACATGGTATACTATGGATCATGGTATACTAATTGTACAAAATTATAATACACATGATCTGGAATAGGTAATGAGGATGCTCAAAACAATTTGTTTATTAGAAATACTTATAAGGAGGAACACATATATCTACAACTAAACAAGTGTGAAACACAAAGGCAACATACAGTTATCATGTAGTGCTATAAGCAGGATATGTTTCCGGGACGGTTTTCGCAGAGTTGATGCTCAGAAATCAGTTATTTAGAAATGGTGGATCATGGCCCTATTTGATAGGTCGGTAATATATGCGCGTGTTGAGATGTCTTAATAAAAGCTGAGCTTTCTGTATCGATCATTCACTTGATGACATAAACACAGCTGTGTTTGCATTGGTGACCAGATGTCTACAGCGTAGACAAAAGGACTTAGTATTCTGGATGGATTACACTTAACTAACGTGGCCTGTAGAATACTCAAAAATGGCGAGAACGTGTCTCATACTGCGTATAGCTTCTAATCTTGTTGCAACGGTATTTAGTAAAAGTGTTGTTGAGGTGGAACAAGGCTAGAGTAAATTATAAGCGCACAAGGTCTTAGGGAATGTAAGCGCTCTCAGTATAATAACACTAGTTATCAACATGTCATTGGAAGGTGAGGGATTTATGGAAAGTTACATCCTATCTCAATAGAAGGCAGATCTGTAGTGTCCATACTTGGATCTGTAATGAGGCTAGGACTTTAAGCGTGCGTTCGTAAATATTATTAAAAAGCTTGCCCACCGCTACGCGTCTTTTTGGGGTCTAAAGTGGAAGCGAAGTGGAATGCACAATTCATTTGGGCGCTTAAAGTCATAGGGGGACATTACAATGACGGGCGGATCGCCACCGCCCGTATGGCGGTGGCGATCCGCCCGCCATTTCTCACCGCCCGCATGCCATTTCCCCCCGCCACATTACGATGGCGGGGGGGGTGCCCGGCGGACGGAAAGACCGTCCGCCGGTTTTCCGCCGGTCCCACAGGGGACCGGGCGGTAAAGGACCCTAATATGGTGGCGGTGTCTGCAAGACACCGCCATCCATATTAGGATGTGGGCAGAAAGCTGCCTTTCCATGGCGGTGTTGCCGCCATGGAAAGGCATGTGGTCTTTGCTTCTGGGGGCCCGTTGCGGGCCCCTAGGAGTAAAGGGGGGTGGGGGGTACACATGGGGGGTTAGGTACCCCCCTACATTTGAATGCACAACATGCGTTTTTCACATTGTGGCGGGTGCTGGTGACAGCACCGCCCGCCGCAATGCGAACAATACGGGATGCCACCGCCACCGTGGCGGTGGCATCCTAATACCCATGGCGGGACCGCCGCACCCCTTGCGGACGGTCCCGCATTCCGTTGCGGTGGCGGGCGGATTGCCCCTTAGTGTTCTTAAAGTGATAACATAAATTAGCAATGAGTGTTCAAGGAAAATTGCATCCTTTCTGAGTAGTGGAAAGGCGCATTGCATCCAAACTTAGGGGCCCATTAGGATGACTGGCGGACTTTCGTCCGCCCGCCACCCTAGCGGTGCTGGGACCGGCCGCCAGTGGTGCGGCGGTCCCGCACAGGCGATTAGGATGCCACCGCCACCGTGGCGGTAGCATCCTCCATTCCCAGCATTGTGGCTGGCGGTGTTCACAGCACCACCCGCCACAATGCTGAGAATGCACGACGTGCATATGTATGCACAACGTGACAGGCACCGCGCGGTGCCTGCCACCTTGTGCATACATATGCAGGGGGGTACCATAGGTACCTCCCATGTGCACCCCCCACCCCCCAACTTCCTGGGGGCCCGCTATGGGCCCCCAATAGAAAAGACCACATGCCCTTCCGTGGCGGCAACGCCGCCACGGAAAGGCACATCCCCGCACGTATCCTAATATGGATGGCGGTGTCTAACAGACACCGCCACCATATTAGAACCTTTTCCGCCCGGTCGACTTGTGGACCGGGCGGAAAAGCGGCGGACGGTCTTCTCGTCTGCCGCGGTACCCCGCCATACTAATATGGCGGGGGAAAATGTGTGGCGGGCGGAGGAAAATAGCGGGCGGATCGCCACCGCCATACGGGCGGTGGCGATCCGCCCGTTATCATAATGGGCCCCTTAGTTTAGTGATGAGAACTTCTACTGTGAACTAAAGGCGCGCAATTGGGCACGTAGCTCAAAAATACCTTACAATTCCCAGATAGGGTTCCTCGAGGGACCGGCGGGCTCAATAACCTGCTGTTTGAGATAGACAGAGGGAAAGGTTAGAAGATGGCGCGTGAATGCCTGTGGGTGCCACCGCTTGATCGTTGGTTGCTGTTGAATACCTGAAGATGTCAGGTTGCTCGACATGTGCTCGGTCCGTCTACGGTGCCCCGGTGACACAGGCCCGTAGAGAGCATATTTTATCTGTTCGAGTTGCGTGATGGGGATAGTAGAGAGACTGTGGTAATGCTCATGGTAACGTCGAAGCATGAGTTCTTGGTACATGCAAGGCAGACATCATGTTTCCCATTTGGCACATACATGCGTAATTGCGCAGTTTAAAGGCAATGCGTTTTATAAAGAATGTACAAGGTGTCTTCGTGAGCATATGATGTTTTCATCGTAGTACTAATCTCAGTCCCATTTAGGTATGAGTGGTGTACCTAAGTATAGTCTCTGGTTCAGACAGGGCAGGCATTGTGATTTTTACCCGCAGCGTACGATAACGTAGTCAGACATTTTGAATGCGTCTCATGCAGGATGCGCTGAGTGTCTCTGTGGGAGTGAGTCATAAAAATGGCAGACAGGTACCAAGAGTCAACAGGGCTATGTTGATTGGTCTTAGTTGTTCACAATTGGTTAAGGCATGATGTCCTCGTTGAGCTATGTTTAAGGAAGTGGTTCTGTCTCAGGTGAGGAACCGGTTGTAGCGGCATGAGATGGGCAACATCTACTATAATGAGCTACTATGTGACTACTAATGTGCATACACAGATTACTGTGAGAGGGTGTGCCAGGGAATATTGTCATTCAATCCTGTTTTATGGGTTTTGAGGCGGTACACCCATTGTTGCTCTTTTTCTTATAGAATCTGTTCCGCATTGTGATTTTTCATTGTTAGCGTCTCTGGGACTACCCAGTTCAGCTCGTCAATGGTGTGATTAGAGTCGATGAAGTGGTTACTCATCTTCGTTGTCGCTCTTTTGCACTTGATATTGCTCCTGTGCTCGCAAATCCATTGTTTAGTCTTCCGACCGGTCATGCCAATGTATTTCAGGTTGCATGGACAGGTGATCATATAGATCACATGTGTGGTGTTACAGTTGGTATGGTCCATTTTAGATCTGGTGTGAGATGTAAAATCTTGGTGAACTTGGATAGTTTGCATACCGAGCATGATCTGCACAGATAATGACCAGTTATGGGAGTCATATTCCAGGAATCAGTGATCGTCTCTCTACTTGGTTTCAGTGTGATTGGTCTGGTGTGCACTAGGATATCCTTGATGTTCCTGGTACTTCTGTTGGCGAATCTGGGTTTAGGCCAGTTCAGAGAACCTGAAGTGAGAATTCTCCAATTCTTGTTCACAATTTGTTTCATTGTGTTTGATGCCGCACTGTAGGTCGTTACACAAGTGAGAACATCTTCAGATGTTTCCTTTGGCATGGTCTCGAGTAGGCTTTCCCTGGGTTGATTTCTCACTCTTTTTTGACATTTGTGTATCGTCCTGGGAATGTAATTTCTGGTTTCCAGTTTCTGACAGAAGTCATTTGCCTGTATTTTGTAGTCTTCTAGTTTACTACAATTTCGCCTGATGCGTAGAAATTGGCTGTACGGCAAGTTATCTCTTAGAGTTCGCAGATGGAAACTGTTATATGAGAGCAGACTGTTCTTTGATGTGGGTTTTGTAGAACGTCTTTGTGTTGATGGTATTATTCTCTATGTAAATTGTAATGTCCAGAAAATCCAATTTGTGATTCTCTGTTGTATATGTGAATTTTAGGAATTCATCCCTGGTTTAAATCCAATCGTGGAAATCTGGCAGGCTGTCTGGAGTGTCATGCCATTTTTATGACTCACCCCCACAGAGACACTCAGCGCATCCTGCATGAGATGCATTCAAAATGTCCGACTACGTTATCGTACGCTGCGTGTAAAAATCACAATGCCTTCCCTGTCTAAACCAGAGACTATACTTGGGTACACCACTCATACCTAAATGGGGGTATAGAGTCTAAATATCGAATTTTTTATATCGATATGACAAAATATTGAGTTTTAAATATTGAGTGGACAGAATATCGTCTGTCAAAAATATAGTGGGACAGAATATCGAAATGCAGGTAAGATATATCGATTGTCATAATATCGAAGTTAGTAATATCGACAGTCATAATATAGTTGTAAAAAATATCGATTTTTTTTGTGTGTTTTAAGTGTTAGTATATGTGTTAAAAGTATATATTATGTTTGTAATGTATGTTGGAATTTTATAACAGTAATGATTTTTACGTTAAATTATTTTTGCGTATTTTAGTTCCGTAGCGGGTTGTGGGTTTATAGGGGAATCGGGTGGGAAGTAATTTAATTATAATATAGTAATTAAGATTTTTTTTAAATTAATTACTTATATGTTAATTAATTTTTGTGTAACTTTATTCTGTAGTGGGTTGTGGGTTTATAGGGGAATAGGGTGGGAAGTAATTTAATTAAAATTAATTAATTAATAAATTAATTAATAATTTGGTATTTAATAATTAATATTATTTGTGTTAATTAATTATATAGTAATTAATTATACATTTATTAATAATAATTAATAAATTATTGGTAATTATGTTTAATGTGTAAATGTTTTTTATTAATTAGTTATTAATGTGATATTAATTATTAATAATTAATTTGTTAATATGTTAATTGTGTATTTTTTTAGGAGTGTAATGTGGGTTTATAGGGGAATAGGGTGGGAAGTAATTTACTTGTAATTAAGTAATTATTAGTTTTTATTTATTGGTATTGATAATTAATTTATTGGTAATTAGTTATTAATTGGTAAATAATTTTTATTAATTGATTAATTGATAATTATATTAATTGTATTAATTATTATTGGAGCGCGTTGTGGGTTTATAGGAGAATAGGGTGGGAAGTAATTTAATTGTAATGAAGTAATTATTAAATTTTATTTTTGGGTATTGATAATTAATTTATTGTTAATTAATTATTATCTGGTAATTTTTTTATATTAATATTATTTATTGGTATTGATAATTAATTTATTGCTAATTAATTATTAATTGGTAATTAATTTATATTAAGTGATTAATTGATAATTATATTAATTATGAGAAATTTTATGTGGAGTGTGTTGTGTGTTTATTGGGGAATAGGGTGGGAAGTAATTTAATGTTGTTAAAGTAATTATTAATTTTTATTTATTGGTATTTTCAATTAATTTATTGTTAATTTATTAATAATTCATTATTTAATGACAAAAATTATTTAATTTATAAGTATGTTATTTTTAACCCCTACGCTATCCAACACTTTCCCTACTGTTGCATTCTTTGGAGTGGGAATAGTCATTTTTACCCCTACGCTTTCCAACACTTTCCCTACTGTTGCACTCTCTGGAGTTGGAATAGTAATTTTTACTCCTACGCTATCCAACACTTTACCTACTGTTGCACTCTTTGGAGTGGGAACAGTAATTTTTACCCCTACGATATCCAACACTTTCCCTACTGTTGCACTCACTGGAGTGCGAATAGTAATTTTTACCCTCCCGCTATCCAAAACTTTCCCTACTGTTCCACTTGCTAGAGTGGGAATAGTAATTTTTACCCTCCTGCTAGCCAACACTTTCTCTACTGTTACATTTGGTGGAGTGGGAATAGTACATTATTCCCACCTGCTATCCAACACTTTCCCTACTGTTGCACTCACTGGAGTGGGAATAGTAATTTTTACCCACCCGCTATCCAACACTTTCCCTACTGTTGCACTCACTGGAGTGGGAATAGTAATGTTTACCCTCCCGCTATCCAACACTTTCTCTACTGTTGCACTCGCTGGAGTGGGAATAGTAATTTTTACCCACCCGCTAGCCAACATTTTCCCTACTGTTCCACTCGCTGGAGTGGGAATAGTAATTTTTATCCACCCGCTATCCAGCACTTTCCCTACTGTACCACTTGCTGGAGTGGGAATAGTAATTTTATCCCATACGCTATGCAACATTTTCAGTATTGTTATATTTTATGCAGTGTCAAATATTTATTTTTTTATAAATATTTATTTTAATGTTTTAACTTGTTATATATAATTTATTTTTATATTTATATTATAGGTTTATTTATATATGTATGTAATTATATTTTAAATTATGTTTTTAACATTTTAAAATTAAAAATATTAATTATTTTTTAATATTATTAAGTTAATATATATAAAAAAAAATGCATGTTTATTTTTTTTACATTACATTTATGATTTATTAATTGTAACCTTTTTAATCATTATTAATTTTTATTTATTGGTATTTTCAATTAATTTATTGTTAATTTATTAATAATTCATTATTTAATGACAAAAATTATTTAATTTATAAGTATGTTATTTTTAACCCCTACGCTATCCAACACTTTTCCTACTGTTGCATTCTTTGGAGTGGGAATAGTCATTTTTACCCCTACGCTTTCCAACACTTTCCCTACTGTTGCACTCTCTGGAGTTGGAATAGTAATTTTTACTCCTACGCTATCCAACACTTTCCCTACTGTTGCACTCTTTGGAGTGGGAACAGTAATTTTTACACCTACGCTATCCAACACTTTCCCTACTGTTGCACTCACTGGAGTGCAAATAGTAATTTTTACCCTCCCGCTATCCAAAACTTTCCCTACTGTTCCACTTGCTAGAGTGGGAATAGTAATTTTTACCCTCCTGCTAGCCAACACTTTCTCTACTGTTACATTTGGTGGAGTGGGAATAGTACATTATTCCCACCTGCTATCCAACACTTTCCCTACTGTTGCACTCACTGGAGTGGGAATAGTAATTTTTACCCACCCGCTATCCAACACTTTCCCTACTGTTGCACTCACTGGAGTGGGAATAGTAATTTTTACCCTCCCGCTATCCAACACTTTCTCTACTGTTGCACTCGCTGGAGTGGGAATAGTAATTTTTACCCACCCGCTAGCCAACATTTTCCCTACTGTTCCACTCGCTGGAGTGGGAATAGTAATTTTTATCCACCCGCTATCCAGCACTTTCCCTACTGTACCACTTGCTGGAGTGGGAATAGTAATTTTATCCCCTACGCTATGCAACATTTTCAGTATTGTTATATTTTATGCAGTGTCAAATATTATTTTTTTAAATATTTATTTTAATGTTTTAACTTGTTATATATAATTTATTTTTATATTTATATTATAGGTTTATTTATATATATATGTAATTATATTTTAAATTATGTTTTTAACATTTTAAAATTAAAAATATTAATTATTTTTTAATATTATTAAGTTAATATATATTAAAAAAAAATGCATGTTTATTTTTTTACATTACATTTATGATTTATTAATTTTAACCTTTTTAATCGTTTTTAAGTATGTTTTACTTAATTATATTTATTATTTCATTAATTTTATATTACTTTTAAGACATTTAAAAAAGTCGATATTTTAGCAAACTATGGGGGTCATTACGATGGCGGATGGAAATAAATCCGCCATCCAGCCATGCCTGCAAGAACCGCCCGCCTGCACCATGGGAATAGCGACCGAGCAATTATAATGCCGCGAAGCAATCCACGCCCACGGCGGAAAAAACACACAAAATCCCGCCCGCCCAATTCAGAGTAGAAGATCATCCGTCCGCCACGGACGCAATCCCGTACGAAAACCCAGATCCGCCCGCCCCGCAGAGCGAGACAACGACCGTGAAATTATGATCACCCAGACATGAGCGCGGTAAATCCACAGATTCCCCGCCCGCCACCGTGAACAACAGCGATGAATAAATGACACGGCGGAAGGCCTGGCGCCCACGTCCGTGCACGCAAATCATTGGCGGATCAAAGAAACACACATGACATGGCCAACAAGTCCACACAGCAAACCACGCCAAAATACCTAAACACAGAACACATCTCAAAGATACCACCCCCTGGCAAAAACAAATAAACTACAAATCCCAGGACACCAGACACAACACACCTGAAAACGACAGCCCATCATGACACACCCACATAGGGAAGTACAAAAGCAGCCCCTTCACAGACCACAATCCCTTGCACCACTACAAAGCGAAGACGCCATCAGAGAACCCAGACAGCCCCAAAGGGAAGCAGCACACCACACGCACGCACACATCACACTCATCACCAACACCACCATCACCACTCACACAACGGCACCACGAACACCCTGCACATCACACACCACACACCCACCACACCAGCACCACATATACCAAACCGCACACCATGGCAACACACAGAATGCCGAAGTACACTGCCACTGAGTTGATGGTCATGGTCGACGAGATCATCAAGGTGCACCCACAAATCTATGGCAACCAGGTCCAACAGACACCACTAGCCACCAGGAACAGAATGTGGAGAAGGATAGTAGATCAGGTGAATGCAGTTGGGAACGTGCCACGCAACAGGGATGAAATCACAAAGAGGTGGCACGACCTGAAACTCGTGGTCAGGAAGAATGAGGCCAAGAACCGTGAGCTGGCTGACAGGACTGGCGGCGGGAATCCTGCGCCATTCAAGACCTTCAAGGCGTGGGAGGAGAAGGTGCAAGACATCTTACATCCGGAGAGTCTCACCGGAATACCAGGGGGAGTGGAGGCTGGTAAGTACAAAAAAATGCATACCAGCACACTGCTATGCACCGTCATGCACTACCAGAATGCCATAGCTCCTAGGCCCAAACACCCCCATGTCCAGCACACAACACACAAGACAACTCACACACATGCAACAGACACCCCCACACATGCAGCCCAAAGGTACCAACAAACAAAACCATGGGGGCATGTGTACAGTCAACCAGCACCACAACTCCCACCAGGTCACCTTGCACCCCAGATGCGCAGGAAGGAGCACTCCCCACACCCACACACGTGTCAGCCATAGCTGCAAAAACCAACAAGTAACCGGTAAGTAGCCCTACCACAAAGTCCGTGTATCGAATGTGGGACTGCAGAAGTACAACACCCAACAGGCCCGTAGTCCTACAGTGCACCAAGATGGAGCACACCCCACACCCATGTGTCAGCCATTGCAGTGCACACCTTCACCCGACAGGTAGACATGTCACCCTACATGGAGGGGTGTCTGTGGGTGCTAAGCCATCACCACAACACACAACACGGCCCCCACACCCACAGATCAGCAAGATGGAGCACCCCACCCTCCCATAACCATGTGGTAGCCATTGCATTGCACCCTCCAAAGCAACAAGTAGGTAGACTACTGTACAGGGCGGGGTGTCTGGAGGCATGAGGACTGTACTACGACTAACATTTGGGACATGTCACGTAGCAGAGGAACAGGTAGCACTGCACCCTTTCATAACCATGTGACTATTGTGCACACGGACATGAAGTACAGAGTCATAGCCCACATGAGCCATGTCAAATACACTAACACGTAAGGAGTCCCGTCTGCATGCACAAGTCTCACTGGAGTACTGACCCACATGGCGTGCACTGTGCCAGTCATCACACACATCAGCAACACCATCGAAGTCTTGACCATGTAGTCGTGTCTGCTTGTTCCCTTGACATTGTACAACATCACCCATGTAAGTACATCTTGTCTCAATGTAACAGAGTGGGACCCCAGTAATGTCACATACACCACTGCACCCATGAACCACACAGCTACACAATGCACATTCATAATCACATCCATCTCATCCCTAAGCCCCGGTGTCATGTAAGGTATATCATCTAAACAGTTGTCCCATATACAGTAGGACAGCAAAGATCCCTGCCGATGACCAGACATGTGTCTGCAGTGTCTGAAGCGTACGTCACACTGTGATTTACAACGTACCTAAAATAGTCTACACACCAAGAGCACTGCATTGCCGCACATGGCTGAGGGTAGCACGCACAACAAGGAATTGTCCCATCTGCAATACGTTGTGTGTCACACAACCATCACTCACACACCACAATGCTTGCAGTGTAATGTCCCCAAATGATAACAGTGAGCAGATATGCTGGGTATGTCAGACATACACACACCTTTGTCCCTGCAGTGTCGTGTGGCCAAAACACATGTCCCCTTCTGCACCCATATGTCACAGTATGTACCCCAAAAACATATTTCATCCCAAAAGCGTTCATGGGGCTGTACCCCTTTTGCCATCTGCGTTTCTAAGCGTGTCATTTGAACCCCAAAAACATATATCAGCTCCAAAGCGTTCATGGGGCTGTACCCCGTTTCCACCAAAGCCACGAAATGTAGGGGTACTGCAACACACACCGATTGGCATTCCAAATCCGTCCCATGCCATATGCACCCATCACACTATTCCATTGCCTTGAACACGCACACACATCGCAGAGCCATACACACGCATCTGGGAAATCAGTGCACAAGTGTGCACAAACTGTGAATGACAGACATCTAACACAAACCTTGCAAGGTGCAACACAATAACCTTTCGTCTCCGCCCCACAGGTGACGAACAGCATGATGCCGGAGAGGGAGACAGCAGCCATCACAGCCAGTCTCCAAGCCCTCCACACGGACTCACGGATGTGGAAGACCTGGACACCTCTTCGGACGAGGACAACCGACCAGGCACATCTGGTGTGGCAGGGCGCAACCGCTCCCCAGGACCCCTCCTACCCACCAACCCATCTCCCAGGGCTGGCGACCAGTCCCAGGCCCCTGCTGCCACGGTCATTGCGGCCACCACCACCGCCGCAACCACCACCACCACCACCACCAGGGCCTCCCTGACCACCAACCCTGCGCAAGGTGTCGTACGCACGGCGACATCGACCCTGGGAGCGACAACGAGTCCTCGGGTGACCACTGTGGCGAGTGGGCAGGTCGGTGGCAGCAGTACAGGTGGGAGGAGCAGGGTCAGGACAACGCCATCCGAGCCTGGGAGCCAAGCCCTGCCGCAAATCGCCAGAGTCCTTGGGGCCTATGAAGAGGCCCAGGGACAATGGGCCCGCACATCGGCCGATACGTGGGAAGTCCTTGGGGTGTTGAGGTCCATGGACGCTCATATGGGCCAATTCATGTCCCGTATGGGCCAACTAGTCGACATCATGGGCCAGCTAGTGGTGGCGGTGAGGGCCCAATCAAGGCCAACCACACCACCTCCGCCACCACCTGCTGGGGCGCAGGGTCGTGCAACATCCAGTTCCCCTGCGTCCACAGCGAGTGGGCAATCCTCAGCCACCACCAGCAGCCCACAACTACACCCCCCCCAAACGTGGAAGGGGTCATCCGAAGAGGAAACAGGTGTCCAGAGAAGACTTTGCACGCTCCAAACGCCAGTGAGTCAGCCAGCCACGGTGCCCAACTACTGCATTCACTTGGACTACTATCCTACCCCACACTGCCATGTGAATGGCATGTGTCTGTCGGACTGGGGACCCAGTACAACATGGGGACACCTTGACCATCACGCGGCCATGTCCGTCAACTCATTGTTCCAGCATGCACCACTTGTTTGATCACCTTGCCCACAATAACATGTCACTGCTTAAAATAAATACACCTGGATCACATTGTGTCTCATCTGCTCTGTGTTTAATGAAAGATGGGCAACCGTCCCCATGATCTGAAATACATCTGTAGTGTGGTATGTCGATAGGCCAGGAGAGGCTGTAGGGACCAAGGGGGGAAAACAGAACAAGAGTCCATTGAATGTGTGTGTCACACACTCATCACACAGTACATGTCAACAAGTGCAAGCAATGTACACAAATCTCACAGAGCAACAGGGCACAATGCTACAGCCACTGTCAGTGGCATACTACCCTGGACAGGGACCATTGCCACACAGCACTCAGTGAACAATAGGCCGCAGTGACATTGCACACATACACCTACACAACTACAGCAACATCAGCCGTCGTACATGGTCACTCACCATCAAGTGAAGTAGCGGGCGATGAGCTGCTGACGCTCATTCACTGCTTCCTCCTCTCCACTGTCCTCGTCACTGGACACGGCCTGGTCTGCAGGCGGGGGCCCTGGCTTATCACCGTCATCCACTATCAGGGGGATGTGCCTGCGAATCGCCAGATTGTGCAGCTTGCAGCATGCCACAACTATCTGGCACACCTTCTGTGGGGAGTATGCCAGTGCACCCCGGTGCGGTCCAGGCATCTGAATCTGGACTTCAGGAGTCCAAATGTCCGCTCCACAACACGTCTGGTCCACCCATGTGCCTCATTGTACCTGACATCAGCTGGTGTCCGAGGATTGCGTAGTGGGCTCAGCAGCCAAGCCCCGTTTGGGTATGCAGAGTCACCTGGGTGTGAGAAACACAGAGAATCGTTGCAATTCCAACAGGATACAAGACAGCATGTCACACACAGCACCCTACACGAGAATGCATACCCACCAACAATCCATGCACGGTCCGGTTGTAGATTGGTCATCATACGTGGGAGGATGCTGTGGCGCATGATGTGTGAGTCATGGACGGATCTGGGAAACTTCGCACACACGTGTCTTATAATCATGTCCGCCAGGCACACCACTTGCACATTCAGGGAGTGGTAATGTTTGCGATTTCTATAGACGTGCTCCATGGCCTGTGGCGCCACAAGGCCAACATGGGTGCAATCAATAGCACCAACAACGTGGGGGATGCGTCCAAGGGCATAGAAAGCACCCTTCACTGCCGCCAAATCACGAGCCCTGGGGAATCTGATGTACCGGTTCCTGTAGAGCATCAGAGCTGACAGGACATCCCGTAGCACCATGCTGAACATGGGCTGGGACATCCCACCTCCACTGCCCACCATGTGTTGAAAGGATCCGGTAGCGAAGAAATGCAGTGCAGCCATCACCTTAGCCGTGGGGGTGAATGCTGTCGGATACACCCTGCGAGGACGAAGGTGGGGTTCCAACATTGCACATAGGCGATGCAGGGTGGGTCGGTCCAGACGGAACTTTCTTATTACCTCCACATCCTCCATGTCTGACAGCAATTGGTAGGGGCGATGTATGTTTGGTCTCCTCCTAGGACAGATGGAAGTGGACACATGTCAATGCGACACACCACATGGCATTTCCACATACACAAAACCAGAATCAATGACAAAACCATGGAAACACAGTATAGCTGACAAGTAGGGACAGCACAGCCATAACACTCCTACACAGGTCCCCTTACCAATGGCAATGTCCACTGACACCAACTATTGCCATGAGCATGCACATGAGGATTTAGGCCACAATTGCTTGAAAGGCATGATGATCAATCCAGACTGTATATGTGTGGAGTGGCAACACCACGGCGATACACCTAGCTGCCGTGCCTGACACAGCTTCCGAGGCAGGGTGAGTATGGCACACACCCAGGCGCGGTCGGTGGTAGGAGTGCCGGTCGGGCGGTGACGTGGGGTGGGGGAGGGGCAGGGTGGGGGGTAGTAAACTACGGATTAAGGACGAATACAGGTAAGTAAACATTGAAATAATTTAAACGGGTCACGTTGCGCGCACTGCATCCCATTTGGCTATGCAGCGCTCACAACGGGTCCTGTTGCACAACGGGATATGAGCCAGTCAATGATGTCCCTAGTCCACCCAATGTACAGCACTGTACGCATCACACCTCCAACACACATTGACAGGTGTACACATTGACAACTCCATGACAACACAGCTGTGTGAATGCAAACACACATCACAAGTGATAAGTAACATAGCACGTGCCAAGTGGGAGGTGGACATTGGGTAATATGGCATGTGAGTGCATATGCACATACCATGCTACCATGCAAATGTGTACATGATGATGTGCCAACAGACATGTGGAGGCCAAGCACTGTCCGTCAATGCCTATGCACACAGCATGAAGTGGCCCTGCCTAGCGTGGACATGCTCACACACACAAATCATGGCCAGACCTGCAAAGGCATGGCGCACATTGAACTGTGGATTGCACATGGCACCAGCGGACTGTACCCACCATGGAGCATGCCCTTGGGGCCCACTCCAATAGCCCTCGCGGTTACATCCTGCCTGTACGACTATGGAGGTAAGCGTAGCGGGACAGCTCGGAGCAGGCCATTGTGTGCAATTGAAGTAGGCAGACATGGTACACCAATCGCAGCAGCTTGGACCCACTGAGTCAGCCCCAGGGGGCTACATGAGTGTGGGAGGGTGACCAGCAGTACCACAGCTAACAGGGACTCCTGCCTGGCGTCCCTCAACAACACCTGCTGCTACCTGTCCACATTCATGTCGACGACTCTGAAGATATGTCCTGCTCCACTTAACAGCGAGGAGCTGGAGATCCTGGATTCCGAACTCCACGCACACTGCCCAAGGCTTAGTCTTGCACAAGGTGTGTGTGTAAGGCAACTACAGTGTGTGTGGCAGTGCATGTGGGGGACACACATGTTGCTGATCCGCAGCACAATGAGTCAGAGCCTGTGGGGTTCCGAAATGCACTGCTTACCATGCTTGCTACAGGTGGAAGGGGTATGTAGGCTCTCTGGCGCTTTCCCATGCATGTCCCTCCCGAGTGGTGGTACATGGCATTTACATGTCAGACATCCAGTGACGCAGCCACTTGGCAATGCAGGACTCAGGGCAGTTATTGCTTGGGTGAATGGCTGGCTGGGGCCCTGCTGGCCTTCTCAGTCTCAGCAGACCTGGGCTGCACATTGACCACCCAATACCAGAAGGAAACAACACTGACTGTACAGTGGGTTACATGTGTCTTCAGTTCACTACGCTCCGGAAATGCGCATCCTCAGCCCTGTCGATTCTACACCCCAGGCCTTGTGATAGGGATATGTGTGAGAGATAGTGGCACTGAATGTGACCTCCATTGCGGGGTGAGCCATTCACAGGGCGAGTACGTTGAGGGCTGCGCAGTTTTGGACACAGTGAGTCCACCCACGAAGATGTGTTGCCTTGTGTACTATGTGTTGTTTTACCTGACAATGGACAGTAGATGTGGGCAGACTACACATTGCTCGATGTACTGGCATCCTGCATGTGAATGGGATAGACAGGTACTGTGTACACACTTCCACCAGCATGCATTAACGTGTGCTGTACACATGCTGTAATGACATGTCCAAGTACTTCTTGGCGCTGTTACACAACCCTGAGTATATTGGATGGGTTAGCATCATGCCACTGTGATTGCTGGATGTGGGTGATGAGGAGAAGTGTATGAGTGATATTCCAACCCTCTTGTGTGCCATCCCTGCAGTTGGGAGTTCTCCAGCCCAAGGCCTTGTGATGAGCCATTGCATCCAAGTTGATGCCTCTGTGTATGTGTAACCGACAGTGCAGCCAACTCCACAAAGGGTGTGACGTATTCTGCCGGATGAGCGACTACGTGGCGGAGACGAATCGGGGGATGCCCCCTCGTATTGTCAGGTTAGCACGGCGATGCATGTCACCACTGGTGGTCTGCATCTTGACAGTCACACAGCCTGTGCCGGATGCACGTGTGTAGGGGCAGCAGCAGCAAGCACGTGTACAGCATAGTGGGATGGTGTCTTTTGGTGTGAGAGGCAGCATGTGTCCGCAGCCTACCCATAATCTGGGAATGTGATGTCTGCTGTGTGATGCAGTGTGTTGAAAGTGCACTCTGTGCTGGGTGCATCTGACATGCATATGCGATTCCTGAGGTCCAAGATGAAATTAGAGCACTCTGCAATGTCAATGCATCCAGAGTCGTAGCCCTCGGCAACGACCTGTAGTAGGCTGGAGTGGCAATTCACATGTATGTTTGAGGCACTGTGCCTACTCTGATTACGTCCAGACATATGTGTGCGATGCCTCAGCTCATATTCCTGGTACTTACACATCCGGAACACTGTGCAACAGTAGTTGTGCTCGTGCGAACGACAGGTGGAAGGCATGGGCACATGACCATTGTGGACTGTCATGTAGCAGTCTGTGTGAGTGGTGTCCCATTCCGCTCCATGCAGGTATGTCCTTGGCCTAATTACGTAGTGGTCATCCTTTCCACCATCAGGACAGTGAGTGTGCACACAGCGATTAGTGGCTATGGTCGCAGGGTGACACAGTCTGGGTGTTGTGCTCTGTGCACAACACATGTGCCACTGACAAATACAAGTGGGGTGACGCTGATGTCACGACAGTGAGTGACATCACGAAAGTGGCATGCACCGTCAGTCTCATTGCCCCCCCTCGCACAGCCAATATATGCTATTGCATCAGAGAAGCCAGCGCGTGCACCAGCAGCTCCGATCTCGCCCCAGAGAGGCCAAAGAGTGGATGTGTGGCTCGATTTGCTCCAAGCATCGTGCTCGCGGTGGGATGAGTGGTGGGACGCCGTCCACCCGCGTGGTACCTCGACCCTGGCCCTGGACAACAGTGACAATGCATGACAGTCTCCAGAGTCCGGATACACCACATGCAACACACAGTAGCCGTAGCGGCTCTGGTGGGACAGCCGCAAATACCATCCCAGTCGACAGGTAGGCCCACCCCTGCGCGCATGGTCCTTACATCCGCTGCCATTGACAAGGGACCCAGAGAGTGAGATATGGGCCGCAGGGTGACGGCCCTCCGAGCCCTCCCCCCGCCAACGAGTGTCATGCAACTCACACATTTCGCAAGTCCAATAGGACACTTTGCCTGCACAGTACAGGGCTCGAGTCGGGCTACCACACGGGTGGACGGCGTCCCCACACTTGTTTTACCGTGAGCTTGATGACTGGAGCAAGTGGAGCCACACATTCACTCTTTGGACTCTCTTGGGCGAGTTTGGAGCTGCTGCTCACGCGCTGGCGTCTCTGATGCAATCGCGTGTAAGGGGTGAGAGAGGGGCGGCAATGAGTCTGATGGCGCAAGCCACATTTCGTGTCGTCACTCCCTGTCGTGACGTCAGCGTCCCCCCACTTCTCATTTCAGACTTGTGCCCTGCTGCACACTGCGAATGTGTTGCCTGCGAGATGTGACCAGGAGAAGTTCGCCATGACCTCCCACCCACCAAGCTCCACTGCCCTCCCGTGCCCTGGGTAGCCTGTGCAGGTGGACAATGTGGGGGATACACCTGGGGGAAATGGGATGTAAGTGCCTTGGCAGGGGCCGGGCAGACGCACAGCAGTATCCAGCATGTCCCCAGAGGGAGGGCTAACGCCTACACCTGATGCAGCATTGATCGTGTGCCCGCCTGTTGTGCCCACACGAGTTCACATTCATCCCCAAACAGGTGGGCTTTCCTAATTCCCACCACAGTGGAATTTTACCCCTCCGGGAACCTCCCCACACATCTGTTTCAACACTGCATGAGTGCACCCACCCATGCCACCAATCCACCTGGGCCAAGCAGCCCTCCCGCTTCACATGCCACATGCGTGTCTTCCACAGTTGTGCTCCTCTCCCAGGGGCGAACCACTTACTGTCCCGTAGCACACGGGCAGCACCGAATCGGACTGGCATCCTGTTTGTATGGTAGGCACCCTCTCACAACTACCTGTGACACAGTGGTGGCTGTAATGGCTATTGTGACTGCCATGGTGGTGTTGCTGTCCATGGCAGGGTACACTCACACACAATGCATGCGCAGCTTTTTGTATCACTCCTCTGCACATCGGACTGGCCACTGTCCCTGGTGTTGAACTATGTTGCCGCCTGTCTATGTAATCTGTGACTGAATGCTGTTGTTCCTGTAGTCGGTTGTGTCTGTGTAGTTGCTGATTGCAGTTGTTACTGTGTGTGCATAGTTAAGTGAGGCACATGCCTTGTATGGTACCTCAACTATTGCAATGTCTGGTCTCACATTCAGATGTGTTTTACACGTGGCTGGGACTTCACTTCTTTCAGACTCTGCTACTTGTGTGTGTGATGAAGAAGAATCTTAGTGACACGGATCGTCTGCATGTATTTGCTGGTATTTAATGGGGAATATATACGGGTCATGTTTGCGTGCAGGCACAGCACGGGGTGTGAGTCTGGCCACAGGATGACAGGTAGCATGTGCATAGTGTGCGGGTATGTGTGAGCTTACTTTCTGGCTGGCCAGCAGTGTAGGTGTATGTTAATCTCGTGATGGACATTGAGCCTGGACACATGGCTTACTTTCAAGGTGTGCATTTGGGAGGTGTAGGTGTGTGTGGTGTGATGTATGTGACTTTGGGGTAGTGTTGGTATGTGTGTGTGCACTCTGGCAATGTCGATTGCACACATGTGTTACCCAGGGGCATGGTGGGTGTTTGTATCCGTGTTCAGGTCTGTGAATGTGGGCGCATGTGTGTATTGTAAGTTGCACCGTGTGCAGTGTGTGGGTGTGTCCTTGCAGTTCAGGATGGCTCCTACTTAATATGTTTTGACCATTGTGCGTCTGCAGGGTGTGTGACTGTCTGGAATGTCCCTGGTTCAATTGGGCAGGTATGTGGGTTTCAGCAGTTCGTACTCACTGTGCGGACCTGCACACCCACACTGGTATCCTGTGTGGGTTATGTCATGCATTGCTGTTGCCTGCTTCTTGCGTAGGCCCTACGTTTGCTTGATGAGTGTGATGTCCGACTGTGAAGGTAATTATACTCATATGTGGGACTGTGCTTTGGAGTGACCAGCCCGTCAGTGTTACTGTGATGATCTGTTGGGCCACGTCAGGGTCTGACAATGAAAGGCCCACGAGCTGTAGTATTGCACTAGGACCACTGTGGCGGCAGATCATATGCATTGACATCCAATGTCACTGGACTACATGTTCATCTCACGACTCATGTACTTCACACACTCTCATCCTCTCTCATTCGTACTTGTCTTCTGGGAATAATTCCACAGAGTCACATATTGGCTTCGAGGCATGTATTTGGACTTACTTCCTCTGTGATGCAGTATAGTGGACACTACTGGCAGCTAAATGCATGTGGAGGATATACTTAGCATGATTACACATACGAAAGGTGGTACAGGTAGATGTAATTAGTTGTTGACTGGGGAATGGTGGCTTCAGGGTTACAACTGCCTTGCCCTTGTTATGCTAGAGTACATTTGCTAATTACTGATAGTCTCTGGGCTTTGACACAGACAGTATTAATTTGGCCTACCAGGCAGCTTGACATCATGGGGACAGTTCATCTCAGTTCCATGGTACCGGTTTAGTACAATAGTGACTCCGACACACCGGCGTCAGGGGTGACATCAGGGCATGTGCCTACCTGCATGCAGCAGCGTCTCACCAGTTGTTGCTATGTGGTGGCTACTGAGCATGACACTGTGACTAGGCCAATGTTGTGGTGGGTTGCATTTGTTGTCCATGCAAAAGTCCTGGCACGGTTGTGCAGACAAAGGTGAGGTGACAGTTCTCACGTACTGCAGCAGACAGATGGGTGTGCACTGACAGGTGCATGTGTCCAGATGCGCTGGATTCATATTATGGCATAGTTGTTCATGCTGTATTGGCCATGTGGTTACTGTACACAAGTCCCATACCTCTGCCTCCCCCTGTTCATGCAGAGACACGGACTTTGGTGAGGAACAGGGTGCATGTCCCGGAAATGTCAGATGTCATGGCGGTGGAGTTGATGGTAAGGTGTTAGTCGCAAATTATATGGTGTCGTTCTTGTACAGCTAACTGCCCACTCCGTGCGAATGCCGAGCATGGGTACGGTGTTGTACATCAATGTCAGTTGGGGGCATTGAGTCGGGGTCCCATGAATTGACAAGTTGACGTGTATGCGACACCTTCAGCAGGGCATCCATCCCATTGATGGTAAACATGGATGTCATCCAATGAAGCGGATTGTTCGTTGCAACGTGTTCTTCGTAGGTTGTCCCTTGGAGGATCCTGATGGGACATGTTGGATGGCATTCGATGAAACTGTGTGCCAGGAGACGTCGTGTGGAGGCACACTGGTCCCATTGCAGTATGTCCCCGATTGCAGCCACAAACGCCATGCCCCCATTCACTGAACAGATCCTGTCGTGGTCGTCCAGGGGTGCAAACAAGTGTACCAAGTCCGCCTTTGTACATGCCGGGTTGGAGAGACATAAATCCACAGGCCAGTAGAACGGACACCTCCGACAGTAGAAGACGGGGATGACGCAGCTGAACATTGCAACGCGTTAAGTTACTCCGTAACTTACATTCAACATTGCCAGATTTGTACAGCCCACTATCTGTAGCAAGCTGTCACTGTACAACTTGATCTGTCCGGCGTAGTTGAGGTTCACTGGTGCAACAGCCATATTGCTACGTGGTGTTGTGATGGCGTGCTCCGGATGCCTGAGCAGTCAGCAGAGTGCAGCCTCCGACGATGCTGGGAATTCTGGTATGGATGTACGGAGGCAGGACTTGGGGTATGGCTTGTGCGAAGGACACAGTCCCTCATCCCACATGCTTCTATGCATAGTCAAGGCCAGTGGTGTCTGTCTTTTTCCGGATTACTTGCATTTGGTCCACATGTAGGAGTGGTATCGTTGTATATTGTGGTGTTATCTGTCTTTCATGTTGTGCGCTATCTGCCAGTGGACGTTTTACTCAGCTTGGCTATGTTTAGCATCTTATTGGTACAATGGCTCCATTCTCCTGCATGATTTTTTGCACTGTTATTTCGGAGTAGGAATGGAAGGCCATTCAGTGCTATCTGCTCTCCCGTGTGTGGGAGGGACACTCCGTTGGCGCTGTACGTTCCGGCTTCTGTGTGGGTGTGGCATTGGGCACACCTGTTCTCAGGCAGCATGATTTTCCTATTTTGCACATTGCATGTGTTGTTGTTGCGAGCAGGATGGGATAGGTATTTCTTGTTGAGACTGGCGTGCCTTTTTCGGACATTGTCGAGATTGTGCGCTGTTATGTAGCAGCCGCCGTGTGCTTCTCCATGTTTTCCACACAAGGGTGTGTCCTATTTTTCCATCACATTACTCCCCTGTTCGGGACACTTGTGTGACGTCACGTTGACAACTGTGAGTTGTCGGTTGGGGTCATGGGTGATGCAGGGAGGCCACGCGACATGTGCCTTCAGGGTGGTGCTGGTGTGTGTGGTGTGTAGTTGTGACTCTGTGGTGTTTGTGTGCAGTCCATGCGTGGCGCTGTCGTTGGCCTCTGCATTGTGCGCATGTGTACCTGCGTCATCGCCGCTACGCTGCTGTGCCGTGACGGGGACGTCTCTTCCTGGTCCCGGGTAGTGGGTGCCCAGGATGTTGCGAGTTGTGTTGTTTTGACAGGTGGGACATGTGTGGATACAGTAGTGGATGTGTCCTGTCCACACAGGGGTGCCTGGGGTGGCCATGTACATTTTTTCCGCCCTTGCATTATGTGCAGTGTTTGCGTGCCCTTGTTGTGTGTCTGCCTACCTGTGTCGTCGTTGCGCGTTCACTCCTAGGTGGTGCATCAGGTAGAGCATGGGGATGGCCTGGAGTGCAGGGTTCATATCTGGGTGGGCCGCCTTTTCGATCCTCGTACTGCACAGTCTGTTTTCCGCCTTGGTTTCTCGTGCGGTGTATCTTTGCCGATGAGGCTGTTTGGTTCTGACATCGTAATTTGTACGCCGGGCGGTACGTCATTTCGTCGGACGGTGTGTCTCCATTGGCTTGCGCCGCTACGTGGCCGGGCGCACTTTGATGGCGGGCGGCGTCGCGGACTTGCGGGCGGGGTTTGCCTGGTTTTTCACATCCTAATTTGGCGGCCGTGCGGCCCGTTGCTGGTGAACGGTAGGTGGCGGTTTTTGCATCCGCCAGCACGGCGGTGCTGCTTTTGCCCAACATCGTAATGGGCCCCTATATTATTAACAACGATATTTAGGATTCGATATTTTTGTACTTACCTGTTTGTAGATAGGAAGTCGATATTCTGTCATTCGATATTTTTACCTCAATATTGTGGCAGGTCGATATTCTTCTCCTCGATATTCTGTCAGTGATCCCTAAATGGGACTGAGATTAGTACTACGATGAAAACATCATATGCTCACGAAGACACCTTGTACATTCTTTATAAAACACATTGACTTTAAACTGCCCGATTACGCATGTATGTGCCAAATGGGAAACATGATGTCTGCCTTGCATGTACCAAGAACTCATGCTTCGACGTTACCATGAGCGATACCACAGTCTCTCTACCATGCCCATCACGCAACTCGAACAGATAAAGTATGCTCTCTACGGGCCCGCGTCAGCGGGGACCGTAGACGGAGCGAGCACAAGTCGTGCAATCTGACATCTTCAGGTATTCAACAGCAACGAACGACCAAGCGGTGGCACCCGCAGGCATTCACTCGCCATCTTCTAACCTTTCCCTCTGTCTATCCCAAACAGCAGGTTATTGAGCCCGCCGGTCCCTCGAGGAAGCCCTATCTGGGAATCGTAAGGGATTTATGAGCTACGTGCCCAATCGCGCGCCTTTAGTTCACAGTAGAAGTTCTCATCACTAAACTAAGTTTGGATGTAATGCGCCTTTCCACTACTCAGAAAGAATGCAATTTTCCTTGAACACTCGTTGCAAATTTATGTTATCACTTTAAGAACACAAAGGGGCTGATTCCGATTCGGGCCGGGAAACGTACCGACCGACTCGGAGCCGGGATTTATTCCGACCGACACGTACCGGTGCAGCCCGACCCGCAAAGTACAATGAAATGCGTGCAAAATCCGACCGACTCGTACGGAACACAACACGAACGACCGAACCGCGCGGAAAACAGCTATCCGGCCGGAAAACCACGCGAATCGAACCGACCGACACGCACCAGGAAGGATCCCGAATGAAACGTACCCGCGAACTCCGAGCCGCGCAGTACGATGCAACGCGTGGAAAACACGACTGAGTCGCACGGAGCTCAAGCCGTACGACCGACACGCATACAAAACAGCGAGCCGAAGCAACCCGATACACCGCGACCGACACGTACACAGCACATAAAACAGCACAAACACAGCGTGAACGAGTTGGAGAAGCTCGCACGAGACAACTGCAGGGTCCGACTCGGTCAGAAGAACGTCTCCTACATGCACAAAAAGTACAAAGGAAAAAACACAAAAAAAAGGGGAAAAACAAGAAATTACAAAGCCAATAAATACTGGGGGGGGGGGACATGGAACAAAGACACACCCACAACTCCACCCATATAAAGGACACACATCCCTACCATGATCCTTTGCAAATTCAACTGACCTGCCAGCACTCAACACCAACAGACAGCAACCACACACACACTCACAGCTCATCCATCACACACGCCACACACCATCAGCACCTCAACAAATAGCACCATCAAATACACCCAGCAAAACCCAGACTCACACACCCTCACTTGCACACCCACACCCACATCACTCACCACCACCACCCATCACCATGCCCCCAAAGAAGAATCCAAAGTTCCTAGATAGTGAATTGGAAGTCCTGGTAGATGAGATCCTCAGGGTAGAGCCACAGCTGTTTGGTACACTGGTCCAACAGACCCCCATGTCGCAGAAAACCAAGATGTGGGAGAGGATCGTCGACAGGGTGAACGCACAATCACCATGTTTGCGCACAAAGGAAGACATCCAGAACAGGTGGTATGACGTGCGCAGGAGGGTCAGGGACCTACTGAAGAAGGACTACATCTTGAGCCAACACACCGGCAGTGGCCCTCCTGCCAAACCAGTATACCTCAGGCCCTGGGAGGAGAAGGTGCGGGCCATCCTACCACCAGTGAGCGTATATGGACTAGAAAACATCCCAGAGCCTGGTGAGTACACAACAAATGTACACAATATTGTGCGACAATACACACACATCACTGTCAAGGGGATAGTCAAACCATGCACCCTTAGCAAATACACACCAACCAAAAGATAATTGTTGGACTTGGCCCTTTTTCCCTGAATTTTTCGCTTTTGTGGGAATAAACATGTCATGTTGATGAATCTGAAATGCAAATGTTAAATACTGCGCAATGGTGTACGCAGGTTTATTTTGACCACTGTGTAAATGTTACTTTCAAAATGGACGCCATTCCTGGCTGCACATGTGCCGCCTGTCTGAGGTGAGTTGGCGGTCTAGCTATCTGCTTCCCACCCCCAGCTTTTGGAGGGAAGCCTGGCACCCAGGGTGCTCTACACCTCCCCCTAAACCAGTTGGGACCGGTTCCCCAGGGAACCTTCCAGAAGCTTCCAGCCCTTTCTGGTAGGTGGGGTGAGGGGGGCTGTGCCTCCATGTGCTCAGACTGAGCGTGGACCTGAATGAGAGGGGACACTCTGCCAGGAGGTACCGCCACATTGGGCCTGTGTGCTGGCCCCTGTGCCCATCTGCACCTCTCCGCTGTCCACAGGGCCAGTGAGAGCCCTTTACTGGAGTGAAGACTGCTGTGTCAGGAGGAGTGCCACTTTATGGGAGATGACTGCTTCTAGGAGCTGCTGTCCTGTTCTGATGAGTACCCACTGCCTGCTGATCTTGCCCAGTATTGCCTGCCTGCTCTCCTGCCGTCCTAAGCCAGCACCTGGTGAGCACTATATCTTACTGCCAGCTGCCTGCTGCCTAGCACCCTGTGAGCACGTGGTCTGCCCAGGAGAAGAGAGGAGCTGATGCCTGCAGCGCTGTGCTGCTAAAGCGCTATAACTGTGCCACAGGGGAAGAGGAGCGCTGCAACTTTATTTTGTGGGACTTAGCGCTACAACCTTATTCCTGCACCAGGAGAGCGCTGCCTCCAGCCCTGCCCAGGAGAAGAAGGTGCGTGGGTCCTGCAGCGCTGGGCTGCCGGAGTGCCATATTTGCATTGACTGTGCTCTGCTTGCTGAGAGAGCGCTATAACTGTGCCCAGCAGAAGAGGAGCGCTACATTTGAAGTGACTGACCATCCCTGCCTGCTGGCTAGTGCCTGGAGAAGAAGAGCGCTTTATCTTATTGCCCAGGAGGTAAGGAGCTGACATCTGCAGCGCTGTGCTGCGAGAGCGCTATATTTCCAGTGACTGTGCCTTCCTGCCTGCTCCCTAGCGCCTCGGGAGGGCTATATTTCATTGCCAGTGAAGGGGAGCGCTGCCACTTTATGGTGTGGGACCTAGCGCTTTGTGGGCGCTACAACTTAATTTCAGCCCAAGAACTTTCCTGCCGCCTAGCGCCTCGTGAGCGCTATATGTAAATTGCCAAGGAGGAGTCCTGTGGCGGAGGGGGCCCGAGGCACATTGTCGGTGCCTGCCTCTCCACGCTGCTGACGAGGAGAAGGCTCCGCTGAGGGTGAAGCCAGGAGAGGTCCCAGAAGCGGGACCTGTCGGGGCACATTGCCAGTGCCCGGAGACTGCAGAGACATCCAGAGGGGCCCCAGACTGCCGGTGAGTGGGGCTCAGTCATCCTGTGGTTGGGGGGTGTGTCGGGGCACATTGTCGGTGCCCGCCCCCGGTGCCAGTATTCTTTGGAGGGCATTGGTTGTGTTTAGAGTCCCATAGGAGGGGGGCTCCAACGTGCCCAGTACTTGTTTCCTCCCTCCTCTGAACGACAGAGGCATTTTGGGAAATTCTAGAGTCCCAGAAGAGGGGCTCCACCGTGCCAGTGTTCTTGTGGGCAGATTCCTGTTAGAGCCCGGAGTGGGGCTCCCATCGCTGCATTGTTGGCGCCAGTGCTTGTTGGGTTTACCCAGCTACCCTGCAGGACAGGGGCAGCTGCCACGCATTGGGGGCATTGGATTACCCAGAAGGGAAAGAGAGAGGAGTGAGGGACCCTCCTACCCTAGCGCTTTGCGCACCTTTGTTTTCGCTGCCCGTGCAGCCAGCCCTGACTTTGCGGGATATAGGGCTTCTGAGCCCCTGAGAGAGGCCAGTTGGCCTGGGCCCAGTTTCAGAGTGTTGTGCCCCCGATTGGGACGACTGGGGCTTATGCTTGTGAGGCCTAGCGCCTCTTATGATTTATGTACAGGTGATTTATGCTAAGGCTATGCCTGCGCTAAGGGGTCTACGCTAATGCATTTATGCTGGTAATGTTTTCCCCCAAATTGCTAATGTGTTGTTCATGCTTTCATCCTAATGGTGTCGCCTCCATGCCCACATGTTGGTGCCGAATGCTCTTTTCTCATGTTCCAATGCTGTTTATGCTAATGGGTTCTTTCCCCCCTGGTGGTGTTTCTAGGGTGTACATTGCTGAGGTTTATGCCCCGCCTAAGGTGGCCTACCCCTGATGAGAGTGTCTCCTATGTTTCCATGCCTAATTGTTGCCCACAATGTGTTTTTATGCATGTTGAGATGCCTCATGCAAGTTGCTTAATGTTATGCCCACAAGGATCTTGCCTGTAAGTGCGGGTTGTTACACAGTTACTGATGCTCGCACATTTATCCTGTGTACTTGTGATGATTCCGGCAGCGGCCCGATTGGCCCTGCCTTGTAAATAGTCCCCGTGCAAATTGCTACCCAGTGCCGGTTGGCACCATGTAAATGCAACTATGATTACATTCTGACGTGTTTAGTTCACAATACACAAGTTATTTTCACATCACTTGGTGTGGTCTCTTTCTGTAGTGTGCCTGGTGTGTCGCCTGTGAGTGTGCTGTGCAGATGCTTTACACATTTCCTCCGGAGTTTGGCCCGCCCGCTCTGCACCACGCTACCCGGTTCTAACATTGGTGCTCAGCGGTGGGATAGGACTTGTGTTTGCGCAGTACCACAGCGACAACGGGTTGCACTGCAAACTGAGCATTTAAAATACCACAGATTTGGGGATTGTTTTGCTGACTGTATTTCCTCCTGGAAGTGTTGTTTTGGGGAGTGTGTCTCCCTGTTGCACTGTGGAATTGTGTTTCCCTGTTTACTGTATCTGTGTATCTCGCCAAGATGGGGTTACTCTATGATGAGGATGAACTTTGGGAGTACACTGAGAAGGAAGTGATGGATCTCTGCAGAGAAAGAGGGATACCCACAGTAGGCAACATCCGCAGGAAATTGTTCCTCTATGAGGCCCTAAAAAGGGGGGAACCTTTAGAGCGCTGTGGGGACCTGTCAGATTACCCCTCCGCATATCGAAATGGTGGACTAGGTGGAGACCCGGAGGAGGACCTCGAGTGTGAGGAGGACTCTGAGAGTGAGGGTGCCCAGTCCATAACCCTGGAGGGTGGTGACACTGAGGAGGAAGAAGATGACGGGGTGGGGACGCCAGTAGCTAAGGAGGACACCGTAGACAGGGAGTCCCGTGCTGGGTCCAGTCCCGGGGGCACTGCCCCACCCCTTTCCCTGTCCCCAGAAGAGTGGGTGGATAGGAGGGAAGAAAGGGAGCACCAGCTGGCTTTGGAGAGGCTCAGGTTAGAGCACGCCAAGGACTTAGCACAGCTGAGGGTGCAAGAAAAAAGGTTAGAGACCGAAAAGGTCCTAGCACAGGAGAGAATGGCTGAGGCGGAGAGGTCCTTCGCTAGAGAGAGACTAGCTCAGGAGGGTAGGTTGTCCCATGAGAGTGGTTTCAGGAGTCTGGATTCACCAGGGAGGGTGGGATCCAGTGGTGGCAGCGAGAGTGACTCCAGTGTGGGAAGTCCCACTCCCAGAGCCCGGAAGATGGTGCCTGATCCCCAGGAGGAGGGGTGCAGGTTGGAATTTAGGGGCGGCAAGAAACTGTCCCATCAGTCTTGGGGGGAGTATGTGGACGTGTGTTGGACCGCATTGGAGGATTGGATGGTGTGTGGCGCGGTGATCGATTGGGATGGGCTGTTCCATCTGATTATCAGGGAGCACGTGCTCAGGAGTTGTTTTCCCAGGTTGCGCCACCACCTGTTGCAGTGTGGGCTCTCCGACCCCAGGGAGCTTGCACGGGAGGCAGACCTTTGGGTGAGTGCCAGAGAGTCTGAGAGGGCATTGGGGAGTGATCCTGAAGGGAGTGGTGCAGGGATCTTCCAACCCAGCGAGGTGGGAGAGGTGGAGAATAGCCCAGCTAGGTCCCAGGATAGTGAGAGGGTTGTAGGGCCTCACATCCTATCTATAGGAAGGAGTGAGACGGGGAGGTGTCCCGAGGTGCCCCAACCGCAGTCTCAGGGCCTGGAGAGTTCCATAAGGGAACCCCAGGTTGGGAGCCTAGGCTGTCCCGATGGGCCATCCATGGAAGGGGATCCCCCAGTGTCAGGAGAACCCGGGGCATCTATAATCCGAGCTCCAGGGGTTCTGGGGTCTGCTCAGCCACCGGGTTTAGATCCTGGGCTAGGGTGCCAGGTTCAGGGGCTGCCTGACCTGGAGGGAGGGGCACTTGTAATCAGGGTCCCTACCGGTTTGACTTCCAGGGGTACTTCTCCAGGTGGGAGGGTGCGGAACTCTGGAAGGGGGTGCAGAGGGAGGAAGGACTCGCCTCTGGCACTGGCTCAACCACAGGACTTCGATCCTGGGTTGGGAGGCCCGGTTCAGGTATTGCCTGACCTGGCGGGAGGGACGTCTGTAAGCAGTGTCCCCCCGGAGTTGTCTTCCAGGGGTACTACTCCAGTTGGGAGGGTGCAGAACTCTGGGAGGGGGTGCAGAGGGAGGGAGGACTCACCTCTGACACCGGTTCAACCTAAGGGTTTAGACCCTAGGTTGGCGGATCGGATGCAGGGTCACGGCCCTGGACGAGTGAGAGAGTGGTGGTCTGAGGGTGCCCCGCATGGGAGGGGAGTGCGGAACCCCAGAAGGAGAGGTAGGGGGAGGAGAGCCTCACCCCTGACTGCTGGTCAGCCTGAGGGTGCGGACCCCAGGTGGGTGGACCAGTGGCAGTTTGGAACTGCAAGGAGGAGAAGGAGAGCGGCCAATGGGTACTACGGGCCTGGGGCTACTGCCCCCCACTCTGTGAGACAGCAAGGGCCAGAGACATCTGGATGGCCTAGGGGCCGGTCCTGGCCGCAACCGACTAGGGAGCACCAGTGGGGTGGCTTAGTTGGTCCAGGGAGGTTTGAGAGAGGGAACCACCGGGTTCCAGAGTGGTGGAGAACCTGCGGGTGCCCCTGCAGTTGCGGGCCCGCGTCCACGTTTTCTCGCCCCAAGCAGGGAAGCCCATCAAGGCATTGATCGGTCTACCCTGGCTTTTGGCTGGGAGGGGGTTGTGTTGGACTTGGCCCTTTTTCCCTGAATTTTTCGCTTTTGTGGGAATAAATATGTCATGTTGATGAATCTGAAATGCAAATGTTAAATACTTCGCAATGGTGTACGCAGGTTTATTTTGACCACTGTGTAAATGTTACTTTCAAAATGGACGCCATTCCTGGCTGCACATGTGCCGCCTGTCTGAGGTGAGTTGGCGGTCTAGCTGTCTGCTTCCCACCCCCAGCTTTTGGAGGGAAGCCTGGCACCCAGGGTGCTCTACACCTCCCCCTAAACCAGTTGTGACCGGTTCCCCAGGGAACCTTCCAGAAGCTTCCAGCCCTTTCTGGTAGGTGGGGTGAGGGGGGCTGTGCCTCCATGTGCTCAGACTGAGCGTGGACCTGAATGAGAGGGGACACTCTGCCAGGAGGTACCGCCACATTGGGCCTGTGTGCTGGCCCCTGTGCCCATCTGCACCCCTCCGCTGTCCACAGGGCCAGTGAGAGCCCTTTACTGGAGTGAAGACTGCTGTGTCAGGAGGAGTGCCACTTTATGGGAGATGACTGCTTCTAGGAGCTGCTGTCCTGTTCTGATGAGTACCCACTGCCTGCTGATCTTGCCCAGTATTGCCTGCCTGCTCTCCTGCCGTCCTAAGCCAGCACCTGGTGAGCACTATATCTTACTGCCAGCTGCCTGCTGCCTATCACCCTGTGAGCACGTGGTCTGCCCAGGAGAAGAGAGGAGCTGATGCCTGCAGCGCTGTGCTGCTAAAGCGCTATAACTGTGCCACAGGGGAAGAGGAGCGCTGCAACTTTATTTTGTGGGACTTAGCGCTACAACCTTATTCCTGCACCAGGAGAGCGCTGCCTCCAGCCCTGCCCAGGAGAAGAAGGTGCGTGGGTCCTGCAGCGCTGGGCTGCCGGAGTGCCATATTTGCATTGACTGTGCTCTGCTTGCTGAGAGAGCGCTATAACTGTGCCCAGCAGAAGAGGAGCGCTACATTTGAAGTGACTGACCATCCCTGCCTGCTGGCTAGTGCCTGGAGAAGAAGAGCGCTTTATCTTATTGCCCAGGAGGTGAGGAGCTGACATCTGCAGCGCTGTGCTGCGAGAGCGCTATATTTCCAGTGACTGTGCCTTCCTGCCTGCTCCCTAGCGCCTCGGGAGGGCTATATTTCATTGCCAGTGAAGGGGAGCGCTACCACTTTATGGAGTGGGACCTAGCGCTTTGTGGGTGCTACAACTTAATTTCAGCCCAAGAACTTTCCTGCCGCCTAGCGCCTCGTGAGCGCTATATGTAAATTGCCAAGGAGGAGTCCTGCGGCGGAGGGGGCCCGAGGCACATTGTCGGTGCCTGCCTCTCCGCGCTGCTGACGAGGAGAAGGCTCCGCTGAGGGTGAAGCCAGGAGAGGTCCCAGAAGCGGGACCTGTCGGGGCACATTGCCAGTGCCCGGAGACTGCAGAGACATCCAGAGGGGCCCCAGACTGCCGGTGAGTGGGGCTCAGTCATCCTGTGGTTGGGGGGTGTGTCGGGGCACATTGTCGGTGCCAGCCCCCGGTGCCAGTATTCTTTGGAGGGCATTGGTTGTGTTTAGAGTCCCATAGGAGGGGGGCTCCAATGTGCCCAGTACTTGTTTCCTCCCTCAGCTGCACGACAGAGGCATTTTGGGAAATTCTAGAGTCCCAGAAGAGGGGCTCCACCGTGCCAGTGTTCTTGTGGGCAGATTCCTGTTAGAGCCCGGAGTGGGGCTCCCATTGCTGCATTGTTGGCGCCAGTGCTTGTTGAGTTTACCCAGCTACCCCGCAGGACAGGGGGCAGCTGCCACGCATTGGGGGCATTGGATTACCCAGAAGGGAAAGAGAGAGGAGTGAGGGACCCTCCTACCCTAGCGCTTTGCGCACCTTTGTTTTCGCTGCCCGTGCAGCCAGCCCTGACTTTGCGGGATATAGGGCTTCTGAGCCCCTGAGAGAGGCCAGTTGGCCTGGGCCCAGTTTCAGAGTGTTGTGCCCCCGATTGGGACGACTGGGGCTTATGCTTGTGAGGCCTAGCGCCTCTTATGATTTATGTACAGGTGATTTATGCTAAGGCTATGCCTGCGCTAAGGGGTCTACGCTAATGCATTTATGCTGGTAATGTTTTCCCCCAAATTGCTAATGTGTTGTTCATGCTTTCATCCTAATGGTGTCGCCTCCATGCCCACATGTTGGTGCCGAATGCTCTTTTCTCATGTTCCAATGCTGTTTATGCTAATGGGTTCTTTCCCCCCTGGTGGTGTTTCTAGGGTGTACATTGCTGAGGTTTATGCCCCGCCTAAGGTGGCCTACCCCTGATGAGAGTGTCTCCTATGTTTCCATGCCTAATTGTTGCCCACAATGTGTTTTTATGCATGTTGAGATGCCTCATGCAAGTTGCTTAATGTTATGCCCACAAGGATCTTGCCTGTAAGTGCGGGTTGTTACACAGTTACTGATGCTCGCACATTTATCCTGTGTACTTGTGATGATTCCGGCAGCGGCCCGATTGGCCCTGCCTTGTAAATAGTCCCCGTGCAAATTGCTACCCAGTGCCGGTTGGCACCATGTAAATGCAACTGTGATTACATTCTGACGTGTTTAGTTCACAATACACAAGTTATTTTCACATCACTTGGTGTGGTCTCTTTCTGTAGTGTGCCTGGTGTGACGCCTGTGAGTGTGCTGCGCAGATGCTTTACACATTTCCTCCGGAGTTTGGCCCGCCCGCTCTGCCCCACGCTACCCGGTTCTAACAATAATCATCCCAAGATGTGTATGTCAGTCAGATAGACACAACACATGCCATCTCATAGTGATGTATAACTGTGTCATGACATGTACAAACACAACAACAAATACAGCTAGGCAGTGGCACAAATCTAACCAACAAACACAGCCAGATATGTAGCCACCACTACAACACCACCTCACAGGGAAGCCCACTGAAAGGAAGGAATCCTGTGTATGCTGGTCAAGTCAGTGTAGCCAATAGCATCATGGGAGTTGTAGTCACAGATATTGCCCACCCTCACAATGCGCCCATCAACACCACTATGAACCATGCTCACATCACAGGGAGTGGAAAACAACTGACAATATGGCTGACACTGGCTACTGCTGTGGGGAGCACAAGGCCCTGCTGGCAACTGTGCACCAACAAACAGCAGGACACCACTGACTGACATCCTGAGAGCAAACTTGCACTCCCTGCAATTGAAGCACGTTCCATGGTGGGATATCTGGCTGGGTGGGAAGGAGGACTGACAGCACTGACCATAGTTACCAGCAGCTCTACTCACACACACCCCTAACACAAACACCACACAACTCACCTGGGAGAATGCATTGCCTCACACTCTAATCAAATATCCCTCAAAGAACCACAACCCTGGGTTATATTGTGTGAAGCACAGGGACACACATGGAACCTGTAGCCAAACTAACCCCAGGATAACACTGTCAGCCATCTTGTCAGCACAGGCACACTACCCCACAGGGAAGCAGAGTCAAAAGGAAGGAAGCTTGGGCATGCTGGGAAGGGGGGTGGAGGCAATAGCATGATGGGAGTGGTAGTCACAGCCCAACATCCCCCACCCACATGGCCCAGCAAGCTCACACTCAAGCATGCACACCTCACAGGGAGTGAAAAGCCACTTCAAAGATGGCTGACACTGGCGCTCAGTTGTGGGGAGCACATGGCCCTGCTGGGAACTGGGCACCAACCAACAGCAGGACACCACTGTCAGCCATCTTGCCATTGCTGTCACACTCACACACAGTGAAGTCCACTCAAAAGGAAGGAAGTATGGGCATGCTGGGAAGGGCGGTGGAGGCAATAGCATGATGGGAGTGGCAGTCACAGATATTGGTCACCCTCACAACTGTCCCATCAACACCACCCTGAACCATGCGCACATCACAGGCAGTGAAAAGCCACTTCAAAGATGTCTGACAATGGTGCTCTGATATGGGGATCACAAGGCCATGCTGGGAACTGGGCACCAACAAACAGCAGGACACCACTGTCAGCCATCTTGCCATTGCTGTCACAACCACACACAGTGAAGTCCACTCAAAAGGAAGGAAGTATGGGCATGCTGGGAAGGGGGGTGGAGGCAATAGCATGATGGGAGTGGTAGTCACAGATATTAGTCACCCTCACAACTGTCCCATCAACACCACCCTGAACCATGCGCACATCACAGGGAGTGGAAAAGAACTGACAAGATGGCTGACACTGGGTACTGCTGTGGGGAGCACAAGGCCCTGCTGGGAACTGTGCACCAACCAACAGCAGGACACCACTGACTGACATCCTGAAAGCCAACTTGCACTCCCTGCAATGGAAGCACGTTCCATGGTGGGATATCTGGCTGGGTGGGAAGGAGGACTGACAGCACTGACCATAGTTACCAGCTGCTTTTCTCACACACACCCTTAACACAAACTCCACACAACTCACTTGGGAGAATGCATTGCCTCACACTCTAATTAAATATCCCACAAAGAACCACCACCCTGGGTTATGCTGTGTGAAGCACAGGGACACACATGGGACTTGTAGCCAAACTAACGCCAGGACAACACTGTCAGCCATCTTGTCAGCACAGGCACACTACCCCACAGGGAAGCAGAGTCAAAAGGAAGGAAGCATGGGCATGCTGGGAAGGGGGGTGGAGGCAATAGCATGATGGGAGTGGTAGTCACAGCCCAACATCCCCCACCCACATGGCCCAGCAAGCTCACACTAAAGCATGCACACCTCACAGGGAGTGAAAAGCCACTTCAAAGATGTCTGACACTGGTGCTCAGTTGTGGGGAGCACATGGCCCTGCTGGGAACTGGGCACCAACCAACAGCAGGACACCACTGTCAGTCATCTTGCCATTGCTGTCACACAGTGAAGTCCACTCAAAAGGAAGGAAGTATGGGCATGCTGGGAAGGGCGGTGGAGGCAATAGCATGATGGGAGTGGCAGTCACAGATATTGGTCACCCTCACAACTGTCCCATCAACACCACCCTGAACCATGCGCACATCACAGGCAGTGAAAAGCCACTTCAAAGATGTCTGACAATGGTGCTCTGTTGTGGGGAGCACAAGGACCTGCTGGGAACTGTGCACCAACCAACAGCAGGACACCACTGACTGACATCCTGAGAGTCAACCTGAACCCACTGCAAGGGTGGCATGCTTCATGGTGGGATAACTGGGCTGGGGGAGAAGGAGGGCCGGATGTCCACCAAATACAACCAATGCAGGCCATGTACACACCCCAACATTCATATTGAAATGCTCAAAGTATGCAGGACAATGTGCTACACCAATATCAACCTCTGACTGTGACAACTTAGGACAATGCAATGTACAGGCCCGCATCCAGAGGTACAGTCACAACTGTCAGGTGTGTGAACCATTGATGCCTGCAGAAACATAACATACATTGTGTGTTTCTCCCAAAAACAGGTGATGATGGGGACACAGCAGCAGACGCTGAGGAGTCCCTGTCCCAGGCTCCAGGGGAAACGGAGCTCACTGGTGTGGAACAGCCTCTGCCCTCCTCGGATGACGAAGACCTACCTAGCACCTCCGGAGCGAGTCATCATGCAGCACCAGCAGGACCACCAGCTGCAACCCCTCACCCACCCCTCCAACGACTGACAACACACAAACCAACCCTGCCGACACGGACAGACCAAGGAGCACCACCACCACCAGCAGCACACGGACCCTGGCCCAACGTGGGGCTATGGACACCAACACCAGCAACAACCCCCAAGGGGGCCCAGGGTCACCTGTGCGTGCCACCTCAGGTCCTGCACGTGTCGCCAGGGGTGGTGGGAGGGGTGGTAGACATAGGTCGCTGCTTGCAGAGGGGTCTGGACTGCATGATGACCCACAACTGGTACGCATAGCCGATGCGTACCAGACCAGCACCGGAGAGCTCAGCCAGGTAGTGGGGATCCTCAGGGACATACGACAGCAGCAGGCTGCCCATCATGCCCGCTTGGACTCCCACATGTCCCGCATGGAGTCCAAGTGGGACAGACTGCAAGAAATGACGGCGGTGCATAGGGACATATTACAATGCCTCCGCCAGATGAGCAGCAACATGTCAACGCCTCCCTGTGTGCCCACAACATCTGGTGCTGAAACAACTGCAACTGCCACAGGGAGGGAGGATGACTCTGGCGGAGAGTCCCCTGCACCGCAGCAGCCTGCACTTGAGGGTCCCCCCCCAAAGAAGAGGGGTCGTCCGAGGAAGGGCAACTGAGAGGCCGATGGCCATGCACAACCCCCAGGAAGCCAACACCTGTTCTGGAGAATCACCTTTGTGCGCAAACTGTTCACCCTGTTGAATGCAACACAACTCCCCCACATGACATGGGGAGTACAAGTTGGACCAATGTATCAGATGACTGTGGACTTTACTCAGGACATATCTGCTACCAGGTCTTCTAAATCATCTAGGAACTTTGGATTACAATCACAATGTACAGCACCCACCATCCTGTGCACTATACTCACACATGTATGACAATAAACACACTAATACACCATACTTGCCTCTGTTGTGATTCCGACGTGGTTTCTGTCATGGAGATGATGACCTGCGAAATTACACTGTGCATGCTAACTGCTACAGCAAGTACAACACAGGCATGTGAGTCATGGCGACGTGACACATATGAGGGAGACACACCACCAGGGCTACACAACATATACACACCAAGGCCATCTGACTCATCGCCTACACTGATGTTGCCAGGAAATACGGTGCAATGCACAGACATAACACCTATTCACAGTCTTTGTTAACTAGCCCACTGGTGCAGTAAGCAAATGTCAGTCAGATGTGTGACCACAGACAACGCACATCACAAAGTGAAGCACAGGTTTATTACACATTTGCAACATGTTGTAACCACAACAGATGCAAGGTAATCCCACCTGGCAGTGGGCACACAGTCAACAAGTGTAGAAGGAAGGAAGTCCATGGGTGTGGCGCACATCACCTGTAGAGACACGACAGCTACCACCCTGGAAGTTTAATCACGGTGTCGGGGGATCACAGTTGACCAAACAACTCTGAAAGTACCCTGTGAAGGACAGAAATGACACACAGTCAAAAGCACTGAAGAACAGGATAGAACTGCAATATTCATGCCCAATACGTGTCACAAGATACCCACCCAGAACCAAGTTAGCATGTCAACACTGTTGGGGAGTACAGACTACCTGTAAGGACACATCGCTACACGCATACAGTCATGTAGCACATGGCCACACTCAAACAGCACCAGAGCACCACCAACACATAAACTCACATCATTGACATGACATCTCCGGATACTCACATTCAGCTGAAGAAGTTGGTGATGAGCTGTGTGCGGACATCACCCTCATCATCATCATCATCACTGGCATCGTGGTCCAGGCCAGGATCCTCCACAGGTGGCGGATGTTGGTCATCGTCATCCAGGATGAGAGGCAACTCCTTCCGCACAGCCAGGTTGTGTAGCATGCAGCAGACGATGACAATCTTGCACACCTTTGCTGGGGCATATGGGAGGGCCCCTCCTGTCTTGTCCAGGCAGCGGAAGCGGCTCTTCAGGAGACCAAATGTCCGCTCAATCACTCTCCTGGTCCGACCATGTGCCTCATTGTAGCGCATCTGGGCTGGTGTCACAGGGTTCCTGAGGGGCGTCAGCAACCATGGCATGTTGGGGTATCCAGAGTCACCTACATACGGACACTTGCACATTTTTTTTTTAAATTTTTCAAAAACCTTTATTAAGGTACCAATATTCAGACACAACACATCGTGCTACATGGCAACTCAAACGAACACAGTATAGACCAAGTCAAGCATTAGAGGATAATTCAACTGCACCTTGCAAAGAGCATGAATATGTTAAAACTTAAATCACAACGTTTGGACACAGAGGACACTCGCCTCGTGAGGTCAGCAGCCCTCAGTTATAACAGCAATGATAAGCCACCTGATATGGGGCGGTCAAGGAGGAGGAGGGGAGCAGTCACCGGCCAACACCGGCAGCCGCTGCGGCACAGGGCCGGCAGGGAGCGCGGGAGAGGCAGCGCCGCTGGGGGGGTACGTGAGTGGAGATAAGTAATAAGAGGGCCCCAAATATCCACTGGACGGGACCTAGCGGGCAGTAAGTCCCAAAACTCTGATAACAGAGTTTGACACCGAGAGGCGTCCTCCAGCCAACCCTCAGCCTTAGGAGCAGGTCTGCGACCCCAGCACATCGCCACCCTGCGCCTGGCCAGGACTAGTAGCATTGCAATCAGGCGTCGAGAAACATCCGGGCAGAATTTCACAAAGCCAAGCAAGCACAGGGGGGGATCTGGGTGCACCGCAGCACCAGTAATGTCTGAAACAATAGAGCACACTGCCAGCCAGAATTCGGAGACCTTAGGGCATAACCACGCTAAATGAGCGAAGTCCGCAGCGGGGGCCGCACAACGCATGCAAGTGTCAGTTGGACTGAGCCCTAGTTTGTGTAGCTGAGCAGGGGTGCGGTATAGCCTGTGTAGAAACTTAAAATGTATCAGACGAAGCCTATAATTTGGCGACAGCTTCTTCGTCTGGTTACAGCAGTACAGCCAGTCCGCCTGCGCAATGTCCATACCCAGATCCGCGCCCCAAGCCCCACGCGCACGATCTGTAGAAATAGAGGTGGATGTTAGAGTAAACGCATACAATTTGGTGACTAGTTTATGTGGGGACAGGGATGTATACATAAAGTCAAGGGCCTGCATGGTAGGTGGGGGCTGAGGAAATGTGGAGTGTAGTTTCCGATAAATAGCACGGAGCTGATAATACAGAAGCGTATCCAGCGGGCCTGAGGAGGCAGGAGGGGAGTAAAAAGTATTGCCAGGCTAGAGATCCGCAACTGTCCGCAATCCCAAGCGCGTCGCATGTTTAGACATGCCAGAAGGCTGAAGCGGGGGAAAGTCAGGGTGGTTCACTAGTGGCACTGCATTGGCAGAGAGTAGGGGGAGATTGGATATTCGGCGAAGACCGGACCAAGCCCAGCGCAAGGCCTCGACCGTGTCCACCTCTGCCCGCGGACGCACCGCCGGCGCAAACAGAGCCATGGACAAAGGCCAAGGGGAAGCAATATCCGTCTCGACGGCAACGTGGGGTTGATAAGGGGTGGGATGAATCCAGAAGTGGAGAAAGCTGGCCTGCGCGCACAGGGCATAGATCTTGAAATCAGGAGCGCCCATCCCCCCGACAGACATAGGGAGAGTAAGGATATCATATGCCACTCTTGGCTGTTTACCTGCCCAGACGAGCGAAATGATGAGGGAGCGCAATTTGCGGAAGAATTGAGTAGTAAGAGGGATCGGAACGTTCAAGAACAGATAGAGAAATTTCGGCAGAACCACCATCTTGGCTACCGCGATCAGGCCTGCCAGGGATAGCGGAAGCCGGCTCCAGGTCGGGATCCTTGATTCCAACCAATCAACTGCGCGCCCGAAGTTAGATCTCCATAATTTGTCCAGATCCCTCTTAACCAGATGCCTAGATAGCGCGTGGGGCCAGAAGCCCACATAAACGGAAAGTCGGGAGTGAAAGGCATAGTGGCATCGGTCAAGGGAAATAACACCGACTTGCTCCAATTTACTTGAATTCCGGAAAGTCCACCAAAACGTATGATTTCCCGAACGAGGGGGCTAAGGTTTTCCTGAGGGTTACGGACGTATAAGGTAACGTCGTCCGCATACATGGATACGAGGAGGGAACGGGCGGAGAAACCTATTCCCCTGTGAGTGTGGTGCTGACGGAGCCTGGCGGCCAGGGGCTCCATCGCAATGGCAAAAAGCATTGGCGATAGTGGGCATCCCTGCCGAGTGCCCCGATTGATACTAATAGGGCCAGAGACCTGGCCATTAATGCGAAGACGCGCCGATGGGTTGGTGTAAAGGAGCATGATCTTGCGTATGAACATCTCGCTGAAGCCCATGCGTGGCAAGAGGTAGAAGAGGAAGGGCCATTCTAGTGTGTCAAACGCTTTTGTGGCGTCCAGCAAAGCCGCCACCACAGGGAGGCCGGGATTAATTTGGTGGAGAACTGAAAAAATTGTGCGGAGATTGTGCGAGGTAGCTCTACCCGGAATAAAGCCAGATTGATCCGGAAGAGCAATGAGAGGCATGAGCAACAGAAGTCGTGAGGCGATCAATTTGGCAAAAAATTTATTATCAATATTTATTAAAGAGAGGGGGCGGTAGGAATCGCGACGGTCAGCCGGCTTGTCGGGTTTGAGAAGCAGCGTTATCATGGCTTCACGGAGAGACTGGGGGAAAGAACCAGTGTCGAAGGATTCATTATACATGGCCGCCAAATGTGGTACCAGGAGGTCTGCATACGTTTTATAAAATGAGGCAGGTAGGCCATCAAGGCCAGGGGCCTTTTCGCCGGGAAGGCTGCTGATGGCGGCAAGTATCTCCTCCCTGGTGAATGGTTCATCCAGGAATTCCCTATGGTAGTCTTCAAGTCAGACCAACGAGAGAGACTCAAAATATTGATCGAAATCCTCCCGAGATGGGGAGGTACCAGCAGAATATAACTTGGAGTAAAAGTCAAGGAAGCAAGTCTTAATCTCCTCAGAGGAGATGGTTCTAGATGAACGCCCATCACTAAGAGCCGTGACGTAGGAGGCAGCGCGCGGAGGGCGAAGGAGATTGGCTAAAGTACGTCCCGGACGGTCACCTTCACCGAAACGACGGGCCCGACCCTCCCTACCCAAAAAGGAGAGCTCGCGGTTCACCTCCTCAGAAAATTCCATGTGCTTTTGACGTATTCGGGCTAGCGTATCAGAACTAGGGTGCGCCGCTTGAGCGGCATCCAGATCCTTTATGTCCGTCTCGAGCTTGGATAATGTGGAGCGGATGGAACGAAGAACACCAGCCTGCTTGGAAATACATTCACCCCGTATGACTGCCTTGAAACCCTCCCAGAGGATGGACGCGGAGTCTACGGATCCAGTGTTTAAGTCGAAGTAATTGGTGATGGCGGTTAGAATGTCCGCACAAAAGACAGTGTTCCGGAGGGCGTTTGGGGGGAGACGCCACGCAAACGCCCGTTGCGGGGAGTGGGGAAGACGGATGCAGAGCCGGACCGGCGCGTGGTCGGAAAAGGTACGCGGCGTCAATGAGCCAGGTCAGGACGTCCGGAGAGGTCAACCAGAAATCAATGCGTGACCAACAGCCCCTCGCACTGGTGACACAGGTGCCCTCACGGGCATCCGGCCGAAGGTGTCGCCAGGCGTCGTACAGAGAGTTGTCCGTTTGAATAGACAAAAGAGCCGAAGTAGCGCGCGGGTGAGACATGTACGAACCAGACCGGTCAAGTGACGCCGATAGGGTGACGTTGAAATCCCCTCCCCCAGACAATAGCCGCAGGGCCACAAGCGGAGATGAGGTGCCACACATGCTTGAAAAAATCCGGGTCGTCCGAATTGGGGCCGTATACAGCAGCGATCGTAACGGACTGTGCCAGCAGCGAACCATGAAGAATTACATACCGGCCTTCGGGGTCGACTTGTACCTGCACAGTGTGCCAGGGAAGACCCCTGCGAATTAAAATAGAAACCCCCCTTGCGTATGAAGAGTAGGTAGAAGAGTGTGATTCCCCCCAGTACCGTGCCTGGATTCTAGTGAGGGAGCTTGGCATCAGGTGTGTCTCCTGTAGGAGGCAAATGTCGACTTTGTGTCGTTGTAAGTGGGAGTGGATCAATCTGGCCTTGCGGTGATCGTTCAGACCCCGGACATTCCAGGTCCAGCAAACAGTGTCAGTCATGAGGAGGTGGTCCCAAGCGTAGCAAGATGCAGGATAGATGGGGGGAGCCGCAGGCAGGTGCAGTGAGTACATCAGGGGGAACCCCCAAAAGGGCAATTCGGGGGGGGTGCGCGGGCTTCAGACTGACAGACGTGGCGCTGAGGTGCTGAGCGCGTCGGAGAGCAGAGGCAGCACCCCGTGTACCCCGACCCGGTAAGTGCAACAAGCAAGCAGGGGGAGAGATTAGAAGAGCAGCGCAAACATAGAATGTGTGTAAGAGTAGACTTAAGTCAAGACGAGGCATGAAGCACAATACAGTGTCGTGATCAAGGCTTGTGAAGACAAAACTCAACAGACATACAGTGGCAAAATAAAGCCACCACCCCAATATAGGAGCCAACAACCCCAAGAAGAACCCCCCCACCCCATCCCATCCCAACCAACCCAGGCAAAGAGTACCCCCCGACCCCACACCCACTCCAACCCCCTAAATAGGCTGAGCAACCCGCCCGCCCCACCCCAGGGACCCACAACTGGGAGAGGGAAGAACGTTTGGAGAAAAGGGAATCATCCCGTAGGGGCATGGCAGGGCTAGGCGAACACCCCCGCTCGGAAGCAGGGTGGCCAAGCTTGGGTTATTTCAGGAATCATTCAGGAAAAAACAAACAATTAGTAAGATAATAAAGTCTGCACAGTCAATCATTGTCACCAAGACGGTCAGCGCCATCAAGCTGAGATCTAGAAGGGGAGGAGCGGGCCTCCTTGTCCAGTTTCTTGGCGAATGCCAGGGCCGCTCCCGGATCCGGAAAAACAAGTGTCTTGGCGCCCTGTCGGACTCTCAGTTTCGCTGGGTAGGCCAGGGAGTATGAGACCTCATGCTTCTGCAGGATGCGCTTGGTGGGGAGGAATTCTCTCTGGGCAGCTTGAACAGTGAGGGTATAGTCCGGATAGAAGGAGAGTGTGTTACCCTGGTGGTTGATGGTGCCCTTGTCTCGTGCAGCATGAAGTATGGCGTCTCTGTCCCTGTAATTCAGGAGTTTGGCGATGATGGGGCGTGGAGGAAGCCCGGGATCAGGACGCGGACCCAGAGACCGGTGTGCCCGCTCGACAATGAACACCGGGGAGAGGACGTCACCGAAGAGGTCCTTGATTAGTTGCTCCACAAAGTCCTCCATCCTTGAAATGTTGGTTGGACTCCGGAAGTCCCGTGATGCGGAGGTTGCTCCTGCGGGAGCGGGCCTCCAAATCCTCGTTCTTCTCCCGGATGACCGCTAGGATCTTGTCCATCTGGAGTAATTTCTGGCGGTCCTGGGTGGCGGCATCCTCGGCGTCTGACACTCTGGACTCAACGTGGAGCAACCGATTGTCATGGGAGTCAACGCGGGCCTTTACTGTGTCCAGACGGGCAGAGAGTTGATCCAGCTGAGTCGCGATGCCAGTCACTGTAGATTTAACGTCCAGCATGATTGCCTTGAGGTCGTCCTCCCGACTCGGGGGGGCGTCCATAGTGGCGGCAGAGCCGGCACCCTCGGATCCAGCACCGTCCTGTCTGGAGGACCGTCGTGGCTCGAATGCAATCCTGGGCTGCTTCGGATCCGGCTCTTCAGGAGACCAAATGTCCGCTCAATCACTCTCCTGGTCCGACCATGTGCCTCATTGTAGCGCATCTGGGCTGGTGTCACAGGGTTCCTGAGGGGCGTCAGCAACCACGGCATGTTGGGGTATCCGGTGTCACCTACATATGGACAATTGCACATTAGCTGAGTTGGAAAAGAGGGTGGAATACTACATTGCAGAACACACACAATGGTACAAAGTCAGTACACACCGACAAGCCAGGCACGCTGGTTCCGCATCTGTGACATCATCCTCGGGATGCGACTATTCCTCATCACGTAGGCATCGTGTGCAGAACCGGGGAAATGGGCACACACGTGTGAGATGCCCATATCTGCAAGACATACCACCAGTGCATTGACCGAATGGTAATGTTTGCGGTTCCTGTATGCCTGCTCATGTGCCTGTGGTGGTACCAAAGCCACATGTGTCCCATCAATGGAGCCAATGACATGCGGCATCCTCCCCAGGGCATAGAAGTCACTCTTGATGTCAGTGAGTTGTTGAAGTTTAGGGAAATAGATGTACTGGTTCAGGTATCTCAACATAGCCTCCAAAACATCGCGTAGCACACGGCTGAACATGGTCTGTGACATCCCACCAGCAGACACCACAGTGTGTTGAAAGGTACCGGTGGCAAAGAAGTGTAGGGCTGCCATCACTTTCACCTTGGGGGTCAGCGCTGTGGGGTATGTCCGGCCAGGTTGCAAATGTGGGGCCAAGCGCACCGTCAATTCCTCAATCAGCGGCCTGGTGAAGCGGTACCGTCGGATGCAGTCCCGTTCCACCATAGATGCAAGGTCAGGGAATGGTCTATGGACAGCTGGTGCCCTGCAGTGCATAGGTGGAGAAAGATACATTGTCAGTCACCCCACATATGTGGCATTGACCATACACAATATCACGTGATACATCATTGTGAGACACAAGTACATGATATGTGCTGTACCGTAAGGACATGTATGGCACCTACATGGCCAACATCTAACGTCACAGTTCAACAAGTGTCGGCAACAAGTCCCACGTTGTGCCATGGGATATCATTAGGCTGTGTCACTGTTCCCATGTACTGCTGTCACGTTCCAAACACACACCACAGTGACATGTGAGGACAGATGTGCCCCAGGCATCACAGCTCATTGACAGGTAGATTCCCAGGGACCCTGTATTGCCACATGGAAACTGGCATGACATGGTGCAACATGAATACACCACAGCAAAACAACTATGAGCCCCACAGCTAGTGGTCCCTTCTGCCTCGGCAGGACAGACATGGACGTCTGTGACACACACATGCACAACATCAAAGTCCATGCACGAACAACGTGGATGTGGAGACTGTCCCCCAGTGTGCACATGGAACCAGAGACATTGTAAACACAACATGCACACAGACTGTGGAGGGCCATCACTATCGTTGCAATGGGTCAGCCTGTGACGTACATACCGTCCCACATGGGACTCAGGGGAATGTGACATGACATACACAACCTGGAAATGTGACTATGCCACATGCTCTGAACTGAACAGTTGCACATCACAGTGGTCATGTGCACAACACACAGAGCATTCTGTCCCCATGAACACGTGCTCAGCCTGGGAGTGGCTGCCCCCAAGTGCCACCCCTAAAACCACATGTTGACCCCCATACACGGAAAAGGTAATGCAGCCTTACATGCCTCAGGATACAGTGTGGACAGCCTGTGCTGTTGTAGGTGTGCCCCTGAGTCCCTGGAACGTAAATGTGGCTGGCATACGTTCATCTGTGACAGGCATGGTGACATATGCCAGTGACATGTACAGGGACGCGTTGTACAGCAATGGACCGATCGGTGTGCACGCATTGGCCATTGCATACAATGTGAGCGGGTACGTGTTGTACAGCAATGGACCGATCGGTGCGCACGCATTGGCCATTGCATACAATGTGAGCGGGTACATGTTGTACAGCAATGGACCGATCGGTGCGCACGCATTGGCCATTGCATACAACGTGAGCGGGTACGCGTTGTCATCCGATGTAGGCGTTGTACAGCAATGGACCGATCGGTGCGAAACGCATTGGCCATTGCATACAATGTGAGCGGGTACGCGTTGTCATCCGATGTACGCGTTGTACAGCAATGGACCGATCGGGGCGCACGCATTGGCCATTGCATACAATGTGAGCGGGTACGCGTTGTCATCCGATGTATGCGTTGTACAGCAATGGACCGATCGGTGCGCACGCATTGGCCATTGCATACAATGTGAACGGGTACGCGTTGTCATCCGATGTACGCGTTGTACAGCAATGGACCGATCGGTGCGCACGCATTGGCCATTGCATACAATGTGAGCGGGTACGCGTTGTACAGCAATGGACCGATCGGTGCGCACGCATTGGCCATTGCATACAATGTGAGCGGGTACGCGTTGTATTCGCAATACGCGTTGTACAGCAATGGACCGATCGGTGCGCACCCATTGGCTATGGCCTGGCCTGGCAACGGACGCGTTTTCAAATCTTGAATGAGTCTGATGCTGTAAATTCAGTTGGTCACCCACAACAATGTTGCAAATTCATGGGTGTCATGAAGTTGAACTTTTGAAGGATGCTGTGGGCGTGTGTAAGTGGTGCAATTCCATGGATTGGCCAGATTCAGAAGATGCAAACGACTTGGACCTATCACTTTGGACACATGGGACAGTATCTGCCTCTGCAGCACACATATAATGCTGGCTGTTCCCCTGAGAGCTCACTTGCCTGCACTACATGCTCCAGGACGACATCTGCCACCACCACTGCTGCTGTATCTGCACCCTCTGGATCCTGCAATGGCACGTACTGTGGAGAGAGCCCCAGCCTTCAGCACTGAGGAGAACCAGGCCCTGCTGGACAGCCTCCTTCCACAGTACAGCAAGCTGTATGGGAAAGCAGGGGAGCAGGTGAGTGTGCTGTCCACTGCCTTACTAAATGTGCATGTTGTCTGACTAGCAAGACTTACAGTCTGCACACCACTGGCTAGCAGGCTCACTGAGTAGTTGTCACCCCCCATAGTGTGTAGTTACATGCACTGAACAGGTATAGTGCAGTGACAGTGCATTTAAACAAGGTTTTACTTCCCAGGCAATGATACCATGTAGTAACTGCTGGCAAACTGTCCATAGCCATCGTTGTACTGCCTGTGTTCATCATGTGCCCCTGTGATTGAGACATGTATATCCAACTGTGTAATGCACGGATATGTTGAATGTGTAGTAATGGCATTTTCACTTTGTCATCCTCACAGGTTGATGCCCACCAGAAGCAGCAGATATGGCTGACCATCGTCCGGGCAGTGAGATCCGTGGGGGTCTACAAGCGCCGGATCCGCAACTGCCAGAAGAGGTGGCAGGACCTTCGGGGCTGGACCCGGAGGATCGCACGGGTCCAGCTGAAGCTGTCGCCTCCTCGCAGGAGGGGCGGACACCGGACCCTGACCCCCACATGCTCAGGATCCTGGCGGTGGTCTTCCCTGATCTGGATGGGCAGCTGAAGGCCAGAGAGCAGCAAGGAGGGGGTGAGTCCATGACTGCATTGTGAACTTTGTCTGCCATGCTATATGCCCTCCTCTGGCCTGGTTAAACTTCCACAGTACATCAGTCATGTGGTCCAGGACCCATGTCCCTCAATTGTGCACTGCCCACTCCTCATCTGATACCCAGGTGTGGCCCTTAAAGTCAGGGAATTGTGTCACTTGGGTACTGTGTCCTTGCATTTTGCTTAGCTCAAGGTGGGGGACAGCATTTGTTCCCCTAACTCTGTGGTGGGCATCATGGGTGGGTCCATTGCTTACACAATGCCTGTGTTCTGACATGTAATCTGCGTGTTACTTTGATATGTGTTCCAATTGCTGAGCTGATCCACCACATGTGCCTGGGGTATCTGGCACACACCCATGCTGCGGGTGGGAACAATGTTTGGGCCCCAGGAGTGTGTATATTACGTGTGTCACACATACTTAGCCACCTGCCTACTGTCCAGGGCTCATCCCTCATTCACGTGGGGCAGGACAGTCATGCCTACTCCAGGCCATACAATACACTCTGTACTCCCACTCCCGTGTATCAGCTGACACGTTGTGCTCAGTGATATGTCCCCTCAGGTGTCTGCCTCTGTGTCAGTGTGCTGTGGCTTCGTTGTCAGGACTACTGGGGTGTTTCTCGGTTGGGGCTCAGCATGCCACCGGAGATGTGACCATAGGAGACGATACTTGTGTGACACATAGGTGTTTGATCACCTGACCGTGCAGACTGGGGTATGCGAATGTGAAGTTCAGGCAGCTGTTTCCCATTCACAGCAGATTGTGAGGTGCTCAGGTTCAGAGGGTTGTGTTACAGGTCTCCCATATGTCCAATTGGTATGACGTGGACAGATAAGGGTTCAGATTATGTGGTGTGTGGGGGATGTACATGTGCACTTGTTCAGCTCCAGGACTTGCATTCCCCATGACCTACTATTGTGACACAGTGCAGATTGTTGTTGTCTGGCTGCCCTGCCCATGTGACAGGAGACAGTGATGTATGACTTATCAGGCATGCCTGTGCCATGGCATGAAACCTCCAATGAGTGATCCTGCAGGGGAGTGACATGTGCTACATGCACACCATTGTGGCAATGACTATCAGGACATGGGTGCACCATGGTGTCTGTCGCTGGTATGACTCTGGTCATCCCTTTATCCGGACACCTGTACTGACTCAGTGGCAAGAGTTGTGATGTGTGCATGTTCACATGCTTCACCGTGTTCTCTGCACTGTCCAACTACTGTGTAGGTGGTGCATGTGTCCACACTGGGGTATTGCCATCCAACAGACACCAGACAGATGGGTGCAAGGCCAGGAGGGATGTGAGTGCCATGGTTGACCATCAGACTGACAATTGGCTTCTCCTACTCTGTTTGGGCACTTTTGGCAATGTTCAACTAAGGATGCCAGGGCTTGCTCTGTAATGTGCTGTACTTACTGTGGTGTGTGCGTTCGGTGCAGGTGACTGATGTCTGTCTGTTTCCCTATTGTTTGCAGATACATCCACAGCCACAGGAGGGGACAGCTCCACGGACCAGGAGGAGCCACAGAGCCAGACTGGGTCAGCAGCCTAGGAGTGGTGGGAGGGACCCAGTGGCACGGAGGGCGAGGGGAGCCACACCGAGGAGTCCTCAGCACCATCCACCTCAGCTGAGGACCACAGCAGCTCAGAGGATGACTCCCTTGTGGAGGCGGGTGTCAGCAGCCACCACACCCCAGCTAGTGTTGCTGTCCCCGCCACCACCACCACCACCACCGCCCTCCCATCGGCTCCCATTCCTGAGGTCCGTGGAGGCTCCCATGTTCGGGAGCGTGTCTCCTTCGGGCCAGGCACTGCACCCCCTGCCCCTGTGTCCCCTGCTGCCCTGAGTGAGGAGTCTGTGTACCTCCTTCGCCAGCTCCATATAGGGCAGACAGCGATGCTGAGTGTCCTCCATGCACACACCACTCTGTTGACTCAGCTGGTGTCGTTCATGGAGGGCATCTCATCGGGCATGTCTGCCCTACAGAGGGGCAATAGGTCCATGGACTCCTCCCTGGTGGCAGCAGTGTCCCTCCTCCGACATACCCTCACCCCTCCTACCTCTGCCCCATCCACACTCCCCAGCACCTTACCTGTCCCAAGCACACACACACCGGCACAGGCACACACCAGCACAGACACAGGCAGCACACAGACACACACACCAAAATCCAGACGCACACGCATGCACATTCAGGGGACTGAAACCACACTCACAGGGGATGGGGCCCAGGCACACACACACGCATCCACGAGCACTGCGCAGTCCTCAGTTACCTCTCCCTCCAAGGCCCCTTCCCTTGCCTCACCTGCAACCCCAAAGACACAGCGGGTCTTCCTCAGTGACCTCGGCCTCTTCCCCTCCGATCCAGCTGATACAGCATTCAGGGGGAAGAGGAAGCCCACCCACACGGAGGGGAGTGCCCCTCGCCCCCGGACACCCTCCCCCAGGCGCAGACCGACTGACGCCCCCACCCGCAAGTCCCCCCGGACAAGGAAGAGCAAGACCCCGCCGCCGCCCTGCAGCTCAAGCACCAAGTCTCCTTCCTCCATCCCTCAGGCCCCCACTCCACAGGTGCCCCCACCACACCCTGCCCCAGGTTCCCCCACCCACAGATACACCATCCCCAAAATGATCCGGCCTTCTCCCCCAGCCACTTGCTCTTCCGGCCCCACACCCCCGCTGCGCATGTCTGTGCCACTGGTGTGGAGACGGTGTCCTCCCCCTCTGTCCTGCCCACCTTACCTGAACCCCATTCTCCTCCCCTGGAGGTAGGCACTGCAGTGGAGTCCACTACCACCCCGTCTGACTTGGGCACTTCAGTGGGGAATCTATCCACTCCATCTGCACGGTCCCCTGCAGTCTTACCGGCACTCACACCATCAGAGTCATGCCCCCGACTTGTGCCGGCACACACCATATCAGACACCTCCACTGAAGTTGTCAGTGGCTCTCCAGCACCCACCACCCCTTCCCTGCCTCCTTCTGGTGAGCCCTGATCATGTCCCTGCGGTGCCTGGCCTGCCCCCCGTATGCCCCTCCGAGGGGATTGTCCCTGGTGTGTTGCAGTGCAGGCATGCGTAGGGTGACATCTGCCACTGTCACCCTGTTTTGACTTTCAGAATGGACTGGCCATTGGCCTTTGTTTCTTTTTTTCTGGACTTTAACTTTTGAAACCACATATGCTGAATAAAGCTACTTTCTGTTCTCTAGTGGTTTTGCTTCTGATGTACATGATGTTGATGATGCTAACCATGCCCTTGCTGCAGTGATGGTGATTTTTGATATCAGGAAAATGAAGTGTTACTGTGCAGGACCCCATGTGGTCCAGGGGGAATGTGTCCTATACTGGTGTGTATCCATGTCATCCTTTGCAGCATATGAGGGTGTCATGTTTTCAATATTTGGCAATGGGATTTCCTACTTACTTTTGCAATATCACATCTGTGGCTTACACCCCTGCACATCTGTTGTGCTTGCCATTGTTCAATTAGTCTACTTCCCTGACTGTGTGGCCATCTCCACTGGACATGCAAATTTGGGCATCAATGGGGAAGGACTCATCTGTGTTGTCAGTGCAACTTGCTATACATGTGTGTTGGATCTGTGCTGATGATTTCGTTGACACTCCCATGACCAGGCTGATATGACGGGAGCCTTCATTTCGTGCTAATTGTTGACTGTGTGACCAAGTGTTCTGCTGACATGATGGAGCCCTACTGAGGCAACATATGGCACAGCTTTCGTCACACAGGAGTGGAGTCCCCTCATGGCAGTGTGTAATCCTGTGACATTGCCTGAGCCCAAGGTGTGTGTTGTGTGAGCATGTCTGTGTGTGTTCACTTCCATTTTGCTGTGCATGCTGGAATCCCTAGTGATGTTCCTGCTTGTGATGCTTGCTGAGTTGACCTATGTTCCCCCAAAGTCTTCTCCCTGGGTTCTCTGTGATGTGGGTGCATGGCACATTACTGGTCATCAGGGTGTCACCCATAGGTGTGTTTGCTGTCAGGGTTGAGTTTGTGGGCAAACGCAGATGGGACACAGTCAGGATTCCCCTTGGCACTTGTTGTTTACACCTGTCATGTAATTTCCAGTTTGTGTTAGCTTTCAGTGATTGTGACACGTTGTGTGTGTGACTGCTGGCACTCCTCAGGGTCAGGGCTGCAATGTTGGTAGTTGTCCATGTGTGTTCTTTGTGGGTGACCTTGGCTTCTTCATTGGTGTGGGACTGTGGCTGGGATCCCATTGGTTGGTGTGGTATTGCCGTCATGTCCATGTACAGCGTAGTGTGCAGTGTGTCAGACATTCAGGAGTCTTGTTGAGTGGCCATGTGTGATGTGTTTCTGCACCTTAGTTCCCACCACCACCCATGGGATTGTCATGGGTGCATGTGCAATGTCACCAGTGCATGTGAGCTTCACTGCTGCACATTGTTGGAGGTCGAGGTGTGTGGTGTTGAGTGTGTGCAGATGAGAGTTGTTGCCCGGCTAGACCCCTGCCTCCATGTTGACCTTTGCTTACTGGCCGTGCTGATTGATTTGTGCTTGTGTAGGTGTGATGGTAGTTTGTTGATCAGGACACATGACTGTGGTTCACAGTGTGAACGACATCTAGCTTTGTCATCACAGTGGGTTTGTCATGCAGCCCAGGGTCACCACATTGTGGGGACCCTGGGGGTAGTGCTGTGGTGTGTCTGTGTCTTGCTGTGTCAGTTGCTGTTCCTACATGCTTGTGTGACATGTGTGATTTGTGCTCCCTCTCATCTAACAATGCCTGATTGCCCACATAGGGGATTTGGATCCATGAGTTACTTTTGTGTGGCACTGTATGCGCATCTGTGTAATTGGTGTTCAGGCCTCATCATGTGTTGTGTGGTTGCCTGGGGACACTGGCACCCCCCCACCTGTTGTGTTTGATGTGCAGTGTGGGGCTGCCTGTTTGTGTTTGTGCATCTGCACCACTGCATTGGCATATCTTTAGTGTGCCATTGGCTGTATGTTGTTTGGTGGGTTTCACCTGCTGTCCCTGGGACTCCTAGGTCATCAGTCAGCACAATGATCATTGTTTGTGTGTCCCATTGCTGCCATGGTATGGTATTTGTTCACCTCACATCTACAGTCTCCACAGGATATCTACATTTGTGTGCCCATTGGTGCAAATATGTGGGTCTGCATTATGATGGTCACTTCTGTCATTGTGTCATTGATGAATGTTGACAGTGTCAGCCCCATGGGTGATGTTTGTCTGCACATGGCCAAAGGTATGTCTTATTTGCACTGTACTGTTTGCCTCCACCAAAATATGTTGCTATGGGACTCAAGCACTACTTTGCCACTGATGTGTTTGTTGTTCTGTGACCAGGAATCATCCATGCAGTTTGGCAGTTGCAGCTTTTTCAATGTCAACACTTACATTTTGGTCACTGTGATGATGGGGGTTGGACCCCATTGCCACAATGTTCAGAATGTGCTTCAGCTATGGACCCCACACTTACATTTTGGTCACTGTGATAATGGGGGCTTAGACCCCATTGCCACAATGTTCAAAATGTGCTTCAGCTATGGACCCCACACTTACATTTTGGTCACTGTGATGATGGGGGCTTAGACCCCATTGCCACAATGTTCAAGTTGTGCTTCAGCTATGGACCCCACACTTACATTTTGGTCACTGTGATGATGGGGGCTTAGACCCCATTGCCACAATGTTCAAAATGTGCTTCAGCTATGGACCCCACACTTACATTTTGGTCACTGTGATGATGGGGGCTTAGACCCCATTGCCACAATGTTCAAGATGTGCTTCAGCTATGGACCCCACACTTACCTTTTGGTCACTGTGATGATGGGGGTTGGACCCCATTGCCACAGTGGTCATGGTCTGCTTGCATTGTGGAGGCCACACACATTTATGTGTGACACATGTGATAGGGGATCACATTGTATGTTCAAAGTCATGTTCAGTGTTGTAGGCATTTGACACAGTCTACACACGCTTGTCATGGTGTTGGGGGGATGTCTTTTTCCTGCATTCCTTAGGTTGTAGTCTGCTGGTTGTGTCATGCATTGTCCATCCTATGAGTGGGGGTGGTGTTGGTGGTAGGTATCCAGCCCCCCATGGGTAGGGGTGGTAGTAGTGGTAGGCATCCAGCCCCCCCTGGGTAGGGGTGGTGGTAGTGACAGGTATCCTGCCACCCATTAGTAGGGGTGGTAGTAGTGACAGGTATCCAGCCCCCATGGGTAGGGGTGGTAGTAGTGGTAGGCATCCAGCCCCCCCTGGGTAGGGGTGGTAGTAGTGACAGGCATCCAGCCCCCCTGAGTAGGGGTGGTAGTAGTGATAGGCATCCAGCCCCCCATGGGTAGGGGTGGTAGTAGTGGTAGGCATCCAGGCCCCCCTGGGTAGGGGTGGTGGTAGTGACAGGTATCCTGCCCCCCATTAGTAGGGGTGGTAGTAGTGACAGGTATCCAGCCCCCCATGGGTAGGGGTGGTAGTAGTGGTAGGCATCCAGCCCCACCTGGGTAGGGGTGGTAGTAGTGACAGGCATCCAGCCCCCCCTGGGTAGGGGTGGTAGTAGTGGTAGGCATCTAGCACCCCCTGAGTGGGGGTGGTGTTGGTGGTAGGTATCCAGTCCCCCATGGGTAGGGGTGGTAGTAGTGGTAGGCATCTAGCACCCGCTGAGTGGGGGTGGTGTTGGTGGTAGGTATCCAGCCCCCCATGGGTAGGGGTGGTAGTAGTGGTAGGCATCCAGCCCCCCCTGGGTAGGGGTGGTAGTAGTGGTAGGCATCTAGCACCCCTGAGTGGGGGTGGTAGTAGTGGTAGGCATCCAGCCCCCCCTGGGTAGGGGTGGTAGTAGTGGTAGGCATATAGCACCCCATGGGTAGGGGTGGTGGTAGTGGTAGGCATCTAGCACCCCCTGGGTAGGGGTGGTAGTAGTGACAGGCATCCAGCCCCCCATGGGTAGGGGTGGTAGTAGTGGTAGGCATGCAGCTCCCCATGGGTAGGGGTGGTAGTAGTGGTAGGCATCTAGCACCCCCTGAGTGGGGGTGGTAGTAGTGGTAGGCATCCAGCCCCCCCTGGGTAGGGGTGGTAGTAGTGGTAGGCATATAGCACCCCCTGAGTGGGGGTAGTGTTGGTGGTAGGTATCCAGCCCCCCATGGGTAGGGGTGGTAGTAGTGGTAGGCATCCAGCCCCCCCTGGGTAGGGGTGGTAGTAGTGACAGGCATCCAGCCCCCCTGAGTAGGGGTGGTAGTAGTGATAGGCATCCAGCCCCCCCATGGGTAGGGGTGGTGGTAGTGGTAGGCATCTAGCACCCCCTGGGTAGGGGTGGTAGTAGTGACAGGCATCCAGCCCCCCATGGGTAGGGGTGGTAGTAGTGGTAGGCATCCAGCTCCCCATGGGTAGGGGTGGTAGTAGTGGTAGGCATCTAGCACCCCCTGAGTGGGGGTGGTAGTAGTGGTAGGCATCCAGCCCCCCCTGGGTAGGGGTGGTAGTAGTGGTAGGCATCTAGCACCCCCTGAGTGGGGGTGGTGTTGGTGGTAGGTATCCAGCCCCCCACGGGTAGGGGTGGTAGTAGTGGTAGGCATCCAGCCCCCCCTGGGTAGGGGTGGTAGTAGTGACAGGCATCCAGCCCCCCCTGAGTAGGGGTGGTAGTAGTGATAGGCATCCAGCCCCCCATGGGTAGGGGTGGTAGTAGTGGTAGGCATCCAGCTCCCCATGGGTAGGGGTGGTAGTAGTGATAGGCATCCAGCCCCCCATGGGTGAGGGTGGTAGTAGTGGTAGGCATCCAGCCCCCCATGGGTGAGGGTGGTAGTAGTGGTAGCCATCCAGCCCCCCATTAGTAGGGGTGGTAGTGGTAGGCATCCAGCCTCCCATTAGTGGGGGGGTGGTAGTTGCTGGCATCCGGGCCCCTATGGGTGTATGTGGCATTGGTGATAGCCATCCCGCCCCTATGGTGCTGCTGTTGCTGGTGTAAGTAATTTCTGCATCCCTATGTGTGTGTGTTATGTGTCGGGTACGTGTGGTTTGTTTGTGTGGTGGGTGTCTGACTTACCTTCTGCGCCGTACGCGTCCGTACCAGTTCCGGTAATAGATGTAGAGTATTGGTAGGATCTGCGCTATGGGATTCATGGTTGGTTCGTCTCGTTCGTCTTTCTCGTTGCTTCGGGTCGTACTCGTGGCTGGCGTGTTCGTTTCGTAGCCGTGGATCGTCTTGTGGCGCGAATCGGAGCTTATGTGCGCCTCTCCCGGATGCTTTGACGTGCCGTGCATAGCGACGGGTTCGGCGCGTACGGAATGCGCATCGTACTAGTCCGGCCGGACGGGGCTGCATTTTGGCTTCTGCGCGACTCGTTTCTGCGTTTACGGATCCGGCTCGGTCGGAGAACAGGACCTGGATTGGGTGAGTACGACTGGGTCGGAATCTGTGCAGTTGTGCGCATCGTACTTGCTCGTTCGGACGTTTGTACGACTCGGTCGGGAAACACGCGTTCGGCTGAGTTTTTTCCCGGCCGAATGGTGTTAGGTGCGCCTCCGACCGGGATCGGAATCGACCCCTTAGACTTTAAGCGCCCAAATGAACTGTGCATTCCACTTCGCTTCCACTTTAGACACCAAAAAGACGCATAGCGGTGTGCAAGCTTTTTAATATTGTTTACGAACGCACGCTTAAAGTCCTAGCCTCATTACAGAACCAAGAATGGGCACCACAGATCTACCTTCTTTTGAGATAGGATATAACTTTCCGTAAATCCCTCACCTTCCAATGACATGTTGATAACTAGTGTTATTATACTGAGAGCGCTTACATTCCCTAAGACCTTGTGTGCTTATAACTTACTCTAGCCTTGTTCCACCTCAGCAACACTTTTGCTAAATACCGCTGCAACAAGATTAGAAGCTATACGCAGTATGAGAAACGTTCTCGCCATTTTTAGGTCTCGCCTATGCAGCGCGCATGCGCTGCATAGGAGAGACCTTTAGTGATCGGCACAGCTTTGGGGGCAAAAACGTGCACGCGTTGCATTGCTTGCAATGGCAACGCGTGCACGTCTGGCGATTCCCTTGCGGGAGCGCGCGGCGCCATATGGTGGCGCCATATGGTCGCAATCATCGCGCCTTGCTGCACGCTCCCGCAAGGGAATCGCGCAGGCCCCTCCCCTTGCTGCCGCGCGAGGCGCGCGCTTGTGCTGGTTTAGTTATGTTACGATACGTCTGCCCTTTGTCCTAGTTGACTGGGCTCAAGGGGAACAACTCAGTGGGTTTGGGCTCAGACTGCCGCGGTGCTTCCAAAATATTACAGACCACAGCTGTTGATCATGTTGATAGAAACAGTTTGTGGAATAAGCCAAGAGAGTGTTCCTCCCAGTGTACTCTGTATGCTTGTGAAATGCATTGGTCACACACGAGTTGTGCTTCAGGGTGGGATTAATGGTGAGATGCCGTCTCAGATTTCAGCTGAATCTGTCGTTAAATAATAGCGTGTGTTTGCTTCTTTGTTCGGTATTTATTTGGCAGATATGCTTGATGTTTTGATGTCGGGTAGAATTTGTCTTCCTAAGCTGCAGACCTGCCACCACTATTTAGAGCTGGGTGCAGGGAGTGAGATCAAAATCAACCCGGGGTAATCCAAGATACTGACCCTTGCGAGGTGCACCATGATAACATTTGAAGAACGAGAGACTGCTTGCGTGGAGAGGTCCGGGGGATTCAATGCACTGGGATCTTGTTTCTCAGCGAATTACAGACGTTTGCCCACCACAGCACCACAAGCACAAGAGCTTTAATTGTGAAGCAGCACTGTATCCTTTCAGCGCAAGGACTCGTGGTCTCCTGCCCGTTGTCATTGTCACTGTAGTCCCATCACTGCTAAAGCGGTCTTGGGATTCCTGTTCAACTTGCATCCTGCCCCAACCCCCTCTCTGCTCTGCTACATAAATGTGGCTGATAAGGATGAGAGAGGAAGCCTGGAGCTGGGAGCTGCTGCACCTCTTGGGTAGACAGCATGAACACCACAGTGTTCTCCAGACGAGTGGAGGCGAAACGTCCTGGCTTGGTCGGCTACTGCTGACATGGAGTTCCTATCCTCTAGAAGTTCTGCAGCCTGGCAGTTATAATTCGGATCTCCATTACCCTGTATTCCTATTGAGTTTATCCTGTCCCATAACTAGACTGAGAGTTCTACACTGACGATTTGGGCTTGATGGGATTTTGGGGGCGGAGAGACTGCAGGTGCACTGCTTTCTGTTGTGTTTGCCTTTAGGCTCTGACAGGATAGCTATAGGCCATATGTTTGCATCCTGTGGGAGGCATGCGCTGAAAATGGAAGCAAGCCCGCACACTGGGTATTGGTAGCGAGTGGGGCTGAAAAGGTGCCATTGGGGCGTTACAATATGAGAATGGACTTAGTCATGAGTAGAAAAACGCAATGCAAGCCGCCGGCGGGATTCTAGTACATATTACTTTTTATTGCAAACTTTGGCCCCTAAAAAACTTACAACAGTATAAAAACTAGGAAAATAGTTATGGCTTACTTAAATGTTTATAACAGAAAGCATTTCAAAATAGGCCAGGCTCTTAAAGCACATGCTACACAGATGTAGGCGTATGTAGCAAATCGTGTGGTATAATACTACCAGGATAGCTCGGATAGTTAACTCACTTGCTGTGGAGCTTTCTGGTTGTACTCTTTGACCACATGCATAAAAAATCGTAAAATGGAGTAGGAGGTGACGAAGTCTCCTGCAGATCATTGAATGTGACATGCCAGTCGTTGGTTTTCTATCTGACAACCACCGTGGGTTAATGAGTGTGTGCAGAATTTTATTGTACCTAGCGTCCTAAGTAATGTACGTAAGCTGCAAGGCATAACTGTGAATCATCGCAGTTGCAAACTACATTTTCTATTGTTCTGTGGTTGATAAAAGGCCTTTCTATGGGTTGCAAACAACATTAAGTTCTACAAAGCATTTCATTTGTATTATACAATATATAAATGTTAATGCTTGATATAATTACACACAAAAGCATGTGTTCAGTCACATGCCAGATACTCGCACAGACCGCACACGGATCTATGTGCCTGAAACAGGGGTGGAGCCAAATTTACGACTGTAATTTACTACTGCCAAACCGGAGCAGTAGTCCAGCACCACTCCTGACCAATCACCAATACTGCAGCAACCTCCTATAGAAAATAATCAAGGCAGGGATTTTAAAAAGAACCCTATATGAAATAATGTTAAAATAAATTCATTTATTTAAACGTGTGTGTGTGTATGTATGTATATATATATATTCACTGAAAAAACCATAGGTTTTAGGGACAGTTATAGTTAGTTGGACATTTCACTCGTACAAAACCCGTGAAATTCCCCTGTTATAGTTAGTTCAGCTAACTATAACTCGCGCACCCAAAATGCACTGCTGATGACATCACATATTACATCACTCATGACATGGTCAGTGACATCACTGATGACATCACTGATGACATCTCAAATGACATCACTGATGACATCATCCAGTGACTGTGTGTTTCTGTAAAGTTTAAATATTTTTAATATATATAGGAAAAGACATATTGAAGAATGAGTGGGTGTGTAAGTGTCTGTATGGATGATTTAGTAGGTGCGTGACTGACTCTATAAGTGAGTGATTTAACGTATCTTACTGAATGCATGGGTTAGTGACTAAACTGGGTGAATGTCTGTATCCGTCTGTCTGTTGCTGTGTAAGTGGCTGCATGTGTTTGTGAATAGCTACATGAGTGTCTATATGAGTTATTGAATGGTTGTCTGAGTATATGTATGGGTGCCTGAGTGTTTGTGTGGGAGGGGTGTGTGCGACTCTGTGCATAGATGTGTGAGTGGGTGATTCACTGGGTGGATGGTTTCAAGAGTGCATCTGTGATAGACTGTATGGGTGGGTAAGTGTGTGTAAGAGTGTGTTAGTGAGTGAATGTATGTCCCAGTGGTACATGTGTGAGTAACTACATATGTGAAAGGCAGTATATATGTGTGTTGAGTATATAAATAGCTATAAGCGAGAGTGAGTGATTGTGATAGTGGCTGTATGGATGAGTGTGTGCTTGTATCAGTGATTGTATAAGAGCGTAACAATGTGGTAGTATTTGTATGATTAAGTGAGCTGGTGTGTGTATAACTGTATAGGTGAGTAAATGGCAGTGTGTTTAATTATTTGCATGACTGACTAGGTGTGTGAGTAACTCTATGGATGAGTGGCGGTGTTTGAGTGTCTATATAGGAGTAAGAGTGCATATGATAGTCCTGTACTGAGTGACCATAAGTATGAGTGACTGTACGGGTGAGTGAGTGGATGTGTGAATCAGTGAGTGGGTATGTAGTTATTGGTGTTGGAGTGTCTATGGTTTTGCGAATGGCAGTCTGTAATTTAGATTGGGTGTATCAAAGGTTATATTAGGGTGTGAGGAGGTGCATCAGATTATCACGTGGATGATGTCATCAGTGATGTCATTTGAGATGTCATCAGTGATGTCACTGACCATGTCATGAGTGATGTAATATGTGACGTCATCAGCAGTGCATTGTGGGTGCGCGAGTTATAGTTAGCTGAACTAACTATAACAGGGGAATTTCACGGGTTTTGTACGAGTGAAATGTCCAACTAACTATAACTGTCCCTAAAACCTATGGTTTTTTCAGTGAATTTCAAAGCTTTTTTAAATGCTAATTTCTAACTATAACGTACCTGAAACCTATGGTTTTTTCAGTGAATGTCAAAGGTTTTTTAAATGCTAATTTCTAACTATAACGCCCCTAAAACCTATGGTTTTTTCAGTGAATTTCAAAGGTTTTGTAAATGACAATTTTTAAATGTATTAATTGTTATATTTATTTTTTTGATACTGATTTACTACATTTTTTAAAACTATTTATTTTTATATATTTTATTTATTAAATTACATTGTAATTACATTATACATTACATTACAAAATCTACTTTCTCAGAATGAATTACTTTAGTTTAAATAGTTTGCAAATAGGCAATAGAGTTTTAAGTACAGTAGTTACAGTTGTTGCAATGGGCAACACAATTTCAAACACAATGCAACATTGAGCTCAATGTGAATTTCTAGTTAAATGCAATTAGTTACTTTATGGATTACTTTTCTAACCACAGGACTGGATCCTAGATTCAGTCCTGGGACATCTCCTGTAAACAGTTGAGTAAAAGCGTTTTGGTTACAGTAGTGATTTTTAAGGAATATTATTGTATTTTAAAAGTTGACACAGAAACTTTTTCACATAGAATCACCAATGTTATCCTATGGGAGGAAATTCACTTAGCAGGTAAGTAGTGTTATCGTTACTTTTTCTTACTCAGTGTTGGATCCTGGATCCAGCACTGGTGCATCTCCTGTAAACAGTTGAAAGAATGCGTTTAAGTCATACAGGCGATTTTTAAGGAATATTTGTAATTTGTGAAAATCGACACTTTGAAACTTTTCTGCTGAAAACCAGACAATGGATTCCTATGGAAGGAAATATAAGTTACTGGTAAGTACAGTTAGAATTACTTTTTCAGGGTCAGTGCTGGGCTAAAAGATGCAGCACTGGGTTCTCTCCTGATAACAGGTGAGTAAATCAGAATTCGTAGTTCGGTTGATTTTAGAGGAATATTATAAAGTTCCAAAACTCCACACTTATAAGAATTTCCAAGTGAAACCAGTCAATGTTAGCCTACGGAAGGAAATTCAAGTTACTGGTAAGTACGGTTAAAATTACTTTTCAGGATCAGTACTGGGATGAAAGATGCAGCACTGGGTTCTCTCCTGATAACAGGTGAGTAAATCGGAATTCGTACTTCGGTTGATTTTAGAGGAATATTATAAAGTTCCAAAACTCCACACTTAGAAGAATTTCCAAGTGAAACCAGTCAATGTTAGCCTATGGAAGGAAATTCAAGTTGCTGGTAAGTACGGTTAAAATTACTTTTCAGGATCAGTACTGGGATGAAAGATGCAGCACTGGGTTCTCTCCTGATAACAGGTGAGTAAATCGGAATTCGTATTTCGGCCGATTTTAGAGGAATATTTGTATGTTTCAAAAATCGACACTTAGAAACTTTTTCAGCAAAAAGCAGGCAATGATATCCTATGGAAGGAAATTCAAGTTACTGGTAAGTACGGTTAAAATTACTTTTCAGGATCAGTACTGGGCTGAAAGATGCAGCACTGAGGTCTCTCCTGATAACAGGTGAGTAAATCGGAATTCGTATTTCGGCTGATTTTAGAGGAATATTTGCACAATGGTGAAGGGAGGGGGCGGGGCCTGAGGTGACATCTGTGCAAACGCGCCCCGTGGCGCGTTTTTAGTTGGGGGATTAAGTTCCCTTGAATCTTGAGGGCCCCTGGGGGCCAACTACCCCACCAGGAACCTCCAGTATGCCCAGGGGCTGCGTTGCAGAGACTTGTACAGAGGCCACGCCCCTTTTACACCTCTCTGCAACGCAGCTCTGTGGCGCTTTTAGAAGTACATGGTGGGCTAGTTGGCCCCCAGGGACCCTCAGGATTGAAGGGGATTTAATTCCCCATCTTAAAACGCGCCACGGGGCCTGTTTGCACACATGTCACCTGAAGCCCCGCCCCTCCCTTCACCACTGTGCAAACGCGCCCCGTGGCGCATTTTAAGTTGGGGGATTACGTCCCCTTGAATCCTGAGGGTCCCTGGAGTCCAACTAGCCCACCATGTACTTCTAAAAGCGCCACAGAGCTGCGTTGCAGAGAGGTGTAAAAGGGGCGTGGCCTCTGTACACCTCTCTGCAACGCAGCCTCTGGCGCATACTGGAGGTTCCTGGTGGGCTAGTTGGCCCCAGGGACCCCCAGTATTCAAGGGGAATTACTTCCCTTCTTAAAACGCGCCAGGGGGCGCGTTTGCAGAGTACTGCAGGGAGGGGGCGGGCTCTCCGGCACGATGCCGGTCATTTTTTTTTCTTGTTTTTTTTAATGGGAGCGGGGCTGCGTGGCCCCCTTCCTTGGCCACTTTTGGCCCCGGGACCCCATCCCCGGGGCCTGAGCATTTTTTTTTTTTCAAATAAAAAAAAAAATGGGAAGGGGCCGCGCGGCCCCCTTCCCTGGGCCTGTATTGGCCCCGGGACCCCATCCCCCGGGGCATGCCCTCAATTTTTTTATTTTTTTATTTGGAGGGGGGCTGCGTGGCCCCCTCCTCAGGCCATTTAAGGCCCCGGGGACCCCATCCCCCGGGCCGGCCTTGCCCTTTTTTAAAAAAAATTCTAATTTGGGGAGGGAGGCTGCGTGGCCCCCTCTCCCTGGCCACTTATGGCCCCGGGGACCCCATCCCCCGGGGCCTGGCCTCTCGTTGGGGACTGTGGGGGGTCCCCAAACCCCCACAGTCCCGCCGGCTCCCCGCCTCCTGCGCGAGCCGGCATTGCTTTCCACATGGGGAGCAGCTAACATGCTGCTCCCCATGTGGAAAAGCAATCAGCTTTGGATTTCGGAAGCGAGAGCAGGTTTCCTGCTCTCGCTTCCAATATCCAAAGCAAGTTTGCAATGACAGGACGGGAGCTGCGAGGCTCCCGTCTGTGATAGTGTGGGTATCGGGGGCCTTGATCTAGGGGCATGCGGCTTGGGGGCTACAGCCGACTGCTAAGGGCAAGGATGGGTGCAGGGCCTAGTTGCTGAATGCGCCGGCAGTAAGGGACAACCACACACGAGAGCTGGTTCACGGCATCAGCCACGTGCGCTGACGTCGTCCCTTATTTATACTCCCGGCCCGAGCCCGGTCCGGGAGTTGCGGGTGGCAACATTGTATTGCAGTGGCCGGGTGGCTCACTACATCCCATCTAACCCACGGAAAACAAATACAAACATTTGTGCAATATAAACCACAAACAATAACGTGATGCACAATAACTCTGGTTGTCGGGCCTTTCCAGCTCGGTCATCTCGCCGACGTCCTCAGCATAGAAAGTCTCTCAATTTGGTGCTGGGTCGGGGGTTCCCCCGCAATCCATAATGTTGACTGCCACGACCCTCGCTCTCTACTCTGTCCTCCGTGTTGGTAGGCACAACGGTGCCTGTCGCCCGGCTCTCTGGGATCTCCTCCCGCGTTGCTACTCCGCTACCAACCGGCCCGTCCCTCTCTGGGGATGGCGGATGTCCCCCCTCCAACTCAACCTCTTCTTCCGGCCAGTCCTCCACTTCTTGGTTTCTGGAATCCTGTTCAGAGGCCCTCGCTTTTGAACCACGACACGTTGCGTGCTACCTGTTGAGTCCCCTCTTCGCTGTGATCATGGACCCCTTGATTTGCACCACTTTCCACAGGTCTCTTTCAAAAGGAGTCCGGAACTTTGATCCTGGATGCCGGTCTTTGATCACCACATAATCACCTTCCTGAATATCCCCAGGTTGGGCTCTTCGTTTCCGGCTCGCCCGGTCATTGTTATGTTGTCGCCGACTCTGGGTGCCCTCCTCATCTATGGTTGCCGGCACTTCCAGCTCACTGACGGGAATACTGTCTCTCACCACTCTGTTCATGAGTAAGTCACTGGGGGCACACTTCGTGGTGCAATGAGGGGTGTTACGATATGCCCGGAGGAAACGGTGTAGGCAATTCTCTAGATGCTCCCCTTGGTCCACACCAATTCTGATGGTCTTGTTCAGAGTCCTCATGAACCGCTTCCACATCCCCATTGGCCTGCGGCCACTGGGGAGTCACTCTGCGATGTCGAATGCCATAGTGCTCCAGAAATTCCTTGAATTCCTGCCCCTGAAACGGGGGCCCATTGTCGGTTCGTATTTCCTCGGGCATTCCTAGCAGGGCGAAAACCTTCTCCAACACTGGCTGCACGCATTCGAAAGATGTAGACGGTACCACCTCCACGACAGGAAACTTGGAGTGACTGTCGACCAGGACCACGGTATGCCGTCCCTCCGGGAAGCTTCCAAAATCCAGGCTCACATGACCCCACGGCACCTTGCTGGGCCCTTCAGTGATCACCGGGGTGACAGGCGGATCGGATCCCGTGATCAAACATGCATGGCATCCTCGCACCTTCTCCACGACCATCTGGTCCACTCCCGGGAACCACACCTTCGCTCTCAGCCTGGCCTTTGTTTTCTCGATACCCTGGTGTCCCTGGTGCGCCAGCTCTACGATCCTCCCCCGAAGACGTGCCGGAATTACCAAACGAGTGCCTCTCAGGATGAGCCCTTGTCCGGACTCGCTGAGCTCCTCCCGACACCTCCAAATACTCTCCCAGTACTCCTTGTCTTCATCGGCTGGGCGTTCCGCCCCTTGTAAGAACCATTTCCACCGGTGGTCTTGCAGAGTTCTTTTCACCACCTGTAAGCATCGGTCCTGTCCTGTCGCCTCAATGAGCTCTTCGATGGTCACCGCCTGCGGGCACGCCTCATCCACGATTAGCCGTATAAACGACTCGGTACCTTCGTCCACCTCCCCCTTGCTCCTGGTGCCTTGAGCCAGGGGATGTCGTGACAGATAGTCTGCGGAATTGTTGACCCCAGGGCGATACTCCACGCCAAACCGGTAATGCTGAATTTGGACGGCCCAGCGTTCAATCCGAGGCGGCCCGTTCCGTGCTGTGCCGGAGAATATTGGGACCAATGGCTTGTGATCGGTTACCACGGTGAACGTGTGCCCACAGAGGTAGATATCGAAATGTTGGCACGCCCACCGGATAGCCAGCGCCTCCCTCTCAATTTGGGCGTATCTTGTTTCCACTGCGGTGAGCGCTCGGCTGGCATAGGCAATGGGAACCCAGTCCCCTGCCCATTCTTCTGGAGCAACACTGCGCCCAACCCAACGGGGCTGGCGTCCACAATGAGTTCCGTGGATGCTCCCGGCTGAAAATATGCTACGGTGGCCCCTGTTACCAACGCTTTCTTGATGTCGTCGAATGCTCGTGCTTCTTCATCCGTCCACCTCCAGGGCGTTTCTTTCTTGGTCAGTCTTCGGAGGGGTTCCGACAGCGTTGCCAAATGCGGAATAAACCGGCCGCAATAATTAGCCATGCCCAAAAAGCTTCTGACTTCTGACTGGGTCTGCGGGATCGCTGCCGTTCGAATGGCTTCCACCTTCCCCGGATCCAACTGGAAGCCTCGGGCTGAGAACCTGTAGCCGAAGAATTCCACTTCCTTGGCGTAGAAGTCACATTTGGCGCGGTGTAATGTTAGGCCCTGCTCCACTAATCTCTTTAGTGTGGCTCGCAGTCGCACGTGGTGTTCTTCCAACGACTTGGAGAATATCAGTATGTCGTCACTGACATTGACATTGAGTACCCCCACTAATCCGGACAGCGCCTCCCTCACCGCATCCTGAAACACTTCCGCCGCTGAGGACACTCCAAAGCTCAGGCGCTTGAAACGTCGCAGGCCTACATGTGTTGAGAAGGTCGTGATGTACCGACTCTTCTCGGCCAGCACCAGCTGATGGTATCCAGAATTGAGGTCCACTTTGGAGAACCACTGTGCTCCATTAATGTCCGCCACTATCTCATCGATGGTTGGTGTTATGTGCCTCTCCCTTCGTATTGCTTTGTTGGGCAGCCGCATGTCCACACACAGCCTGATGGCTCCCGGCTGTTTGGGCTTGGGCGCAATTACCAATGGTGACACCCACGGGGTGGGTCCTGACACTTTTTCAATCACCCCCTCTCTCTCTAGCCGCTCTAATTCCTCTTCCACCAGCGGCCGCAGGTGGAAAGGCACCCTCCGATGTCTGAGTGCTATAGGCTTGACAGTGTCGTCAACGTGTAGTTGAACTTCCACCCCTTTCAAACGCCCCAGCCCTCTGAACAGCTCCGGGAATTCACTTAACACCGTCTCGGCTTGCGACTGGTGTATGTGTCTGGCAAACATTATCAATCCTAAATCTTCAGCCGTGTGGCCGCTCAGCAGAGACCCAGCCCTGTCGCACGTAACATAGAACCTGGCACATGTCGTTCTCTCTTTGTGCTTGACTTCCGCGTTTATGACGCCTTGCAAACGAATGGGCGTGTGGCCTCCATATGTGAGGATCTTCGCGGTCATTGCTATCAACCTTGGCCGGGGTCTTAATTCGCCGTACTGCGCTGCGTCTAAAATGTTCACCGACGCCCCTGTGTCAATGAGTGTCTGTACGCAGTTATTGCCAATCCAGACTTGGCACATCAGCGGCGGCCTCCTCGTGGTGTTTATCCCTCTCACATTAGATATCACGAACACGTTATCCTCTTCTTCGTCCTCCGCCACCGCCAGCTTTTGACACCGGCTATCGAGATCTTCCACTTCCTGGACATTCCTGGCATGTCTCTGACCTCGTGTCCCTCTCGTCCGCGTCACTTCCGAAGTTGCCCCACCTCGGCATACTTTCGCGAAATGGCCATACCTGTTGCATTTCAGGCACTGTCTCCCTTGCGCCGGGCATCCTCTCTGGGAGTGCATAGCCAGCCCGCAATTCTTGCAGCCCTTGCCGTTCGGACGGTCCCCCGCCCGGGCGCTGAGTAGCCCCTCGGGCGTAAGACTTCCGGATAGCGTCCACCCTTTCCTCCTTGATTGGAATCGGGTATGTGGGTTGAACGGTCCCCGACTTTCTGGCCAGTGCCTCCTCCATTGCCCCTGCGCGGACATCTGCCAGTTCATGCGACCGTCCCAGGACCAAGATGTCATCCAGTGAGATCCCTGGTTGCCGTAATATGAGCTTCCGTAACTCGAGTGACTTGCACCCCACGATGAGTTGTGCCCGTGTCTCAAATTGGCGATCAATCCCTGAGCACGTGCTCGCCAGTTTACGCAGGCGCGCGAAAAACATGTCCACAGACTCATCCTCCCTCTGCTTGGCCTGGCGCAATTTGAAATGTTCGAAATCTGGGTTAACTTGCGGATCAAAATGTCTATTCAAGGCTCTCACCGCCTTCTCATAGTCGCTGCCATCTCCTGTGTCGGGCAGGTCTTGGAAGAGGTCATACAGTTCATCCCCTCCCATCAGGAGCATCGTCGACCTCTTGACTGCGTTATCAGTCTCCCTAGTCGCCACAAAGTAGTTGTCCAACTGACCCAACCATTTGCGCCACCGTGGCGCCACCGTTGCCGGATCAGCCAGTTGGCTGAACTCTGGGAGGGCCTTAAAAGCCATCCTCCTCGGCCGGTGCCCAACCGCACCTGTGTCCTGGGGCACAGCCCCCTCCGCCGCAACCACGGGCGTGGTTATCCCGAGGGCAGACCCTCCGCTGCTTCGCACATGCACAGCTCCCTGTGTACACTGTGTGCAACTTCAAACGGGGCGCTCAGCCTTTCACCCCACGGCCTGTGTCTGGTGGGGCACCCTGTATGGGGTCTCAGCGTAGCTCTCCAGGCCTCCTCGGGGCCGCCTGCACAGCAGTGTCACTACTGCCTCACTCGCAGGTCCCTCCTGCTGCCGCGAGTGCTTCGCGCTCTTCACCGCGCCGACAGGCCGCGCCTTCTCCAGCGCACACCCGTACTTTCCCTGCTGCAGCAGATGCGGGGCCCACACTCGGCGCGCCTGTCACGGGCGGTTCGGCCACCGCCTCAGCACCTCCCCCGCAATGCTCTTCGCACTCTACCTGGCACTCCTCTTACCGCACCACGGCAGGCGGCGATCGTCACACCACCCGCTCGCCGTCACGCTCTTCACCTCACGCGCCGCCACCGGCATTCACCGCGGGCAGCAAACGCGGAGCGACAGGCGTGGTTCCTCCTCCATCCTCGTCGCCAGTGTGATAGTGTGGGTATCGGGGGCCTTGATCTAGGGGCATGCGGCTTGGGGGCTACAGCCGACTGCTAAGCGCAAGGATGGGTGCAGGGCCTAGTTGCTGAATGCGCCGGCAGTAAGGGACAACCACACACGAGAGCTGGTTCACGGCGTCAGCCACATGCGCTGACGTCGTCCTTTATTTATACTCCCCGGCCCGAGCCCGGTCCGGGGAGTTGCGGGTGGCAACATTGTATTGCAGTGGCCAGGTGGCTCACTACACCGTCCTGTCATTGCAAACAGCAGTGTCCCAGGGGTAGGCACCCCGGGACACTGCAGGAGCCGGCCCTGGGGGTGGCGGTCCCCAGGGCCATCAAGGGCTCCAGGAGGGGGCCGCGCGGCCCCCCTCCCAACTATTTCACAGCCCCGGGAGGTGGTGGTCCCTGGGCTTTGGGTCCGTAACGGACCCCCATATTCAAATGTTTAGTGCCCCAGGGAGGTGGCGGTCTCGGGCGTGTGGGGGCGTGAGCCCCCACACAGGTCAAATTTTTTTTTTTAAAAAGAAGCCCCGGGGATGGCGGACCTCGGGGCTGCGGGAGGGCAAAGAGCCCTCCCGCACCATTATTTTCTTAAGCTCCGGGGGTGGCAGTCCTCGGGCTTGGGGCCTTAGAGGCCCCCACATTAAATTTAAACCCCTCCACCATGCCCCCGGGACTTGGCCCACCCGGGGGCAATTAACATCGAAGCGCGGAGACCGCGCTTCGATTTGTTGTTCGGCAGGATCCGCGCTCCCTGAGCGCATCCTGCCGATTTAAAAAAAAAAAGAAAAATGCTTTTTCTACCCAGGGGGTCCTTGTGGGACCCCCTGAGCAGACCTAGGGGGTCAGGGTGTTTCTACCCTGCCCCCTTTGGGCGTTTTGCGCACTTTTTACTGCTTTCTTGTTCCTCGGTTCTACCGAGGAACAAGATGGCTGCCAACACTTCCTGGTTTGGAGTGTTGACAGCCAATTAGCAGACAGCTCGTGATCGGGAGGGTGCGCGAATCCAACGCGGCCATAGATATATATGTGATTTTCCTTTTGATTTTCTCAGGAACTACTGAACGGATTTACACCATTTAACAAAAGGGTTCTTTCTGAACCAAGAACTACCTCTTTGCCAAATTTGGTGTAATTCCGTTCAGCAGTTCGGGCTGTAGCCGTGTCTAAAGTTTCCTATGGGAAAATGAATGGGGAAAACATGTTTTGGGACCCCCTTTTTCTCGGCCCCCGCTTGACGAATCACCCCGAGACTTTCAGGGTAGGAGCGAACCGGAGCGGGCCATAAAGTTTGAAAATTTCGCGAAGATTCGTCAACCGGCAAGAGAGTTATTTCAAATAGAATGTCGCGGATTTCCTATGGAAAATAGGTCCTAACTATAACTATCTACTGGCGACCGCCAGTAGATAATATATATATATGTGTATATATTTAACTTTTTTTATTTTTTTTATTTTTTTATTGAGCAGAGCAGATAGGCAATTCATACAATATACAATAATCAATAGTTGGGCATACTAAAAGAAACTTTAGGAAAGACAAGTAAAGTCTGGATCGATCGTTTGGTCAATAACATTATCAAAAAACAGGAAACAATGTTCCTACTACCATAATTTCTAAAGTCCTGACAGTGCTAAATGTTAAAATATAGCAGGGTTAACCAATAACATACATTATTGTTATTGTTTACCTTTATCCCCCAATATAGGTCGTATTTATTAAATGATTAAACATTCTAACTAGTCAAAAAGCCCTGCTACATTAAAATACAGTCATATCTTCCCTTAAACATATGAAAATAAAATGCCATGTGCTAACGTTCTTACTCTCCTAAAAAGTGCTAACAGTGCTAAATACTAAAATATTGCAGGGTTAACCAACAGCATACATTATTGTTATTGTTTGCCTTTGACCCACATTATAGTTCGTATTCATTAATTGAGTAAACATTCTATCTAGGCAAAGAACCCTGCAACATTAAAGTGCAGTCGCGTCTACCCTTAAGCATACAAAATTAAAGTGCCGAGTGCTAAATATCAGTCATAGATTCCCAGATATCGGAGAACTTCCAAACATTTGTAAACTTTTTCGTTGCCCCAACCCTCTTGGCATAGGCCTCTTCAAACCTCCTTGCAATCATCGCGCCTTGCTGCACGCTCCCGCAAGGGAATCGCGCAGGGCCCCTCCCCCTGCTGCAGCGCGAGGCACGCGCTTGTGCTGGTTTTCTTTTGGGGGGAGGGCAGAGGAGGCGACACTGGGGGCTCACTGCGCCGCACTTTTTTTAATTTTTTTAACTCCGAGTCTAATCGGGAAACACTGAAAACGCAAAAAAAACTTTAAAATAACAAGCCTCTCTAGTTTCGCATGTCCTTGCGTGAGTAGTTGTCGCTCTGCATTTTTCCAAGTTTTGTCCAGAACTAGAAGTTCCAGAATACACATCACAAACCTGGAATGAGGAACCGGACAGTTCAGCAATAATAACTGCATTGTCGACTGAAGCGGCAACTAAATAAAAACAACTCAAAAAGCTGAACTTTTTCAAAAGAAAATCTGCGCATAATTGTGACCCGTCACGAACCCCCAGCTTTCAATGAATAGACGAATGCACTCTGGGAGTCGTAGTTCTCATTGATTTAACCAGAGATGAGATAAGTTTACAGCGGTTTTCAATAGGGAATCCAAGGCTTGGAAGGATGAGCATGCGAGATGGGGGTGGTCACCCTAAAAACTAAAAAAAACAGAGGCAAGTTTATGAACGATGAGACTGTCCAAAGAATTGGACTAAAACATGACCGGATTGGCAGTCCTAAATGTAGGACTGGACAATGGGCGGTGACTACCGCCCCCCCTCCCCCAAACACACACTGAGAGGCTGGCAGAGGAGACCTCGGCCAAATTATGCTCGGTTAATTCAGAGTAACAGATCTGCCCCCAAGTGAATTGGAGGCCTCGAATTAATTCTGTTATGACAAATCAAGATAAACGTTCCCCTTAAATTGCATGCGATTTAATTAATTTCTGAGATCCCGGCTTTCGTTCCCATCCTAGCTAATAGTTCACAGGCTCCTCTGCTGTCATTGTGCTTGAGTGGGCAGGCTTCAAAGTGATATTAAAGAGCCGACTATTGGATTTACCTGGTAAGTCCTATTGGAGAAAGGCCATTTAATTACCTAGTCTGTTCTATTAAAGGGACAAGCTTCCCCCTGAAACTGGCAGCTGGCGGTTGATTACCAGAAAAATGAAGTGTCTGCCTCAATGTGTTGGGGGCCTTTATTAAAACAGGCAACAGGGTGAACTGCGCTCGTGACTGTGCAGAGAAATCTCAACTATGCACACACAACTGTCCACAGACCCCCGAGGCATCAGAGCGTTCTTCAGTCAGACCTTTTTACCAGACAACATTAGTAAGCATCCTGGAAAATATAATTTCATTGAGCCCATTAAAGGGGTGCCCTACAGGTTTAAGCATGCTTAGAGCGCTAAAATAAAAAAATACAGACAATGTGTAAGGCATGCCCAAGGTAGGGTGCCATTTGACAGCTATATGATGTGACCAGACAGAAACCGAATGTTAGCTTATGTCAGGTATGAGTGTTTAGAAACATTATTTTGTATCTGGTGGTTGCAGGTTTGCTCTTCATTCACACTTGCAAACTCAGGACAACATGCACCAGAATGAAAAATGCATTAGCATATCCAATAGTGTTGATGTCTTTTTGGTTTTGAGAAGGCTTTGTTGTGGTTTTTGCAAACCTTTGGGCCAGGAAAGCTGATGGGCCCTGGTCAATAACAAAAAGAATAAAAACAAGAATTTGTTTTGGTCTCAACAAGCACACATTGCCATTGCAGTCCCTGGCACTGAAGGCAGCTACTTTGTGTGTGGATGTGCTCAGAGATGTTTTAAGGCATGGGCAAAGTGGGCCCTGGCCCAGGGCAACAGCCTTTCAGGGGGCCCCTGATCGAGCCAGCTCAGTCCCGTAGACAGTCTAGCCTTGATGACCATGAATTATTCTTAAACAGACTGCTTAAAAGTTTTCCTTCTTTTATTTTTAATGTGGGTGATGTATGGAAGTCTATTGCAGACAGAAAAATGTAGTTTTTCAGCACCATGCAACAACCATATTTATTTTTAAATGTTAGATCAAAAGAGGAACTCACATTTGAGAAATGGGGGGTCACAAAGTTTATTTGCAATATTTGTGAGCTCCTGCTGTGTTTTCATATTGAAAATACGTCACAATCCTTGAATATTACATGCAAACACATTTAGAATTTGGACCAGGGTGTGCCTGTGCACTGGCAGTGACCTGGCCAAACAGAGCATGGAAGAACTGAAATTGGATCATAACTTTAAAACTGTTCCGAACAGGGGCCCCAAATTATGTTTGGCCCAGGGCCCCCTGAAATCCTTAAGATGTCCCTGAATTTGCTCTTCTGAAAGGCGGGAATGCTGTCACTCACACTTAGTTAGCCAAAGGCTGAAGTAGGCGGACCCTTTGCCCCATGCTTTATGCTGTAGGGGGCAAAAGAAGAATGTAAATGACAATAAAGGACCAATGGTGAAAAGGGGTTGCTGAAAGCTCTTACAAGTAAATTTTTAGGCATATCATTTTTGCAAAATCAAAAGGTCTTGTCCAAAGCAAGGCCAAAAAGAAATGAGAAATTCACAGAATGTGGAACTAAGATCCGACCTGTGGCATCAGCATGAAAGTCACACGCTAAGCAACAGTTGTAAACTATACATGAAGTTGGCATTGTCACTCATTTTTGGAGACTAAGGCATAGGTTTTGATCGAGAGTGAAACAAGCATTGGCATAGCAATAGGTCTCGCCTTTGGGACATTATAAGTGTTTAGCCATTCAACAGTTGATGTTGCACCAAGGATATTGTGCTGCATAATTAAATACTTATAAGGTCCCAAAGGCGAGACCTATTGGCTATGCCAATGCTTGTTGAGTATCCTACAGGCCACGTTAGTTAAGTGTAATCCATCCAGAATACTAAGTCCTTTTGTCTACGCTGTAGTCATCTGGTCACCAATGCAAACACAGCTGTGTTTATGTCATCAAGCGAATGATCGATACAGAAAGCTCAGCTTTTTATTAAGACATCTCAACACGCGCATATATTACCGACCTATCAAATGGGGCCATGATCCACCATTTCTAATTAACTGATTTCTGAGCATCAACTCTGCCAAAACTGTCACGGAAACATATCCTGCTTATACCACTACATGATAACTGTATGTTGCCTTTGTGTTTCACTCTTGTTTAGTTGTAGGTATATGTGTTCCTCCTTATAAGTATTTCTAATTAACAAATTGTTTTGAGCATCCTCATTACCTATTCCAGATCATGTGTATTATAATTTTGTACAATTAGTATACTCTGTTACCATGATCTTTTTCTCCCCAGTTATAGGTAGTATTGACCGATAACAATTAAGAAGAAGGGTAAGTAACTTACCTGCCCTTAGGTGTTGCTCAATTAGCAACCTCACTTTTGCACAGGTCCTGAAGAAATCCCCCCGACCCAGCTGGGTGAAAGAAGGGTTGAAACATGTCGACCACTCACATGGACTAACAGGTGCTATCGAATAGTAGCTTTTCTATATGCGCACCGCCTTGATTTTAACCTTGCCCCATCCCCAACTGAATAAAGTTTCTTTGGTATGGAGATGTAGGTAATTTTAACTCACCTCACTTAATTTCACTTTATTACTGATCACTACTGTTATCACCAGTTGGTCTACCTCCGGGTGGAGGAAAGCATATTTTCTAAAAAAGACCCGATGATGATGCTTTCACGTGATGTAAGAAGCGGATAATCAAGATATACCGCTCCACCTTTCCTGTACGCGATTGAGGGTTTTTTAAGACGGTCAACATACCTGACCCTGGTTGTAATACAGGTACAAGTGATCCATTCTCCTATGATTACCTATGTCTCGAAACTAGTCATCTGCCAGTTCCCCTAAACCTGCTGAGCTACCAAAGATAGATCGGACTGCTTCTGGCTACTTCATCGATTTTGACAATTTCTCGTTGGATCCACGTGAACCTGAGTTACCGCCACCGCCTGTTTCCCACAAACAACAAATTCGTGATTTCTACCTTTGGCTGAAAAAGACTTACTTTGTTTTTCCCTGGCTACAGCTCTGGATTGCAATTGGTCTACTGTTCCTAGTCATTTGGATTGGTATAGTGACTGTCTTTTTCTTGCTCCTTAATGGACATTACCTCTCAGAGTGCTCTGCAGTACAACATGTGAACTTGGTCCTGAAACCGCATGCATCATCACACCGTGAACAGAGGGACCTGTCCTTAGTGAACATTACAGAAGTTCCAGTTCCTGAAGGAATAATTTTGGACAGAGTATCCTATGATGTGTAAGGCCCTACTGAACTTTTAAGAATACCTCATGTGTTCAAAATTTCTCTTAATTATATCATCACCTCTAGTACTCTCTCTGATGATTGGGACATTGAAACTGTGCATACTATGCTATCTGATTTAGAACAATCGGCTGCATTTTCAAATGATGAATGGTATGATGGTGCATGTTAGACTTGGCATCTTTTGGCGTATTTCCCCTGTCTTTTTGCTTTCTGACCTTCCAGTTTTGACTCTGTTTTTGCTGGTTTAGTGTCTCTGCACACTTTCTCACTGCTGTTCAGTGTTAAAGTGCAAGTGCTCCTGTTGTAAATGGTTATTGTGGATTGGTGTTTCCATGATTGGCATATTTGATTTACTGGTAAGCCTCTAGTAAAATGCACTGAGCGTGCCAGGGCCTGTAAATCAAATGCTACTAGTGGGCCTGCAGCACTGATTGTGCCACCCACCGGAGTAGCCCTGAAAAGGTATCTCAGACCTGCCACTGCAGGGTCTGCGTGCAGTTTGTAACTGCCATGTCGACCTGGCAAGTGCACCCACTTGTCAGGCCCTAACCTTCCCTTTTCTTATTTATAAGTCACCCCTAAGGTAGGCTCAAGGTACCCCTGTGGGCAGGGTGCTGTGTACGTTAAAGATAGGCCATGTACTAGTGTGGGTGACATGTCCTGGTGGTAAATTACAGTGTATTTCGTTTTTCACCACTGCAAGTCCCATAGGAAAGCATGGGAGTTTTACTTATAACATCTTATAAGTATAACTTCCCATTGGGACAAGATAGGTAAATGGAGTTTAGTATGCCTGGACTCAGAACGTAAAAATGCATCTTTTAGTAAAGATGATTTTTATGTTCTGTGTTTGAAAATACCACTTTTAGAAAGTAGGTATTTTCTTGCTTAGCCATCCTGTGTGCCTCTGCTGAGTTTGTGGATTGACTGTCTGGCTTTGGAGTGACAGGGGCTGGGGATGCATAGTGGCTCCAGAAAGTCTGGATGAGTCAGGGCTGGGCTAAATAGACCTGGTCTGCTTTTAGAGTAGTGGGAGGAGATTTCTTTGCACCTGAATGGGCCTGGTCTGCCTTGCACAATGCTGTCTCCACCTCCTGCCAGGAAGATGGGCCAGAGAGAACCAAACTGGTTTGGACTGATCACAGACACTATCTGCCTGGCAGAACAAAGGGATTTTGAGTATAAATATTGGGGCCCAGACCCCCGAATTTTAGAACTCGCTGGAATCAAGGAACCTGCCAAGAAGAAGAGCTGGAAGAGCTGCCAGGAGGAGTACTGCCCCTTTGCTGTGTTGTTGCTTTGTTGAGTTGGCCTGTAGTTGTTGCTTCTGCCTTGGGCAGTGAAAGGACTGGACTGAACTTTCTTTACGTGTGCTGAGTATCTCCAAGGGCTTGAATCAGAGCTTGCCTCCTGTTCTGAAGTATCAGGGACTGCTAAGGCTTCACCAAACCTCTGGGTACCACTTCTGGAACCGCTATTTTCAGTTGCCACAGAGAAGGGAAACGCAACTGACTTCATCACCGACTCCGTCGCTGGCTCTGTGTCCTGACGGCACCACAGAAGGCACTATCCGCATGTCGCACCGCAACCCTGGTCTCACTGACGACTATGACCGCCGCCGCCGCCACCGAGCTGCTGCTTGCACCGTGACCTGTGTGCACCGCACTCCGCACCGCCTCACTACACTTCGCCATCCTGGTCTCACCGATGCCATCGCTGCTGCTGACTTTGACACCTGTGATCGCATCGTGGCTGGGGGCACCGCTCGTAAGTTTCACGATGCACCGCCTCGTCCCACACTGCAGTCTGGGCTGACCGATGCCAGCTCCCGCTAACCGGCTCTGTCACTTGCACCGCAACCTGCCAGCACCGTATCAAGCACCACCTTGCCTTGCACCATAACCCTTGGTCTCACCGACGCCGTCTGGATGATCGTCACCGAGCCGCTGCCTGCACCGCATCGAGAGGGCACCGCTTCCATTTTGCAACGCAAACGCAACGGTTGTCACGACCGGCTCGCACCAATGTGCCAGCTGCAACGAGAAAGGTACTGTTACTGAGTCTGTCCATGCTTTTGCTGACCCGTACTGACGCGGTCGGCTGGAACTGTTAGTTTTCAGCATCGAGGTAGCTCCGGACAGAGCTACCGACTCGTATAACTGTGTTTTTGATGTATTTCTGCAATTTTGAGGATATCTTGCAAAGTATATATTTTTAAGTACTGTATGTTGGATTCTTATCGTTTTTGGTCTTGTTTTGGATATATAAAAATATTGAATATTTTTCTACACTGGTGTGGTGTCCTTTTGTAGTGTTTTCACTGTATTACTGTTGGTTATGTGCAAATGCTTTACACACTGCCTCTGAAATAAGCATGACTGCTCATGGCAAGCTACCAAGGGGGTGAGCAGGGGTTATTTTAGGAGTGTAACTCCCTTATCCTGACGAGGAAGAAGGGTCACTACTTGGACAAAGGTGCAAACCCTGGCCAACTAGAGACTCCCATTTCCAACAGGGCATCTAATTTTGACACCATGTTTTGTTACCAACACTATGGTCACCATTCTTTGCGCAAAGCAAGTATCCCATGTACTGTTTACACTTACCGTCAATGGGAACATTGCCTAACACCACCGAAAGGTTGTTCAACCACATTTGCACAGAAGTTTGCTTATTTTTCTGCGTTTAACACTTCAGACCCAACCTCTTATTATTATAAGCTTGCACCTACACCGGCAAAGAAAAATATGCTCACGAACACTAAGCTGATATACTCTGCTTCCTTTATTGCCCAGCTGTCTGTACGTGGTTTTGACTTTTGGAAAGACACTATAGACACAAAATCTGTCTGAGGGACTAAAGATTGTCAAGCTCAGGGAACTGAGGCCTTATTTAGAGTATGCCTCATACCACATCAAAGGCTTTTACTGAACGACACAGTGCAACAGACCCCCTGTCTTGGGCTAGCCAAGATCAAGGATTTGAACACACCTCGGATTCCCTCGCTTACACACTTTGAGGGTTGGAAAAACTATACACTACACAGTGAGGATACATTAGATGCCATACTACACAATGGTTCTTACAATTCATCAGACCCCAATTGGAAGGGATGGTTGGTTTGGCCTATTGACACAAAAAGGTGTCAGTCAAGCTTCATGGGTACCACTGAAGTGTTTAGTATCGATGGGCCTGATCAACACTATGTACAATCAGAACACTCAGGGTGGTGACATCCTACAGTGTTGGGAAGTTATGCCTAGAGAGGCTTAAGACCTCGATACTGTCCCAAGTGAAACAACACTTATCCCTTCTCTCAGATGACATGGATCTTGGGGATTTTTTGTTAAGTCCCCAGAAGCCACATCAGAAACGCTTCTTGTATGCTATTTACAACAAGGTATGGAAAATCTCCCAACAGGAGGCTGCTGAAAGATTGCGTGAGATTGATATGGTTAACCTAGAAAGGGTTTTGGCTGTAGTCAACAATGGTATGACCACATTATCATCCAGAATTTATTCACTGGGCAACATTGTGTCTTCTGCAATAGATATAATGGAACAGGATTTGTCTATTCTACAACATGGACAATCGCAATTGCGGTCCATTGTATTGCTGAGCTGGACGCTGCCATCATTGCGTTCTGGCCACATGCCCTGGCGTTACATCAACAGTACGACTTTTTTTTCTGCATACAATCTAACGGAAGTACCATGCTGCACATTGAAAAATTGGACTAATTACCTTTCACCGTGGCTGAGTCACCTTCCACAGAATGGTTAATCCATGGCTATATTACACTGCCAGTCACAACTTTCCAATTTCAATACTGTCTCCAGTATCACCAGGTGGGCAGATATGAAGCGCTAGGAGAAGGGTACATACATGAGTACTGGGAATTGCCATTCAGATTTAGATGCAGGAATGGGGACACTGAAGTTTTTCTCAGCGGTTCAAACTGTGAAAGTGCTTTAAGTGGGTCCTTAGTTTTTAAGGATATTTCGCTCCACGTGGCATGTAACGCTTCGGTTGCTAACTCATCCTGTCTCTTGAAGGGTTCCCCAGCTGCCGTGATTCATCCGGTGTTTGAGCTGCTCTTGAATGGGAGCTATTTGATACTGAATGATCAAGGCTGTTGTAGGATGGTACCAGGCATCGCATATCTGGTCACAGTAAGTTCCAGGGTTACTTGTTGTATGCAAGTATTGTTTCCACCGGCCCACACAGTTAGGGGGGCAATGCTATGGCCTTCATTGAATGTTTTTCCTTTGTACGGTTTGATTCTCTGAGCAGACTGAAAGCTATGCTTTTTTCGGAAAGATGTGGCCTTAACCTCAGCCCGAGAGAAGTTTGATTTCCAGTTTGCAAGGACTTTATCTGAGATACAGGCACTAGTCCGTATGAACTTCCTGCTCCATTTCGGGGGAAATGGTTCATCGTATCTTTAACATGTCTGATACGAGGGGGATCGTGCACCTATTTAAATGTATAGGTTCTGGGCTATTGAGCACCTTGCAGACAATCTTCGGAGTTATTCCAGCGTTCATACACTCTGTGTTAGGAAGCGTTTTTGGAGGGCTTCCACAGTTCCTACTACTTGTAGTGGGTATCCTGGTTTTAATTTTCCTGCTTCGCAATGGACGTTCCAGTTCATTGAGAGATGGAAAAAGCACTGCTGGTCCATTGACAAGAGGTGTTACAGGGACTATCATCTGCGAATGCGAGCGACAGTGATGTTGCGTCTCTCACACAGGACACATAAACATTTGGCTCTCCATGTGATGGGAACAATTCGGCCTTTTTCCAAAACAAATCAAGTTGGAACGCAAAACATCGCTTTGTTTTATTTGTATTTTTTCTGCTCTCACTGAGCATCATGGCTTTCGATGTGCTCAGTTAGTCTAACTATATATTGACTCTTCAGTGGACTTATAGAGCTGTTTGAATTTTAATAGCATCCTTTTTTACATATACCATGTTTTTAGATGTTTTTAGACACTGGTTTTACAATGTTTTTATGCTTTTTTTATAGGCATATTTTAGCATTAGTTGACCTTATCGACCTTCGGATGAGGAGTGGGTGTTATCTTACCTAACCTAGGCCTAAGTAGCAAAGTGACCTTTTACCTACATTTGTACTACCTTGCTCTGCATGAGGTTCTAGCACTGACCTTTACCCAGTTATGTGCTGAATAAATGTCGATTGGTTTCCTTGAAACTAGCCTCATTTATTATGCATGAGGATTCTTAGAAAAATGACCTGCACATAACGTACATAACAGGAATAACATACTCTGTACAAAAGTCATTGCTATCTTTCATCCTAGGGTGATCAGGCTACTTTGCACAATTACAATTATTGCTTTAGGCTCATCTACATAATCGTACTCACAACATATCAATTGTGGTCGAGCCCCTCAGGCTACCTTTTTGTTATAAAAGAACTGCACCTTCACTAGTGAAGAGGAGGAGACGCTTCCATGCTGACACAAGACTCTGAGGTCCCGGCACACCGAAGCTTCAACACACATCGGTCTGACATCCATTGCGGGGTGTTCAACTCGTGACCAAGATGGGGTTCTTCATTCTCTCCCATCAGGTAATGGGGTTGGCTCTTACCTAGGGGATTCCTGGCTTTACACCCACATACATGCTAGGTACACTTAGGTAGGGCCTGCATTGTAGGAGTACGCTTGATCACTGTCATGTTTATATACCTGCACATATTCACTGTTTTAGCACCATGGTAGAATTCTACCTTCTATTTACTCTGTTGGTGCATGTAATCTCGTATGTTAGCTTCTGTTTATTGATTGTCGCAGCAAACATGTTTTATACTAGAATGACGCTGGTTCAATAAATGCTTATTGAAAACGTTCCCAACATTTATTCTGTGTATCTCTCTGAGACTAAGTGAGCACGATTGACTGAGCGAAAAGTACTGTACTGTTTCCACAATCCCTGAAGGGTCAAGGGTTGTCATGTTCGATGGCCGCCATAAACTATTTACTCCTTGGTAAGGTGAGGGGGCTTATGGTGGCACTGTGAGCTAGATGGTCTATAGGCCAACATATCCTGCGGTGGTGTCCGGAATCAGTCTTGACACCAATCCCTTAGTTTATGTTGTCCAACAAACAAGCAGATTCTATGTATTTTTAGGAATTACACAACAGTACTCAGAGCAGATCCTGTTCACAGAGGATGTTGGAGACGAGATGAGGTGGTGGCTCGATCATATGGAGGCATGGAATGATCGGGTTATCTTCTGCTTAGATGCAGACCTTGTGATAGAGTTGGATGCCAGCAAGTTTGGCTAAGGAGCCTGCTGCAGGGACTCCTCTACAGGAGGAAGGTGGTCCGCAGACAATCATCATCTCCACATCAACTGGTTGGAGCTGATGGCCATGAGATGCTGGACCAAGGACAGGGTCGAATGCAGTGTTTTCCTCAAGATGGACAATGTGTCGGCAGTGAGGTACATCAACCACTTGGGGGGTACCAGGTCAAAGGCACTAGCAGATCTCTCCAAAGACTTCTGGACATTCTGCCATTCTCGCAACCGCTCCATGACGGCAGAGTATCTCCTGGGAGTGTCCAAAGTGGTGGCAGACTGGTGCTCCAGGGACTGGTCGGACATGAGTCTGTGGCAGTTGAACCCCACGTAGTTCCAGAGGCTGGACTCCCTTTGGGGCCCTTTCTCAGTGGACCTGCTTGCCTTCAGGCTGGACCATTAAATTCCCAGATATTTCAGTTGACAGCCGTTCCCCTTGCAGTAGCCACAGATGTTTTCCTGCAAGACTAGGCAATGGAGACGGGGTATGCCTTCCCCCCGTTCATCATGATCATGAGGCTGTCAGCCCAGATCGCAGGCAGAGAGTGAGGGTAGTGCTAATCACACAATTTTGGCGATCTCAAGTGTGGTTTCCTGTGTAGGAGAGTAGGATCTGCCTCTTATGGTTACCCCCACTTTTTGCTGATGTATCACTGTTTTTTACTTAGGCTGACTGGGATCCTGCTATTTAGGACCCCAGTCTATCTGCTTTCTCCTATAAATTGATTGCATGTACTTTAGGTACACTCCAGATTGGATTCTGGGGTACCCTTATCAGTCCTTAGTATATGGTACATCATGTACCCAGGGCATAGGTACCCCAGCGGCCTCCCAGGGGCTGAAGCATGTATTGTGCCACCCCTGAGAGGCCATTCAAAATGACACCACAGGTCTGCTACTGCAACCTGTGTAAGGAGGTGCATGCACCCCTTACTTAGATATAGGTTACCTATATCTATTCTAAATCACTACACATATAAACCTATCAGTCACCCCTATGGCAGGCCTTATCAATCCTGAAGGCAGGGTGCTGGGTTTTGTGTGAGAGGGTGCCCCTGCATGAGCAGAGCCCCTCTGCAGCCTTCGGAATCTATTCTCCGGGATTGTCTGTGATGCAGCCAACCATATATACTTAAGTGCATTATAACCTCGCGGTAAATGCTAACTTTAAAACGGCTGCTTAGAAACATGTCGTGTTTGGTGTCAAACACCTTGGAATCATACCTCCACACCAATAACTGGTGTGGGAGGTATGATTCCTCCCTTGTAGAACCACTACTATGGGTCTCCGGTCTACCCGGTACCAGCTTTCTCGACCTGGGCAGCACAAAATGGATGCTGCCAGCCACAGACACGAGTCTGCCCTCCTGCTGCTGAGCCAAGCTCGAGCAGAGGAAGGCCTGACAATAGGTTTCCTGTCACAGGGAGGTGTGACCACCTCCCAGACAGGCTTTAGTGTATTGGGGCTGGGTGGGTGCACTCTTAGCGTGCCAGAAAGTCTGCCCTGGGGGCACATTTGGTGTCCCCGTGCATAGTCCAGCTCAAACCGGGTGCAGGAGCCATTTGCTCCTGCTCTGGCACGAAACTGGACAAAGGACATGGGTGTAGCCACCCCTCTGTCCTGATCCTCCCCTAGGTGGGTCCCCAGAGATAGTCCAACCCCTTCCTTGGGTATAAAGTAGGAAACCTGACTACAGGACTTTGGATTTTACCTGGACTAAACTCTGCTACAGAAACCAAGTACTTTGATGGTCTACACTTCGCTGGACGGCAGAAGAATCTCCCTTGGAGTAAAGGAGTTACTCCCCTGCAGCAGCTGGCACCTAAATGCATCTGACTGGTTTGTATCTCCTGAGCTCCTGAGGACTCCGAAGATTTCTGCAACACAGGAGGTGGGTTCCCGAGTGTCCCTGAGGTCGATCTACTCTCTCAGCAATCCTGAGACCAGTATCCCTCGTGGGGACAGTGCAACCTGAACCCCTGTGCACTGTGTACTTTTGCAGCAGCATATGATTTTTGGTGACCCCTGAGGCTGTGCTTCGGACTACTTGTAGTCCCGACCCCGAGCAGCATTTCCACCAAAGATCTCCAGCCTCCACTCCACGAGTGCTCTGTGGGCTGGTGCTTTGTGATACAGCTCGAGGTCCCTTCGTGATCCCTGGTCCGTTGGCCTGTGGGACTTGGCGAGGGCACTTTGATTTTCCTTGGGATTCCCTGGTTGCTCCAGACGTGCCCTGACTCCCCATAGCTTGGAGAGTCTCCTGGACCTTGCTGGTCCACACTGTAACTTGTTTCCTCTGCCCGCGTGGGTTGCCTTTGCCGAGGCTTGTTGGAGTTCAATCCGGACACTGACCCCTCAGCACTCGACATCCTTCATGGGACAGCTCACCTCCAGACTTTGGTCATCGTCGACATCTCCTGGTCCCCGTGGCTGCAGAGTCAAGCATCCTATCTTCACACCTGAAGCACCTGACATCGGTGGGCATTCGCCTATTGAGCCCCTGGTCACCCTGAAGTGACCCAGACTCTGTCCCCTCTGGTTTCAGGTTCTTGTCACCTCAGATCCAGGCTTGGATTCCACCGGACACTTTCCATCTTCCCGGCAGCAGCACTTCTTCGCATCACGCCATTGAAAACGACGAGGGTTTCCGACACCACTTGACCCCTATGCACCCGGCTCCTCTGGGATAGGTAACACGGGTACCTCGGTACTCACAAGGGTGCTGGCCTTAGAACCTTCTATGTTCCAAAGGGTTTGCTTGAAGTCCTCTCCGAAGTGTCCTTAAACTGTAATTTTCCAACCGCGACTTTCCCATAGAGTTGTACGGAGCACGCGTCTGTGTTCCCACACTGCACCTGTCCTCCGTGGGCTCCCTGTGTCACTCCTGTGGGTGGTTCCTTGGGGTCCCAGCAATTCTACGTGCTCTAGGCACTGTGTCTATTGAAGTCGTGGTTGTTATACCACTTTATTAGTATATGGTTTGGTCTCCCCCGGGAGCCTGCTGTGTATTGTGCTATTTACTGCCGTTCTGTTGATTAAGTATTGTGTGCTTTATGTTCTAATCTCACATAGAGATTAGTAGAGTGTGTTTAGTAATAAATACATATTTTTTATATAACACTTGTGTGGTTTTCCTTTCATTTGGTCACTCAGGAGGTTCTGTTCTGGTAAAACAAGCTGCTTTACATTCCTTCAAGATTAAGCCTGAAGGCTGCTCTCCATAGCTACCACTAGGATAGCTTTCATAAAGGTTATCTTGGACCTAATCATCAATAAGGGTCGTTTGGACTGGTGCAAGGTGCCCACTTTAATAAGTGGACAGCATATACCAAGCCAACTTCTCACATTGGTGTGCAGCGGTTGGGATTCAAGCTTGCTATTGATTTACCAGATAAATCTCATTGAGTGATTAACTGAAAACCACTAAAAGTATTAGGTACATATAATACATCAAGATTAGAATAAAGTAAGTTCTACTGAACTTGGAGTTGGGTAAGTCAAGGGTCTAGCACACCCTTTCTCCAACTCAAGAGAGTTTAGGCTCCACTAGGTTAAGTAGGTGCCTACACCACATAACACTAGTATGTCTTCTAGAGGAGAAGCCAGTGGCTCTCTGCCAACTAGGTATGACCATCTCTCATTCCAAGAATTGAGAAATGTGTACATCTAGGAAGCTGAGGACAGGGAGAAGTGCAAGCACCCAACGTCTAATAGAGATGTTGCTCTTAGATGACCTCAGAAAGACCCCAGGGTCTGATGAAGTAGAAAGAGTGGGTGGGACAGGAGATGAGGAAAGAGCAGGAAGTGAACACTTCTTTGATCTGGACTCAAACCCTGGCCAGGAGGATCAAGATGATCCTAACCTGGAAAATCCAACTCTTCCTTCAGGTGGGGAGAAGGCCCCAGTGGCCCTCTCTTTACTCCACCAGGAAGAGTACACAGTTTGCCTAGAAGATCCAGAACTCCCTCTGTGGAGTCTAATCATTCAGGTACTTCTGTAAGGACCTCTGTCTCTAATAGGAGAGAATCCTCGTATGTTAAGAAGTGCCAATTACTGGAGATTGAGAGAATCAAGATCAGGCTCAAGAAAGAGCAATTGGCCCTAGACAGGGAATCCTTAGAGCTCCAGAGAGCAACCAGAAGATTGGGACTAGAGTCCCATGGTGGCAGCAACAGTGTCCCTAGAACTAGAGAGTATTCTCATGATCATAGGAACCTGAACAAGATAGTCCCTCCCTATCAGAGTGGGGATGACATCCACAAATGGATAACTGCACTAGAGAGGGCATGTAAAGTACAGAGGGTCCCTCAGGAGCAGTGGGCAGCTATCTTGTGGCTCTTCTTTGCTGACAAAGGTAGAGATAAGCTCCTCACTGTTAGAGAAGAGGATGCAGACAATTACACAGTCTTGAAGAGTGCTCTCATTGATGGGGTTGGCTTAACCACTGAGCAATACAGAATTAAGTTCAGAGACACCCAGAAAGCACAGACTCAGGACTGGGTTGACTTTGTAGATTGTGCTACTAAGGCTCTGGAAGGCTGGTTACTTGGCAGTAAACTGTTTGATTTTAAAGGATTGTACAATTTAATTATGAGGGAGCAGATCCTTAATAATTGCCAAAATCAGTTGTTGCATCAGTACCTGGTTGATTCTGATCTGACCTCTCCCCAAGAATTGGGAAAGAAGGCAGATAAATGGGTCAGAACCAGGGTGAAGCAGAAAGCTCAGAACCAAGGTTGTGACTTTAAGAAGCAAGATTCTAAAACCTCAGATGAGGGTGGGGAAAAGGGTAAAGACCAGAAGTCTTCACAAGGGCCCCAAAAACCTGCATCTGGGGGGGAGTCACAATCAAACAAGGGTAAAGGCAAAAAGAAACCTTGGTGTCATATCTGTAAAGAGAAGACCCATTGGACAAAAGATGCCAATTGTCCAAGGGCCAAGGAATCTACTCCAGCCACCACTGCCCCTAAGGCAACTGTTCCCCCTAGCTCAGTTCCAAGTGGTGGTACACAGAATAAGGGTGTAGGAGGGTTGACCCTGGGATCTGAAATGGATTCTGGCCTAGTCAGAATTCTAACTCAGGCTGTGTTAGTCTGTGATGGAGGCATGGATATTGCCTCCTTATTTGTCAGTCCCAGTAATCTGGGCAAGTACAGACAGCAGCCTTTGATCAATGGTAAGGAGGCCATGGCATATAAGGACACAGGTGCAAGTGTCACCATGGTGACAAAAGGACTTGTGGGCCCTGACCAGATCATACTTGGTGAGATGTACCAAGTGACCAATGCAAGCAATGTCAGGACAGACCATTCCTTGGCAGTTGTGAATTTCACCTGGGGAGGGGTAACTGGCCCTAAGAAGGTTGTGGTAAGTGCAGACCTCCCTGTAGAATGCTTATTGGGCAATGATTTGGAGACTTCAGCATGGGCTGAAGTGGAACTCAGGACACATGTGGAAATGCTGGGCATCCCTGCAGATGTGTTTGCCATGACTAGGTCACAGGCAAAAATGTCTTCCACTGAACAGGCCCTGGATCCTGGAATAATGGACCAGATGCCTTCCAAGAGAAGGAACAGTAGGGGTAAGGCAGTGTCTTCCCCCCTGCCTCAGAGTGAGAATCAGTCTCTTGAGGGAGATGATCTTAGTCCTGAAGAAGGAACTGTCTCAGAGGAACTTGAACCTGATCAGGTTGAGTTCTTGGGGACAGGGGGCCCTTCCAGGGCAGATCTGAGCCAGGAGCAGCTGAACTGCCCCTCTCTTGAACCCCTCAGACAGCAAGCTGCTGCTGAGGCTGCTGGGAGTGCCAGTGGGTCCCATAAAATGTACTGGGATGATGGACTCTTATACTCAGAGGGTAGAGACCCCAAACCTGGTGCCACCAGGAGGTTGGTTATACCTCTGAAGTTTAGGGGCTTCCTATTGACACTGGCACATGATATCCCATTAGCAGGACACTTAGGCCAAAACAAGACCTGGGGCAGACTTGTTCCTCACTTTCATTGGCCTCATATGTCAGAGGACGCAAAGGAGTTTTGTCGCTCCTGTATCACTTGCCAAGCCAGTGGTAAGGCAGGTGGTACTACAAAGGCCCCCCTGATACCACTACCTGTGGTGGGGGTTCCCTTTGAGAGGGTTGGGATTGACATAGTTGGTCCCATGGATCCTCAGACTGCATCTGGGCACAGATTCATACTAGTGGTGGTGGACCATGCCACTAGGTATCCAGAAGCAATTCCACTTAGGACTACTACAGCTCCTGTTGTGGCTAGAGCCCTCCTGGGAGTCTTTTCCAGAGTGGGTTTTCCTAAGGAGGTAGTATCAGACCGAGGTGCAAACTTTATGTCTGGTTACTTGACTGCTATGTGGAAGGAGTGTGGAGTAAATTACAAATTTACCACCCCTTATCACCCACAATGCAATGGGTTAGTTGAGAGATTCAACAAAACCCTCAAGGGCATGATTAAAGGTCTCCCTGAAAAGCTCAGGCGTAGATGGGACATCCTTTTGCCCTGCCTTCTCTTTGCCTACAGAGAGGTTCCTCAGATGGGGGTTGGTTACAGCCCTTTTGAACTTCTGTTTGGACATCCAGTTAGGGGTCCTTTATGTCTATTGAAGGAGGGATGGGAGTTACCTCTCAAACCCCCTAAACCGGATATTGTGGTCTATGTACTTGGTCTCCGCTCCAGGATGGCTGAGTACATGAAGAAGGCATCCAAAAACCTTGAGGCTAGCCAGGAATTGCAAAAGGCCTGGCATGACCAAAAGGCTGTTGTGACTGTTTATCAGCCAGGACAGAAAGTATGGGTGTTGGAGCCTGTGGCCCCAGCAGCCCTCCAAGACAAGTGGAGTGGACCTCATACTATTATTGAGCAAAAGGGAGAGGTTACCTACCTGGTGGACCTTGGAACTCCCAGGAGCCCCCATAGGGTGCTCCATGTGAACAAGCTCAAGCCATATGTGGCCAGGGCAGACATGGGCTTGCTCATGGCTACTGATGAGGGACAGGAGGAAGAGAGTGATCCACTCCCTGACCTGCTCTCACAGAACCCTGATGATGGTTCAGTTGATGGTGTAGCCTTGGCAGGCAGCCTCACTGACCAGCAGCAAACTGATTGTAGGCAAGTCCTGAATCAGTTCAGACATATGTTTTCACTGACTCCAAGTCAGACTACCTGGTGCACTCATGAAGTGAACACAGGTGACAGTCTGCCTGCTAAAAATAAGATTTACAGGCAACCTGACCATGTCAGGGACTGTATCTGGACAGAAGTCCAGAAAATGTTTGGATCTGGGAGTAATTGAGCCCTCAGATAGCCCTTGGGCTAGTCCAGTAGTCTTGGTACCAAAACTTCACACCCAGGGTAGTAAGAGAGAGATGAGGTTCTGTGTTGACTACAGGGGTCTCAATGCAGTCACTAGGACTGATGCCCATCCAGTACCTAGGGCAGATGAACTTATAGATACTTTGGCCTCTGCCAAGTTTCTGAGTACATTTGACCTGACAGCTGGTTACTGGCAAATCAGATTAGCTGAGGATGCAAAACCAAAAACAGCATTTTCAACCCCTAGTGGGCACTACCAATTTGTGGTGATGCCCTTTGGCTTGAAGAATGCACCTGCCACTTTTCAAAGGTTGGTGAACAAAGTCCTTACAGGTCTGGAAGCCTATAGTGCAGCTTATCTAGATGATATTGCTGTCTTTAGCTCCACCTGGGAGGATCATCTGGTCCACCTGAGAAATGTTTTAGAGGCCCTGCAAAAAGCAGGCCTCACTATCAAGGCCACCAAGTGCCAGATAGGGCAGAGTAAGGTTGTGTACCTAGGCCACCTTGTAGGTGGAGGTCAGGTTCAACCATTGGAGAGCAAAATCCAGACCATCATGGACTGGGTTGCTCCCACTACCCAAACTCAGGTCAGAGCTTTCTTGGGCCTGACTGGGTATTACAGGAGGTTTGTCAAAGGATATGGATCTATAGTGACCCCTTTGAATGATCTAACTTCCAAAAGAATGGCTAAGAAAGTTCAGTGGACAGTTAGCTGTCAAAAGGCATTTGATGACCTGAAGCAGGCCATGTGCACTGCTCCCATTCTGCAAAGTCCTGACTATTCCAAACAATTCATTGTTCAAACTGATGCATCTGAGTTGGGGGTAGGGGCTGTGTTATCACAACTGAATGAAAAGGGTCAGGATCAGCCAGTAGCTTTTATTAGGAGAAAGCTAACCCCCAGAGAGAAACGTTGGTCAGCTATTGAGAGGGAAGCCTTTGCTGCGGTTTGGGCCTTGAAGAAGCTGAGGCCATACTTGTTTGGCACTCATTTCATTGTTCAGACAGACCACAAGCCCCTCTTATGGCTAAAACAGATGAAGGGTGAAAACCCCAAACTTTTGAGGTGGTCCATTTCCCTACAAGGGATGGACTATACAGTGGTACATAGACCTGGGAGTAACCATGCCAATGCAGATGGTCTCAAGATATTTCCATTTAGAACATGAAGACTCAACTGGTCAAGGTTAGTTTAATGTCCCTGCGTTTGGGGGGTTGTGTAGGAGAGTAGGATCTGCCTCTTATGGTTAACCCCACTTTTTGCTGATGTATCACTGTTTTTGACTTAGACTGACTGGGATCCTGCTATTCAGGACCCCAGTCGATCTGCTTTCTCCTATAAATTGATTGCATGTACTTTAGGTACACTCCAGATTGGATTCTGGGGTACCCTTATCAGTCCCTAGTATGTGGTACATCATGTACCCAGGGCATAGGTACCCCAGCGGCCTCCCAGGGGCTGAAGCATGTATTGTGCCACCCCTGAGAGGCCATTCAAAATGACACCACAGGTCTGCTACTGCAACCTGTGTAAGGAGGTGCATGCACCCCTTACTTAGATTTAGGTTACCTATATCTATTCTAAATCACTACACATATAAACCTATCAGTCACCCCTATGGCAGGCCTTATCAATCCTGAAGGCAGGGTGCTGGGTTTTGTGTGAGAGGGTGCCCCTGCATGAGCAGAGCCCCTCTGCAGCCTTAGGAATCTATTCTCCGGGGTTGTCTGTGATGCAGCCAACCATATATACTTAAGTGCATTATAACCTCGCGGTAAATGCTAACTTTAAAATGGCTGCTTAGAAACATGTCGTGTTTGGTGTCAAACACCTTGGTATCATACCTCCACACCAGTAACTGGTGTGGGAGGTATGATTCATCCCTTGTAGAACCACTACTATGGGTCACCGGTCTACCCGGTACCAGCTTTCTCGACCTGGGCAGCACAAAATGGATGCTGCCAGCCACAGACACGAGTCTGCCCTCCTGCTGCTGAGCCAAGCTCGAGCAGAGGAAGGCCTGACAATAGGTTTCCTGTCACAGGGAGGTGTGACCACCTCCCAGACAGGTTTAGTGTATTGGGGCTGGGTGGGTGCACTCTTAGAGTGCCAGAAAGACTGCCCTGGGGGCACATTTGGTGTCCCCGTGCATAGTCCAGCTCAAACCAGTTGCAGGAGCCATTTGCTCCTGCTCTGGCATGAAACTGGACAAAGGACATGGGTGTAGCCACCCCTCTGTCCTGACCCTCCCCTAGGTGGGTCCCCAGAGTTAGTCCAACCCCTTCCTTGGGTATAAAGTAGGAAACCTGACTACAGGACTTTGTATTTTACTTGGACTAAACTCTGCTACAGAAACCAAGTACTTCGACGGTCTACACTTCGCTGGACGACAGAAGAATCTCCCTTGGAGTAAAGGAGTTACTGCCCTGCAGCAGCAGGCACCTAAATGCATCTGACCAGTTTGCATCTCCCGAGCTCCTGAGGACTCCGAAGATTTCTGCAACACAGGAGGTGGGTTTCCAAGTGTCTCTGAGGTCGATCTACTCTCTCAGCAATCCTAAGACCAGTATCCCTCGTGGGGACAGTGCAACCTGAACCCCTGTGCACCGTGTACTTTTGCAGCAGCATATGCTTTTTGGTGACCCCTTAGGCTGTGCTTCGGACTACGTATAGTCCCGACCCCGAGCAGCATTTCCACCGAAGATCTCCGGCCTCCACTCCACGAGTGCTCTGAGGGCTGGTGCTTTGTGATTCAGTTCGAGGTCCCTTCGCGATCCCTGGTCCGTTGGCCTGTGGGTCCTGGCGAGGGTCACTTTGATTTTCCTTGGGCTTCCCTGGTTGCTCCATAGCTTGGAGAGTCTCCTGGACCTTGCTGGTCCACACTGTAACTTGTTTCCTCTCCCCGCGTGGGTTGCCTTTGCCGAGGCTTGTTGGTGTTCAATCTGGACACTGACCCCTCAGCACTCGACATCCTTCATGGGACAGCTCACCTCTGGACTTTGGTCATCGTCGACATCTCCTGGTCCCTGTGGCTGCAGAGTCAAGCATCCTATCTTCACACCTGAAGCACCCGACATCGATGGGCATTCGCCTATCGAGCCCCTGGTCACCCTGAAGTGACCCAGACTCTGTCCCCTCTGCTTTCAGGTTCTTCTCACCTCAGATCCAGGCTTGGATTCCACCGGACACTTTCCATCTTCCCGGCAGCAGCACTTCTTCGCATCACGCCATTAAAAACGACGAGGGTTTCCGACACCACTTGACCCCTATGCACCCGGCTCCTCTGGGATAGGTAACACGGGTACTTCAGTACTCACAAGGGTGCTGGCCTTAGAACCTTCTATGTTCCAAAGCGTTTGCTTGAAGTCCTCTCCGAAGTGTCAGTAAAGTGAAATTTTCCAACCGCGACTTTCCCATAGAGTTGTACGGAGCACGCGTCTCTGTTCCCACACTGCACCCGTCCTCCGTGGGCTCCCTGTGGCACTCCTGTGGGTGGTTCCTTGGGGTCCCAGCGATTCTACGTGCTCTAGGCACTGTGTCTATTGAAGTCGTGGTTGTTATACCACTTTCTTAGTATATGGTTCGGTCTCCCCCGGGAGCCCGCTGTGTATTGTGCTATTTACTGCCGTTCTGTTGATTAAGTATTGTGTGCTTTATGTTCTAATCTCACATAGAGATTAGTAGAGAGTGTTTAGTAATAAATACATATTTTTTATATAACACTTGTGTGGTTCTCCTTTCATTTGGTCACTCAGGAGGTTCTGTTCTGGTAAAACAAGCTGCTTTACATTCCTTCAAGATTAAGCCTGAAGGCTGCTCTCCATAGCTACCACTAGGATAGCTTTCATAAAGGTTATCTTTGACCTAATCATCAATAAGGGTCGTTTGGACTGGTGCAAGGGGCCCACTTTAATAAGTGGACAGCATATACCAGGCCAACTTCTCACATCCTGTTCTTCTGGAACTTTCCTGGGATTCTCCAATCCTTCTACCCCACCTTCCGGATCTCCTTCGGGACCCTCTGGGCAATCATCATGGTGGCCTGGGCAGATGGAACAAACAAACGATACAGATCTGCATGGTCCAGATGGGTCAGTTGGTACCTTAGGAATGACCATGATCCCATGGGGTGTGAAGTGGTCCCTGTCCTGAATTTCTTGGCATCACTGGCTGCCCATGGGTTAGCATATTGCACAATCAATTCCTACAGATTAGCAATTTCTGCGTGCCATCTTCCTATCCAGGAAGCTCCAACGGGAGAACAGCATTTGGTGTGTAAGCTCATGAGAGGCATCCATTTGGCCATTCCTTTGGAACCTCGTTACCCTTCTCTTTGGGACATTAATAAGGTTCTACATATTTTTAAATCCTGGCAGTCAAAAAAGTATCTCTTGCAAGTATCTCTTGTCGGCGAAGCTCACCATCCTTTTATGTCTGGTGTCTTTTCGATGCATGTCAGATGTGAGAGTCTTGGATATGTCGGAGAGGACATTCACTCCCCAAGGGGTTACCTTCCATATTTCTCGCTTTACCAAGACAAATTCTACTGTGATCTCTTACCCGGCTTTTGACAAGAGTCCTAAGTTTTGTGTGGTACGATGCCTCAAGGCGTACGAGAATATGACGGAAGAATTCCATCCACCTGGAGAGTGCCAGTTACTCTCCTTGGTAGAGAAATCACGCACTTTGGAACCCATTCTGTATGAGGGGCAATGGCCTCAAAAGCTTTTTCCCTTGGGGCTCCTCTGGAGGACATTATTAATGCTGTGGACTGATCGTCAGACTCTATGTTCAAGCGATTCTATTTCAAGCCCTTCATGGATATGACATCTCTGGTGGCGGACAAGCTTTGAACCATAATCCTCACCTCCTGTCCTGACATAGAATGAAAATTTCATAGTAAACATGAAGGAAAGTTTCAATTCTATTAAGGACACAGAGGCGAGGATTATTCCCTCCCAAGGTTTCCTGAGGGTCCTTGTTTTCTTTCCCACCCATTTGGACTCAGACGTTTGGGAGGTTGCTTGTCAGTAGAATGTCACTTTGTCGTAAGGTATAGGTACTTGTGTCGCTTTCTTCTTAGTGTAGACTATTGCTGCTCCAGGGTTTGCTTTGACCCTCGCTGAACTGTTCTGCTGCCATGTTTCATTTGCTTTGTGGTTCTGATTTGTAAAGGTTCGGATTCATGGGTTTGTGTCTCATTCTTTTCAGCTGTGGATGGTTCTAAAGTGGAATAAAGGACACTGGAAGCAAGTTTTCTTTCACAGTCAAGAAAGAGGAAGAGGATATAGACATGCATACCTGTATGTGGCTGCCCTGCTGTTGATTGGCTGATGTCGGATGGCTGGTCCTGTGCATCCTGGGAAAGACAGTTGTTGTGTTGCAGGCTTCTGGAAATGGAAATAAAGAAAGTACAGCATAATCCTCACCTCCACGTCCTTAATAGAAATGAAACCTTCCTTCATGTTTCATAGGAAATGTTTCATTCCCTTGCTGAAAGATTTTTGCAAATTTACTCCTGTTTTGAGAATGTTATTTACTGCATAAGCTTAGAAATCACTCTCAAATAGTAGATGAGATATATAGGGAATACACTGGTGAAATCTAGGATCCTCTGAATACAGTCTAGTTGGTCTAGTTGATCTGTACTTGGCTGCTTGTATTTGTACAGGCCGCTCATCATATCTACCACCAACTGCAGTAGGAATTAGATGTGGAAAACAGTGAGCATCTAAACTTCTCTCCCAAACACTCAAGGGAGCTCCTTCTGCTTTTTTCATTTGAAAGAGATCAATTGCATCACCAATAATCTCTTTAGAATGCAGAGGATGGATACTGTACTGTTCATACATTTCTTCTGCTCTTGATCGATCCGCTTTTTTAATCTTACCTCTTGATCTTGATGGGTCATCCTCTATATGTGCTACATTTTGAAAAACATTTACATTTTCATAATAGATATTATTTTGTACCAGATACAATGTTGCTTTTTTAAACTTTATTACCATCTACTAGCTCTTGCCTTATTTTCTTATTCTTTGTCGGGCCACCATTGACTAGAATAATAAGTGCTTCTTCCAAATCTCGCTGCGACCCTATGGTTTCAATATTCTGCTTGAAATCTAATGGCAAGTAAGCAACTCTACCTTGAAGACCTTTCTGGAGCTCAGTTGGAAGTAACTTTCTTGTATTTAGTTCCAGATAAACTATAGCTTGGAATGGATGTATACAGTGTATTAGAATTGATTTATAAACATTTAAATCTACAAGTTCTTGTGGGACTGCAACTAATTCTAACTTGTTGTGCACTGCTCTAGCTGGCATTTTATTATTCTCCTGTTTATCATAACAGTACTAACATATAATTTGTCTTGTGGAACCATCAAAACGTTCCTCTACAAATAAATAAGCTGCAAATTTTTGACATTTATCTCGGTTTTCTTCTTCAGTTTTTGAAGTCACAACCACGTAACGAGTTTGACTTTTGTAGTGAGTACATCAAGAACATATACAAACACAGTTCGGTTTCTCAGAACAGACTGTTAAATTTTCTAATCTCTTCTTGAATGTTATCAACAGTAATATATTTGTCCTGTTCTACTGCACCTGCAGATACCAAGTCTTCCTTTACCCTACAGTCCTCTTCAGGACTAAATAAAAGAGACTGAAAATCATCACAGACTTTTTTTGTATGTGATACCGTACCATTCAAAAGAACTCGATTCATTTCTCCTAAACATAGAGCAAGAGTTTTGACATAGTAAAGTCTCCTAACTAATGTTCGTATTTGTGAATGGTGTACAGCTTACATTCTGAAATGATGAAAGGTGCTTTGGCACACTAATTTGATAGACATGCTAGTTAATGTCACTGCAAATTTGTATATTTTCTTCTCTTGCATGGATCTCATCATTGTAAAGCCACAATTTTCTCTTTCACACTCTTGCATAGAAACCTACAAAGGAAAGTTCTCAATATGTCAATAGATTCCTGCAGAACACTGCAAATACTACTACAGTTCAATTTATATACAGGGGCCTGACTACGCCTTTCCTGTCCCTCTTCAGCTATGACTTCCTCTACATTTCTAGGTACCATTACCTCACGTGCGGAATAGGAGAACCATCTTTTATCTCACAACATCATCCAGATTCTTCAACTGCATGCACTAATGTGTTCTCTTGCAAGTAGCTTTCTTCATTTAGGAAAGGCTCAGTTCTGGAAGTATGCTTCTATTCACCACTGAATATTTTACAAAAGTTTGTTCTATTGATAAATCTTTTTTTCTGGCATTTTCTTCTCATAGACAACACTGTTTTCTCCAGTGTTCTCATTCTGCTCAGAATAAAAAGGAATAGCTTTCTCTTCAAGGGCAAATGATTTGTCAACTAGAGCCTCAACACGTTCCTTTTGTTTAATTGCCTCTCTTCTTCTTTTATATTGTTTCATAGTACGTCTGAGATTCTGAGTTACCCTACTACAGAACCTTCTGGCTCTAAAATTTCTTTAAACTGCCTTTGTCTCCTTGTTAAACTATCTCCTTCCTGAAATGATTGATTAGTCTTGCTGGCACTTAGATTCTTTCCTTTCATAGCTGATTTATGAATTCTCATTTTTGTTCAGTTTGTAGCTTTTCCAGATTTTTTTAAAGAAACTTCTTAGCTGTTTTACCAGCAGTTATTTTCTCTTCAACCACATTCTCCACATTCTGTATGAGTGAAAAGAAGTCTGCAAAAAATAAAACACATATATTTCGCTTCTTACTATGAGTTAATAAATTACACAATTTCAGCATTAAATATCTAAGTGTGAATGTGGCTTATTAAAACTTCTAAATGCATGTCTTACCTTTTAAGCATAAACCACTGTGCCCTATACCTAGCTTGGTGTCTGAGTATTTCTCCAAGTATATCAGTGTAAAAGTTGTTCTCTTCCAAACTCTATGGATATGTACACCTATATGCATGCCGTTGCATGGATACGCAACTGGCCGCATTACCTAGAATTACACTGCGAAACTGTGTTTACAACTAGCTCCATTAATGTTTGATTCATAAGAGCTGTATGCGTGTGAGTGGATGTTTAAGTCCCTCTGTTACTGACTGACTAGGTGTATTATTGGATCTATCCTTTTGCCTATATCTATACCTATATGACTTCCCTAGTCGGTAGCAGAGTAGATCTAAAACTTGACATATCATTCTGCTAGTGTGCATTCAGACTTCACACAACATGTCTCATGTTTTAAACTAAGCCGGCCGGTAAACTCCACTCAGCTCACAGAGTTTGTGGAATTCGGGCATTCTGCCATTCAAGCGCGAAGTTGAGTGTTTTTTTCCGTTCGCACGCTCGAGTTTTCTTTTGGCACTCAACTGTGAGCGCCAAGACTCTCTGGCCGCTTGCGAGCGCACGCAAGACTTCTCACATAACTAGCGAGCTCCCGCGAGACTTCGCGCTCACTCACATGGCTGCCGGCCTCGACTGCACCAATCTAGCATTCTTAGTGCGATCGCGATCACAAACAGAGCGGTCAAGCAGCTTTTCTGCTTGAGAATGCAGCTGAGAGGCATTTGGAGTGGATTTTCTTCTCAAACTGGCCGTTGTGGTTGTTTTTTGTGTGTAAGAAGCCAGTTTTTTAAAACTTTTTTTTTCAAGCCAGAAGAAAGTGCCCCAGAGACTCCAACTTCCTGTTCCTGTTCAGCAGGCTCCTCCCAGTGCTTTGTCCCTTCCCTGGTAACTTTTCATTGGGATTTGGAGCTGGAAGGATCATTCTCCTTGCCTGCAGCATATATACCATTGGATTTAAGGACTCTGTTTTTGAGATATCACAAGTTGAAAAACTGGTGTATTAGGGTGTTGCCTGTTTGACTGGGCACCTGGATTTATTTGTATTTTTAATCGATTTTTAAAATTTATTGTTTTGGGTGGCCTGCAGTTTTAGTAAGGACCTAGTTATTTTTTTACATGAAATGTATCTTTTTTTATAAAGGCAAAATGTTGAACAGTTCAGTACATTTTCTTCTCCATGTTTTTAAATAAGTTTGCGATATTTATTGATTAAATTCACTATGTGGCCTAGTCTGCCAATGGGCCTTCCAGCTAGTAGTCCCTGTACTATTCATGGGTGCATGAAACAACTGTTTCTGTGGTGTCTGTAGAATTGAAACATCATTTAGGCCATAGATGGCATTGGATTAAAATACAAAATGTGTTTTTTGTGACATTTCACATTTTCTTTCTCCTGCAAATAGTGTTTAGGTGGGGTAATGCCTTTGGAGGATGTGTGTTGTTGTGAACATTTTTAGCCCTGTTAATTTTCATTTTTGGCATTGCTGAATTAATGCTGTTTTCTCTGAAATACCATGCCTCTTTTGTCTGGCCAGTGTGTGTGTGTATGTGTGTTTGGCATAGGCCAACATTGGCATTTGTTGTTCATTATGCCATGTGGCCAGGGGCCATTTTGTATAGTCAGTGTCCACCCTAGGCCTGCATGTGTTCTTTGTTTTCCAGGCCTACTGCTTCTTGTTGTTCTGACCATGTGGCTGGCGGCCATTTTGTGTAACCAGCCAGTGTGCTTTCCCCATAGGCCTGCATATCTTCTCTTTGTTCCCCATGCCTCCTTGCTTGCTGTTTGACCATGTGGCTGGTGCCCATTTTGCATAGGCATCCAGTGTGCTTTTGCCATAGACTTGCATGTGTTGTTCTTCTATTGTTATGTTGTGGCCATGCCTCCTTGCTTGCTGGTTCACCATGTGGTCGGTCGGTGGCTATTTTGTATAGGTAGTCAGTATGCTTTTGCCATAGGCCTGCATGTCTTCTCTTTGTTCCCAATGCCTTTTTGTTCTGTGTTGTTGTTGTGTTGATGACCATGTGGCAATGGCAGGCAGCCATTTTGTGTGTCGAGCCAGTGTGGCCCTTTGCCATATTCTTGCATAGATGGTTGAGTAATGAGATAGCAGTTTAATAAATTAAAATGGTATGCTTGAGGATAGTGTCACTTATTTATAATTTTTTTATTTACATTTTTTCAATGTTATTTTATGTTTTTATTAATTTTAATTTTTTCAATTTTTAATATTTTAATTTTAATTTTTTTAATTTCTTTTTATTATCTATTTATTTTATTTTTGATTAATTTTTTTGGGACCATTTTCATAACATCTGGCATCAAGGAATCAACCCCATGTCTGCTATAGGTGCACAACAGCATTCATTGTGTAAGGATTATTCTATTCTATTGTCATTTGTCAGCTGCACCTCCCTGAGTGCTACATCACATGTGATGCACATAAAGCAAACAGTTACATCTGTATGTTTTGTTGTTGTTGCTCTTTTTTATCCTTCCTGAGTGTACACCATGAAAGTTTATGTTGGTGTAGTTTTCCGTTTTACGAATGAACACTGTATTGTTAATGATTTATAATAACTTAAGTAACCACACTAAATTATATTGTTTGTTTGTACTACTACTTGATCTGCAACAATGCCACATTTCACTTTTGTTTTTCTTGCTTGTTTGCTTTTATGTGCACAAGAGAAGATCCATCACCCACAGTACTGCCAGAAAGAAGGCCTGTGCAGGACGTGGCATGTGACACACTACGCAACACGGTCATCTCTTCAGCTTGTTGTGAATCTAAGTGCCACTGCCAACTGACAGCTTCAAGATGGCCCCAAAGAAAGGTGCTGCCAAGAAAGTGGCTCGTGGGGAGAAAAAGAGGAAGATTTCCACCACTGGCATGCTGACCACAACCTTTTTCTGGAAAGTTGTGCCTGCCGCACTGGCCTCCAGCGAGCAAGCTGAGAGCAGCACTCCTGCATCAATAGCACCACAGCCAAAACCTAAGCCCAGGGCCATGTCTGTCAGTGAGGCAGCCAGTGCAATCATGTCGACACCGACGAGTAGTGATGTTGAATTGGATTTGCCCCTTTTGCAAAGTAGTACACAATCATTTCAGGAAACACAGCAAAGGGGACAGCAGCCACAGCCAGCAATGGTACATTTGTCTGATGTTGGAACAGAACAGGAGGTTGAGCTTCCTTCAGAGCAAGAAGTTGAACATCCTCTTTTAGAATCATTGGCTCCCAGATCTCCAGCAAGGAAAAGGAAGGGTACTACAGCACCATCTTCTCCAAGCAGCACTTCTGATGATGATGATAGGGACATGGAGTGGACCCCGACAGAGACCAGGAGACAACAGGAGAGGCAAGGGAAAAGAAAAGTTCCAGAAAGACTTAGACTTATGGAAGGGGATGAAGAGGAAGATGACGATGACGAGGTAGTCATGGTGGAAGGTGACACAGAGGAATCTGACATTGCTATTCAACCAGTTCCGAGGAATGTGGCACAGGTAGCACCGCACCAGCTCCCATATTTGCAAAGCCCCAGGTGAAACCTGCACCAACCCCTGCCTCAGGAGAAGCAGAGAGGCAATCAGCGACATGCCCACTTACCTCCAGTTCTTCTTCAGGCATTGGCTGTGGCCTGGTAAAAAAGTACTCCTCCCCAGTTTTGGACTTTTTTACAGTCAGCAAAGAGGGGGAGCACATTGCAGTATGCACCATTTTCCACACAGATGTTCGTTGAGGTAAGCCTGGTACACATTATGGTACTGGAGGCCTGACGACCCATATGAAAAAACTTCACACAATCAAGTGGGAGAAGCACCTTAAAAAAATTGCTGAACATGGTGGTGGGGAGAGCTGGGGAACATCAGCTACAAGTCCAATCACTGGGGAAGGTGATGATGATGAGGAAGAAGAGGGTGACATCTTCATGCAAGGCAGCCCTGTTCCCAGCAGTGTGCCAGAAGATTCACCCACCTCAGCGACTTCACAATGGCACAAGAAGAATCAGAGTGAGATGATGGAGACACCGCGGCATACAGTGACTGCCCCACCACCACCACGCACATTGAGTCTACCACTAGCATCTACTTCTCAAAAGATGCCTTTGTCAGTGCCCCAAGAAAAGAAGAAAATCCAGGCTACTATTACGGACATGTTTAGGCAAGAGGGGCCCTACGAGCAAAACCACCCAACCGCATGTTTGTACAATGGGAAGCTGGCAAAAATGGTAGCGCTGGACAACCTCCCTTTTTCTTTTGTGGAAGGATTGGGATTCTTAGAATTTGTGGCAGCCATCTGCCCAAAATGGAAGGTACCAAGTAGGACCTATTTTGCCAGAGTGGCTGTTCCAGCGCTGCATCACGATTTGCTGCAGTTGGTTGGACAAGCTTTGCAGCAAAGTGTTGCTCACACCATCCACCTGAGAACAGACATGTGGACCACTTGTCAGGTGACTGATTACACGTGCATCATTGCACACTGGATCTCTTTTTCAGGGGTAAAGCAAAAGATATCATCAGGTCTTGGCCCTGAAGAAAGTTTTAAGAGCGTTCGGCGGCATGCAACAGTGGCCATGTTCGCGATGGAGAAATCACATACAGCTGTAAACATCTTAGAGGAATTTAACAGCAAAGTGTATGAAACGCTGCGACCCAGAGGTCTTAGAACTGGATTTGTTGCTACGGACGATGGCAGTAACATAGTCAAGACCATGTCAGACGGGGGCTATTTCAGGGTCCTGAGTTTGGCCCATTGCATCAACCTGGTGGTGCAAGACTTCCTCAAAAAGAAAGACATAGTCAGCAACATACTGACCACCTGCAGAAGAATCTGCACCGATTTCAGCTATTCTTTTAAAGCCCGGAAGCAGCTGCGGATTATTCAGTGTAATAATAGAGCACCAGTTAAAGCCCTAATACGGGAGGTGCCAACACATTGGAACGTCACCTTTTACATGCGTCAACATCTGTTTGCGCAGTACAAACAGATTAATGGGAAAGCTATGACCATGGATGCGGACAAATGGGGCCTTGTCACATGCCTGACACAGTTGCTACTCCCTTTTGAGGTTTTAACACGGTAAGTTAGCAAGGAGGACAGTACAATGGGCAAAGCTATCCCGTTGTTGCATCTCCTACAAGACTAGGTAAAGAAGGCATCTAAAAGTGCCCTGAAGGTGTGAATGAAAACACAGAAGCACATGCCTTGGTTGAGACCATAGTCCTGTGCTTGGCTTCTAATAGAAGGCTGCAACATGACATCATCTAGTCCAAAGAGTACATATGTGCCACACTACTTGATCCACGGTACAAAAATAGTCTGCCCAATTTCATCCCTTTTTCTGAAGTGGATGTTTTAAAATACAAGAGGTGGATTGTAGAGCAAGCCGGAGACTTGGAAGAAGAACAGCTGGAACTTCGAGTCCCACCTCGCAGTTCTGGGGTGCAGCCTTCAACTTCCAGAGAGGGCAGTCTTGTCTCACAGCAGCCAACAACACAATCAACCAGAACACCGACAATAACAGCAAAAGAAGGACTGGACCCAACTTCTGCATTCTATTGGTTTCAATTGGCAGCGCTGAAGTCCAGTGCAGATGCAACGGCAAAACAGGTTGAGCAAGTGGCAGCACCAATGACAATCTACAGGATGTCCCAGGAGTATCTGGATGATACAAAAGAGGTCTATGTGGATCAAAATACATTGATGTATTGGTATGGGAAGATGCGCTAATGGCCAGAGCTCAGCAGGCTGGCAATAAAGTATCTGGCTTGTCCTGTCACCAGTGAGTCTGCTGAATGTGTGTTCAGTGCAGCTGGTGTGGTCATCACAGTGAGAAGGACCAGTCTCTCACCTCACAATGTGGAGAAATTGACTATAATCAAAATGAACCAACATTTTATACCACACAATTACACCGTTCCTGAAACAGCAGCACAGGAGGAGGAAGAGGGTGATTGGTCCAAAATTTAATCAAATGGGTTAGCTGACCAATGTTTGGGTGAACCACCTGAGTTTGAGGACAAACTCTACTTCCTGGACTAAGTATGCCAGTGCCCCATAGAACTTTTACATTTTTCTTGTTGAACTTAGTTCTTTCTTTGCAAAAAAAAAAAACAACAAACAAATTAGCTAGAGGAATATTATTCTTTTTTGTCAGATTTATGCTGCCCCACATTTATGTTATTCACATATATATTGTCAGATTGCAGTTGGACCAGTGTGCATTGAAGAAGCCTCCACAATTCCTTCATGACATTGGGGATAATGCCTGCCCCCTCGCATGTCTATTGCCTAATGCCTATTCCCTTTTGCATCACTTAGCACTAGAAGAGCTGCCCCATAGAATTATTTATTACCTACAAGACTGTGCCTGCCAAGACCAAATTCCAATGATTCCCTGCATCAAAGATGACTGAATACCTATGTGAACTACCCATACTTGGATTGGATGAGGTACCTTCAACTATTGCAACGGTGAGTGACTGATTGCGTGAGTGATGAATTAAGCTGATTGATGATTCATGTGGTGGGCGACACTGAGGGAGAGTGTGTGTTGAACTGTAATATGGGAAATTTCTTGAGATGATTATTGATTTGCATTGTTTGGGGCTTGAATGATGTGGGCTCATTTTTTTCCCTGTAGGTGATGATCAGCCCTTTCACACTTAGACATATTTAATTGCAGGGGGGTTCTCCTTTTTTCTGGTTCTTCAGAGACCAGAACAGTCACTTTAGTTAACAAGCAAAAATCGATGCAAAATACTGCAATTCTGTTTCATTCTGTACTTCTTCTTCAACAGCAGGGCACTGCTCTCCACGTCTATCTCGCTCGAGTCATCGCGATTCGTGAATCATGATGATGATGATGACTGGTCTGGGACAGCGTTACTCGGAGTCAGGACTCTAGGAGTATCATGGAAGAACTCAGGGAGGGAGCTGAAGGACTACCTCATGAATAGCTAGAAGGAAGAAGCTATCGAGTATGATATCGACCAAAGGCCACTGCTGCTTTCTGCTGCTCGAGTAGGCATTCTACTCGAGCGGCAGCTTCCTCAATGTGAATGGCAGATTTCTCAAAGCGAGCGTCACGACCTGCTGCGACCGTCTGCAATGAGAAAATTCGCCAGGAGGAGGTCTAGCGCGTAATTTTTTCTCGCAAGCGCTCGCCAACTTACCATTATCGAGCTGCCCACCCCTGGAATAGAGAGAGGTGCATTTGTGAAATGGTGCTCTGTGTGTGTGTGTGTGTGTTGAACTTGTGGCAAACGTGATACTCTGAGTCCCCCTTTTGTTTTTTATGCGCTGCCTCTGAGTCTTCTTGATACATGCCTCATGAAGCTTACCTTCCTTCTGTCCTTCTCCTTGACTCTAAAATACAGTTTCTCTTTAACAATCTGCAGGCCTTCTTCTAGTCTCAATCACGAACGAAAGGTGAAAGCTAGCTGAGCTCAACAACACTCCTGCTTACCTACCGGACCAGTGCAAACAGTCACCAAAGAGTAGACTATTTACCATAAACACCAAAGCACACCAAAGTAATGTCACTATAATCCTCAATAAGTAAAATGATGAAAAAGCACAGTCGATCAGTACAGTTCCAGAGATAATGTCCAAATAAACGATCCACAGGTGTTGAGGTATCCAGTCATTCCCCTTTATTTCATAAAGGATAACAAACGGCAGCCGACGCGTGTTTCGTCTTCCTGGACTTTCTCAAGGCTTGACTCAACAGTATGTACGCAATTGTAGTTAGAGAAGGAACCAGTCGTTTGACAAAAGTAAATCTCCCATTGGATTTGAAGTTAATCCAATTGCCTCGATTTTCTATGGTCAGTTGAAGAAAGAGGGGAAAAAACACAAGTAAGCAAAATAACCTATCCAATACAGTCAAATCAGTTGCTAGTCAAGTGTCTATTTAGACAAAGTACAAAAAGTTGCATCTTACCGATGAATCACAGTTCCACCAACCCACGATGGCAATCGCTATTTGTAATGAATATTCAACTGTGTCCCCAGTAATGAATTAGCACGTTATTTCATGGATGCTTGGACCTTGATAAGTCCGCTGTATGACAGAGGGAAAAGAAGAACATACCCCCGAAAGTGTAAGCACACGAATCCACAGATCTCAATTCATGAATTAGGTCATAAGGTATTGGAAAAGGGCAGCACGTGTGTTCAGAGAGAAGCAAGCTCTCTTTAGAACACAGAGTCTTACCGATGCATCGATGAGTGCCAAAGTCGGCGTCTCAATTTGGTAAGTCCTTCTCGCGTGTACGATAGCCGCCATTATGTTAGATATACGTGTGCAGAATTAGTAGAAATTAAGAACGAACTAAGTGAATAGCGGCTGTTCTATTCGGGATCTACAACGGTGGCCATATTAGAGTGTTCTGTATGACCATTATGTAAGCCTCAGGTTACATCGATTTCAATCCGTTACAGTCCAAAGTCTGTTCCACAACATGTCGCAATAGGCCCACATATGCGTCTCCTAATTAGAATTGCGGGAGATAGGACTCGTCCATCCTCATTAATGTGTATATTAATTACCCATGTAAGGCGAATCACAGAATTAAAACGCAGATATCCCAATAACACTTTTACATGAGAGGTAGTTACACAGCATCATCAAAATGATGCTTAGGTTAATCAGAAAGTATTAGGTAAACCGAACTATTTACTGTGAGGCAAACAAAGCCCCAGGCACGGCAGCCATTTTAAAGAGGACACCGGTTCCTGAGACATATGATTTAAAATGGGACATATGAACATCAAGGTCATTTTGTTGTCTCTGTCCATAGTAAATATGTATCGAATGACGCAATTAGCATAGTCTCTTATCTACAACATAATATGTGTAGATATGCATGAAGTCACAAAAAGCCAGGCTAAAAATGCCAGTCAGAAAAGTCCACTGTGTATATTGTGTGTGCTATGAATAACACTCACCTATAATCACAATATAATATGGAAATCAGTAGTCCAAGAAAATGTCAGAATCATTTCGAATGCACTAGATGGAACCTTGCATGTAAAAGAGATAGTGAGGTCATCAGCATAAAGTTGTATCTTGAGGATGGAAAGTCCGCTATGTACAGTGGACATGTTGAGTGTGACAGAGATCACTCATTCACAACATCATGTGGAGATTAGTAACCAAGCAGTGCTGTCAGAGTCATTCAGTGAACTAAAAGGTTAATGACAAACAACATGTGCTATGAATGAAAGGAAAATAGCCACCACATGTCAAAAATGTGACAGAAGGATTGCAGTATATCAGAGATTTCAATGATATTGTTTTACAGAAATTCAAACATCTCCTTGTCAACATTGATACCATGTTCCACAGCCCTAAGCTTAATTATCCATTCGCTTTCTGTTTTGCGAAGTTTGGTTACTCTATTCCCACCTCTTGCTCCTGGGCGTACCATGTCAATGCCATGAAATCCCATATTGAGTATTTCAGTTGTATCGCCAAGGGGTACTGTACGTTATTGTTCCGTATGGCTCTTATATGCTCCTGAATCCTCTCTTTCAGAGGTCTCACAGTACTCTCAATGTATATCTTACCACAGATACATTTGATACAGTAAATTACAAACTTCGTGTTGCAGTTAATAAAGATGCGTACTGTGTACATTCTCTCAGTATTATACTTGAATGTCATTGTCCTATGCATGGCAAAGCAACACACATTACATGTTCCACATTTGAAAAAACCATTGGGAGGGGATGGTAACCATGTTGTATTGGTCATTGGTGGTATGAATCTCGGACAGAGAGACTGTCTGAGTGTCCTGCCCCTTTCATGGGTGATTGTAATTTTCGCACCCACCACTTCCTGTAGAGTGGCATCATCTGTTAATAGATGCCAATGTTTATTTAGGATTTTATACACTTCAGTGCTAACAGAAGTGTATGGAGTAATAAACCTGGCTTTTCAATTGTTTAGTTTTTTCTTATTGGTATTCTCAGTCAGAAGACTCACTCTTTTAACCTTACTGATCTTATGGCGAGCCTCTTTGATGTTATCGTGTTTATATCCCCTGGCAGTGAATCTTTTTTCCACCAGATTGAGTTCATGATCAAGTCGTGTTTCATCACTGCAATTCCTTTTAGTCCTCAACATTTCTCCATATGGGATAGTTCTAATTTGTGATGAAGGATGGGAACTGCTGGCATGAAGCATGGCATTGCATGCCATTGGTTTCCTATATGGTACTGTCATTAATTTATCTTGGTTCACTACAATAGTAATGTCCAAGAAATTGATCTGGGAAGTGCTTTGTTCTTTGGCGAAAGTCAAATTGAAAGGATTCTCATTGATGTATCCAAAAAATTGTTCCAGGGCATCACTCGACCCCGCCCAAAACATAAGAATGTCATCAATGTATCGTCCCCAATATAAAACATTCTCCATTAGGGCACTCGGCCTTTCCCTCATGAATAGCTAGAAGCAAGAAGTTATCGAGTATGATATCGACCAAAGGGCGCTGCTGCTTTCTGCTGCTCGAGTGGGCATTCTACTCGAGCGGCAGCTTCCTCAATGCGAATGGCAGATTTCTCAAAGTGAGCGTCACGTCCTGCTACGACCGTCCGCAATGAGAAAATTCGCCAGGAGGAGGTCTAGTGCGTAATTTTTTCTTGCAAGCGCTCGCCAACTTACCATTATCGAGCTGCCCACCCCTGGAATAGAGAGAGGTGCATTTGTGAAATGGTGCTCTGTGTGTGTGTGTGTTGAACTTGTGGCAAATGTGATACTCTGAGTCCCCCTTTTGTTTTTTATGCGCTGCCTCTGAGTCTTCTTGATACACGCCTCATGAAGCTTACCTTCCTTCTGTCCTTCTCCTTGACTCAAAAATACAGTTTCTCTTTAACAACCTGCAGGCCTTCTTCTAGTCTCAATCACGAACGAAAGGTGAAAGCTAGCTGAGCTCAACAACACTCCTGCTTACCTACCGGACCAGTGCAAACAGTCCCCAAAGAGTAGATATTCCTGAGGAGAATGCAGACGCACCACCCAATTTTGAAATACAGTATCATTTTTCTTTTTTAACAATCATATTAACTAAGAGAAGTGGGTGGTTGGGTTCACTCCCTTACCTAGAAGATAGAGCATTTAAATATATGGTATATTGGGTCTCGGGGGCAGTAGTACTTTGTTGCATACTCATTCCTTTGTTTCCTTCTAACAACAGATTGATGGCGAATGATGTGCTGCTGCTTATCGACCTAGATGAATGTTAACCTTGTGTTATAGTGTTTGTCTTTGTCAAACTTTCCCCCAAATCCCATTACCCATCCATTCATCAAACTGCTAACCCTCTTCCCCCGAGCTGTGTGGTTTATTGAGGTGTGGCTTAAATTACACCATAAATGGATCACACATTTGGTTGGGCGGATGTGGTGGAAGCAACACCAACTTACTGTAGAATCTTCTAAGCAGTAGCCCACACAGCCCATTACCAACACGTGCATTAAAAATGATCCATATTTTTTAGATATATAGAATGAAGAACATCAGTCGTCAGCATCATCATTCAATCAATCAATCAATCACAGAATTTGTAAAGCGCACTACTTACCCGCGAGGGTCTCAAGGCGCTAGGGAAAAAGGGGGGTGCTGCTACTGGTCGAACAACCAGGTCTTGAGTAGCCTCCTGAAGGTCAGCAGGTCTTGGGTCTGTCGTAGGCTTAGTGGAAGGGTGTTCCAGGTCTTGGCGGCGAGGTGGGAGAAGGATCTGCCGCCGGTGGTAGTTCTTCGAATGCGAGGCACGGTGGCGAGGGAGAGGTCGGCGGAGCGGAGTTGGCGGTTGGGGACGTAGAAGAGGAGTCGTCTGTTGAGGTAGGCTGGGCCAGTCTTGTGGAGTGCCTTGTGTGCGTGGATGAGGAGTTTGAAGGAGATTCTCCTGTCGACAGGGAGCCAGTGCAGGTTCCTCAGGTGGGGGGTGATGTGGCTGTGGCGTGGTACATCGAGGATCAGGCGTGCAGAGGTGTTTTGTATGCGTTGCAGTCGCTTGATGAGCTTGGCCGGGGCTCCCGCGTAGAGGGCGTTCCCATAGTCAAGTCTGCTACTGATGAGGGCCTGGGTGACTGTTCTTCTTGTGTCTGTCGGGATCCACCTGTAGATCTTGCGAAGCATGCGGAGGGTGTTGAAGCAGGAGGATGAGACTGCGTTGACTTGCTTGGCCATGGAGAGCGTTGAGTCGAGGATGACTCCCAGGCCTTGTGTTGCCTAAGCATAAACGCCTAACCTAAGCTTGTTGACTTCAGACTTTGAGTCCATTTTTTATAACTTGAGGATTACACAAATACTCCTTAGCATCCTCTTTAGTGTCCCTAGTAAAATGATACCTCACTTGTGTGGGTGTCCAATGCAGAATTGGCTAAAAACGATTTTTAAAAAAATGTAGCGCTTAGAATTGTCAGTGCTATACCCTAAAGCCCTATGTTTTGGGCTCTTCCCAGTCACAGGCCCTTGCCCCACCCACACAAGTGAGGTATCATTTTACTCGGGAGACTGAGAGGAACGCTGTGGGGTAGGACATTTGTGCCGGCACGGTGATTCCACCCAAAAATATGTGGAAAATGTGGTTTTTTCAGCTAATTTTGAGGTTTGCAGGGGATTCTGGGTAGGAAAACATTGGGGGACCCACGCAAGCCATACCTCGCTGGACTCCCCCGGGTGTCTAGTTTTCAGAAATGTGTGGGTTTGGTTGTTTCCCAAGATGGCGGTGAGCCCGGGACCAAAAAACCTGGTGCCCCCCAAAACCAGATAGTTTTGTTATAGGTAATTTTGAAGACTCCACAGTACGATTTGGGCCATTTCCTGTTGCAGCCACTATGCCTACCCACACATGTGAGGTACCATTTTTATCGGGAGACCTGGGGGAATGCTGGGTAGTAGGAAATCTGTGTCAGCCCGGTGAACCTACAATTTTCTCACACAGAAATGTGGGAAAAAATTGATTTTTTCAACAAAATTTGAGGTTTTGGGCCCTTGCCTGTCGCGGGTACTTGACCCACCCATGCGAGTGAGGTACCATTTTTATCGAGCGATCTGGGGGAGCACTGGGTGGTAGGAAATTTGTGGATCCACGCAGATTCCAGAACTTTCCCACACAGAAATTTGAGAAAAAAATGATTTTTTCAGCTAAATTTGAGGTTTGCAGGGGATTCTGGGTAGGGAGATGTTGGGGGACCCATGCAAGCCATACCTTGCTGGACTCCCCCAGGTGTCTCGTTTTCAGAAATGTGTGGGTTTGGTAGGTTTCCCTAGATGGCCGCCGAGCTCGGCACCAAAAACTCATGGGACCACCCTTGCAAAACCAGGTTGTTTTGCGATAGGTAATTTTGATGTTGCCTTAATTGGTTTTGGGCGCTTGCCTGTCATGGTTACTTGACCCACCCACACAAGTGAGGTACCATTTTTTCTCGGAAGACTTTGGGGAATGCGGGGTAGGTGGAATTTTGTGGATCCATACAGATTCCAGAACTTTCCACCACAGAAATGTGAGGAAAATGTGGTTTTTTGACACATTTTGTGGTTTGCAAGGGATTCTGGGTAACAGAACCTGGTGAGAGACAGACAAGTCACCCCATCCTGGATTCCCCTGGGTGTCTAGTTTTCAAAACTGTATAGGTTTTCTAGGTTTACCTAGGTGCCGGCAGAGCTAGGGTTCAAAATCTACAGCTAGGCACTTTGCAAAAAAAGGGTCCGTTTTCACTGTGAAAATGTGGAGTGTCCACTTTGCGTTTTGGGCCTTTTCCTCTCATGGGCACTAGGCCAACCCACACAAGTGAGGTACCATTTTTCTTGTAAGACTTTGGGGAATGCGGGGTGGGTGGAATTTTGTGGATCCACGCAGATTCCAGAACTTTCCACCACAGAAATGTGAGGAAAATGTGTTTTTTTGACAAATTGTGAGGTTTGCAAGGGATTCTGGGTAACAGAACCTGGTGAGAGCCAGACAAGTCACCCCATCCTGGATTCCCCTGGGTGTCTAGTTTTCAAAAATGTATAGGTTTGCTAGGTTTACCTAGGTGCCGGCAGAGCTAGGGTTCAAAATCTACAGCTAGGCACTTTGCAAAAAAAGGGTCAGTTTTTACTGTGAAAATGTGATGTGTCCACGTTGCGTTTTGGGCCGTTTCCTGTCGCGGGCACTATGCCTACCCACACAAGTGAGCTACCATTTTTCTCGGAAGACTTTGCGAAACGCGGGGCGGGTGGAATTTTCTGGATCCACACAGATTCCAGAACTTTACACCACAGAACTGAGAGGAAAATGTGTTTTTTTGACAAATGTTTAGGTTTGCAAGGGATTCTGGGTAACAGAACCTGGTGAGAGCCAGACAAGTCACCCCATCCTGGATTTTCCTGGGTGTCTAGTTTTCAAAAATGTATAGGTTTGCAAGGTTTCCCTAGGTGCTGGCAGAGTTTGGGTTCAAAATCTACAGCTAGGCACTTTGCAAAAAAAGGGTCCGTTTTCACTGTGAAAATGTGGTATGTCCACATTGCGTTTTGGGCTGTTTCCTGATGCGGGCACTAGATCTACCCACACAAGTGAGGTACCATTTTTCTCAGAAGACTTTGGGGAATGCGGGGTGGGTGGAATTTTGTGGATCCACGCAGATTCCAGAACTTTCCACCACAGAAATGTGAGGAAAATTTGGTTTTTTGAAAAAGTTTGAGGTTTGCAAGGGATTCTGGGTAACAGAACCTGGTGAGAGCCAGACAAGTCACCCCATCCTGGATTCCCCTGGGTGTCTAGTTTTCAAAAATGTATAGGTTTGCTAGGTTTACCTAGGTGCCGGCAGAGCTAGGGTTCAAAATCTACAGCTAGGCACTTTGCAAAAAAAGGGTCAGTTTTCACTGTGAAAATGTGATGTGTCCACGTTGCGTTTTGGGCCATTTCCTGTCGCGGGCACTAGGCCTACCCACACAAGTGAGCTACCATTTTTTTCGGACGACTTTGGGAAACGCGGGGCAGGTGGAATTTTGTGGATCCACACAGATTCCAGAACTTTACACCACAGAAATGTGAGGAAAATGTGTTTTTTGTTTTACAAATTTTGAGGTTTGCAAGGGATTCTGGGTAACAGAACCTGGTGAAAGCCAGACAAGTCACCCCGTCCTGGATTCCCCTGGGTGTCTAGTTTTCAAAAATGTATAGGTTTGCTAGGTTTCCCTAGGTGACGGCAGGGCTAGGGTTTAAAATCTACAGCTAGGCACTTTGCAAAAAAAGGGTCCGTTGTCACTGTGAAAATGGGGTGTGTCCACGTTGCGTTTTGGTCCGTTTCCTGTCGCGGGCACTAGGCCTACCCACACAAGTGAGGTACCATTTTTCTCGGAAGACTTTGGGGAATGCGGGGTGGGTGGAAATTTGTGGATCCACGCAGATTCCAGAACTTTCCACCACAGAAATGTGAGGAAAATGTGTTTGTTTGGACAAATTTTGAGGTTTGCAAGGGATTCTGGGTAACAGAACCTGGTGAAAGCCAGACAAGTCACCCCGTCCTGAATTCCCCTGGGTGTCTAGTTTTCAAAAATGTATAGGTTTGCTAGGTTTCCCTAGGTGACGGCAGGGCTAGGGTTTAAAATCTACAGCTAGGCACTTTGCAAAAAAAGGGTCCGTTTTCACTGTGAAAATGGGGTGTGTCCACGTTGCGTTTTGGGCCGTTTCCTGTCGCGGGCACTAGGCCTACCCACACAAGTGAGGTACCATTTTTCTCAGAAGACTTTGGGGAATGCGGGGTGGGTGGAATTTTGTGGATCCACACAGATTCCAGAACTTTCCACCACAGAAATGTGAGGAAAATGTGTTTTTTTGGACAAATTTTGAGGTTTGCAAGGGATTCTGGGTAACAGAACCTGGTGAAAGCCAGACAAGTCACCCCATCCTGGATTCCCCTGGGTGTCTAGATTTCAAAAATGTATAGGTTTGCTAGGTTTCCCTAGGTGCCGGCAGAGCTAGGGTTCAAAATCTACAGCTAGGCACTTTGCAAAAAATGGGTCAGTTTTCACTGTGAAAATGTGGTTTGTCCACATTACGTTTTGGGCCGTTTCCTGACGCGGGCACTAGACCTACCCACACAAGTGAGGTACCATTTTTCTCAGAAGACTTTGGGGAATGCGGGGTGGGTTGAAGTTTGTGGATCCACGCAGATTCCAGAACTTTCCACCACAGAAATGTGAGGAAAATGTGTTTTTTTGACAAATTTTGAGGTTTGCAAGGGATTCTGGGTAACAGAACCTGGTGAGAGCCAGACAAGTCACCCCATCCTGGATTCCCCTGGGTGTCTAGTTTTCAAAAATGTATAGGTTTGGTAGGTTTACCTAGGTGCCGGCAGAGCTAGGGTTCAAAATCTACAGCTAGGCACTTTGCAAAAAAAGGGTTAGTTTTCACTGTGAAAATGTGATGTGTCCACGTTGTGTTTTGGGCCGTTTCCTGTCGCTGGCACTAGGCCTGCCCACACAAGTGAGGTACCATTTTTCTTGGAAGACTTTGGGGAATGCGGGGTGGGTGGAATTTTCTGGATCCACGCAGATTCCAGAACTTTCCACCACAGAAATGTGAAGAAAATGTGTTTTTCGGACAAATTTTGAGGTTTGCAAGGGATTCTGGGTAACAGAACCTGGTGAAAGCCAGACAAGTCACCACATCCTGGATTCCCCTGGCTGTCTAGTTTTCAAAAATGTATAGGTTTGCTAGGTTTCCCTAGGTGCCGGCAGAGCTAGGGTTCAAAATCTACAGCTAGGCACTTTGTAAAAAATGGGTCAGTTTTCACTGTGAAAATGTGGTATGTCCACATTGCGTTTTGGGCCGTTTCCTGACGCGGGCACTAGACCTACCCACACAAGTGAGGTACCATTTTTCTCAGAAGACTTTGGGGAATGCGGGGTGGGTTGAAGTTTGTGGATCCACGCAGATTCCAGAACTTTCCACCACAGAAATGTGAGGAAAATGTGTTTTTTTGACAAATTTTGAGGTTTGCAAGGGATTCTGGGTAACAGAACCTGGAGAGAGCCAGACAAGTCACCCCATCCTGGATTCCCCTGGGTTTCTAGTTTTCAAAAATGTATAGGTTTGGTAGGTTTACCTAGGTGCCGGCAGAGCTAGGGTTCAAAATCTACAGCTAGGCACTTTGCAAAAAAAGGGTCAGTTTTCACTGTGAAAATGTGATGTGTCCACGTTGCGTTTTGGGCCGTTTCCTGTCGCGGGCACTAGGCCTACCCACACAAGTGAGGTACCATTTTTCTCGGAAGACTTTGGGGAATGCGGGGTGGGTGAAATTTTGTGGATCCACGCAGATTCCAGAACTTTCCACCACAGAAATGTGAGGAAAATGTGTTTTTTTTGGCACATTTTTAGGTTTGCAAGGGATTCTGGGTAACAGAACCTGGTGTGAGCGAGTCAAGTCACCCCATCCTGGATTCCCCCAGGTGTCTAGTTTTCGAAAATGTATAGGTTTGCTAGGTTTACCTAGCTGCCGGCAGAGCTAGGGTTCAAAATCTACAGCTAGGCACTTTGCAAAAAAAGGGTCCATTTTCACTGTGAAAATGTGGTGTGTCCACTTTGCGTTTTGGGCCGTTTCCTGTCATGGGCATTAGGCCAACCCACACAAGTGAGGTACCATTTTTCTTGGAAGAGTTTGGGGAATGCGGGGTGGGTGGAATTTTGTGGATCCACGCAGATTCCAGAACTTTCCACCACAGAAATGTGAGGAAAATGTGGGTTTTTAATTACATATTTTGAGGTTTGCAAGGGATTCTGGGTAACAGAACCTGGTGAAAGCCAGACAAGTCACCCCATCCTGGATTCCCCTGGGTGTCTAGTTTTCAAAAATGTATAGGTTTGCTAGGTTTCCTTAGGTGACGGCAGGTCTAGGGTTTAATATCTACAGCTAGGCACTTTGCAAAAAAAGGGTCAGTTTTCACTGTGAAAATGGGGTGTGTCCACGTTGCGTTTTGGGCCGTTTCCTGTCGCGGGCACTAGACCTAACCATACATGTGAGGTACCATTTTTCTCGGAAGACTTTGGGGAATGCGGGTGGGTGGAATTTTGTGGATCCACGCAGATTCCAGAACTTTCCACCACAGAAATGTGAGGAAAATGTGTTTTTTTGGACAAATTTTGAGGTTTGCAAGGGATTCTGGGTAACAGAACCTGGTGAAAGCCAGACAAGTCACCCCATCCTGGATTCCCCTGGTTGTCTAGATTTCAAAAATGTATAGGTTTGCTAGGTTTCCCTAGGTGCCGGCAGAGCTAGGGTTCAAAATCTACAGCTAGGCACTTTGCAAAACATGGGTCAGTTTTCACTGTGAAAATGTGGTATGTCCACATTGCGTTTTGGGCCGTTTCCTGACGCGGGCACTAGACCTACCCACACAAGTGAGGTACCATTTTTCTCAGAAGACTTTGGGGAATGCGGGGTGGGTTGAAGTTTGTGGATCCACGCAGATTCCAGAACTTTCCACCACAGAAATGTGAGGAAAATGTGTTTTTTTGACAAATTTTGAGGTTTGCAAGGGATTCTGGGTAACAGAACCTGGTGAGAGCCAGACAAGTCACCCCATCCTGGATTCCCCTGGGTGTCTAGTTTTCAAAAATGTATAGGTTTGGTAGGTTTGCCTAGGTGCCGGTAGAGCTAGGGTTCAAAATCTACAGCTAGTCACTTTGCAAAAAAAGGGTCAGTTTTCACTGTGAAAATGTGATGTGTCCACGTTGCGTTTTGGGCCGTTTCCTATCACGGGCACTAGGCCTACCCACACAAGTGAGGTACCATTTTTCTTGGAAGACTTTGGGGAATGCGGGGTGGGTGGAATTTTGTGGATCCACGCAGATTCCAGAACTTTCCACCACAGAAATGTGAGGAAAATGTGTTTTTTTGGACAAATTTTGAGGTTTGCAAGGGATTCTGGGTAACAGAATCTGGTGAAAGCCAGACAAGTCACCACATCCTGGATTCCCCTGGGTGTCTAGATTTCAAAAATGTATAGGTTTGCTAGGTTTCCCTAGGTGCCGGCAGAGCTAGGGTTCAAAATCTACAGCTAGGCACTTTGCAAAAAATGGGTCAGTTTTCACTGTGAAAATGTGGTATGTCCACATTGCGTTTTGGGCCGTTTCCTGATGCGGGCACTAGACCTACCCACACAAGTGAGGTACCATTTTTCTCAGAAGACTTTGGGGAATGTGGGGTGGGTTGAAGTTTGTGGATCCACGCAGATTCCAGAACTTTCCACCACAGAAATGTGAGGAAAATGTGGTTTTTTGAATGAGGTTTGCAAGGGATTCTGGGTAACAGAACCTGGTGAGAGCCAGACAAGTCACCCCATCCTGGATTCCCCTGGGTGTCTAGTTTTCAAAAATGTATAGGTTTGCTAGGTTTACCTAGGTGCCGGCAGAGCTAGGGTTCAAAATCTACAGCTTGGCACTTTGCAAAAAAAGGGTCAGTTTTCACTGTGAAAATGTGATGTGTCCACATTTCGTTTTGGGCCATTTCCTGTCGCGGGCACTAGAGGCCTACCCACACAAGTGAGCTACCATTTTTTTTGGACGACTTTGGGAAACGCGGGGCAGGTGGAATTTTGTGGATCCACACAGATTCCAGAACTTTACACCACAGAACTGAGAGGAAAATGTGTTTTTTTGGACAAATTTTAGGTTTGCAAGGGATTCTGGGTAACAGAACCTGGTGAGAGCCAGTCAAGTCACCCCATCCTGGATTCCCCTGGGTGTCTAGTTTTAAAAATGTATAGGTTTGCTAGGTTTCCTAGGTGCTGGCAGAGTTAGGGTTCAAAATCTACAGCCAGGCACTTTGCAAAAAAGGGTCCGTTTTCACTGTGAAAGTGTGGTGTGTCCACGTTGCGTTTTGGGCCGTTTCCTGTCACGGGCACTAGTCCTACCCACAGAAGTGAGGTACCATTTTTCTCGGAAGACTTTGGGGAAAGTGGGGTGGGTGGAATTTTGTGGATCCACGCAGATTCCAGAACTTTCCACCACAGAAATGTGAGGAAAATGTGTTTTTTTTAAAACAAATTTTGAGGTTTGCAAGGGATTCTGGGTAACAGAACCTGGTGAAAGCCAGACAAGTCACCCCATCCTGGATTCCCCCGGGTGTCTAGTTTTCAAAAATGTATAGGTTTGATAGGTTTCCCTAGGTGCCGGCAGAGATAGGGTTCAAAATCTACAGCTAGGCACTTTGCAAAAAATGGGTTCGTTTTCACTGTGAAAATGTGGTATGTCCACATTGCGTTTTGGGCTGTTTCCTGACGTGAGCACTAGACCTACCCACACAAGTGAGGTACCATTTTTCTCAGAAGACTTTGGGGAATGCGGGGTAGGTAGAATTTAGTGGATCCACGCAGATTCCAGAACTTTCCACCACAGAAATGTGAGGAAAATGCATTTTTTTGACAAATTGTGAGGTTTGCAAGGGATTCTGGGTAACAGAACCTGGTGAGAGCCAGACAAGTCACCCCATCCTGGATTTCCCTGGGTGTCTAGTTTTCAAAAATGTATAGGTTTGCTAGGTTTCCCTCGGTGCCGGCAGAGCTAGGGTTTAAAATCTACAGCTAGGCACTTTGCAAAAAAAGGGTCCGTTTTCACTGTGAAAATGTGGTGTGTCCACTTTGCGTTTTGGGCCGTTTCCTGTCATGGGCACTAGGCCAACCTACACAAGTGAGGTACCATTTTTCTTGGAAGACTTTGGGGAATGAGGGGTGAATGGAATTTTGTGGATCCACGCAGATTCCAGAACTTTCCACCACAGAAATGTGAGGAAAATGGGTTTTTGTTTTACAAATTTTGAGGTTTGCAAGGAATTCTGGGTAACAGAACCTGGTGAAAGCCAGACAAGTCACCCCATCCTGGATTCCCTGGGTGTCTAGTTTTCAAAAATGTATAGGTTTGCTAGGTTTCCCTAGGTGCCGGCAGAGCTAGGGTTCAAAATCTACAGCTAGGCACTTTGCAAAAAATGGGTCCGTTTTCACTGTGAAAATGTGGTATGTCCACATTGCGTTTTGGGCTGTTTCCTGATGCTGGCACTAGACCTACCCACACAAGTGAGGTACCATTTTTCTCAGAAGACTTTGGGGAATGCGGGGTAGGTAGAATTTTGTGGATCCACGCAGATTCTAGAACTTTCCACCACAGAAATGTGAGGAAAATGCGGTTTTTTGACAAATTTTGAGGTTTACAAGGGATTCTGGCTAACAGAACCTGGTGCGAGCCAGACAAATCACCCCATCCTGGATTCCCCTGGGTGTCTAGATTTCAAAAATGTATAGGTTTGCTAGGTTTCCCTAGGTGCCGGCAGAGCTAGGGTTCAAAATCTACAGCTAGGCACTTTGCAAAAAATGGGTCCGTTTTCACTGTGAAAATGTGGTATGTCCACATTGCGTTTTGGGCTGTTTCCTGATGCGGGCACTAGACCTACCCACACAAGTGAGGTACCATTTTTCTCAGAAGACTTTGGGAAATGCGGGGAAGGTAGAATTTTGTATATCCATGCAGATTCCAGAACTTTCCACCACAGAAATGTGAGGAAAATGTGTTTTTTTGACAAATTTTGAGGTTTGCAAGGGATTCTGGGTAACAGAACCTGGTGAGAGCCAGACAAGTCACCCCATCCTGGATTTCCCTGGGTGTCTAGTTTTCAAAAATGTATAGGTTTGCTAGGTTTACCTAGGTGCCGGCAGAGCTAGGGTTCAAAATCTACAGCTAGGCACTTTGCAAAAAAGGGTCAGTTTTCACTGTGAAAATGTGGTGTGTCCACGCTGCGTTTTGGGCCGTTTCCTGTCACGGGCACTAGGCCTACCCACACAAGTGAGGTACCATTTTTCTCAGGAGACTTTGGGAAATGCGGGGTGGGTGGAATTTTGTGGATCCACGCAGATTCCAGAACTTTCCACCACAGAAATGTGAGGAAAATGTGGTTTTTTGAATGAGGTTTGCAAGGGATTCTGGGTAACAGAACCTGGTGAGAGCCAGACAAGTCACCCCATCCTGGATTCCCCTGGGTGTCTAGTTTTCAAAAATGTATAGGTTTGCTAGGTTTACCTAGGTGCCGGCAGAGCTAGGGTTCAAAATCTACAGCTTGGCACTTTGCAAAAAAAGGGTCAGTTTTCACTGTGAAAATGTGATGTGTCCACATTTCGTTTTGGGCCATTTCCTGTCGCGGGCACTAGAGGCCTACCCACACAAGTGAGCTACCATTTTTTTGTACGACTTTGGGAAACGCGGGGCAGGTGGAATTTTGTGGATCCACACAGATTCCAGAACTTTACACCACAGAACTGAGAGGAAAATGTGTTTTTTTTGACAAATTTTTAGGTTTGCAAGGGATTCTGGGTAACAGAACCTGGTGAGAGCCAGTCAAGTCACCCCATCCTGGATTCCCCTGGGTGTCTAGTTTTCAAAAATGTATAGGTTTGCTAGGTTTCCCTAGGTGCTGGCAGAGTTAGGGTTCAAAATCTACAGCCAGGCACTTTGCAAAAAAAGGGTCCGTTTTCACTGTGAAAGTGTGGTGTGTCCATGTTGCGTTTTGGGCCGTTTCCTGTCGCGGGCACTAGTCCTACCCACAGAAGTGAGGTACCATTTTTCTCGGAAGACTTTGGGGAAAGTGGGGTCAGTGGAATTTTGTGGATCCACGCAGATTCCAGAACTTTCCACCACAGAAATGTGAGGAAAATGTGTTTTTTTGGACAAACTTTGAGGTTTGCAAGGGATTCTGGGTAACAGAACCTGGTGAAAGCCAGACAAGTCACCCCATCCTGGATTCCCCTGGGTGTCTAGTTTTCAAAAATGTATAGGTTTGCTAGGTTTACCTAGGTGCCGGCAGAGCTAGGGTTCAAAATCTACAGCTTGGCACTTTGCAAAAAAAGGGTCAGTTTTCACTGTGAAAATGTGATGTGTCCACATTTCGTTTTGGGCCATTTCCTGTCGCGGGCACTAGAGGCCTACCCACACAAGTGAGCTACCATTTTTTTGTACGACTTTGGGAAACGCGGGGCAGGTGGAATTTGTGGATCCACACAGATTCCAGAACTTTACACCACAGAACTGAGAGGAAAATGTGTTTTTTTTGGACACATTTTTAGGTTTGCAAGGGATTCTGGGTAACAGAACCTGGTGAGAGCCAGTCAAGTCACCCCATCCTGGATTCCCCTGGGTGTCTAGTTTTCAAAAATGTATAGGTTTGCTAGGTTTCCCTAGGTGCTGGCAGAGTTAGGGTTCAAAATCTACAGCCAGGCACTTTGCAAAAAAAGGGTCCGTTTTCACTGTGAAAGTGTGGTGTGTCCACGTTGCGTTTTGGGCCGTTTCCTGTCGCGGGCACTAGTCCTACCCACAGAAGTGAGGTACCATTTTTCTCGGAAGACTTTGGGGAAAGTGGGGTCAGTGGAATTTTGTGGATCCACGCAGATTCCAGAACTTTCCACCACAGAAATGTGAAGAAAATGTGTTTTTTTGGACAAATTTTGAGGTTTGCAAGGGATTCTGGGTAACAGAACCTGGTGAAAGCCAGACAAGTCACCCCATCCTGGATTCCCCTGGGTGTCTAGTTTTCAAAAATGTATAGGTTTGCTAGGTTTCCCTAGGTGACGGCAGAGTCTAGGGTTTAATATCTACAGCTAGGCACTTTGTAAAAAAAGGGTCAGTTTTCACTGTGAAAATGGGGTGTGTCCACGTTGCGTTTTGGGCCGTTTCCTGTCGCGGGCACTAGGCCTACCCACAGAAGTGAGGTACCATTTTTCTCGGAAGACTTTGGGGAAAGTGGGGTGGGTGGAATTTTGTGGATCCACGCAGATTCCAGAACTTTCCACCACAGAAATGTGAGGAAAATGTGTTTTTTTTAAAACAAATTTTGAGGTTTGCAAGGGATTCTGGGTAACAGAACCTGGTGAAAGCCAGACAAGTCACCCCATCCTGGATTCCCCCGGGTGTCTAGTTTTCAAAAATGTATAGGTTTGCTAGGTTTTCCTAGGTGCCGGCAGAGCTAGGGTTCAAAATCTACAGCTAGGCACTTTGCAAAAAATGGGTTCGTTTTCACTGTGAAAATGTGGTATGTCCACATTGCGTTTTGGGCTGTTTCCTGACGTGGGCACTAGACCTACCCACACAAGTGAGGTACCATTTTTCTCAGAAGACTTTGGGGAATGTGGGGTAGGTAGAATTTAGTGGATCCACGCAGATTCCAGAACTTTCCACCACAGAAATGTGAGGAAAATGCATTTTTTTGACAAATTGTGAGGTTTGCAAGGGATTCTGGGTAACAGAACCTGGTGAGAGCCAGACAAGTCACCCCATCCTGGATTTCCCTGGGTGTCTAGTTTTCAAAAATGTATAGGTTTGCAAGGTTTCCCTAGGTGCTGTCAGAGTTAGGGTTCCAAATCTACAGCTAGGCACTTTGCAAAAAAAGGGTCAGTTTTCACTGTGAAAATGTGGTGTGTCTACGTTGCGTTTTGGGTCATTTCCTGTCGCGGGCACTAGGCCTACCCACAGAAGTGAGGTACCATTTTTCTCGGAAGACTTTGGGGAAAGTGGGGTCAGTGGAATTTTGTGGATCCACGCAGATTCCATAACTTTCCACCACAGAAATGTGAGGAAGCGTTTTTTTTTTGGACAAATTTTGAGGTTTGCAAGGGATTCTGGGAAACAGAACCTGGTGCGAGCCAGACAAGTCACCCCATCCTGGATTCCCCTGGGTGTCTAGATTTCAAAAATGTATAGGTTTGCTAGGTTTCCCTAGGTGCCGGCAGAGCTAGGGTTCAAAATCTACAGCTAGGCACTTTGCAAAAAATGGGTCCGTTTTCACTGTGAAAATGTGGTATGTCCACATTGCGTTTTGGGCTGTTTCCTGATGCGGGCACTAGACCTACCCACACAAGTGAGGTACCATTTTTCTCAGAAGACTTTGGGAAATGCGGGGAAGGTAGAATTTTGTATATCCATGCAGATTCCAGAACTTTCCACCACAGAAATGTGAGGAAAATGTGTTTTTTGACAAATTTTGAGGTTTGCAAGGGATTCTGGGTAACAGAACCTGGTGAGAGCCAGACAAGTCACCCCATCCTGGATTTCCTGGGTGTCTAGTTTTCAAAAATGTATAGGTTTGCTAGGTTTACCTAGGTGCCGGCAGAGCTAGGGTTCAAAATCTACAGCTAGGCACTTTGCAAAAAAAGGGTCAGTTTTCACTGTGAAAATGTGGTGTGTCCACGCTGCGTTTTGGGCCGTTTCCTGTCACGGGCACTAGGCCTACCCACACAAGTGAGGTACCATTTTTCTCAGGAGACTTTGGGAAATGCGGGGTGGGTGGAATTTTGTGGATCCACGCAGATTCCAGAACTTTCCACCACAGAAATGTGAGGAAAATGTGGTTTTTTGAATGAGGTTTGCAAGGGATTCTGGGTAACAGAACCTGGTGAGAGCCAGACAAGTCACCCCATCCTGGATTCCCCTGGGTGTCTAGTTTTCAAAAATGTATAGGTTTGCTAGGTTTCCCTAGTTGCCGGCAGAGCTAGGGTTCAAAATCTACAGCTAGGCACTTTGCAAAAAATGGGTTCGTTTTCACTGTGAAAATGTGGTATGTCCACATTGCGTTTTGGGCTGTTTCCTGACGTGGGCACTAGACCTACCCACACAAGTGAGGTACCATTTTTCTCAGAAGACTTTGGGGAATGCGGGGTAGGTAGAATTTAGTGGATCCACGCAGATTCCAGAACTTTCCACCACAGAAATGTGAGGAAAATGCATTTTTTGACAAATTGTGAGGTTTGCAAGGGATTCTGGGTAACAGAACCTGGTGAGAGCCAGACAAGTCACCCCATCCTGGATTTCCCTGGGTGTCTAGTTTTCAAAAATGTATAGGTTTGCAAGGTTTCCCTAGGTGCTGTCAGAGTTAGGGTTCCAAATCTACAGCTAGGCACTTTGCAAAAAAAGGGTCAGTTTTCACTGTGAAAATGTGGTGTGTCTACGTTGCGTTTTGGGTCATTTCCTGTCGCGGGCACTAGGCCTACCCACACAATTGAGGTACCATTTTTCTCGGAAGACTCTGCAGAACGCGGGGTGGGTGTAATTTTGTGGATCCACGTAGATGCCCGAACATTCCACCACAGAAATGTGTGGAAAATGTGTTTTCTTGGACAAATTTTGAGGTTTGCAAGGGATTCTGGGTAACAGAACCTGGTGAGAGCTAGACAAGTCACCCCATCCTGGATTCCCCTGGGTGTCTAGTTTTCAAAAATGTATAGGTTTGCTAGGTTTACCTAGGTGCCGGCAGAGCTAGGGTTCAAAATCTACAGCTAGGCACTTTGCAAAAAAAGGGTCAGTTTTCACTGTGAAAATGTGGTGTGTCCAATTTGCGTTTTGGGCCATTTCCTGTCATGGGCACTAGGCCAACCCACACAAGTGAGGTACCATTTTTCTCAGAAGACTTTGGGGAATGTGGGGTGGGTTGAAGTTTGTGGATCCACGCAGATTCCAGAACTTTCCACCACAGAAATGTGAGGAAAATGCATTTTTTTGACAAATTGTGAGGTTTGCAAGGGATTCTGGGTAACAGAACCTGGTGAGAGCCAGACAAGTCACCCCATCCTGGATTCCCCCGGGGTGTCTAGTTTTCAAAAATGTATAGGTTTGCTAGGTTTACCTAGGTGCCGGCAGAGCTAGGGTTCAAAATCTACAGCTTGGCACTTTGCAAAAAAAGGGTCAGTTTTCACTGTGAAAATGTGATGTGTCCACATTTTGTTTTGGGCCATTTCCTGTCGCGGGCACTAGAGGCCTACCCACACAAGTGAGCTACCATTTTTTTCGGACGACTTTGGGAAACGCGGGGCAGGTGGAATTTTGTGGATCCACACAGATTCCAGAACTTTCCACCACAGAAATGTGAGGAAAATGTGTTTTGTTTGGCACATTTTTAGGTTTGCAAGGGATTCTGGGTAACAGAACCTGGTGTGAGCGAGTCAAGTCACCCCATCCTGGATTCCCCCGGGTGTCTAGTTTTCGAAAATGTATAGGTTTGCTAGGTTTACCTAGCTGCCGGCAGAGCTAGGGTTCAAAATCTACAGCTAGGCACTTTGCAAAAAAAGGGTCCATTTTCACTGTGAAAATGTGGTGTGTCCACTTTGCGTTTTGGGCCGTTTCCTGTCGCGGGCACTAGTCCTACCCACAGAAGTGAGGTACCATTGTTCTCGGAAGAGTTTGGGGAATGCGGGGTCAGTGGAATTTTGTGGATCCACGCAGATTCCAGAACTTTCCACCACAGAAATGTGAGGAAAATGTGTTTTTTTGGACAAATTTTGAGGTTTGCAAGGGATTCTGGGTAACAGAACCTGGTGAAAGCCAGACAAGTCACCCCATCCTGGATTCCCCTGGGTGTCTAGTTTTCAAAAATGTAATAGGTTTGCTAGGTTTCCCTAGGTGACGGCAGGTCTAGGGTTTAATATCTACAGCTAGGCACTTTGTAAAAAAAGGGTCAGTTTTCACTGTGAAAATGGGGTGTGTCCACGTTGCGTTTTGGGCCGTTTCCTGTCGCAGGCACTAGGCCTACCCACAGAAGTGAGGTACCATTTTTCTCGGAAGACTTTGGGGAAAGTGGGGTCAGTGGAATTTTGTGGATCCACGCAGATTCCAGAACTTTCCACCACAGAAATGTGAGGAAAATGTGTTTTTTTAAAAACAAATTTTGAGGTTTGCAAGGGATTCTGGGTAACAGAACCTGGTGAAAGCCAGACAAGTCACCCCATCCTGGATTCCCCCGGGTGTCTAGTTTTCAAAAATGTATAGGTTTGCTAGGTTTCCCTAGGTGCCGGCAGAGCTAGGGTTCAAAATCTACAGCTAGGCACTTTGCAAAAAATGGGTTCGTTTTCACTGTGAAAATGTGGTATGTCCACATTGCGTTTTGGGCTGTTTCCTGACGTGGGCACTAGACCTACCCACACAAGTGAGGTACCATTTTTCTCAGAAGACTTTGGGGAATGCGGGGTAGGTAGAATTTAGTGGATCCACGCAGATTCCAGAACTTTCCACCACAGAAATGTGAGGAAAATGCATTTTTTTGACAAATTGTGAGGTTTGCAAGGGATTCTGGGTAACAGAACCTGGTGAGAGCCAGACAAGTCACCCCATCCTGGATTTCCCTGGGTGTCTAGTTCTCAAAAATGTATAGGTTTGCTAGGTTTCCCTCGGTGCCGGCAGAGCTAGGGTTTAAAATCTACAGCTAGGCACTTTGCAAAAAAAGGGTCCGTTTTCACTGTGAAAATGTGGTGTGTCCACTTTGCGTTTTGGGCCGTTTCCTGTCATGGGCACTAGGCCAACCTACACAAGTGAGGTACCATTTTTCTTGGAAGACTTTGGGGAATGAGGGGTGGATGGAATTTTGTGGATCCACGCAGATTCCAGAACTTTCCACCACAGAAATGTGAGGAAAATGTGTTTTTGTTTTACAAATTTTGAGGTTTGCAAGGAATTCTGGGTAACAGAACCTGGTGAAAGCCAGACAAGTCACCCCATCCTGGATTCCCCTGGGTGTCTAGTTTTCAAAAATGTATAGGTTTGCTAGGTTTCCCTAGGTGCCGGCAGAGCTAGGGTTCAAAATCTACAGCTAGGCACTTTGCAAAAAATGGGTCCGTTTTCACTGTGAAAATGTGGTCTGTCCACATTGCGTTTTGGGCTGTTTCCTGACGCTGGCACTAGACCTACCCACACAAGTGAGGTACCATTTTTCTCAGAAGACTTTGGGGAATGCGGGGTAGGTAGAATTTTGTGGATCCACGCAGATTCCAGAACTTTCCACCACAGAAATGTGAGGAAAATGCGTTTTTTTGACAAATTTTGAGGTTTACAAGGGATTCTGGGTAACAGAACCTGGTGAGAGCCAGACAAGTCACCCCATCCTGGATTTCCCTGGGTGTCTAGTTTTCAAAAATGTATAGGTTTGCAAGGTTTCCCTAGGTGCTGGCAGAGTTTGGGTTCAAAATCTACAGCTAGGCACTTTGCAAAAAAAGGGTCCGTTTTCACTGTGAAAATGTGGTGTGTCCACGTTGCGTTTTGGGCCGTTTCCTGTCGCGGGCACTAGGCCTACCCACAGTAGTGATGTACCATTTTTCTCGGAAGACTTTGGGGAAAGTGGGGTCAGTGGAATTTTGTGGATCCACGCAGATTCCAGAACTTTCCACCACAGAAATGTGAGGAAAACTTTGTTTTTTTGGACACATTTTGAGGTTTGCAAGGGATTCTTGGTAACAGAACCTGGTGCGAGCCAGACAAGTCACCCCATACTGGATTCCCCTGGGTGTCTAGTTTTCAAAAATGTATAGGTTTCCCTAGGTGCCGGCAGAGCTAGGGTTCAAAATCTACAGCTAGGCACTTTGCAAAAAATGGGTCCGTTTTCACTGTGAAAATGTGGTATGTCCACATTGCGTTTTGGGCTGTTTCCTGATGCGGGCACTAGACCTACCCACACAAGTGAGGTACCATTTTTCTCAGAAGACTTTGGGAAATGCGGGGAAGGTAGTATTTTGTATATCCATGCAGATTCCAGAACTTTCCACCACAGAAATATGCGGAAAATGTGTTTTTTTGACAAAGTTTGAGGTTTGCAAGGGATTCTGGGTAACAGAACCTGGTGCGAGCCAGACAAGTCACCCCATCCTGGATTCCCCTGGGTGTCTAGGTTTCAAAAATGTATAGGTTTGCTAGGTTTCCCTAGGTTCTGGCAGAGTTAGGGTTCAAAATCTACAGCCAGGCACTTTGCAAAAAAAGGGTCAGTTTTCACTGTGAAAATGTGGTGTGTCTACGTTGCGTTTTGGGTCATTTCCTGTCGCGGGCACTAGGCCTACCCACACAATTGAGGTACCATTTTTCTCGGAAGACTCTGCAGAACGCGGGGTGGGTGTAATTTTGTGGATCCACGTAGATGCCCGAACATTCCACCACAGAAATGTGAGGAAAATGTGTTTTCTTGGACAAATTTTGAGGTTTGCAAGGGATTCTGGGTTACAGAACCTGGTGAGAGCCAGACAAGTCACCCCATCCTGGATTCCCCTGGGTGTCTAGTTTTCAAAAATGTATAGGTTTGCTAGGTTTCCCTCGGTGCCGGCAGAGCTAGGGTTCAAAATCTACAGCTTGGCACTTTGCAAAAAAAGGGTCCGTTTTCACTGTGAAAATGGGGTGTGTCCACTTTGCGTTTTGGGCAGTTTCCTGTCATGGGCACTAGGCCAACCCACACAAGTGAGGTACCATTTTTCTTGGAAGACTTTGGGGAATGAGGGGTGGATGGAATTTTGTGGATCCACGCAGATTCCAGAACTTTCCACCACAGAAATGTGAGGAAAATGTGTTTTTTTTTAACAACTTTTGAGGTTTGCAAGGGATTCTGGGTAACAGAACCTGGTGAAATCCAGACTAGTCACCCCATCCTGGATTCCCCTGGGTGTCTAGATTTAAAAAATTTATAGGTTTGCTAGGGGGGTCCCTAGGTGCCGGCAGAGCTAGGGTTCAAAATCTACAGCTAGGCACTTTGCAAAAAATGGGTCTGTTTTCACTGTGAAAATGTGGTATGTCCACATTGCGTTTTGGGCCGTTTCCTGACGCGGGCACTAGACCTACCCACACAAGTGAGGTACCATTTTTCTCAGAAGACTTTGGGGAATGTGGGGTGGGTTGAAGTTTGTGGATCCACGCAGATTCCAGATCTTTCCACCACAGAAATGTGAGGAAAATGCATTTTTTTGACAAATTGTGAGGTTTGCAAGGGATTCTGGGTAACAGAACCTGGTGAGAACCAGACAAGTCACCCCATCCTGGATTTCCCTGGGTGTCTAGTTTTCAAAAATGTATAGGTTTGCAAGGTTTCCCTAGGTGCTGGCAGAGTTTGGGTTCAAAATCTACAGCTAGGCACTTTGCAAAAAAAGGGTCCGTTTTCACTGTGAAAATGTGGTGTGTCCACGTTGCGTTTTGGGCCGTTTCCTGTCGCGGGCACTAGGCCTACCCACAGTAGTGATGTACCATTTTTCTCGGAAGACTTTGGGGAAAGTGGGGTCAGTGGAATTTTGTGGATCCACGCAGATTCCAGAACTTTCCACCACAGAAATGTGAGGAAAACTTTTTTTTTTGGACACATTTTGAGGTTTGCAAGGGATTCTTGGTAACAGAACCTGGTGCGAGCCAGACAAGTCACCCCATACTGGATTCCCTGGGTGTCTAGTTTTCAAAAATGTATAGGTTTCCCTAGGTGCCGGCAGAGCTAGGGTTCAAAATCTACAGCTAGGCACTTTGCAAAAATGGGTCCGTTTTCACTGTGAAAATGTGGTATGTCCACATTGCGTTTTGGGCTGTTTCCTGATGCGGGCACTAGACCTACCCACACAAGTGAGGTACCATTTTTCTCAGAAGACTTTGGGAAATGCGGGGAAGGTAGTATTTTGTATATCCATGCAGATTCCAGAACTTTCCACCACAGAAATGTGAGGAAAATGTGTTTTTTTGACAAATTTTGAGGTTTGCAAGGGATTCTGGGTAACAGAACCTGGTGAGAGCCAGACAAGTCACCCCATCCTGGATTCCCTGGGTGTCTAGGTTTCAAAAATGTATAGGTTTGCTAGGTTTCCCTAGGTTCTGGCAGAGTTAGGGTTCAAAATCTACAGCCAGGCACTTTGCAAAAAAGGGTCAGTTTTCACTGTGAAAATGTGGTGTGTCTACGTTGCGTTTTGGGTCATTTCCTGTCGCGGGCACTAGGCCTACCCACACAATTGAGGTACCATTTTTCTCGGAAGACTCTGCAGAACGCGGGGTGGGTGTAATTTTGTGGATCCACGTAGATGCCCGAACATTCCACCACAGAAATGTGAGGAAAATGTGTTTTCTTGGACAAATTTTGAGGTTTGCAAGGGATTCTGGGTTACAGAACCTGGTGAGAGCCAGACAAGTCACCCCATCCTGGATTCCCCTGGGTGTCTAGTTTTCAAAAATGTATAGGTTTGCTAGGTTTCCCTCGGTGCCGGCAGAGCTAGGGTTCAAAATCTACAGCTTGGCACTTTGCAAAAAAAGGGTCCGTTTTCACTGTGAAAATGGGGTGTGTCCACTTTGCGTTTTGGGCAGTTTCCTGTCATGGGCACTAGGCCAACCCACACAAGTGAGGTACCATTTTTCTCATAAGACTTTGGGGAAAGCGGGGCCAGTGGAGTTTTGTGGATCCACGCAGATTCCAGAACTTTCCACCACAGAAATGTGAGGAAAATGTGTTTTTTTTGGCACATTTTTAGGTTTGCAAGGGATTCTGGGTAACAGAACCTGGTGTGAGCGAGTCAAGTCACCCCATCCTGGATTCCCCCGGGTGTCTAGTTTTCGAAAATGTATAGGTTTGCTAGGTTTACCTAGCTGCCGGCAGAGCTAGGGTTCAAAATCTACAGCTAGGCACTTTGCAAAAAAAGGGTCCATTTTCACTGTGAAAATGTGGTGTGTCTACTTTGCGTTTTGGGCCGTTTCCTGTCATGGGCACTAGGCCAACCCACACAAGTGAGGTACCATTTTTCTTGGAAGAGTTTGGGGAATGCGGGGTGGGTGGAATTTTGTGGATCCACGCAGATTCCAGAACTTTCCACCACAGAAATGTGAGGAAAATGTGGGTTTTTAATTACAAATTTTGAGGTTTGCAAGGGATTCTGGGTAACAGAACCTGGTGAAAGCCAGACAAGTCACCCCATCCTGGATTCCCCTGGGTGTCTAGTTTTCAAAAATGTATAGGTTTGCTAGGTTTCCTTAGGTGACGGCAGGTCTAGGGTTTAATATCTACAGCTAGGCACTTTGCAAAAAAAGGGTCAGTTTTCACTGTGAAAATGGGGTGTGTCCACGTTGCGTTTTGGGCCGTTTCCTGTCGTGGGCACTAGACCTAACCATACATGTGAGGTACCATTTTTCTTGGAAGACTTTGGGGAATGCGGGGTGGGTTGAATTTTGTGGATCCACGCAGATTCCAGAACTTTCCACCACAGAAATGTGAGGAAAATGTGTTTTTTTGGACAAATTTTGAGGTTTGCAAGGAATTCTGGGTAACAGAAACTGGTGCGAGCCAGACAAGTCACCCCATCCTGGATTCTCCTGGGTGTCTAGTTTTCAAAAATGTATAGGTTTGCTAGGTTTCCCTAGGTGCCGGCAGAGCTAGGATTCAAAATCTACAGCTAGGCACTTTGCAAAAAATGGGTCCGTTTTCACTGTGAAAATGTGGGATGTCC